>CM035122.1:33627990-34886335 GCA_020205555.1 Panax stipuleanatus | reverse complement strand
CATTAAACTTTTACTATAATTATAAATATTCAAATTATAATTATATATATCATATTAGCTAAGTTATATTTAACAATTATAATTTAATATCTATTATAAACAATTCAAATAATACTTTAAGGTTTTCCAAAATCTCTTTTCTTTCCCAGTTATGAAATTGTCAAATTCATGATAGCAATATGTTATTGCAACTTGGTACATGATCATTATCATAGAAACAAAACAATTTAGGTTTTAAAACTGTACAAATACTTTAAGTTTTCTGCCTCTGCTCAAGTACTGGCGCAGCTGCGCCACCTTAAACTTTGGAACCGGCGCAGCTGCGCTGGTGCACGATCTGGAAAACTCAGCCGTCGCAGCTGAGCCGTTTCTGCCTTTGTTACCCGCGCAGCTGCGCCGTAACACAGACAGAAATAGTACAGACTGCTTCCTTGCTTCACTGTTCTTCCCCAATATACCAACAATTGGCAATTCTAAACTACTCAGACAGTGTAAAGCATACATGTTCAACCATACACATGTACAACATAATTCAAATCACAAAAATCATATAAGTAATCAAAATCAAAGGTTTGAAAACCAAATTTTTGCTATTTTCACAAAAATTCATACTTTTCACAAAATAATTCACCATAAATCCAATTCTCAACCAATTAAATTCATAATTCATGTATTATCTTCGTTATTGAAGTTAGTATCATGAACAACTCCCAATTTGAATTTTGACACATGATAAATCCTCAATTTTCATTTTAAAATTCAACCAAAACACATAAACCCATAAGAACACAAAATCTCTATTAGAAACTTGTTTTTACAATACTTTGATTTCTAAAAAATCGTTTATAGTATACATGTAAGGGATTACAACATCTATCAATTTATTCATAAAAACTCATGAACACGTTATGTATATATAATCATGTATATACCAATTTTCATAGAAGTTCAATTAACAGAAAACTAACAATGAAAAATATAAAACAAAATCTTTAAAATACAAGGGTTCAAATCATATCCTTGATGCTTAGTGAGGAAGAGGATGGTGAGATTTAGCAATGACTCTCTCAAGGCCTTCCTCCTTTCCTCTTCATCTTCTCTCTTCTTCTTCCTTCTTTTCTCTCTAACTCTAGGTTCTCTGTATTTCTTTTTAACACAGACTAACCCTTTTGTCTTTCTAACTAACGTAGTTTTAACATATAACTAAAATGATATATATTATATGTATAATTATATAATATATAACTCCCAATATTTAATCTCCCCATTTAATATCATAATTGCAATTAATATAAAGAAGTTACAATTTGAATTTTAAAAGCCCTAAGGCTTGTTTGGCAAAACAAGTTATTTTAAAAATAAATTTTTAGTAGTTAAGGCCATGTTTGGGTAAAACAGTTTTAAAACAAAAGTAAGGGCCTTGTTTGGAAAAAATTATTTAAAAACTCTTTTCTTTATTTTAATAAATCCTTTTAACACGTACTTTAATGTTACACTTTAATTAATTAAATCTTAACATTCTAATTTAATTAATTAAAAGTCTAACACCAATTAAGCACATAAAATTGTCACATAATTATAATTAATTGCTAATTATAATTGTATCTAACACTTATCACATTACTCATCTAATTTAATTAACTCAATTAAATTAGAACTATAACATAAAATCATTATATCAATTAAATTAAATACTAAATATTCATTTAATTAATATAATACACTTAATTACATTACTCCATAATAATCACATAATTATTTATTTAATTCAATAAATAATTCAATCATTTAAATTCTCTTCAGATCAATTCACATATTTCACAATATATGACACGTATTCACATACTCAAACTCAAAACATCAGATAATAAGAATTTTATTTATTAAATTCTCATTTATAAATTCTAAAAATCTGGAATGTCACATCCTTCCCTCCTTATAAGGATTCCGTCCTCGGAATCACCGAAACCCTACCTTACTTAGGTTTTCATCAAATTTCTTTAAAAATATTTATCGTTGAATAACTTCAACACATTACATTAATATAGGTTTTATATTTCCTACTACATTCATTCCTTCAACAAATTCTAGGTTTTATTTCATAACTTTCACTTGAACTCAATTATATTTTAAGTATTATATATTCTTTAACCCATTCATTTTCTTTCTAAGGATTATTACCATATACCTTACTCGTCGAATTCATATACTTCATAATTCACCATCTATAATTATTCGGGTTATCACAATTACATATTCTTTTGAATAATTTTTATTCATTCTCTTTTCGGAAGTTTTATTATTATAACATTCTCCATCGCATTCTGCCACTTTTTCCTTTCTAAGGAACATTCTACTTACTACCTTGATCCTTCAGAAGAATAAGAATCTTCTACGATTTTTCAATAATCGAGAAGTAGTATGAATAACTCATATTTCAAATTATGCTGAGGGGTCACACAAGACCGTGAACTCTTTCACATTTACAAATGTCTCAACATGAGTCTCCACACTGTAAACTAGAGTGTTTATCAATCACAAGGACTGGAAACACCCTCCACTCGTACTCTAGGTGGCTAGCCTATTATACTACTACATTGGACCGCAACGTAGCGTGTTGTAATGACTATATGAGTTATGTTCGTGGCCACTGTCTCCGAAAATATGTTCTCGTTATAGGGTTGTTCAACTCAGCTTCTCAACTTCTAAATCCGCACCAGAGCAATCTGGTTTGGCACAAATACACAAGAATGTTTGAATTCTATAATCATTTTTCAACAGTCGTCTAGCCGAATCAAATAGCTTAGACTCTTATCAACAACTCGGACATCAATCGAAATAATTTAATCAACTTTTCATAACTCGAAAGAAAACTAAAAATCGTTTTATGACGTCAAAATGTCGTACCCACTTAATAGTACATTAAAGATTCCGTCATTTTGTGACTTTGCCATAATACATCATACCATAGTGGGCTGACGATCTTACGATCACTTTCGACACTAGGTTCGATTACATTGATGACTCCATTGTTTACCATCATACACCATATCAAATGATGTATACGGTCAAAATACATTTTGAAAGATTTTCAAATTATTTTTGTCTTAGCCGAAATAAGTAGCTTAGACATACGAATAACGGTGTTGTTTTTAAAACTCATTGGTTCAGTCACTTGACCCAATATTTTTCTCAAGAAAACAGAAGTGCAAACACTAGCACGAAGTCAATAAATATTAAAAATCTAGCGTAGATAGAAGATTTAGGAAAATCCAATTTCTCCATCACTTCAATCTCTTACCACCATCAATGCTCACTATTCCAAAACTCTTATATAATATATCTATTCTCAGTACAGTTCACCAACTTACCATACCATGGAAGTTCATGAACTTACCACAATCATATGGGTTTAGGAACTTATCCTAGTTAGACCAAAGTTGTCCATTCGCTGAGGGGTCCCACCATACGATTATGAGTTACGAATTTTTCATAGGCATGAGTCTTAAGAACTCGCACCTAATCTTAATATTATATAATTTAATCTTAGAAATTTCTATCTATCAAAATAAACATGAGAAAAGAATCACATTTTCACCATATGTATAATGATAGCGCGACACTAACATTCCAACGATTATCAATGTGATGCACTCAACGCAAGCACAAACTTCTGCCCATACAAAAGTTTGTACAACTAAGCCATCACATGAGTCCTCAATGGAAATCCAACACTTAACACTATCTTACTCTTAGCTTGCTCATTACGAACTTTCTATGTTTCATCGCATACAACTCCTCATGAGTTCTTCTCGTACTTTTTATAGTACATTCTCTCATAGCATAAAGTTATACACACTTAGTCATTACAGACTATCTATCATTTCACAGTTCAATCTGATCACGTCGTGATCATCGCTTTACCTCAGGGTTCTTTCCCTACTATTAACTAAACTCCATTTGAGTTCATTCTCACTATTTTTGTCACATACATCTTATAGACATCGTCTTAACATTTTCATTACCGGAGTTAGGAAACTCCTGATTCTCATTATCTAGATACTTCGAGATTCTTCTTTGAATCTTCACGTATATATTTTAATCTTTATCTTTCCCTTTCTCAGGTTATAGTCTAAGGTACACTTACCTAAGGTTTATAACCTACAGCTCTGATACCAACCTGTGACGCCCCCAAATTCGGGTACCTTTATTACCTCGAATTCGGTGCAGTCACGATACTACTATTACGGAACTATTACATCTTTTAGTCATTAGTAAAAGAATACAACTTTATTTATTACAATTTAGAATGTAAATTTTATTCATATCTAGGATCTTGTATAAAGACTCCAAACCATTACAAGTTTCAAATCCCGGTCATATACCGTTCCTGTCTATACATCATATCCGATGTTGCTAAAATGCGGAATAACTTAAACTTTTTCAATTCTCTTGAATAAAATCTTTTATTGATTTCTAAATCTTGAATCGATTACATAACATTGAATCATACTATATTATGATTCGCTTTACACAAATTTCTGTATAAACGTTTACAACTCAACTTGATATCCTCTATGTATTAGCTAGTACATCTTTTACAATACAACAAGTATTAAACATCGTAAGCATATATCAAGTACACTCCTAGAACCTAAACAGGGTTCAATCGATAATCTAAATAGTATTCTCCGTTGTGATACTATCTATCTTTATCAATCAAGAAGCACGAAATCCTTATCGTAAGTCCTTAACTTGCAAAAATGGTTATTTGCAAGAGTGAGCTCGACAGCTCAGCAATTCTAACAGTTTTCATGCATCACATAGCATATAACATCATACTCAGTTCATGCATTTATAATCGATTTATATTCACTAGCATGTTACTTCTCACATAACAAACATATCATCAAAGATCAACTTTCAATCTCATACATATCTCATATAAAGTTCATATATAAGTTCACATCATCACAATATAATATAATTCAACTAACAGTTATTGAATTCATATATATATCAAATAGAAACTGAAAGACTTGCCTGATGCGTAGTTTAACTACGACTCAACTGCTTAAGAATATCTGCACTTCGTGTAATCCTACACAGTTATATTAATCATAGAGATCACACTCATCAATTATATACATCCATATATCCTCAATATAATAATAAAGGTCACATTGTTGTCTAACTTGGTTCTTAGAACTTTCGTCTCACATTCTTATCGTATTCTTAGAATAACTATGTAAGTATACGTATACTTTAACCATACGTACTTACTAACATTATTCATATACACATGTTTGTATACCACTAATCTATTTACATATAGATAATGTAGTCCATCTTTTGAGTTAATCATTCTCATTTATCATTACTAACACATAAGACCACAACAAAGCAAATATACTCTATTAACCGTCGAAATCGAATTCAAGTATTAACATATGGTCCTACATAGCATGTATACACATTAAAGGATACTTTCATGCTCGTTTAACCTTTTCACGTGCAATCCACATGATATAGGTTCTAAATCAACATTCCAACAATTTTAAGGCCACTCAAGGTCATGAACATCACAAAGTTTATCATGCTCGTTCTTTAAATACATAAAGTATTCATATAACTCATATTGGGCATGTTCATGAACATTCATATTTCATACATGTAACTATTATAGTTATTAGTTTGAAAACATGCTTCGTTTATGCTAAACTTGGTTTCACAACATGTAGTCATGGTGTATATACATATATGATACATGAGAGAGTCCAAGAGTGCTATTACATATGTTCAAAAACATCAAAATCCAAATCTCAAGGTAACATGTTAACGTGCACGACCACAGCTTATATTTTCATTAGTAAGCTCACTAATAAGGCTCGTATGTTCACATTACATTGTGAAACATATGTACGTAAGTTAACATGCTCTTCATGCATTCTTAAACCATACCAATATGTTTGTAAAATCAGAACGTTAGCATGGTATACACATGTCAAAAGTTCATTTTGTAAAACTTATATTTTTGCTACTAGTGAGGTTTGCATGTTCGTATTTCATTATGAAGCTTATCTACGCAAGTGAACATACGAATCATGTATTTCTAGGTCATACAAACATGTCTCAAAAGTCAGTATGTATATATGGTATTCTCATGTCAATATCCACCTTCAAATTTTACATTTTAGTTAGAAAGGTTCAATAGTGAGGTTCGTATGTCCATGTCACATTATGAAGCATATACACACAAGTCAACATGCATTCCATGCATTCTTAAACAATACTAATGTGTCTCAAAAGTCAGAATATAAACATGACTTGTATAGACCAAAATTCGTTTATAAAACCTTAAGTTTATTTTCAAAACTATAACTTTATCATTCTTGCATGAAATCTTAATAAAACATGCTCACATTAGTTTAATATACTTATATATTTATATTATCCCTGCTTGCAAGCTTGTCTAAGCTATAATAATTAGGTAACTCTTAGCAGAAGGCAAAATCTGGGACAGGGGACCGGCGCAGCTGCGCCGTGTGCAGTTCGAACCAGGAACAGCCTGCTTTGGAAAGTTTCCAGGCCAACCCAAAATAAATCATGAATTTCATTCTAGCAATGCTTCAATATGATTTCTAACATACATGTGATCTTATATACTACTAAACAAATCGTATTTCAAATCAATTAACATCCCATTTCCACAAAATACAGAACTTTAGAAAGTTACATAGAATAAGAAAATGAAGAGAGTATAGGAATTATACCATTGTTAAAGCTCAATTGAATACTTCTTAATTATCAGACTCTTCTCCAACATGCTATACTCTCTGTCTAAATACTAGCTTATCTCAATATAATTCTCAACAAAAGAATTTTGAAGAAGGGAGACTATATTTATAGAAAATCCAAAACACAGTCCATAACTTTGCTCCCTAATTTAAACCAACGGGAATAAGAATTGCATGGTAGTTAAGAAGGAGTTGGTAGATAGTAGTTGAATTGAATCATGAAAACCACTCCCTTGCTCATCATTGCTATGAATGTTTGCTGAGTTTTATGGTTATAGAAATAGACTAGATTGGAGTTTGTGCACGTGAAGAGGAGATGAGAGGGACTCTCACAAAGGGACAAGCAATTCTCAGCATTGTAAAGGTAATATAACACTTAGGTTAATACATCCATACACATAATATATATACTATAGTGTATGTTCACATAGTATATTTTTAAGTCACAATGTCCCTTCTAAATACAATGTAACAAATAGGTATATACACCAACATATAATCCATGTACATTTCATTCTACCGGATATAATTCTTTCGGGTACCATCAAATGGTATTGTCTCCTTTATTATTAATTTTATTAATTCAATAATTGTTTACAACATATCCATGATATATTATTTTATTATACACTCATATACACATTGTCACACACATTTCATGTACCTCTTACAACTCAATAAACTTTACTATATAGTTTATATTCATAAATAACATAGTCGCATTGCACTTTACACTTCGTATAACAAATAGTTAACTATCATACATTATACTTTTAATATCGCATGGTTGCACATAGAAATTAATAAATTACTTATCTTATCAATTAATTAATAATAATATTAATTAATCTCTTTCTCGTAAATCAATTATTAATCTCTATAACAATTGATTAATATAAATCTTATAATATTTATAATTCATTTATTCATTAATCAACATATTATCAAATAATTACTTGATAATAGTATATTGCCATTAACGATTATAAGACAATATATCTCATTCTTCATCAATACAATTCCGATTATATTTATAATTAATTTTCTTATTACTATACTATTACTAGCCACGATAATAAATCAACATATTATTATAATAACAATTACTATAGATTAATTGTTTAATTAATAATTCTTCCATCCTCGAATTAATCAATTCATTACCGAATCTATTATCGTGCCACACAAGGCATTTCTCACAAGCTTAATCTCAAGCTTATTATTATTCCCATCACTTACTACTTATAACATGTTCAATATAATTAGAACTATTAAGTCACAAGGTCTACATATAAATATATTACGAATAGAAATATTCAAATATTATTTATAACACTTACGGTACTATAGCAACTCAAGTTATTAAAATAACTTAGTTTCCTTTTATAAATTAAACTCCCTTGAAAAATACATTAGAAATTATGTATTTTGTCATAACATAAATATTATGTTTTCTCCGAATAAAGACATTCATTATTAGAAAATAATTTACTTATTGTCTCATGATATTATTCTTAATATAATATCAAATAACTATATGTACGACACATGTACATATATTATATATAGAAAATAGATAATAAATTTATTTTCTATTATAATAAATTATTTCCATCAATTTATTTACATATAGCAAATACGTTTTAATATATTTACTATATTAACCAATCACACCTCATACAAAAACATATAAGGTAATATTATTATTCAAAAATAACATTTCCACCTTTTATTAAAATAATTCAATATTAAAAATTATTTTAATACCCTTTATTAGAAATATATAATAATTAGTTCTCTTTCTTTTCTATAAATTGTTCCCAAAATAATTTCTTCAAATATTCATTTAAAGATATAATAATTTCCATTTCTCTTTAATAACGTATATATATATATATATTTCTTAACGTTATTCGTACATTAGACTTTCTCACATATTACCATTCTAAATAATATATATAAAAAGTAGCAACTATAATCATATATTCAACGCATATATTAATCTATTTCTTTACTTAAGTAAATTAAACACTGCACCATATCATTAAGGTTCAATATTAACATTATATTATTCTATAATATAACTCCCAACTTAAATTAACTAATATTTATTATTATTAGTTAATTCCTTAACTAACTCATGCTTCACTATCCAAACCTATTCACGGATAGCTTAAGTGCTATTAATAACCTATATTATAAACATACTAGTTATTATTACACATACACAAGAGTATGGTGATTATACATTAAGGATATTTAATGTCACCAACTTACTATGATAAAATAATTCTATAAATTATTTAATATCGATAGGAATTTATCCATTTCCTTTATCTCCACTGAATCGTCTCTACGCTAAATAACAAATATATATTAATAATATATTTATAAATCACAAAAATATATATTACATAGTCCATATTACCCTATGTAATATAATACCACATACCTCATATCACATATATATACTCTTATTCAAACCCATCTCACAGTTTAAGAATTTTATTTATTAAATCCTTATTTAATAATTTCTGAAAATTTGGGTTCTTACATTAGTCTTTTTGGCCCAACCTCCTCAACTATTCCTACCTTCTTAATTACTTTTCCACCAAGTTTGAGCCCATGTGCTAGCACATGGCTAACCATGTCCCCCCTTGTGATCTCCCATGTCCCCCCATGTGACACATGGGTAGTGGGTTGAACCATGGGTTAAACCCACCCGTTTACCCAACGGTTCGACTAATGGGTTAAACTTATTAACTTTTAATTCCAATTCAATTCGTTTTAACGTATTTACTCCGTATAAAAATTTGTATTGTACGTTGTACAATTCTCGTATTATCTCCGTATTATTCTTGAATTATACCTCGCATACACGTATTTTTTCCATATAATAATCATTTATTATTATACGTAAATAATTATTTCATTAGATCACTTTCCCTAACCGTTAGAATTGTTAAGTCCCTACGCAAAAACTTCATGAGTCATAAAGAAAATATTATTACATATTCCATCTCGTATCGAAATCCTATCATTATGCGTTTCTCGGAATTTCAAAATAAATTCCCGAGCAGAAATGGATGAATAGTGATTTCTGCACTTTTCCTCCCGAGAAAACTTTTCTCGGCTAACTTAACTTTTCACGGTATATTACCATCAAATCTTTCGACAGAACGTCATTCTGACATTTCGAACTCTCAGAATGGCATAGGGTCTCAAACCCTAACCCTTAGGGTTGAATAATGTATATTTTGTCTTTTTCTAAAATATTTTTATTCTCGGAAACCTTTTATTTTCATCTTATAAATTCATATCATTTATTCCAAGCACGTAGCCAGAATCCTACTCATTTCTGCATTCTCTAGGTCATAAAATGGCCTACAATTAGCTTACTCAGTTTAATAAACAAATATTCTAAATTTTATTCAATAAATCAAATAAAAATTTATTTACATAAACGCTCGATTTTCTCGGGTGTTACATTCTCCCCTTCTTATAAGAATTCTGTCCCCAGAATTACTATACAAGTTAATCAAACAAATGAGGATAAGCCTTCCTCATCTTGTCCTCGAGTTCCCACGTTTCTTCTTCGGCATTGTGGTTCCTCCATATCACCTTCACCGAAGGTATAGTTTTGTTTCTTAACACTTGTTCCTTCCTATCAACAATTTGCATAGGAAACTCCTCATAGGTTAAGTCTTTCTCGACTTGAATTGGTTCATACTCGATTACGTACTTGTAATCCGGCTTATAGGGACGCAATACCGAAACGTGAAATAGGTTATGGATATGCCCCAACTCTGGAGGTAATGCTATCTCATATGCTACCTCTCCTACCCTTCGCAAAATTTCAAACGGTCCTATGAACCTAGGCTTAACTTTCCCTTTTTCCCAAAATGCATCTTCCCCTTCCAAGGTGACGCCTTCAGGAAAGCATATGAACCGACTTCAAACTCTCTGTTCTTCTGATGTGGATTAGCATACTTCTTCTGTCTGTCCTGAGCTGCTACTAACCGCGTTCGTATTAACTTAACTACTTCCGCCGTTTGTTGTACCATCTCAGGTCCTAACATTCGACGCTCTCCCACTTCATCCCAACAAAGTGGCGTTCGACACTTCCATCCATATAACGCTTCGTAAGGCGGCATGCCTATACTAGCGTGATAACTGTTGTTGTAGGCGAACTCTACTAATGGTAGATGATCGTCCCAACTCCCCTTGAAATCCATAACACAAGACCTTAGCATGTCTTCTAGCGTCTGAATTGTTCTTTCGCTTTATCCATCTGTCTGTGGATGGTACGCCGTACTCAACCTCAATTGTGTTCCCATCTGCTCTTGCAAACTCTTCCAAAAATTCAAAGTGAATCGCGGGTCGCGATCTAACACGATCGAAACTGGCACTCCATGTCTTGAGACAATCTCTTTAACATAAAGCTTAGTTAACTGGTCTAAATTGTATCTGACTCTTATCGGTAAGAAATGAGCTGACTTCGTCAAACGATCCACTATTACCCAAATAGCGTCGTATCCTTTCTGCATCGTTGGAAGTCCCACCACAAAGTCCATCGTGATATGCTCCCATTTCCACTCCAGAATCTCCAATTATTGTAACAAACCACTGGGTCGTTGATGTTCGGCCTTAAATTTTTGATAAGTTAATCACCTACTGACGTACTCTGCTATCTCCCTCTTTATATTTGGCCACAAAAAATTGGTTCGAAGGTCTTGATACATCTTTGTACTACTAGGATGAATCGAGTACCTCAAGTGATGCGTTTCATCCATTATCTCCTCTTTTAACTCTGGTTCACACAGAACCCACATTCTTCCTTCAAATCCCAATAACCCTTCGTTATCAAGACTGTACGCTATTTCGGTACCATCTGAAATCTTCTTCCTTATCCGCTCGCACTCATCAGCTCTGAGTTGCATTTCCCTCACCTTTTCCACTATTGTGGGTTGAACTTCAATTGCAAACAGTTTCTCCCCTTCTTTGATTGGACATCGTACTTCTAATTCCATTCTTGTCATCTCTGTAACCAACTCATCTTGAGATGTTAACATCGATAGCTTCTCCCGACCCTTCCTACTTAAGGCGTCAGCCACCACATTCGCCTTCCCTGGGTGATACAGGATTTCACAATCGTAATCCTTTATCAACTCCAGCCATCTCCGCTGTCTCATATTCAACTCCTTCTGAGTGAAGATATACTTCAGACTTTTATGGTCTGTGTAGATCTCACACTTCTCCCTATATAGGTAATGCCTCCAAATCTTTAAGGCAAAAACCACTGTGGCAAGTTCAAGGTCATGAGTAGGATAATTCCCATCATACTCCTTCAACTACCTAGATGCATACGCAATGACCTTGCCATGCTGCATGAGCACTCAACCCAATCCTTTATGCGAAGCATCGCTATACACTACGAAATTCCCCGTCTCATCCGATAACGATAATACAGGGGCTTGACTCAACCTCTTCTTCAACTCTTGAAAGCTGTCTTCACACTTTTCTGTCCATACATATTTCACCGTCTTCCTAGTTAAGTTGGTTAACGGAGTAGCTATCTTTGAGAAGTCCTGAATGAACCTCCGATAGTAACCCGCTAAACCTAGGAAACTCCGCACCTCAGTCGGCGTTTTCGGTTGTTCCCAGTTCATCACTAATTCCACCTTTGTTGGATCTACTGAAACTCCTTCCTTGTCAATGACGTGCCCCAAAAACTGCACCCTCTCTAACCAAAATTCACATTTTGTGAATTTCGCATACAACCTCTCTTTTCTTAGTGCCTCCAACACTAATCTCAAATGTTCAGCATGATCCTCCTTCGTCTTGGAATAGACTAGGATATCATCAATGAACACCACGACGAACTTGTCCAAATATTGTTTGAACACTCGGTTCATCATGTCCATGAATGCGGCTGGCGCATTTGTCAACCCAAAAGACATCACTAAGAACTCGTAATGGCCGTAACGAGTCCTAAATGATGTCATAGGTACATCCTCCGCCCTCACCTTCAACTGGTGATACCCCGTACATAAATCTATCTTCGAAAAATATTTTGCCCCTCTCAACTGATCAAAGAGATCATCGATCCTGGGCAATGGGTACTTATTCTTTATCGTTAGTTTGTTCAACTCTCGGTAGTCGATACAAAACCTCAACGATCCATCCTTCTTCTTTACAAACAATACCGGCGCTCCCCATGGAGAAACACTCGGTTGAATGTACTTCTTGTCCAACAGTTCTTGCAACTGAATCATCAACTCCTTCAACTCCACTGGCGCCATACGATATGGTGCCTTCGAAACTGGTGCCGTCCCTGGCGCAAGGTCTATAACAAATTCGATCTCCCTATCAGGTGGAAGACCTGACAAGTCACTCGGAAATACATCCGCGTACTCGTTGACTATAGGTATCTGTTCCAACGTTGCTCCCAACCGTTGGGTATCAACAACATGGCACAGGTAACCTTCGCATCCCTTCTTCAACAATTTTCTAGCTTGTGTCATGGTTAGACAACAAGAGCGTCCCGGTGATTTACTACCGTAGAACACTACCTTAGGTTTCTTAGAAATCCGAAGGTTCACACTCTTATTTTGGCAATCTATCATCGCCCCATGGTTAATTAACCAGTCCATCCAGAGAATTACATCGAATTCTCCCAACTTTATCGGTATAAGATCTACCGACAATTTGTTACCTCTAATATCCACACAACAACTCCTATGAACTGAGTCCATAGGAATTACTTCATCATTCGCTACCTTAATGTTTAAAGGTATTACAAGTTTTTCGAGGAGTAATCCTAATCGTTTAGCAAACTCACATGCTATGAACGAACACGTTGCACCTGAATCAAACAGTACATATGCATTAATGTCGTTGACCGGAATGATACCTGCTACGACGTCGCTTGATCCTACAGCATCTTGGACCGTCATATTAAAAGTACGAGCAGTCGGTCTACCCTGTGGTACTGCACCACCAATCGCTAGATTATTACCGCTAGCTCCCTTCCCACCATCCGAACCCTTCTTCGAACAGTTACGCGCCATGTGGTCCGTAGATCCACATACAAAACAACCGCGAATCTTCTTGGGACTGGGGCAGTTAGGCAAAATATGCCCCTCCTGTCCACAGTTATAACAGACTGCCTTACCCTTGAGGCAGAATCCCAGATGAGTCTTATCGCAATTCTTGCACGCTTCCATCTTCCTCTTGGAAAACTCATGTTTTACTCCGGTATTCCCAGAGCTAAAATCTTTCCTCTTCTAGCCACTTCCGCTGGCTCCCTCGATCTTGACTGATACCTCAGTCTTAGTCTTATTCTTCCTCTCCTTGTGGTATAAGGTCAAAGCCTCACTACCACCCTCGACGATAATCGCCTTTTCTAACACTGCTCCAAAGGTAATGCTTTGGAAAATCGAGATACGGTTGTAGAGCCAGGGTTTCAATCTCTGCTCGAACCGTCGTGCCTTCCGCAACTCTGTGTCCACTTGGTGTGGAGTAAACCTTGCCAGTTCATTGCACATGGCTGCATATTGGGGTACCGTCATGTCCTCCTGCTTCAGTTCTAGGAATTGAATCTCCATTCTCCCCTGCATGCTCGTGGGGAAGTAGTTCTCAAAGAATAACTCCTTGAACCGCTCCCACGTAACCACTTCTGTTCCGGCCCTACCCTGGTTGGCTTCCCACCAGTAGTTGGCCTCCCCCTTCATCATGTAAGTTGCAAAAGAAGTCTTTTGCGCTCACCGACATTTGCTATGACAAATGCCTTCTCTATTTATTTCACCCAAACTTGGGCAGCTATTGGGTCCGTAGTTCCATAGAACTCAGGCGAACCTATTATCTTGAACTCCTTAAAGGTAGTCCCCCGACCTACCCCAGGATTAGTGCGTACGGTACCTCTCGTTCGATTGAGAGCCGTAGCTAGAAGATTCACAAATTCCTGCATCGGGTTATTATTCCCTTGCTCCTCCTCATTACGAGGTTCTTCTTCTTGATTTCTTGCACGTCTTCTTGGCGGCATTTTCTGCTAATGTAAAAATATTTAGTTATTCTTTATTCCTTTATTCGGTTATTATTAACAATCAAATAATAACTCAATCACATTGCCAAGTATTTTAAATTAAACCTTTATATTAAAATACTTCCTTGTAGTATAACACTACACTTTACATTACATGGCTTCAGCCATTTACATTACTATCCCGCAATTACTTTCCAAAAGTTGGGACTTACAAAAGACTACCCTTATCTATACAAAAGAGGGTTTTACATCATCACTAGTTATACACACATTTACATAGCCATTTACATCGCTATCTTTTCTATACATACTACGGAACTACATCTGCAACACGGCATTCATATAATTCGCATCGGCCATACTGGCCACAATGTCCCGGCTAATAGTATGCCGAGTCTGTCCTTCCTCCACAGGATACTCAGCCATTTGCTGCTGGTAATCCTCGTGCGAGCACCTATAAATATAGCACATTCTACCTATCTTCTGCTTTATGTTCAGAAGTTCAGCCTTCCATTCCTAGACTTCTAGCTTCACGTCTCGGACTTTATCCTTAGCCAGCACTTTCTCATCGTGCTCGGCCTCCCAGAAGATCTCCATATTCTCTCTATCTTCTACCACATCATCCACCACTTTCTTGAGGCCACGGACCTCCTTACTTAGTTGGACATTTCTGTCCAGTATTGCCATGAACAGTAGTTTCATAAACTCTCCCGGTGTAGAATCCTCCACATCTACCTCCGTAGGCAATACCGTATTAATCGGCATTGTCTCCTCCTCCTCAGTAGGCAGTACCGTATTAATCGGCACCGACTCAACCTCCTCCTCCGACATACCCTCAAACAATGACGCGTAGTCAAAGTTATCAGAGTACTCGGACGGGTCCTCTTCATCTATATCAGTCCCCTCTAGAATCACTAATGGTACCTCCGCCACCGGCATTGGTACAACTTCTACCAAATTGACTGAATCCTCGCTAACCTCATGTATTTCATTATACATGTTCATTATTCCTATTATCTACATAAAACATTAATAACTGGATTAGTATACAATCAAATATGAAAAGTTTATATCACATTTAATATGTTTAAGGTTACTTTCTTCTTTCAAAACTTTACCCGAGTTTGTTGACTTCTAACTTCTACTTCCTTCTCCAGGTTATAGCCTAAGGTTTTTACCCCTTAAGTTTTATAACCTACG
This sequence comes from Panax stipuleanatus, assembly GCA_020205555.1. Lineage (NCBI taxonomy): Eukaryota > Viridiplantae > Streptophyta > Magnoliopsida > Apiales > Araliaceae > Panax > Panax stipuleanatus. The sequence continues at coordinate 34,870,294 of CM035122.1, read as the reverse complement.
GCTTTGATATCAACCTGTGACGCCCCCAAATTCTGGTACCTTCAAACCCAGGACATGGTGCTACACGGTACTACAATCTACTCATACATTCAATTGTGGATATCAATATCAATGCATAAGTTTACTAATTATTGCATTCTATTAAATCCCTTCCCAAGTATTCGTAACCAATACATTGTTCTGTGTCATAATATCAGTAAATACAATACTAATACTATACTATTACAAAGGTCACTACTTATCCAGCTTGGACTTGCCTACTAGATCCTTCGGTCCGTTTGTTCTTAGCTGAAATCATTTAGTTTTAAGCAAGAATGAGCATAAACAGCTTAGCAGAAACCACAAAATCAAGAATCATATTCCTTGGTCTTCAATAATTGTACAATAGTTATGAAGTACTTAAGAATAATCAAAATATCATTTTGATTCCTTTAAAACCATTCCCAAGGACTTTATAGCCTCTTCGGAATCCATCTTGGTCAACGACCATGAACTATATTTTAATTCTCATTCATAAAAGGAACAACCCGGCACGAAGGCCGTAAGTTCGATATAGCTTACGAGCACATCCAGGTGATCAGCCTGTAGTACTCTATGTTGATCAACACTCATACATTAAACGTGTCTACGTTTAATTGGTGGCAACATCACGTGCCTGTCGAATTAACGACGTTTAAAACCTTTGTTTTATTCATACTCAAGTTTACCTGAGAATCCGTACCAAGCAATTGGCATAAGATCACAACATTATATATATTTTGGAAAGATTTGTGGAAAAACCCACCAAAATATGCTAAATCTCAGTCTAGCCGAATCAAATGGCATCGACTATTCAATAACAGTTCATGCATAAGCAATTATGCACAATGACCTCTTGTCCAACCATAACGTATAGACAAGAGTTTAGAAAACTTGCATTCATAGTAAAGTATGAACGAAGTTAGAAAACTTGTCTTTGCGTCTTCTAAACCTTTACACGTAGTCTATTCAGTCTTTACAACGTCTACAAAGCATAACACAAAGCATAACACAAAGCATACCTATGAGAATTCATCATTGATATACCAAGTATAGCCTAACTTCTCCTTCTTGTATAACTTAATCGAAACGTTAAATTAATAACATTCATTTAAGTTATTTAATGTTCCTTATGGCTTATTAACATCCTATGTTATAAACCATCTCTTCTTAATTATCACTAGGCATGATGATTAAACGAGTATTTAACTTGTTCCTTAACTTAGTTTTGGTTAACGTCCAAAACTTAAGTTTAATTATGTTTATTTAACATTTAATTCTCATAAACTCTTACTTAAACATGTTGTTTAAGGTTTACATTACATTACTTGATATCCCCTTAATAATATGCAAAAGGTTAAGTAATTATTAGTAATGTCAAAATTTTCTGACATGCTGGTGCTGCGGCGCCAGATTTTGCCCTTGGAGTGGCGCTGCAGCGCTACCCCTCCAAAGATTTCTCTAGGGAGTGGCGCTGCGGCGCCGAATTAAGCCTATTGGCTGGCGCTGCGGCGCTAGCTCTGCAACTTAGAAAATTTCTAAGTCTTTGAAAATTCTAAAATTCTGGAGTCCGTAACTTGATCGTTATAACTCAGAATTGGTTCGTTCCAAAGCCAAAAGTTCATAAACAATATGCTCTACCATCCTATCAAGTCGGAATTCGTTTCTGAATCCGTCGGCGAAAAATTCGCCGATTAATCCATTTTTACATTTTCGTTAAACGTTCGTGAACGTTCGACGCTCAAATCTTCGTTTTAAGTCGGAATCAATCCGTTCTTTCCCTCACAAGTCTTATTTACCTAAATTCATGTGTTGCAATCGAAAACCATCATTTTCGACGCTCACGGTGACTTTTGACTTCTAATCCAAGAAATTTACGTTTTCGACGATTATCGTCTAATCGCATAACTTTCACCGAATCTTCGTTCTTCATTATTATTACTCCAAACCACTTGGAATCAATCCCGTGGTTGATTATTACTAATTCTAATCATTCAAAACTTTTAAGTTTTTCATGGTTTCACATGTTCATTAGTCCATTTCCTATGAATTCATTAAGTCCATTATTAATACCTAATTAATTCTTAGTCTTCCATCAAGCATAGCCTGTTAAGGTTCTTAGTTACTCATTAAGCCATCCTTATAACTTTTTAGGGTTCATGCTTTCTCTAACACTTCTATATCAAAATTGTTATTGAAAAAAAAGATGATGTTTATATACTTTCTTATGGTTATACCTTTTGTGTTCTTTGTGGAGTGAGTATGGAGACTCAATGGTCTTCTTCCTTCTTGATTGATGAGTTAGCTAGGCAAAGCTCAATCTAGCTTCTTCTTCTCTCTCTCTCTATCTCTTTGTTGGAGGAATTGTCAAACAACAAAATAATGAAGAGCAAGCTCTATATTTATAGAAGTTGGCAAGACTTAGGGTAAATTAGTCTTTTAGGCCCAACCTCCTCAACTATTCCCACTTCCTCAATTACTTTCCCACCAAGTTTGAGCCCATGTGCTAGCATATGGCCAACCATGTCCCCCCTTGTGCTCTCCCATGTCCCCCCATGTGACACATGGGTAGTGGGTTGAACCATGGGTTAAACCCACCCGTTTATCCAACGATTCGACCCATGGGTTAAACTTATTAACTTTTAATTCCAATTCAATTCGTTTTAACGTATTTACTCTGTATAAAAATTTGTATTGTACGTTGCATAATTCTCGTATTCTCTCCGTATTATTCTTGTATAATACCTCGTATTATACACGTATTCTTTCCGTATAATAATTATTTATTATTATACGTAAATAATTATTTCATTAGATCACTTTTCCTAACCGTTAGGATTTTAAGTCCCTACGCAAAAATTTCATGAGTCATAAATGAAATATTATTACATATTCCATCTCGTATCGAAATCCTATCATTACGCGTATTTCGGAATTTCAAAATAAATTTTCGACCAGAAACGGATGAATAGTGATTCCTGCACTTTTCCTCCCGAGAAAACTTTTCTCGGCTAACTTAACTTTTCACGGTATATTACCGTCAAATCTTTCGACAGAACGTTATTCTGACATTCCAAACTCTCGGAATGGCATATGGTCTCAAACCTTAACCCTTAGGGTCAAACCCCAACCCTTAGGGTTGAATAGTGTTTATTTCGTCTTTTTTCAAAATATTTTTATTCTCGAAAATCTTTTATTTTCGTCTTATAAATTCATATCATTTATTCCAAGCAAGTTGCCAGAATGCTACTCATTTCTGCATTCTCTAGGTCATAAAATAACCTACAATTAACTTACTCAGTTTAATAAACAAATAATCCAAATTTTATTCAATAAATCAAATAAAAATTTATTTACATAAACGCTCAATTTTCTCGGGCGTTACAGGTTACCGCTTCTGTCATGATACTTTTCTCCCTGCTGGTTGTCATTGTTCCGATGACTGCTGCCACCGGTACGACCTTGGTTGTTTTCCCTTGGTTGAACATAATCATAATCTCGTTCTAATAACTGGGTCCTGTTCACTACATCCGAATATAGAGAAAATTTGTGAGAAATGAGGTATTGACGAATTTCTGATTTCAAACCTCTCAGAAACATCCGCGTCATATATTCCTCATTCTCCACCAAATGAGGTGCAAACCGGGATAACTCCGCGAACTTAGCCTCGTACTGGGACACTGTCATGTTATTCTATTCCAGTCTGATAAATTCTACCTCCTTCATATGACGAATACTTTCTGGAAAATACTTGTCATTGAACAATTTCTGGAACTCTTCCCAAGACATCTTGAATGCGGCAGGCTGGGTACGCTTCACAGATTCTCACCAATAATCTGCCTCTCCACAGAATATAAACGTGGCGAATGGAACCTTCTGTTCCTCCTTACATCCCAAGACATCAAATATTTTGATAATTTGCTTAATCCAAATTTCTGCCTTGATTAGATCTGGCTTTCCCTGAAACTCTGGTGGTCCAAACTCTTTAAACTGCTTGGCAGTGACAAGCCGCGAATTGTTATTTCCACCTGTATTATGAACACGAGTCTCCCTCGTCTGGCTTTGCATGAACTGCAAAAAGCTTCTAAACATCCCATCATTCATCGTTTCTTATAAACTGTTGTATTCAAGTAAGAACTCTTGAACTTGAAATTCTTTGATATGACAAAATCATGCTACATACTATTAAACTTCGGTATGTATTTATGGTTTAAAGACTGTTTAAGCTAATCGACTCGGCTAGATATAGTTTGAATTGCACTGTTGAAATGTATTGTTTATGATAAGATCGTCCAACTGAATTGTTTAGTTAGGACTCCAGATTGAGTATGAACAACCCGTAATGGAGAAATTATTTTTGTGCCCAAGGCAAATAGAGTGAACGCATTTATCGTTCAAACAGATAGTATTGATCAATACAGGACATAACCGGGCTGATCACCCTACATGTCCGTAAGACTAGAGCGATTTGCAGATGATTTTCTGTTTAAACCTTTTCGAAAATGAAAAATAAAAGTTCATGGTCCATTGACCGCTCAGCATTTATAGTCACTACGTCGTTTCAAAATTTTAAAAGATTTGATATGTTATTAAGAATTGTTTCAAATGAATTCACAATTATTGATTCGTTGCAGAAGTAGTCCTTAAAGAAAATATTTATTTCTTTCAGCTAATGTTTATTATCTGTTATTACTTGTTGAGCAATTGAATGCTCATTCTTGCTTTAAATTAAATGTTTTCAGCTAAGCGTGATCAACCAGAAGGCTCTGGCAAAAACAAAAGGAAAGAAAAGCTGACGGAGTAAGTTTATGGTATTTTGTGTAATAGTTAGACTTTATTAAGACGATAATATTTATCATCTATCATGTAATAAAATGCTTTAAAGGTCGTGTACCTGGGATTAGATAACTCTGATATATATATTAAGTTTGTTAATTATATTATTCCGCTTAAAGAAATGATAACGTGTAGCACCAAGTTCGGGTTTCAAGTACCTGAATTTGAGGGCCTCACATAATCTATGGTGATAGAATAAATTAAATAGCTTAATATTTATTATTTAATATTTTGAAAATATTAAATATAAATTAATAAGATTAGTCTTATTATTATTATTATTTAATTCCTAAAAGAGTTTGGGAATTAATTAATAAGATACTCTCTCCCTCTCTCATATATATTCCCAATAAGATTAGGAGCCTAATTAATTAAAAGAGTTTAATTATTCCCAATAGAATTGGAAAGCCTAATTAATTAAAGGTGTTTAATTAATTAATATGAAATCCTAATCCTAAATTATTTTGGAGGGTTGCCTACATCTATAAATAAGAAAGTATTATTAAGGAACAAGGTTAGACACTTAATTCCAAAAGTTAGGAGAGCACCTTTTCTAGAGAGAAGGAAACTAGGGTTTAGCCAAACACCCTCCTTCTTGAATTTTTATTCTTTCTTGGTGGACCACCTCTAGAGGCCAAACACTTGGGTGGCTAACGTTGATAAAAGGAAGGAATCAACCCGGTGGATTCAAGTTGAACGCGAAAAGGAATTGGAGTTGAACTCGTACCTGAGGAAGCTAGTTTCTACGAGGGTATGAATCTAATCTCCATCTATTTCGTTTTAGTTAATAACTGTGCATAAAGGATGATCCGGGTATATGGTTTGTAAAATTTTAAAACTCTGATTTACCATGCTTTTGCTATTTTTATGCAATTTGATTGTGTCAATGAATCTTACAAACCTAACATTGGGAAGAAGAGGAAGTTGAGTCCAAGGTTTATAGGACCTTTTAAGATTTTAAGGAGAGTAGAAGAGGTAGCTTATGTGACAGCTTTACCTCTAGAGTTGGAGTATATTTATAATGTGTTTCACGTGTTAGTATTGTAACGACCCCAAAATTCATACAATACAACTCTCGACATCGGTCGTTAACAATACATCCTTATTCAGACTTTACATCATTAATCCATGATACAATCACTAAAAATACGGAATATTTAAAACCTTTATATTATTCCTTCTTTATTATCCCTGAATCTCAACCTTTATCATTACATAACTTTGATTCAACCTTATTTCATGAATCGCTTCGTCAGAGTTATTATAAACTAAAACTTACAACCACATTCAATAACCTTATACATCGGATAAAATTTAAACTTTACAACTCAACATCTGTTAGGCATCATACATTATCAAGTACATTATCTGAAACCTTAAACAGGGTCCAAAATAAAAATAATTCAGCCAAAGTATATAAATCTTCATGCGTTACATCTGATTCATTTCTTTCAAGTAGCACATAGCGTTACCTTGAATCCTTAACCTGCAAAAGTGATTATTTGCAACAATGAGCTCGACAGCTCAGCAAGATCTAACAGCTTTTATGCATCACATAGCACATAAATACATGCTCAACATACATCTCATAATAATTAAAGTAACATGGCATACATGCTTTACTTCACATAACAAATATAAAGATTGAGTTCCTTACTCAATCAACATTCTTTAATCAATCAATGTAGTCATAAATTGAGTTTAACATTTCATGCTTACAATATATATACAACATATCATACTCTTTACAAAATAATTTAAAACAGTTCATCATCAAGTTCATGTAGAAAATAGGAACTGAAAGACTTGCCTTTACCGGTGTTTTACCAACACGCTAATATTTCGCGTCCTTGCACAACCTACACTGTATGTGAGATTGATAATAAACAAAATCAATACTCAATCTCATGGTCAAATTTATTCTAAAACCTTACTTTATCTTATTATCCTTTATAATGTCTTTATATACATCTAACTGTGTTTTATATGCAACTCGGTTTTATTTTCATTTTCGTCATCACACATGCTAGACTATCGCACTTGTAGTTTAATGTGCGTATATCACACCATTTTATCATACCACTTTGGTTTCAAAAATGCATATTCAACACATTGTTTACATGTTTAATTTTCCTTTAAAAATTAAAAATCGCCCTTTTTGTTTTCCTTCCATTATTATTCTTGTATTATCATATTTTCATACTTAGATGCACATAACACCCAATATTAGCCACTAGTTAGACACTTCGTATACCAAAGTTTAGAAACACTATTACTCTTAGGCATTTTATCGAGCACGTTATATGCACACATTAACTTATCTCAACACTTGATCTTAAATGGTTAATTATGCATAGAATGTGATAACACATATCTATACTCATTACATATGTCAAAATATATTGTTAATCATCAAAATATACCATCACCCAAAATCTTAATTCAAACAGAATTATAAAACTCATCTTCACAATTTCTTTAACAAAACGTTGTTTTCGTTTTTAACGTAACTCCTTCGTTACATGTCCGTTTTTGTTCCTTCTTATATAGAATTAACTCTTACTCAGTGTACTACAACCTCATCTAGGCCTTACAGTCAGACCCTTATCCATCTGAAACAGATTCCGCAATTTCATTAACTAGTCCAGAAAATTTCATTTTCTGGACAGCCTTACTAAACAATTTATTTCGGACATGATCCGTTCCATAAAATGGCTCAATCTAGCGAGTCTGGCTAGTAAACTTCCATATCTACAACTTTTCAGTTTAAAGTTTCTTCAGATTCAAAACACACGAATTTATATGAATTTTTCAAAGTCAGAAACCGTAACAGTTTTGATTTTCTGGGCAGATTGTTTTCCCTTCGGACCAGCAGTACTAAAACAGACACTGCCAGAAATCTACAAGGAGTTTTCATGTGATTCCACTTTCAGAATATAGCTTACTTCCATAGCTTCGATTTGATATAAGGCTCACTTTCTAACTCATTATACCCAAAGAGGTATGAATTTCACAAGATCTGTCCACAATAACTCAAAACCTACGAATTTTGTTCTTCAAATTTTCTTTCCATTTCATTTTCTTTCTTGAATCCTCTTGTTTGATTCTTGATAATCCAAGATTAAACCAATACAAACAAGGTTAAGCATGATCTACTACCCTAGATCTTATAAAAACATAAATCTACCCACAAAAATCAAAAAAGATTAAACAAGGGTTTAGAAGTTACCTTCTTCTAGCTTTTTCTTCTTCTTCTTCTATGGCTTCTTCTTCTCCTTCTAGCTTCTCTCAATCCCTCTGTTTCTCTCTATCTCTCTCAATTTCTCTATCTCTCTATTTCTCTCTTCCACAAAGACTCTTGCTCTAAAAGAAAAACTCTAGGATTTCTTCTTGTGTAACTCCTCATTTGAGTAATAGTTATGTAATTAATTAATATAATAGTAACCCCCACTAATAACATAAGGCTTATGTTACAAAACTCTTACATGCATGACCAATATCACATTAAGCCATCTTAGAAGCATAATGTCACTTTTCCATCATTAGTTAAGCAACCCAATGGTTAGGCTATTCATTATATACTATTACTACTTTACTATAACATATAACATATTTCTAATGTCACACTTAAATAATTACTTATTTTAGTAATAAACTCAATTAAACCTTACTAATTATCAATCCTATTTAACCAAAATAATTGCAATTTTATTTAACCCATTACAAACCTTCTAATTTAATTATTTAATTAAATTAGAATATTTCCATAACATTAAAGTAATAAAATACACATCATACTTAAATAAATTATTCCATACTAATTTTCATTGAATATTTATTTTATTCATTAATTCTAACACCAATATTTATTATACTCCATAAATATTTTAACTAGAATATTTATTTTATTTGATAAATATTCTAATTATTTACGAGATTCACAATCGTATTACACTAACATATTACGTTTATATGTAACATACCTTCCTCTCTCATTTTATTAAAACAAATATATTCACAATAGTGAATTACTCACATCATTTATGAAATTTAATTCATAACAATTATAGTGCCAACAAGGCATAATAATTAAATTATATTATTTCATAATATAATATCAACTTAATTAAATTAACAAATTTTATTCAGTTAATTTCCTTTTCGTAATAATTTCATTTAACTTCTTCAAAAGTTAAATTAAATTAACTATTAAACCTCATTCTTCCAACATATGAATATATATATATATATATATATATATATATATATATATATATATATATATATACTTACACGCAAAATATGCCATAATAAGAATTTCATTCATTAAATTCTTATTTTAATAATTTTTGAAAATTCGGGTTGTCACATCCTTCCCTCCTTATAAGGATTCCGTCCTCGGAATCACCGAAACCCTACCTTACTCAAGTTTCCATCAAATCTCTTTAAAAACATTTATCGTTGAATAACTTCAACACATTACCTTAATATAGGTTATACATATATATTCTACTACATTCCTTTTTTTTAATCAAATTCTAGGTTTTATTTCATAACCTTCAATTAAGCACAATTATGTTTTCAAATATTATATATTCTCTAACTCGTTCATTTCCTTTCTAAGGATCCTTACCATATACTTTAGTCGTCAAAGACATATACTTCATAATTCACTATCTTATGAGTATTCGGGTCATCACATTCACCCCTTCTTCTAAGAATTTCGTCCTCGAAATTTTCATTAATCTTCATTCATTCAATCTATCAAAGTAGATTTTAAGTTAATCTTATTCACTAACTTGTTGTGTTCTACAACTATTTCTTTCTAAGGAATATCATTCTTGCCACCTTCACCTTCAGAATAATAAGAATCTTCCACAATTGTTCAATAATTGGGAAGCGATATGAATAACAGGAATTTAAAAGATTCCAATTCATGCTGAGAGGTCATAAGACCTTGAACTCTTCTCTTGGTTTAATAGTGCATCACCACTGTAAACCATCTTTAACAGAATGTTTAGCAATCACACAGACTGAAAACACTCTCTGCAACTACTCTAGGTGATCAGCCTATCGTACCCCTACGTCGTGCACAACGTATTACATCTTAACATCGTAACGACTATATGCGTTACTTTCGGAACCATTGTCTCCGAAAACATGTCCCCCTTTTATAGGGTTGTTCACCTCAGCTTCTTAACATCTGAATCCGCACCAAAACAATTTGGTTTGGCATAGTTTGACCAAGAACGCTTGAATTTCATGAACATCTTTCAATATTCGTCTAGCTGAATCAAGTAGCATAGACTTCTAGCAATAACTCGGACATCAATCGAGATATATAAATATATATATATGTTTAACCAACTCAAAATATTTTTTTTTTCATTTAACGTAACTAAAAGTAAATAAATCCCTTTTTTTATAGTTTAAGGAAACTAAAAATAAATGAATCTTTTCATAATATCCTGTTACCGTACCGTAATAATGGTACGTTGAGGATTTCGTCATTACATGACGTCGTCATACTACATCATACCATAGCGGGCTGACGATCATATGATCGCATCCAACACTAGGTTTAAATGCATTGATAACTTCCTCGATTGTTTTTACACCATATCAAATGATGCATATGAAATACATTTTGAAGATTTAAAATCATTTTGTCCAGCTGAAGCAATTAGCATAGACATGTGAATAATTGTACTATTTTAAAAATTCATTGGTTCCATCATTGATCCAATATTTTTCAAGAAAACAGAAGTGCAACATCAGCACGAAGTCAATAAATTTTGAAAAATCTAGCAAAGCTAGGAGATTTAGAATATAAAACTTTCTCCATCAATTAAATCTTTACTCCATCATTACTTAATCATTCTATCAACCTTAAACAACATCAATGCTTCCTACACCATAACCTTTCTATTCCCAGTATAGTTCATCAAACTTTCCACACTTTGGAAGTCAGGAACTTTCCACAATAATATGAGTTTAAGAACTTCCTAGTCAGACCATAGGCGTCCATTCGCTAAGGAGTTCCAAACATACCATATGATTATGAGTCATGAACTTACCATAAGCATGAGTTTTAAGAACTTGCACTTAATCCTAGTAACATCTTACTAATCTTAATAGTCTCTAACTATCAAATATACACATGAGAAAAGAATCACCTTTTCACCACATATACATTGATAGCGCGACACCAACATTCCAATGATTATCAATGTGATAAACTAAGTGCAAGCACAAAACCCTCACCCATACAAAGGTTTGTACAACTCAGCCATCACATGATTCCTCAATTGAAATCCCACTTAACTCTATCTTGCTCATAACTTGCTCTTTACTCGATACGAATTTTCCGCATCTCATTATTTATAACTCCTCGTGAGTTAACCTCGTACTATATCATAGTACATTCTCGTTATAGTCTCAAACTATAACTATACAATCATTACAGACCATCTGTCTTTCAACTTCAAAAGATCACGTCGTGATCTTATTCTATAATCATCTCCCATATGATTCTTTCCTATCTCATTATCGTTTTGTTTTAAAAACTTCTTATCTTTACCTATCATCATGTCATATCATGACTTCATTATGATTTTAATCTTATAAACTTTGTCTATTCATCGTTATTCGTCATCTTTATTATTAGAGTTAGGTAACTCCTGATTCTCATCTTCATATCTCTTCAAGATTCTTCTTTGAATCTTCTTGTTTATTTAACAACTCTTCTTTTAAGAATTTCTAACTTCGTTCATAAAGTTCAACATTTTATTCGAGTTTTATTCCTCGTTATTCTCACCTTCTTCCTATAACATTTCTAGGACTTAACTCATTCTATACTTCTACGTATGTGAAAGGAATCACCTTTTCGTTATACGTAACTTAACTTCTCATTCTCTAAGGTCATAGCCTAAGGTACTCTTACCTAAGGTGTATAACCTATCAGCTCTGATACCAACTGTAACGACCCCAAAATTCATACAATACAACTCTCGACATCGGTCGTTAACAATACATCCTTATTCAGACTTTACATCATTAATCCATGATACAATCACTAAAAATACGAAATATTTAAAACTTTTATATTATTCCTTCTTTATTATCCCTGAATCTCAACCTTTATCATTACATAACTTTGATTCAACCTTATTTCATGAATCGCTTCGTCAGAGTTATTATAAACTAAAACTTATAACCACATTCAATAACCTTATACATCGGATAAAATTTAAACTTGACAACTCAACATCTGTTAGGCATCATACATTATCAAGTACATTATCTGAAACCTTAAACAGGGTCCAAAATAAAAATAATTCAACCAAAGTATATAAATCTTCATGCGTTACATCTGATTCATTTCTTTCAAGTAGCACATAGCGTTACCTTGAATCCTTAACCTGCAAAAGTGATTATTTGCAAGAATGAGCTCGACAGCTCAGCAAGATCTAACAGCTTTCATGCATCACATAGCACATAAATACATGCTCAACATACATCTCATAATAATTAAAGTAACATGGCATACATGCTTTACTTCACATAACAAATATAAAGATTGAGTTCCTTACTCAATCAACATTCTTTAATCAATCAATGTAGTCATAAATTGAGTTTAACATTTCATGCTTAAAATTTATATACAACATATCATACTCTTTACAAAACAATTTAAAACAGTTCATCATCAAGTTCATGTAGAAAATAGGAACTGAAAGACTTGCCTTTACCGGTGTTTTACCAACACGCTAATATTTCGCGTCCTTGCACAACCTACACTGTATGTGAGATTGATAATAAACAAAATCAATACTCAATCTCATGGTCAAATTTATTCTAAAACCTTACTTTATCTTATTATCCTTTATAATGTCTTTATATACATCTAACTGTGTTTTATATGCAACTCGGTTTTATTTTCATTTTCGTCATCACACATGCTAGACTATCGCACTTGTAGTTTAATGTGCGTATATCACACCATTTTATCATACCACTTTGGTTTCAAAAATGCATATTCAACACATTGTTTACATGTTTAATTTTCCTTTAAAAATTAAAAATCGCCCTTTTTGTTTTCCTTCCATTATTATTCTTGTATTATCATATTTTCATACTTAGATGCACATAACACCCAATATTAGCCACTAGTTAGACACTTCGTATACCAAAGTTTAGAAACACTATTACTCTTAGGCATTTTATCGAGCACGTTATATGCACACATTAACTTATCTCAACACTTGATCTTAAATGGTTAATTATGCATAGAATGTGATAACACATATCTATACTCATTACATATGTCAAAATATATTGTTAATCATCAAAATATACCATCACCCAAAATCTTAATTCAAACAGAATTATAAAACTCATCTTCACAATTTCTTTAACAAAACGTTGTTTTCGTTTTTAACGTAACTCCTTCGTTACATGTCCGTTTTTGTTCCTTCTTATATAGAATTAACTCTTACTCAGTGTACTACAACCTCATCTAGGCCTTACAGTCAGACCCTTATCCATCTGAAACAGATTCCGCAATTTCATTAACTAGTCCAGAAAATTTCATTTTCTGGACAGCCTTACTAAACAATTTATTTCGGACATGATCCGTTCCATAAAATGGCTCAATCTAGCGAGTCTGGCTAGTAAACTTCCATATCTACAACTTTTCAGTTTAAAGTTTCTTCAGATTCAAAACACACGAATTTATATGAATTTTTCAAAGTCAGAAACCGTAACAGTTTTGATTTTCTGGGCAGATTGTTTTCCCTTCGGACCAGCAGTACTAAAACAGACACTGCCAGAAATCTACAAGGAGTTTTCATGTGATTCCACTTTCAGAATATAGCTTACTTCCATAGCTTCGATTTGATATAAGGCTCACTTTCTAACTCATTATACCCAAAGAGGTATGAATTTCACAAGATCTGTCCACAATAACTCAAAACCTACGAATTTTGTTCTTCAAATTTTCTTTCCATTTCATTTTCTTTCTTGAATCCTCTTGTTTGATTCTTGATAATCCAAGATTAAACCAATACAAACAAGGTTAAGCATGATTTACTACCCTAGATCTTATAAAAACATAAATCTACCCACAAAAATCAAAAAAGATTAAACAAGGGTTTAGAAGTTACCTTCTTCTAGCTTTTTCTTCTTCTTCTTCCATGGCTTCTTCTTCTCCTTCTAGCTTCTCTCAATCCCTCTGTTTCTCTCTATCTCTCTCAATTTCTCTATCTCTCTATTTCTCTCTTCCACAAAGACTCTTGCTCTAAAAGAAAAACTCTAGGATTTCTTCTTGTGTAACTCCTCATTTGAGTAATAGTTATGTAATTAATTAATATAATAGTAACCCCCACTAATAACATAAGGCTTATGTTACAAAACTCTTACATGCATGACCAATATCACATTAAGCCATCTTAGAAGCATAACGTCACTTTTCCATCATTAGTTAAGCAACCCAATGGTTAGGCTATTCATTATATACTATTACTACTTTACTATAACATATAACATATTTCTAATGTCACACTTAAATAATTACTTATTTTAGTAATAAACTCAATTAAACCTTACTAATTATCATTCCTATTTAACCAAAATAATTGCAATTTTATTTAACCCATTACAAACCTTCTAATTTAATTATTTAATTAAATTAGAATATTTCCATAACATTAAAGTAATAAAATACACATCATACTTAAATAAATTATTCCATACTAATTTTCATTGAATATTTATTTTATTCATTAATTCTAACACCAATATTTATTATACTCCATAAATATTTTAACTAGAATATTTATTTTATTTGATAAATATTCTAATTATTTACGAGATTCACAATCGTATTACACTAACATATTACGTTTATATGTAACATACCTTCCTCTCTCATTTTATTAAAACAAATATATTCACAATAGTGAATTACTCACATCATTTATGAAATTTAATTCATAACAATTATAGTGCCAACAAGGCATAATAATTAAATTATATTATTTCATAATATAATATCAACTTAATTAAATTAACAAATTTTATTCAGTTAATTTCCTTTTCGTAATAATTTCATTTAACTTCTTCAAAAGTTAAATTAAATTAACTATTAAACCTCATTCTTCCAACATATGAATATATATATATATATATATATATATATATATATATATATATATATATTTACTTACACGCAAAATATGCCATAATAAGAATTTCATTCATTAAATTCTTATTTTAATAATTTTTGAAAATTCGGGTTGTCACAAGTATTGCGTCCTTATAAACCAGACTATAACCACGTAATAGGATATGAACCTATTTAGGTTGAAAAGACTTAACGTATGAAGAACTTCCAATTCAGATTATTGGTAGGAAGGAACAAGTCTTAAGGAATAAGGTAATACCTTCAGTGAAGGTAGTATGGAGAAACCACAATGCTGAAGAAGCAACGTGGGAACTCGAGGACAAAATGAAGGAAAACTTTCCCCATTTATTTGCTTAACTTATATCGAGATTCTGGGGACAGAATCCTTATAAGGGGGGAAGATTGTAATGTCCGAGAAAATCTGATTATTATGTGAATTAATTTTATTTGATTAAATGAATTAAATGAGATTATATGTTTATTTAAATTGAGTAAGTTGTTTAAAGGTCGTTCTATGACCTAGAATGTGTTAATGTGGTTAGAATTCTGGCTGTGAGCCACGATTAAATGGATTGAATTTTCAAGACAAAAATAAAATTTTTCTGAGAAATTCAGTAAATCACTATTTATCCATTTCTGCTCGGGAATTATTTTTGAATTTCCGAGAAATGCGTAATGATAGAATTATGAGATGAGACAAAATATCCAATAATATTTCAGTTATGGCAAACAGAGTTTTAGTCTGAGGACTTAAAACCCTAAGGGTTAGGGAACGTGAATTCTAAAAAGGAAAAGCTTAAGTGTAATAAGAATTGTGATTATACGTAAAGAATACGAGTATAATACTAGTTATCATACAAGTATAATACAAAGATTAATATGATGTATAATACGAATATCATACCAGATATATACGAAGAGAATACGAGAATTATATTATAAGAATACGAATAAGTCTTAATGGACTTTATCTATTGGACTTGGACAATTGTCAAGCCCAATTGGACCAATGAATGAGGCCCAATGATGAATTATACCAAGTCCCAAAGATAAGTTAAATCAAGCCCAAAGTTAAGCCCGATATGAATTAATTCTAAGCCCGAACCAAGAACCAAACTCGTGGGTTTAACCGATGGGTCAACGGGTGGGTAAAACCCATAAGACAACCCATGTGGGTCCCCTATGGGGGCACATGGCCCACCACATAGCCAAATCTTCCAAGGGAAGGTAACTTGTGGAGGTGTGAATAGTAAGGAGGTGGCTTGATGACCAAAATACCCCAACCTTGCAATTTCTATAAAAAAGCTTGCCACTTTGTTCATTAGTTGTTTTACCAACTTTGAACACCTATATTGAGAGAGAGAGAGAGAGAGAGAGAGAGAGAGAGAAGAGCTATAACAAGTGATCAAGGAGGAAAGAAGCCAATTAAACAAGCTTTAAGTCAAGAACGCAAAGAACGCGAAGGTAAAAACACGTAAACTCGAACTTTAAATTCTTTTTTATTGAATTTTTATAGAGAAGTGAATTGGTGGAGCATGTCTCTTTTGGAGTAATAAGGATGGCTATTAGTGAACAAAAATGTTAATAAGCCATGTCTAAATGAGAATCATAATAGAATGATTAAGCATTAATTGAAGAAAACGCATAAAACTTAGAGCTTGTTGTTGATGGACAAATTGAAAACCATCGCGTACAAGTTAGGTACAAATTATTGGTCAGGATCTTAGATGATTGACCAATGGATTGATTTCATTTGGTTTGACATAAAAATCTCGTGTAACGAAGTTATGGAGAAATTTAATGGAAAAGACGTTATTCGTCGAAATCGTAGTTAACTAGGATTTCTAGAACGATAGTGAAAAGTCGCTGATGAACTCAGAAACCTAGGGTTTCATTAGCATATCAAAGAACAATGAATTTAAGAGTCGTGGACTCAAGAATGGTCGAATGAGGACTTAAAACGAAGAAACTGGCGAAGAACGCTCAAGAACACGTAACAAACGTATAATGAAAATTTAAGCAATGAATTTATCGTTAACGGATTCAGAAACTTATTCTGTCTGGATGAAATTGAAGTACGTAAGATATGTAAGAAAATGGCTTTTGAACGAGCATTCTAAGTTATAACGATCGAGTTATGAGCTCGGGAAAAATTATATTGAAAAATATAAAAAAAAACTCAAAGGCTAAGGGCAGGCGCCGCAGCGCTGCCCCAAGCTTTGTAGAGTCCGTCCGCAGCACTCGACCAAGGCCTCTTGCACTGCCAAGTGCCGCCGCAACGCGGCTATTACAACTGAGAGTGGCACCGCAGCGCCCTTAAGTAATTTTTTTTTGATATGAACTTTTGTTAATCCAACTTTTCGCGTGGTAATTAAGGGGCAAGTATGTACTTAATATATATGAAGAAAGAATTCCTAAACAACATGTATAACTATGATTTTAGGAATTAAACGTTGATTAAAAGTTAATAAACTTAGAACGTGAAATGCGAAAACGTAAACCATGTATCGTGTTCAAGTTTAACGCGCGTATTAATGTTATATAGTACGTAATTGATAGACGTGATACGAATATGATGAGAAATGAAGATAAAACTTATGTAATATCTATACGGAATCCTATATCGGTAATCCGGGGGAATGTATCCGAACTAACGAACCGAATAAGGTTATGACTATCGTTATACTTAAGTGATGAATGACGAGTGTCGTTTTATGACGTATATTGTTGATAAGCCGTAATGAATGTTAAATACCTTAATGAAAATTATTAATGAAATAAATTCAATTAAGTTATAGAAGAGAAAGAAGTTTGTATAAACAATGTGTAGAGATTGTTTGGTAGCTAATTTCAGTGTGTTATGTGGATATATCATGTAGAAACTGTAAAGACCAAGAACGGTTGAACTTAACGTAGAATACGCTTGAAGGCAAGTTCTTCTAACACTTGTCTGACCTTCGTGTTAGTCAAGTTTCTGTGATTCATGTTATATTATGTATGAATTATTTTCGAAAGAGTCGATGCCAATCTTCACTCGGCTAGACGAACCTTAAAGATTTGATTGATTTATTTACAAGTCTTTCAAAGTAGTATTGTTGTTAACACTATCATATGCCAATTGTTTGGTACGAATTTAAAGGTAAGCCTGAGTATGAATAAACAAAGGTATTTTATGTCGTTTATCAACATGCACGCAAGGTTACCAAAACTTAAACGTAAATACGTTTAACAGATGAGTGTTGATCAACATAGATTACTATAGGCTGATCACCTAAAAGTGCTCGTAAGTTATATCGGATGTACGGTCTTAGTGTCGGGATATCCTTTTCATGAATGAAAATTAAATGAGAATGTTCATGGTCTTTTGACCTACTCAGAATTCTTAATTTACTATATGTACTTTGGAATTGTTTTAAGAGAATAAAAAGTGCTATTTCAATTATTCATAGTACTTCATAACTATTTGTTCAGTTATCGAAGATCAATTATATGATTCTGGATTTTGTGGTTGTTTTATATATTGTTAGATTTGTTGAGCTAGTTATGCTCACTTCTTGCTTGAATTATATGATTGCAACTAAGAGCGAACGGACCAAAGGTTCCGGTAAGGATAAGGGCAAGGCCAAGATGGATAAATAGTTATCCTGTAATAGAATAGTATATTTGTATGAACTTATACTATGACACTGAACGATGTAACGAACGAGATTTTTATATTTGATTCTAAATATTTATTGAATTAAATAAATATTTTAGTTGATTTATTTATTGAGTTGAATAAATAATTAATATGATTATGCTGTAGAGTGATAAAATTAAGTATAATATATTAATTAAGTTGATGTTTAGTAATTTTGTAGTTAAAGTTTTAATTTAAGTGAGATAATTAAATTAGATGAATTATTAAGTTTTAATTTTGTATTAATGATTTAATGAATTGTTGAATAATTATAGTAGTGTCTAATTTAATTTAATAATTAAATTAGAGATTTACTAATTTATTACATGAAATTATGATTAATAAATAAATTATAATTGTATAGCGATTTGATTTATATGGCAATTTGATTTAATAAGTTGATACTAACTTTAATTTAATTGAATTTGAATATTAGAATTTAATTGAATAAAGTGTGATAATTAAACTATATAGTAAATGAGTTATTAAAATAAATTAAAATAAGTTTAATTTAGTTTTTACCAAACAAAGCTTAAGGCTTTTGAAATTCTTATTTTAATCTAGTTATGCCAAACAAGCCTTTATGGCTTTTGAATTTTAAAAAAAAATAACTGACTAAGAATTAAAAAGAAGATATTATGTTTTGTCAGTTTTATTATATGTATTATATGTATATATCTGTTATATTATGTTTTTACGTTAAGTTTAGAAGAAGAGAATATCAGAGAGAAAAGAGAGAAGGAAGAAGAGAAGAGAGAAAGATTTCTCTGTGAGATTGAGAAAACAAAGAAGGAGTCTATCATCTTTTTCTAACTAACAAGCAATCCAAAGATATAATTCTAGTTTTAAAGTTTTAGTTTTTGGTTTTGTTCTTAGTTCTCTGTAAATTGATGTTGATAATCAATTGTTGAAAATATGGTTATTGTATGTTAATTTGTTTATATAATATGTTTCTATGATAATTGTATGTAATATAAAGTTGTTTAATTTATGTAAACATGATGAATATGAAGAAATCATGTTCAAAATAAGTTACAGTGAAGTATTTTGAAAAATGACTTATTTGATACAAAAATTGCTGTCTAATTCATGTTATAATATATAAATTGATTGTAGATTGTGATAATATGTTAAGAAACGAAAACAACATGATTTAAATAAAGTAATTTGGTTAAAAAATGAATTCACAATGATTATTTTTGTTAAGAACGTTTAACAATGGAGTTTTTTTTAAAACATTGAATTAAAAGGTTTTAAGTTGGTCATTATAATGTTTATATGGGTAAAATCATGTTAGAAGCTTTAGTTTATATTTTTGTAAAGTTTTGTATAATTTATATAAGTAAGATTTGTTGTTTGAGCAAAGTTGTTAGGCCAAATTGGCTTTTTCTGTGTTTTTCGCTAACCTGTCTGCATACTACTGTGTTGTGGCGCCGCAGCGCCTGTTTTATGAGTAAACAGAGCGCTGCAGCGCCATAGCAGTGTCTGACGCCGCAGCGCCGGTTCTGTGTGTTAACTATCGCGCCACAACACCGAGACCAAACTGCAGAGCCTGATGACATGTCATGGGGCCGTAACGCCGGTCCCATGTTATTTCACTCGCGCTGCAGCGCCGAGGCTGAGCCGCAGCGCTTGTTGTAGTTCATTATGTGGCGCTAACGCGCCACTTGGGCAGTTTGGCCAGAGATTGTTATTTAAGTGTACAAATTTTTGAGAATGTTAATCTAATGATTATAAAAACATATTAATGAAATTATATATTGATTAAACAGTATGTGATCGCATTTGTAATATGAGATTGACGATTTTAAATTATAACTTGATAAATTATTAACAAGTTTAAGTTTGACATGGATAATAAAAACAAGTGTGGTTTGATCATGTTATGTACTAACCAATGATGTGATTAAACCTAATGACTAAAAGTTGTAAGTTAACTTAGATTGGTTAACTAAATATGTGACTTAGCTATGTGATAAATAATTTGTGTTGCTATTGTTAATAATATGTGCGTAGGATAATTGAGGAACGAATTATTAATTTTCTAGCTTAAGCACGAGGCAAGTTTTTCTATCCTTTCTTGTTTACGTTTAAGCAAGTTCTTGAACCTTATTTCCATATTGAACAAGTTTTTAATTTAGTTTCCTTATTGAAAAAGAGTGTAACCTTGGCTTATTATTATCGTTCAAGCAAGGTTTATCGTATCTTTCGAATGCTTTTAAGTTTACTTCTAAAGCATGACTTTTAAGTATAATGTCTATTCGTTTGTGACTCATAATTATTCCATAACCCTTTTGTTATCGAACTCTTAAGTTATTGTTAAGTTTTGACTCAATTACTCCTTAATTGATGATTGTTAAACTCTAAATTACCCATTGAACTAATCCAAACCAAACTTTCTTTGGTGCGGACTCGTTAGTTAAAGTTGAGATGAACAACCCTATTATAGGGGATTATTACGCGAAAATGTTAAGATGTTTGTGCACAATACATGGTACGAAGGGCTGATCTCCCTAAGTACGAGATAAAAGGTCTGTATAGTCTAATGACTGTTAAGGGTTTAAGTAGAAATACTTATAACAAGGGACATAGTTCTAGGTCTTGTGACCCTCAGATGAATTCTAAATCTTGTTTTCAGTTCTTGATTACTGACGATAAAGAATGTTATTCAATTCGATTGAACTTATTCAGTGACATTAATATGTTATTCTTATTGATTGTTATTTCAAGTGAGCTTTTGTTTTGTACTCTTGCATATATAACCATTACAGCCAAAGTTGAGAAAGTTGACGAGCCGTCAACCAGTAAGTGAAAGTAGTATGCATACAAGCCAATCATGTAGAATGCTAAAGCATATACTTTGGAAACGATCTTACTTATTTATTAATAAAAGTATTCATTTATTAAAGGCATTTAATTATCTACATGATGCTGTTTTTATAATATGTAAATAACCCATAGTTTTAATCAATGCTTTTGGAATCATGATGTTGATCATGCTAATGAGATCTAAATTCTTAGAAAGCTTAAAACTAAAATAGTTCCTAATCGTTGGATTACTAAAAGGGGATTAATGAATCCAGATAGATTGGTACATATGTTGCTTGCTCATTGTATGATTATGATTGATCTCATGATCATTTATGTGGAGACACTAAAGCAAGTATGTAGGTGCTTATTGGAGAATAAGTACACTGAACGTGATTCGCTAAGGAATACCTAATGGAGTTTTACTTGCCTGTCAATAGGAATTCCTAATGTGATGGTAGTACAAGTGATCCTTAGACTTGAGATCATCATAGTATCTTGTGTATAACGAATTATACTTTGACTTATTTCTTAAGACCCTTAGGATATATCAAAGAGTATACTTGGGTGTAATAAGTTATATATGGAGATAATGAATGATCAATAAAGAATCTACCACTTCTAGTAAAAGAAGAGATATGTCCAATGTGATTTGATAAATGACAACCCAGGAATCCTTGGCCAAGGTGGAATGAAATTAGAAAGGAGTTTCTAATTTGTATTATTTGAAGTTGTGCATTTTCTGATCGAAATACATATAATTTTATAAAATAAGATTTGACAGTAACTCCACGTCTTATATTTAATTGGGACATTATATGGTGGAAGGATTGAATTGTACGGTAACTATTAACTCCAATGTTCTTTTATGATTAATGTTGAAATCTATATTATCTAGAAAGTCGTTGATCGCTAGGGAGGTTTATCCCTATTGTAGAATAAATATTATTTAGTTAAATAGATTATTAGTTTAATTTATTTATTTAAATAAGATTAGAATTATTCTAATTGATTTATTCACAACTGGTTTAATATGGAGAACCTAAAGGGTCACACCATAAAAGGAAGAATAATTATTTAAGAAGGTAATGGTATAACCGTAATAATATGTTAAGTGTAATTTATTTAATCTATGGTGATAGAATAAATTAAATAGCTTAATGTTTATCATTTAATTTTTTAGAAATATTAAATATAAATTAATAAGAGGAGTCTTATTAATATTATTACGATTATTATTTTTTTAATTTCTAAAGGAGTTTAGGGATTAATTTAATGTTAGTACTCTCATTTATTCCTAATAAGATTAGGAGTCAAATTAATTAAAAGAGTTTAATTAATTATTCCCAATGGGTTGGAAAGCCTAATTAATTAAAAGAGTTTAATTAATTAAATGAAACCCGATTTTTAATTGGATTAGAAGGGTTGACATATATAAGAGGAGTCTTTTGTTAGATATCAGTTGATGCAATTCCAATTGTTGGAGAGTACTCCTTTTCTATAGAGAATAGAAAACTAGAGTTTAGCTAACCACCCTCCTTCTTAAACAATTCATCTTCCTTGGTGGATCACCTCTAGAGGCCAAACATTTGGGTGGCTAACGTTGATCAAAGGAAGGAATCAATCCCGGAGATTCAAGGAGATCGCAAAGAACAAGGAGTTGAACTCGTACCTTTGAAAGCTTAGTTCTACAAGGGTATGAATCTAATCTCATTCTATTTCATTTTAATTAATAATTGTGCATAAAGGATGATCTGGGTACTTGGTTCGTAGAAAAATTTTAAACTCTGCTTTTACCATGCTTCCGCTATTTTTGAAATTTGATTGCGCCCATAATTTCTTACAAGCCTAATAGTGGCATCAAAGCCAAACCTTTATACGAGTTATTAATTGTTTTGATTTGATATATATACTGATATGTGTTTTGAACAATTTAAATGAGCATAAGCTAGGAATTAAGTTTTTGGAGAAAAAAATGCACAATTCGCGAACCAGAAAAATAGACACTGCCCTGCGGCTCTGCAGCGCCGGTCACAGGCCTTACAGCAGCGCCGCAGTGTCGGCTCCGTGTCTCTTATGCTGACATGGCGCTGTAACACTTGAAGCTAGTACTTCAGCAGCACCGGCTCCGTGTCTCTGATGCTGACGTGGCGACGTGGCGCTGTAGCGCTTGAGGACAGTACTTCAGCAGTGCCGCAGCGCCAGTCAGCTGTCTTTAGTTTTGGTGACGTGGCGCGGCAGCGCCGAATGCTAGTTCACTAGCAGCGCTGCAGCGCCACCCCACCATAAATAAAATTTATTTTATTTTATTTTTTAAAATTAAGATAAAAGGTTTATTTTAATTAAAAATTAAAATTAAATATTTGTCTGTAATTCCAAATTAATAAAGGAGTTTATTATATTTGGAATTGAATTGAAATAAAGATGTTTATTTTAATTAGAATTGGATTTCATGCTAACTAATTAGAGTTGGAATTGGATTCTATGATAACTAATTAGAGTTGAAATTGGTTTCCGAAACTAATTAGGATTGCCCATTAAATCGATATCAATGTATATATTAAATGTTTTATTTATTGATGTATATGGTGATTTGTATGAAAATAAATGGGGTCGATTATGGACTATTGACCAATGTGATTGGATTTTATTTTAGTTGAATGCTTGAATGAATGGGTTTTATTAAATGGGGTCTGCGTACCTCGTCTTCTCTATTTTTTTCTTGATGTAAAATTATATCTCCCTCCTATGTACTTCCCTTTGACTGTTGATCAAGGTTTCTATTTAAATTAAATAGTTTATGTAATAGGACTAGTTAGAATTATATTGAAGAATTGGAGAACATGGAGCAAGGAGCGCTTGAAGACCCATTTGTATGAAGCCCGAGTTTAAATGTAATAGTTATGTTTAAATTTAATTATTGCGCTCCTAGGTTAGACCTTTTGGTTCACTTGGTGGCTCTAGTGAACCAAACTAGAATAAAAAGTCCATAATCAATCCGGATAGAATATAATATTCTATATGTGCATGCTAGTATTATATATATATATATATATATATATATATATATATATATTATAATTTATGCAAACACGCTTCGCATGTTTTAATAAAATGACGTTTATTTTATATATATGTGCATGCACACTAAATAAGATAAGACAAATAATAACAAACTCCTCAAAAATTATATTAAGTTTAAAGCGTTCAAAGATATTTGGAATATCGAACGTCGCCTTCTAGCATGATAAAATTAATAGAGCATTAGATATTAATATGAGTTTGTTGTGCTATCCACAAGGCAAGTATTAAGTATTTAAGATGTTAATTTATCATATTTGATGCTTATAAAGAAATTTGAACAATATTATTTTGTTGTGCTATCCACAAGGATAATATTTTTTTTTGAATATATGGAAGTGCTAGGTTGGACTTAACTCAGATAATTTTGATTCGGATGTGCTACCACTTGATCAAAATAATCTGAGAGGCAAAAATAAAGGAGTTACATGTTGATGTAATTGACAAAGACTTGTCTACCTATTTATTTATATATGGTTTGTTGTGCTATCCATAAGGCTATATACATTTGAAATAGGATCCTTATTCTCACTAGTAAATCTTTAATTAGATTTGTCGAACTATATGAGATATCTAAGGAGCTCTTCCGATCTCGGATGACCGAGGGCACTGCCGTTGAGACTCATGTCCTAAGGGTGATCAATCTGATTGAACGTCTTGGACAGTTTGGGTTCGTCATGGATGGGGAGTTAAGTCAAGACTTAGTCTTGCAGTCACTCCTTGAGACCTTCTCACAATTTGTTGTGAATTTTCACATGAATAAGTTGGATGTCAGCTTGCCTGAATTAGTTAACATGTTAAAAACTGTAGAATGTCACTTCCCATTCAAGAAGAACCATGTCTTAATAGTGGATGATTCTTCCAAGAAAAGGAAGAGGCCCAAGGTATCTTTTGAAAAGAAAAAATCTAAGAAGGCTAAGGGCAAGGTGAATAGGAAGGAACAAAAGAAACCTGATCCAGATAGCAAATGAATGTGCTTCCATTGCAATAAGTCGGGTTATTGAAAGAGGAACTGCAAGGATTTCCTTGCAGAACAAAAACAGAAGAAGCTTGGAGAAGCTTCAAATCCTAATCAAGGTTTGTTTATAATTGTAATTAATTTTTTAGAAAGTCAAAACTCTACTTGGGTATTGGATACTGTGGTTCTCACATATGTAAGACTATGCAGGGACTGGTCAGACGTAGAAAGCTGAACAAGGATAAGGTTATCCTACAAGTGGAAAATGGAGCAAAAATTACTACATTAGCTGTAAGCACTTATTGTTTAGCACTATCTACGGGCAAGTCCATTAATTTGAATAATTATTATTTTGTGCTTAATATCATTAGAAACATTATTTCTATTTTCATATTAGATATGGATGGATTTGACATTATAATAAAGAACAACAGTTGTTCTATTTATAATAACAATATTTTATATGGTGTTGATAATTTGTGAAAAGGGCTTTACATACTTGACTTGCATGAAAATATATTTCAAATTGAAAAAACTAAGAAAAGGAAAAGAGATGATGGTAATTATACCTATATGTGGCACTATAGACTCGGTCATATCAATGAAACAAGATTTTCCAAGTTGCATAAAGATGGGCTCTTAGAGCTATCTGATTATGAATCATATCCAACTTGTGAATCTTGTCTCATGGGTAAAATGACTAAGTCTTTTTTTTAGTAAAAAAGGAGAACGAGTTACAGAGTTGTTAGCGTTGGTTCACACAGACGTTTGTGGACCTATGACAACGAATGCACGGGGAGGGTATTCTTATTTTATTACTTTCACTGATGATGATCTGTAATACCCTAGAATTTTATAAATAATTTTAATCTAAAACAAAGGTTATTGCAATTATTTTTGTGCATATATATATATATATATATATATATATATATATGTGTGTGTGTGTGTGTGTGTGTGTGTGTGTCATGTGATTAATAATTAAATCAAGTATGAAATGATTAAGAAGTATGTTGATGATAATAATAAGCTCAATTAAGCTTAAGTGTTAAATCTTGTGTGGCATAATTAATTTCCTAATTGGACTAGTGGGTCATGATTTAATAATATAGTAAACTTAGGTTATATCCAACCCCAACAACATTAATGTGAAATGCTTGTAAGATTTAGGAGATGTAGCCCAATCAATATATGTGCTAGGTTAATATTAGAGTCCATGTGCATTTGTGTGTGTGCCTAGTCCAATTTAATTTAGCTTGAAATGGCCCAATGTGTAATATATGATGACGAAATTATGTATACATATATATATATAGGTATATATGTATATGGGTGTATAATAGAGGTATTTATATGTATATGTGTGTATAAGGGACAAGTGTGCTAGTTTATGATGTGCAAAAGAATAAAAAAATGTGACATAGGGTGGTACGTCCCCACCCAACCAAACCCCCCTCCCCATGACCCCTTAGAATGCTGATTTTTGTGCTTAGAAGAGCTCACAAGTTAGCCCATATGATAGCAATGATGGAGTAGCCAATGGTTAAGGTTACAATGAATAGTAATAGTTGGTGGAGCTAGTCACCAGCTCTCTTTTGTCAATTGTGTAGTGACCATAGTGTTGGGTAATAGATTGTCTATAAATAGAGAGCCCTAAGTGTTGGTGTCAGGTTGCTATTTCATTTGCTAAGTAAGAGATATAAAGAGCTAGAGAGAGTTGAGAGAAAAAGAAGAGAAATCTAGAGAAGCTCTTGCTAGTTGGTGGATCACTAGTAGAAGGGAACAAGGTGGAGACATACTCAAAGTTCCTAGCCAAGAGAAAGAAAGCCATCAAGAGGTAGGATCACTAACTAACTACTTTTATGCTTGTCAAGTTAAATTAGTATAGTAGAAATGCATGTTAAGCTTGAAACCTAGTTATAACACTTGAAAACATGAGATATGTTGTTAAGAGTCATAAAATGTCAAGTTAAGCTAGTATAGTAGAAATGCGTGTTAAGCTTGAAACCTAGTTATAACACTTGAAAGCATGAGATATGTTGTTAAGAGTCATAAAATATATAATATTTACATATGATCCAATAATGTTATGTTGAACCTCTATGAAATACAGACATAACCCAAGTGGAATCATGGTAATCGGACATAAAAAGAACCCGTAGTGGAACTTTTCATAAAACATATCGATATGTAAACCCTAGCTTGGAAAAGCAATAAACTTAATTAATTAAATAATTTAGAAAATTTTACAAGATATCATATATTGAATATATACAAGTTTATGAGATATTGGAAGTGGTTTCAACTCATTTGGATGTAAAATGAACAAGTTATGTAAGTTTGAATCAAATACGGTAAGAGAACAATTTTAAAAATTTCTTGGCTAAACATTCTGTCGGGCAGGCGCTGCCGCGCCGCCCAGAGAGTTATGGCTGGTGCTGCAGCGCCACCAGCTTTTTCAAAATTTTAGGACCAGGGCTGCAGCGCCGTCCTCAGTACAAATCCCAGCGCCGCAACGCCACAACCGGGTTCGGGTTCTGCAAAGCCGGCGTTGCCGCGCCATTTGCAGTACTAAACCCAGCACTGCAGTGCCAGGCCTAGTTCACATTTGACCCGGATCCGGGTCAAATCGGGTCAGGTCAAGGTGGGTCAGGTCGGGTCAGAAACTTAATTTTTCTTTAAAAAAATAATAATTTAATAAATAATAATACTTAATTTGATTAATATTAAGAGATTTTATTAATCAAAGACAATTAAACAATTAAAGTAATTTAATTATGAGTTAATTAAATATAATTTGGACTTTAAAAGTTTAAGACTTATTTGACTTAAAGAATATTAAATAATTTTAATTGTAATTCAATAAGTGATAATTAATCTAATATTCTTAATATATCAACAATTAAAACTATATAAGATTTTAATTGAGAAACGAATAAATAATTAAGATAATACTTAATTGTAAAATAATAAGACTTAGACCAATTGGTAATATTGAAGACTATTTCTAATTGTATAAGTGTGAATAATTAAAGTGACATTAATAAATATTTTAATTGTGAATAATAATTACTAAACAAATAAATACTTTCAAAGATTATTTAATTGTGAACCAATGAGACATTAATATGAATATCCTTAACTAAGATTAAGGGAATTACTCAGATAATAATGAAGTACTATATTAATGATAGAATGATAGAGATAACAATTAGAGAAATAATATGTAATTATTTTGAGAAGTCTTAGATACCTAAGGCTAGTGTGTTAGACCGATTTAGGTTTATATGTTGATAGAGATTAATCGTTACGATAATAATAAGTTAATTAAGGGATAAGAAGTCGAGGTCGGAATTAATTAACGACTCAAGCAAGTTCTTAACCCTACTTTTTATCAAGCAAGTTTCCTAGCTTCATTTGATTTTATATTGAATGTAAGTTCCCTACCTTACACAACTTTGGATATTGTCCAAGTATTCGAACTTTACTCTTTATTGAGTACTACTTAAGCTTGTACTATTATTGATCGTACGAGTAAATAATTGATAGTATGATTCTTGTCTTATATATTAATACTTCATAGCTTGATTTAAAGCTTGCCTATATTATTCGAATTATGTTGCGAGTATTGAACTTATAAATTGTTCTTATATATATTGTAAAAGTTATCTACGTCATTTGATTCGGTTAGACCCATGTCATGAATTTGAAAGCGATCCAAACCAATTGCTTTGGTGAAGAATCGTATAAATTGACTAAGATGAGCAACCCTCATTGAAGGAGAAATTATATATCCGTCGGGAGACCGACGTGCGCACAAATAGGATGTGAATATTATGCATAATGTAGGGTACTTTAGGCTGATCACCTATTGTACTTGTTTATATTGGATTGTCAGTTAAACACTGTTAATTCTAGCAAAAGTTCGTAGTCTTTAGTGACTGCTCAGTATTAAACTCTATCTTCTGGAAAACGTTGAAACCTTTGAATATTTTTGATAATTCTTCTGTCTATAATGACCTTCCGTTTACAATTCAAAGGACAGTTTTTTGGGAACTATTGATATTTCTTTGTTTACAACATTATTCCTTAAACTCTTGAGTTATCCTTTGACATTATACCTTGGATATTATTAAGCTTTATAATCATGCTTACCCTTATTGCTATATTACTTGCTGAGCAAATTTGTTGCTCATTTTTACTTTCCTTAAAATATTTCAGTTAAGGCAGAGCAGTGTGGACCCTCTAGTACGGACAAGGAAAAGGCTACGGCGTAGCTTTGTTCTCTTTTAGGATTATTATGGTGTTGTTATAAAACTTATGTTACATTATGTATTAAGTTATGTTATGATATGTTTAAGTTAGCCATGGTTGCGAGACCGTGGGACGCGAATATTTATATTAAATCAATGTAAATTCTTATATTATTTCGTTGCATGAGATTGTAGTATATTATTAGAATTAGATCGTGATGCACTAAATTCGAGATACGAGTGTCTGAATTTGGAGGCGTCACAGGTTGGTATCAAAGCATTAGGTTATAAGCCTTAGGAGCGAGAATCCTTAGATTATAACCTTAGAAGAACTTAGAAGACCTTAGAAGAACGTAGAAGATAGAAGGAGATAAAACTCATGAAGAGTTTTCCTAGAGATTTAGTGTGTTATGAAATATAGTTTCATTCTATACAATGAACTTAAGTTTTATTTAACATTCTAATGGAGTTAATTTTTTGTTTGCTTATCTTATGTTTGTGGTTGTAGGATGACAGACTTGGGAGGACCCAGTAGAGTAGTAGAGGAGGAGCCACGGGATATACATGTAGTGTATGAGGCACCTTTGGTAGCCGAACTCGTTCAGGCAGTAGCACCATCCGAGTTTGATGACGAGGATGAGATAGAGGTGGAGTCAGATCCCGAGGAGGAACATATGGAGGACGGAGCCCATGGAAGATTCTGACAAGGCTATGTGATACTAGAGAATTTCCAAATATTATTAATGATTAAATAAATGGAAATGAATATTTATTTGAATATAAATGAGTATGTGCTATGAGATGAGTTAATTCAAATGGTTTCAAATTGAATTTATATTAATTAAGAGAATGTGGAGTTTACGATAAACTCGTAGAATTCCTTATGTGGCACGAGAATGGAAACAACGATGATTTATTTTAAAGGATGAATGGATAAGTAATTGATTATTTAATATTATATTAATAATTAACTGTTATCGTGAGTAATAGAATATTAATGAGTAATTAATTAATGTTGAGTAATTATGATTGTGAATAATAAAACATTAACGAGTAAATTATTAATAAATATAATAAGATTATATTTACTCGATTAATTGTTATGTGCAAAGTATGCGATAATTAAATGTATAATATATAGTAGTTACATATATATTATGACACCCCCAAATCCGGGTACTTCGTTTTCACATGATTTGGTGTCCACTTTCTAATTAAATTATACATCTACCCAATAATAAAGAATTGTAAAGTAAATTACAACCTTCATAATTACTTAAATAAAATCTTCCTTGAAAAGGATTACAACTCGTCCAACTAAAATCTCAGGGTTAACTAAACCTTAACATCAAACAAAGTAAATGCAGAAATAAAACATCGTCAACTAAATCTTATTACAATATAAACTTGAAACCACAAGCCTTCACTTGCTCATCTTTCCTTTTCCTTTACTTGTTGACGGAATGTCAACATTCTTGGCCTTAACTGCAAGGGTTTGTAAACATATGCAAGAGTGAGCAAACAACAGCTCACTAGAATACAACAATAATAAAGACATGACTTAGATAGCTTCAAAGGATTTGAATAACTTTACTTTCATCAACAATAAAGAATTGAATAATAATTCTTTCATCAATAATTAGAATTTCGAATATTGAAATCATCTGAGGGTCATAAGACCTTGAACTTTTTTCCTAGGTTATAAACATTTATATTTAAAACCTTTAACAGTCAATTAGACTATGGACCTTAACTCGTACTTAGGGGGATTAGCCCTTCGTACCATGTATTGTGCACAACCATCTTAACGCTTTTGCATAAATGTCCCCTAATAGATAGGGTTGTTCATTCTCAGTATTTGAATACAAGTCCGCACCAAAGAAAGTTTGGTTTGGATAGATAATGGAACTTTGGAGTTTCAACTATCATCAACTAGAAGTAGTTGAATCAACTCACAGGGCTTTAACAGTTCAATAATATAAAAATCATGAACCAATTGTAAGATATAGAAATAATCTACATAATAAGTAGGCATGCTTTAGAAATAACTTAAAGCAATTGAAAGAATAAGTAGATCTTGCTTGAACAATTAAGTCAAGATCACAACACTATAGCAATAATTGCATTATGAACATTTGAATACGATATAACTTGTACAATACATAACAAGTTAAGAATCGAAAATAAACTTGCATGACATCTTGATCAAGGGTAAAAAGATGCATTGATAAAGCTTGCATAGCGTACAAGAATAGTTTAGAAAGCTTGTACAAAGTAAATGACAAGTTTAGAAATAGAAACTTGCTTAACGTAAGAGAATAAAGATTAGAGAACTTGCCTCAAGCGCAAGCTACACTTTAATAACTACAATCACTTCCACAATTACCCTACACATATACATTACACTTAAAACATTTATTAGTACCCAACTACAATGTTTAAACCGTTGAACTTCTTACTCAAGTCCAACTCACAACGTTGTTTACAACATAGGTTGCTAACTAACCACATACGTGAGTATCTACTCACGACATACATTCATAAGCTTATAACGCTTTAAATCGTGTGGTGTACCTTATGAAAGTAACACACTCATACACATGTAACACATTCATATAAAACTTCAATCTATCTTAAACACATCAAAAGCATGTTATCTTATTACCTATTACATTTATCAAGTCATAGAAATAAGTTAGCTAAACAAACGGGGCATGAAAACTAACCAAGCACAAACCAAACTTCTCGGGCAGCTTGTTAACCCGCTGGGGTGGGTCCCCCAAGGGCAATAGCCCTGCTGGGGCGGGTCCTGTAAGAACCCGAATTTTTAGAAATTATTAAATAAGAATTTAATAAATAAAATTCTTAAGGCATGAGATGGGTTCGAATAGGAATATATATATGTGATATGAGGTATGTAGTATTGTGTTACATAGGGTAATATGAACTATGTATTATGTGATTTTATGTTTAATAAATATATTATTAATATATATTATTAATAAAGAGGCAAATTATTGGGAGTGAGAAGACGGATAAGAATTATCTATAGATATTAAATAATTTATAGAATTATTTTATCCTCATAGTAAGTTGGTGACATTAAATATTCTTAATGTATAATCACCATATTCTTGTGTATGTGTATTAATAACTCGTATGTTTATAATATAGGTTATTAATAGCACTTAAGCTATCCGTGAATAGGTTTGGATAGTGAGGCATGAGTTTGTTAAGGAATTAACTAATAAGAATAAATATTAGTTAATTTAAGTTGGGAGTTATATTAGGGAATAATATAATGTGAGTATTGAACCTTAATTAACTAAAATGATATAGTACAGTGTTTAATTTACTTAAGTAAAAAAATAGATTAATATATGCGTTGAATATATGATTATAGTTGCTACTTTTTATATATATTACTTAGAATGATAATAAGTGAGAAAGTCTAAATGTACGAATAACGTTAATAAATATATATATACGTTATTAAAGAGAAATGGAAATCATTATATCTTTAAATGAATATTTGAAGAAATTATTTTGGGAATATATTATAGAAAAGAAAGAGAACTAATTTTTATATATTTCTAATAAAGGGTATTAAATAAGTTATAGAATTATTTTAACAAAAGGTGAAAATATTATTTTTGAATAATAATATTACCTTATATATTTTTGTATGAAGTAATAAATATGGTTAATTAAGCGATATTATAGAATATTATATTATATTAATTAGTGGAGTACATAATAATTGTTAAGGAAATGGTTTTTTGGATAAAGATGTTATGAGTATAAGTTCATAGTATATACTCATCTAAGGTAATTAAGTATTAAGGAAAGGTGTGACACCTAAGCTTTATATTAAATGAATATTAAAAATAATGTGGAATGAGGAAATTCATTAAGTGAATTAAAAGAGAAATAGTTCATTAAGAGGAAGATTAATTATGAGTAATTATATGATTCCATATAAGGAATGAATAAAACTCCTTGAATGGTAATATTACCAATATGGAAGTTAATTCATGTAATGTAAAACTAGTATGGTGATAGAGGTCGGAACTGGCTTAGAGCTAAACCAGTTTGGCACTACAAGGGACCGGCGCAGCTGCGCCCTCCCAGCAGTACAAACTGGCGCAGCTGCGCCAGTGGCCAGTTTGGAAAAAGTGGATTATTACTGTAGAAATGAAATAGAACATTATGGTAAGGTGTGACATTATTAAAAGCATATGAAAAGAATACATATTAATGATATGAGGTACCAAGTAGTACAATGAAATCATATGTAACCTTTAATACAGAAATGATTAAATATCGGTGTATTCCAGAGATTGGGGGAAAGAAATTAAATATTTAAAATGGACATTTAATATTGAATAATGTTATAATGTGGTTATGTGAGTAGTAAAAATATTTATGGGAGATACCCGGACAATAATACCTATCTACGTTATTTTATTGTGTACCTAATGTACATGGATTATATGATGTGAGTACATAAATAATCCCTAATTTTCTTAATATGCTAACAATTGTACATTAAAATTACGTTTTGGGAATTAAAGGAACCAAGCTAAGCTTATTGCTGGGATTTAAATCATGTCCCAAAATCAGTGACCCTCATAGTACATGAACAGTAGCCTACTTCTTCTTTACGTAACTTTTAAGCTGTGATTAAAGGCTATGAAAATAGGTGATCATTGCAATGCCAATGGCTGATGGTGGGTGGTTGAGCAACCCACTGTTAACCAGTGTGTTCTTCTTCTACATTCTGGTTTCAAACTTCCATGTAAATTTATTAGCCAGTCCACCATTACTATATAAATAGAAGCTTCATTTCTCAGTTTTATGTTACTGTAATTGTCTGTGTAAACATTGCCTATAAATGAGCCTTCTCTTCCTCTCATTTGATATTGCTGAGATTTCAAAGAGAAGTCAGTTGAGTTGTAAGGGAGAAGTAGTATAGCGGCTTTGTGAGTTGAGGTTTAGCAGCATTGTGAGATTAGTTAAGCAGCAAACTGTTTTCCAATTTCAGAGGTATAACTCCCTACCTATGTTCTTTAATTTTCGAATTCTAGATTCTTGTTTAAGCATTAATTGATGTTAAGTTGATTAAAGAGTGTGTATTAGTTTCTATGATAGCTTATAAGCATGATAGAACTATTATATAGTTGCTCATAATCGAATTGCTGTGGAAAATTTTGAGTTTGGGCTAAGTTTTGCCGAAGCAGGCTGTCTCTGCCCCCGGAGCCCTGAGCAGCTGTGCCAGTTTTATTCTGACCAGCGGTGCAGCTGCGCCGGTACCAGATGCTGACTTTTGTTTTCTGCTACAACCTGCAATGTGATAACTTGTTGGTACCCTTTGGTCAATCATGGAAACTGGTATTAACCCATATTATAAGCTTCCTAGTACTACATATGTGTCATGGCCATGATAGTATGTGTTATGGGATGAAAGGATTTAAAGTTTACAAATAAACTTAGAATTTGTTAAAGTGAACTTGTCATGAACATATCATATATGCGTTATGATATTTGTAGCTTGTGTAAATAACTTAGACATGCATGAAATCAAGTTTAATATGTATGGATATGTACCTTGACATAACATGAGCATCATATATGAATATCACCTATACACGCTTATTCCTAGAAAATGAATTTCTAAAGCATAGACTATGTGACAAAAGTATACATGAGTAGTATACGCACGAGCATGCTTACTAAATATTGTTAATCTCGTTATGTGGTGCTATGACTTTAGTAGTGACCCTTGAGACATGAAGTTGATTAGCTTAAGGCCACCAACATGAAAATCATATAACTTTGAAGTGGATATAGATTGAGCATGCTAGGTTTCAAACTTGAGTTAGTAACCTTATAAACATGAATACATGATGAACGTTCTGATCTTGTGAAGATGTTAACATGCCTTAACTACATATGATAAGAGCTTTAAAAGTTGTCTTGTATGTGTCGAATTGTATCGTTCAAGTTTAAAATGATTTCAAAGGTGAACTTGAATATGTTTTCAAATCAAGTTGCATTAAGTATGAGTAGCTAGATTCTAAAGATTTAAGATGTCATGTTTGTGTTTATTACATCTCTAAATATGTTTCGTATGTGATTGGATATATTGACAACTAACCAAGCATGAGTTCAAGCATGTTTTAAAGTGATAAACGAAGCATGTTTTTAAACTAATAACTATGATAGTTACATGTATGAAATATGAATATTCATGAACATGCCTAACATGAGTTACATGAATACTTTATGTGTTTAAAGAGGTAGCATGATGAACTTTAAGATGTTCATGACCTCGAGTGGCCTTAAATTGTTGAAATGTTGACTTAGGACCTATATCATGAAAGATTGAACTTAGAAAGGTTAGACAATCATGGGAGTGCCTTTTAATAGGTATACATGCTATGTAAGATCATATGTTAATACTTGAATCCGATTTCGACGGTTAATAAAGTATATTTACTTTGTTATGGTCTTATGTGTTAGTAATGATATATGAGAATGATTAACTCAAAAGATGGACTACACTAGCTATATGTAAATAGATTAGTGGTAGACGGGCATGTGTATGTAGAGAATGGTAGTAAGTACGTATGGTTAAAGTATACTTATACGTACATAGATATTCTAAGAATACGATAAGAAAGTGAGACGAAGGTTCTAAGAACCAAGTTAGACAACAATGCAACCTTTATTATTACATTGAGAATGTGTGGATACATATAACTAATGAGTGTGATCTCTATGGTTAATATAACTGTGTAGGATTACACGAAGTGCAGATATTTTTAAGCAGTTAAGTCGTAGTTGTTAAACTACGAATCAGGCAAGTCTTTCAGTTCCTATTTGATATATGAATTCAATAACTGTTAGTTGAATTATATTATGCTATGATGATGTGAACTTATATATGAACTGTATATGAGATATGTATGAGATTGAAAGTTGATCTTTGATGATATGCTTGTTATGTGAGAAGTAACATGCGTAGTAAATATAAATTATTTATAAATGCATGAACTGAGTATGATGTTGTATGCTATGTGATGCATGAAAACTGTTAGAATTGCTGAGCTGTCGAGCTCACTCTTGCAAATAACCACTTTTGCAGGTTAAAGATTCACGGTAAAGATTTCCTGCTTCTTGATTGATAAAGATAGATAGTATCGCAACGAAGAATACTATTTAGATTATCGTTTGAACCCTATTCAGGTTCTAAGAGTTGTACTTGATAATTGTATACGTTGTTTAAAACTTGTCGTACTGTAAAAATGTATTAGTTGATACATAAAGGATATCAAGTCGAGTTGTAAACGTTATACGATAGCTCAAATAAAATGAATCATATTATAAAGTTGATTCAGGGATTTGTAATTGATTCAAGTTATGAAATCAATAAGAAGAATTTATTCAAAGGATATTGAAAAGTTTAAATTATTCCGCATTTTAGTAACATCGAATATGATGTAAAGACGAGATCTTGGATATGAATAGAATTTATATTCTAAATTATAATAAGCAAAGTTGTATTCTTTTACTAATGATTAAAAGATGTAATAGTTTTCTGTTAGTATTTGGTTAGTAGTATCGTGACTGCACCGGATCCAAGGTAATAGAAGGGACCCGAATTTGGGGGCGTTACAGGTCCCTCCTCTGGTGGAAGTGCTGGTTCACGAATTGGCAGAGAAATAAGCCAATTTGGCTTATTTCTTCACATCGAATTCGACTTTTTCCAACATGATTAACATAAAACTTGCTAACAACAATATTTTAAACTCTTTTACATGATTATAACATGAAAAATCCATACAACACATGATCAAACCAATGTTTTTCATGATTTTCGAAGAAAACTACGATATTAAGCATTCTTGACGAAACTTGCTATTACGAATTCGTTTTTCAATCAATTCAAGTAATTCCAATTTTAATAACTCTTATTCTTAACATACTAACATAATCCATTATCAATTTAAACAATAACCCACAATCAAACATCAATTTGATAGTTTCAAAAGCCATTTTTCAAAAATTGGTTTACAGTAAATCATATGAACACAATTCTTCTTGCACTACAAGAAATCACGCATTTTATGACGAATTTTTTTGCCACGCACAAATTTTTGTCACAATTTGTTAATTAATCATTACAAAATTCATAATCGTCACTAAAACTTTTACTTTTGTGACGACCTTTAATTTTGTTACTATTAATCATTTATGTCGTCACTAATTTACACATTTGATGACGATTAACAGAATTTCGTCATAATTTATTTTGGAAGTAGAATTTCGTACCAAAATTTTGGAGGAAAACCTTTTAGTGACATGTTGTAATAATTTATGACTGTATTTATTGTCACATAATTTTTCTTTTGATGATAACATAATAGTTTGTCATTAATTATTTGTAAAATTTAGTAACAATGTAATTTCGTCACTAATGTTCACATTTAGTGACGCCAAATACAA
The DNA here is from genome assembly GCA_020205555.1 of Panax stipuleanatus. NCBI lineage: Eukaryota > Viridiplantae > Streptophyta > Magnoliopsida > Apiales > Araliaceae > Panax > Panax stipuleanatus. Next base: position 34,831,970 of record CM035122.1, on the reverse strand, counting down.
ATTCATCACAATTTTATTTGGAGGCAAAATTTTTCTAGAAAATTTTGGAGGGAAATTTTTTAAAGACAAAAAAGAATAATTTATGACAATTTGAATTGTCACAAATACCAATTGTATATGACGAGATACTAGTTCGTCAGTAATTAGATGAGTGGATAAATGACAAAATTAGTTTGTCATAAATTCTTATATTTAGTGACAAAGTACGTAATATTGTCACAATTTTATTTGGTGGCAATTTTTTTTTAAGAAATTTTGGAAGCAAACTTTGTAAAGACTAAAAATGAATAATTTATGATAATTTTTATTGTCACAAATGCCAATTTTATATGATGAGAGACTCGTTCGTCACTAATTAGATGAGTGGATAAGTGACAACAATGGTTCGTTATAAATGCTTATATTTAGTGACAAAGTACGTAATATCGTCACATTTTTTTTTTGGAGAAATTTTTTTTAAAGAAATTTTGGAGGCAAATTTTGTAAAGACGAAAAATTATAAAAAAAATTCTCAAACAAACTTGTATCCAAGCGACATCACCGGTCTTCCTTTTTCATCATTGGCAGCCTCCATTTAGTCAAGAACCTCCATTATCAATTTTCAATAATCCTAATTTGAAGGCAGAGATTATTTAATTTGACATATTAGGTGTGTTTCTAGATTTTGATTTGAATTGATTAGTAGTTGTTCTAATTGAACAACTTCGATTTTGAAATGATTTGTAATGGTTGCTATTGTTGTTGATGATCTTGTACAATTTTGATAATATAAATCACTATTTGGTTTAAATTTTTGACGAAGCAACTTCATAGCTTTGATTAGTAAGTGTAGTGAATCGACATCATAGAATGGTTCTGCTTTCTTGAAAAGAAAATGAGAGTAATGATTTCGCTTATCAGGAGACTTGAATTCATCATGTTGCTCTGTTAGTTATGTATGCATATATAGTATTGACAAAAGACAATGTAATAGTCCAAAATTTCAGTATATATTAAAATAAGAATTTACTAAAATATTTTTTTTATTTTAATATATATTGTATTGAATATGTGATACAGAATAAGTGACTATGTGCGGTATAATGCGTATCATGTGTGATAAATATATGAATATATTTTTATTGCATGATTTGTCACTACTACAAAATAGTAAAAATATGACACTTAAACAATAAGTGTTGTTAAAAAATATTGTGGTATTTTTTTACACAACGTTTTTTGACAAAATGTTGTAGTTAGATATATGCAAAAACGTTGTGAATTTATAAGGGGTAATTCTTAGTTTTAAAATTATAACGTTTTAGAAAAACGTTGTGTATGTAAAAAACACGGAGGGAAGCCTGGGAGTTGGCAGTCGAAAGTCGAAAGTCGGGTATGTAAATTTGTTCCCTTCCATTTTTCGAAGTCCTTAAACCCTAACTTCACATTCTATGCCATTTTACTCATTCACTTGAATCACTACTATAAAACAATAAAAATATGACACTTAAATAACAATATTTTTATAAAAAAATGTTGTGGTATTTTTTTGCATGACGTTTTTTGACAAAGTATTGTAGTTAGATATAAAAAAACAAGGAGGGAAAGGGACGAAGCCGACTCCAATTTTATACGCTTCAACAAATCAAACTTAAAAATCTCGTTTCAGTCCTCTTCGGTCCTCTATCTTCTCTCTAACCCTTTCAATCTTCTGACTCCTAACCTCAAAACCTAAATCGTCTCATCTCTCTCATCAGCTACTCTAAATTGCCAAAACCTAAATCAAGTTGTGCCTCGTCAATCACCTTCGCTCCTGTTCAATCAAGCCGTGCCTCGTCAATCGCCTCATCTTTCATCCCCATTTTCCTATTCCGTTCGCCATTTCAGAGGGCCTCGCGATCCTAGCATCAGGTAATTTTCCCTCTTATATGTGTATGTGTTTTAATCATATCTATAGCTGTATAATTTGTGACAACTGGTGGGCAGATATGAAATTGCACCTCCAATGAACTGGGGAGTTCGAATTGTGCCCGAGAAGAAAGCCTTTGTAATTGAACGATTTGGAAAATATGTGAAGACGCTTACTCCTGGAATTCACATATTGACTCCCTTTGTTGACCGAATCGCCTACGTCCATTCATTGTAGAATATTTTGTTCCTCTTTTTTTGAAATTCCTTCTGGTATCAAATGGTTCAGTTTAACTTATTCTTTGGCATTCACTTCTTTGTACTTTATCAGTGGTTTCATTTAGTTTTTCAATTTTTTGCCCAATTTCTATAATTGAATGTTGCTCTATCCATTTTCCAACATTTAAATCTACTTAATTACTACATACAATCATAATTCAACTTAGATTTATTGGTAATTTGAAATAAATTATATTTACATTTTTTTTCTTTTGTGTCCGTACCTTGTCCCCAGTCCCCCATCTCTGACTTTGCATATTATTGTTAGTTTCATGCCAATAGTGTTTTATTTATTTTTTAATATCATGAGTTTTATTTTAATTTATTCTTTTAGGTTCAGGTTTCATCATGCAAGGAACTGAGACCTGCCACATCACAGGGAAATTGAATATGATTTGGGGGAGACATTTGGAAGAGAATTATTGGAAATCACAAATTGGGGTATGAAAGTTTGTGGGTCGATCAATTACTGATGAAAGGTGATAGGCCAAACACTAGCTCTTCTAATGGGATTGCTGATGGTAGTCAGAGAATGCGACCTTTACATGGATAGGCTTGTTTATATATCAGTTTTATTATTTCTATTGTTTGTACCTTGGTGTAATCTGGGTCTTTTCTTTTTCCTTGCTCCTTCATGGTCTTTATATATCCTCTTACAAGTTTTATATGTTCTACAACATAACATTGTCTCTCCCAGTACATTAACACCCACATCAGTTTTTTTGAGACCGTATGTTAATAGTGTCTGTTAGATTTCTAGTTTGCATCATGTAAAGTTATCCAACTACATCAAGTAGTGATTTTTATGGAAAATTGACATTTTCGCTTGTCCTTTTATTTTAATACTGATTAACTAGTTACATTGATGGTGAGGCTGAATTATTTCTTGGTGAGACATGTAAGAAAGTTGCTTTTGAAATTGATTTTGGTAATATCATTGCTCCCCTGTTAAATTATAACAATCTTGACTGAAAATGATACTAATTCTAAACATGGTACAAGGAACGTTTTACCCATAACATTTGAAACAGTTCAACATGCAAAAATTAAAAAAATATTTGGACATTTGATTGGAATAAAAGAATAAGCACTGTCATGTATATTGAACTTGTATAACACTATGCAACTGTTTTTTTTATAGGAGGACTAGTGGTCCTACCAGGAGATGCACAAAGGGACAATGGACATTCGAAGAGGTAAATGGACACTTCTTTAAGATTTTTGATAGTTTATGGCCAGCTACATAAGCCAATTTATAAAACCAAGTTCAGTTTGGTGCGTTTGTGATATCTATTATATTTATACATGGCGTGGGTAGTAAATTTCTTTTTTTTTTATTTCATAATATTTTGGTCTTTCACAGATTCACTTCTCAAGCATAGATGATTTATCAATCAATAATCTTATTATGAACTTAGCATTTTACAGTCTTATTTGTTTTAATGTATGTATATAGACATTTATATCATTTATATACTAAATTTCAATGTATGTTGGCAACTATTTGTTCAATTGCTTCCATGTTACTTTTCTCTTTTCCTTTTATGTTATATATATGCTACAATTTTTGAAATGTCATATATTATTATTTAGCTTATGGATTGTGATATCTTTGCACTTTTAAAATTTTGTTTAATCTATGGTGGAGATTTCACCTTAGACTGCAAGTTTTGGCTGATTTTGTTCTTCATGCAATCTTAATTTCCTGTCTTCTATTCACTCCGTTGCATATGATATATTGCTGCATGTTGTTTAAGCATATATATATATATATTGTTATCATATATAATATTATATACTCCGATATTTCATTTTTATGTTTCTGATGTGGTGGATCTTTTATTTTTACCTAGGATGGGATTTTGCGCCAAGCAGTTCAACGTTTTAATGGAATAAATTGGAAAAAATAGGTATCCCTGTCATCACCTAGTCTATTTCTGTCTACATCAGAAGGAATTTAATGCTGTTTTTGAGATATATTTCTTTGCATTGCTCTTTTATTTTCTTCATTTTAGTTTCATGCTTGTCAATTTGTGCATAACATGATCTGTTTTTGTTTACATATGATTTTTTCTCTGACGACGTTAAATATTTATTCTTCTTTTATATAGTTTGACACATAGAGACTTTCATGTATAAACAAATCCAAGAGAGCTACATTTATTCCTAAGCATGTCCTCAAGGTCTCAAACATTCTCGAAAAAGAGTTCATTCTGTTGGGATTGAGGAAACGAAGAGCCTGTTTGTTTCAGCTTATATGTTTTGGACTCTTATACCCTTTAAAAACTACTTAATGGTATAGTAGAACAGAATGTCTTGATTTGTAGATAAGATTTGGATTGCTGCTATATGAAATAAGAAAATTATTGCTACTTCAAAAAGCTGTTACTATACCTTAAACCATGCGTAGGAGAAGGTATATTGAGTTTAGTCCCAATTGGTTTGATGTAGTAGTAGTGTGCTTATGATAGAGATTCCATGGCTTGATTTTGTATTGAAACTCTTGTGACAGCTTTTGCCTCTTAGTTCTTTCTTTCATAGAACACATCACCTAACATAAGTAATATGTAGGACCTTCTAACTTTTCCCATAGTTTGGACTAGAATATGCAATAAGATATAAACAGAACCGCATATTGCATGTTGATCTATATTTGGACCTGAATTCTAATGGACTCTGTGTTTCCATCTACTTACTCCAATAATATCCGCCCCCTTCTCCTGGGAGTACGTTGGTACAAGTTCAACCAAGGAAATGAAATCAGTTTGTATTATATGATGAGTGCTACATGTATTTGAACTCTTCTTGGAACCAAATGCTAATAGTGGGAAATCCTATCTCATGGGTGTGATGGTCATTTATCATGGAAAATTCACCTCTTAAATTAACTGTTTGTTGCTCGGCTTGTACTTGGTATGCGTAAGAGCTTTAGACTTTTGAAACTGTTAAATTTCTACCTGACTTCAATTGGAACTTGTCATTGTTTCAGCAGAACCACTATAGCTTATATTGTTTCTCTAGGAGTAGGAGAAGCATTCTAGATATTGGATCAAAAAACTGTACAATCACTAATATATGCATTTGAGATGGCGGGGGAAGAAGCTTCTACTACTGAGGCTGCTGCTTTGGACCAAGTTCCACTCGATTTAGGTCCTGCTGCTGACCAAGGAGCCCCAGCCGAGCCAGGTGTGGCTCCTATGGATATTTGAGGATGTGAGAGCTGGCAACCATATGTTAATCCTTGTGCTAGAATGAGATTTGCAAGACATGTTAGCAGAAATAAGGATACGATTATGGTTGGCACCATGGACGACAACACTTTCTAGTTGGATGGTTTTTTTGTAGTTTCATCGCTGCAAAACTGCCTCTATAGAACTCCTGTTTTAATTTATACTTGGATTATGTGATTAAGCCCCTTGGCGGACCAGTTTTATCAAGTACTATCCATTTGAATTGTGGAGTTTACTTTATGTTGGGCATTTTGTTCACCTTATTTTGAAGGTATTTGCAGTTGAATTTGGTGGTCCATTTGATAAAGAAAATGGAAAACAGGAAATATGAAAAAAGTAAAATCTATACTTAGATAGACCAGGGAGATGATGCCTGATGGTTAATTGGTTACATTGGCATCCTTTGGTTAACTCTTACCAGTTCATGACGTTACTTGGCATAAGTATCGTCAGCGTAAGTATTCAATTAGTGACATTGAAAAATGTGTTCCAGAAAGTAACTCTTTGGTGACAAATTATTTTGTAATATTATTTAAAATATGAAATGACAATGACATAATTGTCATGTTAAATATATTATTAGGTGACGAATTGTTCTGTCGTCATTTATTTTTTTATTTTTGGTGACGATAAATACAATAACATGACGAAAGAATAATCATATATATGACAATATTGTCGTCATTAAAATTAGATGATTTAAATAGAGTAACATATTTTCGTCACTAAAACAATATCATTTAATGACAAAAAGTTTGGAGTCATTTAATGTACTATGTTTTGATGACAAAACATAATATAGAGTGACGAAAGTGTCATTCAAATAGTGACGCTAGTAACGTCACTATAAGTAATTAATTATAGCGTCAATGGTGTAGATCGTCACCATAAGTTAAAACATTTAGTGACGACATCAAATATTGTCAAATAAATCTAATACCACGCTCATACGGTGACGGTCTTTGTGACGATTAACACTCGTCACTAATTGTTTTAGTGACGAAAAATGAATTTTATATGACAAATTTTAGCGTCAATTTTTGTGTAATTTCTTGTAGTGTTGTTTATAAAAATTACATGGATTGAATTGTTAAAACAACTATATAACTCCTATCACATCATGCTATAACACATATTATACATAGCTTCATGTTTACATCAATATCTTTAATAATTTAAGAACTATTTTCAAAATAACTTCATAATAGAGTACTATGAACATGATTTCATAGTGTTCATCATATCCTTGTGAATTGAAATACTTAAACAACTATAAAAATCACATGTAAGCATATATATATACATATATATATATATATATATATATAAATATGTACACATTCCATACACATATCAAAATCAAGAATTTTCACAAAGAGATTTTTACAGAGAATTCTAAAACTATGAAATTATAGAAGAACATGATTACAACTTATAGAGTTCTAAGATTATACCTTTTCTAGTTTGAATTAAGAGAAGAGATGGAGATGATGATGGAGTATAGCTCTCCTCTTGCTTTCTCAAAGTTTCTTCTTCTTCCTCTTCTCTGATAATTCTTTCTAACCTTTTCTCTCTGTTTCTTTCTTTCTTTCTTTGTAAAACTAACGTACTTACTTATCTAACATATATTGTATAATATATATATACATATATAATATATATGTAACCTATAATTATTAAATAAAATACTAATTACCATAATAAATATTACTAATTACATAGGTTATACGAATTTGAAAAGTGAGGCCTTGTTTGGCAACTCAATTATTTTAAAACAAATCCTTTTGTTAACTAAAGTCATGTTTGGTAAAATAAGCTTAAAAATTCTTTTCCATTCTTTAATAAATCTTTACTCCATAGATTAAATACTACACTTATTTAATTAAATTATAACATTCTAATTCAATTAAATAAAAGCTAACATTCATATAATACTCAATTGTCACACTTGAAATTACATTCATGTAACACTTAGTAAATTACAACAAATACTTAGCACATAATTTTAAATCTAATTTAATTATTCTCAACTAAATTATAATTATGCTACACCATTACTAACTTATCAATTTAATCAAATATTACTCTTAATTAAATCAGTCCACACAATCGCATAATTTATTTATTTAACTCAAAAAATAAATCACATAAAATATTTATTCACTCAATAAATATTATAATTTAATATATAAAATCTCAATCGTTACATATATTATATAAAGTGTAATGTGACACTTATGTGTGACTATACAATATACGAGAACTATACATTAAAATTAAATAAGTTATATGAATACATCATGAGATTATGTGACAATAAGTGATGTGGGTGAACATTAGTGGGTACCTTATTAATATTATAATGAACCATATGAATAATTGTTATTCAATGATTATTGCAATATTTGATATGATTGAATAATAGAGTTGGGATGATATAAGGTGATAATACTCGATTGAATTATATTCGACATTAACAAAATGTACATGGATTATATGATGAGATATATGTACCCCAACGTATTACATTGTAATACTGTTCCTTATTAGAAATACATTATGATTTTAATTTAATAACTAAGTATACATATATACCTAAGTGTATATAATATAACCTAAGTGTTAATACTACATTTGCCCAATTGCTGAGCTTCATTTTCTTGTCCCATAATGAGAGTCACCCCTCATTCTCTCCTCACGTGTATGACAAAAGGCTAAAGCCTATTCCTTCTTTTTCTTCCAAGCTCATCAACTAGCTCATCATTCTATGGGGAGTGGGCTTCATGATGGAATGTAACAACTACTCACCAACTTCTTCTTAGCCATCAATCAATTCTTCAATCCCTTGGTTTGAGTTAGTGGAAGATAGCATTGTCTGGACATTCAAAACTCTATAAATATAGCTATCTCCTTCTTCATTTCAATTTGCTGAGAATTCTATTAAGTGAAGCTAATACAGTATATTGAGATATATATAGAGAGAGAAATCAGTTGAGCAGCAAGCTTAATTCTATTAACAGAGGTGTGCTCTCCCTATTTCTCATCTCTGTAAATTTCTAACTCCTGATTATGTTTGCATTGCATGTTAGTGGATTTGAGAACGTTTAATAGTTGTTATATTAGCTTGTATGTAAGTTAGAACTGCAATGTAGTTATTTAAAATCAATTTCGTAAGAAATTTTGATGTTGGGCTGCTAACTGCCGAAGCAGAAAGCCATTTCAGTGCTGGCCGAGACCCAGCGCAGCTGCGCCAGTATTGTACTAGGGCGCAGCGCAGCTGCGCCAGTCCACTGTGTCAGTTTCCTATTTCTGCTAAAATCTACTATGTGCTAACATGTTGGTATCGCTTTAGACAAGCATGAGAACATGATTAACATGTATATATGAGTACATTGAAATAGCATGAGCATGTTTGACTAAGATAGTATACATTATTGGTGAAACGACTTATAGTTTTCGAAATGAACTTAGAGTTTTAAAAGGAACCTTGATAGGTTATATTCATGTTTGTATTCTGATTTTTGCGAGCATGATTGTATGGTCTAAATAAATAGAAAAGGTTAGTCTAAAGTGTTATGATTACACTAGCATACATGGGTTACGTTTAAAACGATTTCAAAAGCTAAACTTGAAGGTTTTGAAAAGCTAAAGTTGCATGAACATGGTAGAATAGCATTCTAATATTTTTGACATACATGATAGTGCTTTAACATCATTTAGTTGGCCTACATGTACACATGTTATGTTAGATACCATGAAAGTTAGTAAACATGAATAAGATATGAGCTTAAGCAAGTTTTCAAACGAATAACGATACTAGTTATGCGTGTATAAGATAGAAACTTGTGAGCATGCCTAGAACAAGTTATGTGACCACCTTATGTGTTTAAATGACAAGCATGATAGCTTACGTGATTTCATGACTTTGTATGGCCTTAAGTCATTAAAAAACTGTAATCTAGGACTATAGCATGTAAAATTAAACTTGGAAAGGTTGTGTAAGCATGAAAGGACCTTTAATATGTATATATACTATGTGGCATTGCATGTTGATGAATTGGACAGAAACAGCAGACAAAAGCCCAACCCTGGTCTGGCCAGGGGACAGCGCAGCTGCGCCGTCCCTAGGCTTAGCCAGGGCGCAGTTGCGCCAGACTGATTTCAAAATTTATGCAGTCTGCTTATTTCTGATCTTTCAAGTTGGCTTATATTGATGCCTAAACTGCTAGACAAGGTCTGCACCCTATTGATACATGTTTATGAGCGTTAATAGTATAACATAATGATGTTTAACGTATAAACGGAACTCCATAGATAATAATGGTATAATCGACTTGGCGTTATGATTTACCATAATAACATACATGATACTTGATTTCATGCTACATGTGTACAAGTACGCAATGACGTACGTATAGAGTCAAATGACTAAGTTAGAACCATATGTATATACTTGAACTACATATCGAGCTTGTGTACCGAATGTGCTTAGCTAATGAGTATCCTATACAAGTAAATATATTATAATAGGATTTAAAAGTGTTGATTAGCCTTACGTAGGTAGACTACGCATAAGGCAAGTTCCCTGACTTATACTCTTTTATTGTGCAAGTTTCCTTAAACCCATTCTTGTATTATTAATTGCAAGTATCCTAACCTTTGCATTTACTTTATGCAATAGATCCTTGTGAAAGCAAGTTTTCTTACTTACTCGTTTAAATTGAGTTAGTATGCTTATTGAATAAACTCTTGTTTCATTTGAGTCTTATGAAAGCTATTATTCATGTTGAACTTAGTATTGTTCTTAAATATCGTGAAAGTGTCTATGCCATTTGATTCGGCTAGACTATATACATATTTAGAAAACTATCCAAACCAATTGACTGGTGCAGAATCTTTGAAAACTGAGTTGAACAACCCTTATGGTAAGGGGAGTGTATATATTGTTGGAAGCCCAACACACGCGTGAAAATTATTATGGTGTTATACATAACATAGAGTATTATAGACTGATCATCTATTATACTTATTTTTACATTATCAATTTAATATTGATAATTCTAATAGATGTTCAATAGTCCTTAGTGACTGCTCAGTATAAATTATTTTATCCAGTTAGATACATTGATTACCTTTGAATTCATATATATCTGTTGGTCTATAATGAACCATCGTTTCATATTCCAAGGATTTGATTTGAGAATTGTTGATACTCGTTGTTCATGATGTTATTCTTTAAACTCTTGATTATCATCGAGATTATACCTTGATATTTCAAACTGGTGTTATAAAACTCTTCACCCTTATCGTATATTACTTGCTGGGCAATTTGTGCTCATTCTTGCTTTCCCTAAAAACATTTCAGTTAGGGCAGAGCAGGGCGGACCTTCGGGCATTGATAAGGGCAAGGGCATGGATACCGACTAGCTAGTCCCTTTATGTTTTAGAAATTTTGGTGTTGTATTATTACAACTATGATAATGTATTAAGACTGATTCAGAACTATGTTTAAACATAAGTAGGGTTATGTAATAAGTCTTTATTTGATATTATTATGTAATCTATTAAGTACTATAGGTTGCGAGACTTGGGGGAATAAATATAATAAATTATTGTATATTATTCTAGATTATCCGCTGTGATTATATGATTTTAGTTATTACTGTTAGATAGTGATACACTGGATTCGAGGCATTGTGGCCCGAATTTGGGGGCATCACAGGCTACATTCGAGGACAGGATGTTAGGAGAGTATGAGGAGCAGATCTTGGAGTTAGATTGTCGAGTTCAGGAGCCAGAGGCTGAGGCTCAGGAGAGAGAGACTGAGTTGCAGCAACTGAAAGATGCAGACCATCAGAGGAAGTTGGAGATGCAAGATATGGAGGTGGAGATTGTCTATCGTAAGGAAGCGGGAATTCAGATGGGAACCCTTTTCACCGTTCGATAGCTAGGAACGTGGATTTGGTGGGTAAGCTGGAAGAGTCTGAGTAGAAGGAGTTGAGTGAGAAAGATGAGAAGGAGGCTCTTCGCACTCAGCTTGAGCTGGAAGTCATGGATGTAACGATTGAGATTTTATATATTAAATTTTAAATATTTATTGAGTGAATAAATATTTTATGTGATTTATTTATTGAGTTAAATAAATAAATTATGTGTTTTGTGGAATGATTTAATTAAGAGTTATATATTAATTAAATGAATATTTAATTTGATGCATATTGATTTTATGGTATAATTCTAATTTAATTGAGATAATTAAATTAGATGAATTATGTGATGAGTGTTACATGAATTATAATTAGTGAGTAATTATAATTATGTGACAATTTTTATGTGATTAATTGATATTAGATTTTTAATTAATTAAATAAGAATGTTAAATATTTAATTAATTAAAGTGTAACATTAAAATATGTGTTAAAAGGATTTATTAAAATAAAGAAACGAGTTTTTAAATTGTTTTAACCAAACAAGGCCCTTACTTTTGTTTTAAAAAGGTTTTGCCAAACAGGGCCCTTGCACTAGCTTTAAATCCATTTTACCCAAACAAGACATTAGCTAATAAAATCTATTTTTTTAAAATAACTTTGTTTTACCAAACAAGCCCTAGTGGCTTTTGAAATTCTATAACTGATAATTTATGTGGGAAGTAACATATTATTCTATATTTTGTCAGTTAAAGTATATGTATTATATTTTATATGTTTACGTTAGTTTTAGTCTAAAGCCTAAACTAAAAGAAGAAAGAGCGAAGAAGAGAGAATATAGAGAAGTTAGAGAGAAAGAAAGAAAAAAAAGAAGGAGAAGGAATTGGTAGAACTCAAGCTCCTCCTCATCATTTTCTTCTTCAATCATCAAAACAAAAGGGTATAATTACTATCTTATAGTTTTAAAAATTTAATTGATTGTTCTTCCTTGTTTTGAGTCCTCTGGGAATATGAAAATTTTATGAGATTGTGTAAACATGAATTGTATATATATATTGTGTTTATATACTGTTTATAATTGAATTGTATGCCATAAACGATTTTTAGAAATTTAATTTGTTATAAAAACAAGTTTTAATGGAGAATTTGTGTTCTTATAATTTTCATATTTTTGGTTGGGTTAGAATGAAAGATTGACACAAACATAAAATTTATGTGCAATATGTATTATAGTATGTTTATATATGAGTTATATAGTTGTCTTAGCGATTCAATCCACGTAATTAAGATGAACATGAAGAAATCATGTTCATAGTAATTTACTGTGAACTAATTTTGAAAATAGCCTTTTTAAACTATCAAATTGGTGTTTGATTATGGATTATTGTTTAAATTGATCATGGGTTATGTTAATATATTAAGAATTAGAGTTATTATAATTGGAATTAGAGTTAAACTATCAAATTGGTGTTTGATTATGGATTTTATATGTTATAATCATGTTAAAGAGTCCAAAATTTTGTTGTTATCAAGTTTCATGTTCATTATGTTGAGAAAAATCGGATTCAGTGTGAAGAAATAAGCCAAATTGGCTTATTTCTCTGCCGTTCGTGAAATGGGGATTCCCACCAGAAGTGGTACCCGCCCCAGTGGGGCTTTTAGCCTTGGGGGACCCGCCCCAGCGGGTTAACAAGCTGTCCAGGAAATTTTGTTTCTCCTTCGTTGAGTTTTCATGCTGTGTTTGTTTAACTAACTTATTTTTGACTTGATAAGTGTAATAGGTAATGAGATAACATGCTTTTGATGTGTTTAAGATATATTGAAGTCTTATGTTGTTATATGATATGTGTGCTTGGATATTATTACCGTAAGATGCAATATGATAGTAAAAATACTATACGTGCATTAGGTGCTTGATTGTGAGTTTAGCCTCACATATGTGTATTAGTATCGACGTACGTCGTAACCATGTTATGAGTTGGACTTGAGTATGAAGTTCGACGGTTTAAACGTTATAGTTAAGTACTAATAGACGTTTTAAACGTAATGTAATGTGTAGGATAATTGTGGAAGTGATTGTAATTATTAAAGTGTAGCTTGCGCTTGAGGCAAGTTCTCTACTCCTTATCTCTTACTTGAGCAAGTTTTCTAATCATTATTCTTCTACGTTATGCAAGTCCTTTCATGGTATCTTTTCAATGTGCAAGTTTCTAACCTTGCTCATTATATCATGCAAGTTTATTTTCGATTCTTAACTTGTTATGTATTGTACAAGTTATACTATATTCAAATATTCGTAAAGCATAAGTATTGAAGTATTAATTAAGTAATATGATCTTGACTTAGTTGTTCAAGCAAGATCTACTTGATCTATCGAATGCTTTAAGTTATTTCTAAAGCATGCCTAGTTATCATGAAAGCTATTGTTGTATCTTACATTTGATTCATAATTCTTATATTATCGAACTGTTAAAGCATTGTGAGTCGATTCAACTACTCCTAGTTGATGATAGTTGAAACTCCAAAGTTCCTTTATCTATTCAAACCAAACTTTCTTTGGTGCGGACTTATATTCAAATACTGAGATTGAACAACCCTATTTATTAGGGGACATTTATGCGAAAGCGTTAAGATGGTTGTACACAATACATGGTACGAAGGGCTGATCCCCATAAGTACGAGTTAAAGGTCTATAGTCTCAATGACTGCTAAAGGTTTAAATAGAAATATTTATAACCTAGGACATAGTTCAAGGTCATATACAGGGGTGTGCAACCGGTTTTTACCGGATTAAACCGGACCAGTACCGAACCAAACCGGTACCGAACCAAACCAGTACCAAAATTGGCTAAATTTTCGGTACCGTTACCGGTACCGGTTGGGACCGGTATACCGAACTGGTTTATCGATTCGTAACCGGTTTGGTATCAATTTTTATCGAAAAAACTGAATATTAATATTAATATTAATTTATTATTATTTTTATTATTTTTATTATTATAATCATTATTTTATTAATATTATTATTATTTTTAGTATTATTATTATTAATAAAATAAAAAAATAGAAAACCGGTATATACCGGTTCAGTTCGGTTTTACCGTACCATAAAAGCTCGGTACCGAAACCAGTACCGAAAAACAGGTATATATCCGGTTTTTTGTACCGATACCGAATCGGTTTTTTTATACCGAACCGACCGATTCGAACCGGTTCAGAAAATCAAAAAATTGAAAATACTGGTTTTTTTGCAAACCCCTAGTCGTATGACCCACAGATAAATTCTATATTCGAATTTTAAATATGATTAAATAATTATTATTCAATTTTTTATTTTTGATGAAAGTAAAGTTATTCAAACTCTCTTGAAGATATTCAGTCATGGCATACCATTGTATATTTCAAGTGAGTTTTTGTTTGCTCACTCTTGCGTATTTTTATAACCCTTGCAATTAAAGCCGAGAATGTTGACATACCGTCAACAAGTAAAGAAAAAGGAAAGATGAATAAGTGAAGACTTGTTATTTTAATCTTGATAGTAATAAGACTTAGTTGATGATATTTTATTTTCGCATTTATTTATTTGATGTCAAGGTTTAGTTAACCCTGAGATTTTATTTGGACAAGTTGTAATCCTTTGTCAAGAAAGATTCTATTTAAGTATTTATGAAGGTTGTAATTTACTTTGCAATTCTTTACTATTGGGTAGATGTATGATTTATTTAGAAAGTGAACACCAAATCTTGTGGAAACGAAGTACCCAGATTTGGGGGTGTCACAATGGAGAAGATTCACTTCGAGGAGAAGTGGGAGGAAGCCAACGATAGAGCTAAAGACTTAGAGGATGAGACTAGGTGCAAAAAGAGGAAGATGAACCGAATGGGCTATGCTTTTCGCACAGCTATGGAAAGGTTGATCGATGGTATGTACCATTATCCAGCAGAGCAGGGACAGACCTGTTACACCTTGGGTAGAGACATGATGGCTCACATGACTCAGATAGAGTACCAGAGCACAGTGGAGCGTGGGATATTAGGTTGAGACCTATTAGTCTAGTAGTGGTAGTAGTTATTATTATGTTATGTATATATTGTGATGTAATCCTAATCTTTTGTATAAGATATGGGATAGTTATGTAAATCCCGAGTAGGCTTATGTTAGAGGGGTAGTATGACAGTGTTTTCTCCATCTTTTGTGATATTAGGGGATAGATATTTACATTTATAGAAATATGCTAGGAATAATCATATCGATGTAATGATTTTGCATATGAATATAAATTTCCTTCTTTCAGAAAATGTATTATAAAATTTTATTCCTTTTGCATTAAAGAAATACTTAAGTAATATGATTAGATAATAAGAATGAAATTTTGTGATACAGATAATGGCGCCCAGACGTAGACTAACTGCACCAGAGGAGTCGATCAATAACGAGAGAGATCAAGTAGACCCTATTCAACGACTAGTCGACTTGTTAGGAGAAGCCCTTCGGGGAAGGAACAACGAACCCGTTCACCCCAATCCCCAAGCGGTACCTGTAACTAACTTCAAAGACTTTAGGAGCGTATGACCTCCAGAGTTTGCGAATACTACCGACCCTATTGAGGTGCATACGTAGATCAAGGAGATAGAGAAAGCCTTCGCCATTGCTCGTGTGGGTGAAGATCAGAAGACTGTGTTTGCCATTTACATGATGAGGGGCGAAGCAAATTATTGGTGGGAGGCCAATCAACAGAGAGCGGGAGAAGGAATCATAGCCTAGGATAGGTTTAAGACTTTGTTCTTCGAGAATTACTTCCCAAAGAGCATGAAGAATAGGATGGAGGTGAATTTCCTAGAACTTAAACAAGGTGAGATGACGGTGGCGTAATATGCGGCTAAGTTCAATGAGCTTGCCCGATTTGCAACACACCAGGTAGAGAATGAAGAAAGAAAAGCTAGATGCTTCGAACAAGGACTGAAATCTTGGTTGTTCAACAAGGTGTCGGTTCTCCAGATCGACTCATTCTCCACACTGTTGGACAAGGCTATCATTGCGGAGGGATGTAGTGAGGCCTTGAATCAGTATAACAAGGAAAAGAAGAACAAGAATATCGGAGGAGAGAGTCGTGGAGGAAGTAGCAGTGGAGGAAGCAATCTGGGAAAGAGAAAAAGGGATAACAACAACAACTAGAACAACAATCAGTCGAGAAGTTTTCATTGAGGGTTTAAGAAGAGAGCTGAGGGATGCTCCAAATATGGGAAGAGCCACCAAGGTGAATGCTGGAAAGGACGCAGTGTCTATTACAACTGCGGCCAAGAGGGACACATTTCACCCAACTACCCAAAGCCGAAGAAGATCAAAGGATGCTTTACTTGTGGTTCAACTGAGCATCAATTCAAAGACTGCCCAAAGAAAAGTAGCAAAGGAAGCGGATAACAAGGAGGAGGCAGCAAGCTGATGATCGGCGAACCGGCGCAATCCAACCGACCAACTGCCAGAACCTTTTATATGACTATCTAAGAAGCAGTGGCTGTGAAGGACGTGGCGCCAGGTATTATCCCAATCAATAATATAAATGCCTATGTATTATTTGATTCAGGTGCTACCTGTTCATTTGTGTCTGAAGAATTTGCTAGTCGATTAAACTTACCACAAGAACGATTAGGAAATCTTTTGAACATAGAAGTTGCGAATAAGGAAGTAATCCCCGTAGAGTTCGTATACCGAAATTATCGCACAAATATTAGAGATCACGAACTAAGTGTAGACTTGATTGCGATTAGATTGGGAGAATTTGATGTGATATTGGGAATAGATTGGTTGTATAACCATGCTGCGATAATTAACTGCCAGAACAAAAGTGTGAACCTTCAAACTCCAAATTGGTCTAAGGTGGTGTTTTATGGTAGCTCGTCGCTTAAGCAATCATGTTGTCTTACGATGATGCAGGCCAAGAAATTGTTAAGAAAAGGATGTGTAGGTTACTTAGCTTACATTATAGATACTCTAAAAAAGGGAGTAAAAATGAAGGATATATCCGTAGTGAGAGAATTTCTAGACATATTTCCTAACGATCTGCCTGGTCTTCCGCCAGACAGAGAAATCGAATTCGTAATAGACTTAGCACCGGGAACTGCATCAATTTTGAAAGCTCCATATTGTATGGTGCCAGTAGAAATGAAGGAATTGATGATACATTTGCAAGAATTGCTAGATAAGGGTTACATAATGCCAAGTATGTCTCCTTGGGGAGCACCAGTGTTGTTTGTTAAAAAGAAGGACGGATCGATGAGGCTCTGTATCAATTATCGATAATTGAGCAGGCTAACTATCAAGAATAGATATCCGTTATCGAGGATAGATGACCTTTTCGACCAATTGAAAGGAGCGAAGTGCTTCTCAAAGATAGACCTACGGACGGGTTATCACCAGTTGAAGGTACGGAAGGAGGACATACCAAAAACGGCGTTCCAAACCCGTTATGGGCACTACAAATTTTTGGTAATTTCATTCGGATTGACTAATGCTCCGTCAGTATTCATGGACTTGATGAACCAAGTTTTCAAGCCTTACTTGGATAAATTCGTAGTAGTTTTCATTGACGACATCTTGATTTACTCAAATACTAAGGAAGAGCACGCCGAACATCTACAGCTAGTTTTGGAAGCGCTAAGAAGAGAGAAAATGTATGCGAACTTTTCAAAGTGTGAATTTTGGAAAGAGAGAGTCCAGTTTCTAAGACACGTGATCGACAAGGATGGAATTTCAGTTGACCCTGCGAAGGTGGAGGCAGTGAGTAATTAGGGAACAACCAAAGACACCAACGGAGGTAAGAAGTTTCTTAGGGTTAGCTGAGTACTATCGAAGATTTATCCTAGACTTTTCTAAGATAGCAACCCCGTTGACCAATCTAACGAGGAAGACGGTGAAGTTTGTATGGACAGAGAAATGCGAAGATAGTTTCCAGGAGTTGAAGAAGAGATTAAGCGAGGCGCCTGTATTATCATTGTCGGACGATGCGGGAGATTTTGTGGTATATAGTGATGCATCGCACAAGGGACTTGGTTGTGTGCTAATGCAACATGGCAAGGTCATTGCGTATGCATCACGTCAATTGAAGGATTACGAAAAATGATACCCTACTCATGACTTAGAGTTAGCGGCAGTAGTTTTTGAGTTAAAGATATTGACAAATTATCTGTACGGATAAGGATGTGATATATACACGGACCATACGAGTCTGAAATATATCTTCACATAGAAGGAGTTGAACATGCGACAGGGGAGGTGGTTGGAATTGATCATGGATTATGACTGCGAGATTCTTTATCACCCAGGAAAGGCAAATATAGTTCCCGACGCACTAAGTAGAAAGGGAAGAGAGAAATTGTTCAAATTGACAACTCAGCAGGAGTTAATAAGAGAAATGGAGAAATTGAAAATAGAAGTGAAGGGACCTGAAAGGTCTAAAGAAAAAGTATTTGTAATGGAAGCTCGTCCAACATTATTGGTTAGAGTAAAGGAATCACAAGAGAACGATTAAGGATGTGAGAAGATAAGAAAGAGAATAGTAGAAAATGAAGAAGAGAAGTTCAAGATGGATAGAGATGGTATATTGAGATTTGAGGGACGAGTATGGGTACCAGAGGTAACCAAACTGAGAGAGGAAATCTTGCACGAAGCGCACAATACGACGTATTTTGTTCATCCAGGAGGCACGAAAATGTACCGAGATCTTAGACAATATTTTTTGGTGGCCCAATCTGAAACAAGAGGTTGCCGAGTGTGTCAGTAGATGTCTTACTTGTCAATGAGTCAAAGCAGAGCACCAGAGGCCGAGTGGGTTACTTCAACCTTTAGAAATACCAAAGTGGAAATGGTAGCACATTACGATGGACTTCGTGATAGGACTTCCAGTCACACAAAAAGGTTATGATGCCATTTGGGTTATCGTGGATCGACTAACGAAGACAGCTCATTTTCTACATATCAAATTCGATTTAGTTTAAATTAGTTAGCAAGTTTATACGTAAAGGAAATCGTTCCACGACATGGACTGCCGGTGTCAATTGTCTCCGATTGAGATCCGCGCTTCACGTCAAATTTTTGAAAAAGCTTGCAAGAGTCAACACAGTTAAGGTTGAGTACTGCTTATCATCCTCAGACAGACGGACACAGTGAGCAGACTATAAAAATGCTAGAGGACATGCTTAGAGCTTATGTGATAGACTTCAAGGGGAATTGGGACGACCATCTACCTTTACTAGAATTTTCTTATAACAATAGCTATCATGCGAGTATCGGTATGCCACCATACAAAGCTCTTTACGGGAGAAAGTGCAGAACACCATTGTGTTAGAACGAAGTCCGGACAACGATGAATTTTGGGACCAGAGTTAGTTCAACAAACAACCGATGTAGTAATAACGATAAGAGCCAAACTGGTAGCAACTCAAGATCGCCAGAAGAAGTACGCGGAATTGCAATCGTCAGAATCGAGACTTTGAAGTCGACAGTTTCGTATTTTTGAAAGTATTAAACTTATAAATTGTTCTCATATACATTGTAAAAGTTGTCTACGCCATTTGATTCGGCTAGACCCATGTCATGAATTTGAAAGCAATCCAAACCAATTACTTTGGTGAGGAATCTTATAAATCGTTTGAGATGAACAACCCTCATTGAAGGGGAAACTATATATCCGTCGGGGAGACCGACTAGCGCACAAAGAGCATGTGAATATTATGCATAATTTAGGGTACTTTAGGCTGATCACCTGTTGTACTTGTTTATATCGAATTATCTGTTAAGCACTGTTAATTCTAGCAAGAGTTCTTAGTCCTTAGTGACTGCTCAGTATTAAACTCTATTTTTTGAAAAACGTTGAAATCTTTGAATCCTTTTGATAATGCTTCGGTCTATAATGACCTTCCGTTTAGAATTTAAAGGACAGTTTTTTGGGAACTATTGATATTTCTTTGTTAGCAACATTATTCCTTAAGGAGGAATTAATTTACCCTTTGAACATAGAGATTGCGAATAGGGAGGTAATTCCTATTAGGTTTGCACACAAAAACTATAGGTTGGTTATTAAGGGTCACGAATTGATGGTAGATTTAGTTCCGATAAAACTTGGGGAATTAGATGTTATACTGAGTATGGATTAGTTGTTCAACCATGGGGAGGTAATTGATTGCCAGAGGAAATCTATAAACCTTACGACTCCGTCGAAGGTAGTGTTTTATGACAACAAGTCACCTAGACAAGCGAGTTATCTGACGATCATGCAAGCCAAGAGGTTATTGAAATAAGGTTGTGTAGGGTACTTAGCCTAAATAGTTGATACTTGGAAGGAGAGTCCAAAGTTGGAAGAAATACCAGTCGTTAAGGAATTTGTGGATGTGTTTCCAAGCGATTTGCCAGGACTTTTGCTTGATAGAGAAATAGAGTTCTTGATTGACTTAGAGCCAGGGACTGCTCCGATATCTAAGGCCCCATACAAAATGGCTCCGATAGAGATGAAGGAGTTGATGGTTCAACTGCAAGAATTATTGGACAAGAAGTATATTCAGTCGAGTGTATCGTCGTGGGGAGCGCCGGTGTTGTTAGTCAAGAAGAAGGATGGATCAATGCGACTTTGTATTGATTATAAGGAGTTGAACAAAGTCACGATTAAAAATAAATATCCTTTGCCAAGGATCGATGATTTGTTCGATCAGCTGAAGGGAGCTAGGTACTTCTTGAAAATAGATTTGAGAAGCGGATATCATCACTTGAAGGTAAGGAAAGAGGATGTACCAAAGATGGCATTTAGAACTAGGTATGGGCATTATGAGTTCTTGGTAACGTCATTTGGTCTAACGAATGCACATGCAACATTTATGGACCTAATGAATAGGGTGTTTAAGTCGTTTTTAGATAAGTTCATGGTGGTGTTCATCGATGATATTTTAGTATATTCCAAAACTAAGGAAGAACACACTAAACATTTGAGGCTGACGTTGGGATCTCTAAGACATGAAAAGTTATATGAAAATTTTCAAAATGCAAATACTGGTTAGAGCGTTTGCAATTTGTTGGACACGTGATTGACAAAGATGGGTTTTGGTAGATCCTGTCGAAGGTTGAAGCTGTAATAAATTGGGATCAGCCAAAGACATCGTCAAAAGTTAGGAGTTTCTTGGGTTTGGCAGGTTACTATATGAGATTCATTCAGGATTTTTCCAAAATTGCGACTTCGTTGACGAATTTGACTAGGAAAACGGTGAAGTTCGTTTGATATGAAAAGTGTGAGGAAAGTTTTCAGGAATTAAAGAAGAGGTTGAGTATTGCGCCTGTGTTGTCTTTGCCTGATAGTACATGAAATTTTGTTGTGTACAGTGATGCGTCACATAAAGGACTAGGATGTGTGCTTATGCAAAACGGCAAAGTCATTGAGTATGCATCACGTCAGCTGACGGATTATGAAAAAGGGTATCCAACCCATGATTTAGAATTGGCGGTAGTGGTGTTTGCTCTGAAGATATGGAGATACTATCTATATTGGAAGAGGTGTGAGATATATATAGACCATAAGAGTCTAAAGTATATCTTTACACAAAAAGATTTTAATATACGCTAAAGAAGATGGTAGGAGCTTATCAAAGATTACGATTGTGAGATTCTATACCATCCAGGTAAAGCGAATGTCGTTGTCGATGCCTTAAGCAGAAAAGGTCAGGAGAAATTGATGTTGTTAACTGCTCAAGATCAGTTGGTAGATGAAATGGCTAAGTTGGAGTTGGAAGTTAAGAACCCGAAGGAATCGATGAAAAATTATTTCAAATAGGTAGTGGTCCAACCTAGGTGGATAAGGTGAGGGAAAGCACAACTTCATGATGAGGAGTGTGATAAGATCAGGAAGAGAATAACCGAAGGTGAAGAGATAAAGTTCAAGATTGATACTGACGGACTTCTACGATTTGAAGGGAGAATATGGGTTCCGCCAGTACCGAAAGTCAAAGAAGAAATTTTGAGTGAAGCTCATAGTTCGAGATATTTGATTCACTCTAGGAGTACGAAAATGTACCCGGATCTCAGACAACATTTCTAGGGGTCGAATATGAAGAGAGACGTTACTGAGTGCGTTGCAAAATGCCTAACATGTCAGAAAGTCAAAGAAGAACATCAGAGACCAAGTGGGTTGTTACAACAGCTGGAGATTCCAGAATGGAAGTGGGAGCATATCACGATGGATTTCGTGGTTGGTCTTCCAATTACTCAGAGAGGTTTTGAAGCAGTATGGGTTATTGTGGATCGACTGACGAAGTCAACGCACTTCTTACCAATCAATATTAGATTCAATTTGGATCAATTGGCGAAGCTGTATGTTAAGAAAATTATTTCTAGACATGGTGTTTCGATATCAATTGTATCAGACAGAGATTCGCGTTTCACGTCCAATTTCTGGAAACGATTACAGGAATGATTGAGAACGCAGTTACGAATGAGTACGGCGTATCATCCTCAAACTGATGGGCAGAGCGAGAGGACAATCTAGACTTTAGAGGATATGCTAAGAGCCTGTGTTATGGACTTCAAGGAAAGTTGGGATGACCATCTACCGTTAGGTTGAATTCGCTTACAACAACAATTACCATACAAGTATTGGCATGCCGCCTTACGAAGCATTGTACGGCAGAAAATACAGGACTCCATTATGCTGGGATGAGGTTGGTAAGCGACAATTATTAGGACCGAAATTTATACAACAAACTGCCGAGATCATCTAGCTGATCAGGGCGAGATTGGTAGCTACTCAGGATAGACAGAAGAAATATGTTGATTATCATCGTCAGAATCGAGAGTTTGAAGTGGGTAGCTTTAGTTTTCTGAAACTATCTCCCTAGAAGGGGAAGATTCAATTTGGGAAGAAGGGGAAACTGAGTCCCAGATTTATTGGAATTTGAGATATTGCGAAGGGTTGGGGAGGTAGCTTATGAGGTGGTATTACCTAGGAATTAGACCATATTCATAATGTTTTCAATATTTCGGTGTTGCGACCGTACAAACATGATTACAAACATGTTATAAAGTATGAACCATTGCAATTTGATAAAGATTTAACATACGAAGAAGTTCATGTTCAGATAGTTGACAGGAAAGAGAAAGTACTCAGAAACAAAGTGATACCTTTTGTTAAGATAATCTGGAGGAACCACAATCCTGAAGAAGCTACGTGGGAACTCAAAGATGTTATGATGAAAAACTATCCTCAATTATTCGCTTAAATCCTTGTATAGCGATTCTGGGGAAAGAATCTTTTTAAGGGGGGAAGAATGTGACGAATGAATTAATTGAATCGTGATTCTGGGGATATAATCCTTTTAATAAGGGAAGAATGTAACGAACGAGATTTTTATATTTAATTTTAAATATTTATTGAATTAAATAAATATTTTAGTTGATTTATTTAATGAGTTGAATAAATAATTAATCTTATTATGCGGTGGAGTGATTTAATTAAGTGTAATATATTAATTAAGTTGTTGTTTATGAATTTTGTATTTAAAGTTTTAATTTAACTGAGATAATTAAATTAGATGAATTATTAAGTTTTAATTTTGTAGTAATGATTAAATGAATTGATGAATAATTATAGTGGTGTCTAATTTAATTTAATAATTAAATTAAAGATTTACTAATTTGTTACATGAAATTATGATTAATAAATAAATTATAATTGTGTAGCAATTTAATTTATGTGGTAATTTGATTTAATAAGCTGATACTAACTTTAATTTAATTGAATTTGAATATTAGAATTTAATTGAATAAAATGTGACATTTAAACTATATAGTAAATGAGTTATTAAAATAAATTAAAAGAAGTTTAATTTAGTTTTTCCCAAACAATACTGAAGGCTTTTGAAATTTTATTTTAACCTAGTTTTGCCAAACAAGCCTTTGTGGCTTTTAAATTTTTTTAAGAAAATAACTGACTAAGAATTAAAAAGGAGATATTATGTTTTGTTAGTTTTTATTATATGTATTATATGTATATATCTGTTATATTATGTTTTTACGTTAAGTTTAGGAAAAGAGAATATCAGAGAGAAAAGAGAGAAGGAAGAAGAGAAGAGAGAAAGATTTCTCTGTGAGATTGAGAAACAAAGAAGGAGTCTATCATCTTTTTCTAACTAACAAACAATCCAAAGGTATAATTCTAGTTTTAAAATTTTAGTTTTTCGTTTTGTTCTTAGTTCACTGTAAATTGATGTTGATAATCAATTATTGAAATTATGGTTATTGTATGTTAATTTGTTTATATAATATGTTTCTATGAGAATTCTATGTAATATAAATTTGTTTAATTCATGTAAACATGATAAATATGAAGAAATATGTTCATAGTAAGTTGCAGTGAAGTATTTTGAAAAATGGCTTATTTGATACAAAAATTATTGTCTAATTCATGTTATAATATATAAATTGATTGTAGATTGTGATAATATGTTAAGAAACGAAAACAACATGATTTAAATAAAGTAATTTGGTTAAAAAATGAATTCACAGTGATTCTTTTTATTAAGAACGTTTATCAATGGAGTTTTTTCAAAAACATTGAATTAAAAGGTTTTAAGTTGGTTGTTATGATTTTTATATGGGTGAAATTATGTTAGAAGCATTAGTTTATGTTTCTGTAAAGTTTTATATAATTTATATAAGTAAAATTTGTTGTTTGAGCTAAGTTGTTAGGCCAAATTGGCTTTTTTTGTGTTTTTCGCGAACCTGTCTGCGTACTACTATGTCGTGGCGCCGCATCGCCTGTTCTGTGACTAAACAGAGTGCTGCAGCGCCATAGTAGTGTCTGGTGACGTGTCATGGCGCCGTAGCACCAGTTCTGTGCGTTAATTGTAGCGTCGCATCTCCGAGACTGGACTGCAGAGCCTTATGACGTGTCATGG
The DNA here is from genome assembly GCA_020205555.1 of Panax stipuleanatus. Classification (NCBI taxonomy): domain Eukaryota; kingdom Viridiplantae; phylum Streptophyta; class Magnoliopsida; order Apiales; family Araliaceae; genus Panax; species Panax stipuleanatus. Next base: position 34,806,716 of record CM035122.1, on the reverse strand, counting down.
CGCCGCAGCGCAGGTCCCATGCTATTTCACTCGCTCTGCAGTGCCGAGGCTGAGCCGCAGCGCCTGTTGTAGTTCATTATGTGGCGCTGCCGCGCCACTTGGACAGTTTGGCCAGAGATTGTTATTTAAGTGTACAAATTTTTGGAAATGTTAATCTAATGATTATAAAAGCATGTTAATGAAATTATATGTTGATTAAAAAGTATGTAATCGCATTTTTAATATGAGATTGACGATTTTAAATTGTAACTTGATTAATTATTAACAAGTTTAAGTTTGACGTGGATAAGAAATGGAACTGTGGTTTGATTATGTTATGTACTAACCAATGATGTGATTAAACCTAATGACTAAAATTTGTAAGTTAACTTTGATTGGTTAACTAATTATGTGACTTAGCTATGTGATAACTAATTCGTGTTGCTATTGTTAATAACATGTGCATAGGATAATTGAGGAACGAATTATTAATTTGCTAGTTTACGCACGAGGCAAGTTTTTCTATCCTTTCTTGTTTACGTTTAAGCAAGTTCTTAAACCTTAGTTCCATATTGAACAAGTTTCTAATTTAGTTTCCTTACTAAAAAATAGTGTAACCTTGGCTTATTATTATCGTTCAAGCAAGGTTTATCATATCTTTCGAATGCTTTTAAGTTTACTTCTAAAGCATGAATTTTAAGTATAATGTCTATTTGTTGGTGACTCATAAATATTCTATAACCCTTTTGTTATCGAACTCTTAAGTTATTGTTAAGTTTTGACTTAACTACTGCTTAGTTGATGATTGCTGAACTCTAAATTACCCATTGAACTAATTCAAATCAAACTTTCTTTTGTGCGAACTCGTTAGATAAAACTGAGATGAACAACCCTATTATAGGGGATTATTACGCGAAAGTGTTAAGATGTTTGTACACAATCCATGGTACGAAGGGCTGATCCCCCTAAGTACGAGATAAAAGGTCCGTATAGTTTAACGACTGTTAAGGGTTTAAGTAGAAATACTTATAACTAGGGACATAGTTCAAGGTCTTGTGACCCTCAGATGAATTGTAATTCTTCTTTTCAGTTCTTGATTATCGACGATAGAGAATGTTATTCAATTCGATTAAACTTATTCAGTGACAGTACTATGTTATTCTTATTGATTGTTATTTCAAGTGAGCTTTTGTTTTGCTCACTCTTGCATATATAACCATTTCAGCCAAAGTTGAGAAAGTTGACGAGCCGTCAACCAGTAAGGGCAAGGGCAAGATGAACAAGTGATGAAGACTTGTTTAATTAATTATGTGGTTTATGTAACAAGACTTAATTTTATTATGTGATGTTTTATTTTCGCACTTGATGTTGTTTTAAGGTTAGACACCTGGGAACTTTTGAAGATTATGTAATCCTTTTATATGAAAGATTTTAATTAAGGTTGTAATTTATTTTGTATTCCTTTATTCATGGGCAGTTAGTTATGTTTTATTTAGATAGTGAACACCAAATCCTGTGAAAATGAAATACTCGGATTTGGGGGTGTCACAAACGATGTAATGGTTAACAGAACCTGTGAAGGATTTATTATTATTGTATTAAGAATTTAGTAAATATGTTCATCTTGATGCAGTTTTCATTGGAATGAATGTATAGTTAGTAACACCGTGTAGCATATCTGTGGGTTGAAAGTACCCGGATTTGGGAGTGTCACAAGGTTGCTCTACATATCTTGGAATTGCATACTCAGTCCTCCTATTAAGCTGTACTAGAATAAACTACTTTCCTATCACGATTTTCATCTTTTCCCATGTCTCGATCGGATGCTCTCCACATTTTCTCTTGTTAAGCACAAATCGATCCCACCATGTAGCTGCATAATCGAAAACTCTTAAATCTCAAGTTTGACCTTCCTCCGCTCGGAATAGTCAGAATAGTCAAAATCTCGCTCCATTTGTTTCTCCCATCTCAAATAAGCATCAGATCATTCTTGCCTTGGAAAGTATTCTTTCGAGACCCATAAGAACTTTCATAACCATAATCATACATGTTCGCTGCAAAACAAAGGTTAGTAGATAAAGGAAAAATTTTCTCACACACTCCCTTACGTGTTTTGGTCAATCAATATACCACTCAATTATGAAATCGCTCGTGTATCGCACAATTGACTTTTTGAAAGTAGTATGCATACAAGTCAATCATGTATGATGATAAAGCATATACTTTGGAGACAATCTTATTTATTTATTAATAAAAGTATTCACTTATTAAAGGCGTTTGATTATCTACATGATACTATTTTTTATAATATATAAATAACCCATAATTTTAAGCAATAGTTTTTAGAATCATGATATTGATCATGCTAATGAGATCTAAATTCTTAGAAAGCTTAAAACTAAAATAGTTCCCAATCGTTGTGAAAGTCCAATAATAATCTAGAAGGGGGGTTGAATAGATTATTACAAATTTAAAAATTATCTTAGGCCTTTTTGAATTTTTAGATAATTAATTTGCAGTATTAGAAATTAATAGGCAAGACAGTAAAAATTCAATCACACAATGCATAGAGATTTGTCTGGTTCACAACATACATCACGGGTATGTTGCTACGTCCAGTCTCAAGCTTCCTCTCCAGGACTTGAGATCCTATTACTATCAGTAATAAATACTTCTTCAACAGGTGGAGAAGCCTTTACAAAGTTTTATAGACAAACTTCTAACTATCTACAATTATCTATCTTGGACAGCAAGCTCCCAACTCCTTCCTTAAGCTTAGTTGTATTGTCTTTTGAGTTCAGTTCTATTCTATGATCTGATCTTGAAACAATAACCTCTTACTCACCTCACAAGTTCACTAGAGACCCAACTCTCAGCTGACCTCTCTACGACTCTGGTCTTGGTCAAAGAATTGCTTTTATCTTTCTCATAGGTACATAAAATAAAGTCACTCTACCCTTTTCTTTTACAGAGAATTTTATAACAAATTGCTTCTAGAATAAGCAGATACAATTTAGTACAGATATATAAAAGTTTGATTAACATTTATCTTGTATGAGAAGTGCTTCTTAAATAAGCAAGTATTTAAATTTAAGCTCTTGATGCTTCTTTATAAGCAGATATATAATTGTAGTTCCGATTATAGAGATTTAGATTTCCTTATAAAATAAGGAATATTTTTCTGTAAAAGTTTGAATAACTTTTGTAATCCAAATTTTCTTTTTGAGCAAGTAAATTCACAAAAGTGTATGATGTGAGTAACTTTTGTTTTATACAACAGATAACTTGTGAATGTGTAAATGATAGATATCAAATATTAAAATTCAAATGATATTGAATAATACTTGTTATAACAAATGAATTCACTATACTTCAAAATATATATGATAATATATTTTATCTATCCCGTGAATATTAAATAAGGCCACTTAGAATTTGAATAACCAATTGAAGAATATTCTTGTTTAAGGAATAGCTTCAATGTACGGAATCTAAAACTGACCAAATTTAAAGTTTCTCAGTTTATATTTGTATAAATATTTTAAATAGACCACTTAGAATTTCAATGACCGATTGAAGAATATTCTTGTTTAAGGAATTGCTTCAATGTACGGAATCTAAAACTGATCTATTTTGGGATATTTATATAAATAAAATATATATCTATAAAGAGCCACTTAGAGTTTGAATGACCGATTGAAGAATATTCTTGTTTAACTAATAGCTTCAATGTACGGAATCTAAAACTGGCTTTTTATTGATATGAATAGATGAAACATGAATATATATATATATATATATATATATATGTGTGTGTGTGTGTGTGTGTGTGTGTGTGTGTGTGTATAATAATTTCTAATTGTATGTAAGTATATATTCAAGAATATGAGATAATATCAAATAATATATTTCAAGAACTTATCTCAAAAGTATTTTGACCAATTTTCTCTTCAACCTGTTAGAATTTTTTAATCAGAAGAGATGTAAGCTTTTTAGAAGTAGAGAATATGTAGGCAATGAGAGTGCAAGTTATTCTTTTTGGAAATTGGTAAGTTGATTATGAAGAATTGCTTCCCTATTTATAGAAAGCCTTGGCCAGGGCATTTTCGGAATATAGAAAAAATATGTTTGAATTAAATGGCCAAGATTGTTTTTGTTTGAATAGAAGGGTTCGGATGAAATATTACTTTGCCTAGCCTTAACAAAATTTTACTCAGCCTTAACACTATTCCGCCCAGCTCTAACAAATTCTTGCCCAACACTTTTTCTTCTTGTAGACATATCTTGTCTACTACAATCTTGTCCCCAAATGACAGCAAATTTAGTTATTATACCATGGGCCCAGCAAGCAAGTAACGGCAAAGGCACAAACATATGCCAGCTAAAACATATGCTAGCTAATGTACAATCATAAGTGTAACTTCTATGGGCCCCACGTTTATAACAACCAATTTTGCCAACAAGCTATTTCGGATGGACAAAGAATAAAGACAATGTCTTTATTGGAAGGTTTTTGATAGAAATAATATATATATATATATATATATATATATATAATATAATATTTTTTAAATGAATATGAGGAAAAACTAATTTAAGAATAGGGATTCTTATTGCCTTAGAAAATGTTACTATTTGAATTAATTTCTTTTAACACTTGATATTAAATTATCAAGGTCAATTAAAAATAATTCAATTTTAAGATGAAAAACGTTTTTGGACAAAATAAATATAATAAATAAAATTAATTATATCATATAGCACCTAAGGAGAGGATTCTAATTAATTTGCTGTCTTTACTGTTATCATCAAAATATATTCAAAAGTTGAATACCCAACAATCTCCCCTTTTTTGATGATGACAACTCTACTAAAAATTATGTCAAGACTCCCCCTTAATAGTGACTCTTTCTTAAAAGAAATTTTTAGTATTAAAAATATATGATATTATAGATTTTATTTATTTAGTTAGCTGTGTATAATAAATAACAACATATGTTAGCAATTATACTAGCAATCACATTATAGATATATATCTATGTATCAAAACTTAAACTGATCATGCTAGCAGTATTTATACAAGTGTAAAATATATACTATGTGTTTCATACTAGCAGTAGAGTGCAATATAGATATATAAATATATATATATATATATATATATATATATATATATATATATTTTGTTCTCCCCCTTTGGCATCATAAAAAGATAATTAGTAAAGCGTATATCCTACATAAGAGGGTTAGAGACTGATAAAAATTGAAAATTGTTAACAGTTTTTTAACAATTGTTAAGATACCTGCATGGTTAGCATAAGTGAACAGGAGTTAGTATGAAAGTTATTACAGTCTCAAATAGTTAGTATGCAAATTATATTACAGACCCAAATAGTTAGTAATCATTTAGATCAAGTGGTGAGAACTGAAGCCCATTGATTTCCAGCAAAGCATCAGAATGAAGGGGCTCATTGAGGTCAACATGGTCATCAGATGCCAGATTGGTAAAATGAAGAGTTGGAGATGGAATGGGAGGGACACCCATCAACAGATTTAGCATATCACGAATCTGATTTAGAGATTGTTGAACTTCCTCTATTTTAATCATCAAACTCCCTTGATTTTATAGCAGTAGTTGAGTCATATTACCCAGATATTCTACTTGAGCAAACATATGAATGTGGTTTTCAATATGATTCTGGTTTGGGCCTTTATATGTGATAAGGGGTTTGAGTGGGAGCTTAAGATGAGTTACAAGGATGCTGTTTGAGATTGGTTGTAATTTTTGATTGCTAAGATCAATGCCTAGATGCTTAAAGATATGAGTCAACACAAGACCAAAACCCATGCAGTTGTTATTGAAACAATGTTCAAAAGCAGTTAATAGAAAATATGGCAGATTGTATGGCATAAATTCATGCAGAATACACTTTATCAATTCCAAGTCAAATGGACACAAATACTTATTTGCTCGAACAAGCATAATATTTGACCTTAAAATTTTTCCGAGAAATTGAGAAGTGGCAGTTAAAAACTCAGGGCCAATATTCTGAGGATAGTCAAAAACAACAGCAGGAATTATTTGTTTAGTGGCTGTGGCCAAATTTTGCATAAAACTTGTACATTCAAGTAATGAGTAGCCTACAGGATAAACATACTCATTGAGTTTAGGTAAGTCCATCATAGACTGCCTAAGTTTTAAAGCAGTAACCAAAAACATTTCATCAATGGAATACTCAATACCTTGAATATAAGTAGTAACACTTTCAACAAAACTAGACTCATCTTTGTTAACAGTCAGATGACTGTAAAATTCAGCAATTAAGCCAGGATAGATAGTTTTATCATAAAACAGAACTAATGACTCCCAACCTAATGCTAACAAAATTTTCAAGAAGATTGGGAAAGCTGTTAAAAGAAATACCAATGCCAGGACACATGCAATGCCTAATGAGTTTGTATTTGGATTGTGCATGAGGGGTTACTAAGTGTGGCTGACAGACATCAGGATGAACTTCATATAAAGTAGCCCTTTTTCTTTTAAAAGATGAAGAACTCTCCATGTAGAATTTAAGAAAAAGAGAACAAGACTGGGATGTGAACATGTAAGAGTGCAACTGAGTAGGTGTAAGAAAAACATGAAAGGTATACATGCGTTTATATATGCAGATTTCAAAGAACTGATGCATTACAGCAATTAATGCTCATTTAGTAATCAAAACTGCAAAGCTAAAGTATAAAAGAATGATTGCAATTTTTCATTTTCAACAAATCTATGCAAATCTTTTAAGAATAGTGTAACATATTCACAGCAGTAGTAAAATTATTCAAGTCAAAGACTACTCATTTTTGTTCAGTCTGACAGGAATGTTGGAATATAGTAACTAGGTATGAAGCTCTGTGAACATTTTAAGTCAGCAATCCCAAATAGTCCAATGTTTAACAGTAGTTTAACTATTTGTAGTCAGAACAAGGATAGCAATGAATTCTAAAGCACTTATAAATGCAGATTTTAGCTTGATTCATACGGCATATATCTTTTCAAAACAGTATATCCAGACACAAGAAGAAAATCCAAGTTCATAATTTGTCTTTGCACAACTCTGCATATTTCTTGAAAAAGTATGCACATTACCAACATAGTTATGACAGATAATAGGTAATTTCAAAGTTTCCAAGTTCAAAATGTTAGAAAAATATGGGCCTTAGACCATACTGAAACATAGTTTATAGTAATAAATTGAATTTCAGCCCATGATGGTAGGTGAGTAGTTAATATCATGTAACCATTCAATCTCAGTTTCTACTGAGTTCACATAAGCATATATATACCCGTTATCTTACAAGAAATTTTAACTCAAACTTTCAGTCAAACAAAATACATTTGAGATAGACAGAGGTTACCTGAGCAAAAAATTCAAGCATTTCAGTTCATGCGTCTCCACTGCTTTGGCCGAAATTCGAAATATATATATATATTTTTAATTTGTTATTATTATTATATATATTTTTTAAATTAGCAAAATGGTCAGACACATTTTTTTTTTAAAAAAGCGTACATAAAAAATTTGGAGTTGAAACAGATCCACAGAGAATACACATAAATTTTATGAAATCGGCCAAAAAAAATTCAGACAAAGAAAAATAAGCTCAAAAAATTTAGACATGAGGAAAATCAATCAGAGAAGAGGTTAAAAAAAATTCTTGGTAAACAAAATTAACGATTTATAGAGTTTATTTAACTGAAAGACTTTAACATTTATTTTAGAGTTTGTTACCGAAAAATACAAATAAAATATATGTATATATATTTTAACTGATTAATACTAATCTAACAAAAAATAAGTTCATAGTAACTGATAATCAAAACTATTTACACTCAATTTTTTTTGTTTTAAAAATAAACAGTGGAGATGGAAGGCAAAAGCAAAATAATTTTTTTTAAAAAGAATTACTAAATCAGAAACAAACAAAAAAAATGAAACAAAAATATTATTTTTTAAAAAAATATTCAGACGCAAAAAAAAACGATTTGATGAACAATACTTGAAAGATCTAACCTTATTTGAAGAACAGAGAGTGTATTAGGATAGGCTCGATAGCAAGAATTCATTGAATCGAAGGTTTTTTTTAGGAGATATAATATAGATAATCGATTTTTAGAACGAAGAAATTGTTAGGGTTTGAAAAAAATTTCAGAGGAGTTGAGAGAGAGAAGAGAGATCGTCTGAGAATAGAAAGAAATGAGAGAGAAAAATTAAGAGAGAAATTTATTTTTGGCATTTATAATTTAACTTACTGTTGAGATCGAACGGTTGAAAAAGAATCCGAGAGATGATCAAAGGGCTGGACAGATTGTGTTTTAAACAAACACAACCAATTTTGATCTAATGGCTAAGAGCTGACCTACTTCATGATCGAACGGTGGAACGGTTTAATCCGTGTGCTTCACAGTGATTGGCTCTGATTAATTTAAGCTGCCTTAACTGAACCGAGGGCGTGGATTGGTTTGACAAATTGATCTGACGGTGATGACGTTAATCCGTGTGATCCTTTGCATGAATGGTGATTGTTCAAGATAGGTTTGCAATGATTGACAGTTTTAAGCCCTTTAGATCAAGAGGAAATGGATGGAGCTGATGGACCTTCAAGATAATAGATTAGCATATCATATTATAATAATTTATAGCTATAATTAAAAACTTAATTTTTTAACATATAATTATAAGTTAATTGATTTTAATTATAGGTAAATTTTTATATAAAGAGCTAAAATATTCATATACGTAAATATTAATTTTTTAAAATATTCTAATCTAATTAAGTATAATAATAATTATATGAATTATCCTATAAATGAATATTTTGAATAATAAGAGACAAAAAAAATGCATATATTATAACTATTATAGTTTAAATACAGTATAATAGGAATAAATATAATAAAATATTAAAAATAGTACATAGTTAAGAGGTAATATCTAACATACCTAATTCAATTCTTAATTTGCAAAATCTATCTGTACTTAATGGTTTAGTGAATATATCAGCAATATTTAATTTGGTATCAATGTGTTCTAATTTAATAAATCCATTATTAACATTATCACGTAAAAAATGATGTCTAACATCAATATGCTTTGACTTAGCATGCAGTACTGTATTTTTGCTTAAGTTAATAGTGCTAGTATTATCACATAAAATTGATACACAATCAAATTTCAAATTGTAATCCGCAAGAGTTTGTTTCATCCACAGTATTTGTGCGCAACAACGTGCAGCAGCAATATATTCAGCTTCAGTGGTTAAAATTGATACCGAGTTCTGTTTCTTTGAAAACCAAGAGACTAAACATCCTCCCAAAATCTGACAAGTTCCACTAGTACTTTTTCGATCAACATGATGTTCTGCATAGTCAGAACCTGAAAAACATACCAGAATAAATGATTAATTTTTAGGATACCATAAGCCTAAGTCTGTGGTACCTTTAAGATATCGAAAAATTTATTTTACTGCAATCAAATGTGATTCTTTAGGATTTGCTTGAAATCTAGCACATTTGCAAACACTAAACATGATATCTGGTCTGCTAGCAGTTATATATAATAAGCTTTCAATCATTCCTCTATATTTCTTTGTGTCAACACTTTTTTCATTTTCATCAGCAATTAATTTATCAGTAGTGGACATAGGAGTGTTAAGAGGTTTTGCAGATTCTAAACCAAATTTCTTAATCATTTCTTCATAGTATTTAGATTGAGAGATATGAATACCTTTTTCTCCTTGTTTAATCTGCAGTCCGAGAAAGAAATTTAATTCTCCCATCATACTCATTTCAAATTCTTTGCTCATGCTCTTAGAGAATTCATTACACATATCAATATTAGTTGAACCAAAAATAATATCATCAATATATATTTGTATAATGAGTAAATCATTGTCCTTACTTTTTGTGAATAAAGTAGTATCAACAGTTCCTCTTTTAAAATCATTTTCTAATAAGAATTTACTTAATTTTTCATACCATGCTCTGGAAGCCTGTTTTAATCCATATAGAGCTTTATGCAATTTATAAACATAATCAGAATGTTCAAAATCTTCGAACTCGGGAGGTTGTTTAACATAAACTTCCTCTTCAATAACACCATTTAAAAAAGGCAGATTTGGCATCCATTTGAAATAATTTAAAATTTTTATGACAAGCAAATGCTAATAGCATACGTATAGACTCAATTCTAGCAACAGGAGCATATGTTTCATCATAATCAATGCCTTCAAGTTGATTATAACCTTGTGCTACTAATCTTGCCTTATTTCGTATTACAGTACCACTTTCATCTAGTTTATTTTTGAAAACCCATCTTGTTCCAATAATGGAGGTATCCTCGGGTTTTGGAACTAATTCCCAGACTTTGTTTCTTGAGAATTGTTCAAGTTCATCTTGCATAGCCAGTATCCAATCTTCATCTAATACAACATCTTTTATATTTTTCGGCTCAATTTGAGATAAAAAGGATAAATGACCAGCTAAATTATGTGCTTGTGATCTAGTAAGAATTCCTTTATCAATATCACCAATCACATTTTCTATAGGATGATTTTTAATGATGTGTGTTTCTTTGGGTAAGTCATTTAACTGTGGGTTAGGTATTTCAAGAGGATTAGCACTAATAGGTGGTGAAGAATTATCTAGTTTTGGTTCTTCCATATTTCTGAGAATATCTTCAATGACAACATCACTGTCAACGAGTTCTTTATATTTAGGAGGAGGCTGAGATTCATCAAACGTTACATTCATTGATTTCTCCACAACTAGACTTCTTTTGTTAAACACTCAATAGGCTTTGCTATTAAGAGAATATCCCAGAAAAATTCCTTCATCAGATTTTGGATCAAATTTCAACAAATGTCCTTTAGTATTTAGAATAAAATATTTACTCCCAAAAATACGAAAATAATTTATTTTTGGAGTTCTTTTGTAATAAAGCTTCATAGGGAGTTTTGAATAAAATAGGTCTTAATAGAACTCTGTTTAAAATATAACATGATGTTGCCACTGCTTCAGCCCAAAAATATTTAAGAAGTCGATATTCATTTAACATTGTATTAGCCATTTCTTGTAAAGTTCTATTTTTCCTTTCTACGACACCATTCGATTGTGGCGTATAAGGAGTAGAAAAGTTATGGCTTATACCTTGCTCATCACAGAACATAATGAAATCAGAATTATCAAATTCTCTTCCGTGATCAGATCGAATATAAACAATAAAGCTTCCTTGTTGATTCTGAATTTTCTTACATAAAGAAGAGAATGAATTTATGGCTTCATTTTTAAATTTTAGAAAATCAACCCATGTAAATCTTGAATAATCATCAACCAAAACTAGAATGTATACGGCACCACCCATGCTGTGTTTGGGAATAGGTCCAACTAGGTCCATGTGTAACAATTCTAGAGGTCGAGAGGTTGACATAATGAATTTAGGTTTATGAGATGCATGAATTTATTTTCCTAATTCACATTCTCCACAAATATGGTCTTTTAAGAATTTCAGTTTAGGAAGGCCTCGAACATGTTCTTTAGAGGAAATATTGTTAATTAATTTCATATTGATATGTCCCTAATCTTCGCTGCCATAGCCAAGGGTCATCATTTGCAGACATGAGACATACATTATCTAAGTGAGAATATGTATCTAAGTCACATGTGTATACATTTTGATATATAGGACATAATAGAACTAATTTTCCAGTTTGATCAATTATTGAGTAGTTATGAGGACTAAAAGATATGTTAAATCCACTATCACACAGTTGACTTAATAGATAGAAGGTTATACCTGAGACCTGTGACTAGTTGGACGTTAGAGATTGTTATGTGTTTATTTCCAACACTCCCAATTCCAACCACCTTACCTTTATTGTTATCTCCAAAAGTTACTTCACCATATTCCGTGGCTTGCAGATTCTTTAACTTGGATTTGTCACTAGTCATATGCCTTGAACATCCACTATCAAGATACCACTTATTTTTATTTAAATCAGCTTCCAGACATACCTACAATATATAATAATTTTACATATTGGTACCCTTTAACAAGAGGGGTCCTTTGGGTGAGTCTTCCATTTTGTAATAGGAATATTTGTACATTCCTTAACAAAACTGGGCATAGGATAATTCGTTTTAGTAGAGATAAGCATTCTATGAGTTACAGGATTATAAAAATTATGATAATTATTTCTGTGAAATTCTCTTCTTGTAATAATTGGTGCAGTGAATGTTCCCTTGGGAACCCAAATCATTTTTCCTTTATAGTTTCCATTTCTGGCTTTGCACATATGAGGTAAATGACCGTTTCTATTGCAATAAGAACATTTAGTGAACGGGGAAGTATATTTTCTTTTTCTTGACTTTTCACATGATATAATCCCTTATCTTTAGTTTTACTTGATTCTCCAATATATCCTAGTCCTTCTTTATTGAATCTACATTTTTGTTGATTTAACATGACATCAAGATTTTTTTTTTCCTTTTGTGAATTTAAGAACTATAGTATTTAAATCATCACGTTCTTTTGTTAGATTTTCAATTAAAGAATTATGTTTTTCTAATTCTGTTTTAAGATTGTTAATATCATTTTTTATCTTTTGCTCTTCTGTTTGAGTATCTTTATTAATTAATGCAAGAGTTGAATTTTCAACTTCAAGGTTTTCTATGGAAATAATTACAGTTGAATTTTCAATTTCAAGATTTTAATTTATTATTTTTAATTTTTCTAATTCCTCCTTTACTAATATATTTTCTGAGTAATCATTTTCTAATTTTCCTTTTTCTTTATTTATACATTCATTTGTTATAATTAAGCTTGAGTTTTCTATCTCAAGATTTTGATTTATTTTTCTTAATTTGTTTAGTTCTTCTTTTAATAATAACTCATTTTCTTCCTTTTCTATAATTAAATATGAATTTTCAATTTCCAGTTCTTTATTAATTTTCTTTAATTTTTCTAATTCTTCTTTTAGTAAAGAATCATTTTCTAGTTTTTCTTCATTTATATTTTCATTTGTTATAATTAAATTTGAATTTTTTATTTCAAGATTTTTATTAGTTTCAGTTAATTTATCTAGAGATATTTTTAATTTGATGAAATTCTCTTTAATTCTTTCATTATTTTCATATAAGTAATTATCTACTTCTTGTAATTCACAATATTCCTTGTCAGGAGAATAAATATTAAATGAAGTGCTAGGTAATTGATGTTCAGAGGTTACCTCAGATCTTGGTGATGACTCATTGTCTGCCATTAGACATAGATTTGCAATTTCTTCAGTTTGCTCAGCAGTTTCTTCTTCATCACTTAGATCCCAACCTTCTTCAGCTACTAATACTTTGTTGTTGGCTAACTTTGGACAATCCTTTTTGAAATGTCCGGGCTGATTGCACTCGAAGCATGTATTTGAATTCTCGTTGGAGTTGACGTTTCTGAAATTGTTGTTGTAGTTGGCTTTAAAATTTCCTCCTTGAACTTTTGGCTTAAAGACTTGTTTGCCTTTAAAATTGTTGAATTTGTTGTTTGTTTTCAGAAAACCCTTTCCATACTTCCAAGCTTTGCTTTTAATGACTCTTTTGAGTTGTCTTGATAATAAGGTAACTTCATTATTGTCTAGACTCAGGAGTTCTTCATTTAGATCCTCATCATCGCTTTCTTGATCAACAAGAAGAGCTTTGAATGCAATTCCTTTCTTTTTAAGATCTGTATCTGATCCAGCCTTTTCAACTAGCATATCTACGTCGTGAGCACGGAGATTCCCAATAAGACTGTTAAGAAAATAGATAGTTAAGTCTTGCATTTCTTTGATAGATGTTACCTTCATTTTCCAGATGGAAGGAAGAGCTTTGAGGATTCTTCTATTTTTCTCATTTGTAGTGTATGTTTTTCCCAACTGTTCGAGCTCATCAATGATCCTGGAAAAACGTGTTTCCATATCAATGATCTTTTCATTTTTTTCTAGCTTGAAGCTTTCATATTCTTGAATTAAAGCATCCTTTCTGGTTTCTTTAATGTGATTGGTTCCTTCATAGGTTACAATCAATTTTTCCCTAGATTTCTTTAGCATTTTTGCAGTTACTAACTCTTTTGTACTCTTTTTCAATTAGAGCACTGTTAGCACTTGCTCAGCTCTGGATGCTATATTTATGGACTCTTCTTCTTCAGTGGTGAATTCATCAATATCTTTTTCAACAGTCTTTTCTCCTAAGATCTTTGTGGGAATTTTGACTCCTCGTTCTATAGCGAACCAAACTTTGATTCCATGAGATTTGGCATAAATTTTGAATCTATTCTTCCAGGTAGCAAAATTTATGCCATCGAATAGTGGAGGTCTAGACATTGATAGTCCTTCTCCTCAACCAGTAGCATTGTAGGCCATTGATCTACTCTTAGGTCATTGATGTACTCTTAGGTATGCCTGTATATACTCAACAAACAAGTTAAAGAGCACTGCTTTGATACTAATTGAAAGTCCAATAATAATCTAGAAGGGGGGTTGAATAGATTATTACAGATTTAAAAATTATCTTAGGCTTTTTTGAATTTTTAGATAATTAATTTGCAGTATTCGAAATTAATAGGCAAGACAGTAAAAATTCAATCATACAATGCACAGAGATTTGTCTGGTTCACAACATACATCACGGGTATGTTGCTACGTCCAGTCTCAAGCTCCTCTCCAGGACTTGAGATACTATTACTATCAGTAATAAATACTCCTTCAACAGGCGGAGAAGCCTTTACAAAGTTTTATAGACAAACTTCTAACTATCTACAACTATCTATCTTGGACAGCAAGCTCCCAGCTCCCTCCTCAAGCTTAGTTGTATTGTCTTTTGAGTTCAGTTCTATTCTATGATCTGATCTTGAAACAATAACCTCTTCCTCACCTCACAAGTTCACTAGAGACCCAACTCTCAGCTTACCTCTCTACGACTCTGGTCTTGGTCAAAGAATTGCTTTTATCTTTCTCACAGGTACATAAAATAAACTCACTCTACCCTTTTCTTTTACAGAGAATTTTACAACAAATTGCTTCTAGAATAAGCAGATACAATTTAGTACAGATATATAAAAGTTTGATTAACTTTTATCTTGTATGAGAAGTGCTTCTTAAATAAGCAAGTATTTAAATTTAAGCTCTTGATGCATCTTTATAAGCAGATATATAATTGTAGTTTCGATTATAGAGATTTAGATTTCCTTATAAAATAAGGAATATTTTTCTGTAAAAGTTTGAATAACTTTTGTAATCCAAATTTTCTTTTTGAGCAAGTAAATTCACAAAAGTGTATGATGTGAGTAACTTTTGTTTTATACAATAGATAACTTGTGAATGTGTAAATGATAGATATCAAATATTAAAATTCAAATGATATTGAATAATACTTGTTATAACAAATGAATTCACTATACTTCAAAATATATATGATAATATATTTTATCTATCATGTGAATATTAAATAAGGCCACTTAGAATTCGAATAACCGATTGAAGAATATTTTTGTTTAAGGAATAGCTTCAATGTACGGAATCTAAAACTGACCAAATTTAAAGTTTCTCAGTTTATATTTGTATAAATATTTTAAATAGACCACTTAGAATTTCAATGACCGATTGAAGAATATTCTTGTTTATGGAATAGCTTCAATGTACAGAATTTAAAACTGATCTATTTTGGGATATTTATATAAATAAAATATATATCTATAAAGAACCACTTAGAGTTTGAATGACCGATTGAAGAATATTCTTGTTTAAGGAATAGCTTCAATGTATGGAATCTAAAACTGGCTTTTTATTGATATGAATAGATGAAACATGAATAATATATATATATATATATATATATAAATGTGTATAATAATTTCTAATTGTATATAAGTATATATTCAAGAATATGAGATAATATCAAATAATATATTTCAAGAACTTATCTCAAAAGTATTTTGGCCAATTTTCTCTTCAACCTGTTAGAATTTTTTAATCAGAAGAGAGTAAGCTTTTTAGAAGTAGAGAATATGTAGGCAAGGAGAGTGCAAGCTATTCTTTTTGGAAATTGGTAAGTTGATTATGAAGAATTGCTTCCCTATTTATAGAAAGCCTTGGCCAAGGGCATTTTCGGAATATAGAAAAAATATGTTTGAATTAAATGGCTAAGATTGTTTTTGTTTGAAAAGAAGGGTTCGGATGAAATATTACTTTGCCTAGCCTTAACAAAATTTTACTCAGCCTTAACAATATTCCGCCCAGCTCTAACAAATTCTCGCCCAACACTTTTTCTTCTTGCAGACATATCTTGTCTACTACAATCTTGTCCCCAAATGATAGCAACTTTAGTTATTATACCATAGGCCCCGCAAGCAAGTAACGGCAAAGGCACAAACATATGCTAGCTAATATACAATCATAAGTGTAACTTCTATGGGCCCCACGTTTATAACAACCAATTTTGCCAACAAGCTATTTCGGATGGACAAAGAATAAAGACAATGTCTTTATTGGAAGGTTTATGATAGAAATAATATATATATATATATATATAATATAATATTTTTTAAATGAATATGAGGAAAAACTAATTTAAGAATAGGAATTCTCCTTGCCTTAGAAAATGTTACTATTTGAATTAATTTCTTTTAACACTTGATATTAAATTATCAAGGTCAATTAAAAATAATTCAATTTTAAGATGAAAACGTTTTTGGACAAAATAAATATAATAAATAAAATTAATTATATCATATAGCACCTAAGAAGAGGATTCTAATTAATTTGTTGTTTTTACTGTTATCATCAAAATATATTCAAAAGTTGAATACCCAACACATTGGATTACTAAAATGGGGATTAATAAATCTGGATAGATTGGTACATATATGATGCTTGCTCATTGGATGAGGATGATAGATCTCATGATCATTTTTGTGGAGACACTAGTGCTTATTGGAGAATAAGTTCACTGAACGTAACTCGCTATGGAATGCTTAATGGAGTTTTACTTGCTGTCAATAGGAATTCCTAATGTGATAGTAGTACAAGTGATCCTTGTACTTGAGATCATCAAAGTATCTTGTATGTAATGAATTATATTTTGACTTATTCCTTAAAAACCCTTAGGGTATATCAAAGGGTATGCTTGGGTATAATGAGTTACATATGGAGATAATGAATGATCAGTAAAGAATCTACCACTTCTAGTAAAAGAAGAGATATGTCCATATGTGATTCGTTAAATGACAACCCAGAAGTCTTTGGCCAAGGCAGAATGAAATTAGAAAGGAGTTTCCAATTTGCATTATTTGGAGTTGTGCATTTTCTAATCGAAATACATATAATTAAATAAAATAAGACTTGACAGTAATTCCATGTATTATATTTAATTGGGACATTGTATAGTGGAAGATTGAATTGTACGGTAACAATTTACTCACAGGTTCTTTTATGATTAATGTTGAAATCTATATTATCTGAAAAGTCGTTGATTGCTAGGGAGGCTTATACCTATTATAGAATAAATATTATTTATTTAAATAGATTATTAGTTTAATTTATTTATTTAAATAAGATTAGAATTGTTCTAATTGATTTATTCACAACCGGTTTAATATGGAGAACCTAAAGGGTCACACCATAAAAGAAAAAATAATTATTTAAGAAGGTAATGACATAATCTTAATAATGCATTAAGTGTAATTAATTTAATCTATGGTAATAGAATAAATTAAATAGCTTAATGTTTATTATTTAATATTTTAGAAATATTAAATATAAATTAATAAGAGGAGTCTTATTAATATTATTATAATTATTTTTATTTTAATTTCTAAAGGAGTTTAGGAATTAATTTAATATTTGTACTTTCATTTATACCTAATAAGATTAGGAGAAAAATTAATTAAATGAGTTTAATTAATTAATCCCAATATGATTGGGAATCCTTTTTAATTAAAGGAGTTTAATTAATTAAATAAACCCCTATGTCTAATAAGATTAAAAAGGTTGACTAATATCTATATAAGAGGAGTCTTATTTTAGATATCAATTGATGCAATTCTAATTATTGGAGAGTATTTCTTTTCTATAGAGGATAAAAAACTAGGGTTTATGTGACGCCCCCAAATCCACGTTCCTTCGAAACCTCTGATTCGGTGCAGTCACGATACTACTATCGTCAAACTATTACATCTTTTAATCATTACTAAAAGAATACAACTTTATTTATTACAATTTAGAATATAATTTCTATTTATATCCAAGATCTTGTCTTTACATCATATTCGATGTTACTAAAATGCGGAATAATTTAAACTTTTCAATATCATTTGAATAAATTCATCTTATTGATTTTATAACTTTGAATCAATTACATATCCTTGAATCACACTATATTATGATTTGCTCTACACAAATTTCTATATAAACGTTTACAACTCAACTTGATATCCTCTATGTATTAGCTAGTACATCTTTTACAATACAACAAGTATTAAATATCGTAAGCATATATCAAGTACACTCCCAGAACCTAAATAGGGTTCAAACGATAATCTAAATAGTATACTCCGTTGTGATACTATCTATCTTTATCAATCAAGAAGCACGAAGTCTTTATCGTAAGCCCTTAACCTGCAAAAGTGGTTATTTGGAAGAGTGAGCTCGACAGCTCAGCAATTCTGAAAGTTTTCATGCATCACATAGCATACAACATCATACTCAGTTCATGCATTTATAAATAGTTTATATTTACTACGCATATTACTTTTCACATAACAAGTATATCATCAAAGATCAACTTTCAATCTCATTTATATCTCATATACAGTTCATATACAAGTTCACATTATAACAGCATAATATAATTCAACTAACAGTTATTGAATTCATATATCAAATAGGAACTGAAAGACTTGCCTGATTCGTAGTTTAACAACTACGACTTAACTGCTTAAGAATCTCTGCACTTTGTGTAATCCTACACAGTTATATTAATCATAGAGATCACACCCATCAGTTATACACTTCCATACATTCTCAATATAATAATAAGTATTACATTATTGTCTAGCTTGGTTCTTAGAACCTTCGTCTCACATTCTTATCGTATTCCTAGAATAATTATGTAAGTATACGTATGATAGTAGTGTGCATACAAGCCAATCATGTATGATGATAAAGCACATACTTTGTAAACAATCTTATTTATTTATTAATAAAATATTCATTTATTAAAGGCATTTAATTATCTACATGGTGCTATTTTTATAATATGTAAATAACCCATAGTTTTAAGCAATGCTTTTAGAATCATGATGTTGATCATGCTAATGAGATCTAAATTCTTGAAAAGCTTTAAAACTAAAATAGTTCTCAATCGTGGGATTACTAAAAAGGAGATTAGTAAATCCAGATAGATTGGTACATATGTTGCTTGCTCATTGGATGAGGATGATTGATCTCATGATCATTTGTGTGGAGACACTAAAGCAAGTATGTATGTGCTTATTAGAGAATAAGTTCACTGAACGTGACTCGCTATGGAATACCTAATGGAGTTTTACTCTCCTGTCAATAGAAATTCCTAATGTGAAAGTAGTACAAGTGATCCTTGGACTAGAGATCATCATAGTATCTTGTATGTAACAAATTATACTTTGACTTATTCCTTAAGACCTTTTAAGGCATATATAGGGTATGCTTGGGTATAATGAGTTACATATGGAGATAATGAATGATCAATAAAGAATCTACCACTTCTAGTAAAAGAGGAGATATGTCCTATGTGATTTGTTAAATGACAACCCAGGAATCCTTGGCCAAGGTGGAATGAAATTAGAAAGAGGTTTCTAATTTGCATTAATCGGAGTTGTGCATTTTCTAATCAAAATACATATAACTAAATAAAATAAGACTTGACAGTAAATTCATGTCTTATATTTAATTGGAGCATTGTATGGTGGAAGGATTGAATTGTATGGCAACTATTTACTCACAGGTTCTTTTATGATTAATGTTGAAATTTATATTATCTGGAAAGTCGTTGATCGCTAGGGAGGCTTATCCCTATTGTAGAATAAATATTATTTATTTAAATAGATTATTAGTTTAATTTATTTATTTAAATAAGATTAGAATTATTCTAATTAATTTATTCACAACCGGTTTAATATAGAGAACCTAAAGGGTCACACCATAAAAGGAAGAATAATTATTTAAGAAGGTAATGGCATAATCGTAATAATGTATTAAGTATAATTAATTTAATCTATAGTGATAGAATAAATTAAATAGCTTAATGTTTATTATTTAATATTTTAGAAATATTAAATATAAATTAATAAGAGGAGTCTTATTAATATTATTACAATTATTATTATTTTAATTTTTAAAGGAGTTTAGTAATTAATTTAATATTAGTACTCTCATTTATTCCTAATAAGATTAGGAGACAAATTAATTAAATGAATTTAATTAATTATTCCCATGTGGTGGGAAGCCTAAATTAATTAAAGGAGTTTAATTAATTAAAAAAAATCCCATGTCTAATAGGATTAGAAGGGTTGACCAATATTTATATAAGAGGAGTCTTATAATAGATATTGATTTAATGCAATTCCAATTATTGGAGAGTACTCCTTTTCTATATAGGATAAAATCCTAAGGTTTAGCCAAACACCCTCCTTCTTGATAATTCCTCTTCCTTGGTGGATCACCTCTAGAGGCCAAACACTTGGGTGGCTAACGTTGATCAAAGGAAGAAATCTAACTCAGAAATTCAAGGAGATCACGAAGAACAAGGAGTTGAACTCGTACCTGTGGAAGCTTCGTTCTACAAGGGTATGATTCCATAACTTCTTATTTATCGTTTTAAATTAATAATTTGCATAAATGGTGATCCGGGATAATGGTTTTGTAGAAAACTTTTAAACTCTGATATACCATGCTTCCGCTAATTTTACAATTTGATTGCGTCACGATTTCGTACAAACCCAACAGTGGTATCAGAGCCAAACCTTTATGCAATTATTAATTTATTTTTGATTTCATATACATATGGGTATGTATTTAAAATAATTTATTGGGCATAATTTTATTGTATAAATTTTTTATTTTTTTTTAAAAATGACCTTTTTTTTTTGGGACGAATCACAATTTTTTTTTTTGGGTGCTAATCTTGAATTCTGCAAATAAAAGGTGTTGTCTCTTTCTTACTCCAAAAAAAAGGTGACCCATCAGAAAAGGACTTTTTTAATAAACCTGCAGGACTCTTTTAATAAAAGAAGGTGACTTTTTTTAAAAAAATTAATGTGAATTTATATTTTATATATATATATATATATATAACCTGATTCGTTATATAAATATATATAATATATACGGTAATATCAAATATATATATATATATGATATATATATATATATATATATGATATATTTATATATTATATTCTAAATAATTTTATAATTAAAATAAAGAGTTTATTTTAATCTTGAAATTAGATTTCATGCAATTTAAAATTGCCCATTAAATGATACTCATATATATATGGAATGTTTTAATTCATGAGATGAATATTTATTTATTAATATATATGGTGATTTGTATGATAATAAATGGGGATTGATTATAGACTATTTGACCAATGTGATTGGATTTTATTTTAGTTGAATGCTTGAATGAATGAGTTTTATTAAATGGGGTCTGTGTACCTTGTTTTCTCTAATTTTTTTTTTCTTGATGTAATATTCTATCTCCCTCCTATGTACTTCCCCTTGACTACTGATCAAGGTTTCTATTTAAATTAAATAGTTTAATGTAATAGAAATAGTTAGAATTATCTTGAAGAAATTGGAGACTAAGGAGCAAGGAGCGTGTGAAGACCCGTTTGTATGGAGCCCGGGTTTAAATGTAATAGTTATATTTAAATTTAAATTATTGCACTCCTAGGTTTGACATTTTGGTTCACTTAGTGGCACTAGTGAACCAAACTAGAATAAAAGTCCATAATCAATCCGGATAGAATATAGTATTCTATATTGCACGCTAAATATTATATATATTATATTTTATGCAAACATGCTTCGCATGTTTAATAAAATGACGCGAATTTTATATATATATGTGCATGCGCGCTAAACAAGATGAGACAAATAATAACAAACCCCTCAAAGAAATAATATTAAGTCCGAAGCGTTCAAATGATATTTTGAATATCGAACGTCGCCTTCTAGCATGATAAATTAATAGAGTATTAAATATTTAATATGAGCTTGTTGTGCTATCCACAAGGCGAGTATTGCGTATTTAAGATGTTAATTAATCACATTTGATGCTTATCAAGAAAATTGAACGATCTAGTTTTGTTGTGCTATCCACAAGGACGAACATTTTTCTTTTTCTGAATTTATGGAAGTGCTAGGCTGGACTTAACTTAAATTATTTTAGTTCGGATGTGCACACACTTGACCATTATGATTTAAGAGGCAAAATAAAAGGAGTTATATAGTGATGTAATTGACAAGAGTTTTCTACCTATTTATTTGTATATCTCTTGTTGTGCTATCCACAAGGTTATATACATTTGAAATGAGATCCTTATTCTCACTAGCAAATCTTTAATTAGATGTTGCCGAACTATATAAGTGAGGGTAATATAGTTTGATAAAAATAGTGGGAGATACCAATTTAAAATAAAGACCTAAATTTATTTTGGTATGCAAAATTAATAAAATGAATGTTTGCTAAAATGTTATTTTTCACATGCAGAATTTTAAAAATGTCAAAATCACTAATTTCACTGCGAAGCATACTTGATGCTAATAAGCTTACCGGGCCGAATTATACGGACTGGCTAAGAAATCTGAGAATAGTTCTCACTGCTGAAAAGATTTCTTATGTCCTAAACTCACCTGTCCCTGGAACTGTTCCAGAAATAGCCTCTGAGGAAGAGATTGCCACCATTGTAAAGTGGCAAGATGATGCATCTGTGGCTCAATGCATCATGCTCGCATCCATGAATAACGAGCTTCAGCGTCAGCATGAAAACATGGATTCTCCTACTAAGTTGATTCACCTCAAGGAGTTGTATGGTGAACAAAGTAGGACTGCTAGATATGAGATATCTAAGGAGCTCTTCCGATCTCGGATGACCAAGGGAAAAGTGAACATAAAGGAACAAAAGAAATCTGATCCAGCTAGCAAAGGAATGTGCTTCCATTGCAACGAGCCAGGTCATTGGAAGAGGAACTGTAAGAAGTTTCTGGCAAAGAAGAAGCTTGTAGAAGCTTCGACTTCCAATCAAGGTTTGTTCATGATTGAAATTAATTTTTCAGAAAGTCAAAATTCTACTTGGGTATTGGATACCGGCTGTGGTTCTCACATATGTAATAATGTGAAGGGACTGGTCAGAAGTAGAAAGCTGAACAATGATGAGGTGATCCTACGAGTGGGGAATGGAGCAAAGGTTGATGCATTAGCTGTAGGAACTTATTATTTAGCAATGCCTTCGGGCAAGTCCATTTATCTTAATAATTGTTATTATGTTCCGAATATTATTAAAAACATTATTTCAATTTCTGTATTGGATATGGAAGGATTTAACGTTGTTATAAAGAACAATAGTTGTTCTATTTATAAAGACGATGTTTTATATGGTGTTGGAAATTTGCGAAATGGACTTTATACACTTGACTTACAAGAAAATATTTTTCAAATTGAACAAACTAAGAAAAGGAAAAGAGATGATATTAATTATACCTACATGTGTCACTGTAGACTCGGTCATATCAATGAAACAAGATTATCCAAGTTGCATAAAGATGGGCTTCTTGAGTTATCTGATTATGAATCATATCCAACTTGTGAATCTTGTCTCATGGGTAAAATGACTAAATCTCCTTTTAGTGGAAAAGGAGAAAGAGTTATAGAGTTGTTGGCATTGATTCACATAGACGTTTGTGGACCTATGACAACAAGTGCACGGGGTGGGTATTCTTATTTTATTATTTTCACTAATGATCACTCAAGATTTGGATATGTGTATTTAATGAAATACAAGTCAGAATCATTTGAAAAGTTCAAAGAGTTCAGAAGTGAAGTAGAGAAACAAACGGGCAAGAGTATAAAGATACTTCGATCAGATCGAGGTGAAGAATACTTAAGCGGTGAGTTTCTCAATTGTCTCAAAGAAAATGGTATAATCTCACAATGGACTCCTCCAGGTACACCATAGTTAAATGGAGTATCTGAAAGGAGAAATCGAACATTGTTGGACATGATTCGATCTATGATGAGTTTTACCGACCTTCCAATTTCTTTCTGGAAATATGCCCTAGAAACGGCTGCATACCTACTTAACAAGGTACCTACCAAATTCGCCCCAAAGACTCCATATGAGATGTGGAAGGGGAGGAAACCAAATCTTAAGCATGTTAAGACTCGGGGTTGTCCAGCTTATGTCAAAAAATTTGAAAATGATAAGCTACAGACTAAATCCGATAAGTGTAGATTTGTGGGATACCCTAAAGAAACTTCAGGGTATTATTTCTATCATCCAACTGATCAAAAGGTGTTTGTTGCGAAACATGCTGCCTTCTTGGAAAAGGAGTTTATTCATGAAGGGGTCAGTGGGAGTAAGATATATCTTGAAGAAGTTCAAGAACTAAAAATTATCACGGATCAAAGTCAGGTACCTGACCAAGTAGAAGAACCTACTATACTACACCCTGTTTGTAAATCTGGAAGAGTACCGAAGATACCTGAGAGGTATGGATTCGTTATAGAGGATGACGATGAGGTACACATCATGAATGATGATGATCCATTGAATTACGAACAGGCTATGAGTAATAAAGACTCAGGAAAATGGCTTGAAGCCATGAAATCCGAAATGGACTTCATGTATGAAAATAAAGTATGGACTTTGGTTTCACCACCTGAAGGCATTAAGCATATTGGGTGTAAATTGGTCTTTAAAAGAAAGATTGGAGCGGACGTTAAGGTAGAGACCTATAAGGCCCGACTGGTTGCAAAAGGTTTCAAACAAAGACAAGGAGTTGACTATGATGAAACCTTTTCACCAGTAGCTATGCTCAAGTTCATTCGAATTTTGCTTGCGATTGCAGCTTATAACGACTATGAGATCTGGTAGATGGACGTGAAAACGGCCTTCCTCAATGGGAAACTTGAGGAGGATGTGTATATGACACAGCCAGAGGGATTTGTTTCAAAGGTTAAAACAAATCAAGTCTGTAAGCTGCAACGATCCATTTATGGATTGAAGCAAGCTTCTCGTAGATGGAACATTCATTTTGATGAGACAATCAAAGAGTTTGATTTTATCAAAAACGACGATGAACCATGTGTGTACAAGAAGGTTAGTGGGAGCGTAATTTCATTCCTTGTATTATATGTTGATGATATATTACTAATAGGGAATGACATTCCTATGCTACAATCGATTAAAATCTGGTTATCTAAACACTTCTCTATGAAGGACTTCGGAGAAACATCCTATATTTTGGGGATAAAGATCTATAGAGATAGATCTAAAAGGATGTTTGGTTTATCCCAAGGAACGTACATTGAAGCAATGCTAAAGAGATTTAACATGGAAGATTCCAAAAGAGGTCTCATACCGATAAGCCATGGAATACATCTCTCCAAGAAATAGGCCCCAAAAACACTTGAGGAGAGAGACCGTATGAGTAAGATCCCTTATGCTTCTGCAATAGGATCTATCATGTACGGTATGATATGTACTAGACCGGATGTTGCTCATGCACTTAGTGTAACGAGCATATATCAGTCGAATTCAGGAGAAGAGCACTGGAAGGCAGTGAAGAATATCCTAAAATACTTGAGAAGGACTAAGGATATTTTTCTTGTCTACGGTGGCTCTGAATTAAAACTCGAGGGCTTCACAGACTCAAGTTTTCAAACTGACCAAGATGACAGTAAATCTATTTCGGGGTATGTTTTTACCTTGAACGGAGGCGCAGTGAGTTGGAAGAGTTCCAAGCAGCAAACAGTTGCTGATTCAGTGACAGAGGCAGAGTATATAGCTGCAAGTGAAGCTGCAAAGAAAGCTGTTTGGATGAAGAAGTTCATAACTGAACTTGGTGTGGTTCCTAGCATTGGAGAAGCAGTTCCCGTTTACTGTGACAACACAGGAGTAGTTGCACAGGCTAAGGAACCGAGGTCTCATCAGAAATCTAAACACGTGTTGCGGCGATTTCACTTGATCAGGGAGATCATTGAAAGAGGAGACGTCACCTTGGAGCGTGTAGACTCTCAAGACAACATTGCAGATCCATTTACTAAAGCTTTAACACAACAGCAGTTTGATCGTCACTTAGAGAAGATGGGTATGAGATACCATGGCGATTGGCTTTAGTGCAAGTGGGAGATTGATAGTAGTGTGCATACAAGCCAATCATATATGATGATAAAGCACATACTTTGTAAACAATCTTATTTATTTATTAATAAAATATTCATTTATTAAAGGCATTTAATTATCTACATGGTGCTGTTTTTATAATATGTAAATAACTCATAGTTTTAAGCAATGCTTTTAGAATCATGATGTTGATCATGCTAATGAGATCTAAATTCTTGGAAAGCTTTAAAACTAAAATAGTTCCCAATTGTGGGATTACTAAAAAGGGGATTAGTAAATCCAGATAGATTGGTACATATGTTGCTTGATCATTAGATGAGGATGATTGATCTCATGATCATTTGTGTGGAGACAATAAAGCAAGTATGTAGGTGCTTATTGGAGAATAAGTTCACTGAACGTGACACGCTATGGAATACCTAATGGAGTTTTACTCGCCTGTCAATAGGAATTCCTAATGTGAAAGTAGTACAAGGGATCCTTGTGTTGGGTTTGTACGTAACGCAATCATGTAATCAAATCACATAAATAGGGCGAAAACGTAAAAACTAGGTTTTCAAAAATTTATACAAACCCATTACCATGATCATTCTTATGCATCAATTATCAGTGAATGAAGAAGGAGAAAAACAGAATTATACCTTTGAAGATCCAAGCTTCCTCAGGTACAAGTTCTACTCCTTTGATTCCTTTGATTCCTCTGTAGTGGCTCCTTCCCTTGATCAATGTCAGCCACCCAAATGTTTGGCCTCTAACGGTGATCCACCAAGGAAGATGAAGAACTCAGTAAGATGGGTTATTGGCTTAACCCTTGTTTCTATCTCTATAGAATATGTGTACTCCCAACTCTTGAAAAATTCACGTACCTTATTTCTGATATAAGACTCTCTTATATAGATATTAGGTTAACCCTCCTAATCCAATTAGAATAGGGTTTTATTTAATTAATTAATTAATACTTTTAATTAATTTATATCCTAATCTTTATTAGGATTGAGAGAGAGTACTGATATTATATTAATTCCTAAACTCCTTTAAAATTAAAATAATAATAATAATAATAATATTAATAAGACTACTCTTATTAAT
Organism: Panax stipuleanatus; assembly: GCA_020205555.1. Classification (NCBI taxonomy): domain Eukaryota; kingdom Viridiplantae; phylum Streptophyta; class Magnoliopsida; order Apiales; family Araliaceae; genus Panax; species Panax stipuleanatus. The sequence goes on along the minus strand of CM035122.1, from coordinate 34,779,195 downwards.
TTATATTTAATATTTCTAAAATATTAAATAATAAACATTAAGCTATTTAATTTATTCTATCATCATAGATTAAATTAATTATACTTAATGCATTATTACTATTATGCCATTTTCTTCTTAAATAATTCTTCTTCCTTTTATGGTGTGACCATTTAGGTTCTCCATATTAAACCGGTTGTGAATAAATCAATTAGAACAATTCTAATCTTATTTAAATAAATAAATTAAACTAATAATCTATTTAAATAAATAACATTTATTCTACAATAGGGATAAGCCTCCCTAGCAATCAACGACTTTCCAGATAATATAGATTTCAACATTAATCATAAAAGAACCTGTGAGTTAATAGTTACCGTACAATTCAATCCTTCCACCATACAATGTCCCAATTAAATATAAGACATGGATTTACCGTCAAGTCTTAATTTATTTAATCATATGTATTTCGATTAGAAAATGCACAACTCCAAATAATGCAAATTAGAAACCTCTTTCTAATTTCATTCTACCTTGGCCAAGGATTCCTGGGTTGTCATTTAACGAATCACATAGGACATATCTCCTCTTTTACTAGAGGTGGTAGATTCTTTATTGATCATTCATTATCTCCATATGTAGCTCATTACACCCAAGCATACCCTATATATGCCTTAAAAGGCCTTAAGAAATTAGTCAAAGTATAATTTGCTACATACAAGATACTATGATGATCTCAAGTCCAAGGATCACATGTACTACTATCACATTAGGAATTTCTATTGACAGGCGAGTAAAACTCCATTAGGTATTCCATAGCGAGTCACGTTCAGTGAACTTATTCTCCAATAAGCACCTACATACTTGCTTTAGTGTCTCCACACAAATGACCATGAGATCAGTCATCCTCATCCAATGAACAAGCAACATATGTACCAATCTATCCGGATTTACTAATCCCCATTTTAGTAATCCCACAATTGGGAACTATTTTAGTTTTTAAGCTTTCTAAGAATTTAGATCTCATTATCATGATCTCATCATGATTCTAAAAGCATTGCTTAAAACTATGGGTTATTTACATATTATAAAAACAGTACCATGTAGATAATTATATGCCTTAAATGAATATTTTATTAATAAATAAATAAGATTATTTATAAAGTATGTGCTTTGTCATCATACATGATTGGCTTGTATGCACACTAATATCAATCTCCCACTTGCACTAAAGCCAATCGCCATGGTATCTCATACCCATCTTCTCTAAGTGACGATCAAACTGCTGTTGTGTTAAAGCTTTAGTAAATGGATCTGCAATGTTGTCTTGAGAGTCTACACGCTCCAAGGTGACGTCTCCTCTTTCAATGATCTCCCTGATCAAGTGAAATCGCCGCAACACGTGTTTAGATTTCTGATGAGACCTGGGTTCCGGCCTGTGCAACCGCTCCGGTGTTGTCACAGTATACGAGAACTGCTTCTCCAATGCTAGGAACCACACCAAGTTCAGTTATGAACTTCTTCATCCAAACAGCTTCCTTTGCAGCTTCACTTGCAGCTATATACTCTACCTCTGTCACTGAATCAGCAACCGTTTGCTGCTTGGAACTCTTCCAACTCACTGCACCTCCGTTCAAGGTAAACACATACCCTGAAACAGATTTACTGTCATCTTGGTCTGTTTGAAAACTTGAGTCCGTGAATCCCTCGAGTTTTAATTCAGACCCACCGTAGACAAGAAAAATATCTTTAGTCCTTCTCAAGTTCTTTAGGATATTTTTCACTGCCTTCCAGTGCTCTTCTCCTGGATTCGACTGGTATCTGCTTGTTATACTAAGTGAGTGAGCAACATCCGGTCTAGTACATATCATACCGTACATGATAGATCCTATTGCAGAAGCATAAGGGATCTTACTCATACGGTCTCTCTCCTCAGGTGTCTTTGGGGCCTGTTTCTTGGAGAGATTTATTCCATGGCTCATCGGCATGAGACCTCTTTTGGAATCTTCTATGCTAAACCTCTTTAGCATCGTATCAATGTACGTTCCTTGGGATAAGCCGAGCATCCTTTTAGATCTAGCTCTATAGATCTTTATCCCCAAAATATAGGATGCTTCACCCAAGTCCTTCATGGAGAAGTTTTTAGATAACCAGATTTTAATGGATTGTAACATAGGAATGTCATTCCCTATCAGTAATATATCATCAACATATAATACAAGGAATGATACTGCGCTCCCACTAACCTTTTTGTATACACATGGTTCATCCTCGTTTTTGATAAAATCAAACTCTTTGATTGTCTCATCAAAACTGAATGTTCCATCTACGAGAAGCTTGCTTCAACCCATAAATGGATCGTTGTAGCTTACAGACTTGATTTGTTCCAACTTTTGAAATAAATCCCTTTGGCTGTGTCATATACACATCCTCCTCAAGTTTCCCATTGAGGAAGGCCGTTTTCACATCCATCTGCCAGATCTCATAGTCGTTGTAAGCTGCAATCGCAAGCAAAATCCGAATGGACTTGAGCATGGCTACTGGTGAAAAGGTTTCATCATAGTCAACTCCTTGTCTTTGTTTGAAACCTTTTGCAACCAGTCGGGCCTTATAGGTCTCTACCTTTCCGTCTGCTCCAGTCTTTTTCTTAAAAACCCATTTACACCCAATAGGTTTAATACCTTCAGGTGGTGAAACCAAAGACCATACTTTGTTTTCATACATGGAGTCCATTTCGAATTTCATGGCTTCAAGCCATTTCCCGTGAGTCTTTATTACTCATAGCCTGTTCGTAATTCAATTGATCATCATCATTCATGATGTGTACCTCATCGTTATCCTCTATAACGAATCCATACCTCTCAGGTATCTTCGGTACTCTTCCAGATTTACGAACAGGGTGTGGTACAGTAGGTTCTTCTACTTGGTTAGGTACCTAACTTTGGTCTGTGGTAACTTGTGGTTCTTGAACTTCTTCAAGATATATCTTGCTCCCACTGACCCCTTCATGGATAAACTCTTTCTCCAAGAAGGTAGCATGTTTCGCAACAAACACCTTTTGATCAGTTGGATGATAGAAATAATACCCTACGGTTTCTTTAGGGTATCCCACAAATCTACACTTATCGGATTTAGTCTGTAGCTTATCATTTTCAAACTTTTTGACATAAGCTGGACAACCCCAAGTCTTAACATGCTTAAGATTTGATTTCCTCCCTTTCCACATCTCATATGGAGTCTTTGGGGCGGATTTGGTAGGTACCTTATTAATTAGGTATGCAGTCATTTCTAGGGCATATCCCCAGAAGGAAATTGGAAGGTCGGTAAAACTCATCATGGATCGAACCATGTCCAACAGTGTTCGATTTCTCCTTTCAGATACTCCATTTAACTGTGGTGTACCTGGAGGAGTCCATTGTGAGATTATACCATTTTTTCTGAGACAATTGAGAAACTCACTGCTTAAGTATTCTCCACCTCGATCTGATCGAAGTATCTTAATACTCTTGCCCGTTTGTTTCTCTACTTCACTTCTGAACTCTTTGAACTTTTCAAATGATTCTGATTTGTATTTCATTAAATACACATATCCAAATCTTGAGTGATCATCAGTGAAAGTAATAAAATAAGAATACCCACCCCGTGCACTTGTTGTCATAGGTCCACAAACGTCTGTGTGAATCAATGCCAACAACTCTGTAACTCTATCTCCTTTTCCACTAAGAGGAGATTTAGTCATTTTACCCATGAGACAAGATTCACAAGTTGGATATGATTCATAATCAGATAGCTCGAGTAGCCCATCTTTATGCAACTTGGATAATCTTGTTTCATTGATATGACCGAGTCTACAGTGCCACATATAGGTATAATTAATATCATCTCTTTTCCTTTTCTTAATTTGTTCAATTTGAAATATATTTTCTTGTAAGTCAAGTGTATAAAGTCCATTTCGCAAATTTCCAATACCATATAAAACATCATCTTTATAAATAGAACAACCATTGTTATTTATAATAACGTCAAAACCTTCCATATCCAATACAGAAATTGAAATAATATTTTTAATAATATTCGGAACATAATAACAATTATTAAGATAAATGAATTTGCCCGAAGGCATTGCTAAACAATAAGTTCCTACAGCTAATGCAGCAACTTTTGCTCCATTTCCCACTCGTAGGATCACCTCATCTTTGTTCAGCTTTCTACTTCTGACCAGTTCCTGCACAGTATTACATATGTGAGTACCACAGCCGGTATCCAATACCCAAGTAGAATTATGACTTTCAAAAAAATTAATTTCAATCATAAACAAACCTTGATTGGAAGTCGAAGCTTCTCCAAGCTTCTTCTCTGCTAGAAACTTCTTGCAGTTCCTCTTCCAATGTCCCGGCTCATTGCAATGAAAGCACATTCCTTTAGCTGGTTTAGGTTTCTTTTGCTCCTTTTCTTTCCCTTTTCCCTTAGCCTTCTTAGATTTCTTCTTTTCAGAAGACACCTTGGGCCTCTTCCTTTTATTGGAAGAATCCACCATCAAAACATGGTTCTTCTTGGATGAGAAGTGACCTTCTGCAGTTTTCAGCATGTTAATCAGCTCAGGTAAGCTGACATCTAGCTTATTCATGTGAAAATTAACCACAAACTGCGAGAAGGTCTCAGGGAGTGACTGCAAGACCAAGTCTTGACTCAACTCCCCATCCATGACGAACCCAAGCTGTCCAAGGCGTTCAATCAAATTGATTACCTTCAGAACATGAGTCTCGACGGCAGTGCCCTCAGTCATCCGAGATCAGAAGAGCTCCTTAGATATCTCATATCTAGCAGTCCTACTCTGTTCACCATACAACTCCTTGAGGTGAAGCAGCATAGCAGGAGCATCTATTTTTTCGTGCTGACGCTGAAGCTCGTTATTCATGGATGCGAGCATGATGCATTGAGCCACAGATGCATCATCTTGCCACTTATTGAAAGTGGCAATCTCTTCCTCAGAGGCTGTTTCTGAAACAGATTCAGGGATAGTGGAATTTAGGACATAAGAAATCTTTTCAGCAGTGAGAACAATTCTCAGATTTCTTAGCCAGTCCTCATAATTCGGGCCGGTAAGCTTATTTGCATCAAGTATGCTTCGTAGTGAGATTAGTGATTTTGACATTTTTAAAATTCTGCATGTGAAAAGACAACATTTTAGCAAACATTCATTTTATTAACTTTGCATACCAAAATAAATTTAGGTCTTTATTTTAAATTGGTATCTCCCACTATTTTCATCAAACTATATTACCCTCACTCATATAGTTCGGCAACATCTAATTAAAGATTTGCTAGTGAGATTAAGAATCCCATTTTAAATGTATATAACCTTGTGGATAGCACAACAAGCGATATACAAATAAATAGGTAGACAACTCTTGTCAATTACATCACCATATAACTCATTTTATTTTGCCTCTTAAATCATAATGGTCATGTGTGTGCACATCCGAACTAAAATGATTTAAGTTAAGTCCAGCTTAGCACTTCCACAAATTCAAAAAAGAAAAATTTTCGTCCTTGTGGATAGCACAACAAGACTAGATCGTTCAATTTTCTTGATAAGCATCAAATGTGATTAATTAACATCTTAAATATTCAATACTCGCCTTGTGGATAGCACAACAAACTCATATTAAATATTTAATACTTTATTAACTAATCATGCTAGAAGGCGACGTTCGATATTCCAAATATCATTTGAACGCTTCAGACTTAATATTATTTCTTTGAGGGGTTTGTTATTATTTGTCTCATCTTTTTAAGCGCGCATGCACATATATATATAAAATACGCGTCATTTTATTAAATATACGAAGCATGTTTGTATAAAATATAATATATATAATATTTAGCATGCAATATAGAATACTATATTCTACCCGGATTGATTATGGACTTTTATTCTAGTTTGGTTCACTAGAGCCACCAAGTGAACCAAAAGGTCAAACCTAGGAGTGCAAGAATTTAAATTTAAATATAACTATTACATTTAAACCCTGGCTCCATACAAATGAGTCTTCACGCGTTTCTTGCTCCTTGGTCTCCAATTTCTTCAAAATAATTCTAACTATCTCTATTACATTAACTATTTAAAATTAAATAGAAACCTTGATCAGCAGTCAAGGGGAAGTACATAGAAAGGAGATAGAATTTATATCGAGAATAAAACTAGAGAAGACGAGGTACGCAGACCCCATTTTATAAAACCCATTCATTCAAGCATTCAACCAAAATAAAATCCAATCACATTGGTCATAGTCCATAATCAATCCCTTTTATTACCATACATATCATCATACGTATCAATAAAACTTATTCATCTCATGAAAATAAATTCATTCCATATATGTATTAATATCAGTTAATGGGCAAAAGTTTGCTAAACTTTGTTTTTGGAAAAATAAACTCCTTTATTTCATTCAAAAACAATTCCAAATTAAACTCTTTAATTTTAGCAATTCTGAAATCTCATTTCATATAAAATAAACATCTTTATTTTAAACCTTTATTAATTAAATAAACCATTCATTTAATTAAATAAAACAAAAAAAAATTCAGTTCCTGTCCAGTGGCGCAGCTGCGCCAAGAATGTAAAGGGAACCGGCGCAGCTGCGCAGCATGAAAACTAGGAACAGCACCCGGCGCAGCTGCGCAGCAATATTGCCTTGTACCGGCGCAGCTGCGCAGCTTCGCAGAATCTGAAAAATTTTTGTTGCCCAGAACTCGATCCAATCGCATATCATACATGTATGAAATCACATAGACTGATAATTAGCACAAGATTGGCTCTGATACCACTGTTGGGTTTGTACGTAACGCAATCATGCAATCAAATCACATAAATAGGGCGGAAACGTAAAAACTAGGTTTTCAAAAATTTATACAAACCCATTACCATGATCATTCTTATGCATCAATTATCAGTGAATGAAGAAGGAGAAAAACAGAATTATACCTTTGAAGATTCAAGCTTCCTCAGGTACAAGTTCTACTCCTTTGATTCCTTTGATTCCTCTGTAGTGGCTCCTTTCCTTGATCAATGTCAGCCACCCAAATGTTTGGCCTCTAACGGTGATCCACCAAGGAAGATGAAGAACTCAGTAAGATGGCTTATTGGCTTAACCCTTGTTTCTATCTCTATAGAATATGTGTACTCCCAACTCTTGAAAAATTCACGTACCTTATTTCTGATATAAGACTCTCTTATATAGATATTAGGTTAACCCTCCTAATTCAATTAGAATAGGGTTTTATTTAATTAATTAATTAATACTTTTAATTAATTTATATCCTAATCTTTATTAGGATTGAGAGAGAGTACTGATATTATATTAATTCCTAAACTCCTTTAGAATTAAAATAATAATATAATATTAATATTAATAAGACTCCTCTTATTAATTTATATTTAATATTTCTAAAATATTAAATAATAAACATTAAGCTATTTAATTTATTCTATCATCATAGATTAAATTAATTATACTTAATGCATTATTACTATCATGCCATTTTCTTCTTAAATAATTCTTCTTCCTTTTATGGTGTGACCCTTTAGGTTCTCCATATTAAACCGGTTGTGAATAAATTAATTAGAACAATTCTAATCTTATTTAAATAAACAAATTAAACTAATAATCTATTTAAATAAATAACATTTATTCTACAATAGAGATAAGCCTCCCTAGCGATCAACGACTTTCCAGATAATATAGATTTCAACATTAATCACAAAAGAACCTGTGAGTTAATAGTTACCGTACAATTCAATCCTTCCACCATACAATGTCCCAATTAAATATAAGACATGGATTTACTGTCCAGTCTTAATTTATTTAATCATATGTATTTCGATTAGAAAATGCACAACTCCAAATAATGCAAATTAGAAACCTCTTTCTAATTTCATTCTACCTTGGCCAAGGATTCCTGGGTTGTCATTTAACGAATCACATAGGACATATCTCCTCTTTTACTAGAGGTGGTAGATTCTTTATTGATCATTCATTATCTCCATATGTAACTCATTACACCCAAGCATACCCTATATATGCCTTAAAAGGCCTTAAGGAATTAGTCAAAGTATAATTTGTTACATACAAGATACTATGATGATCTCAAGTCCAAGGATCACATGTACTACTATCACATTAGGAATTCCTATTGACAGGCGAGTAAAACTCCATTAGGTATTCCATAGCGAGTCACGTTCAGTGAACTTATTCTCCAATAAGCACCTACATACTTGCTTTAGTGTCTCCACACAAATGACCATGAGATCAGTCATCCTCATCCAATGAGCAAGCAATATATGTACCAATCTATCCGGATTTACTAATCCCCATTTTAGTAATCCCACAATTGGGAACTATTTTAGTTTTTAAGCTTTCTAAGAATTTAGATCTCATTATCATGATCTCATCATGATTCTAAAAGCATTGCTTAAAACTATGGGTTATTTACATATTATGAAAACAGCACCATGTAGATAATTATATGCCTTAAATGAATATTTTATTAATAAATAAATAAGATTGTTTACAAAGTATGTGCTTTGTCATCACACATGATTGGCTTGTATGCACATTACTATCACCTTGGACTTGAGATCATCATAGTATGTTGTATGTAACAAATTATACTTTGACTTATTCCTTAAGACCTTTTAAGGCATATATAGGGTATGCTTGGGTATAATGAGTTACATATGGAGATAATGAATGATCAATAAAGAATCTACCACCTCTAGTAAAAGTGGAGATATGTCCTATGTGATTCGTTAAATGACAACCCAGGAATTCTTGGCCAAGGTGGAATGAAATTAGAAAGAGGTTTCTAATTTGCATTAATCGGAGTTGTACATTTTCTAATCGAAATACATATAATTAAATAAAATAAGACTTGACAGTAAATTCATGTCTTATATTTAATTGAGACATTGTATGGTGGAAGGATTGAATTATATGGTAACTATTTACTCACAGGTTATTTTATGATTAATGTTGAAATTTATATTATCTGAAAAGTCTTTGATCGCTAAGGAGGCTTATCCCTATTGTAGAGTAAATATTATTTATTTAAATAAATTATTAGTTTAATTTATTTATTTAAATAAGATTAGAATTGTTCTAATTAATTTATTCACAACCGGTTTAATATAGAGAACCTAAAGGGTCACACCATAAAAGGAAGAATAATTATTTAAGAAGGTAATGGCATAATCGTAATAATGTATTAAGTATAATTAATTTAATCTATAGTGATAGAATAAATTAAATAGCTTAATGTTTATTATTTAATATTTTAGAAATATTAAATATAAATTAATAAGAGGAGTCTTATTAATATTATTACAATTATTATTATTTTAATTTCTAAACGAGTTTAGTAATTAATTTAATATTAGTACTCTCATTTATTCCTAATAAGATTAGGAGACAAATTAATTAAATGAATTTAATTAATTATTCCCATGTGGTGGGAAGCCTAAATTAATTAAAGGAGTTTAATTAATTAAAAGAAATCCCATGTCTAATAGGATTAGAAGGGTTGACCAATATTTATATAAGAGGAGTCTTATAATAGATATTGATTTGATGCAATTCCAATTGTTGGAGAGTACTCCTTTTCTATTGAGGATAGAAAACTAAGGTTTAGCCAAACACCCTCCTTCTTGATAATTTCTCTTCCTTGGTGGATCACCTCTAGAGGATCACCTCTAGAGGCCAAACACTTGGGTGGCTAACGTTGATCAAAGGAATAAATCTAACTCAGAAATTCAAGGAGATCACGAAGAACATGGAGTTGAACTCGTACCTGTGGAAGCTTCGTTCTACAAGGGTATGATTCCATAACTTCTTATTTATCGTTTTAAATTAATAATTTGCATAAAGGATGATCCGGGTAATGGTTTTGTAGAAAAATTTTAAACTCTGATATACCATGCTTTCGCTAATTTTGCAATTTGATTGCGTCACGATTTCATACAAACCCAACAACGTATACTTTAACCATACGTACTTACTAACATTCTTCATATACACATGCCTGTCTACCACTAATCTATTTACATATATCTAGTGTAGTCCATCTTTTGAGTTAATCATTCTCATTTATCATTACTAACACAGAAGACCATAACAAAGCAAATATACTCTATTAACCGTCGAAGTCGGATTCAAGTATTAACATATGGTTCTATATAGCATGTATACATATTAAAGGATACTTTCATGCTCGTTTAACCTTTTCACGTTCAATCTAGATGATATAGGTTCTAAGTCAATATTCCAACAATTTAAGGTCACTCAAGGTCATGAACATCACAAAGTTTATCATGCTAGTTCTTTAAACACATAAAGTATTTATATAACTCATACTGGGCATGTTCATGAATATTCATACTTCATACATGTAACTATTACGATTATTAGTTTGAAAACATGCTTCGTTTACGCTAAACATGGTTTCATGATATGTAGTCATGGTATATATATACATGTATGATACATGAGAGAGTCCAAGTGTACTATCAAACATGTTCATAAACATCAAAATCCCAAATCTTAAGGTAACATGTTAACGTCCACGTTCAAAGCTCGCATTTTCATTAGTGAAGCTCACTAACAAAACCTAACATGTTCATGCTATCTATATATAGGTTGACATGTTCGATATGCATTTCTAAGTCATCTAAACATTCTCACAAAAATTAGAATGCGTACATGGTATTTACATGTCAAGATCCACCTTCAAAACTTACATTCTCGTTGGAAATGTTTACTAACGAGATCCAGCACGCTCATGTAATACTATGAAACATATGCAAATCAATATGCCTTTCATGCATTCTTAAACCATACTAATGTGTATTCAAAGTTAGAATATAAACATGACTTATATACGCCAAAATTCGTTTATAAAATCTTAAGTTTATTTTCAAAACTATAACTTCATCGTTCACGTAAGAGATCCGAATATAATATGCACATACTAGTTTAACAAGTCCATATATATGTATTAATCATACCAGCATTCTTGTTCCAATTCCTTTCAATATCTATCACTTAGCAGACATCAAGCAGGAACAAAATCTGCAAAAACTGGGATCAGGGACCGGCGCAGCTGCGCAGCTCCCCAGTTCAAAACTGGCGCAGCTGCGCAGGGCCTTGGCCAACACAAGTCTGGTACCGGCGCAGCTGCGCCGCTGGCCATTACAAAACTGGCGCAGCTGCGCAGGTGGCCGGCCAGAAACAGAGCAGACTGCATCGGCAGTACTGTAATCCCATTTCAAAAATTACTACAGCAAATTGATTCTGAGCAACTATATAATAGTTCTAATAACTTATAAAACACTTAACAAACTTATTCTTACTCAATAATTAATCCATCCATGCTCAATTTCAAGAATTGGAACTTGACAGTAAACTTAAATGAAAAACAAGGAAATGAAGTATACCTCTGCTACTTGGTTCATACAAACTTGTTGTCAAATACCAGCTCACAATGCTTCTATCTCACTAAAGCATTCTCACTTTCTATATGCTCTCAAGCCTGAAGGAATTCTCAGCAAATCAAAATGAAGGAGGAGGAAGCCTTATTTATAGAATTTCAAATATCCAGACAATCCAATTTTCTCATGAATCAAACCCATATATTTCAAGTTTGTATAATGGTTAAGGAATGGTGGTTGAGAGTGGGTAAAATTCATCATGAATTCCACACCCGTTGTAATTATTAGCTAGTTTTGTTGAATTTGAGAAACTTCAATAGGCATAGCTTCTAGCCATTCACGTGAGGAGAAGTTGAGCACTCAGCAACTTGCAATTGCAATACACTATACTAATGTAATATATATATATATATATATATATATATATATATATATCATGCTTACTAAGGCTACATCGTGCATGCACATTTTATTTTCTATTCCCTTAGGTTATAAATGGTGTTACCATGTAATCCTAATAAATAAATACTACTATTATGTAGTAAATTTTAACTCACACATGTAAAATCCATGTACAGTTCATCCCACCGGATATAATTCTTTCGGATACTATCACAGTGTATTGTCTCCTTTACTATTAAATTTATTAATTAATAATTGTTTACCATATATTCATGATATATTATTTTATTATATTCTTAATATACACCTTGTCACACCCACATCTCATGTAACTCACATAGTTTAATTAGTCTTGATACATGGTTCTAATATATAGTATAGTCACATAATTGTTGCACCACACTATATAATATAGTTGCACTACACTTCACACTTTATATAATATATAGTTAGTTACTATACACTATACATTTTATTCGCATGCTTGCATATAGAAGTAAATAATTTACTTATCTCATCAATTAATTAATAATAATATTAATTAATTCATTTCTCATTAATCAATGGAATTATAATTTTCACACTAATTGATTAACACTTCATAAATATTAATCTTATTATATTATAAATCATTTACTCGTTAATCACCATATTATCAAATAATTACTTGATAATAGCATATTGCTTATAAAAATAATTAATATAATAAGGCAATATATCACATTCTCCATTAATACAATTCCGATTATATCTATAATAAATTTTCTTATTATTATACTATCACTAGTTATAATGATAAATCAACATATTATTATAATAACAATTAATATAGATTAATTGTTTAATTAATAATTCTTCCATCCTCGAATTAATCAATTCATTACCGAATCTATTATCGTGCCACACAAGGCATATCTCACAAGCTTACACTAAGGTTATTCTCATTCTCGACACTTATTTATTTTCACCACATTACTCACCCACCACATGTTCAATATACTTAGGACTATTAAGCCACAAGGTTCACATATATATATTACAAATAGAATATTCAAATATTATTTATAACACTTACGGTACTATAGCAACTCAAGTTATTAAAATAACTTAGTTTCCTTTTATAAATTAAACTCCTTTTAAAAATACATTAAAAATTATGTATTTAGTCATAACATAAAATATTATGTTTTCTCCAAATAAGGATATTCTTTATTAGAAAATAATTTACTTATTGTCTCAAGATATTATTCTTAATATAATATCTATTAAAAGTATGTACGGCACATGTACATATATTATTTATAGAAAATAGATAACAAGTTTATTTTCTATTATAATAATTTGTTTCCATCAATTTATTTACATATAGCAAATATGTTTTAATATATTTACCATATTAATTAATCATACCTATTACCTCATACAAAAACTTATAAGGTAATATTATTATTCAAAAATAACATTTCCTCCTTTATTAAAATAATTCAATATTAAAATTTATTTTAATATCCTTTATTAGAAATTCATAATAATTATTTCTCTTTCTTTTCTATAAATTGTTCCCCAAAATAATTTCTTCAAATATTAAATATTTATTTAAAGATATAATGATTTTCATCATCTTTTAATAATGTATATATATATATATATATTTAACGTTATTCGCACATTAGACTTTCTCACATATTACCACTCTAAGTAATATATATAAAAAGTATCAACTATAATTACATAATCAACACACATATTAATTCACTCCTTTACTTAAGTAAATTAAACACTGTACTATATCGTCATAGTTAATTAAGGTTCAATACTCTCATTATATTATTCCATAATATAACTCCCAACTTAAATTAACTAATATTTATTCTTATTAGTTAATTCCTTACCTACTCATGCTTCACTATCCAAACCTATTCACGGATAGCTTAAGTGCTATTAATAACCTATATTATAAACATACTAGTTATTAATACACATACACAAGAATATGGTGATTATACATTAAGGATATTTAATGTCACCAACTTACTATGATAAAATAATTCTATAAATTATTTAATATCGATAGGAATTTATCCACTTCCTTTATCTCAACTAAATCGTCTCTACGCTAATTAACAATATATATTAATAATATATTTATAAATTACAAAAACACATATTACATAGTCCATATTACCCTATGTAATATAATACCACATACCTTATATCACATATATATTCTTATTCGAACCCATCTCACGGTTTAAGAATTTTATTTATTAAATCCTTATTTAATAATTTCTAAAAATTCGGGTTCTCACAGTTTAGCCAACCATCCTCCTTCTTGATAATTTCTCTTCCTTGGTGGATCACATCTGGAGGCTAAACACTTGGGTGACTAACTTTGATCAAAGAAAGGAATCTAACACGAAAATTCAAGAAGATCACGAAGAACAAGGAGTTAAACTCGTACCTGTGGAAGCTTCGTTCTACAAGGGTATGATTTCATAACTTCTTATTTATTATTTTAAATTAATAATTTGCATAAAGGATGATCCGGGTAATGATTTTGTAGAAATTTTTAAACTCTGATATACCATGCTTCTGCTAATTTGATTGCGCCCATGATTTCGTGCAAACCCAATAGTGACATCAGAGCCAAACCTTTATGCAGTTATTAATTGTTTTGATTTCATATACATATGGGTATGCATTTAGAATAATTTATTGGCATAATTAATTATATAAAATTATTTTTTATAGAAGAAAAGAAAAGAAAAAAAAACAGAAATAAATTTTATTTTTCTTTTCGATTCGGTGGAATCCTGTTATATTGAAAAGGGATTTCAAAATGACTACTTTTGTACTTTGAACCTGCAGGAAAGTTTTCAAAACAAATAAAGTAACCTGATTCACCTTTTTGAATCAAAGTTAATATATATATATATACTCTCTAATTCACAAAAGTTGATACGCTGATTCAAAAAGGTAAATTCCTGATGGTTTTAAAAAGTGAATGTTAGATTATAATTTATATATATATATATATATATGTTTTATATATATGATAACTGTTATATATATAACGTGATACGACAGGTTAAGAGGGTCACCATATATATATTAATATATACGGTTAACGGTTTCAATTATATATATATATATATATATATATATAATATACTTAATAATTTTATAATTAAAATAAAGTGTTTATTTTAATCTTGAAATTGGATTTCATGCAAATTAAAATTACCCATTAAATGATACTCATATATATATAGAATGTTTTAATTCATGATATGAATGTTTATTTATTGATGCATATGGTGATATGTATGATAATAAATGGGATTGATTATGGGACAATTATGACATCCCAGATTTTTTAAGAAATTATAAATGGGAATTTAATAATAAAATTCTTATTACGAGATATTTTGAGTTTGGATATGTGTTATATGTGGTGAAGTATATGATGTGGTGTGAATATAGAAGATATATATATATATATATATATATATATATATATATATTCATAGGTTGGAGGAATGAGGTTTAGTAGTTAATTTATTTTAACTATTAAAGAAGGGAAACGAAATTGTTGAAAAGAGAATTAAGTTAATTAAGTTGGAACTTATATTATTGAATAATATAATTTGATTATTATGCCTTGTTGGCACTATAATTATTATGAATTAAATTTCATAAATAATGAGAGTAATTCACTTAATTAAAATAGTGAATTAATATAAATATAATTGTTTTAATAAAATATGAAGGTAATATATTACATGTAAGAGTATTACGTTTATGTAATGGCTTAATATATTATATTTAGCCAAGTGAATGTAAATGGGTATGAGAATGAGAAGAACCAATATAATTATAAATAAATATTGGTGTTAGGATTAATGAATAAAATAAATATTCAATGGGAATTAGTATGGAATAATTTATTTAAGTATGATGGTATTAAATAAATTGATTAATATTTAAGTAGTGATCAGATGTATGGATTAAATAAATTGTATTGAGACAAGTTATGCGAGAAAAGGAATTAAATAATTATATATTATAATTATATAATTCATGTGAGTTAATTAAAATAAAGGTAATAAATATTAATTATTTTAATGGAAAGGGTTATTTTAAGTTGAGGGTTATGTATATAATTTCGTAATGTATGGAGTAATAGTTATACATATTATAATCGTATAATTATTCAATGTAGTTAGCTAAATAATTTAGCAACATAGTTAAAGTGTGACATTTAGAGAAAAGAAGATATACCATATGATAAGGAGAATTATTAAAATAAATTAAAAGGATGTTTGAAGGGGCTAGCCAAACATGGCTTTGTGGCTTTTGGATTTCTATAACCCCTAATTTAATTGTATATTAAGTAATATAATAAGTATTAGTAATATACGTATTATATTATCAGTTATATGAGTTACGAGTTTTGTTTCTAAGCCTAAACTGAAAGAAGAAAAGAGAAAGGGAGAAACAGAGGAGAGAATGAGAGAGAATAGAAGTTCTCTGTGAAATTGGAGAAGAAGAGATGCTAAAAAAATCAAAAGAAACAAGGTTTTTCAATTCATCTAGACAAGGTTTAGAAGAATCAAAAGGTATTAATCTATTTTTTTTTATTTTCTTGAGTATTCCTTGAAAAGTTGGATTTCTACAGTTAATTCGTTAAGGAATTGGTTATAGATGTTAATGGATATGTTTAATATGCTTTATATAATCTAAAAGTGATTTTTAAGAAATCAAATTCATAAAGATGTGTTGGAAGATGAAGAAATTTGGGTTATGACTTAGTATATGTATTTTGGTCTATTTTCAAGCTTAAATTGATGGTTAAATCAATTGTGTAATCTGAAATTGATTATAGATGTTGTTAGTATGTTGAAAGACGAAAACAATGAAGTTTAAACGGATTGATTTGGTTAGGAATCGAATTCGTGGTGAATGATTTCGCTAAAACATGTTAAAACATGTAATACTAATATGAACATGAGTTTTGAGTAAAAATTTAGGTTCTTAATGTTTCTATAAATTATGAATATCCTTGCTATGTCGTAGTTCTATGAATTACGAATCCATAGAGTCGAAAACGGACTCAATTGGATGTGTATAACACAATTTATGAAGATGGGAAGGAGGAAAGGGTTAGAGAATTCGCCATAACAACATACTGGAGGAAAAATTCGCGTAACACGCTGCCAGGGGCGCAGCTGCGCTGCCCCCAAGGCTGATTTGGGCGCAGCTGCGCCGGGAGGAAAGTTAGTCGGGGACTGTTTTGACCTCCTGTGGTAAAACAGCCATAACTTTTTCATACGAACTCGGATTGAGGTGATTCAAGATGATCCGGAACGAGCACGAGTAGACCTACTACTTTTGTTCTTTAAGTTTTTTAATATGAGGTCGTTAGATAGGGTCAAAATGGTCATTTTTGGGACTGATGTGTTTTTGGAGGCAATCGGAGGGCGTCGGGCATGCACGTAAGCACATGTAATGCTCCCGATCATGTAAAATGATGTTCTAACTTTCATAACATGACTACTAGGTATTATAATAATACTTAGTATTAATCCTTGAGTATTAGACAATTCGGTTGGGCGTGCTAAGCGTGCGCAAATGCGTGTCGTTTGGGTGTTCGAATAGGCAAGTTTGGCGTACGGACGTGCAAGCGTCTCAACGCCGTAACGAGTGTGTATGACCTTGTTTAATATTATGTTTTTATAACAGTGAAATATTATAGAATAATGTAACCCAATATAGGAGCATGCAAATCACATGCAAAAGAGGCGAGTTAGGCGTGTGACGTATAAACGTAGAAACGCCGTGTAATGTGGTAATACACTTAAATAGTATTTCGATTCTAATGAAATGAATATTATAATATATGAAATGTGGTTAATATAAAACCGATAGGTAGTCCTAGCAGGACTTAAACACTTGAACGAATTTCGAATATTACGAAAAGGAATTATAGTGAAATATAAGTCGATAGTTAACACAATCAAATTGAACATTGTGTATTGATAATAGGAAGGGTTATGAGATGTAGAGTAAAGTTTACGTTATAACTAATATGCATTGTTATGTGACTGATAATTGATGTGCATAATTATATAATTGTGTAGGGCATGTGAAGTGCAGATATCTGTAAGCTGTTAAACTGTTATTGGTAAACAACTGATCAAGGCAAGTCTTTCAGTTCTTATTTTCTACGTGAATTTGATGATGAACTGTTTTAAATTATTTTGTAAATAGCATGATATGTTGTATATGTGTCGTAAACATGAAATGTTAAAGTCAATTTATGACTACATTGATTGATTAAAGAATGTTGATTGAGTAAGGAACTCAATCTTTATATTTGTTATGTGAAGTAGAGCATGTATGCCATGTTTCTTTAATTATTATGAGATGTATGTTGAGCATGTATTTATGTGCTATGTGATGCATGAAAGCTGTTAGATCTTGCTAAGCTGTCGAGCTCATTCTTGCAAATAATCACTTTTGCAGGTTAAGGATTCAAGGTAACGCTATGTGCTACTTGAAAGAAATGAATCAGATGTAATGCATGAAGATTTATATACTTTGGCTAAATTGTTATTGTTTTGGACCCTGTTTAAGGTTTCAGATAATGTATTTGATAATGTATGATGGTTAACAGATGTTGAGTTGAAGAGTTTAAATGTTACCCGATGTATAAAGGTTATTGAAAGTGGTTGTAAGTTTTAGTTTATAATAACTCTGACGAAGCGATTCATGAAATAAGGTTGAATCAAAGTTATGTAATGATAAAGGTTGAGATTCAGGGATAATAAAGAAGGAATAATATAAAAGTTTTAAATATTCCGTATTTTTAGTGATTGTATCATTGATTAATGATGTAAAGTCTGAATAAGGATGTATTGTTAACGACCGATGTCGAGAGTTGTATTGTGTGAATTTTGGGGTCGTTACAACTATTGACCAATGTGATTGGATTTTATTTTATTTGAATGTTGAATGAATGAATTTTATTTAATGAGGTCTGCGTACCTCGTCTTCTCTAATTTATTCTTGATGTAAATTTTATCTCCCTCCTATGTACTTCCCTTTGACTGCTGATTAAGATTTCTATTTAAATTAAATAGTTTAATGTAATAGAAATTGTTAGAATTATCTTGAAGAAATTGGAGACCAAGGAGCAAGGAGCACGTGAAGACCCGTTTGTATGGAGCTCGGGTTTAAATGTAATAGTTACGTTAAAATTTAAATTCTTGTAACTCCTAGGTTTGACCTTTTGGTTCACTTGGTGGCTCTAGTGAACCAAACTAGAATAAAAGTCCATAATCATTTCGGGTATAATATAGTATTCTATATATGCATGCTAAGTATTATATATATATATATATATATATATTTTATGCAAACATGTTTCGCATGTTTTAATAAAATGACATGTATTATATATATACATATATATATATATATGTGTGTGTGTGTGTGTGTGTGTGTGCGTGTGTGTGTGTGTGTGTGTGTGTGTGTGCGTGTGTGTGCATGCGCGCTAAACAAGATGAGACAAATAATAACAAACCCCTTAAAGATATTATATTAAGTCTAAAGCGTTCAAAGATATTTGGAATATTAAACGTCGCCTTCTAGCATGATAAATTAATAGAATATTAAATATTTAATACGAGTTTATTGTGCACACATAAGGCGAGTATTGCGTATTTAAGATAATAATTTAATCACATTTGATGCTTATAAAGTTAATTGAACAATATTATTTTGTTGTGCACACACAAGAAAAATATTTTTCTTTTTTGAATATATGGAGTGCTAGGTTGGACTTAACTTAAATCATTTTAGTTCGGATGTGCACACACTTGACCATTATGATCTAAGAAGAAGAATACAAGGAGTTACATATCGATGTAATTGACAAGAGTTGTCTACTTATTTATTTATATATCGTTTGTTGTGCACACACAAGGCTATATACATTTAAAATGGGATATTTATTCTCACTAGTAAATCTTTAATTAGATGTTGTCGAACTATATAAGTGAGGGTAATATAGTTTGTAAAAAATAGTAGGAGATACCAAATTTAAAATAAGACCTAATTTATTTTGGTATATAAAATTAATTAAATGAATGTTTGCTAAAATATTGTCTTTTCATATATAGAAATTTAAAATATCAAAATCACTAATCTCACTACGTAGCATACTTGATGTTAACAAACTGACTGGACTAAATTACACGGACTGGTTAAGGAATCTGAGAATAGTTCTCACTGCTGAAAAAAAAAATTATGTCCTAAATTCACCTGTTCCTGGAACTGTTCCAGAATCAACCTCTGAGGAAGAGATTGCCACTATTGTAAAGTGGCAAGATGATGCATCTATGGCTCAATGCATTATACTCGCATCCATGAATAACAAGCTTCAGCGTCAGCATGAAAACATGGATGCTCCTACTATGTTACTTCACCTCAAGGAGTTGTATGGTGAACAAAGTAGGACTATTAGATATGAGATATCTAAGGAAGCTCATTCGATCTCGGATGACCGAGGGCACTGCCGTAGAGACTCATGTCCTAACGGTGATCAATCTGATTGAACGCCTTGGATAACTTGGGTTCGTCATGAATGGGAGTTGAGTCAAGACTTGGTCTTGCAGTCATTCCTTGAGACCTTCTCGCAGTTCGTTGTTAATTTCCACATGAATAAGTTAGATGTCAGCTTGCCTGAATTACTTAACATGTTAAAAACTACAGAAGGTCACTCCCCATCCAAGAAGAACCATATCTTAATGGTGGATTCTTCCAAGAAAAAGCAGAGGCCCAAGGTATCTTCTGAAAAAAAGAAATCTAAGAAGGCTAAGGGTAAGCTGAACACAAAAGAACAAAAAAAACATGATCCAGCTAGCAAAGGAATGTGCTTCCATTGCAACGAGCCGGGTCATTAGAAGAGGAACTGCAAGAAGTTTCTGGCAGAGAAGAAGCTTGGAGAAGCTTTGACTTCCAATCAAGGTTTGTTCATGATTGAAATTATTTTTTTTGAAAGTCAAAATTCTACTTGGGTTTTGGATACCGGCTGTGATTTTCACATATGTAATACTGTGCAGGTACTGGTCAGAAGTAGAAAGCTAAACAAGGATGAGGTTGTCCTACGAATGAAAAATGGAGCAAAGGTTGTTGCATTAGCTGTAGGCACTTATTGTTTAGTACTTCCTACGGACAAGTCCATTTATTTAAATAATTTTTATTTTGTTTCGAATATCATTAGAAATATTATTTCTATTTCTGTATTAGATATGGATGGATTTAATATTATAATAAAGAACAACAGTTGTTCTATTTAGAATAAAAATATTTTATATGGTGTTGGTAATTTGCGAAATGGACTTTACATACTTGACTTGCATGAAAATATATTTCAAATAGAACAAACTAAGAAAAGAAAAAGAGATGATGTTAATTATACCTATATGTGGCACTGTAGACTCGGTCATATCAACGAAACAAGATTATCCAAGTTGCATAAAGATGGGCTCTTACAAGCTATCTGATTATGAATCATTTTCAACTTGTGAATCTTGTCTCATAGATAAAATGACTAAATCTCTTTTTTGTGGAAAAGGAGAAAGAGTTACATAGTTGTTAGCGTTGGTTCACACAGACGTTTGTGGACCTATGACAACGAATGCATGGGGAGGGTATTCTTATTTTATTACTTTCATTGATGATCACTCAAGATTTGGATGTGTATTTAATGAAATACAAATCTGAATCATTTGAGAAGTTCAAAGAGTTTAGAAGTGAAGTAGAGAAACAAACGGACAAGAGTATTAAAATTCTTCGATCAGATCGAGGTGGAGAATACTTAAGCGGTGAGTTTCTTAATTGTCTCAAAGATAATGGTATAATCTCACAATGGACTCCACCAGGTACACCATAGTTAAATGGAGTATCTTAAAGGAGAAATCAAACATTGTTGGACATGATTCGTTCCATGATGAGTTTTACCGATCTTCTAATTTCATTCTAGGGTCATGCCTTAAAAACTGGCTACATATCTATTAAATAAGGTACCCCTCAAAATCCGTCCCCAAGACTCCATATGAGATGTGGACAGGGAGAAAACCTGGTCTTAAGCATATTAAGATTTGAGGATGTCCAGCTTATGTGAAAAGGTTTCAAAATGATAAGCTTGGGACAAGATCTGATAAGTGCACATTTGTGGGATATCCTAAAGAAAGTTTGGGATACTATGACACCCCCAAATCCGGGTACTTCAATTCCACGGGATTTGGTGTTCACTGTACAAATATCATCTATCTATCTACTCATAATAAATGCAAACCATGCAATAGATAGAAATAAATCCTCCCCTTATGGGATTACAACATCTGAACAGAAATACATAATCAATCATAGGTCATACTAACCTTAAACATCTGTGCGGAATATAACAAATAAATAAGTCTTACATAACTTTAACATAAAGCTGAAATATAAACATATAAATAAACAACAAGTCTTCATCACTTGTTGACCTTGCCCTTGCCTTTGCTAGTAGAAGGCTCTTCAGACCTTTCGTTCTTAACTGCAATGTCATTATTACGCAAGAGTGAGCACGATTGCCCACAAGTATAATAATATGATAACAATATAATAACATGCGAGTGAATCAAAGACATCTGAATAAAGAAACTCAACTTTTGACTCGAGGATAAATAACAGGAATCAAAATAACATCTGAGGGTCATAAGACCTTGAACTATGTCCTATGTTGTAAAGTGTTTATACTTTAAACCTTTAACAGTCATAAGACTATGGACTCTACTTCTCGTACTTAGGGGGATCAGCCCTTAGTACCATACTGTGCACAATATCTCAACGCTAAAGCGTAAATAATCCCCTTTACAGGGTTGTTTATCTCAGTTTTGACATCAGAGTCCGCACCAAAAGAAGTTTGGTTTGGATAAGCTCAATAAAGATTCTAGAATTTAGAACGTACATCAACTATGGACTAGTCGAATCGATAAGGGTTCACTAGTCCTATAAGGTTCAACAATAAACCATGCTCAAATCAAATAATAAATTCTCAAGAGTATACAATTGAATAAGTATTGTATAACTGAATCATGCTTTCAAAAGAGTTATAACATCTAATATGAAATTTTGAACTTGAACAATTAAGAACAAGAGCTTGCTCGATATAGAACACAAGTCTACGACTTGATAAATGAATAACTTAGAATTTAAGAAACTTGCTCGATAAAGGTAAAGTTTAGAACACGTGCTCAATGTAAAAAGTAAAGTTTGAGTTTAGGAAACTTGCCTCTTGCACAAGCTACAATTTATAATTCACGTTCTTTATTAAATCCTACATACCAATACATTCACAATACACATTAATCAATAACCCGATATACTTATCGAATCATCACATTGCTCATAGAACTCATTATTCGACTTATTGAATAATGGTTTATGTTTTAAGATAACTTATTAATCGTTCACATAATACACGTAATTAACATCTTAGTATGTGTTCATCATGTCTTTATGTTCTTCACATTAGGTTTTTAAAACACATCTTAGAAATCTTGAACACTTAGAAAAATTTTCAAAATTCTGCAGGGGGGCGCGGCCGCGCGCCAGTTACCCTTTGGATCGGCGCGGCCACGAGTCACGGAGCGGGCGCACTCCAAGTATGCCTTGAAGAAGCACGTTCGCGCGGCTACGCAGAACCAGATTTTGGCAGTTCGTGAAGAACACAGAACATCCCAAATAAATCCAAATTAAACTAACGTAATGAATTTTAAGGCTACCCATAATGTAAAAACTTCACATAAACATTTCACAATGTTCCTAGCATGATTCTAAGGTTTTAATTCATGTAATTACATGTTTCAGTTTTACGCCCCTACAAACCCGATTATAAGCATGTGATTGAATATGAACCCCTATATTTTGAGATAGACTTATCCTATGAAGAAATTCCTGTTCAAATTGTTGACAGGAAAGAGCAAGTTCTCAGAAACAAGGTTATACCTTCGGTTAAGGTAATTTAGAGGAACCACAACGCTGAAGAAGCTACGTGGGAACTCGAAGAGAATATGATGAAGAATTACCCACATTTATTTACTTAATTTATGTTTATGCGATTCTGGGGACAGAATCTTTGTAAGGGGGGAGAATGTAACGGGACGAAATTTAATTGAACCGTGATTCTGGGGACAGAATCCTTTTAACTGGAGAAAGATGTGACGAACAAATTTTTGTAATTTAATTTGAATATTTATTGAATTAAATAGATATTTTTGATGATTTAATTATTGAGTTAAATAATTAATTGATGAAATTATGATAGATTAATTTAATTATATGTGTTACATTGATTAAATTAATGTGGTGAAATTTATATTCAATGATGTATTTAATTGAGCTTATTTGATTTAATGAATTAATTAATAAGCATAATGTTATTCTAATTAATTTAATAATTAACTAGAGATTTAATGATTTAACATAATTAATAAATAAGAATTTTAATTATGTGACTATGTAATTTATTGTGGAATCATGCTATTTTATTTAATTGATTTAAATAAGATTAATTGATTAATTAGGAGTGTTACAATTAAACTATATAATAGTAAGTTATTAGATTAAATGGGAAATGGACTCTTTAGGCTAGCCAAACATGGCCTTATAGGAGGTTGGTCAGTTAACCCATAGTGAGAGTTAACTGACGACCCATGTATTCACGAATTCTTTTCACGTAAACATTATATACACTAGTTCTATTTGATATTCATATCAGAAGAAACAAACTTAGAAAAAGTTGAGAGAAAAATTGAGAGAACTTTGAGAAAGAGTTGAAGAGATCAAGGATTGTAGAAATCAAAAGAGAGTTCATCATCATCACAAACTAGCAAGGGTAATTCCTTCATCTTTAAGTTTAATTCCATGTTTTTCCATTAACGTAACTTTGAGTTCTCTGTAAAAACAGAGTTTGTGATTACTACATAAAGTGATGATATAAGTGTTACTAATTAGACATAACATGTTTTATATCGTATATTCATGTTTTAAAACAGTCAATTTCATATAAATATGTATTAATTGAATTCTTGTGAAGTTACAGAGTTATGTTTTCCCATGTACGTGTTTTAGAGGTTCTATGTGTATGGAAAATTGTCAACGCTTGATTATATGTCTATATATATATTAATTGATGTCCATAACATATTATATGCCATATATGCATAACTTTCAGTGATCACACCATAGAATTTTGTTTAAATTAGATTTTCAAAAAATTACAGAGTGTAGAAATTTTATATATGGCCCATATGGCCCTTACGTACAAAATCTACATGCCTTATATGTTTATTTAACTTAAATTGACACTTGCATATAATTGTGTATTTTTAAACGAACAAAATGGAAGTTAAACGAACGGATTCGGTGTTATAACGAATCCGTAATGTTAAATTTCTTGTTTTCTTTCAAAACTTTACAAAGTATGAAAAACAGTGGGATTGAATGCTTTAATTGGTGTAATTACGTGAATTAAAACCTTAGAATCATGCTAGGAACATTGTGAAATGTTTATGTGAAGTTTTTACATTATGGGTAGCCTTAAAATTCATTACGTTAGTTTAATTTGGATTTATTTGGGCTGTTCTGTGTTCTTCGCGAACTGCCAAAATCTGGTTCTGTGTAGCCGCGCGGCCGCGCCGCTTCAAGGCATACTTGGAACTCGCCCGCTCCGTGACTCGCGGCTGAGCCGATCCAAAGGGTAACTGGCGCGCGGCCGCGCCCCTCCATGCAGAATTTTGAAAATTTTTCTAAGTGTTCAGGATTTCTAAGATGTGTTTTAAAAACCTAATGTGAAGAACATAAAGACATGATGAATACATACTAAGATGTTAATTACGTGTATTATGTGAACGATTAATAAGTTATCTTAAAACTTAAATCCATTATTCAATAAGTCGAATAATGAGTTCTATGAGCAATGTGATGATTCGATAAGTATATCGGGTTATTGATTAATGTGTATTGTGAATGTATTGGTATGTAGAATTTAATAAAGAACGTGAATTATAAATTGTAGCTTGTGCAAGAGGCAAGTTTCCTAAACTCAAACTTTACTTTTTACATTGAGCAAGTGTTCTAAACTTTACCTTTATCGAGCAAGTTTCTTAAATTCTAAGTTATTCATTTATCAAGTCGTAGACTTGTGTTCTATATCGAGCAAGCTCTTGTTCTTAATTGTTCAAGTTCGAAATTTCATATTAGATGTTATAACTCTTTTGAAAGCATGATTCAGTTATACAATACTTATTCAATTGTATACTCTTGAGAATTTATTATTCGATTTGAGCATGGTTTATTGTTGAACCTTATAGGACTAGTGAACCCTTATCGATTCGACTAGTCCATAGTTGATGTACGTTCTAAATTCTAGAATCTTTATTGAGCTTATTCAAACTAAACTTCCTTTGGTGCGGACTCTGATGTCAAAACTGAGATGAACAACCCTGTAAAGGAGATTATTTACGCTTTAGCGTTGAGATATTGTGCACAGTATGGTACTAAGGGCTGATCCCCCTAAGTACGAGAAGTAGAGTCTATAGTCTTATGACTGTTAAAGGTTTAAAGTATAAACACTTTACAACATAGGACATAGTTCAAGGTCTTATGACCCTCAGATGTTATTTTGATTCCTGTTATTTATCCTCGGGTCAAAAGTTGAGTTTCTTTATTCAGATGTCTTTGATTCACTCGCATGTTATTATATTGTTGTCATATTATTATACTTGTGGGCAATCGTGCTCACTCTTGCGTAATAATAACATTGCAGTTAAGAACGAAAGGTCCGAAGAGCCTTCTACTAGCAAAGGCAAGTGCAAGGTCAACAAGTGATGAAGACTTGTTGTTTATTTATATGTTTATAGTTTCAGCTTTATGTTAAAGTTGTGTAAGACTTATTTATTTGTTATGTTCCGCACAGATGTTTAAGGTTAGTATGACCTGGGATTGATTATGTATTTCTGTTCAGATGTTGTAACCCCATAAGGGGAGGATTTATTTCTATCTATTGCATGGTTTGCATTTATTATGGGTAAATAGATAGATGATATTTGTACAGTGAACATCAAATCCCGTGAAATTGAAGTACCCGAATTTGGGGGTGTCACAGATACTATTTCTACAATTCTACTGAGCAAAAGGTGTTTGTTGCGAAACACGCTGCCTTCTTGGAAAAAGAGTTTATCCTAGGAGGGGCTAGTGGGAGGAAAAATAGATCTTGAAGAAATTCAAGAACCACAAAACACTACAGATCAATTGGATGAACCTGTCCAAGTAGAACACCTACTGTACAACACCCTATTTGTAAATCTGAAAAGACTATCGAAGATATCTGAAAGGTATAGATTCATCATAGAGGATGACGATGAGGTACACGTCATGAATGATGATAATCCATTGAATTATGAATAGGCTACGAGTAATAAAGACTCAGAAAAATGGTAGATGACCATAAAATCTAAAATAGATCTTTGAAGCAATGCTCAACTCCATTTAGATTTTACTTGCGATTGCAGCTTATTATTACTAGATCTTGGAAAATGGACGCGGAGACGCCCTTCCTCAAATATACATTATTAGAGGATAATGTATGTATGATATAGCCAGATGGATTTGTATCAATGGTTGAAGCAAATCATGTATATGAGCTACAACAATCCATTTATGGGTTGTAGCAAGCTTCTCGTAGATGGAACACTCGTTTTGATGAGACAATCAAAGATTTTGATTTTATCAAAAATAAGGATAAACCATGTGTGTACAAGAAGGTTAGTGGGAGCGCTGTTTCATTCCTTATAGTATATGTTGATGATATATTACTGATAGGGATTGACATTCCTATGCTACAATCGATTAAAATAAAGTTGTCTAAACAATTATCCATAAATGATTTGGGTAGAACATCCTACATTGGGGATATAAATCTGTATAGATAGATTTAAAAAGATGTTCGGCTTAACCTAAGGAATGTATATTCATTAGATGCTAAAGGCGTTTAGCATGGCAAACTCCAAAAGGAGTCTTATGATGATGAGCCATGGAGTGTATTTAAAAAGACTCATCTTATTAATTTATATTTAATATTTTTAGAACATTAAATAATAAATATTAAGTTATTTAATTTATTCTATCACCATAGATTAAATTAAATACACTTAATTTATTATTACGATTATACCATTAGCTTCTTTAATAAATATTCTTCCTTTTATGGTGTGACTTTAGGTTCTCCATATTAAACCGGTTGTGAATAAATCAATTAGAACAATTCTAATCTTATTTAAATAAATAAATTAAACTAATAATTTATTTAAATAAATAAAATTTATTCTATAATAAGGGTAAGCCCCCTTAGCGATCAACGACTTTCCAGATAATATAGATTTCAACTATTAATCATAAAAGAACCTTTGAGTAAATAGTTACCGTACAATTCAATCCTTCCACCATACAATGTTCCAATTAAATATAAGACATGGAATTACTATCAAGTCTTATTTTATTTAATTATATGTATTTCGATTCCAAAATACACAACTCCAAATAATGCAAATTAAAAACTCTTTTCTAATTTCATTCCAACTTGGCCAAGGATTCCTAGGTTGTCATTTATCGAATCACATATGACATATCTCTTCTTTTACTAGAAGTGGTAGATTCTTTATTAATCATTCATTATCTCCATATATAACTTTTTACACCCCAAGCATACCCTTTGATATATCCTAAGGGTCTTAAGGGACATGTCAAAGTATAACTTATCATACATAAGATACTATGAAAATCTCAAATCTAAGGATCACTTGTACTACCATCACAACAGAAATTCCTATTGACAGGCAAATAAAAATCCATTAGGTATTCCTTAGCGAGCCACGCTCAATGAAATTATTCACCAATAAGCACCTACATACTTCCTTTAATGTCACCACACAAATAATCATGAGATCGATCATCCTCATCTAATGAACGAGCAACGTATGTACCAATCTATCCGGATTTACTAATTCCTTTTTAGTAATTCAACGATTGGGAACAATTTTAGTTTTAAGCTATCTAAGAATTTAGATCTCATTAGCATGATCATCATCATGATTCTAAAATCATTGCTTAAAACTATAGGTTTATCACATTTTATAATAACAACATCATTTAGATAAATAAATGTCTTTAACTAAATAATACTTTTATTAATAAATGAATAAAATTGTTACAAAGTAAATGCTTTATCATCAAATATGATTGGCTTGTATGCATATTACTTTCAGTAACGTATATAGATAGATTTAAAAGAATGCTCGGCTTAACCTAGGGAACGTATATTCATTTGATGTTAAAGGCATTTATCATGGCAAACTCCAAGAGATGTCTCATGTAGATGAGTCGTGGAGTGAATCTCTCTAAAATTGTCCTCAATAAAAGAGAGATTGCATGAGTTACTATCATGTATGCAATGAAATGTACCAGACTTGATGTTGATCAGTCATATTCTGGAGAAGATCACTGTAAGACAGTGAAAATATCTTAAAGTACTTAACCGACACTAAGGATGTAATCATGATTCATGATAAGTTTGAATTAAAACTAGAGGACTAAACAGACTCAAGTTTTCAGACTGACCAAGACGACAACAAATCCATTTTAGGATAAGTCGTTACCTTGAAAGGTGGTACAGTAAATTGAAAAGGTTCCAAACAGCAAAGAGTTGCTGGTTTAGTGATAAAGACAAAGTATATAGCTGTAAATGAAGCTGCTAGCTGATGTTTCGGATGAAAAGTTCATTACAGAACTAGGGATAGTTCCTAAGTCTCATCTTGGATCCATAAATGTGTTGTGGTAATTTCATTTTATTAAAAGAGTCATTGAAATATGAGAAGTCATTATAGAGATAGTGAACTCTCAAGAAAAATATTACATATTCATTTACTGAAGCTTATCCAGCAGTAGGATAATCGTCACTTAGAGAAGAAGGGTATTAGATACCATGGCGATTAACTTTAGTGCAAGTGGGAGATTGAAAGTAGTATGCACACAAGCTAATCATGTTTGATGATAAAGCATGTATTTTGTAACAATCTTATTCATTTATTAATAAAAGAATTATTTATTTAAAGGCATTTATTTATCTACATAATGCTGTTATTATAAAATGTGATAAACCCATAGTTTTAAGCAATGCTTTTAGAATCATGATAATGATCATGCTAATGAGATCTTAATTCTTAGAAAGCTTAAAACTAAAATTATTCCCAATCGTTGGATTACTAAAAAGGGGATTAGTGAATCCGGATAGATTGGTACATACGTTACTCGCTCATTGGATGAGGATGATCGATCTCATGATCATTTTGTGTAGAGACACTAAAGCAAGTATATAGGAGCCTATTGGAGAAGAATTTCACTGAACGTGGCTCGCTAAGGAATACCTAATGGAGTTTTACTTGCCTGTCAATAGGAATTATTATAGTGATAGTAGTATAAGTGATCCTTAGACTTGAGATCATCATAGTATCTTGTGTATGATAAGTTATACTTCGACATGTCCCTTAAGACCCTTTGGGTATATCAAAGGGTGTGCTTGGGTGTAATAAGTTATATATGGAGATAATGAATGATCAATAAAGAATCTACCACTTTTAGTAAAAGAAGAGATATGTCATAAATGATTCGATAGACGACAACCTAGGAATCCTTGGCCAAGGTGGAATAAAATTAGAAAAGAGTTTCTAATTTGCATTATTTGGAGTTGTGCATTTTGGAATCGAAATACATATAATTAAATAAAATAAGATTTGACAGTAATTCTATGTCTTATATTTATTTGGGATATTGTATGGTAGAAGGATTGAATTGTACGGTAACTATTTACTCACATGTTCTTTTATGATTAATGTTGAAATCTATATTATTTAAAAAGTCGTTAATCGCTAGGGAGACTTATCCCTATTATAGAATAAATATATTTTATTTAAATAGATTATTAGTTTAATTTATTTATTTAAATAAGATTAGAATTATTCCAATTGATTTAATCACAACCGATTTAATATAGAGAACCAAAAGGGTCACACCATAAATGGATGAATATTTATTAAAAAAGCAAATGGCATAATTGTAATAACTCAAAAAAATTTTAAATTTTTATAGGTGCTTGTGTATAATTACAGGACTCTACCGTGTAAATTTAAGAAATTTTTGACAAAAGGATAATTTATGATAAATGTTGCTATTTTAGACTATTTTAGTCTATTTAAAAATAGAAAACGAATTTAGAAAATTGCAAGAAAAATATTTTGTTACTAAAATATCATATACTGATATCCCCTAGAAGATAAAAAAATAATAAGTGGGTTTGGTATTTTTCATGCCTATGAATAGGTTAAGAATAAATTATTAAATTAAGTTATGTTAAATTAAAAAATGTGTAAATGTGATTTTATTGCTTAATGACCTTTAATATGATATATTAAGACTTTATGAGGGTGATTTGGTCATTTTTAATAAAATTTTATATGAGTGTTATGTTATGTGTGTTAAAAAAATTAAATAGTAAGAGATAAACAATTAAATTAAATTAATTATAAATAAATAAAATATTATTAAATAATTAATAATATTAATAAGCGATTAAAATATTATTAAATAATTAATAATATTAGATTATTAAAATATTATTAATTAATTAATAATATTAGTACATGATTAAAAATAATATTAGATAAGAATTAATATATTATTAAATGGTTAATAATACTGGTAAATAATTAAAATATTATTAAATGATTAGTAATATTTGTGAATGACTAATATTCTATTAAATAATTAATAATATTAATAAGTGATTAAAATATTATTAAATAATTAATAATATTAGTAATTGATTAAGATATTATTAAATAATTAATAATATTATTTAAGGATTAAAATATTATTAAATAATTAATAATATTATTAAATAATTAATAATATTAGTAAATAATTTGAATATTATTAGAATATTATTAAATGATTAATAATATTAAAGTGTGAATAAAATATTATTAAAGGATTAATAATATTTATAAATGATTAAGATATTATTGATGTGATGCCCCCAAATCCGGGTTACCTGACCCCCCGAGTTTGGTGCTCACGATCCAACATTTAAATATCATCTAACTACCCATTTATTTATGAATAGAAATATACATATCATTAACTGATATTTATAATACATTGTCCCAGATTTTCTAACCTTAACATAACAAATATATCCTTAGATATACAAAAAGGGTTATACAAAATAACATAATAAATATGTTCATTATAACTACTCCAGCAATACACCTTTGCCTTTGTCTTTCTCTGCCCCTCCGGCTACCTCGTTCGTAGCTGAAAATATTGTATTTAAGCAAGGGTGAACAACAAATTTGCTCCGCAAATTAAATTATCCACTAAAGTATAAGAATCAAGAATATAAGACTATCAATTCGATAGAATATCACCAAAGTTCAAAGGACTTTGAATTAGCTGAATAAAGCGTTAATCAATAACAAGACTTTCTCGCATTTTATGCAAAACAATAATTCAATAGTGAAATAGTAAAACACTTTCAAAATTTCTCAATTGAATAACAAGAATCAATTCTATGCAATAACAAAGTGGAATATT
Source organism: Panax stipuleanatus (assembly GCA_020205555.1). Lineage (NCBI taxonomy): Eukaryota > Viridiplantae > Streptophyta > Magnoliopsida > Apiales > Araliaceae > Panax > Panax stipuleanatus. The sequence goes on along the minus strand of CM035122.1, from coordinate 34,746,566 downwards.
ATCCAGATTTTTATAAGCTGAGCGACCCCACATGATCTTGAACTTCTCGAGTAACTATCAAAGATTTTACTTTGAAGTACCCAGGTGTATTAGATAACCATAAAGATTAAATCATACCCCTCTGCAAGTATATAAAGTGATCAGCTTCATTATACCCCATATTATGCATAATACTTACACGCGCGCAACGGCCGAATATACGACCACAAAGCCCCTTTTTATATAAAAGGTTGTTCTTTTCAGTTTTATAACCAGAATTCGAATCACAACAACGAAATACAATGATTTCAATATCTAATCGCTTTCTCGATCTAGCCGGAATAATTGGCATTGACCTGTCAATAATAATTGAGTTCTCTTCTCGAACCTATCAAGTTTCAACAAATGTTTGTCTAGCCAAAACAATTAGCTATGACATATCTCAACACGATTCAATAATAGACAGAAATTAACTGTACTATTTGCAATCAATAATAACTTCTATAGATGTGAATAACAAAAAACAGTTATTCCCCAAGCATATTCTCAAAATCAATAATTTAATTTGAATTAATAAACATGCACTAACTGCGAATAATCAACAATAATTTTCAGACGTGGTATAATCATCAATAATTAACCATCACTATATTTGAAAAGTAATAATTCGAGATTGAGTTAAGGAAACTTTCCTTCTTCGTTGATTACTGCTACACAATATATTCTATCTGTGTTTGAAAGACCTATAATTAATAATATCGGTCTCACAATTAGCACAACAATTCACAACACATAGCACTATAATTTATAGTTAATATATCTCCTAGACACATCATCACATAGTCACATCAGTGTTTATAACATGTATAAACACTTATCAAGTCTAACTATTTCGGTTTGGTTGGATTTCGGTCTCAAATCGGTGTCCTAGTCACCCTATCCGACAAATAACACATTTAGTGTTAATTAACTCGATCTCAAAGCTTCAATATTATTTTAGATAAGTCATATATCATTTCAATTTCCATTTCAGCAACTTGATGGTCAATTCAGCAAACCAGATTGCAATCCAGCAAATCAGATTGCAATTCAACAACCTGATAGCCAATCCAACAAGCTGGATTCCCTTTTTTTTTCTAATCATCTTATTATTTTGTTATCTTTTTTCCACACATAAATACATGTATTTCATACATAAAAATAATTTTTCAACAATTTTTCAATTTCCTTAAGTATTTTCCAAAAATCCATTTCTAGTTAATTCCTTAAGAAAATAACTACTTCATTCTTAACTCCAGAAATTCCCAACTCTTGGCGGGATCTTACACATGTTAACGTGAGTATCCAGTTTAAATTTCATGGCCATCGGAGTTATACAACTCCGGTTATAGCATTTTTTGTCGAAAAAATCCCAAAACTTGAAATGACCATAACTTACTCAATTTAAGTCGGAATGAGCTCATTTTTGGACACAAGGTACTTCATTCCATATATTTTCATGTCACAAAAGGCCGTAATTTATTTCATAAAATAAGTGGCCGAAACTTCCCTTCAAAATCCAAGACAGCCTACTTTTGTCATTTTTTAGTTTTAGCGTCCTTTGCTATTTTTAGTCCACACGGAAATCTACAACTTCTTTTTCAGTGATTCTACTTGAAAAAATTAGAAGACTTATATATCTAAGTCCAGAACTTGACCACACTCAAAAATTCAAAATATTAAGAGAGATATGGTCGCTTGAATTTCAGGTTCTGTTTTCTCAAAAATCTGATTTTAAAACTTTTGTGTTTTCTAAGAAATCTTGCATGATCTCTTGATTAATCTAACTTTAGCCACCATAAATTATCATAATACATACCCATATATCATAAACTCATGGATCTACCATGATCCATAATCTATTATATCAAAATCCACCAAACACAAACAAAACATAATTTGTGCTAATAAAATCAATGTTTTCAACCTTTTGAAACATAGTTTCATTCTTCTTGCTTTTAATCCAATTTTTAACACTTAAAAGTGATAGATCCAAACATATAACACTTAAAAACATGTAGATCCAAGATTTTTGAACCACCAAATCAAAACCTTAAAAATCAAACTCAAATCAAATCACAAAGGAAATTAAACTATATTAAATAGAAACCTTTATACCTTAGCTTGTTCTTCATTCTTCTTCCTAAGTTTTAGTTAAGGAACTATGAAACAAGCAAGAACACTCCCTCTCTTTCCTTCTTTCTTGGCCGAACATGTCACTCTCTTTTTCTCTGTCTATCTTTTGCTTTGCTAGCTAATGAAATGAGATGAAAGAGAAATGAGTTTGGTGTTTGGTAGAGTTAGTAAAATTTAATGATTGATTTCTCTCCCCCTCCTTCCTTGTGACTGGCCATGTGCCATATTTTTCTCCCAATATCTTTTCATATCTAAGCATATCTCCCAAATCTCTCCATATTTATCATATCCTTCCATATCTTATCATATCTTTCCAAATCTTTTCATATCCTTCCATATCTTCTCAAATCTATCCATATATTTAATTCACATGCTCCCTTCTTATCTCCTCCTAGTGGGCCGGCCATAAGGCCTTGTTGGGCTCAATAATTAGTTTAACTAATGCCCAACATGCCCCTCGTCTATTGGGCTAAAGTCTTGGGCTCCAATTTAAAATATTTGGGCCATTCCTTTCATTCTTTTCATATTTTGGGCTTGCAATATACTTTCTTTTAGCTACTAATTAAAATAACTTGTGCTCCCATACGTAATTAGCTATGGGCTACTACTATACTAGATAATTAAATTTAGTATTGGGCTAGCTTAATAACTTAATTGGTATTAAATCAATTAGCTACAAGTCCAATGCTTAAATAAACTATTGAGTTTGTTTATCTCACTTACCCACATTAGTCCATTGAATAAATTATCTCTTGGATTGTTAGTCATTATTATTAATATATACACATTTACATATATCAATAATATTAATATTCTCCCATACCATAACCCTTAGGTTCTTTAATTACTATACCTAATTTATATATTAGGACACATAATTTTATTCTTAATTCTATGTATATACAAAATAATTTGTATACACCTTACATAATACACATGTATTCAATCACATATATAATTCACATATGTTATAACATATTCCCCTAGTGTATTAACTTAATAGTCCTAATTTACTTAATAAGTTATAATCACTCACATATTCATCTATACAATTATTATAACTGTATTTTCTACCAAATCTCTATCCATAACTAGGGTTAGGGTTTTTATTCTCTGTTAAACAAAATTATACTCATATTTCTCAGTTAATACATAGTTTGACCACTTTGATAAACTCGTATCACAGATACTCAGCACAATATTGATAATCAATATCAATATTAAATAAAAAAAATATTATTCGAAAAATTTGAATTATGTGAAATTCTGGGTTCTCACATTCTCCCCTCCTTATAAGGATTCCGTCCTCGGAATCACCGCTTTCTTATTCTCTACAATCTTTTAAAGTTATATCATCAATTTATTCTTATCAACACAATATTCATTTGTGTCTCATATACTAACCTGTGACTTGAATATGTAAAAAAAAAAAATTCACAGCTATATCTACCTATATTTCCCGCTTAATTTATTTACTCAACTAAATCGTTACCTATCACCACCTCTTGGGCAGCTACTGCATCTTGCACCGTCATGTTGAATGTACGGGCCGTTGGTCTTCCTGGTTGTGCAGGTCCTCTAATCATCAGGGTTCCGCCACCGGGTTCCTTGTTGGTACTTCCCTTCTCCACATTATTCTTCGGACAATTCTGAACCAGATGATCTGTCGATCCACACGCAAAACAACCTTGTATTTTCTTCGGACTGGGATAATTGGGTGACATGTGTCCCTCTTGACCACAGTTATAACAGACTCCTTTCCTCTTCAGACAAATTCCTGGATGATTCTTCCCACAAGTCGCACAAGGATCACATCCCTTCTTATTCTCTTCTGACTTATTACCCGATCGGGTATTCTCACTCCATTTCCCCTTGTTCGGATTACTACCACCACTACTACCTCTTTCATTTGTTTTCTTCTTCTTCTCCTGATGATATCGGGATGCAGCTTCGCTTCCCCCTTCAGCAATTATCACTTTCTCCAACAAAGCCATAAACGTATTAATCTATAATACAGCTACCTTGTTGAATATCCCTGGCTTCAATCCATTCTCAAATCTTCTCGCCTTTCTTGCCTCCGTGTCCACCTGATGAGGTGCAAATCTCGCTAACTCATTGAATTTAGCAACATATTCTAATACCGATATATTCTCTTGTTTTAGTTCTAGAAACTTGACTTCCATCCTGGCTTGCATACTCGGCAAAAAATAGTTCTCAAAGAACAACTCTTTAAACCTTGTCCAAGTCACTACAGCTGTCCCAGCTCTAGCCTGATTGGTTTCCCACCAGTAATTGGCTTCTCCCTTCATCAAATAGGTGGCAAAAGCTGTCTTTTGCTCTTCTGCCACTCTCGCAATAATAAATGCTTTCTCTATCTCCTTTACCTAAGTTTGGGCTTCAATAGGATCCATAGTTCCCTTGAACTCTGGCGGTCCTACCGCTTTAAAATCTTTAAAGTTTGCCAATCTATTAGCTGGCTGTTCTCTTGCTCTTGCTCTTGCTGCTGGCGCCCTATGTTGCATAGCTTGGGCTAACATATCCAAAAAAATTTGCATTGGGTCTGCTTGACCTCCTTCATTATTCACTGATTGCTCTTCTCTTTGATTTTGATTCTATCGTCTAGGCGGCATTATCTGATTTAAGTGAAAATCTTACATTAATCCTTTTTCCCTACATAAATTCTTATTAGTAACATAAGAATTTAACACAAATTTCTCATATAATCACATATTTATTCAAATAGCACATAGTACTTTTAGTACTTAACACCTACTGTTATAATCAGTCACTGTCCCTTTTTTGATAAGTATCGGGATTAACAACACAACCTTACACAAAAAGTTGCAATTACCACAACTTTACACAAAAAGTTATAATTCTCCAAAATCATCTTAATATTAATATTGAAAATAAAGATTACATTCATACCAACAGATATATTACATATGCTCACTCATTGTTCTCGATATTATAATCTTTATATTACACCTTGTTACCAAAAGGTACTACTGCTTATACTTAAGCTGTCTACAGTCTACTCCCTTCTCCTGCCTTCTTACTGGGACACTTGTTAAATCCGTGACCCATTCCTCCACATGAAAAACATTTTCTCATATTCGGCTTAGGACAATTTGGAAAAATATGTCCTTCTTGTTTACAATTGAAACACACGTTCTTTCACATTACACATTCTCCCAAGTGAGTCTTTCCACACTTGCCACAAACTTTCTTCTTTTTCGGGTTTGAGTTCCATGAGTTATTATCACTGAAGTTGTCCCTTTTTCTCTTATTGATTCTCTTCTGCCGCTTGACTACTCCCTCAGATGATCCACCACCTTCAGCCTTCATTCTTTCTACTTGTGTCTTCAGTTCGTTTCATTCTTCGGTCATCTCGCGTAATGCTCGCTCCGTCTTCCACAACTCCTCCAAGAGAAATATTTTACTCTGGAGTTCTTGAACTTCTGCAGATACTTGATCTTTTTCTCCCACTTTGGTCTTAATCTCTGTCTCCACCTTAACTTCTTCGGACTCTGCCTCCTCATCTTCATTCAGATACATTTCGGGATACTCATCATGATCACTCTCCAGATTCATCATGGGTTCATTTTTTCCAACTTCCTCAACTGACTCGCTCTGCGCTGGCACCTCGGCTACTGGCATTGGTGCAACAGTTACCAACACTTCTGTACTCATTTCATCTTCTCCTGACATCCTACAATCAGTTTAAACAACTTGATTAATACTTTACCAGTACGAATTTCATACTCATTATGTGTCCACACATCTTTCTATTGATGTACTTCAGCAATCCCTCACTTAGTACTCTAAATGAGTTTTCTCTATCTCGCTTATGGTTATAATCCTAGGGTTTCCCCCCTACTTAAGATTTATAACCTATAGCTCTGATACCAACTTGTGACTCCCCCAAATCCGGGTTACCTGACCCCCGAGTTTGGTGCTCACGATCCATTATTTAAATATCAGCTAACTACCCATTTATTTATGAATAGAAATATACATATCATTAACTGATATTTATAATACATTGTCCCAGGTTTTTTAACCTTAACATAACAAATATACCCTTAGATATAAAAAAGAGTTATACAAAATAACATAATAAATATGTTCATTATAACTACTCCAGCAATACACCTTTGCCTTTGTCTTTCTCTGCCCCTCCGGCAACCTCGTTCGTAGCTGAAAATATTGTATTTAAGCAAGGGTGAGAAAAAAATTTGCTCCGCAAATTAAATTATCCACTAAAGTATAAGAATCAAGAATATAAGACTATCAATTCAATAGAATATCACCAAAGTTCAAAGGACTTTGAATTAGCTGAATAAAGCGTTAATCAATAACAAGACTTTCTCGCATTTTATGCAAAACAATACTTCGATGGTGAAAGAGTAAAACACTTTCAAAATTTCTCAATTGAATAACAAGAATCAATTCTATGCAATAACAAAGTGGAATATTATCCAGATTTTTATAAGTTGAGCGACCCCACAGGATCTTGAACTTCTCGAGTAACTATCAAAGGTTTTACTTTGAAGTACCCAGGTGTATTAGATAACTATAAAGATTAAATCATACCCCTCCGCAAGTATATAAAGTGATCAGCTTCATTATACCCCATATTATGCATAATACTTACACGCGCGCAACGGCCGAATACACGACCACAAAGCCCCTTTTTATATAAAAAGATTGTTCTTCTCAGTTTTATAACCAGAATTTGAATCACAACAACGAAATACAATGATTTCAATATCTAATCTCTTGCTCGATCTAGCCGGAATAATTGGCATTGACCTGTCAATAATAATTGAGTTCTCTTCTCGAACCTATCAAGTTTCAACAAATGTTTGTCTAGCCAAAATAATTAGCTACGACATATCTCAACACGATTCAATAATAGACAGAAATTAACTGTACTATTTGCAATCAATAATAACTTCTACAGATGTGAATAACCAACAACAGTTATTCCCCAAGCATATTCTCAAAATTAATATTTCAATTTGAATTAATAAACATGCACTAACTGCGAACAATCAACAATAATTTTCAGACGTGGTATAATCATCAATAATTAACCACCACTATATTTGAAAAGTAATAACTCGAGATTGAGTTAAGGAAACTTGCCTTCTTCGTTGATTACTGCTACATAATATATTCTATCTGTGTTTGAAAGACCTATAATTAACAATATCGGTCTCACAATTAGCACAACAATTCACAACCCATAGCACTGTAATTTACAGTTAATATATCTCCTAAACACATCATCACGTAGTCACATCAGTGTTTATAACCTGTATAAACACTTATCAAGTCTAACTATTTCGGTCTGGTTGGACTTCGGTCTCAAATCGGTGTCCTGATCACCCTATTCGACAATTAACACATTTATTGTTAATTAACTCGATCTCAAAGTTTCAATATTATTTTAGATAAGTCATATATCATTTCAATTTCCATTTCAGCAACTTGATGGTCAATTCAGCAAACCAGATTGCAATCCAGCAACCTGATGGCCAATCCAGCAAACCAGATTGCAATTCAGCAACCTGATGGCCAATCCAACAAGCTGGATTCCCTTTTTTTTCTAATCATCTTATTATTTTCTTATCTTTTTTTCACACATAAATACATGTATTTCATACAGAAAAATAATTTTTCAAGAATTTTTCAATTTCCTTAAGTATTTTTCAAAAATCTATTTCTAGTTAATTCTTTAAGAAAATAACTATCTCACGCTTAACTCCAGAAATTCCCAACTCTTGGCGGGATCTTACACATGTTAACGTGAGTCTCCAGTTTAAATTTCATGGCTATCGGAGTTATACAACTCCGGTTATAGCATTTATCGTCGACAAATCCCATAAATTGAAATGGCCATAACTTACTCAATTTAAGTCGGAATGAGCTCATTTTTGGACACAAGGTACTTTATTCCATATATTTTCATGTCCCAAAAGGCCTGGAATTTATTTCATAAAATAAGTGGCCGAATCTTCCCTTCAAAATCCAAGACAGCCTACTTTTGTCATTTTTCAGTTTTAGCGTCCTTTGCTAATTTTAGTCCACACGGAAATCTACAACTTCTTTTTCAGTGATTCCACTTGGAAAGGTTATAAGACTTATAGATCTAAGTCCAAAAATTGACCACACTCAAAAATTCAAAATATTAAGAGAGATATGGTCATTTGAATTTCAGGTTCCGTTTTCTCAAAAATTTGATTTTAAAACTTTTGTGTTTTCTAAGAAATCTTGCATGATCTCTTGATTAATCTAACTTTAGCCACCATAAATCATCATAATACATACCCATATATCATAAACTCATGGATCTACCATGATCCATAATCTATTACATCAAACCACCAAACACAAACAAAACATAATTTATGCTAAGAAAATCAATGTTTTCAACCATTTGAAACATAGTTTCATTCTTCTTGATTTTGATCCAATTTTTAACACTTAAAAGTGATAGATCCAAACATATAACACTTAAAAACATATAGATCCAAGGTTTTTGAACCACCAAATCAAAACCTTAAAAATCCAACTCAAATCAAATCACAAAGGAAATTAAACTATATTAAATAGAAACCTTTATACTTTAGCTTGTTCTTCCTTCTTCCTACGTTTTAGTTAAAGAACTATGAAACAAGTAAGAACACTCCTTCTCTTTCCTTCTCTCTTGGCCGAACATGTCACACTCTCTCTCTCTCTATCTTTTGCTTTGGTAGCTAATGAAACGAGATGAAAGAGAAATGAGTTTGGTGTTTAGTAGAGTTAGTAAAATTTAATGATTGCATTCTCTCCCCCTCCTTCCTTGTGACCGGCCATGTGCCATATTTTTCTCCCAATATCTTGCCATATCTAAGCATATCTCCCAAATCTCTCCATATCTTATCATATCCTTCCATATCTTTTCATATCTTTCTAATTCTTATCATATCTTTCCAAATCTTATCATATCCTTCCATATCTTCTCAAATCTATCCATATATTTAATTCACATGCTCCCTTCTTATCTCCTCCTAGTGGGCCGGCCATAAGGCCTTGTTGGGCTCAATAATTAGTTTAACTAATGCCGAACATGCCCCTCTTCTATTGGGCTAAAGTCTTGGGCTCCAATTTAAAATATTTGGGCCATTCCTTTCATTCCTTTCATATTTTAGGGCTTGCAATATACCTTCTTTTGGCTACTAATTAAAATAACTTAGGCTCCATACATAATTAGTTATGGGCTACTAGTATACTAGATAATTAAATCTAGTATTGGGCTAGCTTAACAACTTAATTGATATTAAATCAATTAGATAAAAGTCCAATGCTTAAATAGACTATTGAGCTTGTTTATCTCACTTACCCACATTAGTCCATTGAATAAATTATCTCTTGGACTATTAGTCATTATTATTAATATATACACATTCACATATATCAATAATATTAATATTCTCCCATACCATAACCCTTAGGTTATTTAATTACTATACCTAATTATATATTAGGTCACATAATTTTATTCTTAATTCTCTGTATATACAAAATAATTTGTATACACCTTACATAATACACATGTATTCAATCACATACATAATTCACATATGTCATAACATATTCCCCTAGTGTATTAACTTAATAGCCCTAATTGACTTAATAAGTTATAACCACTCACATATTCATCAATACAATTATTATAACTGTATTTTTTATCAAATCCCTATCCATAACTAGGGTCAGGATTTTTATTCTCTGTTAAATAAAATTATACTCATATTTTTTAGTCAATACACAGTTTGACCACTTTGATTAACTCGTATCACAGATACTCAGCACAATATTGATAATCAATATCAATATTAAATAAAAAAAATTATTCGAAAAATTTGAATTATGTGAAATTCTGGGTTCTCACAATTGAGTGATTGATAACATTTGGATTAAGGTGTTATTAAATCATAAATTTCAAATATTATTTAATGATTAATAATATTAGTAAATGATTTGAATATTATTTAATAATTAATAATATTAAATGAGAGTTTAAAAGAGGAGTTAAGTTATTGATGGAACATTCAATAGGCCATATTGAATGTATAGTATGATGAATTAGAAATTTAATATGTTAGATTGGGAATACAGGTTGGTTTCAGCTTACTGAAATAATGTATTCGGTTTGCTGAAATGGTAAATAGTTTACCGAGTTATATTAAGAACTTATTAAGTGGTCGAGTAAGTGTTAAGTCTAAGGTAGTGCAGTCGTATTCTTTAATGGTTGATGTATAGTAGTTGGGCTAAACGATTACTTCAGGGAGCGGAGGTATATACGAATTAGTAACCGATCTAACTTGCTGCGAAAATAGTGTAGACGAGACGGAAATTAATTTCTTGGTTGTTTGTGGGAAACCACTCAGTATACTATATTGAATACTATTAAAGACTCGATGTGTGCTAAGTTTAGACTTATGAATTCGTATGATGTTAAGGTTATCTAATATTTGACTATGTGTTTAAATGTTAGATAGTTTACTTATAAAGTAATAGTATTATGGGATAAAGTATATTATGCTAATTGAAAGATCAATCTTATAACTGATAGGTCTTTTCAATAAAGAGATTAACTTAAATTGCGTAGCAGTAGTCAACGAATCAGGCAAGTTCCTTAACTCAAACTTGAGTTATTATTCCAAAGCATGTAGTGAATAATTATTGTTGATTATTACATCTATATTGATTATTGATTCGCACTTAGTGAATGTAGTATATGATCATCAGGTATGAATGACTGATCACCTTCATTACCCTAAGGTTCAGTTAAAGTTATTCATGGTCCTTGTTGACATTAAACATTATTGGTTCAGTCATTCATTTATTAAAATTCTGAATTATGCCTTTTCACAATTATTATATTGTTAAAAATTTGAAAGTTTATTCTTTCTGTCAATCATGATATATCCTTGTTGCATTTAAACTTACTGAGCAAATTAGTTGCTCACCATTGCTATATCATGATAATAAATTTTAGATTAAGAGGAAGACTCAAAGAAAGACAGAGATAAAGGCAAATTCCAAATAGTAGATTATTACGCATTCATAACTATTTAGTTATCATATGCAAGTGATGTTGTAAACCTTTTTATTTACTTAAGGTATGTATTCAGTTAAGGTTAACAAACCTTGGGAAATGTTATAGAATCATGTGAAATAAACAATTTATAGTTATATATTTCGCATTAGTTTATAGAATATGTATAAAGATGAAGTACCGTAACGTACCAGATCCGAGGTTCTGGGGACCAGGATTTGGGGACGTCACAGGTTGGTATCAGAGCTGTAGGTTATTAACCTTAGGTAGGGTTACCTTAGGATATAACTGCAAAGATGAGGATAAGGAATAAACTCAAATAGAGTTTAAGTGCTAAGAGATGAATTTGGGAAATTCATTATAAGTAAAGAAGAAGATAAATAAGATTCAAAGAAGAATCTTGAAAAATTATAAAATAAGATTCTGGAGTTACCTGACTCCAGTAATGAAAATGAAAAGCTTAAATAAAATTATATAATATGTTTAAAGGGAAAGATAAGAAGATCGTAAAACAAAACGATCTTAATATTGGAAAGAATCGTAATATAACACGATTATAAGAAAGGTCACAACATGATCTGATGAGGTCATAGGAGGACAGATGATCAATCGATTGATTGAAAAACTTTATAACAGAATTGCTATATGAATATGGTACTATAAAATAGTACGAGTTAAACTCAAAAGAGTTGAAAAGGATGATATACGGATTAAATGAAATTCGTATTGAGCAAAGAGGAGACTAAGATTACGTGGGATTTTGATTGAGGACTCATGTGATAGCTGAGTTGTACAAACCTTTGTATGGGCGGGGGTTTTGTACTTAGTCTAATAACTACTTAGTTTATCACACTGATAATCATTGAAATGATGGTGTCGCGCTATCAATATACCTATGACGAGAAGGTGATTCTTTTCTCATAATTATATTGGATAGGTAGAGAATATAAGATAGGTGTGAGTTCTTAAAACTCATACTTATGGTAAGTTTGTGAGTCATAATCGTATGATACGTTCCCCCTAAGCGTATGGACATTTCCTGATTGGTTCTTGAACTACGTATTGCTAGGATAAGTTCCTAAACTCATATTATTGTGGAAAGTTCCTGAACTCCTAACGTGTGGTATGTTTGATGAACTATACTGTGATATAGAAAAGTTGTGGATGAAGAATAGAGGATTGTAAATTTTTAATGGTGATAGAATAGATAGAATGATTAAGCAATGGATCATTGGAGAAATTGGAGTTGATGATGGAAGCATATGTATTCCAAATCTTTTAGCTATGCTAGACTTCAAAATTTTTGACATCAAGCTAAATTCGCATTGATGTGCCTTTAAAAATATAAATGAATTTTTGTTATCAACAACACATGGTTACAAGTGTGTAGAAGTGAACTTCGAACCACTAACACATCGTTACCAGTTGCGGCATGATAACATCAAAAATAATTTTTCAATAGTTTTGAACTGTTTAAAAAAAAGTTTATGCTAATTGTTTCGGCTAGACAAAAATGATTTGAGACATCAAAATGTATTTTATATATCATCAATGCATTATTAAACCTGATGCAGAGATGATAAAAATGATGGAGTTATCAATGCAGAATTACCTAGTGTTGGATATGATCTAAGGATCTTCAATTACTATGGTACGATGTAGTATGACAAAGTCACAAAATGACGAAATCCTCAAACGGATTGTAAATATAGTGCGGTATCATGACGTCATAAAATATTTTTTAGAATTTTAAAGAAAAGTTAAGTGCCAATTAAATTTGGCCAGACATGTTTCGATTGATATTCGAATTATTGGTATACGTCTAAGCTAATTGATTAGGCTAGACAAATGTTTATGAAAATTCAAGTATCTCTTTGAGAATTTATCCCGAACCAAATTATTTTGGTATGAAATCTTATGCTAAGTCTGAGGTGAACAACCCTGAAAAAAAGGGAGATATGTTGGTTGGATAAAATATATTCCAATCTTTGAACGCATATAGTCGTTCTGAGAACTAAGGTACAATAGATTGATCACCTGACGTACCAGCATCAGTAGTTTACCTTCTTCGTGATTGTAAACATACCTAGTACAACATGTTTTAGATTTGGTTACGGTGAATACCGTTAAACATGAGAGTTCATGGTCTATATGACCCCTTAGCATGATATGAAAAGTTTTAACTCCGTAGAGAGAAGTCATGGAAGAATGTGATGATAGAAGAACTCCTCACAGAAGGAGGCAGTATGTACTCATTAAATTGAGCATGAAATCAGATAAAGGTTATATTTGAAACCTATTTTAGTGAATAGTGATTCCGGGGACGGAATTCCTTATAAGGGGGGAAGAATGTGACAACCCAAAAATTTATAAGATTTTAAATGATTAAAAATAAAGATTAAAGAATAAAACCTAGATGAGAATTTATTTTAAAAAAATTTAAGAAAAACCTATATAGTTTACTAATTAAAAGAGAACAGAGAAAATATGGGTTACAAAATTTCAAAATCCTAGAAATGGATCTATATGTACTTGAAGGAATATTAAGGATAAGGTATTACGATACCTATAAATTTGGTGTGAACTAAATGGTGTAAGAAAATTTATAATGATATATGTGAAAATTTTATTAAGAAAATTAAATTTCAAATAAAGAGATGCTATGAGGTTAAAAGAAATTGAGTATATGTATAGGCATATATATATATATATACTTAGTAATGTGCTATATATATTTTAGCAAGAGGAATGATGATGATAAATAGGTTATGACTTATGTGGATTATGTAGGTAATTAAATAAATATATATACTTTGAATGTGTATATATTTATTTAGCATATAAAGAGAATTAAAGATAAAATTTTGTAACCTAATATATATATTAGGTATAAAAATTTAATAACCTAAGGTTGTATTTATTTGAGAATCCTAGTATTTTAATTATATACTAGTGAACTAACTTGAGAGATTTATTTTATTATCTCAACTTATTAAATTATTTTAACTTAATTAAAACAATTCTAATTGGGTTATATAATTTAAATCAATATGAGTGATTAATTAAAGTCCTATATAAGAGGACTAGAAATCCTAAATAAATAACTAGGATAAGTAATTTTATGTTCTAGGCATATAGGAATTTTAGTGGCCCAAATAAATTAAATGGGAGCCCAATTAAATAAAAGAATGGCCCAAAACCCTAACCCAAATAAAATGGGTATTCTAGATGATTAAATAAGCTAATAATGCAATAAATAAAAAAAATTAAAAATAGACTAAAAATGGGAGAAGTTGGGCGGAAATTAGAGAGTGAAAAAGGCAAATGGGCTAATTAAGTTTTCTTTCCTAGCATAGCCTTGGTGTCCTACATTTGCTAGCCTAAGATTTGGCAAGATTTGTAGAGATATGGAAGAGATACGGAAGATACGAAAGATAAAGAGGAGATATTGCTATGATTTGGAGAGATTTGCTAAATATTTGCTAGGCTATTATGTAGATATACATATGCTATATCTAAACATTTAGAGGACTATAAATAGCACCTCCCTCATTACCTAGCAAAAGTTTAATTCATTCTTCTCTTCTAAAGTCTCCAAAAAGCTTAAGAAAATAGAAAGAGAGAGAGAAGGAGCTTTAGCCGTGGGTCTAGGAGGGGAAGAAGGAGAGGATTTTCATGTCACTCAAGTTAATCCATTACTTTTGAAGGAAGAAGAATAAAAGCCTTGAAGGTATAAAACCCTAAAACACAAAACCTAAGTTAGCGTATGTGTTTCTTTGTGGTTGTTCTTGATAAAATAATAAACTTATGATCTTAAACTCTAAATTAGTAGATCTATATGTTTTATGTTGATTCATGTTTAGATCATGCCATTTTGGGTGTTGTTTAGCTTGAAAAATAAAAAGGAACAAAAAATTGTTTTTAGCCTTAAAAACCTAAAATTTTAGTCCAATTTGGACTTCCACCATTTGAAATTTACAAATTATTTTTGAGATCCGTCAAAGAGGTGTGTTAGATCCATAAGATATCTGATGAACCCAAGTGGTAGCACTCAAAAATATTAAACAACCAAACCGTGGTGTCATTGTTCGTAAAACAGTCCCTACTGACGAAAAATATGAAAATCAAAAAAGTAAAATGTCTAGTTTTTGGCGTGACTTGTTTGGACCACCTAGAAAGCTCTAAAAATTCTGGTCTTTTGTGATATGTTAGTATAGCAAGTTAACTAGGTTTTGTCCAAAGGTGGTAATTTTTGGATGTCCAGAAGTTGAGATATGGCTTTTACAAGAAAATGAGATTTTAAAAGTAAACTAGTTAGAACTCGAGTTGTATAACTCAGAAAAATGTTAAATTTTTATAGGAGCTTGTGTATAATCATAGGATTCTAACGTGTAAATTTTAGAAATTTTTGATAAAAAAAATAATTTATGATAAATGTTTCTATTTTGGACTGTTTTAGCCTATTTAAAAATAGCAAACGAATTTAGAAAATTGCAAAAACAATATTTTGGGACTAAAATATCATATACTGATATTAACCAGAAGATAAAAAAATAATAAGTTGGTTTGGTATTTTTCATGCCTATGAATGGGTTAAGAATAAATGATTAAATTAAGTTATGTTAAATTAAAAAATGTGTAAATGTGATTTTATTGCTTAATGACCTTTAATATGATATATTAAGACTTTTTGAGGGTGATTTGGTCATTTTTAATACAATTTTATATGAGTGTCATGTTATGTGTGTTAAAAAAATTAAATAATAAGAGATAAACAATTAAATTAAATTATTTATAAATAAATAAAATATTATTAAATGATTAATGATATTAATAAGCGATTAAAATATTATTAAATAATTAATAATATTAGATTATTAAAATATTATTAATTAATTAATAATATTAGTAAATGATTAAAATATTATTAAATAATTAATAATATTAGATAAGAATTAATATATTATCATAATGATAAATGATTAAAATATTATTAAATGATTAGTAATATATGTGAATGATTAATATTCTACTAAATGATTAATAATATTAATAAGTGATTAAAATATTATTAAATGATTAATAATATTAGTAATTTATTAAGATATTATTAAATGATTAATAATATTATTTAAGGATTAAAATATTATTAAATGATTAATAATATAAGTAAATGATTAAAATATTATTATTAAATAATTAATAATATTAGTAAATAATTTGAATATTATTAATCATTTAATAATATTAAAGTGTGAATAAAATATTATTAAAGGATTAATAATATTTGTTATTGATTAAGATATTATTGAGTGATTGATAACATTTGGATTAAAGTGTTATTAAATCATAGATTTAAAATATTATTTAATGATTAATAATATTAGTAAATAATTTGAATATTATTAAATAATTAATAATATTAAATGAGAGTTTAAAAGATGAGTTGAGTTATTGATGGAACATTCAATAGGCCATATTGAATGTATAGTATGATGAATTGGAAATTTAATATGTTAGATTGGGAATATAGTTTGGTTTCAGCTTACTAAAATATTGTATTCGGTTTGCTGAAATGGTAAATAGTTTACCGAGTTATATTAAGAACTTATTAAGTGATCGAGTAAGTGTTAAGTCTAAGGTAGTACAGTCGTACTCTTTAATGGTTGATGTATAGTAGTCGGGCAAAACGATTACTTCAGGGAGCGGAGGTATATACGAATTAGTAACCGATCTAACTCGCTGTGAAAATAGTGTAGACGAGACAGAAACTAATTTGTTGGTTGTTTGTGGAAAACCACTTAGTATAATATATTGAATACTATTAAAGACTCGATGTGTGCTAAGTTTAGACTTGTGAATTCGTATGATGTTAAGGTTATCTAATATTTGACTATGTGTTTAAATGTTAGATAGTTCACTTATAAAGTAATAGTATTATGGGATAAAGTATGTTATGCTAATTGAAATATCAATCTTATAACTGATAGGTCTTTTCAATAAAGAGATTAACTTAAATTGTGTAGCAGTAGTCAACGAATCAGGCAAGTTCTCTAACTCAAACTTGAGTTATTATTTCAAAGCATGTTAGTGAATAATTATTGTTGATTATTCACATCTATACTGATTATTGATTCGCACTTAGTGCATGTTGCATATGATCATCAAGGATGAATAGATGATCACCTTCATTACCATAAGTGTGACGCCCCCAAATCGATTACAGGACCTGGTGCTCACGATACAACAAACATCATCATCTATTTATGTAAACTCCAATAATAATAATAATAATAATATAACTATTACATACTTATTCAAATAAAATCCCAAGTCCTTACAACCTTAAATAAACTAAACTTAAACTTAGCGTTCATCGCTACATAACATCATATGCGGAAATATAAACTTATTACATAAACAACTCTCAACATTTCATCTTAGACTTTCCCTTGTCCTTGCCCGAGCCTTCAGCCTTTAACTGAAAGGATTAAGCAAGAATGAGCACAAATTGCCCAGCAAGTATATAAACAAGTTTGAAAACATACATCAGGAGTAAAAACATCTGTATGGCAATATCTCAACAGTTGAAAGAATTATCAAGTGCTAAACAAGAATATCAAAGATAAGAGTTTAGAATTCTCAATAGCATACTAAAGGGTGTGAGATACCCTGAACATTACTTTGTTTCATCGAAAAACCATCAAATGGTTTAATAATCAATCAGATTGTAAACAGTCTCTGCAAGTACTCCAGGTGATCAGCCTATCGTACCCTACATTGTGCACAAGTATAAAGTTTAAAATGCAAAAGCATAAATGGGACTACATGCCCGACATCTGTTCGCCCGTTTATTCGGGTTGTTCATCTTAGTATTTATACGAGACCGCACCAAAGCAATTTGGATTGATAAACATTATATAGCTTCGAAAGATTTGAATTAAATCATTTTTCATCAATAATAACTAGCCGAAAACAAAGGCCAGGAAACATACTTAGAAACAGTTCTTTAAATAAATAGAACTTTAAATCATACTAGTTGAAGCAATAACTGAGTAATCAACAATAAAATTTAGAAGATAATTGAAGTTGTAGAACTTTACGTCAAAGGAACTTGTACGTGTCAACGAATAAACCCGAGCTCGGTACTTACTCTTACCGCAATAAAAGAAGTAAGGCTTGAATAATTTATCAATGAAAAATAGGGTAAGAAACTTGCCTGATAAGTCTTCTATAGTTTAAGCTATCAATTAGTCCTTCATGTAACCTAATCACATATGTCACGTTAAGCAACTAAGTATTCCAATTCTAATTTGAAATATAATTGTTTCCTTTTATATTAATTAGGTTATTCAACTAACACGTATTATATCATTACTTATAATTCAATCACATAACATGCTGCATCATATAAGTAAAGGGGTTCAATATAAAAATCTGAAAGAAAATAAAATTCTGACATTTTACCCTGACCCGACCCGACCCGACCCGACCCAGCCCAGCGCAGCTGCGCAGCCCCAAGCCGTATTACCTGCGCAGCTGCGCTACTCAACCAACCCAAAAGCCATCTTTGAACGGCGCAGCTGCGCAGCGTTAAGCCGTATGAACGGCGCAGCTGCGCTGCTCATTATTTCCAGAATTTTTCCCCCTGCCAAGCAGCCTCCTTCACGATTTAATTCCCATTAACATAATGATGATATGACTCTGATAATTGGACACCACCAACTCCATGCAACATAGTATTTTACAAAAATATAACACACATGAAAACAACATATTAAGGCCATCAACCGGCTACCTAGAAAAGCATGCCAGAACTGGTTTTCATACTTAGAAAAATTCAGGAAAACCCAGAATCTACAGATTTTCCCCTATGAACATGCTTGCTACCGAATTTCATATCTTGCTCATTTTAACTCCGTTTCTTATGAAATTTGGTCAGGTTATACATCATACTACATAGTATTTTACAAAATTATTACATACACTAATCGAGTCACAGAAACCATGATTCCAAGGCTCCGAAAAACCTGAAAATCACAGATTTCACTTTTGAACCAACTTTGACAAAATCATGATTTTGATTCTAGCATGCAAGGACTCGATTCCTATAGTCTAGATCACATCTACTAACATATATGCATATGTTACAACAATCAAACTCACTAACATTCCATGTTTTGACGAGTTTAGCATGTTAGTGGCCTTTTATCAAACATATAGCATGCATTTTGATTTCTATAATTTTCTATGCAATTGCAACATGATTAAACCCAGAATTTTCATTCCCATCACCTATATATCAGTAACAAGCAATAACATGGCACCCCAAGGTACAAACAACTCAT
This sequence comes from Panax stipuleanatus, assembly GCA_020205555.1. NCBI lineage: Eukaryota > Viridiplantae > Streptophyta > Magnoliopsida > Apiales > Araliaceae > Panax > Panax stipuleanatus. Next base: position 34,726,952 of record CM035122.1, on the reverse strand, counting down.
TTCCCATGTTTATACATGTAATTTCTTACTATTCTTATCAAAAACATAAAATTAGGTTCATGCTTACCTCTTGGACGAATTTCCCCTTGTGTTAATCTGATTGAGCCTCACCCCTTGCTTGCTAACTCCATTGTAAACTCCAGAAATCTTCAAACCTCTCAAACTTTCATTCTCTCAATATTTTCTCCTCTCACGGTTGGAATTTTCACAAAAGAGGAGGAGACTTGGGTTGGGAGTTTATATATAACATGTTATATGTTGCTTTCTCCAGCCTTTCCATCTTCAAATCATCAGTTACATACATAATGCTCATAATACAATAGTTAGTATGGAGAGGGGAGTTAGGAAAATGAAAAGTTTGGTTATAAGGTGATATAACCCCCTCCTTGCTATATTGTTATATACGTATACTCCCTCCCTCCTTGTCCCAATTCAGATGTCACGTGGGCCCCCAGCTGCTGATCCTCATTTAAATAAAATATTATTTTAATCATTTAAATCAATTAATAAGCTAATTGACCATTTTTCCCTACGTAGCCAAACGTTGCGATATTTATATCGATTCCTACTAAAGTCGACGTTCCGGACGTCATGGGACTATCCGTTTCATCAAATTCATCTTCAAAATTTGTGTTTGACTTTTTCCCCAAAAAAATCAACCGGTTGACTTTAACCAAAAAGTCAACTATGACATATTTTCATGGTTATAGTCTATCCTGACTAACTTCGACGTTCCGGACTCAAATACGCAGTCCGCGTCTTTAAATCCGCTCTAAACTCCAACTCGGGCTGTAATGCCATCCCACGAAATTAATAGAATTAATTATCTATTTAACCAATTCAAATAGTTAAATTAAACTAAACCAACTATTTAAATACTTCACATCACATATCTTAAAATAACACATGTATGTATAACACATATACATCTAATAAAGAAAACACACAAGAATTTCACATAAATTTGTTTATTGATAATTGTTAAATGATATAATAATTTCGAATATTACATTCACCCTCCCTTATATGGATTCCGTCTCCAGAATCATTACACATCAAACAAAAAGACTAGGATAATTTTTCATCATTTTCTCCTCGAGTTCCCACGTAGCCTCTTCGGCGTTATGGTTCCTCCATACTACCTTAACAGAAGGTATTATCTTATTTCTCAACACTTGCTCATTTCTATCAATTATCTATATAGGAAACTCTTCATAGGTTAAGTCTTTTTCGAACTGAATGGGTTCATACTCTATGACATGCTTGTAATCCTGTTTATAGGGCCGTAAAATTGATACGTGGAACACGTTGTGTATATGTTCTAACTCCGGAGGTAAAGCTATTTTATAAGCCACCTCACCGACTCGCCATAACACTTCAAAGTGTCCTATGAATCTGGGACTAAGTTTTCCCTTCTTCCCAAATCTAATTTTCCCTTTCCAAGGTGACACCTTTAGAAACACATAAGTGCCGACATTGAAGTCTCGTTGTTGCCGATGTTGATCAGCATATTTCTTTTGTCGATCCTGAGCTGTCACTAATCTCGCTCGTATTATTTTGATCACATCCGCAGTTTGCTGCACCAATTCTGGCCCTAGCAATTTACGTTCTCCTACTTCATCCCAGCACAATAGCGTTCTACATTTTCTTCCATATAAAGCTTCATAAGGTGGCATCCCGATGCTCGCGTGATAACTGTTGTTGTATGCAAATTTCACCAACGGTAGGTGGTCATCCCAGCTTTCTTTGAAGTCCATAACACATGCTCTTAGCATGTCCTTTAACGTTTGGATAGTTCTTTTGCTCTGCCCATCTGTTTGAGGATGATACGCGGTGCTCAACCTCAGTTGCATTCCCATGCGTTCTTGAAAGCTTTTCCAGAAATTAGTTGTGAACCGCGGATCGCGATCTGACACAATTGATACAGGCACACCGTGCCTGGAAACGATCTCCTTGATATAACGCTTTGCCAACTGATCCAAGGTATATCTAATCTTGATTGGCAAGAAATGCGCTGACTTGGTCAATCGATCAATGATCACCCAAACTGCATCGTAACCCTTCTGTGTATTTGGAAGTCCTACCACGAAGTCCATCATGATATGCTCCCATTTCCATTCCGGAATTTTTAGAGGTTGAAGTAACCCGCTCAGTTTCTGATGTTCCGCCTTGACTCGCTGGCATGTTAAACACTTGCTGACGCACCCTACGACTTCTCTTTTCATATTGGGCCACCAGTAATGTTGGCGAAGATCCTGGTACATCTTTGTGCTTCCCGGATGGATTGAGTAACTTGAGCTATGAGCTTCCTGCAAGATTTCTTCCTTTAATTCAGATACCGCTGGCACCCAAATTCTCTTCTCAAATCTTAACACTCCATCACCACCCTCGCTGAATTTAAGCTCTTCTCTATCTAAAATTCTCTTCCTCACCTTTTCACATTCTTCATCGCTGCCTTGCGCTTCCTTGATTTTGTCCAATAGAGTCAGATGAGCCTCTATTGCGAACAATTTCCCATCTGGCTCCCTCGGACTTTTTATTTCGAGTTTCAATCTCGCCATCTCCTTCATTAACTCCTCTTGAGCTGTTAGCATTGCCAACCGACCACTGCACTTTCTACTTAGCACATCAGCTACTACGTTAGCTTTCCCCGGATGATATAAGATGTCGCAATCGTAATCCTTTATTAGTTCCAACCATCTTCTCTGTCTCATATTCAACTCCTTCTGCGTGAAGATATACTTCAGACTTTTATGGTCCGTATATATTTCACACTTTACACCATATAAATAGTGCCTCCAAATCTTTAAGGCAAATACTACCGCTGCCAATTCCAGGTCATGGGTTGCGTACGCAATAACTTTACCATGTTGCATAAGCACACAGCCAAGTCCTTTGTGTGATGCATCACTAAAAATAAACACCGCCGGCGCTTTCGTTAACCCAAATGACATCACCAGAAACTCGTAGTGTCCGTAACGAGTCCTGAATGCTGTCTTAGGTACATCTTCCTTCCTCACCTTCAACTGGTGATATCCCGTCCTCAAGTCTATCTTAGAAAAATATTTCGCTCCCTTCAATTGATCAAACAGATCAGCTATCCTAGGTAACGGATACTTGTTCTTGATTGTCACCTTGTTCAACTCTCGATAGTCGATGCAAAGTCTCATCGACCCGTCCTTCTTCTTCACAAATAAAACTAGTGCTCCTCAAGGAGACACACTCAGTTGAATATACTTCCTATCCAATAATTCCTGCAACTGTACCATCAGCTCCTTCATCTCTGCCGGTGCCATTCTATATGGGGCTTTTGAAATCGGGGCCGTTCCCGGTACTAAATCTATAACAAATTCGACCTCCCTTTCCGGTGGAATACCTGGCAATTCCTCCGGAAATACATCCAGAAATTCATTCACTACTGGTATCTGTCCCATCCCTACCCCTACTTTCTGCGTATCGACGATATGGGCCAAATAACCTATACATCCCTTCCTTAGCAACTTCCTCGCTTGCATCATCGTCAGACAATTCGAGTGTCTCGGCGACTTACTCCCGTAGAACACTACCTTAGACTGATTCGGAGTCTTAAGGTTTATACACTTCTTCTGGCAATCTATCATCGCTCCATGGTTAAATAACCAATCCATTCCTAGAATTACATCAAATTCCCCTAATTTAATAGGAATTAAATCCACAAGTAACTTATATCCCCTGATATCTACAACACAATTCCTATGGACATGGCTAACAAGAATTCTTTCCTTATTAGCAACTTCTATGTTCATCGGATATTCTAATTCTTCCTGGGGTAAGTTTAATCGTTGGGAGAATTCATGCGACACGAAGGAACAAGTAGCACCCGAATCGAATAATACATAAGCAGATATATCATTGATCGGAATGATACCTGAAACCACATCCTTGGATGCGACCGCATCCTGAACTATCATGTTGAAAGTCCTTGCTGTTGGTCGATTCTGAGTTGGTGGTCCAGTAATTATGAGATTTCCACCGCTTGGTCCCCTTCCTCCATTTCCTCCTGCTGAATTCTTCTTTTGGCAATTCCTTGCCTGATGATCCAATGCTCCACAGTTGAAGCATCCATTCCTCTTTGGTGCAGAGCAATTGGGAGAGATGTGCCCCTCTTGCCCACAATTGAAACAGACATTCTTCCCCTAAACATGCACTCGAGTGATTCCTCCCACACTCCTTGCATGCCTCAGTCCTCTTCTTTGTTTCCCCTGGTTTTCCCCTAGAGTTTCCCGAGTTGAAATTGTTGTTGTTGTTGTTGTTGTTGTTCCACTTCTTCTTGTTTGCACCACTACTGCTGCTACATTCCCCCCGATTCCCTCCTTCATTCTTCTTCTTTTTCTCCTTATTAAACTTCATTAGGGCTTCACTTTCGCCCTCAGCAATTATAGCCTTCTCCAGGAGAGTCGCGAAGCTGTTCGTCTGCAACACCAAAAGTCTACTGTATAACCATGGTTTGAGACCCTGCTCAAACCTCCTCATTTTTCTCTCCTCAGTGTCGACCTGATGAGGCGCGAACCTCTCTAGTTCCTTAAACTTTGAGACATATTGGGGTACCGTCATGTCGTTTTGCATCAGCTCCAGGAATCGCATCTCCATGCGACTCTGCATACTCACAGGAAAGTAATTCTCAAAAAATATCTTCTTAAACCCTTCCCAAGGTATCACCCCTTCTCCAGCCCTGGTCTGGTTTACCTCCGACCAGTAGTTGGCTTCATCCTTCAGCATATACGTGGCGAAGATTATTTTTTGATCATCTCCTACTCGGGCGATAGCGAACGCCTTTTTGATTTCCTTAACCCAAGTTTGGGCTTCAATGGGTTCGGTGGTTCCTTTAAATTCTAGGGGTCGGGCACTCTTGAAGTCTTTAAAGTGTGACACCTGGCCCGCTGGAGGGTTATTGGTATTCGGGATTCGATTCTGAAGTTCCCCAACTAACATGTCTACGAATTGTTGCATGGGGTTCGGTGGACCCTCAGCATTATCGCCTGACCCTTCTGGTACTTGACGACGTCTTCCTCTAGCCATCTATCTGTTTAAATAAACTTAATGTTATCATCTCATAACTTATTCCTACAGCATATATATTTCATATAAAACTTAATCATCACATCACATATTTAAATAAAAGCATATTTATTTAAAAAAAACATAATCACAAGGTATCTCATCATCTTATGACATTATGCCATTTACATCTCTTTAACCCAAAACACTTGGAAAAACCAGAAACCAAGTTTTATTTCATAGATAAGCGTTCTATACGCTAGTAGTAAAAGTTCAACACGAATAAACTAAAGACCCCGCCTAATGGCGTCTTCATGCTCTTCATCCGCTATCTCCAGTACCAGCCCTCGGCTTATAACATGTCTAGACCGGTGCTTCTCACGTGGAAAGTGATACACCCTATGCTGGAACCTCCCATGTGCTGACTTAAATGCGTACTTCATCCTGTCTATCCTAACCTTCTTATCTCTTACTTATCCTTCTAACTTGCCAGTTAGCTTCTCGGCCCGAACACGACCTCTCCTTTCATCTCCCCAGAATGTGGTAATGATCTGCTTGTCAGTTTGGAGACTCTGAATCCTTGACTTTAACCTATTAATGGTATGTCCCAAGTGGGTCCTGATAGCTTCTTTCTCATCCTTCAGCCTGTCCGCCTTCTGACCTGCTGTTCGCAGCTTGTCAGCCAGATCCCCGTTCCTAATTATCAGGTGGTGCACCAATGCCTCCAGCAATGCTGCAGCTTGCTGCTCCCCCTGATACAACTCCTCCAACTCATGGACCTTGTCATCCAATTCAGTAATCCTATCCATCAACTCATCCAACATAGTATCCTCAGGTGCTTCTTCGGAGTCCTCCTCGGCCTCCTCTTCCTCTTCAGGATACTCCTCTGGGTCTGAGTCAGCTGCTGCCTCAGCTATGGGCTCAGGTACAGCTGTCACCAACTGCTCACTCACAACGTGAATATCTCTATCCTCATCTTCTCCTGACATCCTACAATCAAGACAAACAACTCGATTAATATTTTAAAATAGATATTGATTTTGTTTTTAGAAAAATAGATTTGACACAACCCTTAGAACTCTACGTGAGTTCATCTCCTTATATCCTCCACTAACTTCCCTAAGGTTATAGTCTAAGGTTCCTCACCTAAGGTTTATAACCTACAGCTTTGATACCAACCTGTGACGCCCTCAAATCCGTGTAACATCGATTACAGGACCTAGTGCTCACGATACAACAAACATCACCATCTATTTATGTAAACTCCAACAATAATAATAATAATAATATAACTATTACATACTTATTCAAATAAAATCCAAGTCTTTACAACCTTAAATAAACTGAAACTTAAACTTAGCGTTTATCGCTACATAACATCATATGCGAAAATATAAACTTATTACATAAACAACACTCAACATTTCATCTTAGACTTCCCCTTGTCCTTGCCCGAGCCCTCAGCCTTTAATTGAAAGGTTTAAGTAAGAATGAGCACAAATTGCCCAGCAAGTATATAAACAAGTTTGAAAACATACATCAGGAGTAAAAACATCTGTATGGCAAAATCTCAACAGTTGAAAGAATTATCAAGTGCTAAACAAGAATATCAAAGATAAGAGTTTAGAACTCTCAATAGCATACTAAGGGGTGTGAGATACCCTGAACATTACTTTGTTTCATCGAAAAACCATCAGACGGTTTAACAATCAATCAGATTGTAAACGGTCTCTACAAGTACTCCAGGTGATCAGCCTACCGTACCCTACATTATGTACAAGTATAAAGTTTAAAATGCATAAGCATAAATGGGACTACATGCCCCACATCTATTCGCCCGTTTATTCGGGTTGTTCATCTTAGTATTTATACGAGACCGCACCAAAGCAATTTGGATTGGTAAACATTAAATAGCTTCGAAAGATTTGAATTAAATCATTTTTCATCAATAATAACTAGCCAAAAACAAAGGCCAGGAAACATACTTAGAAATAGTTCTTTAAATAAATAGAACTTTAAATCATAGCAGTTGAAGCAATAACTGAGTAATCAACAATAAAATTTGCAAGATAATTGAAGTTGTAGAACTTTACGTCAAAGGAACTTGTACGTGTCAACGAATAAACCCGAGCTCGGTACTTACCCTTACCTCAATAAAAGAAGTAAGGCTTGAATAATTTATCAATGAAAAATAGGGTAAGAAACTTGCCTGATAAGTCTTCTACAGTTTAAGCTATCAATTAGTCCTTCATGTAACCTAATCACATATGTCAAGTTAAGCAACTAAGTATTGCAATTCTAATTTGAAATATAATTGTTTCCTTTTATATTAATTAGGTTATTCAACTAACTCGTATTATATCATTATTATAATTCAATCACATAACATGCTGCATCATATAAGTAAAGGGGTTCAATATAAGAATCTGAAAGAAAATAAAATTCTGACATTTTACCCTGACCCGACCCGACCCGGCCCAGCGCAGCTGCGCAGCCTCAAGCCGTATTACCTGCGCAGCTGCGCTGCTCAACTAACCCAAAAGCCATCTTTGAATGGCGCAGCTGCGCACCGTTAAGCCGTATGAACGGCGCAGCTGCGCTGCTCATTATTTCCAGAATTTTTCCCCCTGCCAAGCAGCCTCCTTCACGATTTAATTCTTATTAACATAATGATGCTATGACTCTGATAATTGGACACCACCAACTCCATGCAACATAGTATTTTACAAAAATATAACACACATGAAAACAACATATTAAGGCCATCAACCGGCTACCAAGAAAAGCGTGCCAGAACTGGTTTTCATACTTAGAAAAATTCAGGAAAACCCAGAATCTGCAGATTTTCCCCTATGAACATGCTTGCTACCGAATTTCATATCTTGCTCATTTTAACTCCGTTTCTTATGAAATTTGGTCAGATTATACATTATACTATATGGTATTTTACAAAATTATTACATACACTAATCGGGTCACAGAAACCATGATTCCAAGGCTCCGAAAAACCTAAAAATTACAGATTTCACTTTTGAACCAACTTTGACAAAATCATGATTTTGATTCTAGCATGCAAGGACTCGATTCCTATAGTCTAGATCACATCTACTAACATATATGCATATGTTACAACAATCAAACTCACTAACATTCCATGTTTTGACGAGTTTAGCATGTTAGTGGCCTTTTATCAAACATATAGCATGCATATTTGATTTCTATGATTTTTTATGCAATTGCAACATGATTAAACTCAGAATTTTCATTCTCATCACCTATATATCAGTAACAAGCAATAGCATGGCATCCCAAGGTACAAACAACTCATTTCCCATGTTTATACATGTAATTTCTTACTATTCTTATCAAAAACATAAAATTAGGTTCATGCTTACCTCTTGGACGAATTTCCCCTTGTGTTAATCTGATTGAGCCTCACCCCTTGCTTGCTAACTCCATTGTAAACTCCAGAAATCTTCAAACCTCTCAAACTTTCATTCTCTCAATATTTTCTCCTCTCACGGTTGGAATTTTCACAAAAAGAGGAGGAGACTTGGGTTGGGAGTTTATATATAACATGTTATATGTTGCTTTCTCCAGCCTTTCCATCTTCAAATCATCAGTTACATACATAATGCTCATAATACAATAGTTAGTATGGAGAGGGGAGTTAGGAAAATGAAAAGTTTGGTTATAAGGTGATATAACCCCCTCCTTGCTATATTGTTATATACATATACTCCCTCCCTCCTTGTCCCAATTCAGATGTCACATGGGCCCCCAGCTGCTGATCCTCATTTAAATAAAATATTATTTTAATCATTTAAATCAATTAATAAGCTAATTGACCATTTTGCCCTACGTAGCCAAACGTTGCGATATTTATATCGATTCCTACTAAAGTCGACGTTCCGGACGTCATGGGACTATCCGTTTCATCAAATTCATCTTCAAAATTCGTGGTTGACTTTTTCCCCGAAAAAGTTAACCGGTTGACTTTAACCAAAAAGTCAATTGTGACATATTTTCATGGTTATAGTCTATCCTGACTAACTTCGACGTTCCGGACTCAAATACGCATTCCGCGTCTCTAAATCCCGCTCTGAACTCTAACTCGCGTTGTAATGCCATCCCACGAAATTAATAGAATTAATTATCTATTTAACCAATTCAAATAGTTAAATTAAACTAAACCAACTATTTAAATACTTCACATCACATATCTTAAAATAACACATGTATGTATAACACATATACATCTAATAAAAGAAAACACACAAGAATTTCACATAAATTCGTTTATTGATAATTGTTATTTGACATAATAATCTCGAAAATTACAATAAGGTTCAGTTAAAGTTATTCATGGTACTTGTTGATATTAAACATTATTGGTTCAGTCATTCATTTATTAAAATTCTGAATTATGCTCTTTCACAATTATTAAATTGTTGAAAATTTGAAAGCTTATTCTTTCTGTCAATCATAATATATCCTTGTTGCTTTTAAACTTGCTGAGCAAATTAGTTGCTCACCCTTGCTATATCATGATAATAAATTTCAGATTAAGACGAAGACTCGGATAAAGACAGAGACAAAGGCAAATTCCAAAGAGTAGATTATTACGCATTCATAACTATTTAGTTATCATATGTAAGTGATGTTGTAAACCTTTTTAGTTACTTAAGGTATGTATTTAGTTAAGGTTAACAGACCTTGGAAAATATTATAGAATCATGTGAAATAAATAATTTATGTTTATATATTCCGCATTAGTTTATAGAATATGTATGAAAATGAAGTACCGTAACGTACCAGAACCGAGGTTCTGGGGACCCGGATTTGGGGGCGTCACATTGCCTACATCTATAAATAAGAGGAGTCTTATTTTGAATTGGTGTTAATGATCTTTTCAAGAGTTGGGAGAGTACACATAATTATATAAAGATAGAAACAAGGGTTTAGCCAAACACCCTTCTTGAATTCTTGTTCTTTCTTGGTGGATCACCTCTAGAGGTCAAACACTTGGGTGGCTAACGTTGATCAAAAGAAGGAATCAACTCGGTGGATTCAAGTTAAACGCGAAAAGAAATAGGAGTTGAACTCGTACCTGAGGAAGCTAGTTTCTACGAGGGTATGAATCTAATCTCCATATATTTTATTTTAATTAATAACAGTGCATAAAGGATGATCCGGGTATATAGTTTGTAAAATTTTAAAACTCTTTTTTACCATGCTTCCGCTATTTTTATGCAATTTGATTGTGTCCATGAATCTTACAAACCTCACAGTGGTGTCAGAGCCAAACCTTTATGCAAGTTATTAATTATTCAGATTTGATATGTATGTTGATATGTGTTTATAACAATTTTTTTGGAATAATTATTGGCATAGAATCATGTTTTTGGAGGAAAATTACATAATTCGCGAACTAGAAAAATAGTTTCCGGACACTGGCGTCGCGGCGTCTGATTATAGTGTAATCCAGGCGCTGCAGTGCTGGTCCGAATTTTCAAATAGGTGACTCGGCGCTGCAACCCCGGTTTGCATTATTAATGGGGCGCTGCAGCGCTGGTCACAGATTTTTAAAAAATGAATAACCCGGCATCGCAGCGCCGGTACCTATAATTGAATAAAATTTTATTTTATTTAATAATTTGATTTCTAATTAAAATAAAAGGTTTATTTAAATTAAAAATTAAATTTCATGTTTTTCCAATAATTCTAAATTTAAATAAAATAGTTTATTTTTATTCGGAATTGGATTAAAATAAAGATGTTTATTTTAATTAGAATTTAATTTCATGCTAACTAATTAGAGTTGGAATTAGATTTTATGATAACTAATTGGAGATGAAATTAAATTCCTTATTTCCTAAAATAAAAGAGTTTATTTGTGATTAGGAAAGGGATTCCATGTGTTCCTTAAATAAAGGAGTTTATTTAAACATGAAATAGGATTTCATATTAATCAAAATAAAGTAGTTTATTTTGATAAGGAATTGGATTCCATATATTTTGTTTTTTTCATAACAGTTTTAAGAGTTAAAATAAAGTAGTTTATTTTGACTTGGAATTGGATTCCATATTAATTAAAATAAAGAAGTTTATTTTGATTAAATAATTTGATTAAAAATAAAGGAATTTATTTTATTCAAAAATAGATAAATTAAAATAAAAGGTTTATTTTAATTTAAATTTGGAATAAAATAAAAGAGTTTATTTTAATTCAGAATTGAATTTTATGCTAACTAAAATTGCCCATTAAATTGATATCAATGTATATATTGAATGTTTATTATTCATGAGATGAATGTTTTATTTATTGATGCATATATTGATGTGTATGATAATAAATGGGGTTGATTATGGACTATTGACCAATGTGATTGAATTTTATTTTAGTTGGATGCTTGAATGTATGGGTTTTATAAATAGGGTCTGCGTACCTCGTCTTCTCTAATTTTTTTAATATAAATTCTATCGCCCTGCTATGTACTTCTCCTTAACTGTTGATCAAGGTTTCTATTTATTGTAAATAGTTTTGTAATAGGAATAGTTAGAATTAATTTTTGAAGAATTAGAGACCAAAGAGCAAGGAGCGCATGAAGACACGTTTGTAATGGAGCTCGGAATTTAAATGTAATAGTTATATTTAAAGGAGATTTACTAATTTTTTACATAAAATTATGATAAATAAATAAATTATAATTGTGTAGCAATTTGATTTATGTGGTAATTTTATTTAATAAGTTGATATTAATTTAAATTTAATTGAATTTGAATATTAGAATTTAATTGAATAAAGTGTGATAATTAAAACTATATAGTAAATGAGTTATTAAAATAAATTAAAAGAAGTTTAATTTACTTTTTACCAAACAAGGCTTAAGGCTTTTGAAATTCCTATTTTAATCTAGTTTTGCCAAACAAGCCTTAGTGATTTTTGAATTTTAAAAAAAGTAACTGACATGTATTTAAAAGAGATATTATGTTTGTCAGTTTATATTATGTAATAATATGTATTATATGTATATCTGTTATATTACATTTTTACGTTAAGTTAGAAGAAGAGAAAGAACATAGAAAGAAAAGAGAATATCAGAGTGAAAAGAGAGAAGGAAGAAGAGAAGAGAGAAAATGTAACGCCCCGAAATTCGGCCTATTCTCTTCACCGAATCTCATGCGTTACGATACTTTCCATTCCATATGTGACGCCCCCAAAATAGGTCCAGTCAACCCAACCCATTCTGAGTCGCCAAATACATGATACAGAATTCAAATACAAACTTTATATCATACGGTCGTGCAAAATACGACCACACAACTGTGAGTCTCAGTACAAATATGTAGAAAATATTAAGATTCAAACTAAGTCCTCATTACAATTATGATCACACTATTTATCAGAAATAGTGAGGACTACTACTGTTCTAACTCGGACCATCACTCCATTCCCCGACTAGTACCCGCAATATTCTCATTTCCTGAAGAGAACAATGGAAGAAAAGGGTGAGCTCAACTAGCCCAGTAAAGAATATTATGACTAAGATAATGAAAAATAAATTATCGTTAGTCTTCAACAGTTCAGATAAAATATTATGGACAACAAGTTTTAGATCAATATTCGCAGCGGAAATAACAAATCATTAGAAGAGTTAAGCAGAGAATGAAGTCTACTATCTTCTATGATTTAAAGTCCATCATCAATATTTTATCCCTGTAACATCGATCAATATATATCTCGAATCAAATATTCATCTTTGCACTACAGGCTAAAGATATTCATTTATATCACCAGTGATCATGTTCATCTCAACTCCTGTCCATCTTTGCACTACGGGCCAAAGATATTCATCAGGTAATCATCTTTGCACTACAGGCCAAAGATATTCATCAAATAATCATTCATCTTTGCACTACAGGCCAAAGATATTCATTTGTATCATCATTTAAGACTGAGGATGATGAAAAATAATATAAATACGAATCCAGTGAGATAAAGGACAAAAATTAGGAATTCGTAATTTAATTTATCCAAGTTCATGAATACTCCGTAATAATCAATTATGGAGCAAAATTCAAGAATGAAGTTCAAAACTTGGATCCAATCAAAGATAAAAAAAAAATATTTTTTTTTTACCGTGAATAGTAACTCATGAATAGTAACCCGTGAATAGTAACTTGTCATAAAAAAAAATAAAAATTTCATAACAAGTTCAGACCAATATTCCAGTGAAATAATATTTCGTACGAGTATGAATGAATATACGAAACTGTAATTGGATTTTCACCCGTCATGCGGTAATCCGCGTAGACAGATCATTTTCACAATTTAATAGAAATGAATACGAAGGGTGATTCACCACGCATGCGGTAATCCGCGTAGACAGGTTATTCCCACAGATTATTAAGGAATTGAATGAATACAAAAGGTTTTCACCAGGCATGCGGTAATCCGCGTAGACAGGTTACTCCCACAGATCAATAAAGAATGAATACAAAGGGTTATTCACCATGCATGCGGTAATCCGCGTAGACAGGTTACTCCCACAGATCAATAAAGAATAGAGTAACAACCGTTACGAGTATTGAAAGAAAATAACATTCTTTATGAATACAAAAGAAATAATACCCCTTACCTCAGTAGAAGATTGGATACTGGAGTAGTGTAGTAGCAGAATACTCTTCTTCTTTTTCTCTCTATAATTTTTCTCACTATAATAACTTTGTTCTTCAAGAATGGTGAGAAATGAATGAAATTAGCTTGCTATTTATAGGCTAGAAAAAGGTTGGACAATTACACTTTAGTACCTCCATCTTTGCCTAAATTTTTAATTTAGTCCCTCAAGTTTATAAATCTTGCACCTCCACCCCTGCAACTACCCACCAACTATTTATTATCCACCAATAAGTGGGTCCCACATGTTAACCACCCATTAATTGCTCATTTATCTGATTAATTCTCCGTTAGGTCAATTTAACATCCGAAAATTAACTATTATCGAAATAAATGTCGATTTCTACTAACATTAATATTTCCAACACAATGAAAATATTTTTATCAACCATTCATCAATTATTATATAAATTAATATTACAGAATCACAATAATGACAACCAGGTCGTTCCCAGGAAAGAGGGGGCCTTCCGATAATGACTTCTCCTTACTGGCGCGCAATTAAATAACCCCTCCTAGACAGAACTTCCTTAGACATTTTCAATAATGCTATCTAATAATATTATTCAAATAATATGAATTACTGAGTTGATAACGTGAAATACTGTGCAACGACAATTATTGAATCAATACTACAAAATATCAACTGTAGCCATTATTGAATCATAAAAAAAATAGCAACGTAGCAATTATTGAGTCAATAAAATATCAATGCAGCAATTATTGAGTCAATAATATAAAATATTGAACAGTAAATACTGTAACAATAATTGAGTAGGTTCCTTCTCACGTAAGACTCAATAATTCAAAATACTGTGCAATACCGTGTGCTACTGCGCACCACCGCGTACTGTATTTTAACCACCGGGTATTTCAACAGTACTAACGGTAACAACTACGCCGTTATCTTGTAAAAAAGTTATTTCTGTCGCTTTCTATATCCGACAGTTATTCCATTATGGGGGCCCACAAATAGCTGCGCCGTCGTACGAATATTCCCCGACAACAAGAATATTCCACGACCAAACGAATATTCCCCGACAACAAGAATATTCCATAACCACTTGCTCATTTTAAAAAATTTGCACATTTCACCCTTAACTTTCATATTTATCAAATCAACACCTTACTATTTCGAAATAATATATAGAGGAAATTAAATTTTTATTTATAAAAGTTGGGGTCTTACAACCTCCCCTCCTTATGAAATTTCGTCCTCGAAATTGACGTACGTACCTGGTATGTCGAAAAGGTGAGGATACCTCGCTTTCATTTCCGATTCTAACTCCCAGGTCATTTCCTCGATATCATGGTTCCTCCACAAAATTTTAACTTGAGGTATAATTTTCGAGCGTAGGACATGCTCCTTCCTATCCAAGATCTTGACAGGTACCTCCTCGTACGTTAAATCTTCGTCTATCTCGTCTGGTTCTAACTCAATAATGCGGTTTGGATCCTTCACATATTTACGTAACACGGATATGTGAAACACGTTATGAACACGAGACATGCTTGGAGGTAAAGCGAGTCTATAAGCCACATTTCCTATTCGGTCAAGAATCTCAAATGGACCAATGAATCGTGGGTTAAGCTTTCCTCTCTTCCCAAACCTTGTAACTCCTTTCCATGGAGCAACACGTAATAACACATGGTCTCCAACATTAAATTCCACGTCCTTTCGATGAAGATCTGCATAACTCTTTTGTCGATCTTGTGCTGTTTGTATACGTTGTCGGATTATTTGGATCTTTTCCGTGGTCATACGTACTAACTCTGGTCCCAACAATGTTGCTTCACCCACCTCATCCCAACATACTGGAGAACGACACTTTCTCCCATACAACGCTTCGAATGGAGCTACACCTATACTTGCCTGATAACTGTTGTTGTAGGAGAATTCCACCAATGGTAAGTACTTATCCCAACTCCCTTTGAAGTCTAGAACACAAAGTCTCAATAGATCTTCAAGAGTTTGGATAGTCCTTTCCGATTGTCCGTCTGTTTGAGGATGATAAGCCGAACTGAATCGTAAATCCGTACCCATAGCTTTCTGCAAACTGATCCAAAATCGTGAAGTAAATCTGGGATCACGATCCGAAACTATGGATACTGGCATGCCATGCAATCTCACAATCTCATTCACGTATATATGAGCAAGACGTTCAAGGGAATAAATCTCTCGTATCGGCAAGAAATGAGCAGACTTGGTTAATCTATCAACAATAACCCAAATCGCATCTAAGCCTTGAGAAACCTTGGGAAGACCCGTAACGAAATCCATCGTAATATGTTCCCACTTCCATTTCGGAATCTCCAGTGGTTGCAATGGACCCTTCGGCACTTGATGCTCCGCCTTTACACGTTGACAAGTTAAACATCTAGAGATGAACTCCGCGATCTCTCTCTTCATATTGCTCCACCAAAATGTATGTCGAAGATCACGATACATTTTAGTACTCCCAGGATGGATCGCAAACGGTGTGTTGTGTGCCTCCATCATGATTCTATACTTCAAGTCGGAATCGTTAGGAACACAAAGTCTGAAGTTGACTCGAAGTATTCCATCTTCATCGATTCTTGCTTCTGGAATTGCACCTTCTTGCACCTTCTTCTTCATCTTCATCAGCTCCGCATCCGTAGCTTGAGCAGCTTTAACTTTATCAATCAAAGCTGGTTCTACGCGTATACTTGACATCATCGCACTCGTTTCTACATATGATCTTCTACTCAACGCGTCAGCTACCACGTTCGCTTTTCCAGGATGGTATTGGATAGTATGATCGTAATCTTTCAACAGCTCAAGCCAACGTCGTTGCCGCATGTTAAGTTCCTTCTGGGTAAAGAAATATTTGAGGCTCTTATGATCTGTATAGATCTCCACTTTTTCCCCATACAGGTAGTGTCTCCATATCTTCAACGCAAAAAACGACTGCTGCCAACTCTAGATCATGAGTAGGATAATTCCTCTCATATTCTTTGAGTTGTCGTGAGGCATAGGCTATGACTTTCCCATGTTGCATGAGAACACATCCTAACCCTTTGCCCGAAGCATCGCTGTAAATGACAAATCCATCCGAACCAGATGGTATTGTCAGAACAGGTGCCGAAATGAGTCTCCTCTTGAGCTCTTGAAAGCTCTTCTCGCATTCCTCGTTCCATACGAATTTTGTATCTTTCCGAGTCAGCTGAGTTAATGGAGTAGCGATTCGAGAAAATTCTTCCACGAATCTCCGATAATAACCAGCTAAGCCCAGAAAGCTACGTACTTCGGTCACCGACTTAGGTTGCTCCCAGCTTTGTATTGCTTCAATCTTCGCCGGGTCAACAGATACTCCACGTTTCGATACCACGTGCCCAAGGAATGCTACTTCCTCAAGCCAGAACTCGCATTTCTTTAACTTGGCATATAGCTTGTTCTCACGAAGCTTTTGAAGTACCAACTTCAAATGGTGTTCATGATCTTCACGGCTTTTAGAATAGATGAGGATGTCATCAATAAAGACAACAACGAATTGATCTAAATACTCCTTAAATACACGGTTCATCATATCCATGAAAGCAGGAGGAGCATTAGTCAATCCAAAAGACATGACTAAGAACTCATAATGCCCGTACCATGTTCTAAAAGCAGTCTTTGGAATATCCTCAGTTTTAATCTTCAACTGATGATATCCAGAACGAAGATCGATCTTTGAAAAAAATTGCGCTCCTTGCAACTGGTCGAACAGGTCATCAATACGAGGTAACGGATACCTATTCTTAATGGTGACATGGTTCAACTCCCGATAGTCAATACAAAGTCGCATACTCCCGTCTTTCTTCTTTACGAATAAAACAGGAGCACCCCAAGGAGACGTACTAGGACGAATAAAACCGATATCTAACAACTCTTGTAATTGGACCTTTAACTCCTGAAGTTCAATAGGAGCCATTCGATATGGGGTTTTAGAAATGGGCTTTGTACCGGGCTCAAGGTCAATAAAGAATTCAACTTCACGTTCTGGGGGTAGACCGGGAAGTTCTTCGGGAAATACATCAGGAAATTCATTAACAACGGAAATATCATTCAAATCTGATGTATTCTGATTTAGATCAGTGACATGAGCTAAGAAAGCTTGACATCCGTTTTTTTAATAAACGAATAGCCTTGGGATTTGAAATGATATTGACTGATTTTAGTGGTTTGGTGGTTTGAATTCGTACAACAGGTTGATTAGGAATATGAAAACTAACAACCTTACGAAAACAATCAATTTTGGCATGGTAATTGGTTAACCAGTCAATTCCTAAAATCACGTCAAATGCAAGTATTTTCAAAGATATAAGATCAACGGGTAAGGTAAGGGTACCAATCTGAATCAAGCAAGATTTGTAAACTGTGGATGAAACAAAGGTTTCTCCTAACGGAGTTTCAACAGATAAGTCAAAGTCTAATTTATCAGAAGTCAAGTTCAAACGTTGAGCACAAGCAGGTGAAATAAAGGAATGGGTAGCACCGGTATCTAACAAGGTATAAACTTCGCAAAAATTTATGATTAACTAACCCGTGATAAATTCATTCGGGTTCCTCGCGTTTTGGGCAGTCTCGATAAACGCTCTTCATGGAACCACCGACTTTGATTTGTCTGGGACAGTCTTTGGTGTCACTATCCCAACTGGTCTTGACTTTGCTATACAGCTCATTCCACCCTCAACTGCTTCGTCACACTCCTGATCCATGATCTGAATCATTACTCTTCGATCCATATCGAATTGGGGTTGACCGCTATGCACAGGGTAATTCCAAACTCGATGTTTGATTCTCCCAATTGCTGTCCAAAAAGTAAAATCCATTTCGTCTATTTTGGCCTTCTTTGATCGGACGTCTCTTTCTAAAATATCAACGCGTCGTGCGGCTTTTACCCATGCATCTTCAATTCTCACTCGTTCCGTTGCTTCTTCTTTCAGCTGATCGTTGACATTTGCATTTTCAGATTCTAGCTCTAATATCATATGTTCTGCCAGAGAGAACTTCTGTTCAAGCCTCGCATAACGAGTAGCAAAATCTTGAATTTCTATATCCCTTTCTTGAATTATTGTATCCCTTTGTTCCACGGCTGTCTGTCGTTCTTCACCCTGCTCTTCTAACTCAAGAATACGATTTTGCAGTTCTACATTTTGATCATAAAGTTCTCCTAATAAATACTCCTCCTCAGGTTCCTCTTCTTCCTCACTCTCAGCTGCTACCTCTGCGACTAGCTCGGGTGCAACTATTAATTCTTCACTCACCACATGGATATTTCTAATTTCTTCTTCTTCTGTCATCACATTATCCTGGTTGGTGATTAAAGGTGTCTCCACAGTCTCATTCACTTCGTTGTTAACATTCTCAGCTGCCATTCTCAAATACTGCCATAAAACAAGGGTTAATTAAACAAATAACATATCACATATTAACCCTATGCTCCGACTGACCAATTAAATACCACATAAGCTTAGGTAGGACACACTAGCGAAGGATTTACTCGTCTCTCCCCTCCTAGTTCTATTCCCAGATCTCCGCCAGAGATCATATCCCTAAGCTCTGATACCAACTGTGACGCCCCCAAAATAGGTCCAGTCAACCCAACCCATTCTGAGTCGCCAAATACATGATACAGAATTCAAATACAAACTTTATATCATACGGTCGTGCAAAATACGACCACACAACTGTGAGTCTCAGTACAAATATGTAGAAAATATTAAGATTCAAACTAAGTCCTCATTACAATTATGATCACACTATTTATCAGAAATAGTGAGGACTACTACTGTTCTAACTCGGACCATCACTCCATTCCCCGACTAGTACCCGCAATATTCTCATTTCCTGAAGAGAACAATGGAAGAAAAGGGTGAGCTCAACTAGCCCAGTAAAGAATATTATGACTAAGATAATGAAAAATAAATTATCGTTAGTCTTCAACAGTTCAGATAAAATATTATGGACAACAAGTTTTAGATCAATATTCGCAGCGGAAATAACAAATCATTAGAAGAGTTAAGCAGAGAATGAAGTCTACTATCTTCTATGATTTAAAGTCCATCATCAATATTTTATCCCTGTAACATCGATCAATATATATCTCGAATCAAATATTCATCTTTGCACTACAGGCTAAAGATATTCATTTATATCACCAGTGATCATGTTCATCTCAACTCCTGTCCATCTTTGCACTACGGGCCAAAGATATTCATCAGGTAATCATCTTTGCACTACAGGCCAAAGATATTCATCAAATAATCATTCATCTTTGCACTACAGGCCAAAGATATTCATTTGTATCATCATTTAAGACTGAGGATGATGAAAAATAATATAAATACGAATCCAGTGAGATAAAGGACAAAAATTAGGAATTCGTAATTTAATTTATCCAAGTTCATGAATACTCCGTAATAATCAATTATGGAGCAAAATTCAAGAATGAAGTTCAAACTTGGATCCAATCAAAGATAAAAAAAAATATTTTTTTTTTACCGTGAATAGTAACTCATGAATAGTAACCCGTGAATAGTAACTTGTCATAAAAAAAAATAAAAATTTCATAACAAGTTCAGACCAATATTTCAGTGAAATAATATTTCATACGAGTATGAATGAATATACGAAACTGTAATTGGATTTTCACCCGTCATGCGGTAATCCGCGTAGACAGATCATTTCACAATTTAATAGAAATGAATACGAAGGGTGATTCACCACGCATGCGGTAATCCGCGTAGACAGGTTATTCCCACAGATTATTAAGGAATTGAATGAATACAAAAGGTTTTCACCAGGCATGCGGTAATCCGCGTAGACAGGTTACTCCCACAGATCAATAAAGAATGAATACAAAGGGTTATTCACCATGCATGCGGTAATCCGCGTAGACAGGTTACTCCCACAGATCAATAAAGAATAGAGTAACAACCGTTACGAGTATTGAAAGAAAATAACATTCTTTATGAATACAAAAGAAATAATACCCCTTACCTCAGTAGAAGATTGGATACTGGAGTAGTGTAGTAGCAGAATACTCTTCTTCTTTTTCTCTCTATAATTTTTCTCACTATAATAACTTTGTTCTTCAAGAATGGTGAGAAATGAATGAAATTAGCTTGCTATTTATAGGCTAGAAAAAGGTTGGACAATTACACTTTAGTATCCTCCATCTTTGCCTAAATTTTTAATTTAGTCCCTCAAGTTTATAAATCTTGCACCTCCACCCCTGCAACTACCCACCAACTATTTATTATCCACCAATAAGTGGGTCCCACATGTTAACCACCCATTAATTGCTCATTTATCTGATTAATTCTCCGTTAGGTCAATTTAACATCCGAAAATTAACTATTATCGAAATAAATGTCGATTTCTACTAACATTAATATTTCCAACACAATGAAAATATTTTTATCAACCATTCATCAATTATTATATAAATTAATATTACAGAATCACAATAATGACAACCAGGTCGTTCCCAGGAAAGAGGGGGCCTTCCGATAATGACTTCTCCTTACTGGCGCGCAATTAAATAACCCCTCCTAGACAGAACTTCCTTAGACATTGTCAATAATGCTATCTAATAATATTATTCAAATAATATGAATTACTGAGTTGATAACGTGAAATACTGTGCAACGACAATTATTGAATCAATACTACAAAATATCAACTGTAGCCATTATTGAATCATAAAAAAAATAGCAACGTAGCAATTATTGAGTCAATAAAATATCAATGCAGCAATTATTGAGTCAATAATATAAAATATTGAACAGTAAATACTGTAACAATAATTGAGTAGGTTCCTTCTCACGTAAGACTCAATAATTCAAAATACTGTGCAATACCGTGTGCTACTGCGCACCACCGCGTACTGTATTTTAACCACCGGGTATTTCAACAGTACTAACGGTAACAACTACGCCGTTATCTTGTAAAAAAGTTATTTCTGTCGCTTTCTATATCCGACAGTTATTCCATTATGGGGGCCCACAAATAGCTGCGCCGTCGTACGAATATTCCCCGACAACAAGAATATTCCACGACCAAACGAATATTCCCCGACAACAAGAATATTCCATAACCACTTGCTCATTTTAAAAAATTTGCACATTTCACCCTTAACTTTCATATTTATCAAATCAACACCTTACTATTTCGAAATAATATATAGAGGAAATTAAATTTTTATTTATAAAAGTTGGGGTCTTACACCATACATACATCATTATATCCTGAAGATACATGATATATTTACACATTCCCAAGTTCTATTACCTCAAAACGTTCATTCATTAAAAATAATGGTAATTACATTATTCTTATCACATTACAGTAGTGACTTATCTATAGAATAGTTTTAATCTAACTATTCCCCAAGTCTCGACTTGATCTTCACGCGTGTTCATAACATGAACAGTGCTTCATCTTGTGACGCTAATGGTACTCGCGACGGTAGCATCTCACCATAGCAGGACATCCATCATCATGATCTTCATCAGGTCATTTAATACATACTATTGTCGTTCGCTGAAAATGTTTTTATTTCAAGCAAGTGTGACCATTCAATTTCTCAGCAAGTCATAGCAATTGAGTAAACAACCAAAGCAAGAATCAAAGTTCTTTTAAGTCTTCAATAATCGAACAATGGCTATGAAGCAGCTTGAATAATAGGAACACGTTTCGATTCCTATCATTTTAACACATACATCCCATATATTTTGTCATACTTTTATCCTTCTACTTTTTTCATACACACTCTGTCTGGCTAGAATCAATAGCACAGACTTAACAAGAATGGTTCATGAATCAACCGAACTCTTTCACACTTAACAGTTCAGTCACAGAACAGTTCATTTCACTTAAACACCAAAGTGTTAACATTGTGGCACAAGGTCTCATACGTATTACCATCTTGTACAAATATCGCACCTTTGCACATACGAAATACTTCCTCATGTTCAACATCTGAGGAAGTTCAGAAACTATCATTCATATAAAAATGAATGCAGTTATGAAACTTGCCTTAGCCATGCGTACTGCTTACGCCTTATCGTTCATCACCATCCCTATAAAGCATATAGGAAACACATATCCATTAGTCATATAATTAACTTAAGCATTAGCTTTACTTCACTTTACTTCTTATGGTTTGCGTTCTTGTAATCTATATCTACATGACCAATCTATACTTCCACTTCTTCTATTCTTTCATTACACTATACTTAGAACACATCGAGTCTCTAACAGTAGTCACATATAGTACACTAAGTAGTTTCCCACAAACAACCAACAAACTAGTTTCCCATCTCGTCTACACTTTCCTTCACAGTGAGTTAGATCGGTTGCTAGCTCGTATTAACCGTCGCTTTCAAACGAAATCGTTTAGCTCAGATACTATATCTCGACCGTTATAGACTACAACTTGCATTACCATTTCAGACTTTATTTATCGAACCCTTATAACGATAATGTCCATTAAATTAATCTTCATTACATTTCTTACAACGTCCTGCCCATACAACTCAGAACGTTATTCAAGTTATTACCATTAACTCGGCTTATCAACGATAAACATTACTGTAACACCCCCAAATTCGGGTACTTCGTTTCCACAAGATTTGGTGTTCACTTTCTAAATAAATCATACATCTACCCAATAGTAAAGAATTGCAAAGTAAATTACAACCTTCATAAATACTTAAATAGAATCTTCCTTGACAAAGGATTACAACTTGTCCAAATAAAATCCTAGGGTTAACTAAACCTTGACATCAAATAAATAAATGTGGAAATAAAACATCATCAACTAAGTCTTATTACGATCAAGATTGAAACAACAAGCTTTCACTTGCTCATCTTTCCTTTTCCTTTACTTGTTGACGGTACGTCAACATTCTCAGCTTTAACTGCAAGGGTTATAAAAATATGTAAGAGTGAGCAAACAAAAGCTCACTTGAAATATACAATGGTATACCATGACTGAATATCTTCAAGAGAGTTTGAATAACTTTACTTTCATAAAAAATAAAGAATTGAATAATAATTCTTTAATCATATTTAAAATTCAAATATATAATTTATTTGAGGGTCATACGACCTTGAACTATGTCCTAGGTTATAAATATTTCTATTTAAACCTTTAAAAGTCATTGGGACTATGGACCTTTAACTCGTACTTAGGGGGATCAGCCCTTCGTACCATATATTGTGCACAACCATCTTAACGCTTTCGCATAAATGTCCCCAAATAAATAGGGTTGTTCATTCTCAGTATTTGAATACAAGTCCGAACCAAAGAAAGTTTGGTTTGGATAGATAAAGGAACTTTGAAGTTTTAACTATCATCAACTAGGAGTAGTTGAATCGACTGACAATGCTTTAACAGTTCGATAATATAAGAATTATGAATCAAATGTAAGATACAACAATAGATTTCATAATAACTAGGCATGCCTTGGAAATAACTTAAAGCATTTGATAGATCAAGTAGATCTTGCTTGAACAACTAAGTCAAGATCATATTACTTAATTAATACTTCAATACTTATGCTTTACGAATATTTGAATATAGTATAACTTGTACAATACATAATAAGTTAAGAATCGGAAATAAACTTGCATGATATAATGAGCAAGGTTAGAAACTTGCACAATGAAAAGATACCATGAAAGGACTTGCATAACGTAGAAGAATAATGATTAGAAAACTTGCTCAAGTAAGAGATAAGGAGTAGAGAACTTGCCGCAAGCGCAAGCTACACTTTAATAATTATAATCACTTCCACAATTACCCTACACATTACATTACGTTTAAAACGTCTATTAGTACTTAACTATAACGTTTAAACCGTCGAACTTCATACTCAAGTCCAACTCACAACATGGTTACGACGTACGTCGATACTAATTTACATACGTGAGGCTAAACTCACAATCAAGCACCTCATACACGTATAGTACTTTTACTATCATATTGCACCTTACGGTAATAATATCCAAGCACACATATCATATAACAATATAAGACTTCAATCTATCTTAAACACATCAAAAGCATATTATCTCATTACCTATTACACTTATCAAGTCATAAAAATAAGATAGCTAAACAAACGAGGCATGAAATCTCAACGAAGGGAAAACAAAATTTCCTGGACAGCTTGTTAACCCGCTGGGGCGGGTCCCCCAAGGCTAAAAGCCCCGCTGGGGCGGGTACCACTTCTGGTGGGAATCCCCAGTTCGCGAACGGCTGAGAAATAAGCCAATTTGGCTTATTTCTTCACACTGAATCCGATTTTTCTCAACATGATGAACATGAAACTTGATAACAATAAAATTTTGGACTCTTTTACATGATTATAACATATAAAATCCTTACAACACATAATAAAAACCAAGTTTTCATGATTTTTGACGAAAATTACAATATCAAACATTCTTGACAAAAATTTCTATTACGAATTCGTTTTTTTCAATCAATCCATGTAATTCCAATTGTAATAACTCTAATTCTTAATATATTAACATAATCCATAATCAATTTAAACAATAATCCATAATCAAACACCAATTTGATAGTTTAAAAAGGCTATTTTCAAAATTAGTTCACAGTAAATTACTATGAACATGATTTCTTCATGTTCATCTTAATTACGTGGATTGAATCGCTAAGACAACTATATAACTCATATATAAACATGCTATAATACATATAGCACATAAATTTTATGTTTACGTCAATCTTTCATTCTAACCCAACCAAAAATATGAAAATTCATAAGAACACAAATTCTCCATTAAAACTTGTTTTTACAACAAATTGAATTTTTTAAAATCGTTTATGGCATACAATTCAATTATAAACAGTATATAAACACAATATATATATACAATTTATGTTTACACAATCTCATGAAATTTTCATATTCCCAGAGGACTCAAAACAAGGAAGAACAATTAATTAAATTTTTAAAACTATAAGATAGTAATTATACCCTTTTTGTTTTGATGATAGAAGAAGATGATGATGATGAGGAGCTTGAGTTGTTCCAATTCCTTCTCCTTCTTTTTCTTCTTTCTTTCTCTCTAACTTCTCTGTATTCTCTCTTCTCTACTCTTTCTTCTTTTAGTTTAGGCTTTAGACTAAAACTAACATAAACATAAAAAATATAATACGGATACTTTAACTGACAAAATATATAATAATATGTATTAAGGGCAATTACTTCCCACATAAATTATCAGTTATAGAATTTCAAAAGCCACTAGGGCTTGTTTGGCAAAACAAAGTTATTTAAAAAAATAGATTTTATTAGCTAATGCCTTGTTTGGGTAAAATAGATTTAAAGCTAGTGCAAAGGCCCTGTTTGGCAAAACCTTTTTAAAACAAAAGTAAGGGCCTTGTTTGGTTAAAATAATTTAAAAACTCTTTTCTTTATTTTAATAAATTCTTTTAACACATACTTTAATGTTACACTTTAATTAATTAAATCTTTAACATTCTTATTTAATTAATTAAAAATCTAACATCAATTAATCACATAAAAATTACCGCATAATTATAATTACTCACTAATTATAATTCATGTAACACTCATCACATAATTCATCTAATTTAATTATCTCAATTAAATTAGAATTATACCATAAAATCAATATACATTAATTAAATTAAATATTAAATATTCATTTAATTAATGTATAAATCTTAATTAAATCATTCCACAAAATCACATAATTTATTTATTTAACTCAATAAATAAATCACATAAAATATTTATTCACTTAATAAATATTTAAATTTTAATATACAAAATCTCAATCGTTAGAGTTACTCTTCATTCTCTTATTAATTATCATTCGTTACGACTTATTAACATTCATATGCCATCAACCGACTCTCTTCGATCATCGTTAGATAACATGACAAGCGAAACCCTAATCGGTTCTCTAGGTCGCACGTTTTTTTATCGAATTCCCGTTATCGGATTCCGTATAGAAATTACATAAGTTTTATCTTCATTTCATAACATTCTCGCACCTCGTGCCTCTATTACATCTTACTATGTCAACATTCGTTAACGTCTAAGTCATACAACCAATGTATACTTAGAACGCTCACACGACGCCGATACGATTCCAAGAATCGTTCATGTATCCGGCGTCCCCGTTACTCGCCTTTTAATCTCATTCAACCTTTACTTAAGGTTTCAATCACTTGCTTAAGTGTTACATTAAGTGAATGATATGTTCACTATCGTTCCATACACATTCCCCAAGTGTTGAGCATTAAAAAGTTCTTCACTGGCTTTCCCCTGCACCAGGGCTGCGGCGCCACCTTTTACACTTGAAGCAGCACTGCGGCGCTGCACTTGCAGAGATTTTCTCCCGAACAGGCCCTGCGGCGCAAGCTCTTAAGGCATGGGCGGAGCTGCGGCGCCAGCCCTATTCCATTGAAATTATTTTCAGACTTTGAACTTCCCGAGCTCTTAACGCGATCGTTACAACTCGGAATTGGCTCGTTCCAAAGCTAATAGTTCACATATCTTACATTCTACGATTCCATCCAGTCAGAATTCATTTTTGAATCCGTTGGCAGAAAATTGACTGTTTCATCCATTTTTACGTTTTCGTTAAACGTTCGTGAACGTTCGACGCTCGTTTCTTTGTTTTAACTCCGAATTCGTTCGTCCTTGCTCTCGTAAGTCTTATTTACTTAATCATACGTGTTGCAATCGAAAACTATCCTTTCTGAATCACATGACGACTTTTGAGTTCTATTCCTGGAAATTCACGATTTCGACGCTTAACGTCTAATCGCGTAAACTTTTGTCGAATCTTCGTTACTCGATATTTTTACATCAAACCAAATGGAATCAATACATTGGATATTCCTCCATGATTCTAACCATATCAAACATTAAGTTTCATGGTTTTCTTCATTATGTTCTTCGTGTTCTTCGTTCGTTCTTCGTTATTAATCAATATTATGATTATGATTTTACATTTTCTTGCATTCTAACGTTATAAGTTTGATAATTCACCCTTATAACATCGGAGAGTTCGTATAACTCATTCAAATTTTCCCCTAACATCTTCTATTCTTTTATTCATTCATTAACCATTCATTATGGTTTAACTTAACCATTTCAAGGTTTTAACTCATTTTCTTCATTAACTCCTTAACCATTTACTTATGGTTTTACTCGTTCTTAATTATTAGTGATATAAAGTCCACTAATAACAATCTTCTCATCTCTCACAATCCATACTCTTTTAATTTCCACTTCTCTATCAATTTAAAGATTAAAAGTAAATGAAAACTCAAAATAAACACTTATACCTTTAAGTGTTGTTAAGCTTGTGACTTTGTTCTTGATCAAAGTCTTAAGCTAGCTTCTTTTGTTTCTTAGATTGCTCATCAAGCTCTTCCTCTTCTCTTCTCTTCTCTCTCCATGCTGGGTTTTCAAACAAGGAAAAATGAAGGGCTAAGCCTTCTATTTATAGAGGTTGGCAAGGTGAGGGTAGGTTAGTCATTAGGACCAAACCTCCTCAACCCACCTCCTCTCCACATCACCACCATCTCCCCCCCTTATACAACCTATGTCTCCCCATGTGCTAGCATGAGGTAGCACAAGGCCACCTTATGCAATCACATGCTCATGGGTTGCCCCATAGGTTGCCCCATGGGTTGCCCCTGGGTTGCCCATGGGTTTTTACCCACCCGTTTACCCGCCGGTTTGACCCACGAGTTTAATACTTAGATTTAATTTAAATTAAATCTATTTATTTTGTATAAAATTCGTATTATACGTTGTATAAATTCTCGTATCCTCCTCGTATTATACTCGTATAATAACTCG
Organism: Panax stipuleanatus; assembly: GCA_020205555.1. NCBI lineage: Eukaryota > Viridiplantae > Streptophyta > Magnoliopsida > Apiales > Araliaceae > Panax > Panax stipuleanatus. The sequence continues at coordinate 34,698,352 of CM035122.1, read as the reverse complement.
CATTATACTCGTATACATTTCGTATAATAATCATTTATTATTACATATAACCATTTACTTCCACAATTTCACTTTCCCTAACCCTTGGGGTTTTAAGTCCACAAGCGAAAACTTCGCGAGCCATAAATAAAATATTATTACATATTTCATCTCGTCTCAAAATCCTATCATTACGCGTTTTTCGAAATTTCAAAATAAATTCCCGAACAGAAATGGATGAATAGTGATTTTCGTCATTTTCTTCCCGAGAAAACGTTTCTCGGCTAACTTAATTTTTCACGATATATTACTGTCAAATCTTTCGACAGAATGTCATTCCGACATTCCAATCTCGCGAAAAGGCTTAGGGTTAAAACCCTAACCTCAAACCCTAACCCCTAGGGTTTTAACATAAATAGTGTCTATTTCGTCTTTTTCTCAAAAATATTTTTATTTCCAAAAATATGTTATTTTCGTCTTGAAAATTCTTACTCATTCATTCCAGCTCGTAGCCAGAATCCTCCCCATTTCTAATCATCCTATGTCATAGAATGATTAATATACACATAACACATAATATAATCAATAAAAATTCCTTTTATTAATTATTAATTCTTTAATCTTAACTTCTAGACAATCCGATTTTCTGAATTGTCACATAAAAAGTTATCTGTGAAAACAAGAGGGTTTTCATCATTCTTTTTCAAACTAACAAGTAATTCAAATGTATAATTCTAGTTCTTAAAAGTTTTAGTTTTTGGTTTGTAGAAATTCTCTATGTTTGAGTTTTCATGGTAATTTATTGAGAATATGATTTATATATGTTAATTTGTATATATAAACTGTTTATATATGATTTTTATGAGAATTTGGGTTGTTTAATTCATGAAAATATGATGAATATGAAGAAATCATATTTATAGTAAGTTATAGTGAAGTATTTTAAAAAAATGGATTATTTGATACAAAAATTAGTGTCTAATTCATGTTATAATATATAAATTGATTGTAGATTATGATAATATGTTAAGAAACGAAAACAACATGATTTAAATGAAGTGTTTTTGTTATGAAATGAATTCACAGAGATTATTTTTGTCAAGAACGTTTAACAATGGAGTTTTTCAAAAACATGGAATTAAAAGGTTTTAAGTTGATTATCATGATGTTTATATGGGTAAAATCATTTTAGAAACATCAGTTTATGTTTCGGTAAAGTTTGGTATAATTTATATGAGTAAGATTTGTTGTTTTAACAAAGTTATTAAGCCAAATTGGCTTTTTCTGTGTTTTTCGCGAACCTGTCTGCGTACCACTGTGTCGTGGCTCCGCAACGCCTGTTCTGTGAGTAAACAGAGCGTTGCAGCGCCATAGCAGTATCTGGTGACGTGGCACGACGCCACAATGCCGATTCTGTGTGTTAACTGTAGCACCGAAGCGTCGAGACCGGACTGCAGAGCTTGATGACGTGTCATAGCGCCGCAGCGCCGGTCCTATGCCATTTCACTTGTGTTGTAGCGTCGAGGATGCGCCGCAGCGCCGGTTGTAGTTCATTATGTGGCTCTACCGCGCCACTTGAGCAGTTTGGTCATGTAACAAACGAGAGTTTTGTATATTAATTGAATTAAATAAATATTTTAATTGATTTATTTATTGAGTTAAATAAATAATTAAGGAGATTATGTATGGAGTAATTATATTAAGTGCAATATGTTAACTAAGTTGATGTTTAATAAATTGTGGTGTAGTTCTAATTGAATTGAGATAATTAAATTAGATGAATATTATGTGGCATTTGTTAATAAAGATTTACTAATTTGTTACATGAATTATGATTAATAAGTAAATTACAATTGTGTAGCAATTTAGTATTATGTGGCAATTTTATTTAGTTAATTGATGTTAGCTTGTATTTAATTAAATTGGGATCGTAAGATTTAATTAGATAAAGTGTGACATTAAAAATTATGTGTTAAATGAGTTATTAAAATAAATTAAAAGAGTTTTAAATTAGTTTTGCCAAATAAGGCCCTTAAATCTATTTTAATCTTGTTTTACCAAACAAGGCCTTAGCCCTAAAAATCTATTTTTAAATTTAAAGAGTTTTTTTCCAAACAAGCCTTATGGCTTTTGAGTTTTAAAATTTTGTAACTAATATATTATTAATATTGTGTATTAAGTATTTGTCAATTATATAATATATGTATTATATCTATATTATCAGTTTTCTATTCTACGTAAGTTAGAGTTAGAGTAAGAATAGAGAGTTAGAAAGAACAGAGAGCTAGAGAGAAAAGAGAGAAGAAGGAAGGAAGAGGAAGAAGAGCTTTGAGAAATCAAAACATCCTCATCACCATATTCATCTTCTTTCTCTAGAAGCAAAGGTATAATCTAATTTTAAGTTTTTTTCTTCATGAAAAAGTTGTTTTTACTTCTCTGTAAATTGAGTTTTCCATGAAATTCATATAAATATGTAATTTGTGTTATAACATGCTTATATATGATTCATATGATTGTTTATGTGGTTCAATTCATGTAAATATGATGAACATGAAGAAATCATGTTCATAGCCATTTACAGTGAACTAATTTGAAAAATAGTTTCTTAAATATCAAAATTTATGCTTGATTGTGATATGTTATGTAAATTGATCATAGATTATAATAATATGTTAAGAAACGAACAAAACATGATTTTAATTATGTGATTTGGTTTAAAAATAAAGTCACATTGTTAATTTTCTTCAAGAACGCTTAACAATGGTGTTTTCTTCAAAATCATTAAATTAAAGGTTTTGATTATGTGTTGTGGTGTTTACGTATATTAAAAACATGTTAGAAGTTTAAAGTTATGATTTTTTAAAGTTTTATATGCATTATATGTATAAAAATCTGAGTTTAGTGCGAGGAAATAAGTCAAATTGGGGTTTTTCCTGCACAAGTTCGCGTGCTGATTTTTCACCAGCATGAATGTCCGTTCCAGCAGGCTTTCTTGCTGTCCAAAAAGTTGTTTTGTGTTTTGTGTAGTTTTTATGCGTTACACGATAAGCTAACTTAATGTGATGAATTTGATGACATGTTAAGTGTATAAAACAATAATATAGCATATTGTTGACATGTATAAGACAATTTGAAGTCCCATATTAACAAGTTATGTGTGAATTAGATATTGTTATCGTGAGGTATGATTGTGATAGTTTAAAAGGTTATACACGTGTGATATGCATGTTGTGAGTTTAGATTCACGTTATGTGGTTAGTTAGCGAGTTAAGTTTACAAACCACGTTGTTAAGTTGAACTTAATTGAGAAGTTCAACAGTTAAACGTAGTGGTTATGAAACTAATCGATATTATAAACTTAATGTAATATGTAGGATAATTGTGGAACGTGATTGTAAATTGTAGCTTGTGCAAGAGGCAAGAGTTCTAAACTCGAACTTTACTTTTATTGAGTAAGTTGTTCTATCCTTTCTTGTTATAATTGTACTCTCTAAATTCCATATTGAGCAAATATATTATTGAAGTTCCTTATCGAATTAATGTAACCTTGACTTAATTGTTCAAGCAAGGTTTTATTGAATCTTTCAAATGCTTTAAGTTATTCCTAAAGCATGATTGTTAAATATGATGTCTATTGTTATGACTCATAGTTATTTCATAATTCTTTTATTATCAAATTCTTAATTATTGTAAGTTGATTCAACTACTCCTTAGTTGTTGATAGTTGAACTCTAAATTACCCTTTGAGCTATCTAAATCAAACTTTCTTTGGTGCGGACTCTTTTAATAAATACTGAGATGAACAACCCTATTAATAGGGGATTACCATGAGAAAGCGATAAGATATTTGTGCACAATACATGGTACGAAGGGCTGATCCCCCTAAGTACGAGTTAAGAGTCCATATAGTCTAACGACTGTTAAAGGTCTAAGTAGAAATACTTACTACCTGTGATATAGTTCAAGGTATTATGACCCTCAGATGAATTTTAAATCTTATTCTTGATTATCGATGAATGAAATATTATCTATTCAGTTGAAACTATTCAATACTATCTCATCACTATTCATTGCTATTTCAAGTGAGCTTTTGTTTGCTCACTCTTGCATTTATATAACCATTGCAGCTAAAGTCGAAAGAGTTGACGAACCGTCAACTAGCAAAGGCAAGAGCAAGATGAACAAGTGAATACTTGTTTATATTTATGATATGATTTGTAATAAGATATAAATTTTATTCTGTGATGTTTTATTTTCCACATTTGTTGATGTTAAGGTTTGATAACCCTGGGAATGTTTTTGGACAAGGTTGTTGGGTTTGTACGAAATCGTGACGCAATCAAATTGCAAAAATTAGCGGAAGCATGGTATATCAGAGTTTAAAAATTTCTACAAAACCATTACCCGGATCATCCTTTATGCAAATTATTAATTTAAAACGATAAATAAGAAGTTATGGAATCATACCCTTGTAGAACGAAGCTTCCACAGGTACTAGTTCAACTCCTTGTTCTTCGTGATCTCCTTGAATTTTCGGGTTAGATTCCTTTCTTTGATCAACGTTAGCCACCCAAGTGCTTGGCCTCTAGAGGTGATCCACCAAGGAAGATGAATTATCAAGAAGGAGGGTGTTTGGCTTAACCTTAGTTTTCTATCCTCTATAGAAAAGGAGTACTCTCCAACAATTGGAATTGCATCAATCTAATATCTATTATAAGACTCCTCTTATATAGATATTAGTCAACCCTTCTAATCCTATTAGACATGGGATTTCTTTTAATTAATTAAACTCCTTTAATTAATTTAGGCTTCCCACCACATGGGAATAATTAATTAAATTCATTTAATTAATTTGTCTCCTAATCTTATTAGGAATAAATGAGAGTACTAAATATTAAATTAATTACTAAACTCCTTTAGAAATTAAAATAATAATAATTGTAATAATATTAATAAGACTCCTCTTATTAATTTATATTTAATATTTTCAAAATATTAAATAATAAACATTAAGCTATTTAATTTATTCTATCACCATAGATTAAATTAATTATACTTAATGCATTATTACGATTATGCCATTACCTTCTTAAATAATTATTCTTCCTTTTATGGTGTGACCCTTTAGGTTCTCCATATTAAACCGGTTGTGAATAAATCAATTAAAACAATTTTAATCTTATTTAAATAAATAAATTAAACTAATAATTTATTTAAATAAATAATATTTATTCTACAATAGGGATAAGCCTCCCTAGCGATCAACGACTTTCTAGATAATATAGATTTCAACATTAATCATAAAAGAACCTGTGAGTTAATAGTTACCATACAATTCAATCCTTCCACCATACAATGTCCCAATTAAATATAAGACATGGATTTACTGTCAAGTCTTATTTTATTTAATTATATGTATTTCGATTAGAAAATGCACAACTCCAAATAATGCAAATTAAAAAATCCTTTCTAATTTCATTTCACCTTGGCCAAGGATTCCTGGGTTGTCATTTAACGAATCACATAGGACATATCTCCTCTTTTACTAGAGGTGGTAGATTCTTTATTGATCATTCATTATCTCCATATGTAACTCATTATACCCAAGCATACCCTATATATGCCTTAAAAGGTCTTAAGGAATAAGTCAAAGTATAATTTGTTACATACAAGATACTATGATGATCTCAAGTCCAAGGATTACTTGTACTACTATCACATTAGGAATTCCTATTGACAGGCGAGTAAATCTCCATAAGGTATTCCATAGCGAGTCACGTTCAGTGAACTTATTCTCCAATAAGCACCTACATACTTGCTTTAGTGTCTCCACACAAATGATCATGAGATCAATCATCCTCATCCAATGAGCAAGCAACATATGTACCAATCTATCCGGATTTACTAATCCCCTTTTTAGTAATCCCACGATTGGGAACTATTTTAGTTTTAAAACTTTCTAAGAATTTAGATCTCATTAGCATGATCATCATCATGATTCTAAAAGCATTGCTTAAAACTATGGGTTATTTACATATTATAAAAACAGCAACATGTAGATAATTAAATGCCTGTAATAAATGAATATTTCATTAATAAATAAATAAGATTGTTTACAAAGTACGTGCTTTATCATCATACATGATTGGCTTGTATGCACACTACTATCAATCTCCCACTTGCACTAAAGCCAATCGCCATGGTATCTCATACCCATCTTCTCTAAGTGACGATCAAACTGCTGTTGTGTTAAAGCTTTAGTAAATGGATCTGCAATGTTGTCTTGAGAGTCTACACGCTCCAAGGTGACGTCTCCTCTTTCAATGATCTCCCTGATCAAATGAAATCGCCGCAACACGTGTTTAGATTTCTGATGAGACCTCGGTTCCTTAGCCTGTGCAACTGCTCCTGTGTTGTCACAGTAAATGGGAACTGCTTCTCCAATGCTAGGAACCACATCAAGTTCAGTTATGAACTTCTTCATCCAAACAGCTTCTTTTGCAGCTTCACTTGCAGCTATATACTCTGCCTCTGTCACTGAATCAGCAACTGTTTGCTGCTTGGAACTCTTCCAACTCACTGTGCCTCCGTTCAAGGTAAAAACATACCCTGAAACAGATTTACTGTCATCTTGGTCCGTTTGAAAACTTGAGTCTGTGAAGCCCTCGAGTTTTAATTCAGACCCACCGTAGACAAGAAAAATATCCTTAGTCCTTCTCAAGTATTTTAGGATATTCTTCACTGCCTTCCAGTGCTCTTCTCCTGGATTCGACTGGTATCTGCTCATTACACTAAGTGAATGAGCAACATCCGGTCTAGTACATATCATACCGTACATGATAGATCCTATTGCAGAAGCATAAGGGATCTTACTCATACGGTCTCTCTCCTCAGGTGTCTTTGGGGCCTGTTTCTTGGAGAGATGTATTCCATGGCTCATCGGCATGAGACCTCTTTTGGAATCTTCCATGCTAAATCTCTTTAGCATTGCATCAATGTACGTTCCTTGGGATAAACCAAGCATCCTTTTAGATCTATCTCTATAGATCTTTATCCCCAAAATATAGGATGCTTCTCCCAAGTCCTTCATGGAGAAGTGTTTAGATAACCAGATTTTAATTGATTGTAGCATAGGAATGTCATTCCCTATCAGTAATATATCATCAACATATAATACAAGGAATGAAATTACGCTCCCACTAACCTTCTTGTACACACATGGTTCATCGTCATTTTTGATAAAATCAAACTCTTTGATTGTCTCATCAAAACGAATGTTCCATCTACGAGAAGCTTGCTTCAATCCATAAATGGATCGTTGCAGCTTATAGACTTGATTTATTCCAACCTTTGAAACAAATCCCTCTGGCTGTGTCATATACACATCCTCCTCAAGTTTCTCATTGAGGAAGGCCGTTTTCACGTCCATCTGCCAGATCTCATAGTCGTTATAAGCTGCAATCGCAAGCAAAATCCGAATGGACTTGAGCATAGCTACTGGTGAAAAGGTTTCATCATAGTCAACTCCTTGTCTTTGTTTGAAACCTTTTGCAACCAGTCGGGCCTTATAGGTCTCCACCTTGCCGTCCGCTCCAGTCTTTCTTTTAAAGACCCATTTACACCCAATAGGCTTAATGCCTTCAGGTGGTGAAACCAAAGTCCATACTTTATTTTCATACATAGAGTCCATTTCGGATTTTATGGCTTCAAGCCATTTCTCTGAGTCTTTATTACTCATAGCCTGTTCGTAATTCAATGGATCATCATCATTCATGATGTGTACCTCATCGTCATCCCCTAAAACGAATCCATACCTCTCAGGTATCTTCGGTACTCTTCCAGATTTACGAACAGGGTGTGGTATAGTAGGTTCTTCTACTTGGTCAGGTACCTGACTTTGATCCGTGATAATTTGTGGTTCTTGAACTTCTTCAAGATATATCTTACTCCCACTGACCCCTTCATGGATAAACTCCTTTTCCAAGAAGGCAGCATGTTTCGCAACAAACACCTTTTGATCAGTTGGATGATAGAAATAATACCCTACAGTTTCTTTAGGGTATCCCACAAATCTACACTTTTCGGATTTAGTTTGTAGCTTATCATGTTCAAACTTTTTGACATAAGCTGGACAACCCCAAGTCTTAACATGCTTAAGATTTGGTTTCCTCCCCTTTCACATATCATATGGAGTCTTTGGGGCGGATTTGGTAGGTACCTTGTTAAGTAGGTATGCAGTCATTTCTAGGGCATATCCCCAGAAGGAAATTGGAAGGTCGGTAAAACTCATCATGGATCGAACCATGTCTAACAGTGTTCGATTTCTCCTTTCAGATACTCCATTTAACTGTGGTGTACCTGGAGGAGTCCATTGTGAGATTATACCATTTTCTTTGAGACAATTGAGAAACTCACCGCTTAAGTATTCTCCGCCTCGATCTGATCGAAGTATCTTTATACTCTTGCCCGTTTATTTCTCTACTTCACTTCTGAATTCTTTGAACTTTTCAAATGATTCCGACTTGTATTTCATTAAATACACATATCCAAATCTTGAGTGATCATCAGTGAAAGTAATAAAATAAGAATACCCACCCCGTGCACTTGTTGTCATAGGCCCACAAACGTCTGTGTGAATCAATGTCAACAACTCTGTAACTCTTTCTCCTCTTCCACTAAAAGGAGATTTAGTCATTTTACCCATGAGACAAGATTCACAAGTTGGATATGATTCATAATCGGATAGCTCGAGGAGCCCATCTTTATGCAACTTGGATAATCTTGTTTCATTGATATGACCGAGTCTACAGTGCCACATGTAGGTATAATTAATATCATCTCTTTTCCTTTTCTTAGTTTGTTCAATTTGAAATATATTTTCTTGTAAGTCAAGTGTATAAAGTCCATTTCGCAAATTTCCAATACCATATAAAACATCGTCTTTATAAATAGAACAACTATTGTTCTTTATAACAACGTTAAATCCTTCCATATCCAATACAGAAATTGAAATAATGTTTTTAATAGTATTCGGAACATAATAACAATTATTAAGATAAATGGACTTGCCCGAAGGCATTGCTAAATAATAAGTTCCTACAGCTAATGCAGCAACCTTTGCTCCATTCCCTAATCGTAGGATCACCTCATCATTGTTCAGCTTTATACTTCTGACCAGTCCCTTCACATTATTACATATGTGAGAACCACAGCCGGTATCCAATACCCAAGTAGAATTTTGACTTTCTGAAAAATTAATTTCAATCATGAACAAACCTTGATTGGAAGTCAAAGCTTCTCCAAGCTTCTTGTCTGCCAGAAACTTCTTGCAGTTTTTCTTCCAATGACCCGGCTCGTTGCAATGGAAGCACATTACTTTGCTAGCTGGATCAGATTTCTTTTGTTCCTTTATGTTCACCTTGCCCTTGGTCATCCGAGATCGGAAGAGCTCCTTAGATATTTCATATCTAGCAGTCCTACTTTGTTCACCATACAACTCCTTGAGGTGAATCAACATAGTAGGAGCATCCATGTTTTCTTGCTGACGCTGAAGCTCGTTATTCATGGATGCGAGCATGATGCATTGAGCTACAGATGCATCATCTTGCCACTTTACAATGGTGGCAATCTCTTCCTCAGAAGTTGTTTCTGGAACAGTTCCAGGGACATGTGAGTTTAGGACATAAGAAATCTTTTCAGCAGTGAGAACTATTCTCAGATTTCTTAGCCAGTCCGTATAATTCGGCCCGGTAAGCTTATTAGCATCAAGTATGCTTCGCAGTGAAATTAGTGATTTTGACATTTTTAAAATTCTGCATGTGAAAAACAACATTTTAGCAAACATTCATTTTATTAATTTTGCATACCAAAATAAATTTAGGTCTTTATTTTAAATTGGTATCTCCCACTATTTTTATCAAACTATATTACCCTCACTTATATAGTTCGGCAACATCTAATTCAAAATTTGCTAGTGAGAATAAGGATCCCATTTCAAATGTATATAACCTTGTGGATAGCACAACAAGCGATATACAAATAAATAGGTAGACAACTCTTGTCAATTACATCACCATGTAATTCCTTTTATTTTGCCTCTTAAATCATAATGGTCAAGTGTGTGCACATCCGAACTAAAATAATTTAAGTTAAGTCCAGCCTAGCACTTTCATAAATTCAAAAAAGAAAAATGTTCGTCCTTGTGGATAGCACAACAAGACTAGATCGTTCAATTTTCTTGATAAGCATCAAATGTGATTAATTAACATCTTAAATACGCAATACTCGCCTTGTGGATAGCACAACAAGCTCATATTAAATATCTAATACTCTATTAATTTATCATGCTAGAAGGCGACGCTCGATATTCCAAATATCATTTGAACACTTCGGACTTAATATTATTTCTTTGAGGGGTTTGTTATTATTAGTCTCATCTTTGTTTAGCGCGCATGCACATATATATATAAAATACGCGTCATTTTATTAAACATGCGAAGCATGTTTGCATAAAATATAATATATATAATATTTAGCATGCAATATAGAATACTATATTCTACCCGGATTGATTATGGATTTTTATTCTAGTTTGGTTCACTAGAGCCACCAAGTGAACCAAAAGGTCAAACCTAGGGGTGCAAGAATTTAAATTTAAACGTAACTATTACATTTAAATCCGGGCTCCATACAAACGGGTCTTCACGCGCTCCTTGCTCCTTGGTCTCTAATTTTTAAAGATAATTCTAACTATTTCTATTACATTAAACTATTTAATTTAAATAGAAACCTTGATCAACAGTCAAGGGGAAGTACATAGGAGGGAGATAGAATTTTACATCAAGAAAAAAAAATTAGAGAAGACGAGGTACGCAGACCCCATTTAATAAAACTCATTCATTCAAGCATTCAACTAAAATAAAATCCAATCACATTGGTCAAATAGTCCATAATCAATCCCCATTTATTTTCATACATATCACCATATATATCAATAAATAAATATTCATCTCATGAATTAAAACATTCCATATATATATGAGTATCATTTAATGGGCAATTTTAAATTGCATGAAATCCAATTTCAAGATTAAAATAAACTCTTTATTTTAATTATAAAATTATTTAGAATATAATATATAAATATATCATATTTATTTATTTTTTTAAAAAAGTCACCTTCTTTTATTAAAAGAGTCATGCAGGTTTATTAAAAAAGTCCTTTCCTGATGGGTCACCTTCTTTTTGGAGTAAGAAAGAGACAACACCTTTTCTTTGCAGAATTCAAGATTAGCACACAAAAAAATTGTGATTCGTCCCAAAAAAAGTCTTTTTTTTTTTTTTTTTTCGTTAAAAAATATAATTTTATACAATAAAATTATGCCCAATAAATTATTTTAAATACATACCCATATGTATATGAAATCAAAAATAAATTAATAATTGCATAAAGATTTGGCTCTGATGCCACTGTTGGGTTTGCACGAAATCGTGACGCAATCAAATTGCAAAAATTAGCGGAAGCATGGTATATCAGAGTTTAAAAATTTCTACAAAACCATTACCCGGATCATCCTTTATGCAAATTATTAATTTAAAACGATAAATAAGAAGTTATGGAATCATACCCTTGTAGAACGAAGCTTCCACAGGTACTAGTTCAACTCCTTGTTCTTCGTGATCTCCTTGAATTTTCGGGTTAGATTCCTTTCTTTGATCAACGTTAGCCACCCAAGTGCTTGGCCTCTAGAGGTGATCCACCAAGGAAGATGAATTATCAAGAAGGAGGGTGTTTGGCTTAACCTTAGTTTTCTATCCTCTATAGAAAAGGAGTACTCTCCAACAATTGGAATTGCATCAATCTAATATCTATTATAAGACTCCTCTTATATAGATATTAGTCAACCCTTCTAATCCTATTAGACATGGGATTTCTTTTAATTAATTAAACTCCTTTAATTAATTTAGGCTTCCCACCACATGGGAATAATTAATTAAATTCATTTAATTAATTTGTCTCCTAATCTTATTAGGAATAAATGAGAGTACTAAATATTAAATTAATTACTAAACTCCTTTAGAAATTAAAATAATAATAATTGTAATAATATTAATAAGACTCCTCTTATTAATTTATATTTAATATTTTCAAAATATTAAATAATAAACATTAAGCTATTTAATTTATTCTATCACCATAGATTAAATTAATTATACTTAATGCATTATTACGATTATGCCATTACCTTCTTAAATAATTATTCTTCCTTTTATGGTGTGACCCTTTAGGTTCTCCATATTAAACCGGTTGTGAATAAATCAATTAAAACAATTTTAATCTTATTTAAATAAATAAATTAAACTAATAATTTATTTAAATAAATAATATTTATTCTACAATAGGGATAAGCCTCCCTAGCGATCAACGACTTTCTAGATAATATAGATTTCAACATTAATCATAAAAGAACCTGTGAGTTAATAGTTACCATACAATTCAATCCTTCCACCATACAATGTCCCAATTAAATATAAGACATGGATTTACTGTCAAGTCTTATTTTATTTAATTATATGTATTTCGATTAGAAAATGCACAACTCCAAATAATGCAAATTAAAAAATCCTTTCTAATTTCATTTCACCTTGGCCAAGGATTCCTGGGTTGTCATTTAACGAATCACATAGGACATATCTCCTCTTTTACTAGAGGTGGTAGATTCTTTATTGATCATTCATTATCTCCATATGTAACTCATTATACCCAAGCATACCCTATATATGCCTTAAAAGGTCTTAAGGAATAAGTCAAAGTATAATTTGTTACATACAAGATACTATGATGATCTCAAGTCCAAGGATTACTTGTACTACTATCACATTAGGAATTCCTATTGACAGGCGAGTAAATCTCCATAAGGTATTCCATAGCGAGTCACGTTCAGTGAACTTATTCTCCAATAAGCACCTACATACTTGCTTTAGTGTCTCCACACAAATGATCATGAGATCAATCATCCTCATCCAATGAGCAAGCAACATATGTACCAATCTATCCGGATTTACTAATCCCCTTTTTAGTAATCCCACGATTGGGAACTATTTTAGTTTTAAAACTTTCTAAGAATTTAGATCTCATTAGCATGATCATCATCATGATTCTAAAAGCATTGCTTAAAACTATGGGTTATTTACATATTATAAAAACAGCAACATGTAGATAATTAAATGCCTGTAATAAATGAATATTTCATTAATAAATAAATAAGATTGTTTACAAAGTACGTGCTTTATCATCATACATGATTGGCTTGTATGCACACTACTATCAAAGGTTGTAATCCTTTTTATAAGGAAGATTTTATTTATTAACAAAGGTTGTAATTTATTTTACATTTCTTATTTATGGGCAGTAGTTATGTTTTATTTAGATAGTGAACACCAAATTCCGTGAAAATAAAGTACCCGAATTTGGGGGTATCACAGGCCAGATATGGTTATTTAAGTGTACAATTCTTTGAGAATATTAATCTAAGGATTATAAAAGCATGTTAATGAAATAATATGTTGATTAAACAGTATGTAATCGCATTTTTAATATGAGATTGACGATTTTAAATTGTAAGTTGATTAATTATTAACAAGTTTAAGTTTGAAGTGGGTAATAAAAGGAAGTATGGTTTGATCATGTTATGTACTAACTAATGATTAAACCTAATGACTACAAGTTGTAAGTTAACTTAGATTGGTTAACTAATTATATGACTTAGCTATGTGATAACTAATTCGTGTTGCTATTGTTAATAACATGTGTGTAGGATAATTGAGGAACGAATTATTAATTTGCTAGCTTACACACAAGGCAAGTTGTTCTATCCTTTCTTGTTTATGTTTAAGCGAGTTTTTGAATCTTATTTTAATATTGAACAAGTTTCTAATTTAATTTCCTTATTGAAAATGAGTGTAACCTTGGCTTATTATTATCATTTAAGCAAGGTTTACCGTATCTTTCAAATGCTTTTAAATTTACTTCTAAAGCATGACTTTTAAGTATGATGTCTACTCGTTTGTGACTCATAATTATTCCATAACTCTTTTGTTATCGAACTCTTAAGTAATAGTTAAGTTTTAACTCAACTACTCCTTAGTTGATGATTGTTGAACTCTAAATTACCTATTGAGCTAATCCAAACCAAACTTTCTTTGGTGCGGACTCGTTGGTTAAAGCTGACATGAGCAACCCTATTATAATGGATTATTACACGAAAGCGTTAAGATGTTTGTGCACAATACATGGTACGAAGGGCTGATCCCCTTAAGTACGAGATAGAAGGTCTGTATAGTCTAACGACTGTTAAAGGTTTAAGTAGAAATACCTATAACCTAGGACATAGTTCAAGGTCTTGTAACCCTCAGATGAATTCTAAATCTTGTCTTCAATTCTTGATTATCGACGATAGAGAATGTTATTCAATTCGATTGAACTTATTCAGTGACATGTTATCATTATTGATTGTTATTTCAAGTGAGCTTTTGTTTTGCTCAATCTTGCATATATAACCATTGCAGCCAAAGTTGAGAAAGTTGACAAGCCGTCAACCAGTAAGGGTAAGGGCAAGATAAAAAAGTGATGAAGACTTGTTCAATTTATTATTTGATTTTTGTATCAAGACTTAATTTTTTATGAGATGTTTTATTTCCGCACTTGATGATTGTTTTAAGGTTAGAAACCTAGGAACGTTTGACGATTATGTAATCCTTTTATAAGGAGATTTTAAATAAGGTTGTAATTTATTTTGCATTCCTTTATTCATGGGTAGTTAATTATGTTTTATTTAGATAGTGAACACTAAATTCTGTGGAAATGAAGTACCCGGATTTGAGGGTGTCACACAAAGTCTCCAAAAATATATTAACATATACATTACTACGAACATCAAATTAAATTCTATACATTATGCACTAGTTTAAAGAGTACAAATAGGAGTTCCAAATATCAACGTCAAAATGAACTATCATAATAAATTTGACAAAAAATAATAATGAGAGACAATACTAAATTTCAGAACGAGTAGCCAAAACGAATAAATTAAAATCAAAAAAGTCGTATCTGGAGTAAACAATGTAGTACCCAAAATCTATTTCAAATTATGACTCGTTTAAACTCCCTTCGTCCGAACTAATTAAAAGATTAAATTAAATAATTATAAATTTAATAAAATTATAACATTACATTTAATAGTCATTAACTTTTAAAATTCTGTTAATCATCAATATTTTCACATCTTATAGTTACTACTGCCATGTTTCAATTAATCATCTATATTGCCTTATTATTATATTTTATTGTCTGTATATTATTCATGCGGGTCACTTATTATTGGACAAGAGCATTCATTTAATTAAATTTTTTTAACTAAATTATTACATAACATGCATATATAACTGCCATAAAAAAACCAATATAGCCTTTTTCAAATTCTTGATTACAGGTCATGTGTTATCCTTATATATAATAATTTTCATTCCCTACGTTCCAAACAGAATGCTTACTCAATTCATATGGACATAAGCAATTAACATAATGTATACACATGATCGATCCTCTTCTCCGGCGAACCTTAAACAGTGAAAAAAGAACGAACCGGCTATAGCGACGATTTTTTTCCGTCGCTATAGCATACAAAGTCGACGACATAGCTATGGCGATAGTTCGAACAGTCGCTATAGCTCAAAAAACCGTCGCTATAACCGGTTGGTGTGCTGTCACAAACAACCAAAAATAAAACCTTACTGCGAAAGATAATTATGTAGTAGTGCAAGTAAGAGTCGATCCCACAGAGACTGATTAATCTATTTTTCTACTTTGTATTCCAAAAGAGGGGGTTTTTTTAATATTATTAATTAAAATAAAGGAATGTGTAAAATAATGTAACAAACTAAATCAGGAGAACAAACCTTGGATTAAATCAACTTCTACCTTAGAAAAATACACTGGTCATTGACTCAAGCATACGCAATTAATACTTTGAATATTTATCGTTAGAATCAATTCACCGTTTAGAATCATTCCATGTCTTTTCTTAATTTTAGTTAGATAGAAACAAGCGATCTAAAGAACCCTATCTACTAAACAACTTCAGACAAGCGCTAAAAGTTTAATCTAGTAGAAGCATTGAGAATCAGAAAAACCGATGAAGCTAAACAACACAAGCACAAGCGGTTGTATTTAATTCAGTTAAATATTCTTCCCAAGATATAATAATCTCGTGATCTGCAGTCAATTATTAATCTTAGTTACTTCACAAATTAGATTGACCAAACAATTACGGATTTGATGTCTAATTTAGCAGTAGATTTCAGTGAAAAATAAACTAGTATGCATCCTAGCAATTAAACAAATCAATCATATAAATTCAAGCGCCGAAGAATAATCAATACTCATAATATTAATTGAACAAATAAAATCAATTAGATCTCACAGTGTAATAATCTAAGGTTTCCGTCTTCTTAATCCAAGAACAAAAGTTTAGCTACACATAGCCATAGAATCACCAAAGAATAAAGAGAAAAGTATTTCTATTGATTAAAATTAAGATATCCTCTACATGCTACTTCAAGTTCCTTTTATAATACTAAAATCGTAGCCCTAATCTCCCTTAGCTTCCATTCCAATCCAAGTAACGCAAGGAAATCAGCAGCTGACCCGCGCGCCTCCCTGCCCCAACGGGGATCTTTAGCCTAACCGCCCCGCCCCAGCGAGGATACCTACTGCCCAGTCGGCTGGAATTCGTTTGCATGTCCTTGTATTCTATTTTGCATGCTGATTTCGCTTCTTCCATGATATAAATCGTGGCCCACTTGATTGCTATGAATCCTTTCTCCAATTGAAACTCTCAAATCCGTAAGCTGCTAATTCACTAACTCTTTAGCCCACTTGATAATTGTCTCGCTTGCATGCGTGGCCCACCTAGCATTCCTTTGCCAGCTGTTGAAAATCGTGAGCTGCTAGGATCCATGCAAACCTCCTCCAATTTGGAAAGGAATCCATAATCTTAAAAATACCATGTAGGCCCACGTGCTTGCCTATATAATGTTTACTTCCTTTGCATGCAACTTCCGAATTGGGTTTAAAAAAAATCACAAACTTATTTCTTTTCATCATTTCAGCCCTTTTAGCTCTAATTCCTCCTGAAATCAATAAATATCTTAATAAGCCCATATACACTATAAAACATGTAATAAACTAAATATAAAAGAATCAAAATTATGAATATTATGTACTTATCAAATTCTCCCATACTTATCTTTTGTTTGTCCTTGGGCAAAATAAAGATAAACTATAACACAAAAATTCAACCAAACAAATTTGATAAACTTGAGCCACGAGTTACTATGAACTTCAACATTGACCTCAAAGATTCAAAACAATAACTCTTAGGAAACTTCAAAATAATGTATCATCTGAAACCCAAATTAATTTATTAATCTTACTTTACTCTCAACCCCTTGTGCGTGTGTGAATCCATCTGTATCAAACCAATCAGACCACAGAAAAATTTATAAAATCGAAGCCTTAAAGGAGAAAGAAAAACTCAACCACTTGTATTCCCACAAATCTTAGTTAACACCAGCAGATAACATTAAAGGATCAAAAGGCTTTTCTTTCTTATTTTTTCTTTTCTTTGGTAAGTGCATTTTATGCTCCATCTTACCAACGAGTGCGTTTTACGCTCCATCTCGCATGTCACGTGTTTATGAATAGTGCGTTTTACGCTCCATCTCAGCCCACCACATGAATCATTATAGATTTTTTTTCTCTTTTTTTTCCAAGCTTACAAACTTTGCCTAAATCATTTCCCTTTTCTTAAATAGTACCTCATGTCAACTTCGAGTAATGATCAAACAAATGATAGAGTTCCAAAATTTCTCCAATAAACATTTAATCAGATAAATTTCTTTCAAGTCAAAACTAGGTCGAACAAATGGGCATGTGCTCAATAATGAAGGGTCTCAAGTAAAGTAATCATCAACAAAGAAAACCTAAATTTAGATTACCCAATGTCTATCAATCTTCCAAGAAGTCATCAAAAAGAACTCAAAATTTTATCAATGGTCAAGAATCAAAATCCAAATTAATTTATTACTCAAGTGACACATCCTAAAACTACCCCATTTTTGTAGGAAACGCGATTGCACTTAGCATTTGCAACAAGCCTTTAAACCTCAAGGTTACCCCAAGTGAACGAGTTTTATCTCGTGAGGGTTTGTAGTGAATATACCCACAAAATTCTAATAAAAATATCCTAAATCCTTCCCCCCACACTTAAAACTTACATTGTCCCCAATGTAAACTAAAATGCAAAGAAAAGTAAAGAGATACTTCCCTATGGGTTGCCTCCCATGCAGCGCCTTTGTTTATGGTCGTTGGCTCGACTCAACGCTTCCTTTGAGTTAATTAGTATAGACGGGATCCTCAAGGTCCACATTCTCCACTTTTTCTTCTCGGAACCCCTCATAGAAATATTTGAGTCTATGACCATTCACCTTGAACACTTTAGAAGTTGTTAAACTTTTGATTTCAACTGCACCATGAGGAAAAACATTAGTAACAACAAAAGGTCCATTCCAACGAGAACGTAACTTACCTGGAAACAACCGAAGCCGTGATTAGTAGAGAAGAACTTTTTGACCAATTTGAAATTCTTTCCTAGAGATCTTTTTGTCATGAAAAGCTTTCATTTTTTCCTTGTAAATCCGTGCGCTCTCATAAGAATCATTACGAATTTCTTCCAACTCTTGTAGTTGCAACTTCCGGTGTTCTCCACTTTCATCCATCTTCATATTGAAGCTCTTAATAGCCCAATAAGCTTTATGTTCCAACTCAATGGGCAGGTGACATGGTTTTCCAAATACTAATCTATAAGGTGACATACCAATGGGTGTCTTGAATGCGGTTCGATATGCCCATAAAGCGTCATCCAAGCGCAAACTCCAATCTTTTCTGCTTGGGTTAACTTTCTTTTCAATGATTGCTTTGATTTCTCTATTTGACACCTCTGCTTGTCCATTAGTCTGCGGGTGATAAGCAGTTGACACCTTATGAGTCACATGGTACTTCCTCAACAATGCTCCCACAGTTCGATTGCAAAAGTGCGTCCCTCGATTACTAATTAGAGCTCTTGGAATGCCAAACCTAGAAAAGATGTTAGACTAAATAAAATTTGCAAAAACTTTAGAATTTTCAGTCCTGGTGGCTTTGGCCTCCACCCATTTCGAAACATAATCAACAACAAGTAAGATAGTATAACCAAAAGATACAGGAAATGGCCCCATGAAATAAATTCCCCAAACATCAAAAAATTCACAATATAGTATGGGGGTTTGCAACATCTCATTTCATTGGGAAATATTACTTATCTTTTGACAATTATAGCATGACTTGCAAAACAAATATGAATCTTTGAATAGAGATGGCCAAAAGAAACCACTTTCTAATACCTTCCTTGCTATTCTCTTGGGTCCAAAGTGACCTCCATAGCATAAGTATGGCAAAAAGTGAGAATAGAAGCAATTTCACCTTCAAGGACGCATCTTCGTATTATTTGGTCGGCACAATGCTTCCATAAGTAGGGATCATCCCACACATAATGCTTGGAATCACTTTTGATTTTATCTCTTTGAGCCTTGGACAAACCAGAAGGTAAGATGCTAGTAGCCAAATAATTTACAATATTTGCATACCAAGGCATGGTTGTATTTGCAGAAAATAAATGTGCATCTGGAAACTCTTCTTTCAGTTGAAGCGCATCATGCACATGAACTAAACGACTCAAGTGGTCCACAACACTATTCTCCGATCCTCTTTTGTCCTTAATTTCCAAGTCAAATTCACTCAAGAGAAGTATCCATCTTATCAATCTTGGTTTTCCCTCTTTCTTTGTCATCAAGTAACGAAGAGCTTCATGATCAGAATACACAGTAACTTTAGTACCAAGCAAATAAGATCAAAAATTTTCTAAAGCAAAAACAACAGCTAAAAGCTCTTTTTCGGTAGTAGAATAGTTTCGCTGAGCATCATTCAAAGTTCTCGATGCGTAATAAATGGCATGTGATGCTTTTTCAATTCTTTGGCCCAAAACAGCTCCTACAACGTAGTCACTTGCGTCACACATTATCTCAAAAGGAATGGTCCAATTAGGTGGTTGAATAATTGGAGTGGATGTCAGCGATTTGTTCAATTTATCAAACGCCTTGTGACACTCCTCATCAAATTCAAACTCTGCATCCTTTTGAATTAAATTGCATAGGGGTGATGCTATTTTGGAAAAGTCCTTGATGAATCTCCGATAAAAACCTACATGTCCAACAAGAAAACGAATTTTCCGAACACTAGTGGGATATGAATGAGATTGAATAACATCAACTTTAGCTTTCTCTACTTCAATTCCCCTAGATGAAACAATATGACCCAAAACTATACCTTGTTCAACCATAAAATGATATTTTTCAGAGTTTAAGACAAGGTTAGTTTCTATGCATCTTTGAAGAATAAATGTAAGGTTATGCAAACATTTATCAAATGAGTCTCTATAAACTGTACAATCGTCCACAAAAACTTCCATAATATGCTCAATATAATCAAAAAATATGCTAATCATACACCTCTGAAAGGTAGCCAGTGCGTTGCAACGTTCGAAGGCCATGCGGCGATACGTAAAGGTACCAAATGGGCATGTAAAAGTTATCTTTTCTTGATCCTCTAGGGCGATTGTAATTTGAAAGTAACTTGAATAACCATTAAGAAAGCAATAATAAGAATGACCAGCTAATCGTTCAAGCATTTGATCAATAAAAGGTAAAGGAATATGGTCCTTGCGGGTTATAGCATTTAATTTTCTATAATCTATACAAACCCTCCACCCATTTTGAACTCGGGTGGGAACCAACTCGTCATTCTAATTTTTCATAACAGTTATTCCAGTCTTCTTAGGAACCACTTGGACTGGGCTCACCCAACTGCTATCCGAAATAGGGTAGATCACTCCGACGTCAAGAAGTTTGAGAATTTCTTTCTTCACGACATCCACTATGGGAGGGTTCAATCTCCTTTGTAGTTGACGAGCAGGTTTCACTTCGTCTTCCAACAAGATCTAATGCATGCATGTAGATGGGCTTATTCCTTTAATATCAGGTATCGTCCATCCAATGGCCTTCTTATGCTCCTTTAGACATGCATGAGTTTCTCTTCTCGTGATGCACCAAGTGTATTGGAGATAATCACTGGTAATGTTTCTCCTTCTCCAAGGAACACATATTTGAGATGACTAGGAAGAGGTTTCAAATCGTGAATTGGTGCCTGCAAAATAGAGGGTAAAGACTTCTCGTTAGAAATCGGAAATTCAACATAAAAGATGTTACCTGATTTTGGAGCGTCATTCAAATCTGTTACAGTTGCTTGCAACTCGGTGCTCAAAGTTAAATTCACACTTTCTTCATCAATGTTCTTCCTAAGTACAGTTTCTAATTTATCCTTACCATCAAGTTCAAAGACTTCTTGTGCTAAAGAGTCAATCACATCAACAGAATAAACATAATTATCATCAGTGGGATATTGCATGACATCATAAATATTAAACTTAACAATATCACCATCAAATTCCATCGAAAGTGTACCACTATGAACATCTATTTTAGTCTTTGATGTCTTTAAAAATGGTCTTCCTAACAAAATAGGAGCATTTTGGTCACCGTTTTCCATATCAAGCACATAAAAATCAGTAAAAAAGATCAAATCATTGACTTGCACAAGGACATCCTCAACTATACCTTTGGGATAAGCATTAGATCTGTCAGCCAGCTATATTACAATACCAGTTTTACTCAAAGGTTCAAGTGATAAAGTAGCATATATAGAATATGGCATAACGTTTATAGAAGCTCCTAAGTCTAACATGGCTTTTTCAAATCTGGTGCTACCTATCGTGCACGAAATAGTGAACATACCCGAATCTTGGCATTTAGTGGGGAGTTTTCTTTGAATAACTGCTGAGACATTCTCCCCTACCCTTACCTTTTCATATTTTTTTATTTCCTATTTCCTCTTGTGTGTACATAGTTCTTTCAAAAATTTAGCATAACGAGGTACTTGTTTAATAGCATCTAACAATGGAATATTTACCTCGCATTTACGAAAAGTTTCATATAAATCTGAATTTTTCTCGTTTTTTCTGTTTTCTGTTAAAGCAAAAGGGAAATGAGGTACCGGTTTATATTCAAAGAGAGGGGGAAATTTACGCTTAGGTTCATCCTTGTCATTCAGAACACCGTTGTTTGCTTCTTCTTTTTCCTCATATGAATTTTCTTGATCTTGTGGTGTAGGCACTGTCTTTTCAGGAATTGCTATCTCTTTACCATTCCTCAAAGTGATTGCACTTGCATTTTCTTTTGGATTCACCACTGTTTGAGAGGGTAATTTTCCAGTGATTTGCGCTTCCAATCGACTTATTACAGTTGCCATTTGTCCCACTTGCGTACCCAAATTCTGAATACTTGCCCTGGTATCCTGTTGGAATTGTAACGTGTTAGTGGCAAGTGATTTAACAATATCTTCTAAAGACATACTAGAGTTAGAAGATTGGCCATGTTGTTGTCTATTGGGATACGATGGTTTGTACTGCTGCTGATTTGGAAAAGTTTGAGTTGCGAGTTGACTTGCTTGTGGATTCCCGTAGCTAAAGTTAGGATGATCCCTCCATCCAGGATTATATGTATTCGAATAGGGATCATATTTCCTTTGTGGTTGCCCAGGAAATCCTCCTGCTGCATTTGCATGTTCAACGGACTCCACTTGAAGAGTTGGGCACATATCTGTCAGATGTCCTACTACCGCACAAATTCCGCAAGCTTTTACATGTTGTGTGTTACCTGTACCCATTTGACGAACAAGAGAAGTTAAACTCGCAAGTTGTTGTTCAATGGAAGAAATTTGTACCTCACTAGTATTCCTAGGTACAGAATCAAGTCTAGTGCCAAATTGTTGAGAGTTAGCTGCCATATTCGCAATTAGGTTTCTTACAGCCTCGGAAATCTTATCCACCAAAGCTCTGCCACTAGCAGCGTTAATCATGCTTCTATCGGTACAACTGAGACCTTCATAGAAGTATTGGATGAGAAGCTGATCACTAATTTGGTGATGAGGGCAACTAGCACATAATCTCTTGAAACATTTCCAATACTCATGTAGGGATTCTCCGTTGTTCTGCCTCACACCACAAATTGACTTCCGAATGTTGGCTGCCCTTTAAGCAGGAAAATATTTCTCTAAAAATAATCTTTTAATCTCTTCCCAGGTGGTGATACTTCTGGAGTGTAGATAGTAAAGCCAATCCTTAGCTAAATCTTTCAGAGAAAATGGAAAGGCTCTTAGCTTGATCTATTCTTCGGTTACGCCGGTAAGTTTCATACTCGTGCATACCACATGAAATTCCTTCAAGTGTTTGTGGGGATTTTCACCTGCCAAACCATGAAAAGAAGGTAGAAGATGTATTAGTACAGATTTCAATTCAAAGTGAGTATTAGTATTAAGATTAGGAAAAGTTATGCATAA
The DNA here is from genome assembly GCA_020205555.1 of Panax stipuleanatus. Taxonomy (NCBI): domain Eukaryota; kingdom Viridiplantae; phylum Streptophyta; class Magnoliopsida; order Apiales; family Araliaceae; genus Panax; species Panax stipuleanatus. The sequence goes on along the minus strand of CM035122.1, from coordinate 34,674,765 downwards.
GGGTTGTTGGTTCAAATCAGGAGCCGAAAGCTCTTTCAGGGTTCGATTTGCGGCCATGGCTTCCTTTTCTGCACGATTCGCCCGAGCTTCCTTCCTTAATCTCTGAATAGTTCTCTCTATCTCTGGATCACACTTTAAATCACCTTGATTAGTAGATCGAGTTTCGGGCATAAACAATCAAGGAAATTCAAATTACTTATAAGAAATAAAAAGTAAAATAAAATAAGGATCACAAAAATATAAAAATAAACTAAAATTAGTCCCCAGCAACGGTGCCAAAATTTGGTGTGCTATCGCAGACAACCAAAAATAAAAACTTACTGCGAAAGATATTTAAGTTGTAATGCAAGTAAGAGTCGATCCCACAGAGACTGATTAATCTATTTTTCTACTTTGTATTCCAAAAGAGGGGGTTTTGAATATTATTAATTAAAATAAAGGAATGTGTAAAATAATGTAACGAACTAAATCAGGAGAACAAACCTTGGATTAAATCAACTTCTACCTTAGAAACATACACTGATCATTGACTCAATCATACGCAATTCATACTTTGAATATTCACCGTTTAGAATCATTCCATGTCTTTCCTTAATTTTAGTTAGATAGAAACAAGCGATCTAAAAAACCCTATCTACTAAACAACTTCAGACAAGAGCTAAAAGTTTAATCTAGTAGAAGCTTTGAGAATCAGAAAAATCGAGAAGCTAAAAAACACAAGCACAAGCGGTTGTATTTAATTCAGTTGAATATTCTTCCTAAGATATAATAATCTCGTGATCTGCAGTCAATTATTAATCTTAGTTACTTCACAAATTAGATTTACCAAACAATTACGGATTTGATGTCTAATTTAGCAGTAGATTTCAGTGAATAATAAACTAGTATGCATCCTAGCAATTAAACAAATCAATCAAATAAATTGAAGCGCCGAAGAATAATCAATACTCACAATATTAATTGAACAAATAAAATCAATTAGATCTCACAGTGTAATAATCTAAGGTTTTCGTCTTCTTAATCCAAGAACAAACGTTTAGCTACACATAGCCATATAATCACCAAAGAATAAAGAGAAAAGTATTTCTATTGATTGAAATTAAGATATCCTCTACATGCTACTTCAAGTTCCTTTTATAATACTAAAATCGTAGCCCTAATCTCCCTTAGCTTCCATTCCAATCCAAGTAACGCAAGGAAATCAGCAGCTGACCCGCGCGCCTCCCTGGCCCAACGGGGATCTTTAGCCTAACCGCCCCGCCCCAGCGAGGATACCTACTTCCCAGTCGGCTGGAATTTGTTTGCATGTCCTTGTATTCTATTTTGCATGCTGATTTCGCTTCTTCCATGATATAAACCGTGGCCCACTTGATTGCTATGAATCCTTTCTCCAATTGAAACTCTCAAATCCGTAAGCTGCTAATTCACTAACTCTTTTGCCCACTTGATAATTGTCTTGCTTGCATGCGTGGCGCACCTAGCATTCCTTTGCCAGCTGCTGAAAACTGTGAGCTGTTAGGATCCATGCAAACCTCCTCCAATTTGGAAAGGAATCCATAATCATAAAAATACTATGTAGGCCCACGTGCTTGCCTATATAATGTTTACTTCCTTTGCATGCAACTTCCGAATTGGGTTTAAAAAAAACCGCAAAGTTATTCCTTTTCATCATTTCAGCCCTTTTAGCTCTAATTCCTCCTAAAATCAATAAATATCTTAATAAGTCCATATACACTATAAAACATGTAATAAACTAAATATAAGAGAATCAAAATTATGAATATTATGTACTTATCACCGGTTCGTTCTTGGTTTGCTATTTAAGGTTCGCTTGAGAAGTAAACCGTACACGTGATATCTATATATATACACATATAATATTATTAACAATATGTAACCAGATTCCAAATTGCATGTTCATTCCTTATATATATAATGAAAATGGGTATGCACAGCCGTGCATTTTTTTTTACACAGTCTCCAAAACAACGTTGTTTTGGAGACTTATTTTAAAACAAAACACGGTTTCTGTATAAGGGCTTCTCCATCTCGATCGATCATCTCCCCAGTCGCATAAGGCTTCTCCTCCCAAATCCGAAAACACGGCTGCTCATCAGTTCAATCTCGACTTCGATCTCAACTTTTCTATTTCAAACCTCCTTGATTCACACCTCGATTCGGTAAGGGTTTGAACTCGGATGATTTCTAGGGTTTATGTGACCCCTTTCAAAGTGATGTTACGATTTAGTGATTTTTTAATGGGTTTTTTCACCACGATTGTTCCTCTGTTCTTAACATCTACATTCTGCAGAAACAAAGTATTGAACGCTAGTTTTTCTGGGGGGGGGGGGTCGCTACTGTTTAGGGTAGCTTTTGGATTTAAAATGAATGTTTAAATTTTGGATTTTGGATTTTTCTGGGGGGTTGGCTACTGTTAAGATCAAGGCTGAATCCTAACAATGATTCTAACCAATAGAAGGAATAGATTTCAGATATAGAGTTGAGGGAGGAATAATGAGACAAAAAGAAGAACTTGAGGATATAAAAAGTTACAGGCAAGAGAAACTACTCTAAATATTCAATATTCATTCATAATAAGCATAAAAATGAAATTCATAATAACTGCTCTAATATCAAATTGTTAGAAACTATTGAATAGAACTACTAGTATGAGTTACTAAAATGCTTCTACCTTATAAGCATAAAAATGTTGTTACTAGTATGAGTTACTACTAGTATTGTTAGAAACTATTGGATAGAAACTATTGGATAGAACTACTAGTATAAGCATAAAAATGATTGATAATAACCCCTCGAATGTAGTTTTGAAGCTACTGTTAAGGAAATATGTTGGAAAGACGAGAGAAAATAATGAATGTGTTACGGATCTCTAGTGTATATATATTCCACGTTCTGTAAAATGTTGTCTCATGTCTTATGTGTATTTCAGTCCTCTCTGACTATTTGGGGATGAAAGCATTTCATCATTTTTACATGAAGATTCTAATTTTTGCTAATGGAGACTTTTTTTAGGATCAAATATCAAAATCACTTAGAAGTGGGGATTTTAGAATGCAAACATCTAGTCCAGTTGTGTCCTTTGTTGACATTCCAGAAATAACAGTTCGTGATCCCAGCGGACCAGTGAGTACTAAAGGAAGACCAAAGGGAGCCTCGAGATTTCAATCGTGTAGAGAGGTAGCTCAAGAAGTAAAGGGTAAACAAACCCGTTATTGTGGAGAGTGTGGAGAAGCCAATCATTATAGGACTACTTGTCCAAAACTAGGTACAAACACATCAATTTGATATATTTTTTTATGTATTTTTATTATAAATATTTATTTTTAATTTTTATTATTTTTTATGAATAGCAAATCAACATAACAAAGACTACAATAATGAGAAAGAGAATAAAGGAAAAGACAAGGCCAACAAAGGTACTTTCTTCTTATTCTGACAATGAAAGCATGATCAGTTGTTTATGTCATTCATGTCTTTTGGCCTTATTATATTATATAAGTCATAACTTGATCTCATGTTGAAATCTATAGGTTTTAGTTGAGAGCTCTGCGTGGAGGAGTCTTGGATGCTGATGAGGAAGACAGACTCAAGTTATCATTTTGCTAGTGCCATGTGGATTAAAATGCTTTCGTGTTTATGTTATGAAAATATAATATGTATAATCAACTATTGTGATTGTTCATGTCGGTTAGTACAAATATAGTGACAATTTTATATGTGGCCATCTACTGCAGCTTTGTTAATAAGCTTGTTTTTATGATATGTTTGACCATCATTAACAGAGGCTGATACAAGGATATAAGTTTGGTGGATGGAGTCTATTTTGGACTTTTGTTGGTTTGAATCAATTACTAGAGGTGCTTAAGATTTCAAGGCATCATAATTTGTGAAAGCTGTGAAATTTTATAATTCTTTTACATTTATAATTCTTTTACATTGATTAGTTCATCTGCTGAATGGTGCATGGAATCTAAATATACCAGTTGTTACTTTTTAATTCAAATTAATGGAGGTGATTAATTTTATTATGTCCATCACCCACTCGGTCAAAAAAAATCTAGGTATAGGAGTTTTCTTTTGTAGAATAGTGGTTAACCACTAGAATGGTGGTTTCAACAGGATACTAACAGCTTCTACAATCAAGCACCAAAAAATACATATTTAAAAATGAAAAAGAATAATTAACAATACTTGCAGATAGCATTGCCTAGGAAAATATTTTCTACTATATAAATAAATTAAAATACTATAAAAACTTTTCTCAACCAAAATGTTGAATTACATCTAAATATCCAAAATTGGATGCAAAATTATCCGGGGTTAGCAGGTGTTGATAAAAGCATCTATTCTACCGCAGTCAAAATTTCTTTTCATCTGTGTATCCTATCATATCCACAATTGGCTTTCACAAATGTGAAAAGTAAGGCGTTTATCAATGTCCTTTCATGTAAACAAACTTCCCTGCATCTTATCAAGAAGCTGCATACTAATGACGTAGAACATACTTCACAACTTCATAAAAGGAAATCACAAATCCAACAGATGAGCCAGCCCGACAAACACGAGGACGAACGCCAGTGAAGAGCCCCCTCATTCCTCAATCCTTGATTCAATCACAAAAAGAATAAGTTTAGCATGCTATATAAGTATTATGGTTGTAAAAGGTACATACTGGAATCATACACAAGATGTGCTGTGAGATGAAAAATCAACCATTTGATTTCTAACTTGACAAAAAGAAATAGGAAGATGCAAAAATCCAGAAGTTTAAAAGACCAAATCAATTTTTTTTATAAACCTTATAAAAAAATCCACATCATAATTTCGCACAGGTTCAGAAAGGGTAAAGCAAGTGACAACTACAGATGCATCTTTGAACACGAAGAACTACCCAGCTGCATTAACGGGGAAAAAGATATAAAGATTAATAACAGTTTCAGATGTGTGACAACTACATTCATTGTCTTAAAAATAATTCTTTCGTTTAATTTAAATATCAGAACAGAAATTATCAGTAGACCTTTCAGGAGTGCTCCCACATGTTGCTGATATACAACCAAAAACAAAGATTTGACGCTCTTCAATTGTCAAGGTCTTACTTGAAACCGGGGCATATATCTGGATATATAAAGAGGAAAAATAGAATAAAGAAATTAAAAAGAGGGGGAAATGTAAAGAAACGAGATCCAAAGCTTTATCATTCCATATGGCAAATCTTTGAAAGTAATAAGCAAAGAAGATAGAATGAATTTAACCTGTGCAACAAGCAATAGATTGGTTCCACATGATCTGCACTCAAGTATGTCAGGCCTCACGATAATATTTGGAATAGGCCAGTCATGAGAAGAAAGAATAAAAGAACATAATCCAAGTATGGCACATAATCCAGTAGCTTCATTATATGCTACCAAACCAGATGAAATTACTTACAGGAAGTCCGCCAAACTTTGTTGTATAATGATCCGATGCTTCATGATAATCATCAGCCAATGGTCCTGGCATGCCTAAAATTGAATAGCAAAAACCCAATACAGAATCCAAAGATCCAATACAGAAAAATCTAATACAAATACAAAAAAAATCCAATACATCCAATACAGAAAAATCCAATGCAAATACAGAAAAATCCAATACAGAGACTTGAATAGCAAAAACCCAATAATCCAAAGGACATAGACTTGAAAAGCAAAAACCCAATACAGAAAAATCCAATACATCCAATACAGAAAAATCCAATACAAATACAAAAAAAATCCAATACAAATAAATTTAACGAAGAGATGTGATACAATCTTGATCAGGCTCGCATAAAATGATAATAACTTAATTCAAGTCCAAGTGGTTCATCAAGTGATTTTAAATAATTGGACATAAAATTGTTCAAAGAAGTAAATTCAAGCCAAATTTACGTCCATGCAAATCGGATATAATGCATTTCATGTCCAGTTCGTAAATTACATTTATCAATTAAAGTCCATTTCATGGTGGGGCCTTTAAAACATAACAAATTAGCTGATCTCAGTAAGCGGGCCATATATTCAGTTTATATTCACACGGACTAAACAATCAAATTGCATGAAAAAGGGATTAAGCTATTTACATCCCATGGAAACATCAATTATAATACTTACATGCAAAGTGTGTCTTCTAATATTATAAATTCGTGCATGCAAAGGAAGGATAAATCAATTCACGCGGAAGTTCACGCGGAAACAAGATCCGAACATGCAATTGAGGATTTTTGGATTTTAGAAAATTAGCTTCTTCAATTCTAATGTAATTAGGATTTTATTTAGTTAGAATTTCAATTTCAATTTTAAATTGGATTGTTATTTCTTTTATTATTAGAATTAGAATAAGTTGTTACTATTCCTATAAAGATTAGGATAATTTGTTACTATTGCTATTAGGATTAGAATTTTTGCAACTAGTATAAATAAGGGTTACTTCTATTGTAATTAGACATTATTCATTATTCAATATACTTGTAAGGTTATTCTCTACTTTTGGTTCTTTGAAGAATTCCTAAGTTATTTTCTTAGTTTTTTTTTGATATTCAACTTTGACTTATCATACAAAAATACATAGTTGTGTGTGGCGTCTTCTACCGCATCAATTGTCGATTGTACCGAGATTACCGCTTCAATATAAGCGATGGGTCAAGGTGTCGTTTGTGTCTATTCAACGCAGATTTTCGAACGCGAGCAATTGTACCAAGATTACCGTCTACATATAGGCGAGGGGTTAAGGTGTTGCAAGCAATTCACCCAACAGCTTTGCTAGAAACGATCGGGGCGACGACCACCTCACGCAAGCGTGCTTTGGAGTCTATCATTTGGTATCAAAGCTAAGCTTTTCTAGCGAGTTACTTATCTTTAATTTTCTGTTGCATATATTTTGAAAAAAAAAACGTGAGTAAAAAAAAATCGTGAGTAAAAAATATATATATATAGAAAAAAAAATCATATTCTATTTCCATTGTGCTAACCAAACTTGTAGCACATTATCAAATCATCAAATTTCAACCACATCCCGTTCCATTCATTATCAATTCCGACGAAGCGACATCATAACTTTTCGGAGAAAGCATACAAACGGAATTTTAAGGGCATACAAGCGGAGTACAAGGCAATCAATCTATGATTTTTGTGGTATTCCGATAGTCATACCTTCTATATTTGTTCTTGATAAATTACTTTTGAATTGCATTATAAAATTGTGAATTTATTTGGTGAATTCAAACAGAACCTATAAGAGGGAATATTGAGAGGTAAAAGGCAAAAGTGTGAGCGTAATAGAGGGTAAAAGCCTATTGAGTGATACACGAGCGTAAAATTGAGCGATACATTATTTTGAGCGAAACACGTAAGGGAGTGTGTGAGGAAAATTATTTTTATTACTAACCCTTATTTTGCAGGAAATATGTCTAGCTCAGATGACATCTTTTATATTAGATTTTTAGTGCAAGAAAAGGTGTGCATTGTAAAAATTGATTGTGAAATTGGTACTAACATTGCTAGCACTACAATGGTGGAGAAACTAGGGTTGTCAACAGTTGCACATCCTCGTCCTTACAAGATGCTAGGGATCGTCGATTGTGAGTAGGTAATGGTGACTAGACGAGTGTCAGATTCTTTTCGCATTGGTAAATATGAAGATAAAATATTATGCGATGTAGTTTCAATCCATACTTGCCATTTGTTACTTGGGTGGCCATGGCGACACAACAGGCGCGCGAAGTATAACAGTTGTACTAATAAGTATTCATTGCTACACAATCGAATAAGAATCCACCTTTGTCCTATGACGGCCGAGCAAGTTCATGACGATTTAATGTACTTACAAAAAGATCGTGAACAAAGGGAAGAAGAAGAAAAAGATCAACATAAAAAAATTATTCAAAAGATTGATAGTGAGAAAGAAAAGTTTGAAAAGAATGAAAGAGAAAATGAAAGAGAGAATGAAAAGATTGAGATTGAAAATAAACGAGAGAAAAACAAACGAGAGGGTGAGCATAATGAAGAGAGTGAGTTGAAAAGTGAGTTGTATTTTGAAAAGCTAATGACTATACATTCATACGAGACGGCGCTTTTAAATACTAACACTAACGATTCTTCTTTGTCTAGTTCTGTTTTATCTCTTGTGCAGGTTGTTGATAATATACCTCGTGCTATCATTCCAGACCAATCAGCTGATAGTATTTATGAGGAAACAACGGAGTTGCCAAGGCAAGTTGGAGAGTTGATGGAGAAGGGTATCGTAGAAGCGAACATGAGGTCATGTGCTATTTATGAGATCATAGTACCTAAGGAGGATGGGACAACGAATTTGTACATCGATTTTGAATTGGTAAACAAGTATCGTCATTCTTTTCTTTGTTTAGATAATATGCTTGATAAATTGCATAGTTCTTATGTTTTATCTACCTGTCATAATGCTCATGTGATGACAAAGCCTAATCAATTTAGCGTGAGAGAATGTGATAAATGGAAAATTATTTTAGCATGTGAGTTATATAGGTGGTTAGTTATTTCTGTTAGATTAACTAATGCATCTAGTGTTTTCATGAGTTATTTAAAACATGTTTTGCATGCTTCCATTGGAAAATTTGTTGTTAGCTATTTTGAGGGTAAAATCATCTTTATCATAAATTATGGTGGATATTTGATCTTTGTTGAGTTAGTTTATGAGCATGATATGTTTTCTCGTTTTAGATGTGTTTACTTGCATGAAATTCATTATAGATTTTCTTATCCATGTGTTGAGTTAGGGTTTCATGCTAGTCAATCTGTACATGACTTATCGTTAGTTAACAATGGTAGTGATCATATTTTTTCGGACGAGAAGTTTTCATTGCATGATTTGCTATCATCTAGTATTGATTTGAAAAGTGTTTATCATCAAATTGGAGTAAAGTATGGATTATATGTGTGTCTAGTTAGATCATTCGGTTTAGCTATTGCATTGCGTATGTTGAACCATATTTTGCGATCTTTATGAGAAATTTTTTTATTATTTGTTTTGATGATATTCCGATTTGTGTCAACACTTTGAAAAATTATTTAGCATGTGTTAAGTTTGTGCGTCATCCGAATAATAGTGCTATTGAGTTTTCAACTTATGATTGTGACCTTTTTATTCCATTGGTGCTATTATGTGATTTTGACTTTGTTAATGTCAATGGAAAGAGAAAGGTTGGTTGTGTTTTGCAGATTCGTGATAATATTATATTCATCATGGGAATCATAGATCGTGCAGTTCAATTCGATCAATGCATTGAGAGTCTACAAGAAAGTGTTTTGAATATTATTTTAGTAGACTATGCATATGATTTTGCGTTATTTGATTTCTTGGTGATTAAACAAAAGGGACTTGTTGAAGTATTTTGTTTTGTGTTTAATCTATGAATTCAAGAGAATTTGTGTGTGAAACATGTCAAGTTTCAAATATTGATATTTAACCCAGGTGTATTGAGGAATATGTTTCTGCGAAAGGATGAGATCATCAAATTGATTTTTGATCCAGGAATTCAGGTGTATGGACTTATGCGATGTGATGATTTTCAAAAGTTAGCATTTGACCCAGAATCATTGACGTGGTTTTGTTTACGAATGATCGAGATCATAAGATTCATTTTTGATCCGGGAATTCGTGAATGGGAGTTTGTGATACATGAAGAGTTCTTCATATTGATATTTGATCTAGGAGGAGATAGAGCTTTTCAAATTCTTGCTTGCGTTGCTGATATTACTTATTCAATTAATTTGCCAGGTGAGATTTGTGGTTATGTTTTGTTTGATGTTACTAACTTGGTTTGTTTTTATGTAGGATCAGGTTTGTGGACATATTCTTTTCAAAAGGAGGGAATGTCAGATTTGAGGACAAATCCTTTTCAAGAGGAGGGGAATGATACAATCCTGATCAGGCTCGCATAAAATAATAATAACTCAATTCAAGTCCAAGTGGTTCATCAAGTGATTTTAAATAATTAGACATAAAATTGTTCAAAGAAGTAAATTCAAGCCAAATTTACGTCCATGCAAATCGGATATAATGCATTTCATGTCCAGTTCGTAAATTACATTTATCAATTAAAGTCCATTTCATAGTGGAGCCTTTAAAACATAACAAATTAGCTGATCTCGGTAAGCGGGCCATATATTCAGTTTATATTCACACGAACTAAACAATCAAATTGCATGAAAAAGGGATTAAGCTATTTACATCCCATGGAAACATCAATTATAATACTTACATGCAAAGTGTGTCTTCTAATATTATAAATTCGTGCATGCAAAGGAAGGATAAATCAATTCACGCGGAAGTTCACGCGGAAACAAGATCCGAACATGCAATTGAGGATTTTTGGATTTTAGAAAATTAGCTTCTTCAATTCTAATATAATTAGGATTTTATTTAGTTAGAATTTCAATTTTAATTTTAAATTGGATTGTTATTTATTTTATTATTAGAATTAGAATAAGTTGTTACTATTCCTATAAAGATTAGGATAATTTGTTACTATTGCTATTAGGATTAGAATTTTTGCAACTAGTATAAATAAGGGTTACTTCTATTGTAATTAGACATTATTCATTATTCAATATACTTGTGAGGTTATTCTCTACTTTTGGTTCTTTGAAGAATTCCTAAGTTATTTCCTTAGTTTTTTTTGAGATTCAACTTTGACTTATCATACAACAATACATAGTTGTGTATGGCATCTTCTACTGCATCAATCGTCGATTGTACCGAGATTACCGCTTCAATATGAGCGAGGGGTCAAGGTGTCGTTGGTGTCCATTTAACGCAGATTTTCGAACGCGAGCAATTGTACCAAGATTATCGTCTACATATAGGCGAGGGGTTAAGGTGTTGCAAGCAATTCACCCAACAACTTTGCTAGAAACGATCGGGGCGACGACCACCTCACGCAAGCGTGCCGTGGAGTCTATCAAGATGAGAGAAAGAGAGGAAACTTCATTCAACAAATAATCCTATATATGTGTAACACTAATCAAGTGATGAACTAAAGCTAAATAACGAATTTAAAAAAAATTAAGTGTGCCACGATTGTTGCAGAAGAACAGAGGAACAATCGTGGTGAAAAAACCCATTAAAAATCACCAAATCGCAACATCACTTTGAAAGGGGTCACATAAACCCTAAAAATCTTCCGAGGTCAAACCCTTACCGAATCGAGGTGTGAATCAAGGAGGTCTGAAATAGAAGAGTCTAGATCGAAGTCGAGATTGAATTGATGAGCCGCCGTGTTTTTGGATTTGGGAAGAGAAGCCTTATGCGACTGGGGAGGAGATGATCGAGCGAGATGGAGAAGCCTTTATACGAAAGCCGTGTTTTGTTTTAAAATAAGTCTCCAAATCGACGTCGTTTTGGAGACTGTGTAAAAAAAATACACGGCTGTGCATATCCATTTTCTCCATATATATATATATACGGGTAATGATCATAGCAAACATTTGCTATGGGTACTATTCCAGCAAACACATCTTATACCGTTAATTTAGATATCCAATGGCCCAAAAAAGATTTTTTTTTACTGGCCGTAGGTAGGAGTAGCAGCTAAAGAATATTTTTTTTGCTAGTCGCTAGAGGGAGTAGAGGCCAAGAGAAATGTCTAAAATAGTCTCTCCTTAATTAAACTTAAATAGTTCCAATATATAAAATAGTTGTAGAAATAATTTTTTATGTAATAAAATTAACATTATTAACTATATATAATGTATTTATTTCTATAAATAATTTTTATAAATATTAAAATTTAAAAATATTAATTATATTCAATGTATTTATTTGTATGAATAATTACATTGAATAATTATTAAAATATAAATACATTAAAAAATTATTCATACAAATAAATAATTGATTATAATTAATATTTTTAAATTTTAATATTTATAGAAATTATTTTTAAAATAAAATACGTTATATATATAGTTGATAATATTAATTTTTATTACTTAAGAAATTATTTATACAAATAAATGTATTGAATATAATTAATAATTTTAAATTTTAATATTTATAAAAATTATTTATAGAAATAAATACATTATATATAGTTGATAATGTTAATTTTACTCCCTCCTCTAGCCAGCAAAAAAATTTCTCCTGGCCGCTACTCCCTCTAGCGGCCAACAAAAAATAAATTCTCTGGCCGCTACTCCTACTTGTGACTAGTAAAAAAAAAACTTATTGGTCATTGAATATATGGATTATAGCAAACGCTTGATATAGATCATTCTCCTATATATATACGGTCCGGATCTTAAGCTCACCCAACTAAAAGTTCACCCAAACTCATCGCCTTTTAGTGACGGATCGGGCGACGGTTTGGTCCGTCGCTATATATACAACCATCGTCTTAGTTTTTAGCGACGGGCAACATATAGACCACGGTTGTATATATAGCGACGGACGAACCGTCGTCCGGTTCGTCGCTAAAGGGGGGCGAGTTGAGTGAGTTTTTACTTGGGTGAGCCTAAAATCCTTATCGTATATATATATATATATATATACGGTCCGGATCTTAAGCTCACCCAAGTAAAAGATCACCCAACTCACCCCTTTTAGCGACAGACCGGGTGACGGCTTGGTCCGTCGCTATATATACAACTGTCGTCTTAGCTTTTAGCGACAGCCAATATATAGCGACGGACAACATATAGACGACGGTTGTATATATAGCGACGGACGAATCGTCGCCCGGTCCGTCGCTAAAGAGGGGTGACCTTGAGTGAGCTTTTAGTTGAGTGAGCCTAAGATCCTTATCGTGTGTATATATATATATATAGGGTCCGTCTCTCTAACAAACCATAGGGAGCGAACTAATGACGAACCGGCTATAGCGACAGGTTTTTTTGTCGCTATAACATAAAAAACCGGCTTTCTATGTTATAGCGACGGAAAAAACCGTCGCTATAGCCAGTTCGTTTTTAGTTCGCTCTTTATGGTTCGTTGGAGAGACTGACCCTATATATATATATATATATATATATATATTTCTTATCATTCTATGGGTTGACCCATCATAATTATCAAAATCAGACTACAAACTTTTACGTTTTCTTTCTCAATTGTCTCCATTAATTCGCAATCCATTAACAACAACCATGAACTAAAGGAGCAGCTTACCTGAAAATAATTAGCAACCGAAACTCCTTTGTGGCTCCGTTTCGTTCTCTACCCTCAATCAACTTGGATCAGATGTATGCGAAGAAAATTAGGTTTTACTTATTAGTTATGTATCGTATTGTTTCGCTTAATTTTAAAGATTTTAATATTACACAAATATAAATTAAATTCAATTAATTTAAAGACCTAAATTAATGAAATCTCTTATATTGTTCACACAAATTAAATACAATTTGACCCAAATATAAGAAAAGTTCAATTAAAATATTTAAAATATAAAATTAAATGTCATTTATTTATTTATTTATTATTATTTTTTTCTGGGTATTACATGTTAGCATTACACTTCATATAAAAGAAAAGACTTAATTTCCCAGAATGCAAAATACTGTTTTAAAAAACAAAAATGAAAGGATTTGGGACGGCGGTTATATTTTTCCTTTACTTTCCTTTCTTGACATCCAAACGATGCCTCAAGAAAGTTCACATCTAAGAGGGGTAAAAACAGTGAAATTCCTGCGAGTGTTCACTAAGCTTGGTAAATGAAGACCATCCGTAATCCAAATGAGTTACAATGTTAATCCCTCTTTTGTTTAAATTCTATATATAATTCAGAAACTGAAATGTTTTTTTTGATATTTTCACATAATCTTCTTTCGTGGGAAGAAAGTGAATCCCACTTTTATGTGAGAGAAGATAACGTGAAAATGTCAAAAACTCATGTAAAATAGTGGTGCCCTATAATTGACATACCAATTCGGGTTCCAAATATTCCGGGGAAAAAATTTCTTGAATTTCTATAGTTTCTTCAATTATATCCCATTAGGCCACAGCCAAACTTACCAATGAAGGTTTGGTGCTTGATCAACTGAGAAAATATTGCAGGATTCCTCTGAACTACCAAAAAAACACCCCTCTTCCATTTTCATCCATTGTTGTTGATATGCAATCCTCAAATCAGCTCTCGAGTCCAAACAATCTTCGTATTTACTCGGCGAAGAAAAAGAAGAAAAATCCAACCTTGGAGTTGATAAAGCTGGAGGAAATTTTAGCATATGAAAATTATGATTCATTTCTTCATAGAATCGCTATCCGATAACCCTTTAGTCTCTACAAAAATTTTGGATAGTGGTCCATTGCTCTGTAAGCCCGAAATAGGCTGATTTGTCTGTGTGTTTTCCTCTTCAAGTTTAGCTTTTAACTCTCTCAACTGCAATAGATGCACAGAAGAGAATCAGCACAAAACTAAGCAACATCCCAATTCAATAAAATTAAACTCCCTCCCTACCATAACAAAGCTCTCATTTTGTTTATTTTAAGGATATAATTTTGTTTCAAGTTTACCCCCTAACTTAATTTATTGAAGGTTTTGTTTAGTCCGATGGCATGACAATAAAATTGTATTGATAAACCCGAAGAAATTGCGTCATTTTATATTAACAGGACCAAAACAAATTTACAACTATATCACAAATTGCACCCTATAGTCTAGTCATAAAATCAATTTTCACCCCAAACTTTATTTTTCGGTTAAAAGCATCATAAATTTTGAGTGTCAAAACAATTTACACCCTCCACACTAAGGTTTTGGGTGCAAATTGTTCAAGTGCTCAAAGTGTAGGATGCTCAAGAGGGAGTAGTATGTGAAGATGATCATGTAGACACTTTACCTCATGAATCAAATTATCTTTACTCTGCTCAAGCTTACTGTAATTTAGCTTAAGAGATTCATAATTGGCCTTAAGGTGGTTATAGTCTCTCTCCAGCTGCTTTGTTTTCCACCGGGCACGACGGTTTTGGAACCAAATCGCAACCTGTCGAGGCTGGAGGCCTAGTTCATGTGCCAGTGTTACTTTTTTCCCAGGTTCAAGTTTGTTATCCACCTCAAATATCTTCTCCATTGTCTTTACTTGAGTATAGCTCAATCGCCTTTTTGTATCTGTGTTCTGCCCTGATTCTTCCATGTATGTGCTGCTGTCTTCGTCGTCTAAACCATTCTGCATTTCTTTGTATTTTTCACTACTGTAAATACAATTGTCTTTTGGGTTCTTCTTCTCTGTTGTACAAGAAAAAAAAATAGTCCTTTTTAATGTAACAAGATAAATGGCTATGTAGCAAGCAAGTTTTACAAGTACTTTAGTTTCATACGTTGAAAAAATTCAATTCAATTCAGTTAGGCCTATTACAAACACAGCAATGGATATATGAAGATTTTCTTTTTGCACTAGCAGCCAGGCAAAGATATTTGGAAGAATGAAACACTGTCCATGCTCGGATTGTCCGGACATGCATTGAAGTGTTGTACTATATATATATATATATATATATATATATATATATATATATATCCGTGCTTATATTTATAGGCAACTCGATCAGTTTTTCACTAAAAATAAAACAGTTCCCTTTTTTCTCAATAGTTGAAGAGTAAGAACTCAATTCAGTTAGGCCACTCACAAACAGAGCCATGGCCATGTAAAAAATTTCTCATTTGCATTATTAGCTACCAACTTGAGAGATTGGAAGAATGGAACAAATCCCGGATTGCCTGGAAAAACTATAGAGGAGTTGTACCGTACAACACCTCAATGCATGTTTAGGCAATCCAAGCATTACAATATTGCAAAGCATGGTCGGACAATCCAGTTATGAATTTTAACACACAACACAGTCTTTTGTAAAAATAAAACAGTACCCTGTTGTTTTTTTCTGCAGTTGAAGAGTTTTGTGTACCTTGAGGTGGATGGAGTAAAGTGCTCAATGAATTTGTGGAACTGAACCGCTTCATGGCTGACAATTGAGAAAAAAGTATCAATTTTCAAATCTTAATGAATCAAACCCTTGAAATTTTCCTTCTTTTTCTCGTGTATTTTTTAAAAATATTTTCACCACTTTATGCAACTCAAAAAGGAGAGAGAGAGAGAGAAGTAGGCTACTTTAGTTCTTATAAGTCAGCCACACATATATATATATATATATATATGTGTGTGTGTGTGTGTTAATGAAGGAGTAAAGAAAGCCCAAAATAAAAATGTTGCACAAGAGATTTAATGCAGCAAAAAAAGCCAAACAGAATTCATTCAATCATTAATCAGTCGAGCCAATTTTAAAACATGAAGTGAGAGACAGAGACAGAGAGAGAGTTGATATGGACTGGCATGACAAATTTCATTTATGCCAGCCTGTTTTATAAAGCTATAAAGCCCTTTTAAAGATGATATGAAAGGACTAAATTTCAACACAAATTTCACATTTAGTCACGCGGTGGACCTCTCTGGACACATACAGTATACTTAATTATTATCGCGTCACTACTTCTAAATCCACAGCTTACCCCCGACCCATTCCGCATCCCTCCATTCTAAAAAAAATATTCATTTACAAAATTTATAAATATTTAGTATATGAATATAAAATAAAAATAGTGGAACAATCTTTTTTTATTGAATAAATTGAGTGTTGCAGTACTGTCTTAGCTGAGAAATTTTTTCCGGCTATCCAAACTCAATTTTATTAAGGAAAATGATATTTTCAAATGTTTAAATGATATTTTTACATGATTCTTCCTCACATGGAGGTGGAACCCATTAACTATTCATGTGAGAATGATCATGTGGAAATATGAAAATATCAATTTCTTTTTATTAATTTTTCTCCATTCATCCTGTGCATGATTTGTAATCATGTATATATACATTTACCAAAGTGTGAAGATTTCCATCGAATGCTCGTTTTGGAAGGTTAATAGGTATACACCGTGCTCGTATAGTATTTTATTTTTAATTAATAGAGTAATACTTACTAAAAATAGTAAGCATATTTGTCAAAATTAATATTCCCTATGTTTTATAAAACCAGTCTCATTTGTCCTTCTTCTTTTTTTAATATAAGAGTTTATTGATAGTAATATAAAATACTCCCTCCATTCCAAATTACATGCTCAATTTTGGCTTTTTAAAGTTAAATTGACTATTTTTAGAATTGATATTAAGCATATATAAATATATTTTTAATATTTTAGAAATTGGAGTCAGTAGTAAATTGTATATATATTTTTTTGGTTAGAATCTCTTCATCTATATTTTGGTTAAAATAGTATAAAAAATAGTTTTAAAATGGTAAATTTAACTTTAAAAAATTTAAACTGGATATTTAATTTGGGACAGAAGGAATAATACAATATTTTTAAAATTTATCATCATAATTTCATAATTATATCACTCTCACTAAACTAATTAACACTTCATTAATTTTAGGAGTAAATATAAAATTATGCATCCTCTTATTTTTGGCACATAAGACTTTTTGTAGACAATAATCCGGGGGATTGGGAATTTTGGACTCGTCTAGCGACCTGTTCAAAATTATTTTTTTTGGCTTTGACTCTAAAAAAATGTATAGTATTTATTTTAATTAAAATTTTTACAGAATTCAGTAATTTAGATACATATAAAAAATAATATTGCACAGACTAAATACTTTATATTTTTTTAGAGTCAAAGCAAAAAAAAAAGAGTCCTCTTAACATGTGCCCTTAGGACATATGCTAAACACACAGTTTAAGAGAATATTTTCTTGAACTGTGTGCATATTCTTTTGATTTCTGCATTTACACAAAGTTCAAGAGAATATGCGCATAATTTAAAAAAATATTTTTTTAAACTGTCTACTTAACACGTACCCTAAGAACACATATTAAAAAATTTAAAAAAAAATTAGACTAATCGGTAGACCGATCAGAAGTTTCTGACCTCCCTAAAAGGACTGTTATGTAGAACGCATAGTATTAGTAAAATAACAATAAAGCTACTTCGAATAAACGGCTCTAAATGAGTACACGTCCATGAAAAGATTTCCAAAGATTTGCTTTCTTAGAGAAATTTCATAGAAAAGCGCACACATTAAATTGATAAGAGAACGTGTAGAGCAATGCTACTATCATATAAAAATTATCACATAATTTTCACACACATATATATATATATATATATATATATATATATATATATATATTGTGGGTCTTCGTTTGACATGCGGAACCTGCAGTATATATGTGTATGTATGTGAGAGTTATGTGAACTAATTTATATGATAGTAGCATTGTTTGAACTTGTATACGTATTAACTATGCACTAATAAAGAAAAAAAAACATGAATTTAATTTAGAAATGAATACTTAGGTACTTGCTCCGTTTTTTTTAATTGATGTTTTAGTAGAAAACATAAATATTAAAAAATGTAATTAATATTTTATTTGATTGATTAAAATGAGTATAAAATCTTAATATTACCTTTCAAAATTCATTGTAATAAACAAATAAATATTTAATGTATGGATAATATGATAAACTAAGTCATTAATTTTTTTCTTGAAATCTACAACCGACAAATAAAAATAAATAAATTTTACTCTCTAAAAAGACAAATAAAAAATTATGGAAAGAGAACTATTTTTACTTTATTACCAAACATAACTATTAGTGCACATAGAATTATCCTATTTTTTAAATTGAATCCATGTAGTTTTTTCGGGCTTGCCGTTGGCTTGATTTTATGAGAAAATTGCCACTTGGCATGTTGCAAATTAATTTACATTTTTTTAATAATTATTATTGGAAAATTAATTAATTTGATCTGCAAACTGAGTCCAGGCTGTAAATAGAGTAAGCGCGGTGCATGCACAGTGTATAATAGCAGAAATCATCAGAATACTACTAGTACTACTACACTACAACATAACCTTTGGCTTCTGCCAAAAACTGAGCCCTGCAAAACCACCTCACATGTTATGTTGTTATTCTTTATACATACAATGTTTCCAATTTAGAAAGAATGACCACCCCTGCAATATCTCACATGGTGTGTGTATATAAGTGTGTGCTACTTTCTTGCTGTATTTAGCTAGGTTTCCGTATGACTTTTTTGGGGTGCCAGTTGGAAAATGCTATACAAGCTAAAAATAGCTAACCACATCTTTTAAACAATTCAATAGCACCGTAAATCTGTTTCAAACGATGAAAATGGTACATGGTCTATTCTTGTACGTACGTTACCAAATTTTTCTAACACAAACTTTATTAGTAAAATTCAGGCGCACGAATTAGTATTATTATTGTACGTAGGTCGTATTACTTGTCTCAGTTATGCTACTGAATGCAGACCTAACTTTTGGCGCTAGCTTCTCATATCAAACATACAATGGTTAATCTGAAATTTTAGTTACTGTATTAGAGAATAGCTTTTGGTTCTTTAGGTGCAATATAATATCGACATTTGTCCATTTAAAACCAGAAAACATCTCTCTAAACATGTAATTTGTTCTTATGGGTCGTGGGAATGATGAGAGAAGTTGCAAGAATATGGAGGTAAACCCAATTGCAAGTTGGTGGAAATAGACAAAGAAATTTCAGCTTTATTTTAGCCCACAATGGATTTGCAGTACTAGTCTCTGCATCTCAAAGTGGTTTGTAGTTGGGCAAAATACACTTTTTTACACCAAGTTTCACACTCCTCACGATTCGGCCCCTAAGTTAATTGGGCTTATATATCTGTTACATCAACTACCTAATTTCACACAATGTCCCTCACAAATTCAATTTCCAGCAAAAATTGGCCGGAATACACAATTTTCCAGCAGGACAAGTAGTTTTATACTGTTTTACGGTATTAAAATATGGTTCGACTTCATTAAAAATTAAAATACTTCTAAATACAATTAAAAAAAAAATAACTCTCTCACCATCATCTGAAACTCTTATTCTTCCCAGATCTACTCTCTCCTCATCCACAACGAAGATCCTCTCAATTAGAAACGCAATCAGGTGCATAAAGAAGGAGGAAACGCTGCGACACAGTGATCCCGCTACACCCTCACCAACTAGTCAGCTCCTGTCCGACCACCATGGTCGAACCATTATTTTTTTGCCTTAGCCCAGAGAAACGTATGCGCGGCTAAAAAAAATAGAATTAGGAAATATAAATATACAACTCACTATATACAATTTAGAGTAATAGCAAAAAAGATTAGGGTAGAGAATTTTTTTAAAAAAATGTGTAATTTTGTATATGTTCACACCTAGAGATGAATAAGTGTCTAAGTTAAAACGTGATTGACAATAACAATTTTTTTTTCCTGTTATAGGTCTAAAACAGACAGGTGATGCCAATGACTTTTAATGTCTACTTAAGAATAAATTTTACTTTAGTTATAATGCAGACAGGAGAAAGTAGTGAAAGATGGTGTCTGACTTAGACTAACTTCTATTTTAGTTATAATGCAAACAAGAAAAACTGGTGCGAGATAGTGTTTGGATTAGTTCAGCAGAACAATATCATGTAAATGTGTTTAAATGTAGAGTGTAACTTAAATGATTAAACCATAGGAAATAGCAAACCATAGACACAAGGATTTTTACATAGTTCAACCCATATCCTCTAATCTAGTGGCCTAATCCACGTCTAATACCAATTGGTATTGGAGACTCTTTTTATTAAACTTTAAAACTCAATTGATTACAAAGAAAAACTCTTGTTCGAAGAAGCTTTGCACTGAGATAGACGCTACTGCCCCTTTGCACCTCTGCAACCTTGAAAGCTCCCTTCGAGCATATTTTATCTACTACTGGATTGTTCAAGCCAAACAAGACTTGAACTCAGAATTTAATACAAGAAAATATGATTACAATGAATTCTTATTTTCTGGCCAACAAAGAATTAACAATAGAACAATGACTTGCTAGAAATAAACTTTGATATCACTCTATGAAGGTATCTCTCTATATCAATACTGATATTGGCTTAAAGTTTCCTGTATTGATTTAGTTGAGAAGGAAGAATATTTATAATAATAAGACCAACGACTATAAAAAAGCTGTTAGCAAAAAGACTTAGTCCAGTTGAAAAATCTCATGATTCTAGCAATTTGTTTTATCCAACAGAAATAATATATTCTTCACAACAACTTTTTTAAATATATAGTTTCCAAAACAGACTAAATAGCTTAAATCAAGGAGAGAGAGAGTCTGAAAGAAATACCCCAACAGCTTGCACAGACATGAGGGATTTCTCAATAGACTCCTAATCAAATAAGATTGCATATCTTTATTTTGATTCTAAACATAATATAAATAAAATATGTTTAGCAATCTTGGATCCTGTAGGGAGATATCTAATGGACTATTAATCCAACTTGGGCCAACCAAGAAATCAACTTATAACATATTTAAACCAGTCCAAGCAACTCAAACAAAAACCAATAAACTAAACACAAACCCAAGTATATTGTCATCATTAAAATTACAAAAGACATAAATCAACATTCTCTCCTCTTTTTTATGATGACAATATATTATACCCTTTAATTAACTTGATCCTCCTAACTTTATGACTCCCCTAAATTTATGCCTATAGGAGATAAAAACCATAATTACACAAAGATCACACAACCTGTTATGATAGATAACAATGTGCAGATTAATAAGCCATAACAGATAATGAATCACGATATTCAACCATTGTCATCAATATGATATCAAACATATATATTATAACCAATATAACCAACAGATATCATAATCAACATCAATATTTCCAAACAAATATTGTCCAAACATAATTATAGCCAAATATCATAATCATCATCTCATCCCAAAATAATATTCAAATCCAAACAATTATATCCTAAAACAGATATACATCCACAATTATCATCAATCTTAAATACAGATCAAAAAAGTTAATTAAATCAAATCCCAATAATCAATAAAAATAACCATAACCAGCAGCATAAGTTTCTAATCCCAAATATCATAAATCATCCCAAATATCATAAATCAAAATCAGAAAACTTTTCCCCTTTAGCATTATCAGAAAGGGTTTTATGCTTCATCGAGACCAGTCTCATATAAACCTTCTTCCACCTTCTTGTTAAGGTCCTTCAACTTGACATCTAAAGAATCATGTTCGACCACCAATGCTTCAACCTTGTCTGACACGGGATATTAGACAGTGGATACCTTGTTTGATAAGGATTGGACTAACTGAAAAAGAATTAACTGTGGTAACCACGGTGTCAAGTTTATGCTCCCTTTTTTGAAGTAGTTGAAAAAGCTTAGATAATTTAGGACCAATGGGAGGAGCAGGAATAAAAGATGTAGGAATTTGAGAGGGCAGATCAGATGAGGCAATGATGTGAGTGGAGTCATCAATATCCCAAGATAATAGACCATCAACATTAACTTTTAAGCAGAGAAATCAAAATCTCATAATCAATAAACAAAGTTTTGTCTTATACAAAAGTGATTATCTTATCAGACTTAATGGATATATTTCCAAAGAACTGTTTGATTAAAATTGGATAAGCATGCTGAGAAGGAGTTAACGTATCCCCCAAACCAATAGTTTCAAATATGGTAGAAACTAGAATTTGGTGAAACAAACCGGGGTCAACAAGTTAAATAATTCTTAATTGTGTAATTGTTGTTTGAAATAATCTAATTATCATTCTTCATGTTGCTATTGTATTGAATCTAGACTAATAGCTCTAGGTTATATAATAGTTAAGATCTCTTGTTGGCGATCGTCACATTAGATTTCCACACAAGGAGAATTTCAAATAATTAGCGACCGCGGTTATCTAGAGTTATTAATCTTATTGAAGGGTGAATATTGTAAAACTTGATTACTCCATAATTGTGAAAAGGTGATACTGAAATGAAGAACTGAAGCTTTTTAATCATTGTTATTTCTTTTGACAATTTAGTTAATCAACTTAAAACCCCCCTTTTCTTAGAAACAAACGGATAAATACACTCTCTGTACGATCAACCTTTACTTGTTTCTATACTAATCTTTGTGTTAATAGAATTAATAGGAGTAAGGTATTAATTTAGGAATGTCAACGACATCTCCAAAATTTTGGCGCCATTGTCGGGGAGTGTTATTTGTTTTTATTTATTTATTGTTTTCTTTTATTTTTATTTTTTTATGCCCCAATCCTCTCACTCTCTTGATTTGAAATTTGATCCAGAAATAGAGAGAACCGCATGCAGTCTTAGGAAGGAGGCTAGGAAATCCCAAAGTACAAATGCAGATTCCGACGAAGCTCCATTCCCAGGCCTTAACATCGCACTCACGCTACTTTCAAACCATTCCTCTAGTGAATCAGACGAAGAGATGGCGGTGCCAAATAATAATAGGACTTTAAGGGAGTTGTCTACTCCTAATCTCACTCAACAACCTTTGTGCATTGAATATCTTGCTTTAAATGCTGGATTTGAACTAAAATATGGACTAATTCATCTTTTGCCTACTTTTCGTGGTCTCACAGGTGAAGATCCTTACAAACACTTGAAGGAGTTCCATGTAGTTTACTCAACCATGAAGCCACATAGGATTACGGAGGAGCAAATAAAGCTTAGAGCTTTCCCTTTTTCATTGGCGGATTTATCGAAAGATTGATTATACTACCTCCCCTCGGTATCGATACAATTATGGAACGACATGAAACGACTATTTTTTGGAGAAGTACTTTCTTGCTTCAAGGGTGGCTAGTATACGGAAGGAAATTTGTAGAATCCGACAGTTTAGTGGTGAAACATTATATGAATACTGGGAGAGGTTCAAAAAGCTTTGCTCCAGCGGTCCACCACACCAGATTGATGATCAACATCTTATCCAATATTTCTATGAGGGACTTGTACCGATGGATAAGAGTATGATTGATGCTGCTGGTGGAGACGCATTGGTAGACACAACATCGAAAGCTGATTGCAAATATGGCTGCTAACTCACAATAATAAAGAACTAGGAATGATCATCCAACTCAAAGGGTAAGTGAGGTGAGAACAAGTAATTTAGAGCAACATATTTTTGACTTAACTGTTGTGGTGAAACAATTAGCAACAGGAAACTTGCTAGTTGCAAAGGCTTGCGGAATATGTTTAATGGCAGGGCACACCACAGATTCATGCCCAACATTGCAAGAGGATGAGAATGCACAGCAAGCCAATGCAATGGGAAATTATCAAGCACAACCGCAGAGAAAGTATGACCCTTATTCCAATACTTACAATCCAGGATGGAGGGATCACCCCAACTTTAGTTATGGGGGTGCTAGGCCACAAGCGCAAGGTTTCTACCCAAGCAAACATCAAGGTTTTCAGCCAACTCAGCCACAACACCCACCCAAACCAGTAGCATCTGTCAATTCTGGAACATTCTTGGAGGACATGTTCAAAGCATTCATGACACATACACAATAGTTTCAACAAGAGATGAGATCTTCCATCCACAGTTTGGAGAATCAAATGAGTCAACTAGCTACTACAGTTGGGCGATTGGACTCTCAAGGTTCAGGGAAAGAATTTCTCTAGTGATAGTAGTACAAGTGATCTTTAGACTTGAGATAATCATAATATCTTGTGTATGATGAGTTATGCTTTGACATGTCCCTTAAGACCCTTAGAGAATATCAAAGGGTATGCTTGGGTATAATAAGTTATATATGGAGATAATGAATGATCAACAAAGAATCTACCGCTTCTAGTAAAAGAAGGGAATGTCCTATGTGATTCGATAAATGACAACCCAGTAGTCCTTGGCCACAGAATGAAATTAAAAAGGAGTTTCTAATTTGCATTATTTGGAGTTGTGCATTTAAGAATCGAAATACATATGATTAAATAAAATAAGACTTGACATCAATTCAATATCTTATATTTAATTGGGACATTGTATGGTAGAATGATTGAATTGTACGGTAACTATTTACTCAAAGGTTCTTTTATGATTAATGTTGAAATCTATATTATTTGGAAAGTCGTTAATCGCTAATGGGGCTTACACTTAATATAGAATAAATGTTATTTAATTAAATAAATTAAATAATTTATTTAAATAAGATTATAATTGTTCTAATTGATTTATTCACAACAGGTTTAATATGGAGAACCTAAAGGGTCGCACCATAAAAGAAAAATATTTGTTTAAGAAGTAAATGACATAATCGTAATAATAAGTTTAAGTGTATTTAATTTAATCTATGGTGATAGAATAAATTAAATAGCTTAATATTTATTATTTAATATTTTAAAAATATTAAATATAAATTAATAAGAGGAGTCTTATTATTATTATTATTATTATTATTATTATTATAATTATTATTATTTAATTCTTAAAGGAGTTTGGTAATTAATTAATAAAAGTACTGTCATAAATTTCTAATTGGATTATGAATACAATTAATTAAAGGATTTTAATTAATTTAGTCAAAATCCTATTCCTAAATAGTTTAGGAGGGTTGCCCACATCTAAAAATAAGAAAGTCTTATTATGGGTTAGGGTTACACAAGTTACACATTTAATTCCAAAAGTTGGGAGAGTAAGTATAATTCTATAGAAATAGAATCTAAAGTTTTGTCAAACACCCATCTTCTTGAATACTTGTTCTTCCTTGGTGGATTACTTCTAGAGGCCAAACACTTGGGTGGCTTACATTGATTAAAGAAAAGAAAAACCCGGTGAATTCAAGGAGAGCACAAAGGACTTGGAATTGAACTCGTACATGAGGAAGCTAGTTTCTACAAGGGTATGAATCTGATCTCCATCTCTTTCTTATGATTGATAATTAAACATAAAGTATGATCATGGTGATGGTTTGTATGGAAATTTTAAATTCCTATTTTATCACGTTTCCGCTACTTTTATGTGATTTGATTGCATGATCGCGCTATATACGAACCTAACACGTATATCATAGATCTTATACACTTTGAGTTTAAGAGCTTAGATTTTAGTCCCGGGAGGCTTGTACTATCATCCCCCAAGGTGAAAAGTCGAATCTTTGGTCATTTCAATTGTAAATAGTGTTATAACTGTAGATCTACTTAAATATAATGTTTATCTATATTTAGACTTGTTGTTTGTGAATATATTGTATATCGGTTGATAGATCTATCTATTTGACCGTTCATTTTGTACATATCTAGTTAGAAATCAAGTCCATTGACTAGATCTACCTAGATTTAGCCGGATCTAGCCCTTACCTGGTTATGGAGCTCAAAGCCCTAACCTATATCCTAGATCGACTTGGATCTAGGTTAGATCTAGTCCTTTTAATGCTTTTGGTCAGTCCCGGTCACCCCGTAGAGCCCTAGATTTATATCTAGAGGTAAGGGGTCCTAATAACTCGTGATAGGGATTTCAATCAATGAATCACCTAATATCGGGTTTAAGATATAGTTTATATATAAGTTAAGCATGCTAATGTGATATGAATCCAGGGATCGAGATTCATTGATCGGATCTTGACTAGATTCCCACGATGGACTTTTATTTCTGATGTAATATTAAATGGAGCAAAAGCATTATACATGTAATATTGGATCTTAAAACGAGTTCGAGGGGTTCGTCCCGAGAAGTCGAATTTAAAATCCCGTGATAGTGAAAACTTTCGATTGTAAGCGTTCGGGTCTATCGAGATGGCTTCCATGCCCGTTGATAGTCCGACCCTTTTTGATGTTTTCCTTTATGCTTTATCACCAAAAGCAATTTTCAAACAAAACAACAAAGAGCTTTTATCAAATAATAAGGCGCTTCGGGGTTAGATAACTCTAAGTTAATAACTGGAAGTATCAAAGGACTTTGATTCCTATTTGGCGAAGGATTTGAAAACCTTGTTTTCCAAAAAACCACTTTAATGTATTTTGTCTAAAAATGAACTTTTCCTTAAATCAAATATTTCGTGCATAGGTCCATAGAGGTACAATACTACTTTCAAAATAATGCAACTTATAGGTTAAAACCAGGCTTAGAACAACCCTTAAAATAAAAGCACTTAACACAAGTCAAATAAATACCAAAAGCATTCTCAGAATTACACATACATAAACACACACTTCATGCTTAGAAAAATTAAAAAGATGCGGTAACCATGTTTTCACGGGAGTTGGGGTAGGTGCCTAACACCTTCCCCTCGCTTAACCAAGCCCCCGAATTCTACGAATCTCGGGTTCCAGACCAATTAAACGAAGTCACATATTGGGCCATATTGCGAAAACCTTCAAAATCCGGATGAGTTGGTACACCCATTTTAAACTTTACCAACTAGCGACTGTCTAATTCAGCCCAATCATAACAACCATTAAAATCAATCTTTTCAAATAGCCGACATTCATGTCGGTCCTATTTTCCTAAAGAGGTCTCGCCCTTATAATAAAACTCAACCTAGCGAAAACGTGCAAAGGGGTAGAAGAGCGCGAGAGAGCAAATCCACTTCTCTCTTTAGGAAGAAATGCTTCAAACTCTTTTCACGGCGTCTACAGGTGGCGACTTTACTGGGGATATAGAAGGATTAAGCCACGTTCAATCTTGTTGATCTTCATTATGTATTTGCATATTGTGTGGATGATCTATATGTGTAATGAATGTTTTAATTTTTCAAGCACTTTATATTAGTTCCTTGCACAATGTCATCATTTGCATGCGGTAAGGCGCGATGAATGTATGTGAATGTATGTTGTGTGATTCCTCCAGCAAGAGGCTAACCCGTCAGTTGTTTATTACTAGACTCCAATGGGTGTTCCCTTGAGAGGCTTAGGAAAGACACCACTCATATCCGCTCCAATTGAAAGATCAGATGTTTCCATCAAGTAAATTGCAAAGATCTGGGAACCTTTATTTCAAAAAACATATGAGAGTAAATCCTAAGATAAGTCAGCCACTGAAAAATCATACGTACAAGATGTCTTTTCATGTCATATTTGAAAGACCCCAAATTTTATAAATAAAGATTTAATTTTCTTTATATATTATTTTGAAATAGTAAGGGGTTGATTTAATTAATGTAGTAAGTTGTGGATAAAATGTGCAAATATTTTAAAATGAGCAAGTGGTTATAAAATATTCATTGTTGTTGGGGAATATTCGTTTGGTCGTGGAATATTCTTGTTGTCGGGGAATATTCGTACGACGGCGCAGCAATTTGTGGGCCCCACAACGGAAGAACTGTCGGATATAGAAAGCGACAGAAATAATCTTTTTATAAATAACGGTAAAACTATTACCGTTAAACTGTTGAAATACCCGGTGATAAAAATACAGTAATATGCGTTGTTGCACAGTAGCACACGGTATTGCACAGTATTTTGAATTATTGATTCTTACGTAAGAAGGCACTTACTCAATTATTGTTACAGTAATTACTGTTCAATATTTTATATTATTGATTCAATAATTGCTACGTTGATATTTTATATGATTGATTTAATAATTGCTACCGTTGATATTTTGTATTATTGATTCAATGATTGTCACTGCACAATATTTCACATTATCAAATTAATAATTCATATTATTTGAATAATATTATTAGATAGCATTATTGACAATGTCTAAGGAAGTTCTGTTTAGGAGGGGTTATTTAATTGGGCGCCAGTAAGGAGAAATCCTTATCGGAAGGCCCCCTCTTTCTTGAAAACGACCTGGTTGTTAATATTGTAGTTCTGTAATATTATTTATGAATAATTAATTATTAATTTATATGATAATGAAATATTTATTTTTATGGATATAAAAGAAGGAATTAGTGCTGAGGTGCTTTTATCAGTAGTTTGGTATGGAATATCATCCGTTTGTGGATTTCGGCTATTTTCAGTTGAGAATTTGGAAAAACTTCCTTCTACAAAGTTGTAGAGAATTAAATTTTCTATAGAAAAGACATAGAATTCGTATTTTTTTGATAAAGGGGCTATTTATTATGAATTATTGAAGTTTTGAAAATAAATGTTTTTATTAAAAACATGGGTGGGCCCCACTTTTATTTTTTTGTTGAAAAAATTCTAATTTTTGACTATTGAAAGCAGCTAGGAAATTTTCAAAACAGGCGGGCGTTGCGTATAAAAAGTCAGCTATGTTATCCTAAGCTTTTTCTATAAATAGGGTGCTTAGTTAGAAATGAAAATCACACCAGAATCAGAAAATTTTCTCTCTATAATATGAAGCATATTTCTTGTGAGTATTTAGACACTTTGAGTGTTGATAGCAGTGCAAATTTTCGTCCACATAATATCCTATATTCCAGTCAAAACTACTCTTCTGTTAAGGTAAGAGATGTTATTTTCTTTCGTAAATGATGTTATTCTTTTCAATATCATTATACCAAAATATTGTCATGGATTTTATTATGAAATTCTTACTTTTTCCGTCGGAGTTACTATTCATGTATACGGCACTATTCACGGAAAATTAAATTTTCTTCTATATGTCCAAGTTACTTGTTAAGGTTCTTATCTTTAATTGGATCAAAGTTTTGAGCTCTATTCTTGAATTTTGATCCACAAAGTATTATTATAGAGTATTTTTGAACTTGGATAAACTAAAATGCGAATCCTTAATTTTTGTCCTTTATTTCACTGGATTCGTTATTTATATTATTTTTCATCATCCTCAGTCCTAAATGGTGATATAACTGAATATCTTTGGCCTGTAGAGCAAAGATGAATGATTACCTGATGAATATCTTTGGCCCGTAGTGCAAAGATGAACAGGTGTTGAGATGAACATGACCAACTGATGATACAAATGAATATCTTTGGCCCATAGTGCAAAGATGAATATTTGATTCGAGATGTATATTGATTGATGTTACAGGGATAAAATATTGATGAAGGACTTTTAAATCATAGAAGATAGTAGACTTCATTCTCTACTTAACTCTTCTAATGAATTGTTATTTCCACTGCGAATATTGATCTAAAACTTGTTGTCAATAATATTTTATCTGAATTGTTGAAGACTAACGATAATTTATTTTTCATTATTTTAGTCATAATATTCTCTTCTGGGCTAGTTGAGCTCACCCTTTTCATCTATTGTTCTCTTCAGAAAATGAGAATGTCGTAGGAACTAGTCGGGGAACAGAGTGATGGTCCGAGTTAGAGCAGTAGTAGTCCTCACTATTTCTGATAAATAGTGTGATAATAATTGTAATGAGGACTTAGTTTGAATATTAATATTTTTTACATATTTGTATTGACACTCACAGTTGTGTGGTCGTATTTTGCACGATCGTGTGATATAAAAGATTGTATTTGGATTTTGTACCATGTATTTGGCGACTCAGAATGAGTTAGGTTGACTGGACCTATTCTCGGGGCGTCACAGTTTGCATCAGAGCTTAGGGATATGGTCTCTGGCGGAGATCTGGGAATAGAACTAGGAGGGGAGAGACGAGTAAATCCTTCACTAGTATGTTCTACCTAAGCTTATGTGGTATTTAATTTGTCAGTCGGAGCATAGGGTTAATATGTGATATGTTAATTTGTTTGTTTTATGACAGTATTTGAGAATGGCAGCTGAGAATGTTAACAATGGAGTGAATGAGACTGTGGAGACACCTTTAATCATCAACCAGGAGAACGTGCAACAGGAAGGCAATATTCCTCCTGTAAACGACCCTACCAACCAGACGATGAACAAGGAAATGTTTAGAAGTTTTTTGCAATTCATGCAAAACCATATGAGGGAGACTCGTGTGCAGAATACAGGTGGAAATAATAACAACACGTAGATTGTCACTGCCAAGCAGTTCAAAGAATTGGGACCACCAGAGTTTTTGGGAAAGCCGGATCCGATCAAGGCGAAGACGTGGGTTAAGAAAATTACCAAGATATTTGATGTCTTGGGATGCACGGAGGAACAAAAGGTTCCATTTGCCACCTTTATGTTCCGTGGAGAGGCAGATTACTGGTGGGAATCTGTGAAGCGTACCCAGACTGCCGCACTCAAGATGTCTTGGGAAGCGTTCCAAAAACTATTCAATGACAAATACTTTCCTGAAAGTATTCATCATATGAGGAGGTAGAGTTTATCAGACTAGAACAAAACAACATGACGGTGTCCCAGTACGAGGCTAAGTTCGCGGAGTTGTTCAGGTTTGTACCTCATTTGGTGGAGAATAAGGAACGTATGACGCGGATGTTTCTGAGAGGTTTGAAACCCGAAATTCATCAATACCTCATTTCTTACAAATTTTCTCTATATTCAGATGTAGTAAACAGGGCCCAGTTGTTAGAACAAGATAGTGATTATATTCAACCAAGGGACAACAACCAAGGTCGTACCAGTGGCAGCAGTCATCGGAACAATGACAACTAGTGGGGAGGAAAGTATCATGACAGAAGCGGTAACCACTCCGGTGGTAATCGTGGCCATGATAGTAGAAAAAGCGAATCGAGAGGAGATTTCAAGAAGAGAAGGTACAACAATGAGAACGTGAAGACGTCGACATCAGAACCAGCATCAACTGTTTCTAGGGGAGGAGAACGACCACAGGTCGTATGCTATAAATGCGGGAAAGAGGGACATATCAGCCCAAACTACCCACAACAATTTAAAGCATGCTATAACTGTGGAAAAGAAGGACATATAGCTCGAGATTGTCCTGTAGCGAAACTAAGTCCAGCGGGGGTGGTGATTCCAAAGGCAATTTCGGACAAGCCAAAGTCGGTGGTTCCTAGAAGAGCATTTATCGTGACAGCCCAAAACGCGAGGAACCCACACGAGTTGATTACGGGTAAGCTAATCATAAACTCTTGCGAAGTTTACACCTTATTAGATACCGGTGCTACCCATTCTTTTATTTCACCTGCTTGTGCTCAACGATTAAATTTGACACATGAGAAGTTAGAATTTGACTTATCTGTTGAAACTCCGTTAGGAGAAACTTTCGTTACATCTACAGTTTACAAATCTTGCTTGATTCAGATTGGTACCCTTAACTTACCTGTTGATCTTATATCTTTGAAAATACTTGTATTTGACATGATTTTAGGAATTGACTAGTTAACCACTTACCATGCCAAAATTGATTGTTTTCGTAAGGTTGTTAGTTTTTATATTCCTAACCAACCTGTTGTGCGAATTCAAACCACCAAACCACTAAAATCTGTCAATGTCATTTCAAGTCACAAAGCTATTCGTTTATTGAAAAGTGGATGTCAAGCTTTCTTAGCTCATGTCACTGATCTAAACCAGAATACATCAAATTTGAATAATATTTCCGTTGTTAATGAGTTTCCTGATGTATTTCCCGAAGAACTTCCCGATCTACCCCCAAAACGTGAAGTTGAATTCTTTGTTGACCTTGAGCCCGATACAAAACCCATTTTTAAAACACCATATCGAATGGCTCCTATTGAACTTCAGGAGTTAAAGGTCCAACTACAGGAGTTTCTAGATATCGATTTTATACGTCCTAGTACGTCTCCTTGGGGTGCTTCTGTTTTATTCGTAAAGAAGAAAGACGGGAGTATGCGACTTTGTATTGACTATCGGGAGTTGAACCATGTCACCATCAAGAATAGGTATCCGCTACCTCGTATTGATGACCTTTTCGACCAGTTGCAAGGAGCACAATTCTTTTTAAAGATTGATCTTCGTTCTGGATATCATCAGCTGAAGATTAAAACTGAGGATATTCCGAAAACTGCCTTCAGAACTCGGTACGGGCATTATGAGTTCTTAGTCATGTCTTTTGGGTTGACTAATGATCCTGCTGCTTTCATGGATATGATGAACAATGTATTGAAGGAATATTTAGATCAGTTCGTTGTTGTCTTTATTGATGACATCCTCATCTATTCTAAAAGCCGTGAAGATCATGAGTACCACTTGAAGCTGGTACTTCAAAAGCTTAGTGAGAACAAGCTATATGCCAAGCTGAAGAAATGTGAGTTCTGGCTTGAGGAAGTAGCATTCCTTGGGCACGTGGTATCAAAACGTGGAGTATCTGTTGACCCGACGAAGATTGAAGCAATTCAAAGTTGGGAATAACCTAAGTCGGTGACCGAAGTACGAAGCTTTCTGGGCTTAGCTGGTTATTATCGGAGGTTCGTAGAGGAATTTTCTCGAATCGCTACTCCATTAACTCAGTTAACTCAGAAAAATACAAAATTTGTTTGGAGCGAGGAATGCGAGAAGTGCTTCCAAGAGC
This sequence comes from Panax stipuleanatus, assembly GCA_020205555.1. Classification (NCBI taxonomy): domain Eukaryota; kingdom Viridiplantae; phylum Streptophyta; class Magnoliopsida; order Apiales; family Araliaceae; genus Panax; species Panax stipuleanatus. The sequence continues at coordinate 34,641,593 of CM035122.1, read as the reverse complement.
TCAAGAGAAGGCTTATTTCGGCACCTGTTCTGACGATACCATCTGGTTCGGATGGATTTGTCATTTACAGCGACGCTTCGGGCAAAGGGTTAGGATGTGTTCTCATGCAACATGGGAAAGTCATAGCCTACGCCTCGAGACAACTCAAAGAATATGAGAGAAATTATCCTACTCACGGTCTAGAGTTGGCAGCTGTCGTTTTCGCATTAAAGATCTGGAGACACTACCTGTATGGAGAGAAAGTGGAGATCTATACGGATCATAAGAGCCTCAAATAATTCTTCACTCAAAAGGAACTCAACATGCGACATTGACGTTGGCTTGAGCTGTTGAAAGATTACGATCATACCATCCAATACCATCCTGGAAAAGTGAATGTGGTAGCTGACGCGTTGAGTAAAAGATCATATGCGAGAACGAATGTGATGCTATCAAGGCCTATTTTGTGTGATTTACAAAAGATGAAGATAGAGTTCAAGACTCCGGGGACCCATGCGATGATGTCAAGTATATGCGTAGAACCAGCTTTGATTGATAAAGTTAAAGCTGCTCAGGCTACAGACCCGGAGCTGATGAATATGAGGAAGAAGATGCAAAAAGGTGCTATTCCAGAAGCAAGGATTGATGAAGAAGGAATACTTCGAGTTAACTCCAGACTTTATGTTCCTAACGATTCTGACTTGAAGTATAGAATCATGATGGTGGCACACAACACACCGTTTGCAATCCATCCTGGGAGTACTAAAATGTATCGTGATCTTCGACATACATTTTGGTGGAGCAATATGAAGAGAGAGATTGCGGAGTTTATCTCGAGGTGTTTAACGTGTCAACGTGTAAAGGCGGAGCATCAAGTGTCGAAGGGTCCATTGCAACCACTGGAGATTCTGAAATGGAAGTGGGAACACATTACCATGGATTTCGTTACGGGTCTTCCCAAGGTTTCTCAAGGCATACATGCGATTTGGGTTATTGTTGATAGATTAACCAAGTCTGCTCATTTCTTGCCTATACGAGAGACTTATTCCCTTAAACGTCTTGCTCATATGTACATGAATGAGATTGTGAGATTGCATGGCATGCCAGTATCCATAGTTTCGGATCGTGACCCAAGATTCACTTCACGATTTTGGATCAGTTTGCAGAAAGCTATGGGCACGGAGTTACGATTCAGTTCGACATATCACCCTCAAACGGACAGACAATCAGAAAGGACTATTCAAACTCTGGAAGATCTATTGAGACTCTGTGTTCTAGACTTCAAAGGGAGTTGGGATAAGTACTTACCATTGGTGGAATTCTCCTACAACAATAGTTATCAGGCAAGTATAGGCGTGGCTCCATTCGAAGCATTGTATAGACGAAAGTGTCGTTCTCCAGTATGCTGGGATGAGGTGGGTGAAGCAACATTGTTGGGACCGAAGTTAGTACGTATGACTACGGAAATGATTCAAATGATCCGGCAACGGATACAAACCGCACAAGATCGACAAAAGAGTTATGCGGATCTTCATCGAAAGGACGTGGAATTTAATGTTGGGGACCATATGTTATTACGTGTTGCTCCGTGGAAGGGAGTTACGAGGTTTGGCAAGAGAGTAAAGCTCAACCCATGATTCATTGGTCCATTTGAGATCCTTGACCGAGTAGGAAATGTGGCCTATAGACTCACTTTACCTCCAAGCATGTCTCGTGTTCATAATGTTTTTCACATATCCATGTTGCGTAAATATGTGAAAGATCCAAACCACATTATTGAGTTAGAACCGGACGAGATAGTTGAAGATTTAACGTATGAGGAGGTACATGTCAAGATTTTGGATAGGAAGGAGCATGTCTTACGCTCGAAAATTATACCTCAAGTTAAAGTTTTGTGGAAAAACCATGCTATTGAGGAAATGACCTGGGAGTTAGAATCGAAAATGAAAGCGAGGTATCCTCACCCCTTCGACACCCCAGGAACGTATGTCAATTTCGAGGACGAAATTTCATAAGGAGGGGAGGATGTAAGACCCCGAATTTTATAAATAAAGATTTAATTTTCTTTATCTATTATTTTGAAATAGTAAGGGGTTGATTTAATTAATGTAGTAAGTTGTGGGTAAAATGCGCAAATATTTCAAAATAAGCAAGTCGTTATAAAATATTCATTGTTGTCGGAGAATATTCGTTTGGTCGTGGAATATTCTTGTTGTCGGGAAATATTCGTACGACGGCGCAGGCATTTGTGGGCCCCACAACGGAAGAACTGTCGGATATAAAAAGCGACAGAAATAATCTTTTTATAAATAACGGTAAAACTATTACCGTTAAACTGTTGAAATACCCGGTGATAAAAATACAGTAATATGCGTTGTTGCACAGTTGCACATGGTATTGCACAGTATTTCGAATTATTGATTCTTACGTAAGAAGGCACTTACTCAATTATTATTACAGTAATTACTGTTCAATATTTTATATTATTGATTCAATAATTGCTACGTTGATATTTTATATGATTGATTTAATAATTGCTACCGTTGATATTTTGTATTATTGATTCAATGATTGTCACTGCACATTATTTCACATTATCAAATTAATAATTCATATTATTTGAATAATATTATTAGATAGCATTATTGACAATGTCTAAGGAAGTTCTATTTAGGAGGGGTTATTTAATTGGGCGCCAGTAAGGAGAAATCCTTATCGGAAGGCCCCCTCTTTCTTGGGAACGACCTAGTTGTTAATATTGTAGTTCTGTAATATTATTTATGAATAATTAATTATTAATTTATATGATAAGAAAATATTTATTTTTGTGGATATAAAAGAAGGAATTAGTGCTGAGGTGCTTTTATCAGTAGTTTGGTATGGAATATCATCCGTTTGTGGATTTCGGCTATTTTTGGTTGGGAATTTGGAAAAACTTCCTTCTACAAAGTTGTAGAAAATTAAATTTTTTATAGAAAGGACATAGAATTCGTATTTTTCTGATAAAGGGGCTATTTATTATGAATTATTGAAGTTTTCGAAATAAATGTTTTTATTAAAAACATGGGTGGGCCCCACTTTTGTTTTTTTGTTGAAAAAATTCTAATTTTTGACTATTGAAAGCAGCTAGGAAATTTTCAAAATAGGCGGGCGTTGCGTATAAAAAGTCAGCTATGGCATCCTAAGCTTTTCCTATAAATAGGGTGCTTAGTTAGAAATGAAAATCATACCAGAATCAGAAAATTTTCTCTCTATAATATCAAGCGTATTTCTTGTGAGTATTTAGATACTTTGAGTGTTGATAGCAGTGCAAGTTTTCGTCCACATAATATCCGATATTCCAGTCAAAACTACTCTCCTGTTAAGGTAAGAGATGTTATTTTCTTTCGTAAATGATGTTGTTCTTTTCAATATCATTATACCAAAATATTGTCATGAATTTTATTATGAAATTCTTACTTTTTCCGTCGGTATTACTATTCACGTATACAGTACTATTCACGTATACGACACTATTCACGAAAAAATTAAATTTTCTTCTATATGTCCAAGTTGCTTGTTAAGGTTCCTATCTTTGATTGGATCCAAGTTTTGAGCTCTATTCTTGAATTTTGATCCACAAAGTATTATTATGGAGTATTTTTGAACTTGGTTAAACTAAAATGCGAATCTTTAATCTTTGTCCTTTATTTCACTGGATTCGTTATTTATATTATTTTTCATCATCCTCAGTCCTAAATGGTGATATAACTGAATATCTTTGGCATGTAGAGCAAATATGAATGATTACCTGATGAATATCTTTGGCCCGTAGTGCAAAGATGAACAGGTGTTGAGATGAACATGACTAACTGATGATACAAATGAATATCTTTGGCCCGTAGTGCAAAGATGAATATTTGATTCGAGATGTATATTGATTGATGTTACAGGGATAAAATATTGATGATGGACTTTTAAATCATAGAAGATAGTAGACTTCATTCTCTACTTAACTCTTCTAATGAATTGTTATTTCCGTTGCGAATATTGATCTAAAACTTGTTGTCAATAATATTTTATTTGAATTGTTGAAGACTAACGATAATTTATTTTCCATTATCTTAGTCATAATATTCTCCACTGGGCTAGTTGAGCTCACCCTTTTCATCTATTGTCCTCTTCAGGAAATGAGAATGTCGTAGGAACTAGTCGGGGAACAGAGTGATGGTCCGAGTTAGAGCAGTAGTAGTCCTCACTATTTCTGATAAATAGTGTGATAATAATTGTAATGAGGACTTAGTTTGAATGTTAATATTTTCAACATATTTGTATTGACACTCACAGTTGTGTGGTCATATTTTGCATGACCTTGTGATATAAAAGATTGTATTTGAATTCTGTACCATGTATTTGGCGACTCAGAATGGGTTGGGTTGACTGGACCTATTCTGGGGGCGTCACAATGTTACTCTTTTGTATGTATAAATGTCATCCATCTTAACTGTCATTTATACACCTTATCCTATCATCAAAACGAACTGACCTCGATTTTGCATGAAAAGATTAAAAAACATCAAAATTGATGCATAACATGTCATGCATCTATACCATCTACCAACATCAATACTAAACTATGCAATTTTAATATGTAGATTGGTCCTAGAGCACGGTTCCGAGCAAAGAATGCGCGATCAACACCAAGTAAAATAGCTGAAAGCAACACATCTGAACTTATTCCTGTGTCTAGGGAAGAGTTTGAGGAATTTAATAAGCAGATTGCCAAAATGACTATTTTGTTAAGAGAGCAGTGCAAAGTAGCTCAAGAGCCCAAACTAAAAGTTCAAACTGAGTCTTCTGCAGAGGGAAACATGCATATGCCAGAAAAGGCAAATGATACTCAAATACCTATTCCAGTATCCCAACCTGACAGTGGATCCGCCAAGGTGGCCGTGAATAAAAGTCTGAATAAGGAAATCATCGACCTTTGAGAAGGCCAGGAAACTGGGGACATCAGAAAAAAGGTCAGACTAATGGAGGAGGCTATCCGATCTATCAAAGGAACAGGGTCCCACAGAAGTGTTAACTACTCCGATAAATTTTAAGCCTCGAAATTTAAGAAATATAACGGTTTAGGCGACCCTTACACCCATCTGAAGGTATAAATTGGTGAGCTAGAATCCTATGCAGAGGATGAAAGCCTTCGGATGCAGTTGTTCTAAAAGAGCCTTACTGGGGAAGCTCGAACTTGGTATACCTAGATTAATAATTCCAAGATCCATAGTTAGGAGGAATTGGCCCATGCCTTCCTAAATCAATATAACTTTCAATCTCAGATGGCCCCTGATCGTTACCAAGTAACCAAGGTCAAGAAACTGAACAATGAATCATTCAGAGAATATGCGTAAAGATGGAGGTGCATGATAGCCCAATTGAACCCACTAATGGATGAGGAAAAAATGGTCATGACTGTGATGCCCCCAAATCCGGGTACCTTCAAACCCTGGACCTGGTGCTACACGGTACTATATTCTACTCATACATTCCATTGAAATACCTCAATATCACGCATGAGTTTACTAAACATACATTCTATTCATTCTTTCTTAAGTTCTCGAAACCATTACATTGTTCTGTTTCATAATATCAGTAAATACAATACTAATAGTATACTATTACAAAGGTCTCTTCTTGTCCATCTTGGACTTGCCTTTATCTTTCCCGGATCTTTTAGTTCATTCATTCTTCGCTGAAAACATTTAGTTTAAGCAAGAGTGAGCATAAATAGCTCAGCAAGTTAACATTTTATCTTGAAACCACAAAATCAAGAATCATATTTATTTCACTTCAATAACTGGACAGTAGCTATGAAGTACTTCTGAACAATCAAAATATCGTTTTGATTTATTTAAAACCATTCCCAAGGACATGTAGTCTCTTTGGAATCTTGCCTGGTCAAAGACCACGAACCAACACTTGATTCCCATTTTTGAAAAGGACAACCCGGCACTAAGGTCGTACACCCGATATATCTTATGAGCACATCCAGGTGATTAGCCTGTAGTACTCTTTGTTGATCAACATTCATTCATTAAACGTGTTTACGTTTAATCATTGGCAACCTCGCCTGCCCATCGAATTAACGACATAAAAACATTTGTCTTCCATTCTCAGGTTCTCCTGAGAATCCTTACCAATCACTTGGCATAGGATAGCTTCAATATATATATATTCTGGAAAGATTTGTGGAAAAACCCACCAAAATATATTTACTTTTCAGTCTGGCCGAAACAATTGGCATCGACCATCCAATAATCTCTTTTATGCATAAGCAGTTATGCACAATGATCTCTTGTCCAACCATAAGGTATAAACAAGAGTTAGAAAACTTGTATAACGCAACGTTAATACAAGAGTTAGAAAACTTGCCTTCACGTCTCTTAGTCTTTAAGGTAAGCTACTTGGTCTTTACCACTTCTACAAGTATAACACATAGTATACCAATGAGAAATATTTTCGATATACAATGTATTTGCCTAACTTCTCCTTCTTGTATAACTTAACCGAAATGTTAAACTAATAACATTTGTTTAAGTTATTTAATGTTCATTACGGCTTATTAACATTCCTATGTTATAAACCAAACTTTCATCAATTATCACTAAGTATGATAATTGACGAGATCTTAACTTGGTCTTTAACTCAATCTTTGGTTTACTGTTTACGTTTCCAAAGTTCAAGTTCAATTACGTTTTGATTAACATTTAGTTTTTATCAACCCTTGATTAAACAAGTTGTTTAAAGGGTTACATTACATCACTTACTAGCCCCTTAATTGATATGCAAAAGGTTAAGTAATTACTAGCAATGTCAGAACTTTCTGCCATGCTGGCGCTGCGGTGCCAGCTTTGCCTTGCTAGGCGACGCTGTGGCACTAGCCATGTAGAGATTTCTCCCCGAAGTGACTCGACGGCGCCAGTTTAAGCCTATTAGACGGCGCGGTGGCGCTGTCCCTGCATTTCAGAAAAATTTCTTAAGTCATGGAAATTTCTAAAATTCCCGAGTCCGTAACGTGATTGTTATAACTCAGAATTGGCTCGTTCCAAAGCCAATAGTTCATACATGATATACTCTATCATCCTATAAATTCGGAATTCTTTTCCGAATCCGTTAGCGAGAAATTCGCCGATTAGTCCATTTCTACGTTTTCGTTAAACGTTCGTGAACGTTCGACGCTCAATTCTTCGTTTTAAGTCGGAATCAATCCGATCTTGTTCTCGCAAGTCTTATTTACCTAATTACACATGTTGTAATTGAAAACCATCATTTTTGATGCACACAGCGACTTTTGACTTCTAATCCGAGAAAAGTACGGTTTCGACGATTATCGTCTAATCGCGTAACTTTCGCCGAATCTTCGTTCTTCGTTATTTTTAACTCAAGCCAATGGGAATCAATCCCATAGTTGATTATTTCTAATTCTTATCATTCAAAACAATTAAGTTTTCATGGTTTAACATAATTATTATGACATTTTATACTATTTCACTGAGTTCTTCATTAGACCTTAATGAGTTCTTATTAACTTATCATGCATGGCTTATTAGGGTTCCTAATTCACCATTACACCACCCTTATAACTTCTCCATAGGCATAACTCCCTTAATCACTTCTCTATCAAAGTTATTAATGAAAGAAGAAGAAGATTTTACATGGTTTCCTTATGCTATACCTTGAGTGTTCTTGCTTTGATTGAGTATATATACTCAAGTTCTTTCTTTTCTTCTTGAAGGATGAACTTTTCCTTACAAAGCTCAAGTTAGCTCTTTTTTTTCTCTCTCTCTCTATGTATGTTAGTGGAAATCTCAAACAACCAAAAAATGAAGGGGAGGCTCTCATATTTATAGAGGTTACAAGGTTTGGGGTAAATGAGTCTTTTAGGCCTAATCTCCTCTCCACCTCACCCCCATATCCCTCCATGTGCTAGCCTATGTCTCCCCATGTGCTAGCATGTACTTGCACATGGGCACCTTGTGCCCCACATGCCTCCCATGTGGCCAACTTGGGTTTCGGGTTGACCTATGGGTTAAACCCACCCGTTTACCCAATGGTTCGACCCACGGGTCATCTCATTAATTTTAATTTTAATTTAAATTCAATACACTTCAACGTATTTACTCCGTATAAAATTTATATTATACGTCATATTAATTCTCGCATAATACCTCGTATTATACTCGTATAATACTTTATGTTATACGCGTATTCCTTCCGTACAATAATCATTTATTATACACGAAATCAATTAATTGTTTCACATTTAACTTTCCCTACGGCTTAGGATTTTAAGTCCTTACGCAAAAACTTCGTGAGCCATGCGATCTATAAATAAAATATTATTACATATTCCACCTCGCCTTGAAATCCTATCATTACACGTTTCTCAGAATTTCAAAATAAATTCCCAAATAAAAACGGATGAATAGTAATTTTTATACTTTTCTTCTGAGAAAACTTCTTCGTGGCTAATTTAACTTTTGATATATTACAGTCAAATCTTTCAACAGAATGTCATTCTGACATTCCGAACCCTCGAAAGAGCTTAGGGTTACATGAACTCTAGCCCTAAGGGTCAAACCCTAACCCTTAGGGTTTGATGAATAGTGCTTATTTCGTCATTTTCTCGAAAAGACTTTATTTTTGTCTTGAAAATTCACATTCATTATTTCCAGCGCCTAGCCAGAATACTAACCATTTCGAACTTCTCTAGGTCATAAAATGACCTTCAATTTGCTTACTCAATTAAATAAACAAATAATTGCATTTTATTCAATAGATCAAATAAAATCCATTTACATCATCGTTCGATTTTCTCGGGCGATACAATGACTTTCATCGATATTCAGGAGGCTCCCTACTATGAGAGAGTCCTGACAAAAATACGCAAATCATTCTTTGAAATAATAAAACACGAGAAAATGGCAGAAATGGGATTAAGGTCGGGCAAGATCAAAGACATCACGACCTTGGAAGCAGTCGCCGAATATATACAGTCTGAAAACTATGCAAGCTCTCCCAAGAGGGTGCATAAGAGAAAATAAGAAGATGTATCTTTGGTATTGCAAGGACAATCTGCCTATACAAACAGTCCGCCTATTCAAAAGCAGGGCAATTACCCTCCATTTTAGGCACCTTCAATTCCCAGAAATCCCAATGCGTAGAGGGTCGGGGAAATTAGGCAAAGAACGGTATTCACTCCTTTAGGAGACTCACTAGATAATGTCTTGACCATACTAATGGCACATAAAAAGATAATCGGAACTCACCCCCTGTTGATCCCAAAGGGAGAACATACGACCCTAGCAAGAGGTGTGCTATCTATCCAGAGCACCGAGGTATGATACCCAGGACTGTTGGACCTTAAAGCATAAGATCTAGAATATGATTGATTGTGGCGAGATTGTGGTCAAGACACCAGAGTATCCCAATGTCAACAACAACCCTTTACCTCAATATAATGCAGAGGGAGTGAACATGATCAGTATGAGAAACCCAAAAAAATCGCAAACACCTAAGAAAAATGGAAGAAACGCCACCACCCTCTAGGATTAACCTTTCAATATGGGGACACGCGGAGGAAAGGTATACGTTGGAATAAGACTTGTCCTTAATCAAGGTACAAGTAGACCAACTAGCAAAATTAATCGTATACCAACATCAAGTAACGTGATAGCTGATTGATCAAGTTTAACAGGGGAAAACAACTATTGCTTCCCCCAAGGTCGTCCCGATTCCAAGGACAGATTAGATCTGCCTCCGGGAACAGAGATAATGGGAAGAAAAGATATCTAGGGAATCAAGAATTCACCTTCGTCGAGAGTTTGTTGCCAAGCAGAAGTTTACCCCTTTGGGATAGTCTAGGGAAAAGATCCTCCGCATGCTAATAAATAAAGGAAAGATCATAGAGTTCCTGCCACCCCCGGATCCCCAATCAAAGTGGTTTGAGCCTACTAAGACATGCCTTTATCATTCAAATACCTATGGCCATGCCACAGAGGAATGCTGGGCCTTGCAACATCTGATCCAAAACTTAATCGAATCCAGCGAATTGGAGATGGCAAGCAGTGGTGAGATCTTCCTTGATGATGAAATAGTATATCTTCCAAGGGCAGGGAGCTCGGAAGAGATGGTGGCTGTGACGCCCCTAAAATAGGTCCACACAACCCATTTTGAGTCGCCAAAATACAAGTACAGAATTCAAATACAAATTTTCCTATTTACAACTATTAATATGTCGTGCAAAATACGACCACTCATAAACTATGAGTTTTAATATAAATATTATGTCGTATATAATACGAAAATATCCACACTCAAATTAAGTCCTTATTATAATTATTGTCACACTATTTCACAACACAATGAAGACTGCTATAGAAATTATCTCGGATCATTACTCCACTCCCCGATTAGTCCCAGCCACACTCTCATTTCCTAAGGAGAATAATGAAAGGAAAATGGTGAGCACAACTAGCCTAGTAAAGAATATTATGACTAAGATAATGAAGAATAAATTATTCTTAGTCCCCAACAGTGAAAAATCTGATAGAATATGATAGACAATAAGTTTTAGATCAACAACTGCAGAGAAAATAGCAATCCATTAGAAGAGTCAAGTAGAGCATGATGTCTACTATCTTCTATGATTTAAAAATTCATCATCAATATTTTATCCCTGTAACACCAATCAATAAATATTTTAAATCAATAATTTATCTTTGCACTACAGGCCAAAGATATTCATTTGTATCACCAGTGGTCATGATCAAGCCAAACATCTGTCCATCTTTGCACTACGTGCCAAAGATATTCATCAATCAACAGTTCATCTTTGCACTACGGGCCAAAGATAACTTTCACCACAATTTAAGTCTGATAATTATAACAATGATATAAAAAATGAATCAAGTGAAATCAAGGATAAATATTAAAGATTTGTAATTTAATTTATCCAGAGTTCAAAAATGTCCAAATTGTCAACATGAAGATCAAAACATAGATTCAATGTCAAGAATAAGATTCATAAAAGATAACTTGGACAAAGAAAAAAAAAATTTCGTTGTGTATAATACTCATGAATAATATCGTATAAATAGTACCCTGACATGAAAAGATTAAAATTTAATAAGAAAGTTCAGACTAATATTCCAGTGAAATGATATTAGATGAAGCGCAAACCTCAAGAAATTTCTAATCATTTCTGGAATAATAGAAGCAATAATTACCATAGTAAGTTTAAATTTAGGAATATGAAATAAAATAATATCACTTACATAATATGGAGTATGAAAGAAAATAATAGTCCTTACGAGTATAAATAATATCTTTTACGAATATTGAAAGAAAATAACATCATTTACTTTAGTAGAAAACTAGATCTAAGTGGTATAACGGATATTATTCTGAGAAAATCTTGCACTATAAGCTACACTCAAATTATTCTTATACTCAAAAGAAATACTGTAACGCCTCCAAATCCGGGTCCCCAGAACCTCGGACCTGGTACATTACGATACATCATTTCTATAACTATTGTGAAATATATAAACATAAATTATTTATACAATAACTTTTATAACATAATCTCAAGGTCTGTAACCCTAACTTAATACCTACATTCAATATCCTACACGACATAAAATGTCATTTGTATCCATTACTATTACCATTTTAACCGTATAATAATTCTGTTGTCTTTGCCTTTGCCTTTGTCTGTGTCCGAAGTTTCGTCTTAATCTGAAATGTATATCATGATATAGCAAGGGTGAGCAACTACTTTGCCCAGTAAGTTTAAATTCAATAAAGATATATCATGATTGAAAGAATGAATAAGCTTTCAAGTTTTCGGCAATATGATAATTGTGAAAGAGCATGAATTAATATGTCAATAATTGAATGACTGAATTAATAACGTTTAATGTCAACAAGGACCATGAATAACTTTATCTAAACCTTAGGGTAATGAAGGTGATCAGCCTTTCATACCTGATGAACATATGCAACATGCACTACGTGCGAATCAATAATCAGTTTAGAAGTGAATAATCATTAATAATCATTCACTAACATGCTTAGAAATGTAACTTGAGTTTGAGTTAGGGAACTTGCCTGCATAGTCGATTACCGCAACACAATTTAACTTAATCTCCTTATTAAAAAGACCTATCAGTTATAAGATTGATCTTTTAATTAGCATATCATACCTTATTCCATAATATCATTTAACACTTAACCACATAGTTAAATATTAGATAACCATAACACCATATTCATTTACAAGTCTAAACCTAGCATATGTCGAGTCTTTAATAGTATTCAATATAGTATACTGAGTGGTTTCCCACAAACAACCAATAAATTAGTTTTCGTCTCGTCTACACTATTTTCACAGTGAGTGAGATTGGTTACTAATTCATATATACCTTCCCCATATGAAAGAATCGTTTAGCCCAGCTACTATACATCTACCATTAAAGGGTACAACTGCGCTACCTTAGACTTAACACTTACTTTATCATATAACTTGTGAATTAACACTTAGTCTTTCACTTTATAAGTCCTTCTTTATAATCTAGTAAGCCGAATACCTAATCTAGCAATATAGATTCAAACTGAATTTCAATTTAGTAAATAATTTTCCAATCCAGCAGTCTCTCAACTGACCTCCAATCCAGCAAGCCTGGATCCAAATTGATATCTAATCCAGCAAGCCTGGATTCAACTAATATCTAATCCAGCAACCTGAATTAACTAATCCTTCAACCCAGCAACCTGTATTCACTAATTCTTCAACCCAGCAGCCTGGATTAACTAATTCTTCAATCCAGCAGCCTGGATTCACTAATTCTACATGAAAAATACCAAATTATTTTATTATTATTCCACCCTTTGGCCAAACATATATACACATATTTCATACACAAAAATAATTTTTCAGGAATTTTTCAACTTCCTTAAGTATTTTTCAAAAATCTATTTCTAGTTAATTCCTTAAGAAAATAGCTACCTCACGCTTAACTCTAAAAATTCCGAACTCTTGACGGGATCTTATATATGTTAACGTGAGTCTCCAGTTTAAATTTCGTGACCATCGGAGTTATACAACTCCGGTTATAGCAATTTTTGTCGGAAAAATACAAATATTGAAATAGTCATAACTTGCTCAATTTAAATTGGAATGAGCTCATTTTTGGACACAAGCTACTTTATAACATATATTTTAATTTCCCAAAAGGACGGAATTTATTTCATAAAATAAGTGGACAAAACTGCCCTTACAATTTCCAAACAGATTGTTTTTTGGATTTTTCAGATTTCGCGTCCTTTGCTAAAAACTGTCCAGACGGAAATCTACATGGAATTTTTTAGTGATTCCACTTGTAAAAGTTAGAAGACTTATAGATATAAGTTTAGAAATTGACCACACTCAAAAATTCAAAAATGCACTAGGAGATATGGTCGTTTGAATTTCATGTTACGTTTTCTCAAAATCTAATTTTCCAATTTTTGTGTTTTGTAAGAAAACTTTCATGATCTCTTGATTAATCTAACATTAGCCACCATAAACTAACATAATACATCATAAACTTCCCTAAATTCATGGATCTACCATGATCCTTCATTAATTTCATCAAACCTTCATCAAATCAAAGCAAATCATAATCTATGCTAAGAAAATTAAGGTTTTCTAACTTTTGAAACATAATTTCCTTTTTCTTGCTTTTGATCTCACTTTTGATACTTAAAAGTGATAGATCTATATATAACACACTTATTCACATGTAGATCTAAGATTTTGGAGTTTAGAAACCTTAGATCTCCATTCCATCAAAATAATTAAACAAAAAGGAAACAAATTAGATTAGGATATTTTATACCTTTTGTGTGCAAGCTCTTGTCCTTCCATGGCTACCTCCTTCTCTCTCTTTGCCTCATACATGGCTGATCTCTCTCTATTTTCCCTCTCTAAGTGGTAAATGACGGGTGGAAGTGGAAGGAAATGAGAGAGAAAGACTTGATTTAGTTTTCTCTTTCTCTCTCCACCTCTCCCCTTTCTCTTTCCTATCTCTTGAATATCTACCCATCTTCTCTCTCCTTATCTCTTCCTCCCTTATGACCAAAATTTTCCCTTTCTCTTGCCTCTCTCTTTAGCTTTGTCTTGCTAGCTAATTATAGAAGGAATGAGATGAAAAAGAATTAGGTGTTAAGTGTTGGTAAAAGTTTATAGATATATTTGGTATATCTATGTATAATCTACTAACATATCTTGCTCCTTCTCCCTCATTATTAAGGTTGCTTTGCTTGCACTCTTGGTAAAAATGAGTGGCTTGTCCAATGAGTGACACATAATAAGGAGTGGTTGGGTTTGGTAGGAGTTGTTAGATTACATCATTACATTCATCCCCTATCTTTCTCCTCTCTTGTGTGGGCCGAAATTATTGGGCCCTTTTTCCCATTTTGGTTTAATTCTTTATGCTTTATTTAGCTTATCAAATATCCAAATAAATCCCTTAACAATTGGGCTAAAGTCTTGGGTTCCAAATTAATTACTTTGGGCTTGCTAAAATAATTGGGCTATGTAAATTAACATAGTCCACTAATTTTTAATTCTATTCTACCCTAATTATTTAATTTGGATTTTCTTTCTCCATATATGTAAATCAAATCCTTACTCATGTATATTTAATTTCATAATCCAATTAGATTTGCTTTAATTAGGTTATAAAATTAATAAATTGAGATAATAAAATAAATCTCTAAGGTTAGTATAAATTTTCAATACTAAAATTCTTCCATGCCATAACTCTTAGGTTATTCAATTTTCATACCTAATATATATATTAGGTTACATAATTTAATTCTTAATTCACTTTTATATACAAATAAATGTATTCACATTATATAATGTATATTACTTAATACCATATATAGTTCATATAAATCATAACATATTCCACTTCTAACTCTAATTTTGACTTTTCTCCATAAAAGTCAACTGTTGACTTCGACCAAAAAGTCAACCCTTACACATTTTGTGTTTATTGTCTTTTCTGACTAAATTGACGTTCCGGACTCAACCGAGCAGTCCGTACTTCAAAATTCTATCTCTAATTCAAATTTTGAGTTTTAACTTGCTCTATTTTTATTGCTAATCATATTAGGTATTAGCTCTATGCTTAGTCATCTTCTTATTTGTCAATCAAGGCTAACATTCAAACTATGTTAATTACTAATATAGTTTTATCTTGATTTTTCATATCTTTAAATTAATTCATCATTTCTCTTGCTAAAATATATAGAACCTTGCTATATATATATATATATATTTCTATACATACACTCATCTTCGTTTAACCTTATAGCATCTCTTCATGTGAATTTTATTTCCTTAATAAAATTCCCACATGTATCCATATAACATTTCTTACACTTTTTAGTTCACATCAATTTTTATAAGTATCATAATACCTTATTATTAACATTCCATCAAATATATATAACTCATTTCTAGGATTTGTAATTTTGTAACCCATATTTTCTTTATTCTCATTCAAATAGTAAACCATATAGGTTCTACTTGAAAATTTTAAATAAATCCTCACATTTCTATCTAGGTTTTATTCTTTAACCTTTATTTTAATCATTTAAAATCATGTAAATTCTCGGGTTGTCACAAATACTCACAATATTATAATAGAAACACTTGTGTTTTTGGTGTCTTTAGGATGCAGGGTTACCTCCCCTTTTATAGTGCATCTCAGAGGAAAAATTAAATAAACCTGCCTAATTTCTCTGCCTAAATTTCATGCCTAACTCTCATTTTCTAATTGTTGAGGGCCCACTAATTTGGAAAACATAACTTTGCAGGAGGACTTTCATGCCACCACTTTGGAAAAAGGAGAAGTACACGGAAAGAATTCCAATTCAAATTGCTAACCTCCACACCATTTTATTCACATGCCAGGAAATTATATATATTATTATATTATTAATATTTAAAAAATTATAATTTAAAAAATTATACTATTATAATATATTATAATAATATATTTGAATGAATATTTTATCAGAGAAATTAATTGTGGTTCCATAGAAAAATATGCCAAACTTATAATAAACGCCTCATGACAAAACCCTCTATTTATATCAAAAATTGAATAAATATTTACCACAAATCACTTATCTTCAATCAATATATTTTTAATCTTTCAATAATTATTCATCAATATTAATATTATAACTCACAATATTGACAACCAGATCGTTTCCAAGAAATAGGGGGCTTTCCGATAAGTATTTCTCCTTATTGGCGCGCAATTAAATAACCTAACCTCTTCCCTCGACAAAACTTTCTAGACATTGTCAATAATGTTAATAATAATATGAGTAACTGTGTTGTGTCAATTATTAATTTAATAATATAAAATATTATATAGATATTACTGTAACAATTATTGAATTAATAATATGAGATTCTATGCAGCCACTATTGCGATAATTATTGAATACTGAGTGACTTCTTATGTAAGAATTAATAATCAGAGATACTGTGCAATACCGCGTACTACTGTGGAATAACGTGTATTACTGTACTTTTATCACCGGATATTTTAATGGTTTAACGATAAAAGGCTTGTCATTATTTTATAAAAAGGTTATCTCTGTCGCTTTCTATATCCAACAGTTATTTCGTTGTGGGGTCCACCAATGATTGCTTCATCGTACGAATATTCTCCAACAAAAAGAATATTCCCCGACCAAACGAAAATTTTCCTACAACTTTTTATTTTGTAAAATTTTCACATATCACCCATAACTATAACATTTATTAAATTATCACCTTACTATTTAGAATAATATTTAGAGAAAATTAAATCTTTAATCATAAAAAGTTGGGGACTTACAACCTTCCCTCCTTATAAAATTTATCCTCGAAATTGATGTACGTACCTGGTATTTCAAAGATGTGAGGATACCTTGCTTTCATTTCAAATTATAACTCCCAGGTCATTTCCTCAATATCATGGTTTATCCATAAAATATTGACTTGAGGTATAACCTTTGAGCGTAGAATATGTTCCTTCTTATCCAAAATTTTAACTGGTACCACTTCATACGTCAAATCTTCTGCTATCTCGTCTGGTTCTAATTGAATAATGTGGTTTGGGTCATTCACATATTTACGTAACATAGATATGTGAAAACCGTTATGAACACGAGACAAGCTTGGTTGTAAGGCGTGTCTATAGGCCACAGTTCCTACTTGATCGAGGATTTCAAATGGACCAATAAAATCGTGGGTTGAGCTTTCCTCTCTTTCTAAATCTCGTAACTCCTTTCCATGGAGCAACATGTAACAATACATGGTCTCCGACATTGAATTTCACGTCCCTTCGATGAAGATCATCATAACTCTTTTGTCGATCTTGTGCTGTTTGTATACGTTGCATTTGAATCTTTTCTGTAGTCATGCATACCAACTCTGGTCCCAACAATGTTGCTTCACCCACCTCATCCCAGCATACTGGAGAACGACACTTTCGTCCATACAACGCCTCGAATGGAGCCATGCCTATACTTGTTTGATAACTATTATTGTAGGAGAATTCCACCAATGGTAAGTACTTGTCCCAACTTCCTTGAAGTCTAGGACGCATAGTTTCAATAGATCTTCAAGAGTTTGAATAGTCCTTTCTGATTTCCCGTCCTTCTGAGGATGATATACAGAACTGAATCATAAATCAGTGCCTATAACTTTCTGCAAGCTAACCCAAAATCGTGAAGTGAATCTAGGGTCTCGATCAGAAACTATGGATACTAGCATACCATACAGTCTTACAATCTCATTTATGTACATGCGAGCAAAATGTTCAAGTGAATAAGTTTTTCGTATAGGCAAGAAATGAGCAGACTTGGCTAATCTATCGACAATGACCCAAATTGCATCTATGCCTTGAGAAACCTGGGGAAGACTGTGACACCCCCAAATCCGGGTACTTCAATTCCACGGGATTTGGTGTTCACTGTACAAATATCATTTATCTATCTACCCATAATAAATGCAAACCATGCAATAGATAGAAATAAATCCTCCCCTTATGGGTTACAACATCTGAAAATAAATACAATCCCAGGTCATACTAACCTTAAACATTTGTGCGGAAATATAAACAAATAAATAAGTCTTTAAACAACATCAAGTCTTATCAATAAATATTCTTAAATTAAATAACAAGTCTTCAACACTTGTTAACTTTCCCCTTGCCTTTGCTAGTGGAAGGCTCGTCAGATCTTTCGTTCTTAACTGCAATGTTATTATTACGCAAGAGTGAGAATGATTGCCCACAAATATAACAATATGACAATAATATAATAACATGCGAGTGAATCAAAGACATCTGAATCACGAAAACTCGACTTTTGACTCAAGAATGAATAACAAGAATCAAAAGAATATCTGAGGGTCATAAGACCTCGAACTATGTCCTAGGTTGTAAAGTGTTTATACTTTAAACGTTCAACAGTCATAAGACTATGGACTCTACTTCTCGTACTTAGGGGGATCAGCCCTTAGTACCATACTGTGCACAATATCTCAACGCTAAAGCGTAAATAATCCCCTATATAGGGTTGTTCATCTCAGTTTGACATCAGAGTCCGCACCAAAGAAAGTTTGGTTTGGATAAGCTCAATAATAATTCTAGAATTTAGAATGCTCATCAACTATGGACTAGTCGAATCAATAAGGGTTCGCTAGTCTTACAAGGTTCAACAATAAAAGATATTCAAATTGAATAATAACTTCTCAAGAGTATACAATCGAATAAGTATTGTATAACTGGAATCATGCTTTTAAAGGTAATATAATATCTCATATGAAATCTCAACTTGACTAACAAGTATAAGAACTTGTATCATGATAATATTTCAAGAATAGAAAACTTGCTCAATAAAAGTAAACTTTGAGTTTAGTAACTTGTTTGACATAAGAATAAGGAATAGAACGCTTATTCAACTTAAAGAGTTTAGATAAGAAAACTTGCTTAACGATAATGAGTTAGGGATAGAATACTTGCCTCGTGCGCAAGCTACAAATCTAGTTACAATTCAATACCTCAACGTCCTACACATTACATTATGCATACGATGTCAATTAGTTTCATCACTTCTATGTTCAACTGTTGAACTTTTCATTTAAGTCAACTTACAACTTGGTTCATAGTGTTAACTTATTAACTAACCCCATAACATGAGTATGAATTTATAATATGCGTATCCTATAGGTATAATCATTCAAACAATCATACTATTCAAGTTTGCACTTAGTTTGTTAACTTGAACCTTCACATTATCTTATACATGTCAAAAACTTAGTTTATTAATCATGAACTTCAAATCATATAATATTCATGTATGTAACTTAGAACAATATTTTTTATTATCGATAACACTACACTTGTGTGCGTGCATGTCCGAAGCCCTCCGATTGCCTCCGAATATGCATCAGTCACAAAGATGGTCATTTTTACCCATTTTAACGATTTCAAATCAAAACACTTAAACAATGAAAGTTGTAGATCTACTCGTTATCTTTCGGAATCATCATGAATCGCCTTAATCGGAGTTCGTATGAAGAAGTTATGTTTATTTTACTATAGGAGGTCAAAACAGTCTCGGAAACCAAAAAAAGCTCCCGGACAGCACCTACCCCCGCTGGGGCGGGGCTTTATGTCCATGAGGACCCACTGGGGCAGCGCCCCGTGCTGGTGCACTTTTTGGTTCGCGATTTTGATAGTTCGTTGGCCCAATTACTCCAATTAAATGCAAATAAAACTCACACAATGATTTCTATGAAGTATGAACTTCATAGAAACATCATACAATGTTACTAACATGTTTTTAACATCTTAAATCATGCAATTACTCGAATCAAATCACAAAATTTCACTATTTTTGGTGTTCTTGACGGTTTTGAAGAAAAATACAGAAATCATCGTCACGGATTCGTTATAACTCCGAATCCGTCCGTTCAAAGTTTGTTTTCTTTGTTTTAACATGTATAATCATAATCCATTATCAAAGTTAAGTTAAACAACCAATTCAAAGCATATAAATTATACATAAGGGCCATAAGGGCCATATGTACAACTTTTATACTCTGTAGTTCATGAAACTCCATTTAAAGCATGCTTACAT
Organism: Panax stipuleanatus; assembly: GCA_020205555.1. NCBI lineage: Eukaryota > Viridiplantae > Streptophyta > Magnoliopsida > Apiales > Araliaceae > Panax > Panax stipuleanatus. The sequence continues at coordinate 34,621,379 of CM035122.1, read as the reverse complement.
GACATTGATTGTTTTAAAACATGAATACATGATATAAAACATATTAAGAACATATACTAACATACATATCATCACATCTTAAGTTAATTGTCAAAATAACTCTTCACGAAGAACTTGAACAGAGTTTTCATGGAAAATATATAAGAACATAAATTTAAAGTTTGGGTAGAAGAGATTACCATTGCTAGTGTTTAGATAATTCAAAGATGATGAAGTTCTTCTCTACTTCTTCTTCAATTCACACTTTTTCTCAATTTCTCTAAGTATTTCTCTCTTTGTTTTTCTCTCTTTTCTAACTGATGAAAGCAATATGAATGATATATGATATAAGGCTAATATGATATACGTATATAATAGTCGTGGGTTATGGGTTGTCAGTTAATCCCATAATGGGTTAACTGGCTTCAACCCCCACTAGGGCCTTGTTTGGCTAGCTCTCTTCTTCCTTTTTCCTTTTAATATAATTAAATGCTTTATAGTATAGTTTTAATGTCACACTTCTAATTAACCAAATAATCTTATTTAAAATTAATTAAATAAAATATCATAAATCCACATTAAATCACATAGTCACATAATTAAAATTTTTATTTATTAATTATGTCAAATTATTAAATCTCTAATTGATTATTAAATTAATTAGACTACATTATGCTTATTTAAATAATTCATTTAATAGAATAAGCTTAATTAAATACATACTTTGAATAATAAATTTTTTCACATTAATTTAATCACTATAACACATATAATTAGAATAATTTACCACTAATTCATCAATTAATTATTTAATTCAATAATTAAATCATCGAAAAATATTTAGTTAATTCAATAAATATTCAAATTAAATTACAAAATCTCATTCGTCACATCTTTCCCCCCTTAAAAGGATTCTGTCACAGAATCACGGTTCAATTATAATTTTTATCCTGTTACATTCTCCCCTCCTTACAAAGATTCTGTCCCCAAAATCGCTTACACATAAATTACGTAAATAACTGTGGGTAATTTTTCATCATATGCTCTTCGAGTTCCCACGTAGCTTCTTCAGCGTTGCGGTTCCTCCAAATTACCTTAACAGAAGGTATTACTTTATTTCTGAGAACTTGCTCTTTCCTATCAACAATCTAAACAGGAATTTCTTCATAGAATAAGCCTTTCTCAAAATGTGGGGGTTCATATTCAATTACATGCTTGTAATCGGGTTTGTAGGGTCATGAAATTGAAACATGAAAGACGTTGTGGACATTCTCTAGCGCCGGAGGTAAGGCTACCTCATACACAACTTCTCCAATCCTTCGCAGTACCTCAAAGGGTCCAATGAACCTCGGGCTCAATTTCTCTTTCTTACCGAATCTGATCTTCCCTTTCCAGGGAGAGACTTTCAAAAATATATAGCTACCCGATTCAAACTCAATATTTTTACGGTGTGGATCGGCGTATTTCTTTTGCCTATCTAGAGCTACTATCAGTCTCATTCGGATCACTTTGACTATCTCTGCTGTCTGCTGTACCAGTTCTGGACCTAGTAATTGTCTCTCACCAACTTCATCCCAATATAGCGGAGTCTGCATTTTCTTTTGTACAACGCTTTGTAAGGCGGCATACCAATACTAGCGTGGTAACTGTTGTTGTAACCGAATTCAACAAGCGGTAGGTGGTCATCCCAATTGCCTTTGAAATTCATGATGCATGCTCTTAGCATATCTTCCAATGTCTGGATCGTTCTTTCACTCCGCCCGTCTGTCTGAGGGTGATAAGCCGTACTCATTCTTAACTGCGTCCCCATGCACTCTTGTAGTCGCTTCCAGAAGTTCGATATAAGGAGCGGATCCCTATCAAAAATAATCGACACCGGAACTCCGTGCCTTGAAATAATCTCTTTCACATATAGCTTTGCCAACTGGTCTAACTTGAATCTGATTCTGATCGGAAGGAAGTGAGCTGATTTCGTCTGTTAGTCAACGATAACCCATACTGTGTCGTAGCCTTTCTGAGTTGTCGGAAGGCCAACCATGAAATCCATTATAATATGTTCCCATTTCCATTCTGGGATCTCTAAAGGTAGTAGCAAACCACTCGGTCTTTGATGTTATGCTTTCACTTTCTGACATGTCAGACACTTTGCAACACATTCTGCCACATCTCGTTTTAAATTCGGCCACCAGAAATGTTGTCGATGATCCTGGTACATCTTTGTACTACCGGGGTGTATCGAATACCGTGAGCTATGAGTCTCGCTCAAAATGTCCTCCTTAATCTTTGGCACTGACGGTACCCAAACTCTGTTCTCAAATCTCAGTAGTTCCTCACTGTCTATCTTGAATCTTGGTTCGGTTCCTTCAGATATCTTTTTCTTAACCTTCTCACATTCTTGGTCCTGAAGTTGAGCTTCCTTAACTTTATCTAATAGAGTTGTACCAGCTTGCATCTGGAACAGCTTCTCGTCAATCTCCATCGGATACTTCACTTCTAATTCCAGCTTCTCCATTGCTAAAATTAGCTCCTCCTGAGCAGTCAACATCATTAATTTCTCCCGACCCTTTCTTCTTAAGTCGTCGGCGACAACGTTTGCTTTACCCGTATGGTATAAAATCTCGTAGTCATAGTCCTTAATCAATTCTAACCATCTTCTCTGGTGCATATTCAAGTCCTTCTGTGTAAAAATATATTTCAGACTCTTGTGGTCTGTATATATTTCACACTTCTCCCTATAGAGACAGTGTCTCCTGATCTTCAAAGCAAATACCACTGTGACTAACTCCAAGTTATGGGTTGGATACCCCTTCTCATAGTCCTTCAATTATCGTGACGTATACGCAATGACCCTGCCGTTTTGCATAAGCACATAGCCTAGCCCTTTATGCGACGCATCACTATAAACCACAAAATTTCCTGTGTTATCCGGAAGAGATAACACAAGTGCTGTACTCAACCTCTTCTTAAGTTCTTGAAAGCTCTCCTCACACTTCTCCGTCCAAATGAATTTCACCGATTTCCTAGTCAAATTCGCCAGCGGAGTTGCGATCTTGGAAAAGTCCTGAGTGAATCTTCTATAATAACCTGCCAATCCAAGAAAACTTCTCACTTCCGACAGCGTTTTCTGCTGATCCCAGTTCATTACAGCTTCGACTTTAGAGGGATCTACCGAAATTCCGTCTTTATCGATCACATGTCCAAGAAATTGCACCCTTTTAATCTAGAATTCATATTTCAAAAATTTGGCGTACAACTTCTCTCTTCTCAACGCCTCTAACGTTACTTTCAAATGCTCTACATGTTCTTCCTTGTCTTCGAGTATACCGAAATGTCGTCGATAAAGACCACCATGAATTTGTCCAAAAATGGCTTGAACACTCCATTCGTTAGGCCCATAAGTGCTGCAGGAGAATTCGTTAGACCAAATGACATCACCAAAAATTTGTAGTGACCATATCGAGTCCTAAATGCTGTCTTCAGAACATCCTCTGGCCTCACCTTCAGTTGATGATAACCACTCCTCAAGTCTATCTTTGAAAAGTATCTTGCTCCCTTAATTGGTCAAACAGATCGTCGATCCTCGGTAATGGATATTTATTCTTAATGGTGACCTTATTCAATTCTCTGTAGTCGATGCAAAGCCGCATCGTCCCGTCCTTCTTGTTCACAAACAACACCGGTGCTCCCCACGGAGATACGCTCGGTTGGATGTACTTTTTGTCCAGTAACTCTTGCAATTATACCATCAACTCTTTCATCTCTATCGGAGCCATCCGGTACAGTGCCTTCGATATTGGAGCCGTTCCTGGCGCCAAATCGATCATAAACTCAACCTCTCTGTCTGGCGGAAGTCCTGGCAGATCATCTAGAAATACGTCTATGAAGTCCCTCACGACTGGTATATCTTTCAATTTTGGGTTCTCTTTACGACTATCGACTATGTAGGCTAAATATCCTACACATGAGCTTCGTCGTAGTGGGAGGAATATCAGGCCTCCTGAGAGATTTTCACTTCTTGAAGAAATTTATGATGTTATTCCGGAAGAAGTTGAGTCAGATCCCTCTAACTTTCATGAAGCTATTAATGATGTAGATGCATCCAACTGGCACATAGCTATGAAACAAGAAATGGATTCCATGTACTCAAATACTGTATGGGAACTTGTAGAAGCACCTAATGGGGTCAAATCTATAGGGTGCAAGTGGGTTTACAAAAGAAAAAGAGGGGTAGATGGAAAGATGGAAACCTTTAAAGTACGGTTGGTAGCAAAAGGTTTTACTCAAAAAGAAGGTATCGATTATGAGGAAACTTTTTCACCAGTAGCTATGCTTAAATATATCAGAATACTCTTATCCATTGCAGCTCATCTCGATTACGAGATATGGCAAATGGATGTCAAGACTGCTTTTCTTAGTGGATATCTTGATGAAGAAATCTATATGAAGCAGCCTGATGGTTTCATAATTAAAGGCCAAGAAAATATGGTATGCAAGTTGCAAAAGTCCATTTATGGACTTAAGCAAGCATCAAGGTCTTGGAATATAAGGTTTGATCAAGCAATCAAATCTTACGGGTTTGAACAAAATCCAGAAGAATCTTGTGTGTACAAGAAGAATAAAGATGGGGTGGTGGTCTTCTTAGTTCTTTATGTGGATGATATATTGCTTATGGGTAATTATGTGGGAGTATTATCTAGCATCAAAATTTGGTTGTCTAGTAATTTTGAGATGAAGGACCTAGGAGTAGCTAATTACATTCTAGGGATTAAGCTTTGGCGTGATCGCAAGAATAAAATATTGGGCCTATCCCAAGCTACATACATAGATACAATTTTGGCTAGGTTCAACATGAAGAATTCCAAGAAAGGACTACTTCCTATCAGACATGGAATTCCTCTTACTAAGGAGCAGTGTCCTAAGACACCTCAAGAGCAAGAGCGCATGAAGACAATCCCTTATGCTTCGGCGGTGGGAAGTCTTATGTATACAATGTTGTGCACTAGACCAGATATTTGTTTTGCAGTAGGATTGGTCAGCAGTTATCAGTCTAACCCTGGACTCGAACATTGGATAGCAGTAAAGCATATACTTAAGTATCTACGGAGAACAAGAGATTATATGCTTGTCTATTCTAGTGATGATCTTGTCGCGAAAGGATATATAGATTCGGATTTTTAGGCAGATAAAGACTCTAGAAAGTCAACATCTGGTTATGTGTTTACTCTTGGAGGTGGAGCTGTCAGTTGAAGGAGTGTTAAACAGTCTTGCATAGCTGACTCCACCATGGAAGCTGCATATGTTGCTGCTTCTGAGGCTGTATGGCTCAAGAAGTTCTTGTTAGAAATAGGAATGGTACCTTCAGTATCATCTCCTATTGTCCTGTTTTGTGACAATAATGGGGCAATTGGACAATCAAAGGAGCCTAGGAACCACAAGAAAGGCAAACACATTGAAAGAAAATTTCACCTCATTCGAGATATAGTTCAGCGAGGAGATGTGATAGTTTCAAAGATAGCTTCTACGCAAAATTTGGCTGATCCTTTTACGAAGACCTTGTCTTCTAAAGTTTTTGATTTTCATCTTGAGGGGATGGGTATTAGATATATGGTAGATTGAGTTTAGGGCTAGTGGGAGATTGTAAGGTTTTAAGCCCAGAAAAACCCAATGTTGATATTTATTTTATTATTTTAATAATAAAGTTTAATTTCATTTTGCATAATTAAATGTGTCATAAATTTTGTCCATAATTATACATTTTATAATTTATGTATATGAAGGAGTGTCATATACAGAAGACATAAATTATATATTATGTATAATTAAAGAAATATATTGTTCTCAATCTTAGATGGAAATGGACAAACCATTCTAGTAGATTGTAATACACTTGATTGGATGATTTGTCTTAGTCATGTAAAGTGAAGACTTTAATCTAGTGTATTGGTGTATTTTTGAAATACATAGAACTGGATCGTTACAAAAAATTATTTGTTAAATACTGTTATTATAAATAATTTTTCAATTACTATTAATGTGCAATTACTCTTAATCCTGAGAGAATAATGAACTTGATTTTATAATGTATGTCACTTTAATATATTAAAGAGTGACATTTTAAATACAATCAATACCTCAATATGTTGGGTGATATATGTTATGAAATTAGGAACATATATTTTTCAAGATAGAATTCTACAATTAAATTATAATATCCCCTTGATATAATTTATTGGCTGATCACTAGAATCTTGGCCAAGTATTTTAGTAATTCAAATTACTAAAGTATTAATTTAATTTATTAAATTAATGAGTGATCAAAAGTTTATAAATTATGTAGTCAAGGATATAAACAGTAAACGTAGTGGGTTAACAGTTTTATTCCTACACATGTTTATGGATATTATTGTAGAGGGGTATTTTGCAAGATACTAATAGTGGAAGGATTTAATTAATTAATTATATTAATTCTAGAGTGCAATTATAACTATTTAGTGAAATTAGTTATAATTAATATAATTCTAATTGATTAAAGAGTTAATCAAAAATTATTATTATATTGGGGCTAGAATTGTAGAATCCTACTTGATCCCCACTCTAGCCCTTATTAAGATATAACAAAATAGCAGGATAAAATATATCAGAAATATGACATCCCAGATTTTTTTTAATAAATTATAAATGGGAATTTAATAATAAAATTCTTATTACGAGATATTTTGAGTTTGGATATGTGTTATATGTGGTGAAATATATGATGTGGTGTGAATATAGAAGATATATATATATATATATATATATATATATATATATATATATATATATTCATAGGTTGGAGGAATGAGGTTTAGTAGTTAATTTATTTTAACTATTAAAGAAGGGAAACGAAATTGTTGAAAAGAGAATTAAGTTAATTAAGTTGAAACTTATATTATTGAATAATATAATTTGATGATTATGCCTTGTTGGCACTATAATTATTATGAATTAAATTTCATAAATAATGAGAGTAATTCACTTAATTAAAATAGTGAATTAATATAAATATAATTATTTTAATAAAATATGAAGGTAATATATTACATGTAAGAGTAATACGTTTATGTAATGGCTTAATATATTATATTTAGCCAAGTGAATGTAAATGGGTATGAGAATGAGAAGAACCAATATAATTATAAATAAATATTGGTGTTAGGATTAATGAATAAAATAAATATTCAATGGAAATTATTATGGAATAATTTATTTAAGTACGATGATATTAAATAAATTGATTAATATTTAAGTAGTGATTAGATGTATGGATTAAATAAATTGTATTGAGACAATTTATGCGAGGAAAGGAATTAAATAATTTTATATTATAATTATATAATTCATGTGAGTTAATTAAAATAAAGGGAATAAATATTAACTATTTTAATGGAAATATTTATTCTAATAGAGATGTTTATTTTAGTTACAAAGGTAATTTCATAATTTATAGTGTAGTAATTATACATGTTATAATTGCATAATTACTTAATGAGGCTAAATAGTTTAACAATAAAATAAAGGTATGACAAATGGGCCTTATAATAAGAGATTTATAATAATAAATTAGAAAGGTGTTATTTGATGCCAGCCAAACAAGGTCTTATGACCTTTGGTATTTTAAACAGCTATTTGTATTTTAATTGATGCGTTAAAAACATTATTAAGGCTTTGTCAGTTTTATTCACGTAAAAATATTCCTAAGGCTAAGAAGAAGAAGAACAGAGAAGAAGAGAGAGCCTAGAGGAAAAATTGAGAAGATGTTTTGTAAAATCAAAGAAGGAAGATGATTCAACCAAAGTTGCTCTAATCATCTAGATAATCTAAACAAGAATCAAAGGTAATAATCTAGCTTTGAGTTCTTAGTTTTATTTTCTTGAGTATTCCTTGAAAAGTTGGATTTCTACGGTTAATTCGTTAAGGAATTGGTTATAGATGTTAATGGATATGTTTAATATGCTTTATATAATCTAAAAGTGATTTTTAAGAAATCAAATTCATAAAGATGTGTTGGAAGATGAAGAAATTTGGGTTATGGCTTAGTATATGTATTTTGGTCTATTTTCAAGCTTAAATTGATGGTTAAATCAATTGTGTAATCTGAAATTGATTATAGATGTTGTTAGTATGTTGAAAGACGAAAACAATGAAGTTTAAACGGATTGATTTGGTTAGGAATCGAATTCGTGGTGAATGATTTCGCTAAAACATGTTAAAACATGTAATACTAATATGAACATGAGTTTTGAGTAAAAATTTAGGTTCTTAATGTTTCTATAAATTATGAATATCCTTGCTATGTCGTAGTTCTATGAATTACGAATCCATAGAGTCGAAAACGGACTCAATTGGATGTGTATAACACAATTTATGAAGATGGGAAGGAGGAAAGGGTTAGAAAATTCGCCAGAACAACATACTAGAGGAAAAAGTCGCGTAACACGCTGCCAGGGGCGCAGCTGCGCTGCCCCCAAGGCTGATTGGGGCGCAGCTGCGCCGGGAGGAAAGTTAGTCGGGGACTGTTTTGACCTCCTGTGGTAAAATAGCCATAACGTTTTCATAAGAACTCGGATTGAGGTGATTCAAGATGATCCGGAACGAGCACGAGTAGACCTACAACTTTTGTTCTTTAAGTTTTTCAATTTGAGGTCGTTAGATAGGGTCAAAATGGTTATTTGTGGGACTGATGTGTTTTTGGAGGCAATCGGGGGGCGTCGGGCATGCACGTAAGCACATGTAATGCTCCCGACCATGTAAAATGATGTTCTAACTTCCATAACATGACTATTAGGTATTATAATGATACTTAACATTAACACTTGAGTATTAGACAATTCGGTTGGGCGTCCTAAGCGTGCACAAATGCGTGTCATTTGGGCGTTCGAATAGGCAAGTTTGACGTACGGACGTGCAAGCGTCGCAGCGCCGTAACGAGTGTGTATGACCTTGTTTAATATTATATTTTCAATAAGAATGAAACATTATAGAGTAATTTTACCCAATATAGGAGCATGCAAAACACATGCAAAAGAGGCGAGTTAGGCGTGTGACGTATAAACGTCGAAACGCCGTGTAATGTGGTAATACACTTAAATAGTGTTTCGATTCAAATGTAACGAACATTATTATATATGAAATGTGGTTAATATAAAACCAATAGGTAGTCCTAGCAGGACTTAAACACTTGAACGAATTTCGAATATTACGAAAAGGAATTATAGTGAAATATAAGTCGATAGTTAACACAATCAAATTGAACATTGTGTATTGATAATAGGAAGGGTTATGAGATGTAGAGTAAAGTTTACGTTATAACTAATATGCATTGTTATGTGACTGATAATTGATGTGCATAATTATATAATTGTGTAGGGCACGTGAAGTGCAGATATCTGTAAGCTGTTAAACTGTTATTGGTAAACAACGATCAAGGCAAGTCTTTCAGTTCCTATTTTCTACATGAACTTGATGATGAACTGTTTTAAATTATTTTGTAAAGAGCATGATATGTTGTATATATGTTGTAAGCATGAAATGTTAAAGTCAATTTATGACTACATTGATTGATTAAAGAATGTTGATTGAGTAAGGAACTCAATCTTTATATTTGTTATGTGAAGTAGAGCATGTATGCCATGTTACTTTAATTATTATGAGATGTATGTTGAGCATGTATTTATGTGCTATGTGATGCATGAAAGCTGTTAGATCTTGCTGAGCTGTCGAGCTCATTCTTGCAAATAATCACTTTTGCAGGTTAAGGATTCAAGGTAACGCTATGTGCTACTTGAAAGAAATGAATCAGATGTAATGCATGAAGATTTATATACTTTGGCTAAATTGTTATTGTTTTGGACCCTGTTTAAGGTTTCAGATAATGTATTTGATAATGTATGATGGTTAACAGATGTTGAGTTGTAAAGTTTAAATGTTACCCGATGTATAAGGGTTGTTGAAAGTGGTTGTAAGTTTTAGTTTATAATAACTCTGACGAAGCGATTCATGAAATAAGGTTGAATCAAAGTTATGTAATGATAAAGGTTGAGATTCAGGGATAATAAAGAAGGAATAATATAAAAGTTTTAAATATTCCGTATTTTTAGTGATTGTATCATTGATTAATGATGTAAAGTCTGAATAAGGATGTATTGTTAACGACCGATGTCGAGAGTTGTATTGTATGAATTTTGGGGTCGTTACAGTTGGTATCAGAGCTGATAGGTTATACACCTTAGGTAAGAGTACCTTAGGCTATAACCTTAGAGAATGAGCAGTTAAGTTACGTATAACGAAAAGGTGATTCCTTTCACAAACGTAGATGTATAGGATGAGTTAAGTCCTAAAAATATTATAAGAAGAAGGTAAGAATAACGAGGAATAAAACTCAAATAAAAGGTTGAACTTTATAAACGAAGTTAGAAATTCTTAAAAGAAGAGTTAATAAATAAACAAGAAGATTCAAAGAAGAATCTTGAAGAGATATGAAGATGAGAATCAGGAGTTACCTAACTCCAATAATAAAGATGACGAATAACGATGAATAGACAAAGTTTATAAGATTAAAATCATAATGAAGTCATGATATGACATGATGATAGGTAAAGATAAGAAGTTTTTAAAACAAAACGATAATGAGATAGGAAAGAATCATATGGGAGATGATTATAGAATAAGATCACGACGTGATCTTTTGAAGTTGAAAGACAGATGGTCTGTAATGATTGTATAGTTATAGTTTGAGACTATAACGAGAATGTACTATGATATAGTACGAGGTTAACTCACGAGGAGTTATAAATGATGAGATGCGAAGAATTCGTATCGAGTAAAGAGCAAGTTATGAGCAAGATAGAGTTAAGTGGGATTTCAATTGAGGAATCATGTGATGGCTGAGTTGTACAAACCTTTGTATGGGCGAGGGTTTTGTGCTTGCACTTTGTTTATCACATTGATAATTATTGGAATGTAGGTGTCGCGCTATCAATGTATATATGGTGAAAAGGTGATTCTTTTCTCATGTGTATATTTGATAGTTAGAGACTATTAAGATTAGTAAGATGTTATTAGGATTAAGTGCGAGTTCTTAAAACTCATGCTTATGGTAAGTTCATGACTCTTAATCATATGGTATGTTTGGAACTCCTCAGCGAATGGACGCCTATAGTCTGACTAGGAAGTTCTTAAACTCATATTATTGTGGAAAGTTCCTGACTTCCAAAGTGTGGAAAGTTTGATGAACTATACTGGGAATAGAAAGGTTATGGTGTAGGAAGCATTGATGTTGTTTAAGGTTGATAAAATGATTAAGTAATGATGGAGTAAATATTTAATTGATGGAGAAAGTTTTATATTCTAAATCTCCTAGCTTTGCTAGATTTTCGAAATTTATTGACTTCGTGCTAGTGTTGCACTTCTGTTTTCTTAAAAAAATAAACATTGGATCAAATGATGGAACCAATGATTTTTTTTAAAAAAATAGTGCTATTATTCACATGTCTATGCTAATTGCTTCTGCTAGACAAAAATAATTTTAAATTTTCAAAATGTATTTTAAGTGTTCTATGCATCATTTGATATGGTGTAGAGACAATAATCGAGGAAGTTATCAATGCAGTTAAACCTAGTGTTGGATGTGATCGTATGATCATCAGCCCACTATGGTATGATGTAGTATAACGACATCATGTAATGACGAAATCCTTAACGTACCATTATTACGGTACAGTATCAGGATATTATGAAAAGATTCATTTATTTTTAGTTTCTTTAAACTATAAAAAAAGGGGGATTTATTTACTTTTAGTTTCTTTAAATGAAAAAAAAATTGAGTTGGTTAAATATGCATACATATATATATCTCGATTGATGTCCGAGTTATTGCTAGAAGTCTATGCTACTTGATTCAGCTAGACGACTATTAAAAGATGTTCATGAAATTCAAGCGTTCTTTGTCAAACTATACCAAACCAAATTGTTTTGGTGTGGATGCAAATGTTAAGAAGCTGAGGTGAACAACCCTGTAAAGGGGACATGTTATCGGAGACAATGGTTCCGAAAGTAACGCATATAGTCGTTACGATGTTAAGATGTAATACGTTGTGCACGACGTAGGGGTACGATAGGCTGATCACCTAGAGTACTTGCAGAGAGTGTTTTCAGTCTGTGTGATTGCTAAACATTCTATTAAAGATGGTTTATAGTGGTGATGCACTATTAAACCGGGAGAAGAGTTCAAGGTCTTATGACCTCTCAGCATGAAATAGAATCTTTTAAATTCCTGTTATTCATATCGCTTCCCAATTATTGAACAATTGTGGAAGATTCTTATTATTCTGAAGTGAAGGTGGCAAGAATGATATTTCCTAGAAAGAAATAGTTGTGGAACACATCAAGTTAGTGAATAAGATTAACTTAAAATCTACTTTGATAGATTGAATGAATGAAGATTAATGAAAATTTCGAGGACGAAATTCTTAGAAGAAGGGGCGAATGTGATAACCCGAACAATTATAGATGGTGAATTACGAGGTATATGAATTCTACGAGTAGAATATATAGTAATGATCGTTAGAAAGAAAATGAACGAGCTAAAGAATATATGATTGTGTTTAAATTGAAGGTTATGTAATAAAACCTAAAGCTTGTTGTAGAGGTGAATTTAGTAAGATATATGTGTAGTTTATATAAATGTTGTTAAGATAACGTGTTGAAGTATTCAACGATAGTCGTGGAAGAAATTTTGTGAAAACTGAGTAAGGAAGGTTCCGTTGATTCTGTAATACCCGAGAATTTCCATATATTATTAAATAAATATATTAATGGAAATGAGAATTTATTTGAATATAAATGATTTTGTGTTATGAGATGAATTGATTCAATTATATATAATTGAATAATTATAATAATTGAGAAATTGGTGGAGTTTGTGATAAACTCGTTGATTGCCTTGTGTGGCACAGTGACGTAATATAAGAATGATTATATTAATTTAAGCGAACAATTAATCTATATTAGTTGTTAATCGAAGAATATTAATTAACTGTTATAAAATACTAATGAGGATTGATTAATAATACGTGATTATTATTATTGCAAGAAACATAATAATAATGAGCAACGTGTTTATAAATATAATAAGATTTATATCAAAGTGATAATTAATCATATAAGGGTTAATTAAATTGTGATGGAGGTTAACAATTATATTGATTGATGTAGGATATGTGTATATTATTAATTAATATTCAATTTATAAGATGAGAAATTATATGTGCAAGCATGCGAATTAAATGTGTAGCATATATTAGCTGACTATGTATTATGTGAAGTGTAATATGACACTATTATATGGTAAGGCTTATTAAACCATGTAAGCTACTTGATTAATAACTTGTGTGACAATAAATATGTGGGTATACATTGTATAATATATCATGAACATATTGTAAACAATTAGTTTTAATAAAGGAGACAGTGTAATGTGTTAACATCTGATTAAATTATATCCGGTATTAACAGAAGGTACATGGATTATATGCGTACAAGTCACCTTCACTATATTGAAGTATTCCTTATGCAAATTTATATTGTGACATTAAGTTATAACTTATGTAGGGACAATAAGTATATATAATATAACATAAGAGTAGGAAGTATGTTATGTGTGTGTAATAATTTAAGTGTTGTGTACTAATAAAATGCTGAGTATATGGCCTTGTCCCATATTATTAAACACAAACCTTGTACACGTGAAATGCATCATGAAGCTAGCCTACTCTCTTCTCTCAAACTCAGCATTCTAGCCATCATGATCATGAAGGGAGTGGGTGGAATAGTGGAGATCACCAACTAATTACCAACTCCCTCTTATCTAGCAAACATTCCTATAATCTGTTAGTTTGATTTTGGATGTAATTGCATTGCCTGGTTATGAAATTCTTCTATAAATATAACCCATCCTCTTCCTAATTCATTTGCTGAGAATTTTGGCTAAGTAAGTTAAGAGTTATATATATATATTTATCAGTGTTCTTGAGTAGCAGCAAGTTCAGAATCTAACAGAAGGTATAATACAGTTTCTTTGTTATTCATTTTCGTTTTCTGTTTCCGAAGTTTCCTTCAAATTTTTGATTATGCCAAATTGGTTCATGATTGGTTTGTAGAACCCTTATATTGTTGTTATATGAACATACATACGTGATGGAACCACTATATAGCTTTCTTGACTTTCATTTCCATTGTTGATCTGTAATTTCTGTAAAGCATCGAATTCGTGAAATAAGTTGGAGTTCATCAAATTGGGAATCGTTTGGGCGATTGACTGTTATATAACAATATATATGTGTTAGTAAGGTAAAAAGGTTAGTCTAATAGCATATGGGTATGTCGAGATCGATAAAATGGGAGGTTTTGGGTCGGTTTCGCTGCAGTCTAACTGCAGGAACTGTCCCCACGCCGCAGCGCCGCAGCCAGCGCCGCAGCCAGCGCCGCAGCCAGCGCTGCAGCGTCGCAGCCCGCGCCGCAGCGCCGAAGCCCGCGCCGCAGCGCCGAAGCCCGCGCCGCAGCCCCACCCACGCCGCAGCCCGCGCCGCAGCGCCAGAGTATGCTGCTGTTGCCGCGCCGCAGCGCCGGCCTCTGTGTTCAGTTTTCTGCATTCTGCAACAAAACTGTTATGTACTAATTGGTTGATTTTTGTTTAAACAAGCATGGAAGCATGATTAATACATATATATAAACCTAATGAGGCAATGTAAGCATGTTTTAGTATATTAGCATGCATGGTTAACCAAACGACATATAGTTTGAAAACAAACTTAAAGTTTCATAAACGAACGTTAACATTATAAAGCATGTTTACATACTGACCTTACAAGCACGTTAGTACCACCTTGAGACACATGAAGTGCATGTTAGCTTATCTATATTGGTTCCGCAATAAAATATGAACATGTGAACCTAACTAGTGCTCATTCCTAACAAAAATATAAGTTTGAAGGTGGATATGATCATGTAAATGCTATATAGTCATTTTGATGTTGTGAGCATGTTTAGATAACTTTGAAATATATGAATGAAGCCTTAACTTGTGTTTATATAGTTCGTAAGGAAGCATGAACATGTTAGGCTCTATTAGTAAGATTCACTAATAGAAATACAAGCCTTGCACATGAGCATTAACACTATACGTGGAGATTTAAATTCTGATATTTATGGACACATGTGATAGTACTCTTAGACTCATTCTTGTGTCATGCATATATATATACCATGATTGGTTGTCGTGATTAAGTTTAGCATAAACAAAGCATGTTTTGAAGATAATAACAATGCTAGCTACATATATGCAATACGAGTACTCATGAGCATGACTAATACAAGTTATATGAATATCTTATGTGTTTAAAAACGACCATGTTAGACCATATGAGTTCGTGTCCTTGAATGGCTTTAAGTATTAACTTAAGAACCTATACCATGTACGATTGGATTTGGAAAAGTTATACAAGCATGTAAAGTATCCTTTAAATATGAATACATGCTACGTGATATTATATGATGTTACTTGAACCCGATTTTGACGGTTAACTTAAGGAGATGCCATAACTTGCTAAAATGAAATATATTTAGTATTGATTGTGGTCTTATGTGATATTAATAATATGCAAGCATGTTTGCTAATTGTTGAGATCTTATATAATATGAGAATGAGTTTAAACTCTAAAGAAGGAACGTTAAGGATAGAAATTATATTCTATATAACTGTGTAGCTAGGTAAAACTTACCTTATGTGTTGATCGTATATTCAAAGAGAAAATGTGAAGTTAAATTATATGACTAATGAATATCATATATATACGTAACTGTATTACGATAGGAATTCGAAAGTGTTGATTGCTTTTCGTGGATAAACTACGCTAAAGGCAAGTTCTCTTACTTACACTCTTTTAAAGTGCAAGTATCCTAACCGACGCATTTACTTTATGCAAGGAAAGCTATGATTGTGAAAGTTTCCTAACTTATACTCTTTTACTATGCAAGTATCCTATCTTGTGTATTGCGAACTAGTTTCCTATTTAATCGGTTGAATTGAATTAGCATACTTGAACTCTTATTTCATTAAAGCTATTATTCATGTTGAACTTAGTATTGTTCTTGAATATTGTGAAAGTGTCTATGCCATTTGATTCGGCTAGACTTATATTATTGAAAAGCGACCCAAACTAATTGATTGGTGCGGGATCTTGTATTTGACTGAGAAGAACAACCTTCTTTGAAGGGAATATATAATTATCGGAGAACCGACGTGCACACTTGAGTATGATTGATTGTTATGCATAACGATGGTACTTTAGGCTGATAACCTGTTGTACCTGTTTTTGTTGGATTTTCAGTTTATTACTGTCAATTCTAGTAGAAGTTCATAGTCCGTAGTGACTACTCAGTATTCAATTATTTGAAATCTTGAATTGACTTATTATTGAATCATATTGATATTATCCTGTCCTTAGCGACTGTTATTGAGAACTGTTGATATTCTTGTTATTCTTGAACTATCAAATTTTGCTACACCCTTTCGAGAATTGAGAATCTTATTATTCACCCTTATTGTATATTACTTGCTGGGCAATTTGTGCTCATTCTTGCTTTCCCTAAAACATTTCAGTTAAGGCAGAGCATGGCGAACCTTCGGGCATTGATAAGGGCAAGGGCAAGGCTACCAACTAGCTTATGTCTGTTATGTTTCAAATATATTAATATTGTGTGAAGATGATGTAGTAAGACTGGATTTGTTTATGTTTATGCTTAACTTAGATTATATAACAAGTCGTTAATTGATATTGCTATGTAATCTATTAAGTACTGTAGGTTGCGAGACTTGGGGGAATAATTATAATAAATCATTGTAAATTATTCTAGAATAGATTTTCCGCTGTGGTTGTGTGATATTTAGTTATCATTATTGCGATGTATTACCATGAGCACGTGATGAACCGAATTCGAGAGACCAAGTGGCGGTCCTGGAATTTGGGGGCGTCACAGATTCCGAGGACGGAATCCTTATAAGGAGGGAAGGATATGACATCCCAGATTTTTTTTTTAAGAAATTATAAATGGGAATTTAATAATAAAATTCTTATTACGAGATATTTTGAGTTTGGATATGTGTTATATGTGGTGAAGTATATGATGTGGTGTGAATATAGAAGATATATATATATATATATATATATATATATATATATTCATAGGTTGGAGGAATGAGGTTTAGTAGTTAATTTATTTTAACTATTAAAGAAGGGAAACGAAATTGTTGAAAAGAGAATTAAGTTAATTAAGTTGGAACTTATATTATTGAATAATATAATTTGATGATTATGCCTTGTTGGCACTATAATTATTATGAATTAAATTTCATAAATAATGAGAGTAATTCACTTAATTAAAATAGTGAATTAATATAAATATAATTGTTTTAATAAAATATGAAGGTAATATATTACATGTAAGAGTAATACGTTTATGTAATGGCTTAATATATTATATTTAGCCAAGTGAATGTAAATGGGTATGAGAATGAGAAGAACCAATATAATTATAAATAAATATTGGTGTTAGGATTAATGAATAAAATAAATATTCAATGGAAATTATTATGGAATAATTTATTTAAGTACGATGATATTAAATAAATTGATTAATATTTAAGTAGTGATTAGATGTATGGATTAAATAAATTGTATTGAGACAATTTATGCGAGGAAAGGAATTAAATAATTTTATATTATAATTATATAATTCATGTGAGTTAATTAAAATAAAGGGAATAAATATTAACTATTTTAATGGAAATATTTATTCTAATAAAGATGTTTATTTTAGTTACAAAGGTAATTTCATAATTTATAGTGTAGTAATTATACATGTTATAATTGCATAATTACTTAATGAGGCTAAATAGTTTAACAATAAAATAAAGGTATGACAAATGGGCCTTATAATAAGAGATTTATAATAATAAATTAGAAAGGTGTTATTTGATGCCAGCCAAACAAGGTCTTATGACCTTTGGTATTTTAAACAACTATTTGTATTTTAATTGATGCGTTAAAAACATTATTAAGGCTTTGTCAGTTTTATTCACGTAAAAATATTCCTAAGGCTAAGAAGAAGAAGAACAGAGAAGAAGAGAGAGCCTAGAGGAAAAATTGAGAAGATGTTTTGTAAAATCAAAGAAGGAAGATGATTCAACCAAAGTTGCTCTAATCATCTAGATAATCTAAACAAGAATCAAAGGTAATAATCTAGCTTTGAGTTCTTAGTTTTATTTTCTTGAGTATTCCTTGAAAAGTTGGATTTCTACGGTTAATTCGTTAAGGAATTGGTTATAGATGTTAATGGATATGTTTAATATGCTTTATATAATCTAAAAGTGATTTTTAAGAAATCAAATTCATAAAGATGTGTTGGAAGATGAAGAAATTTGGGTTATGGCTTAGTATATGTATTTTGGTCTATTTTCAAACTTAAATTGATGGTTAAATCAATTGTGTAATCTGAAATTGATTATAGATGTTGTTAGTATGTTGAAAGACGAAAACAATGAAGTTTAAACGGATTGATTTGGTTAGGAATCGAATTCGTGGTGAATGATTTCGCTAAAACATGTTAAAACATGTAATACTAATATGAACATGAGTTTTGAGTAAAAATTTAGGTTCTTAATGTTTCTATAAATTATGAATATCCTTGCTATGTCGTAGTTCTATGAATTACGAATCCATAGAGTCGAAAACGGACTCAATTGGATGTGTATAACACAATTTATGAAGATGGGAAGGAGGAAAGGGTTAGAAAATTCGCCAGAACAACATACTAGAGGAAAAAGTCGCGTAACACGCTGCCAGGGGCGCAGCTGCGCTGCCCCCAAGGCTGATTGGGGCGCAGCTGCGCCGGGAGGAAAGTTAGTCGGGGACTGTTTTGACCTCCTGTGGTAAAATAGCCATAACGTTTTCATAAGAACTCGGATTGAGGTGATTCAAGATGATCCGGAACGAGCACGAGTAGACCTACAACTTTTGTTCTTTAAGTTTTTCAATTTGAGGTCGTTAGATAGGGTCAAAATGGTTATTTGTGGGACTGATGTGTTTTTGGAGGCAATCGGGGGGCGTCGGGCATGCACGTAAGCACATGTAATGCTCCCGACCATGTAAAATGATGTTCTAACTTCCATAACATGACTATTAGGTATTATAATGATACTTAACATTAACACTTGAGTATTAGACAATTCGGTTGGGCGTGCTAAGCGTGCACAAATGCGTGTCATTTGGGCGTTCGAATAGGCAAGTTTGACGTACGGACGTGCAAGCGTCGCAGCGCCGTAACGAGTGTGTATGACCTTGTTTAATATTATATTTTCAATAAGAATGAAACATTATAGAGTAATTTTACCCAATATAGGAGCATGCAAAACACATGCAAAAGAGGCGAGTTAGGCGTGTGACGTATAAACGTCGAAACGCCGTGTAATGTGGTAATACACTTAAATAGTGTTTCGATTCAAATGTAACGAACATTATTATATATGAAATGTGGTTAATATAAAACCAATAGGTAGTCCTAGCAGGACTTAAACACTTGAACGAATTTCGAATATTACGAAAAGGAATTATAGTGAAATATAAGTCGATAGTTAACACAATCAAATTGAACATTGTGTATTGATAATAGGAAGGGTTATGAGATGTAGAGTAAAGTTTACGTTATAACTAATATGCATTGTTATGTGACTGATAATTGATGTGCATAATTATATAATTGTGTAGGGCACGTGAAGTGCAGATATCTGTAAGCTGTTAAACTGTTATTGGTAAACAACGATCAAGGCAAGTCTTTCAGTTCCTATTTTCTACATGAACTTGATGATGAACTGTTTTAAATTATTTTGTAAAGAGCATGATATGTTGTATATATGTTGTAAGCATGAAATGTTAAAGTCAATTTATGACTACATTGATTGATTAAAGAATGTTGATTGAGTAAGGAACTCAATCTTTATATTTGTTATGTGAAGTAGAGCATGTATGCCATGTTACTTTAATTATTATGAGATGTATGTTGAGCATGTATTTATGTGCTATGTGATGCATGAAAGCTGTTAGATCTTGCTGAGCTGTCTAGCTCATTCTTGCAAATAATCACTTTTGCAGGTTAAGGATTCAAGGTAACGCTATGTGCTACTTGAAAGAAATGAATCAGATGTAATGCATGAAGATTTATATACTTTGGCTAAATTGTTATTGTTTTGGACCCTGTTTAAGGTTTCAGATAATGTATTTGATAATGTATGATGGTTAACAGATGTTGAGTTGTAAAGTTTAAATGTTACCCGATGTATAAGGGTTATTGAAAGTGGTTGTAAGTTTTAGTTTATAATAACTCTGACGAAGCGATTCATGAAATAAGGTTGAATCAAAGTTATGTAATGATAAAGGTTGAGATTCAGGGATAATAAAGAAGGAATAATATAAAAGTTTTAAATATTCCGTATTTTTAGTGATTGTATCATTGATTAATGATGTAAAGTCTGAATAAGGATGTATTGTTAACGACCGATGTCGAGAGTTGTATTGTATGAATTTTGGGGTCGTTACAAGAAAAGTTTTCAAATTATCCTGATAAATATCAGGGAGTTGAGGACTCTATATATTATATCACTTTGCAGTATTTTGAGCCCACACTCAGAAAAGTACATAATATCAAAATAAGGGTTATAGAGAGGAAGATTAGGAGGGAGAAAATCCATCATCAGAATAAGCAAAAATTCTCCATAGTGCTACAACCAAGCACAAGGTATGTAATACAATTTTTGATTATGCTAAATTATGAGAAATATCTTGGGATAATAATTTTTAAAAATTATCAGACAACTCGCTTGTCTAGGTGACTTGCTGCCATAAAAAATAACCTTTGACTGAGTCATAAGGTTAATACATTTCCTCTGGCAATCAATTACAGCCCCATAATTGAATAGCCAATCCATTCCCAGGATAACATCGAATTTCCCAAGCCTAATCGGGATAAGATCTACGTTCATAAAGTTACCTTTAATATCCACCTTATAGTTCTTGTGTACTTACTTAACATGGATCACTTCTCTATTTGCAATCTCTATGTTCATGGGGTATTCTAACTCGTCCATAGGCAAGTTCTTAGCAAAGTCATCGGATATAAATGAACAAGTAGCACCCGAATCAAATAGTACATAAGCATTAACTTTATTGATCAGAATGATACCTAACACCACATCGCGAGACTGCACAACATCCTGCACTGTCATGTTGAAGGTCCTGGCGGTCGGTCGGTTGGTTGCGGTTGGTCCTGTGCCCTCTTGATCCCTTCTTGGAACAGTTCCTTGCCAGATGGTCTTTTGAGCCTCAAGTGAAGCAGGCACCCTTCTTTGGGTTAGGACAGTTAGGTGCTATGTGGCCTTCCTGACCACAATTGTAGCACAGTCGTTTTCCCTTCAAACTAACCCCCAGGTGAGCTTTTCCGCATATCGGACATACTTCGATCCTCTTCTTCTGACCTCCTTGCTAATTTCCAGTTGATGAGTTCTCAGTCCACCTCCTCTTCTGATTGTTTCTTCCTCCCGTGTTGCTGCCACTAGTTTTGTTATTTCCTTCACTTTCACTATTCCTTTTTTTCTGATCTTGGTTATACTTGGTTACCAAATCACTTCCACCTTCAGCGAGTATGGCCTTCTCCAGCACCCCAACAAAAGTGTTCAATTGGAACATTGACACTTTGTTGTACAACCAGGGCTTCAGGCCCTGTTCAAACCTCATTGTCTTCCTCTCATCAGTGTGCACTTGATACGTGACAAACCTAGCCAACTCGTTGAATTTCTCCGCATAGTCTGGTACGGACATATTCCCCTATTTTAGCTCCAGAAACTGGACCTCCATTTGGTTCTGTGAGCTGGTCGAAAAATACATCTCGAAGAACATCTCCTTGAACCTTTCCCAGGTAATCACACCTTCTCCTCCACGGACCTTATTTGCTTGCCACCAATAACTAGCTTCGGATTTCAATATGAACGTTGCGTAGACAATTTTCTGGTCCTCTCTGACTCTGGCGACGTCAAAAACTTTTTCCATCTCCATAACCCAAGTTTGAGCTTCTATCGGGTTCATGGATCCTTTAAACTTTGGTGGTTCCACCGCCTTGAAGTCCTTAAACGTTGTGTTCGGTGGAGCTTGAGGTTGATTGTTAATCGCTCCAGCAAGTAAGTTCATCAACTGCTGAACGGGGTTAGCATTGGCGTTGTTGTTGTTATTCGTTGACCCCTCCTGGGCTGGTCGACGATTTGGTTGTCTTCTTGGCGGCATTTTTCTATTAAGATATACGCTTATTAGATCTTTTTTCAATTCTCTAAATATCTAAGGCTTAACTTAAACATTTAGACACAATCACTTAACACATTATCTCAAATAAACTCTGATATATTATTTAATCAAAAGTTTTAACATAATACGATAGCATCTCTGCCATTTACATCAACTATCCTGAGATAAAGAATCTACAGGATTTGAAACATCAAAATATTCCTCTGTTTATAAGCACATTGGAATTTACATTATTAACTACCAGACAGGTTTTCATATAATCAAAATGTTCCTATCACTACCTATTAAGGTGACGAACAGCTTTGCCACGCTCTTCTTCTATAATGCGGGACATCGTCCTGCTATCTAGCATGTACTACGGTAGACCTTCGAACTGAATTGGATATCTCATAACCCGATCTTGGGCCTCATTAATAGCATTCTGAAGCGTATAGTATGTTTCCTCAAGCTTGGCCTTCTTCGCCCGACAGTTATCTTCTACAAGATCTGCACGTCGTGAATCCCTCACCCAGGCCTCCTCCTCTATGGCATGCCTTGCTGATTTCTCTTTTAATTCATTCTTCAGCTTCTCTATCTCCTCTGACTTGTCTTCACCTTGGCCCTTCTCGTGGATCAACTCCCACTCTACATCTCCAAGACGTGTGTAAAGAGCCTCCATCTCACCATCCTTCTGCTCGATGGTAGACTGTCTGCTCCCTCAGCTCCTGAACAGTATCTCGTAACTCTATATTACGGTCATACAGTTCGTTATACATCTCAGCACTGATAGAGTTCGGTGGGAACTCTTCAGGGTCTTCCTCATCCTCCTCATCTGCCTCAGCTTGAATCTCTATCTCCTCAGAGTCCTCCTCTGAATCGAACACCGACTCATGCTCCCGACCAACGACTGTGATCATAGAAGATGGCTCTCGTCGAATCAACTCCTCCCAGAATGTGTGAATATCTCGGGACTCCTCCTCTCTAGCCTCTCAGGGTACAATGTCCCTAGGCTGACTAGGCTCTCCAGCATCTGTCATCCTGACAAATTAAATTTTAAGTCTTAGTTATTAAGTGATGCTAATCGATACTCTTGCAAGTATATAAGTATAAGCACATAGCACATAAGTTAATTTATTATCTTTCTTAGAACTCGATAAGAGTTATCGTTACTATGTTCTCAATCTCTAAAAAGGCTACTATCCTAAGGTTTTCCCCCACCTAAGGTTCATAACCTACAGCTTTAATACCAACATGTGACACCCCCAAATCTGGGTACTTCAATTCCACGGGATTTGGTGTTCACTGTACAAATATCATTTATCTATCTACCCATAATAAATGCAAAACATGCAATAGATAGAAATAAATCCTCCCCTTATGGGGTTACAACATCTGAAAATAAATACAATCTTAGGTCATACTAACCTTAAACATCTGTGCGAAAACATAAACAAATAAATAAGTCTTTAAACAACATCAAGTCTTATCAATAAACATTCTTAAATTAAATAACAAGTCTTCAACACTTGTTAACTTTCCCCTTGCCTTTGCTAGTAGAAGGCTCGTCAGATCTTTCGTTCTTAACTGCAATGTTATTATTACGCAAGAGTGAGTATGATTGCCCACAAGTATAATAATATGACAATAATATAATAACATGCGAGTGAATCAAAGACATCTGAATCACAAAAACTCGACTTTTGACTCAAGAATGAATAACAAGAATCAAAAGAACATCTGAGGGTCATAAGTCCTCGAACTATGTCCTACGTTGTAAAGTGTTTATACTTTAAACGTTTAACAGTCATAAGACTATGGACTCTACTTCTCGTATTTAGGGGGATCAGCCCTTAGTACCATACTGTGCACAATATCTCAATGCTAAAGCGTAAATAATCCCCTATATAGGGTTGTTCATCTCAGTTTGACATCAGAGTCCGTACCAAAGAAAGTTTGGTTTGGATAAGCTCAATAATAATTCTAAAATTTAAAATGCTCATCAACTATGGACTAGTCGAATCAATAAGGGTTCGCTAGTCTTACAAGGTCCAACAATAAATGATATTCAAATTGAATAATAACTTCTCAAGAGTATACAATCGAATAAGTATTGTATAACTGGAATCATGCTTTTAAAGGTAATATAATATCTCATATGAAATCTCAACTTGACTAACAAGTATAAGAACTTGTATCATGATAATATTTCAAGAATAGAAAACTTGCTCAATAAAAGTAAACTTTGAGTTTAGTAACTTGCTTGACATAAGAATAAGGAATAGAACGCTTATTCAACTTAAAGAGTTTAGATAAGAAAACTTGCTTAACGATAATGAGTTAGGGATAGAATACTTGCCTCGTGCACAAGCTACAAATCTAGTTACAATTCAATACCTCAACGTCCTACACATTACATTATGCATACGATGTCGATTAGTTTCATCACTTCTATGTTCAACTGTTGAACTTTTCATTTAAGTCAACTTACAACTTGGTTCATAGTGTTAACTTATTAACTAACCACATAACATGAGTATGAACATACAATATGCGTATCCTATAGGTATAATCATTCAAACAATCATACTATTCAAGTTTGCACTTAGTTTGTTAACTTGAACCTTCACATTATCTTATACATGTCAATAACTTAGTTTATTAATCATGAACTTTAAATCATATAATATTCATGTATGTAACTTAGAACAACATCTTTTATTATCGAGAACACTACACTTGTGTGCGTGCATGTCCGAAGCCCTCCGATTGCCTCCGAATATGCATCAGTCACAAAGATGGCCATTTTTACCCATTTTAACGATTTCAAATCAAAACACTTAAACAAAGAAAGTTGTAGATCTACTCGTTATCTTTCGGAATCATCATGAATCGCCTTAATCGGAGTTCGTATGAAGAAGTTATGCTTATTTTACTACAGGAGGTCAAAACAGTCTCGAAAACTAAAAAAAAGCTCCCGGACAGCACCCACCCCTGCTAGGGCGGGGCTTTATGTCCATGAGGACCCGTTGGGGCGGGGTCCCCTGCTGGTGCACTTTTTGGTTCATGATTTTGACAGTTCGTTGTCCCAATTACTCCAATTAAATGCAAATTAAACTCACACAGTGATTTTTATGAAGTATGAACTTCATAGAAACATCATACAATGTTACTAACATGTTTTTAACATCTTAAATCATGTAATTACTAGAATCGAATCACAAAATTTCACTGTTCTTGGTGTTCTTGACGGTTTTGAAGAACAATACGGAAATTATCGTCACGGATTCGTTATAACTCCGAATCCGTCCGTTCAAAGTTTGTTTTCTTTATTTTAACATGTATAATCATAGCCCATTATCAAATTTAAGTTAAACAACCAATTCAAAGCATACAAATTGTACATAAGGGCCATAATGGCCATATATATAACTTTTATACTCTGTAGTTCATGAAACTCCATTTAAAGCATGCTTACATGACATTGATTGTTTTAAAACATGAATACATGCTATAAAATATATTAAGAACATATACTAACATACATATCATCACATCTTAAGTTAATTGCCAAAATAACTCTTCACGAAGAACATGAACATAGTTTTCATGGAAAATATATACGAACGTAAATTTAAAGTTTGGGTAGAAGAGATTACCCTTGCTAGTGTTTAGATAATTCAAAGATGATGAAGTTCTTCTCTACTTGTAACGATTGTGATTTTATATAATAATTTTAAATATTTATTGAGTTAAATAAATATTTTATGTGATTTATTTATTGAGTTAAATAAATAAATTATGTGATTTATGGAGTGATTTAATTAAGTGTTATATATTAATTAAATGAATGTGTAATATTTATTTAATTAATGTATATTAATTTTATATTATAGTTTTAATTTAATTAAATTAGAGGAATTATGTGATGAACTGTTACATGGATTATAATTAGCGAGTAATTATAATTATGTGACAATTTTATGTGATTAATTGATGTTAGATTTTAATTGATTAAATTAGATGATTAATGTTTAATTAATTAAAATGTGACATTTAAGTATGTGTTAAAATGATTTATTAAAATAAAAGTAAAAGGATTTTAAATGAGTTTAAATAAACAAGGCTTTGCATTTGTTTTAAATCTATTTTACCAAACATGGCCTTAGTAATAATAATCTGTTTTTAAAAATAATTCTGTTTTGGCCAAACAAGCCTTGTGGATATTTAAAATCAAAATTTTTGTAACCTATGTATTAATTAGTAATTAGTATATGTAATGATATTAGGAGTTACATATTCTATAATTATGTGTTATATGTATATTGTATATACACTAAGTTACGTTAGTTTAGAGTTAGTCAGTTAGAGAAACTAAGAAAAAAGAGAGAGAAAGAGCAGAGAAGAGTTGGAGAAGAAGAGAAGGAAGAAGAAGCTTGTGAAGGCTAGAGTTAATCTTTGTTTTCTTCTCCTATCACCGAAAGGTAATCCATAATCTCTACTTTCATATTTTCAGAACTCGGGTTTAAGTTTCATGTTTTATTCTCTGTGAAAACTAAGTTTTTATGTAATTGCATAAACATGGATGATATATATATAGGTGGTGTTGTTCATGGTGAATTATATGGTTATCAATGATTTTCAGAAATCAAATTACTGTAGAAATATATTTTAACAGAAAAGTCATGTTTATATGAGTTCATATGGAATTTCATGAGTTTGGTTAATTTTAATTGAGAAATTGATGAAATTGGTATATGTTAATATGCTTATTAGGCAATTACTTGATGCTATCTTCAACTTGTATATAATGCATGTATATAAATTCGAATCGATGGAGAAAAATAGTTACAGTAGCCGTGGCTATCTGCGTCTGGCCGAGCTGCTGCGCAGCTGCGCTGGCGGCAAGGCCAGGAGCAGCGCAGCTGCGCCACTGGCCGATCCCAGATTCCTTCTCTGCGCAGCTGCGCCGGTTTTAAGGCAGCTAGCTGCGCAGTTGCGCCGGGCACAGTGCTTGGGCAGTGAGTTTTGCTTACTTGTGCAGTTTTATTTGATAGCTTATGATAATTGGTTATGATAATGAGCATGAATTCAGTGGCTATAACATGTTGTTAGTATGAGTTGGACAATTTCATAATTAGAGAAAAGAATTTTGAAAACCTTAATTAAATTATAATTGTTTGATAGTAAAATGAGTTACTTAATTTGAGTAATTATAATTAAGAGTAAGTGTTTAATTTAAAGTATAATTTTGTTAAATTACAATGAGTAGTAGTTGATTTATTTTAATCAATTAGATGTTAATTTAAATTACAATTTATGTAATTATAATTTAATAAATGCATAATTATTATAAATTGATAAATGCATGATTAATTGCAAATTGTGTAATTATAATGCATGATATAGTTTAATTAACTATTAATTATGAAATTTTAATAATTTAAGAGGTAATTATAATTGAATAATTATAATTAAATTAAGTGTTTAAATTATAATTGTTTAATTATAATACATAATTAATTTAATTATATGAGTATGTGTGTGATGTAATTAATTATGTGATAGTTAATTATTTATTTAATTAGAGTGAGTTAACCGTGAGGGTTAACCACTTATGTGAATTAGTTATGTGTTAACTAATTTAGGTTCTTGTAACTTAATATATATGTGTAGGAAGTATTAAAGTACGTGAATTGTGTTAAGTTGCTTGCGCTTAAGGCAAGTCTTCTAAACCTTAAACTCGCTATTTCTACGCAAGTTCTTTGATGTTCATATTTTCATTGTTGAGAATGTCATTTTCATTTTTGTACTAGACAATTATTTACTTAACCGAAGAGATCTTGACTTATTGTTCAAGTAAGATCCAATTTATTATTTTAAATGCTTTAAGTTTACTTCTAAAGCATATGTTAATTCATAATTCTTTTATTTATGAATTATTGAAAGTCGATTCAACTAATCCTTAGTTGATGAACGTGAATTCTAAATTACCATTGTAAACTTATCCAAACCAAACTTTCTTTGGTGCGGACTTGAATTCAAATTACTGAGTTGAACAACCCTAATTATTAGGGGAGGTTAGTACGCATAGCGTTAAGATGTTTGTGCACAATACATGGTACAAAGGGCTGATCCCCCTAAGTACGAGTTGAGGTCCATAGTCTTATTGACTATTAAAGGTTTAAATAGAAATATTTATAACCTAGGACAAGAAGAGTTCAAAGGTCTTATGACCCTCAGATAAATTCTATATTCGAATTTTGATATTGATAGAGAATTATTATTCAATTCTTTATTGTTGAAGTAAGCTAACTTATTCAGGTCTTTGTAAAGATATTCTTTCATGTATTTATTATTGTTAAACTCCAGTGAGCTGTTGTTTGCTCACTCTTGCATTAAATAATAATTGCAGTTAAAGTTGATAACGTTGATGCCCCGTCTACGAGTAAAGGCAAGGGAAAGATGAACAAGTGAAGATTTGTTTAACTATTTTGAAATGATTGTAATAATTTTAGGTCATGTTTTTATTCCGCACTTTATTGTTTATGTCAAGGTTAGAGTAACACTGGGATTGAGTTTTGAGAAGGTTGTAACCCTTGTTTTAAGGGAGATTTTATTATTTTGAATTAAGGTTGTAATTCATTTTGAGATATATTGGGTAAAGGTATGTTATAGATAGAAAGTGAACACTAAATCATGTGAAAATGAAGTACACGAATTTGGGGGTGCCACACTACTTCTTCTGCAATTCACACTTTTTTCTCAATTTCTCTAAGTATTTCTCTCTTTGTTTTTCTCTCTTTTCTGACTGATGAAAGCAATATGAATGATATATGATATAAGGCTATTATGATATACGTATATAATAGTCGTGGGTTATGGGTTGTCAGTTAATCCCATAATGGGTTAACTGGCTTCAACCCCCACTAGGGCCTTGTTTGGCTAGCTCTCTTCTTCCTTTTTCCTTTTAATATAATTAAATGCTTTATAGTATAGTTTTAATGTCACACTTCTAATTACCCAAATAATCTTATTTAAAATTAATTAAATAAAATATCATAAATCCACATTAAATTACATAGTCACATAATTAAAATTTTCATTTATTAATTATGTCAAATCATTAAATCTCTAATTGATTATTAAATTAATTAGACTACATTATGCTTATTTAAATAATTCATTTAATAGAATAAGCTCAATTAAATACATACTTTGAATAATAAAATTTTTCACATTAATTTAATCACTATAACACATATAATTAAATTAATTTACCACGAATTCATCAATTAATTATTTAATTCAATAATTAAATCATCAAAAAATATTTATTTAATTCAATAAATATTCAAATTAAATTACAAAATCTCGTTCGTCACAAAGACCCGTAATGAAATCCATGTTGATATGTTTGCACTTCCGTTCTGGAATTTCAAGTGGTTGCAATGGACCTTTTGGTACTTGATGCTATTCCTTAACACGTTGACAAGTTAAACAGCTTGAGATAAATTCCGTGATCTCTCTCTTCATATTGCTCCACCAAAATGTATGTCGAAGACCACGATTCATTTTGGTACTTTCAGGATGGATTGCAAACGGTGTGTTGTGTGCTTCCAACATAATTTTATATTTTATATCAGGGTCGTTAGGAACATAAAGTCTAGAGTTGACTCAAAGTATTCCTTCCTCGTTGATTCTTTCTTCTAGAAAAGCACCTTCTTGTACTTTTTTCTTCATATTCACCAGCTCTGGGTCTGTAGCTTGAGAAACTTTAACTTTATCAATTAAAGCTGCTTCTACTCGTATATTTTCCATACTCGTATATTTTCCATCTCTACTCGTATATTTATGTGAATATTTTTATTCACATAAATATTCGACTTTTATTAATATCAATATAAATCCTTATTTATGAAAATTCTCGGGTATTACAGTGCCCATAGCTTTCTGCAAGCTAATCCAAAATCGTGAAATCTAAGGTCTAGATCATAAACTATGGATACTGGCATACCATACAGTCTTACAATCTCATTTATGTACATACGAGCAAAACATTCAAGTAAATAAGTTTCTCGTATATGCAAGAAAGGAGCAGACTTGGTTAATCTATCGACAATAACCCAAATTGCATTTATTCCTTGAGAAACCTTGGGAAGACCCGTAACGAAATCCATGTTGATATGTTCCCACTTCCATTTTGGAATTTTAAGTGGTTGCAATGGACCTTTTGGCACTTGATGCTCTGCCTTGACACGTTGACAAGTTAAACACCTTGAGATAAACTCTGCAATCTCTCTCTTTATATTGCTCCACCAAAATGTATGTCGAAGATCACAATACATTTTGGTACTTCCAGGATGGATTGCAAATGGTGTGTTGTGTGCTTCCATCATAATTTTATATTTTAAATTAGGGACGTTAGGAACACAAAGTCTAGAGTTGAATCGAAGTATCCCTTCCTCGTCGATTCTTGCTTCTAGAATAGCACCTTCTTGTACTTTCTTCTTCATATTCACCAGCTCTGGGTCTATAGCTTGAGCAGCTTTAACTTTATCAATTAAAGCTAGTTCTACTCGTATATTTGCCATCTTCACGTGGGTTCCTGGAGTCTTTAACTCTATCTCCATCTTTTGTAAGTCATACAAAATGGGTCTTTATCTTGACAACATCGTACTCGTTCCCACATATTATTTTCTACTCAACGCGTCAGCTACCACGTTCGTTTTTCCAGGATGATTATTAGATGTTATGGTTATAATCTTTCAACAGCTCATGTCAACGTCGTTTCCGCATGTTGAGTTCCTTTTGAGTGAATAAATATTTAAGACTCTTATGATCTGTATTGATCTCCACTTTTTCTCCTTATAAATAGTGTGTCCAGATCTTTAGCGCGAAAACGACTGCTGCCAACTCTAAATCATGAGTAGAATAATTCCTCTTATATTCTTTGAGTTGTCGAGAGGCATATGCTATAACTTTCCCATGTTGTATGAGAACACAACCTAGACCTCTGCCTGAAGCATCGTTGTAGATGACAAATCCCTCCTGAACCTGATGGTATTGTCAAAATAGGTGCTGAAATGAGTCTCCTCTTGAGTTCTTTGAAGCTCTTCTCACATTTTTTACTCAAT
Organism: Panax stipuleanatus; assembly: GCA_020205555.1. NCBI lineage: Eukaryota > Viridiplantae > Streptophyta > Magnoliopsida > Apiales > Araliaceae > Panax > Panax stipuleanatus. Next base: position 34,589,845 of record CM035122.1, on the reverse strand, counting down.
ACAAATTTTATATCTTTTCGACTCAGCAGAGTTAATGGAGTGGCGATTCGAGAAAATCTTTCCACGAATCTCCGATAATAACCAACTAAGCTCAGAAAGCTTCATATTTCGATTACTGACTTAGGTTGCTCCTAACTTTGTATTGCTTTAATCTTCACTGGTTCAACTTATATTCCATGTTTCGATATTACGTGCCCAAGGAATGCTACTTCCTCAAGCCAGAACTCGCATTTCATCAACTTGGCATATATCTTGTTTTCACGAAGCTTTTAGAGTATCAGCCTTAAGTGTAGCTCATAATCTTCACGGATTTTGGAGTAAATGAGGATTTCATCAATAAAGACAACCACAAAATGATCCAAATATTCCTTGAATATCTGGTTCATCATATCCACGATGGTAGTAGGAGCAAACATGACTAAGAATTCATAATGCCCGTATCGAGTTCTAAAGTCAATCTTTGGAATGTCATCAGTTTTAATATTTAACTGATGATATCCAAAACGAAGATCGATCTTTGAGAAGAATTTAGCATCTTGCAACTGGTCAAACAATTCATCAATGCGAGGTAACGGGTACTTATTTTTGATGGTGATATGGTTCAACTCTCGATAGTCAATACAAAGTCGCATACTCCCGTCTTTCTTCTTTACGAATAAAATAGGAGCACCCCAAGGTGATGTACTAGGACGTAGAAAGCCGATGTCTAACAACTCCTGTAGTTGGACTTTTAACTCCTGAAGTTCAATAGGAGCCATTCGATATGGGGTTTTGAAAATGGGTTTTGTACGGGTTTCAAGGTCAATGAAAAAATTTAACTTCACGTTCTGGGGGTAGGCCAGGAAGTTCTTCAGGAAATACATCAGGAAATTTATTAACAACAAAAATTTCATTCAAATCTAACGTGTTCTTGTTTAAATCGGTGACATGGGCTAAGAAAGCTTGACATCTATTTTTCAATAAACGAATGGCTTTATGCCTAGTGATAACAGTGATTGGTTTGGTTGCTTGAATTCGCATAACAAGTTGATTAGGAATATGAAAACTAATGACCTTACGAAAGAAATCAATTTTAGCATGATAGGTAGTTAACCAATCGATTCCTAAAATCACATCAAATTCAAGTATTTTCAAAGAGATGAGATCAACAGGTAATGTGAGGGTGTCAATTTAAATCAAACAGTATTTGTAAACTGTGGATGTAATGGAGGTTTCTCCTAACGGAGTTTTAACAAATAAGTCAAAGTCTAATTTCTCAAGGTTTAAGTTCAAACGTTGAGCACATGCAGGAGAAATAAAAGAGTGGGTAGAACCGGTATCTAACAAGGTATAGACTTTGCAAGAGTTTATGATTAGCTTACCCGTGACAACTTTGTTCGGGTTCCTCGATTTTTGGGAAGTCACAACAAAAGCTCTCCCTTGAACCACCGACGTTGACTTGTCCGGGACAGCCTTTGGTGTCACCATCACAGCTGGACTTGACTTTGCTATAGGGAACACTCGAGCTATGTGACCTTCTTTTCTGCAATTATAACACAATTTGGGTTGCTGTGTACAGTTAAGACTGATGTGTCCCTTCTGTCCACATTTGTTATATACGACCGGTGGTCGTTCTCCTCCCCTAGAAACTGGTGTCGGTAGTGGTGTTGAAGTCGATGTCTTTCCGTTGTCATTGGTGAATCTCCTCTTTTTAAAGTTGTTTTCACTTGATTCACTTCTCTTATTATCTGGGCCAGGATTACCACCGAAATGGTTACCATTTCTAACATGATAATTTCCTCCACGCTGGTTATCATTGTTCCGATTACTGTTACCACTGGTACGACTATTATCGTGTTGTCGGTTATTATCTTTTGAATGTAATGATTCCTTCTCTCGTTCCACCAACTGAGCCATGTCCACTATATCTGAATATAAACACAGTTTATGAGAGATAAGATGCTGACGAATTTAAATTTTAAAATTCGTAAAAACATCCGTGTCATGCGTTCTTCATTATCTAACAAGTGGGGCGCAAATTGGGATAACTTAGCAAATTTGGCTTCGTACTATGAAACCGTCATATTATTCTATTCTAACTTAATAAATTCAACTTCTATCATATGGCGAATGTTCTCCGAAAAATACTTGTCATTAAACAGATCTTGAAACTCTGCCCAAGTCATTTTGAATGCAGTGTGATGTGTGCGCTTCACTGATTCTCACCAGTGGTCTGTCTTTCCTAGAAACATAAAGGTGGCGAATGGAACTTTTTAATCATCATCACAACATAGTACATCAAATATCTTTGTCATTTGTTTGGGCCACAGTCTCCGCCTTTAGCGGGTTCGGCTTTCTAAGAAATTCAGGTGGTCCCAACTCCTTGTAATTGCTTGGCAGTGACCATTCGTGCGTTACCCGCGTTTCTACTGGTATTATAAGCACGAGTCTCTCTCGCCTGGTTCTGCAAGAATTGCATAAAGTGTCTAAAAAATCATCATTTCTCATATTGTTACCAGCATGAATTTATTGAGTTTATAGCAACATTATTAGTAGCCTCTTGATTCTCAATATTATTTGCAGCTTCCTGATTCTCATCCACAATTGTCACATAAACCACCACTTGATTTTCAAATGCCATTCTAAAATATTGCCACAAAACAAAGGTTAGTTAAAGAAATTGACATGTCACATATTATCCTTATATCCCGATGTACTAATTAAATAACAAAAAACTTAGGTAGGACACACTAGCGAAGTATTTAACTCGTCTCTCCCCTCTTAGTTCTAATCTTAGATCTCTACCAAAGATCATATCCCTAAGCTCTGATATCAACTGTGATGCCCCCAAAATAGGTCCACATAACCCATTTTGAGTTGTCAAAATACATGGTATAGAATTCAAATACAAATCTTTCTATTTACAACTATTAATCTGTCGTGTAAAATACGACCACACATAAACTATGAGTTTTAATACAAATATTATGTCGTATATAATACGAAAATATCCACACTCAAATTAAGTCCCCATTACAATTATGTTCACATTATTTCACAATATAATGAAGACTACTATAGAAACTATCTCGGATCATTACTTCACTCCCCGACTAGTCCCAGCGACACTCTCATTTTCGAGGAGAACAATGAAAGGAAAAGGGTGAGCACAACTAGCCCAATAAAGAATATTATGACTAAGATAATGAAGAATAAATTATTCTTAGTCCTCAATAGCGAAAAATCTGACAAAATATGATAGACAACAAGTTTTAGATCAACAACTGCAGCGAAAATAGCAATCCATCAGAAGACTCAAGTAGAGCATGATGTCTACTATCTTCTATGATTTAAAAATTCATCGTCAATATTTATCCATGTAACACCAATCAATAAATATTTCAAATCAATAATTTATCTTTGCACTATAGGTCAAAGATATTCATTTGTATCACCAATGGTCATGATCAAGCCAAACAACTGTCCATCTTTGCACTACAGGCCAAAGATATTCATCAATCAAAAGTTTATCTTTGCATTACGGGCCAAAGATAACTTTCACCACAATTTAAGTCTGAGGATTATAACAATGATATAAAGAATGAATCAAGTGAGATCAAGGATAAATATTAGAGATTTATAATTTAATTTATCCTTCAAGAATGTCCAAATTGTCAGCATGAAGATCAAAATATGGATTGAATGTCAAGAATAAGATTCATAAAAGAAAACTTGGACAAAGAAAAGAAAATTAAATTCTGTTGTGAATAGTACTTATGAATAGTACCGTATAAATAGTACCCCAGATGAATGTACCCCGACATGAAAAGATTAAAATTTAATAAGAAAATTCAGACCAATATTCCAGTGAAATAATATTAGATGAAACGCAAACCTCAAGAAATTTTTAATCATTTCAGGAATTATAGAAATAATATTTACTATAGTAAGTTTAGATTTAGGAATATGAAATGATATAATATCACTTACATAATATTGAGTATGAAAGAAAATGAATTTCCTTACGAGTAATAAATAATATCCTTTATGAATATTGAAAGAAAAATAACATCATTTACCTTAGTAGAAAACTAAATCTAACTAGTATAACGGATATTATCCTGAGAAAATTTTTCACTATAAGCTACACTCAAAGTATTCTTATACTCAAAAGAAATACTCACAATATTATAGTACAAACACTTGTGTTTTTGGTGTTTTTAGGATGAAGGGTTATCTCCCCTTTTATAGTGCATCTCGGAGGAAAAATTAAATAAACTTGCCTAATTTCTCTGCCTAACTCTCATTTTCTAATGGTTGAGGGCCCATTAATTTGGAAAACATAACTTTGCAGGAGGACTTTCAAGCCACCACTTTGGAAAAAGGAGAAGTACACGTAAAGAAATCCAATTCAAATTGCTAACCTCCACTCCATTTTATTCACATGCCAGGAAATTATATATATTATTATAATATTAATATTTAAACAATTATAATTTATAAAATTGTACTATTATGATATATTATAATAATATATTTGAATGAATATTTTATCGGAGAAATTAATTGTGGTTCCATAGAAAAATATGCCAAACTTATAATAAACGCCTCATGACAAACCCCTCTACTTATATCAAAATTAAATAAATATTTACCACAAAACACGTATCTTCAATCAACACATTTTTAATCTTTCAATAATTATTCATCATTAATATTATAACTCACAATATTGACAACCATATAGTTCCCAAGAAAGAGGTGGCTTTCTGATAAGGATTTCTCCTTATTGGTGTGCAATTAAATAACCTAACCTCTTCCCTCGACAGAACTTTTTAGACATTGTCAATAATACTAATAATAATATGAGTAACTATGTTGTGTCAATTATTAATTTAATAATATAAAATAATATGCAGATGTTAATATAACAATTATTGAATCAATAATATGAGATACTATGCAGCCACTACTGTGGCAATTATTGAATACCGAGTGGCTTTTTATGTAAGAATTAATAATCAGAGATACTATAAGACCCCAAATTTTATGAATAAGATTTAATTTTCTTTATATATTATTTTGAAATAGTAAGGTGTTGATTTGATAAATGTGATAAGTTATGGGTGAAATGTGCAAAGTTTACAAAGTAAGCAAGTGGTTATAAAATATTCGTTGTATCGGGAATATTCGTTTGGTCGAGGAATATTCTTTTTGTCAGAGAATATTCGTACTGACGGCGCAGTCATTGGTGGACCCCACAACAGAATGAATGTCGGATATAGAAAGCGACAGAAATAACCTTTTTATAAAAATAACGGCAAAACTGTTACCATTAGCACTGTTGAAATATCCGGTGGTTAAAATATAGTAATATGCGGTGTTGCATAGTAGCACACGGTATTGCACAGTATTTCGAATTATTGATTCTTACGTAGGAAGGCACTTACTCAATTATTGTTACAGTAATTACTGTTCAATATTTTATATTATTGATTCAATAATTGCATAATATTTTATTGATTTAATATTTGCTACGTTGATATTTTATATCCATAAGTGCTACTTTGCTATTTTATATTATTGATTCAATAATTGTCATTGCACATTATTTCAAATTATTAAATCAATAATTTATATTATTTGAATAATATTATTAGATAGCATTATTGACAATGTCTAGAAAGTTCTATCGAGGAAAGAGGTTAGGTTATATAATTGCGCGCCAATGAGGAGAAATCCTTATTGAAAGGCCCCCTTTTTCCTAGGAACGACCTGGTTGTCAATATTGTAGTTCTGTAATATTATTTGTGAATAATTAATTTTTGATATATATGATAAGAAAATACTTATTCAATGTGAATTTAAACGGAGGAATTTTTAGCATGTGACATTTGTTGAAAGTTGGTATTTTATATTTTTTGATAAAATAATTTATTCAAATATATTATTATAATATTACATTATAGTAGTATGATGTGATTATATAATAGTATGATTTTTATAATTTGAATGGCAACATTATTATAGTAAATTCATGGTATAAAAATAAAATAAGGTAGAAGAGAACAAATTGAATTTGAATTCTTATGATGTAAGCAATGATGTGATCGGAACGATGAGGTAAGCAATGATGTCATCAGAGCGATGAGGTAAGCAATGATGTCATAGATCGATGATGTAAGCGATGATGTCATAAATTATGGCGAAAAGATTATTTTACCCTTACTCTGCCGAGCCTATAAATAGAAGCTCATTTCTTAATTATTTCTCACCAATTCACTAAAGCTATAGAGAGAGAAAGTATAGAGAGAATAAGAGAGAAAGAAGAAGAGTATTCTGCTATTACGCTAGTGCAGTCTCCAAATTTTAAGGTAAGGAGTATTACTTCTTTCGTATTCATGAAGAGAGTTATTTTTTTTTCAATACTCGTAAGGGTTGTTATTCCATTCTTTATTATTCTGTTGGAATAACATGTCTACGCGGACTACCTCATGCATGGTGAAATCCTGTTGTTATTCTATTCTTTATTATTCTGTGGGAATAACCTGTCTACGCGGACTACTGCATGCCTGGTGAATAACCCTTTCTATTCAGTTGTTATTAAATTGTGGAAATAATCTGTCTGAGCGGACTACCGCCAGACGGGTGAAAATTCAATTGCAGTTTCGTATATTGTTTCATTTCAGATTCCTAACTCTAAACTTACTACGGTAAGTATTGCTTCTATAATTTCTGAAATGATCAGATATTACTTGAGTTTTGTGCTTCATCTAATATTATTTCACTGGAATATTGGTCTGAACTTTCTTGTGAAATTTTTATCTTTTCATGTCGAGTTACTATTCACGAGTTACTATTCATGGGGTACTATTCACGGTAAAAAATATATTTTTTTCCCTTCCAAATCATCTTTGATTGGATCCAGGTTTTGATCTTCATTCTTGAACTCTAGATAAATTCTCTAATATTTGTCCTTTATCTCACTGGATCCGTTATTCGTATTATTTTTCATCATCCTCAGTTCTAAATGGTGATATAACTGAATATCTTTGGCCTGTAGTGCAAAGATGAATAATTACGTGATGAATATCTTTGGCCTGTAGTGCAAAGATGAATAATTACGTGATGAATATCTTTGGCCTGTAGTGCAAAGACGAATGATTACCTGATGAATATCTTTGGTCCGTAGTGCAAAGATGGACAGATGTTGAGATGAACATGACCAACTGATGATACAAATGAATATCTTTGGCCCGTAGTGCAAAGATGGATATTTGATTCGAGATGTATATTGATTGATGTTATAGGGATAAAATATTGATGATAGACTTTTAAATCAAAGAAGATGGTAGACATCATTCTCTATTTAACTCTTCTAATGAATTGTTATTTCCGCTGCGAATATTGATCTAAAACTTGTTGTCCATAATATTTTATCTGATTTATTGAAGGCTAACGATAATTTATTTTTCATTATCTTAGTCATAATATTCTTTACTGGGCTAGTTGAGCTCACCCTTTTCTTCCATTGTTCTCTTCAGGAAATGAGAATATCGCGGGTACTAGTCGGGGAATGGAGTGATGCTCCGAGTTAGAGCTGTAGAAGTTCTCACTATTTTTTTTATTTAAAATAGTGTGATAATAAATGTAATGAGGACTTAGTTTGAATGTTAATATTTTCTACATGTCTGTATTGACACTCACAGTTGTGTGGTCGAATTTTGCATGACCGTGTGATATAAAAGATTATATTTGAATTTTGTTGAGTGTATTTGACGACTCAAAATGGGTTGAGTATTGAACCTATTTTGGGGGCGTCACAGATACTGTGCAATACCACATACTACTGTGCAATAACGCGTATTATTGTACTTTTATCACCGGGATATTTCAACGGTTTAACGGTAAAAGTCTTGTCATTATTTTATAAAAAGGTTATCTCTGTCGCTTTCTATATCCGACAGTTATTCTGTTGTGCGGTCCACCAATGATTGCGCTGTCGTACGAATATTCTCCGACAAAAAGAATATTTCCAGATCAAACGAATATTCCCCGACAACATGAATATTTTTCGACAACTGTTTACTTTGTAAATTTTTCACATATCACCCATAACTATAACATTTATTAAATTATCTCCTTAATATTTAGAGAAAATTAAATCTTTAATAATAAAAAGTTGGGGTCTTACAACCTCCCCTCCCTATGAAATTTCGTCCTCAAAATTGATGTACGTACCTGGTATTTCGAAGAGGTGAGGATACCTTGCTTTCATTTCAGATTCTAACTCCCAGGTCATTTTCTCAATATCATGGTTTCTCCATAAAACTTTGACTTGAGGTATATTTTTTAGCGTAGAATATGTTCCTTCTTATCCAAGATTTTAACAGGTACCTCTTCATACGTCAAATCTTCTGCTATATCGTCCGGTTCTAATTCAATAATGTGTTTCGGGTCTTTCATATATTTACATAACATAGATATGTGGAAAACGTTATGAACACGAGACATATTTGGCTGTAAGGCAAGTCTGTAGGACACAGTTCCTACTCGGTCGAGGATTTCAGATGGACCAATAAATCTTGGGTTGAGCTTTCCTCTCTTTTTGAATCTTGTAACTCCTTTCCATAGATAAACACGTAACAATACATTGTCTCTGACATTGAATTCCATGTCCCTTCGATGAAGATCAACATAACTCTTTTGTCGATCTTATGCTGTTTGTATACGTTGTCGGATCCTTTGAATCTTTTCCGTAGTCATGCGTACCAACTCTGATCCCAATAATGTTGTTTCACCCATCTCGTCCCAGCGTACTAGAGAACGACACTTTCGTCCATACAACGCCTCGAATAGAGCCATGCCTATACTTGCTTGATAACTGTTGTTGTAGAAGAATTCCACCAATGGTAAGTACTTGTGACACCCCCAAATTCGGGTACTTCATTTCCACAGGGTTTGGTGTTCACTATCTAAATAAAACATAACTAACTGCCCATAAATAAGGAATGCAAAATAAATTATAACCTTAATAATAAAATCTTCCTTATTAAAGGATTACATAGTCATAAAACGTTCTCAGGTTTCTAACCTTAAACAATCATTATAAAGTGCGAAAATAAAACATCATAAACAAATTGAGTCTTATTACAAAACCACATAACAAATATGAACAAGCATTCGCTACTTTTTCATCTTGCCTTTGCCCTTACTGGTTGACGGCTCATCAACCTTCTCAACTTTGGCTGCAATGGTTATATATGCAAGAGTGAGCAAACAAAAGCTCACTTGAAATAACAATCAATACTAATAACATGTCACTGAATAAGTTCAAGTGAATTGAATAACATTCTTTATCATCAATAATGAAGAATTAAAAATAAGATTTAGAATTCATCTGAGGGTCACAAGACCTTGAACTATGTCCTAGGTTATAAATATTTCTACTTAAACCTTTAATAGTCGTTAGACTATATGGACCTTCTAACTCGTACTTAGGGGGATCAGCCCTTCGTACCATGTATTGTGCACAAACATCTTAACGTTTTCGCATGGTAATCCCCTATAATAGGGTTGTTCATCTCAGCTTTAATTAACGAGTCCGTACCAAAGAAAGTTTGGTTTAGATTAGCTCAATGGGTAATTTAGAGTTCAACTATCATCAACAAAGGAGTAGTTGAATTAAACTTACAATAACTTAAGAGTTCGATAACAAAAGAGTTATGGAATAATTATGAGTCACAAACAATAGATGTCATGCTTAAAATCATGCTTTAGAAGTAAACTTAAAGCATTTGAAAGATACAATAAAATATTATTTGAACAATTAAGTCAAGGTTATATTATTTTCAATAAGGGAATTAAATAAGATACTTGTCCAACATGGAATTTAAAGAACTTGCATAATGTAAACAAGAAATGATAGAACAACTTGCCTCATGCATAAGCTAGCAAATAATAACTCGTTCCACAATTATCCTACGTACACGTTATTAACAATAGTAACACAAATTAGTTATCACATAACTAAGTCACATCACTAGTTAACTAATCTAAGTTAACTCACAAATCTTATTCATTAGGTTTAATCATTAGTTAAAAACATAACATGATCAAACCATACTTACTATTATTATCTATGTCCAACTTAAACTTGTTAATAATTAACCAAGTAATAATTTGAAATCATAAATCTCATATTAAAAATATGATTACATACTGTCCAACTCCATTAACATGCTTTTATAATCCTTCAATTAACATTTTAAACATTTGTGCAATTAAACAGAAATCTCTGTCTAAACTGCATAAATGGTGCTGCAGCGCCACATAATGAACTGCATCCGGCGCGGCAGCGACGTGCCATGTCATCAGGACTCTGCAGACCGGTCTCGGCGCTATAGCGCTACAGTTAACACACATAACTGGCGTTGTGGCGTCGTCACACGTCACCAGATGCTGTTGTGGTGCTGCAGCATCCCGTTTACTCACAGAACAGGCGCTGCGGTGCCACGACACAGTGGAACGTAGACAGCTTCGCGAAAATCACAGGAAAAGCCAATTTGGCTTATTAACTCTGCTCAAACTTAAATTTTTAACTCACATAATTGATACAAAACTTTACAGAAACATAAATTAATGCTTCTAGCATGATTTTACACATATAAACAACACAACAATCAACTTAAACCTTTTAATTTAATGTTTTTGAAGAAAACTCCATTGTTAAGCGTTCTTGACAAAAATAAACACTATGACTTTGTCTTTAAACTAAATCACTTTGTTTAAATCATATTGTTTTTATTTTTTTAACATATTATCATAATCTATAACCAATTTATATATTATAACATGAATTAAACATCAATTTTTATATCAAAGAAGCTATTTTTCAAAATACTTCAATGTAAATTGCTATGAACATGATTTCTTCATGTTCATCATATTTATATGAATTAAACAACTTAAATACTCATACAAATCATGTATAACAGTTTATATATACAATTTAACATATACAAATCATATTCTCACAAATTATTATGAAAATCAAACACAGAGAAGTAAAAACATATATTTTATGAAGATCAATGAAAAATAGAAATCTTAAGGTTAGATTACTACCTTTGATTTCTTGTTAGCTTTAGTAGAAGATGATAGCAACCCTCTTTTTGATTTCACAGAGAATTCTTCTTCCTCTCTTTTCTTACTTCTTCTTTTCTCTCTCTGTTCTTCTCTGCTTCTAACTCTAACTTACGTATTATAAAAAAACTAATATAATACATAATACATATAATAATATAATAACTGACAAACTTAATTCCTCTTAATAAATATATCTGTTACTTGTTTTTAAAAATCAAAAGTCATTAAGGCTTGTTTGGCAAAATTGAATTAAAAAATAGAATTTTAAAAGTCTTAAGGCTTGTTTGCTAAAACTAAATTAAAACTCCTTTTAATTTATTTTAATAACTCCTTTACTACATAGTTTAAACGTCACACTTTATTTAATTAAATTCCAATATTCCAACTTAATTAAATTAAAGTTAACATCAACTTATTAAATAAAATTACCTCATAAACCAAATTTCTACACAATTATAATTTATTTATTTATCATAATTTTATGTAACAAATTAGTAAATCTCTAATTTAATTATTAAATTAAATTAGACACCACTATAATTATTCATCAATTCATTAAATCGTTACTACCAAATTATCACATAATAATTTATCTAATTTAATTATCTTAATTAAATTAAAACTTCAACCATAAAATTATTTAATCATCAATTTAATTAATATATTACACTTAATTAAATTACTCCACTACATAATCACATCAATTATTTATTCAACTCAATAAATAAATCAACTAAAATATTTATTTAATTCAATAAATATTTAAAATTAAAATACAAAAATCTCATTTGTTACAGTACTTGTCCCAACTTCCTTTGAAGTCTAGGACGCAGAATCTTAATAGATCTTCAAGAGTTTGAATAGTCCTTTCCGATTTCCCGTCTGTTTGAGGATGATATGCAGAAGTGAATCATAAATTAGTGTCTGTGAATTCGGGCCGTCAATGCCTCAAATCCGGTTCTTCACGTTCTATAATCTAATACAATAATACTATATCGCACATCGGAATAACACTTACTACGAATAGATTATATTTATTTAATATAATCATTCATGTCCCAAGGTTTCGCAACTTAAACATCGATTACATCTTAAACATAGCTTAAGGATACGTAATCAATACTAATATATAATGAAATCTTATTACATTATCATAAGAGTTCTATATAATATAAAGCTACTCCGTAGCCTTGCCCTTGCCCATGTCGGTGCCCGAGGGTCCACCTTGTTCTGCCTTAACTGAAATATTTTTAGGGAAAAGCAAGAATGAGCAACGAGTTTGCTCAGCAAGTAATATAGCAACAAGGGAATAATATAGTTTTTCAATTCTCAAGGGTACAACAATAGATGATAGTTCAAGGGTAACAAGAAGTATCAATAGTTTTCAACAATAGTCACTAAGGACGGGAAGATATAAATAAGATTCAACGCTTAATCAATTCAAGATTTCAAAATAATGAATACTGAGCAGGCACTAAAGACTATAAACTTCTACAAGAATTAACAGTATTACGCTGATAACCCATTAAAACAAGTACATCAGGTGATCAGCCTAAAGTACTATACATTATGCATAACATTTAATTGTACTTAAGTGCACGCGTCGGTTCTCCGACAGTTTATAGTTTCCCCTCAATGAGGGTTGTTCATCTCAATCAAGTATAAGATTCCGCACCAATCAATTAGTTTGGATAGTTTTCTAATCACGATATAGGTCTAGCCAAATCAAATGGCATAGACCGCTCTTTCAATGTGTATATGAATAATTATAAGTTCAATACTCGATATTAAAGTTCGAAGAATATAATCAACTTTATCTTAGCTATGAAGCAATGAGTCATAAGACATGAATTGTCATTTCAATGGTTTACTCGTACGACAATAATAGTACAAGTCTAAGCAATACTCAATAAGGAGTAGGGTTCGAGAACTTGCTTACAATATCCGTTGAATAAAGTAAATGCAAGGGTTTAAGATACTTGCACAATAAAAGAGTGTAAGTTAGGGAACTTGCCTTATGCGTAGTCTACCCACGTAAAGCTAATTCAACACTTACGAATCCTATTATAATATATTTACATGTATAGGATATTCATTAGCTAAGTACATTCGGTACACAAGCTCGATATGTAATTCAAATATACACATAGGGTTCTTCTTTAGTCATATAACTCTTATACGTATGTCATTACGTACTTGTACATATACTTAACACAAAATTAGTATATAAGACATTACAAAATCAAGTACATAGTTATATCACGTATAGTATCATAACACTTAATCAACATCATCTTCACTAACTTTAGAATCCCTTTTATAAGTTAAATGTTATCATGTTATTTCATCATCTCATATAAACATATATCAGTATCAATTATAACCTCCTTAACAGATTAGAACATCATAATAAGTGAACTGCTAAAATCAGAATAAGCAAACTGCATCAAAACTGAAAGTGACTTGGCGCAGCTGCGCCCTGGTTAAGACTAGGGACGGCGCAGCTGCGCTGTCCCGTGGCCAGACAAGGGTTGAGTTGCTGCCGTATAGTTTCTGTTCAACATGTTAGCATGCATCTACACATGGCATATACTCATGTTAACGGGTCATTACTGCTTACCAAGTCAATCGAAGTCCAAGCTTCCATGTTATAGTTATAGATTAACATCCCTCAATAACTTAAGGCCATTCAACGTCATGAAATCGTATAAGCTATCATGCTTGTCATTTAAACACATAAGGTGGTCACATAACTTGTTTTAGGCATGCTCACGTATAACTAGTATCGTTATTTGTTTGAAAACATGCTTAAACTCATACGTGATTATCTTGCATCGAATCTAACAAGTGAGTACACATGTATGCTATACTAGTGATGTTAAAAGCACTATTAAACATGTTAAAAATATCAGAATATGAACCTCAATATAACATGCCAAAGTCCACTTTCGAAACTTATATTTTGTTAGTAATGTTCACTAATGAGGTCCAACATGTTCATGCTACATCATGAAACATATATACACCAGTCAACATATTTCTTCATGCATTTCTAACCATATAATCTTGCTTACCAAGTCAGAATATCAACATGGCATGTATATATCAAAGTTCGTTTATAAAGTTCTAAGTTCATTTCAAAACTATAAGTTTTCATTAATCATGCATACTAACATAGTCAAACATGTTCATGCTAGGTTAATGTACTCATATATACATGTCAAACCTATTAGCAAGCTTGTCTAAGTCATATCAATTCATTAGTACTTAACAATCTTGTAGCAGAAACAAAAAACAAGAACCAGGGCCTGGCGCAGTTGCGCTGTGCCCTAGTTCAATACTGGCACAGTTGCGTCGGGTCTCGGCCAGCACTGAATAGGCTTCTGCTTCTGCAGAAGTTAAGCCAATTTCCAAATTTCTCTACGAATTTGATTCTAAACCAATTAAATTGTATTACCAACATGCTCATAAGTTTATAATACACTTAACAAGCATTCTCCAATCCAAACAATCATCTAATTTAACATAATCAAGAATTCAAGAATACAAGAAATGAAGAACAAGAGGGTGTTATACCTCTGTTAAATGTGAATTGAGCTTGCTGCTATGTTAATCCTTTCTCAACTGAAATATATGTTCACTCCCTATTCTCTCTTAGAAATTCTCAGCAAAGGAATTGAGAAGAAGGGAAGCTATATTTATAAAGTTTCAAATACACAGACAATGAATTCTTCCACTAAATTAAACCAATGAATTGAAGAATTATATGATGGTTAAGGAGGAGTTGTTGATTAGTGGTTGAATCCCATCATGAAGCCCACTCCCCATTGAATCATTGCTATGATCTTTGCTGAGTTTGAGGAGGAAATAGGCTTAGGCCTTATTGCTATGCACGTGAGAAGGAAAGGGACTCTCATTGTGGGACAAAGCAATATAAATCAGCATTTGGAAATGAAAGTATTAGTACTAAGGCTATGCACATATACATATAATATATACATAGGTTATAATTTAATTAGAGGGTACACATGGGTAACATAATACATAATAACAAATTGGGTTATAATCCATATACATTTCATCATACCGAATATAATTCAATTGGGTATTATCACGTTCTACTATCCCAACTCTGTTATTTCAATTATATTAAATTATTGAAGTATTCATAACTTAGCAATTGTTTACAATGTATTCATGAGGTACTAATTAAATGTTCACCCACTAACATTGTACATAACCTCATAATGTATTCATATAACTTATTTAATCTTAATGTATAGTTCTCGTATATTGTATAGTCACACATAAGTGTCACATAAGCATTAATCATGTAACTTTCAGAACTTAATAAATCTTACTATATAGTTTATATATATAATATAGTCACATTGATACGTCACATTGCACTTTATATATTATAGAGGTAACTACTCTATATGTTTAATATTTGCACATAGCAATTTATCGAGTAAATATAATCTTATTATGTTTATAAATCATTTACTCATTAATACTATATTATTCACAATAACAAATAATCCACACGTTATCGATTAATTACTCATTGATAGTTATTTCTCATAATATCAATTAATTGACAATGATATTAAATAAATCCTTCACTTATTAATTCCATTCTTTAATAGGTTATCACTTCTAATAATAATTAATCAATATAATATTAATTAATCATTTATTAATTCCTTTATCCTTTAAATTAATTAAATTATAATTCTCATTATCGCGCCACACAAGGCGTTCTTCGAGCTTATCATAAACTCCACATTTTCATCAATTATTATATATATTCAATTTGAAATAATTGAGTTAACTCATCTCATAACACGTAATCATTTACTTTCAAATAAATATTCATTTTCATTAATTCACTCGTCACATATACTTCAATTTTAATCGAATATAATTTCTATATTCCATGTCATCACAATATTTAGTTATATTCACATAAATATTCGACTTTTATTAATATCAATATAAATCCTTATTTATGAAAATTCTCGGGTATTACAGTGCCCATAGCTTTCTGCAAGCTAATCCAAAATCGTGAAATCTAAGGTCTAGATCATAAACTATGGATACTGGCATACCATACAGTCTTACAATCTCATTTATGTACATACGAGCAAAACATTCAAGTAAATAAGTTTCTCGTATATGCAAGAAAGGAGCAAACTTGGTTAATCTATCGACAATAACCCAAATTGCATTTATTCCTTGAGAAACCTTGGGAAGACCCGTAACGAAATCCATGTTGATATGTTCCCACTTCCATTCTGGAATTTTAAGCGGTTGCAATGGACCTTTTGGCACTTGATGCTCTGCCTTGACACGTTGACAAGTTAAACACCTTGACATAAACTCTGCGATCTTTCTCTTCATATTGCTCCACCAAAATGTATGTTGAAGATCATAATACATTTTGGTACTTCTAGGATGGATTGCAAATGGTGTGTTGTGTGCTTCCATCATAATTTTATATTTTAAATTAGGGACGTTAGGAACACAAAGTCTAGAGTTGAATCGAAGTATCCCTTCCTCGTCGATTCTTGCTTCTAGAATAGCACCTTCTTGTACTTTCTTCTTCATATTCACCAGCTCTGGGTCTGTAGCTTGAGCAGCTTTAACTTTATCAATTAAAGCTAGTTCTACTCGTATATTTGCCATCTTCACGTGGGTTCCTGGAGTCTTTAACTCTATCTACATCTTTTGTAAGTCATATAAAATGGGTCTTTATGTTGACAGCATCGCACTCATTCCAGCATATGATCTTCTACACAACGCGTCAGCTACCACGTTCGCTTTTCCAAGATGATATTAGATGGTATGGTCATTGTTAGGAATATTCATGAGAATGTTATTCCTATTTATATAAGATTTGATTATGATATAAATGAATGAATATGCAAGTATGCTTGCATTGATGAAAGCTGTAAAGTCCTTCAATAGATAATAGGAATATATGTACAAGGACTTAGACTGAAATGATCAAATATGATAGGTTGATCCTACATAAACAAAACAGCTTTGTAAAGTCCTTAAAAAGAAATGATGTACAAGGACTAGAAATAGAAAGATCAAGCTTGTTAGGTTGATCTTATAAAATGTAATAGATAGGCTTGTTTGATCGTCGAGCACTGCACCAGTCATCGTAGTCTGTCAGGAGAGACAAGGAAGACTCAAGAACTATCAAGGCGAAATCGTAGTCTACAAGAATAGTAGATCTTCAAGTTTATAGTCTGCAAGGAGAGACGAGGCAGGATCGTAGTGTGTCAAGGAGAACTTTCTTAGAGCCGTAGTCTGCTGAGGAAGTCATGTTCAGAATCGTAGAGACAGCTTGTCTATTAGTCGACTGAGCGCCTGCCAAAGCTAAGTCAAGAATCATAGGCCACACTTGAAGTAGTGGAGTCTACTGATCATATCAAAGGCAGAGATCGTAGTCGAGCCAGATCAGACGAGGACAGCAAGCATGAAGGCAAAATTCGTAGTTTGTCAAGATCTGATCTCGGAGCTTAGTGTCTGTAGAACTAAAGCAAGATCGTAGTTTGCAGAACTAAGGCTTCAACAAATATGCTCACAACGCCAAGGAAGAATCATAGTGTCAACACGATTCTCAACAGATGAGCACTCCCAGAATATCCAAAGTATGAAGCCTTTGGTCTGAGCTGCAAAGATACATTCCACCTGAAGAAAACTAGAGAGCACTCAACGAATGGCATGTAAGAAAACAGAAGATCTAAGCACCATCTCAATCAACATCCTGATTGAGTTGCGAAGCCATTGAAGATGAAGTCTTCCACAAGTAAATCAGAAGAAGACTTCAGATGTAGTGACTGATTAAAGAAGGTCAGTAAGTGCAGTAGCTGTCAAGAGAACAGAAGACAACGATCTTGGGATTAACCAGGATCGTAGTGTTTGCCAAATAATGAAGGAACTAATGCAGTTTACACAGGAGATACTGGCCAGCTTATGAAGAACAAGGCGAAAGTGATTAAGTATGGGTCAGACCATTGATGATAGGTGAAAGGGAGATCACAAGGAGAAAGAGAGCTGGGCATGCCATAAATCTGATGTGTCTTGCTATTCAGAAGAGGCCAGAGCAATAAGTCAAGCTATCAGTTTCTGAGATCAATCAGGGAAAGCAGAAGTGTTAAAGCACTGCACAAGTGAAGGAAGAGGTGTTCTACAATGCAGATCCAAAGAACACTCTTTAGAATCGTAGTGTTGTCTCTACCAGTCAATAAACAACATTCAACAAGACACACTACTGATCAAGGTCAAAGAACATCTGCATCAGAATCATAGAGTTCTGTCATCTGAAGATTGAAACATTGGTAACGGTTTAATCTGAAGAATGATATTCGAACGTTGCTGATTAAGAGCATCGATGCAGAAGGACAACTCCTGTAGATTCGAATCAAGGAATCAGAAAGGAGAAATAAAGGTGACTACCAGCCCGACACGGAAAGGAGACATCTCTTAGGCGGTAGGTGAAGTAGCAGACTACTATGTCAGTAAAGTCATAAAGGAGCTGTCACGTCACATCAGCAGTATGAACCAAATAACTCGAGATATGCAAAGCAATTCTAATAGCTTCCAATAGCTATTTTTCAACGAGAAGATCATGGAAGGGTATTTAACAGATTAAGCTTCAAAGATCAAGGGTTGCTGAGTTGTAGAATCGTTGAGTTGTTAGGAATGCTATATTGTTGACTCTACGAGTTCTACCAGAGCTGAACAGAACAAGTCTCAGTGGCAGTGAGACTATGAAAGTGGAAGTGAAGCAAATTTGAAGAAGGACTAAGACAGACTAAAGCTTCACTCAACAACGATGAGGATGCCATTGAAGATGGTAGCTAAGTTGAGAGCCGAGAAGGCCAAGAAGATAGCAAGTGGCAGAGCACAAAGAAGATCCAAAGAGCCACTCTAAGAATCACCACGAAGAACCAAAAGCTGAAGTTGAACAGATGCAGAACCATGTCTGCATATCATTTAAAAAGGGTTCAGGGAATGCTAAGTGCCAGACGAAGTCTACCAAAAGCTCAAAGACTTATCAAACCCAAGTGGTGATGGTGCACAGCTGACATCAGATGAAGATGAGCTGAACAGATAGAAGATCAGCTGCACCAGAAAAGAAGTGGTTCAGACTCTACGCAGAATGCAAAGAGGACTAACGCTAAGCTGCTAAGTACAAAAGATGTTTAAGCTTCAAGACATCTTAGCAGTAAAGCACCAACAACAACTACAACAACAACAAGTAGCCAGGGCCTGAGGGGTCCTTGTCTAGAGTGACTAAATGAAGTTCCATGCCTGCTGGGCTTGAAGAGTTCATAGAGAACTAGTGTTCCAAGGCTGCTGGCCTTGAAGAGTTCTTAGTGAACTAGAGGAGTTCCAAGAGGCCTACTAGGCTTGAAGAGTTCTTAGTGTACTGAAGTTCCAAGGATTCTAGCCTTGAAGGAATCTTAGTAATTCAGGGGGCTACCCTTCCTTAGTGGAATTCCTGCTAGTGAAGCAGAAGATTAGATTAGAAGCTTTAGTCTTTGAGCCACTTAAAATCCCTCGTGTCTTTTACATTAGTTAATTACTTTCTGTCATTTACATTATGTACTGAACTGCTATAACTGCAATGGATGTAATAACCACTTATAACTAAACTAACTCTAAGAACAATGTATCAATGTTTATCAATATATCAATGAAGGGGATCTTTAACTTATTCCGCTGTGCTTGAAATGATTCTTATGTTTGTCATGTGCTAACTTCTTACCAATACAAAATAAAATGGAAAAGATTTTGAAAACGCAAAGGAACTATTCAACCCCCCCTTCTAGATCTATTGTGTGCCTACTGGGAACCAACGATTGGTATCAGAGCAGGTTCTCATGCTATATTCAAAAGCTAATCGCTTTGAGTCTGATCCTAGGCACAAACATTGTTCTAAACTTAGTTTAGTAGTAAGTCACTTGTAAATGCAGATGAGCTCACACGCTGGAAATAATGTGTACAGGTAAATGTGTATATACATCTGAAGATGCTCAGATTGGTCCATGTTCTTAAATGCTATAGCAACAAGACCAATCCTTGTCCACAGTCAATCTTGTAGTCTGCAGACCAGAGATGGGAAGTTAAGAGGCATCAACAGCAAAGAATCAAGCATTCACCATTCTGAAAGATGAAAGGCCATATATGCGAAAGAAATGCTTATCCAGAGGAGAAAGAAGAATTTCTCCAATTTCTATTTGGTTAACCAACAGTTGGATATGAACCCTGAGGTTCAAGGTTATCAAAGGAATAAAGCTGCCAAGACTTTCCTAGCTTATATCTCCTAGACTATGACTAATTGATCAAAGGTCAAATGGAGCAACAGGCTGTCATCACTAAATGCAAAGATATGCACATCAATGCCTAACATCGTTATAGCAGGAAAAATAAC
Source organism: Panax stipuleanatus (assembly GCA_020205555.1). Taxonomy (NCBI): domain Eukaryota; kingdom Viridiplantae; phylum Streptophyta; class Magnoliopsida; order Apiales; family Araliaceae; genus Panax; species Panax stipuleanatus. The sequence goes on along the minus strand of CM035122.1, from coordinate 34,569,264 downwards.
TGTCAAGAAACTGATAGTGTAAAGGTATAGTTCCTCATTTATACTTATTTGAATATCATGTTGCATCACCTTATGCACTATAATAGCATTCTATCAAGAGACCATACTCTTCCTAAAAAGGGGAAGAGAGAAAGTACATTAAGGTTGGAAACTTAATTGCTAACAAACTTTCTCTCCATCCAAGTTTGAGGTTGAAGATAACATCTTGAAAGAAGTCTGAAATAGGTCATAAGCATATCAGGATTTAATTAAGCTTAAGTGGAGTAATACTTGCTGAAGGGTTGGTATGTATGTACAAACCTATGTTCTAAGTTTTTGATAATACATAGAGTATGATCAGTTCTAGAGGAGTATCTTGAAGATTCTTAGAAACTGATTATCTCCATGAATCAACCAGATACAAATAAGTAATAGAGTTGATTCTTACTCTGTGAACATTCAAAATCTGTGAACATAACCAAGCAAAAGATGAAACCATCAAAGAAAAAGAGTGTCTTATTAAAATGGTTAATCTTACACACACTCATCATCATGCATTTTAAATGTCATATCTAAATCAGATACATGCATGAATATGATTGTTAATGCTAAATGTGATGTAAATTCAAATATATAAGGAATAGGGATTTTAAAAACTAACCTAGCAGGACCCAATCAAGCTTGGGAACCAAAATAGAAATTATCTAAACCTGCAGGTACTTGGTCTATCTAACCACACTAAGGAATGCTGAAGCAGATAGCTTCAGTCACGAAAATTCAACCAGCTGGAGGCTCAAGACATTTCAGCAATGTGCTTGACAAAATCATCCTATGCTAAAGCCTATTGTAGAAGACTTGCTGAGCCCACGAGAATGAAGCCCACATGGTTGCTGATCTCCATATGGAAGCGGGCTATTCATGACAAGATGAAAGAAATTCTCTACGCTTATTCATACAAAGCATATCAACTCAGAGGGAACTAATAAGTGGTTTTTATGACCACTTATTCAAATATTTTCTCGTTTGTTTTATTGCTTAAACTTAAGTATTTTTATGCTTTTCATGTATTTTTACTTTCTTTTGTAGATTTCATGTTTTGGGACTCCTCTTGGTGCAATGAGCTAGAAATGATGCAAGAATGCCAAAAGGGAACAAGAAGCTAAAACATGAGTTGATGGCATGTTGATGAACAGAGTAAAAAGAGGCTGGAATCAAGCATTGGAAAGAATAAGAAAAGAGCAGCAACAGAAGAAAGCAGATCTCAGAGCCTGAAGCACGGCGCAGCAGCTCCAGCTCCATGTCTTGAGGCTGCGCAACTGCGCCATATTTTCACTCCTTGCCTGCGCAGCTGAGCCGGTCCACTTCTGCAGTTTGACTTTCACTTAAGCTGGCCGATTGGAATTGTTTGGGCAAGAAGGCAGACTCGATTTTGAGGGCTATAAAAGGGCTTATTTGGTACATATCAGATACACTCCCCTTGGGAGCTTAGCCCTAGCTTAGCATTGTCTTTCTTTTTCTTTTGTCTAGCTTAGATTAGGTTAAAATAGTTAGTACCTAGAGTTTATCTTAGACTTGAAGATTGAAGCAGTTGGATAGCATTAAAGATCCAAGCTTGGAGAAAGAACTCAGATTTGCATTCTCTATCTAATATTCTCCTTTTATCATTTGTATTCGGATGATGTTTATTCAAATTGTGGATGCTATATTTGAGTCATTTATGACTTAAAATTTATTTTGAGGTTTCAATGGAACCTTTTGAGTAGTTTATATTGATATGCTTCCATGTTGGTCTTATTGATTGCTATGAGATTGTCTGTTACGATTCGTGCTTTCATTGCTTAATTGATTAGCTACCAATTACTGTGATAACCCATATGGACTTGAAAGACGAAATGTGGGTTTAGATCTAATCGTAGTAGCGAGTGATTGTATGTTCTACATGGCGTTGGGATGTATGATTTGTGCTTAGGATAGACATATACCGAAGCGCCGATCGTAGTCAATTGAGAACCTGGACTTAAACCTTAATTATTTGTAGACCGCATAGACATATAGTGGTTTAGGTAATGTAGGGTGTTCATGTGCGTTCTATCATCTGTGGATTATATGTGATATGGATTAGGTGCATTGAAAGATGACCTTATCTCACTTTCGTGTTCTCGACTAACATTCTGTGACAATTAATTTGACCTAACTGGGAGTATGTTAATTTAGATGAATCATTAAGGGAAATTAAGATCTTATATCTTCATTATCTGACTTTACTTAGTTTAAGTTTAATTATTTAGTCTTTAATTAAAACACTCTATCGCTCGTTTAAATAAGACTGAGATGGTTATGGGCTAGTGGTTTGGTGAGCTTTTATTATTTAATTCTCTGTGAGAACGATATCTTACTTACTCTTTATTACTTGTTGACCGCGTGTACTTGCGCGTATTTGTCATTATATAAAACGGACAACAAGTTTTTGGCGCCGTTGTCGGGAAAATAATTTGATAACTGTTTGCCAACATTAGTTTCAATCAAATTAGTCTTAATTTAAACATTTTTTTATTTTGTTTAATTCTCTTCTTATATTCTCTTTTCATGTACAATGGATCTCAATGCTTATCCATGGTTTTACACAAGTCAAGATCAACCAAGGAAAATAGGGAATGATGGCCTCGATCCAATTCCTACATTATCAGCACAGCTAGAGGTTCTCTTGAGAAAGTTGGACATTGATTGCAACCGATCAGAGTCAAGAGACGGCAATTACTTATGACTATTATGCTGGAAACTATATGAGCCATCAGGACCCCATCAGTTTTGGACAAGAGCAGTATGGGGGTGATTACTTCAACCACGAATATTCCAGTTATCACCAAGATTTAGAGTATCACCCAAACTCTTTAGCGAGTTATTATCAATACCAATACTGCGAGCAAAGTCCAATATATGCACCAGACCCCACATATCAATCTCCGTGTTTACAAGAAGAACAGTCAACAAAAGACTTTATGTATAGGGTCTTAGCAAACCAAGAGGACATTATTAGGAGCCAGGAAATATCGAACCAGAATTTTTAGATCCAGATGGCACAAATCATCAATACCCCAACCAATGAGACTCAATACATGGATTTCGAGGCTAAAACTGAAAAGGCAAGATTAGAAAGTTTGTGGGGAAATTCCATAGCATCAACAAAGGAAATCTTGATTGAGCAAGCGAAGTCGATTGAGAATCTTCAGAATTGGGCGGATCAAATCAGCATAGGCTTTAATGAAGGAGGAAGTGATTGAGCACGGTACAAAGACTCAAGATCTTCAGAATCCCATACCTTCAACTGTTTAAAGTCGTGAGCAATGGCCCTCAAAATACTTGGTGCTATGATATGGATGCTGAAACTGATGGAAAGCCAGAAGTGCACTTGCAACTAGACGAACTGAAAGAAATAAATATTGAGGAGACACTTGGGGACGTGAAAATTATGAATGTGAGCCAACCGTGACAACACCCCAGGTGCATTCTCTGCCAATGTTTGAAAAGCCAGTGAAGTTTGCACACCCATGCCCCCTTGGAAGTCACATCACAGATACGGATCTTTATGGTATGAGAGATTCCACGTTTCTGAAACCATGGTGGTCCAAAGAAGAGAGAATGGAAGAAGAGCCCGTTGTGTTGTTTATGCCTCAACAACCCAATCATTTTACAAACACAACGGAAGAAGTGCCTAGCTCCCCGAACTTCAAAATGGGTAATTCATATACACATCATATGCTAGGCGACTTAAATTTGAAGCCTCTCATGAAGGGGAACCTCCCAACATACACTGCAGTACCAATGGATGGAGGGTATCTCAATTATCGTAGGGGAATCGGATAGCAGTGTCACAGAGAAAGTCTAGCTAACGAACTATAAACCAAGCGCTTTATGGGAGGCACCCCATCATTTCTCTCTTCTCTCTCATATTTAATTCTACTTACTTAGATCATTTCCCTCCCCCCTGTTTAATTCTAAGTAGTTTGATTTAGTTGAAAATTTTTGAATACTCTTCGAATTAGGAGCTCAGTGCCTTCATTTTTGGACTTAGGCATTAGTGCGTACATTTTTTTTTGGTACTTTGAAGTATTGGACATATTTTTGAAGCACTAGCATATTGCATATACACACAGATAGTTATTTTAGGGACTTCACATGCATATGATTCTGACTCTATGTTTAGTTTCCCCCCCATATGTAATTCTTCATAAGTTGTAAATAAGTCTATATTAAGTTTTTGGTAGCTATAGTAATTTAATAAAATTTGTATGCCTTGCTCAGGAATAATTCATTTGGTGCAAGGACATGTGGTCAAGTGCAACTAAGAAGCTGTAGAAAAGGAAATCCCTGAGTATTGGCGCGTCCGTGCTAGCCCATGCCTAGTATACCAAGCGGCCGCGCCGACTTTCAAACCAAATGCTGACATTTCCCAAGCTGCGCAGCTGCACCGATTTTACTCTACCTCCCTGCGCAGCTGTGCCGGACTCCCATTCCTATTTTAAAACACGATCGGCCCACTCCTTATTTCATTTCCTAGCTTATATGAAAATTTTGGCAGCTCTCCCTTTCAAGCCCACAAAGACCAGAACCCTTGCATTCGAAAACCTCTTCTAAACAAACTCCATCCCTACATTTACATACTCTAAATCATATTTGAGATCCTTACATACTCCCTACAGAAAACCTAATTTCACCGTATCTCAGTCCCAACCTAAGCCGAAATTTAGAGGATACAAAGAAGGGGAATTGTGCATCACTGCTCGAGCATTTTGGAAAGATTAGAGTGTTATCTTAGCAAGTTTGGAAGAGAGTGTACACAAAAGGTTAGAATCATTCACAATTCTTGTCTACAACTGAAAAGAAGGGTCAGAAGTCAGGACTTCAACTGAGTGCACTCCAACTGTTTGATAAAAGTTCAGATAGAGTTTGGGACTAAACATTTGACAAAGTGTGGTAGGGTGCTTGCAATTGAATTTGTTCATTGCAATTTGGGTTCATTTGTTCACCGAGTTTGCAGAAAATCAAAGTCCAGAACAGTTTGGGGGCTGAACAATTAACAGAATTTTAGCAGATTGCTTAGAGTTTGGGGGTTTATGTTCACTGAGATTTCAAAGAGCATCAAAGGCAAAGGCAGTTAGGGTGTATACCAATTGTTTGATCAGCTTTGGGTTTGCATTCAGTACAGTTGCTTATTGTAGATTTCAGAATTCTCACAACCAGCCATCATGCCTAAACGAATCCGAACCCCATCCACCAGTGAGCACGGCGAAGGTAGTGCCAGCGAGACGTTAGATAGTTTCAGGTTTATAGACTTGACAGCTCAGCGCTATTACATGAATGTTTTGGATAAAAAAAATTATGTGAAGGAAAGGGGATTAAAACTAGGCAATAATGACGGACTCATGAAGAAGCAGATTATAGAGCACGGCTAGGCATTAGTTGTGGCCACACCACTGTCAGCTCCTATACCCTTCGTTAAAGAATTCTATGCAAACGCGCACGAGACGCAAAATGGGATATGATATGTGAGGGGGAAACAGGTTCCTTACATAAAGCAGGCTCTAAATGAAATTTTCAAAGTGGACACTGTTCCTCCTGGTCCAACAAATTGGGCAGAGTCCCAGCGTATGGAGACTGACCTAGGCAGACTGATCAAGGAAATGTGCAAGCAAGGCACTAAGTGGACGACAAACTCAGGTACAGATAAAAAAATTAGCTTCCCTCAGACGGCCTTGAGTCTGTATGCTAAGGCTTGGTACAGTTTTATTTGCGCAAGCATTCTCCCATCCAGTCACCACGCTGAGGTCACTACTGAGAGAGCTACCCAACTTTATGGCATCATCAAGAACAAAAGGATTGACATAGGACACATTCTCAATCAATCCATGCTGAAGTTCATGAGCGGGAACACCTCAGGAGGGATCCCGCATGCCTCGGTGATTATATGCCTATGTTTAGCTGCTGGAGTGGTCTGGGGCAATGAGGAGCTGCAGCGCCAGATGCGCGACATAGATCATACAGCTATCCAGTAGTACACTATCTGAAAGGGTGCAGAGTCTCATCCCCGAGGACTGGGATTCATTCGGGGAGATGATGATGATGATGAGGAAGAGGAAGAAGAAGATGAAGCAGAAGGTGCTACAGGGCAGACTCAGCAGGCAACCAGACTGACTCCCGCAGAGTTTGCTATTCAGAAGAGGGAGATCAGGCAGCTGAGGAGATGGATAGACACCACTATACACGGACTTCCAGACTTACACATCCGAGTTCTCCTAGGATCTATCTCGGGCATTTCGGGATGTTGGGTGTGAATGCAGAGTTCCCGACTTTTGGCATAGGCAGCCAGTACCCTTCCTCCAGACACACCACCTGGGCAAGCGGAGGAGGAGGACGACAAGTCCGACTAGGGGAGTTCCTTTTGCCTTTTACCTTCAATGAGGACATTAAATACTTTAAGTTTGGGGGTATTAGGGTTTTTTTTTTGCATTTAGTATAGTACACTTCATATTGCATATTGTTTAGTTTATATAGTGCATGTTAGGTCGTATTTTGCATATTTTGTTAAAATTTTCAAAAATTTTGTTTTGTTTTAGTTAACGGTTATAGGACATATTGCATGAATCCAGTTTCAGTTGGTTTGTTATTTATTTGGCCTATGATAAAACTGAAATTACTTGATTTTTGAACTGATTTGAGACTTAAGCTTGTTTATAATGTCATATATGTAAATCATTATCTGTCAGATACTGTGTAAACAGGTTAGCACTATAAGAGTAACCATCATGATATGCTTAGTTTAAATTTTCACATACTTATCTTTTGGTGGGAAATCTATGTTTTAATGAATGAGTTTCAGTTCTACATATGATAATAACTAGACTGTAAAAAGCTTAAGTTTGGGGAAAACAGGGGGTAAGCTTGCTAGTTGTTGAAAAAGAAAAAAAATAAAAATAAAAAGAGAAAAAGTGAAAAAGAAAAAAGAAGAAGAAAAAGAACATTGATTGTGAATAAACACTTCGGCTATGTCGAGTTCTGTAGCCTTTGATATTCGAGCAAGTAAGCCCTAGGGGTGTCTCTACACCCAGTGCCCTAAGGTCTTTGGGTCTGGGAGTCGTTGGTCGAAAGCTCACTACACGGGTATCATTGAAAAGCCTAAGAGGACTAGGCATTGCACAGTCGATTGTGTACAAAGGAAAGAGCAAAAACTGCCCTCGTGAGTAAATAAAAGCATAATAAACCCTATGTGACTCTTAGCTTAAGCAATGCATGGTATTGGTTAGAACTTATCTGATTTACTACTTTTCTTGAGTTGAAACTTATTTTTCCCCTAAGAAGCATAGTATGTGATATATTTGTCCAAAAGCATGTTTAATGGTTGCTAGGCACACACACACTACATCAGTGCTGAAAGGTTTGGATTTGCAAGGATATGCCTTATGATCTTGTCTTGGGTAGCTTCCTGTTTGATTATCTTGTAATTTTTCTGAGGCATTTCATTTGACTATCAATTCTGACTGATTCTTGGATTCGCATCCTTGATAGGATAGGTTGCATTAATTGTACATACTGCATTGCATCTTTTGTTTAGTTTTGTTTTGGTTACGTGAGGGCAAGCAACGTTTAAGTTTGGGGGTATTTGATAAGTGCTTTTTATGACCACTTATTCAAATATTTTCTCGTTTGTTTTATTGCTTAAACTCAAGTATTTTTATGCTTTTCATGTATTTTTACTTTCTTTTGTAGATTTCATGTTTTGGGACTCCTCTTGGTGCAATGAGCTAGAAATGATGCAAGAATGCCAAAAGGGAACAAGAAGCTAAAACATGAGCTGATGGCATGTTGATGAACATAGTAAAAGGAGGCTGGAATCAAGCATTGGAAAGGATCAGAAGAGTGCAGTAGCAGAAGAAAGCAGATATCAGAGCCTGAAGCATGGTGAGTTGCGCCAGCTCCATGCCTTAAGGCTGCGCAGCTGCGCCAGAGGTCTAGGCCTAGTTCCCCTGCTGCGCAGTTGCCCCACATTTTCACTCCTTGCCTGCGCAGCTACGCCGGTCCACTTTTGCAGTTTCACTTTCACTTAAGCTGGCCTGATTGGAATTGTTTGGGCAAGAAGGCAGACTCAATTTTGAGGGATATAAAAGGGCTCATTTGGTATATATCAGATACACTCCCCTTGGGAGCTTAGCCCTAGCTTAGCATTGTCTTTCTTTTTCTTTTGTCTAGCTTAGATTAGGTTAAAATAGTTAGTAGCTAGAGTTTATTTTAGACTTGAAGATTGAATTAATTGGATAGCATCAAAGATCCAAGCTTGGAGAAAGAACTCAGATTTGCATTCTCTATCTAATATTCTCCTTTTTATCTTTTGTATTCGGATGATGTTTATTCAAATTGTGGATGGTATATTTGAGTCATTTATGACTTAAACTTTATTTTGAGGTTTCAATGGAACCTTTTGAGTAGTTTATATTGATATGCTTCCATGTTGGTCTTATTGATTGCTATAAGATTGTCTTGTACGATTCGTGCTTTCATTGCTTAATTGATTAGCTACCAATTACTGTGATAACCCATATGGACCTGAAAGACGAAATGTGGGTTTAGATCTAATCGTAGTAGTGGGTGATTGTATGTTCTACATGGTATTGGGATGTATGATTTGTGCTTAGGATAGATATATACCGAAGCGCCGCTCGTAGTCAATTAAGAACCTGGACTTAAACCTTAATTATTTGTAGACCGCATAGACATATAGTGGTTTAGGTAATGTGGGTGTTCATATGCGTTCTATCATCTGTGGATTGTATGTGATATGGATTAGGTGCATTAAAAGATGACCTTATCTCATTTTGACTTCTCGACTAACATTCTGTGATGATTAATTTGACCTAACTGGGAGTATGTTGATTTAGATGAATCATTAGGGGAAATTGAGATCTTATATCTTCATTATCTGACTTACTCTAAGGTTAATTAGTTTAAGTTTAATTATTTAGTCTTTAATTAAAACACTCTATCGCTCGTTTAAATAAGACTGAGATGGTTATGGGCTAGTGGTTTGGCGAGCTTTTATTATTTAATTCTCCGTGGGAACGATATCTTACTTACTCTTTATTACTTGTTGACCGCGTATACTTGCGTGTATTTGTCATTATATAAAACGGACAACAGGAACATCAAAGAAGTTCACATCAGAGGATCATCAAGCATTGATCATGAAGAATGCATCATAGAAGTAGAACTCCATGTGTGCAGTCTACCTAAGAGCTTAAAGAAAATTGTAGTGCTCTCAACGATCAATACTGAGTCCTGCCTGGGCAAGCCAACATACGATGACTATGGCACAATAACCACAATCGTAGTGTTCCTCCAGTTAGTATCAAAGTTCATTAATCTGATGAAGGAGAAAGGGCAACTAACTGAAAAAAGGTTGTGAGATGTTGACAAATTGATAGTCTCAAATGATTCTTCATTCATCTTAGCGTATACTGAAGAAATTAAGGAAGGACTACCAGCCTGCTGAAAACACCTGCTCAGGTGTCAGATGAAGAAAACTACGTTCGTAGTTCTGTCAACATTTGTGGAGTGATCAGTTCTGAAAGATATCTCTCTATGATCTAATGGAGTCTATTCAATCATAATGATCTCATCTAGAAGGAGATATGCAAAGCTGCTCTCTTATGCCTATGAAGAAGTAGAAGAAGAAAAGTACTCACAAAACAAAGAAGTCCTCACTCACTACGATTGTGGAGTTATCACCAATCGTAGAGTTCAGACTAATTACTACTGCGAATGGAGAAGCTGCAACAGCCTCCCAGCCTGAACAACTATCAGGGCTGAATCTGAAGAAAGGACAAAGAGGAAGATGATCAAAGGATTGCTGTTGAAAAGGCTGAACAAAGAAATCAATCTCCAGCATCTGGTCCAACTGAGAAAGGACCAGAATCATAGAAGATGATCCGGACATGATCAGTCATGAAGAGCACATTACTGTACCTGATCAGACTATGATCTATACTGAGAAGGAAATGCAAGAACCAAGTGATGTTGATATGAAAGAAAAGTTGAAGGTGGTGAAGATTGTGGAATAACAAATGAAGATATGGAGATGGTGAAGCTCAGGGAGCGAAATGAAGAAGTGGAATTCTTGCCAGAAGATCTGAGATAAGCTCAGAAAATAAGTCAATCATGGTGCATGTCTGTCGACCACACCACGATTATCAAAACCACTTCTGTTGAGTTCATAGAGAATAGGAGCTAACCCTAAATAGAAATATTCCAGTTACAGAGTCCCAAAACTTTGTGACTGATGAACCAAATAAAGATCCATAATCAGTAGTAACTTCCCAAAACGTGCTACTGATAACCATATCAACCACACACCTTAAATCGTGGAGTGCTTACGATCAAACATCTAATCGTAGTGTAAGAGCAGGAGGACACCACGATTGCAGTCTACACCAAAACCAACACCATTGAATATCAAGAGTTGGTAAATGAACTCCCCAGCAGAGAGATCAAATGTGATGTCAATACTGACCATGCCAAAGCTCTTCATCTGATAAGTGCCTCAGGGACAAACCTAACCCTTAGCTTTGGTCTAAGAGGTTGGCCCTTTCTGAGCAACCTTAATCCAGAAGAAGTGCAAATATTAATTACATCACAAGAATCTCTGCTGAAGCAAGCAGCATCTCATCAGAAGAATACAAGCTGCAAATGAGGATTGCCAATCCATTAGAATCTAAATGAAGAAGTTGTCTATTAAAGCATAACCACAGACTACAATCTTCGAAGAAGATGTAAAGGTTGTAGGTCAGTCTGGGAAATCGTGGAGTACCAAGCTAAGTCATAAGTCACTCCACGGATTGAAAAGGTCAATAGTCAACAGAAGAAAAGTCAAATCTGGTTAATTGACACAATGGAGAAGTTACAGATTGTGACCTATCAACGTCTTACAACTGTCCCACTAAGAAACGTGGATGGAATGGTTACAAGAGGGAAATTCAAATTATTGGCAGTTTCATTTTAGAGAGTTCATCAAAAGCTGCAAGCCTATCAAATTTATACACTCACCCTCTTAAGCCAAAACCTAAACACCTCCAAACAGCCAGACCTTCTCCAACAGCCATCAAATCTCGAATCGCTACCTGACATATCATAAGATCCTCACAAAGTCATAAATCCAGAAAACCCTAACTCTTCTAATGGCAGACTGGCAAGTAATCACTGGCATTCAACTTGGAACGAAGAAGCTTGAGAAATCCAAGAAAAAGTTCAGAGATATTCTTGAGCTTGTAAAAAAGGACAGATTTTCTGAATGCCTAGAGTCGAACACTCTTATCTATGTCAATCCAGTTAAAGAGTTCTACTCAAATGTGAATATGAGTTCTGGAACTCTAACGACAAAGGTCAAAGGTCAGATTCTGAAGTTAAAACCTACAGACATAAATCAATGTCTAGGTTTCCCTGACCTAGGTCTAAAAAATCTGGATAAAGTCGACACTGAAGGAGCCAAGAAGATTATCCGATACTAGAGAAACCCTAATATGAAGGATATGAAGAAAAAGGAGTTTCCTGAAGAATTTGAGTTCCTCACAGAGATTGTAGGGAAATGCATACTATGCAAGGACACTGCACATGACACTGTGAGTGATCAACAATTAAAGATTATGTCTGCAATAGTTCTGAAGAAGCAAATCAATTTTGGAGTTATCCTGCTCGACCTAATGTCCAAATGGCTGAACAAGGCAGATAAGAAAAGGTTAACAGGGAAACCGCTCATAAAGGTTTTCCATGGAAGGTTCTTAAGTATCATTCTGAAGAAGAAGCTGAAGAATAAGATTAAGGATGATGAAGGTGTAGTTCTAAATAGCCATAAGGTGATGACCCTATGCTGTTTTCAAACTGGAAGAGAACCAATGGAGAACAAAAGGCTGATAACACTTGGCAGCAGCAGCAAGAGTACTTCGAAGAAGCGGAATGCAAGTGCCATGAAAGAAGAGGAGCTATCACACTCTGAGGATTCAATAATCCCAGAATCCAAGTCTCTGAGGCCATCCAAGAAGAAAGCTAAGGTGATGAAAAGGTTAAAATAAGTTCCTCAAAGAAGTCTATTTGATGAGAAGAAAAGAGTAGAGACAGAAGATGAAAAGGAAACTGAAAGCTCTACGGATAAGTCCTCAAGAAATCATCCCACTGATGGGGAAGTTAAATATAAACAAGAAGAAGTTAAGTCTGATGATGAAGAGGAGAATGCAAATTTTATGGCTAAGTCTCAAAGTAGCCACTCTGTTGATGAGGAAGGTTCGAAAGCTGAAACAATTGGATCTCCTACTACTGAAGCCCCAACCAGTTCATCTGATGGTTCAAAAGACAGTTGAGTCTAAAGAAGAAGCATCTGCTCCTACTGTTGCTGAGCATCAAAGAAGGTTGTCTGATGACTCAGAGAATTCAAAGTCTGAAGATGAAGAAGAGTCTGAATCTCCTGTAGCTGAACCCCCAAAAAGGAGGAAGAGCAACAGATTGCGTGCCCAAGCTATTCTAGAAAAGAAAGGAGAATCTTCTACAGAAATCATCGAATTCAGTGATGATGAGGCAATATCAAAGGAAGAAGATGCTAAGGGAAGAAGAATGAAAATGTCTACAAAGGCTAGTAGCAAGAGACTAAAAATTGCAGAGCTCAGAGTGCCAAGTGAGTCTACAAAGACTAGCTCCGATGAAGATAATGATCAAATGATGGAACATACTGATGAGTTAGTTAAAGAAAGTCTGCACCAGTCTGACTACAGGTCAGGACAGGAAGAACGTAAAGAGAACTCCAATCCTAAGGATGAAGTGCTAGAAGATTTTCACATTCCTTGTCTTGTTCATCGCAAGAGAAGATAGTGGTGGAAGTTGATGAAGAACCACTTAATGTACCTCCGGGTAAATGGATTAACCTATGGAAATGAAAGGCTGAATGTGGTGAAGATGACTGCAGCATATCTACTCAACAATCATGAAGCTATGAAGCTAGACACTTCAATCTTGATATATGATCCTGAAATCAAGGACCATGCAATAAGGTGGTTTTATCCTCATATGCCATGGGTAAAGACATCCATTACTGATGATAGTAGCTATTTCTCATTGTGCATCTCTCACCTTCCCAACTTGGAGCTGGTAGCACAAAAATTTCCCAAGGTGAAGAATTTTGCAACTCTGCTAATCAAGGACCAATCTCACTTCAATGTCTATCAACATGCTGGAAATCATTACATTCCATACGATTGTCGAGTAGGTTCAGATGGAAGAATGACCATACCCAAGTCTGTGATCGTAGAGTCCTCTCACTCTACCTTTGAAGATGGTCAAGATGAATTTGAGAAGCTGTATTCTGCCCAAGCAGCATGGAACTCAACGATCTATAAAATTCTCACTACCTTTGAAAGTCTATCTCAGAGTGAGAATCGTAGAGTCCAACCTGATGCTCAGCAGGAGGCTGACCAAACAGCTGTTCAGAAGGAGGATGAACAAATTGATGACAGATCTCTTTAAGAGCAAGAGTTGTTAAAGAACTCTGAAGAATTGATTGAGGAAATATCTCTCATTGCTGCAGAAGTAAAGAACATGTCAACAGGAGAAGACAATGAGCTATCCAAAAGGCTTAAAGATAGAATTTCAGATATATCTCTCAAACCTCAACTAAGGGATCAAATATTTCTGAAATCCATAAGTGATCAGAAGGAAGAAGCTCTGAAAGCTCAAAAGGAGAGTGCAGATCAAATAATGTCTCTCTTTGACAAGATTGACAATCTAAATCAGTCTCTCTCCCTACAACTTGAGCTCAGCCAACAAGAACTAAAGATTGAGGTTGGAAACTCATCTCACCTGATGTAGCAGCTTATGTCAAATATGGAGCAGCTCTCACAAGTGTTTAATGACAAAAAGGGGGAGAAAAAGAGATATAGAAAGTGGCTTTCAAGGAAGAGCAAGGAGAGAAGAATGAAGGAAGAAAAGAAGATCAAGAGCAGAAAGGCAAAGGAGAAGAAGAAGAAAGCAGCAGCAGAAGCTAGAGTTATCATCTGCGGGGGAGCCAAAGGATGATGACCCCATGAACACAAAGTCTGAGGGGTAGCAAGACAAAGAAATGGAGCATGCATCTGAGGGGGAGCAGAGGAAAGAAGAAAAAGAAGAAAAGGAAAATGAGCAGCTGAGTAGCTGATCAATAAACATCCTGGAGACATAGATGGAGCGAAAAAGGAACATCTCTATCTATTTAGGTATGTTCTGGATCCAAGATGTAAAGTATCATAGGTTATGTAATTTCATATTATCATCAATGACATTCATGATTATCTGTTTTAGAAATACAGCTGCTCACCGTATATTAAGATTCATTCATCTCATGCATATGCACTAATTATTTTTGTCATAATCAAATAAGGGGAGATTGTTAGGAATATTCATGAGAATGTTATTCCTATTTATATAAGATTTGATTATGATATAAATGAATGAATATGCAAGTATGCTTGAATTGATGAAAGCTGTAAAGTCCTTCAATAGATAATAGGAATATATGTACAAGGACTTAGACTGAAATGATCAAATATGATAGGTTGATCCTACATAAACAAAACAGCTTTGTAAATTCCTTAAAAAGAAATGATGTACAAGGACTAGAAATAGAAAGATCAATCTTATTAGGTTGATCTTATAAAATGTAATAGATAGGCTTGTTTGATCGTCGAGCACTGCACCAGTCATCGTAGTCTGTCAGGAGAGACAAGGAAGACTCGAGAACTATCAAGGCGAAATCGTAGTCTACAAGAATAGTAGATCTCGGAGTTCGTAGTCTGAAAGGAGAGACGAGGCAGGATCGTAGTGTGTCAAGGAGAACTTTCTCAGAGCCAGTAGTTTGCTGAGGAAGTCATGTTCAGAATTATAGAGACAGATTATCTATGAGTCGACCGAGCGCCTACCAAAGCTAAGTCAAGAATCATTACGCCACACTTGAAGTAGTGGAGTCTACTGATCATATCAAAGGCAGAGATCGTAGTCGAGCCAGATCAGACGAGGACAGCAAGCATGAAGGCAAAATTCATAGTTTGTCAAGATCTGATCTCGGAGCGTAGTGTCTGTAGAACTAAAGCAAGATCGTAGTTTGCAGAACTAAGGCTTCAACAAAGATGCTCACAACGCCAAGGAAGAATCGTAGTGTCAACACGATTCTCAACAGATGAGCACTCCCAGAATATCCAAAGTATGAAGCCTCTGGTCTGAGCTGCAAAGATACATTCCACCTGAAGAAAACCAGAGAGCACTCAACGAATGGCATACAAGCAAAAAGAAGATCTAAGCACCAACTCAATCAACATCCTGATTGAGTTGTGAAGGCATTCAAGATGAAGTCTTCCACAAGCAAATCAGAAGAAGACTTCAGATGTAGTGACTGACTAAAGAAAGTCAGTAAGTGCAGTAGCTGTCAAGAGAACAGAAGATAACGATCTTGGGATTAACCAGGATCGTAGTGTTTGCCAAATAAAGTAGGAACTGATGTAGTTTACACAGAGATACTGGCCAGCTTATGAAGAACAAGGCGAAAGTGATTAAGCATGGGTCAAACCATTGATGATAGGTGAACGGGAGATCACAAGGAGAAAGAGAGCTGGGCATGCCACAAATCTGATGTGTCTTGCTATTCAGAAGAGGCTAGAGCAATAAGTCAAGCTATCAGTTTCTAAGATCAATCAAGGCAAGCAGAAGAGTTGAAGCACTGCACAAGTGAAGGAAGAGGTGTTCTACATTGCAGATCCAAAGAACACTATTTAGAATCGTAGTGTTATCTCTACCAGTCAATAAACAACATTCATCAAGACACACTATGATCAAGGTCAAAGAACATCTGCATTAGAATCGTAGAGTTCTGTCATCTGAAGATTGAAGGATTGGCAATGGTTTAATCTAAAGATTGATATTCGAACGTTGCTGATTGAGAGCATCGATGCAGAAGGACAACTCCTGTAGATTCGAATCAAGGAATCAGAAAGGAGAAATAAAGGTGACTACAAGCCTGACACGGAAAGGTGATATCTCTGAGGCGGTAGGTGAAGTAGTAGACTGCTATGTCAGTAAAGTTATAAAGGAGCTGTCACGTCACATCTGTAGTATGCACCAAATAACTCAAGATCTGCGAAGCAATTCAAATAGCTTCCAACGGCTATTTTCAAATAAGAAGATCATGGAAGGGTATTTAATAGATGAAGCTTCAAAGATCAAGGGTTGCTGAGTTGTAGAATCGTTGAGTTGTTGGAATGCTATATTGTTGACTCTACGAGTTCCACCAGAGCTGAACAGGACAAGTCTCAGTGGCAGTGAGACTATGAAAGTGGAAGTGAAGCAAATTTGAAGAAGGACTGAAACAGATTAACGCTTCACTCAACAACGATAAGGATGCCATTGAAGATGGTAGCTAAGCTGAGAGCCGAGAAGGCCAAGAAGATAGCATTTGGGAAAGTGCAGAGCACAAAGAAGATCCAAAGAGCCACTCTAAGAATCACCACAAAGAACCAAAAGCTGAAGTTGAATAGATGCAGAACCATGTCTGCATATCATTTAAGAAGAGTTCAAGGAATGCTAAGTCCAGACGAAGTCTACCAAAAGCTCAAAGACTTAGCAAACCCAAGTGGTGATGGTGCAGAGCTGACTTTAGATGAAGATGAGCTGAACAGATAGAAGATCAGCTGCACCAGAAAAGAAGTGGTTCAGACTCTACGCAGAATGCAAAGAGGACCACGCCAAGCTGCTACGTACAAAAGATGTTCAAGCTTCAAGACATCTTAGCAGTAAAGCACCAACAACAACTACAACAACAACAAGTAGCCAGGGCTTGAGGGGTCCTTGTCCAGAGGGACTAAATAAAGTTCCAAGCTTGCTGGGCTTGAAGAGTTCGTAGAGAACTAGAGTTCCAAGGCTGCTAGCCTTGAAGAGTTCTTAGTGAACTAGAGGAGTTCCAAGCCTACTGGGCCTGAAGAGTTCTTAGTGAACTAAAGTTCCAATGCTGCTGGCCTTGAAGGAATCTTAGTGATTCAGGGTGCTACCCTTCCTTAGTGGAATTCCTGCTAGTGAAGTAGAAAAGTAGATTAGAAGCTTTAGTCTCTGAACCACTTAAAATCCCTTGTGTCTTTTACATTCAGTTATTTACTTTCTGTCATTTACATTATGTACCTAACTGCTATAACTGCAATGGATGTAATAAACACTTACAACTAAACTAACTCTAAGAATAATGTATCAATGTTTATCAATATATCAATGAAGGGGATCTTTAACTTATTCCGTTGTGCTTGAAATGATTCTTATGTTTATCATGTGCTAACTTCTTAGCAATACAAAATAAAATGGAAAAGATTTTGAAAACGTAAAGGATCTATTCAACCCCCCTTCTAGATCTATTGTGTGCCTATTGGGAACCAACAGTCATAATCTTTCAACAGCTCAAGCCAACGTCGTTGCCGCATGTTGAGTTCCTTTTGAGTGAAGAAATATTTAAGGCTCTTATAATCTGTATAGATCTCCACTTTTTCTCCATATAAATAGTGCCTCCAGATCTTTAGCACAAAAACGACTACTACCAATTCTAGACCATGAGTAGGATAATTCCTCTCATATTCTTTGAGTTGTCGAGAGGCATAGGCTATACATTTCTCATCTTGCATGAGAACACAACCTAAACCTCTACCTGAAGCATCGTTGTAGATGATAAATCCCTCCAACATGATGGTATTATCAGAACAGGTGCTGAAATGAGTTTCCTCTTGAGTCTTAGAAGATCTTCTCACATTCCTCGCTCCATCCGAATTTTGTATCTTTTCGAGTCAGCTGAATTAATGGAGTGGCGATTCGAGAAAATCCTTCACGAATCTCCGATAATAACCAGCTAAACCCAGAAAGCTACGTATTTCTGTTACTTATATTCCATGTATTGCTTCAATCTTCACCAGGTCAACTGATATTCCATGTTTCGATATCACGTGCCCAAGGAATGCTACTTCCTCAATCCAGAACTCGCATTTCTTCAACTTGGCATATAGCTTGTTTTCACGAATCTTTTGGAAGTACCAACCTCAAGTGTTGCTCATGATCTTCACGACTTTTGGAGTAAATGAGGATGTCATCAATAAAGACAACCACAAAATGATCCAAATATTCCTTGAATATCCGGTTCATCATATCCATGATGGCAGCAGGAGCATTAGTCAATCCAAAAGACATGAATAGGAATTCATAATGCCCGTATAGAGTTCTGAAGGCAGTCTTTAGAATGTCATCATTTTTAATCTTTAATTGATGATATCCAGGATAAAGATCGATCTTTAAAAAGAATTTAGCCCCTTACAACTGGTCAAATAAGTCATCAATGAGAGGTAACAGGTACCAATTTTTGATGGTGACAAGGTTCAACTCTCGATAGTTAATACAAAGTCGCATACTCCCGTCTTTCTTCTTTACGACTAAAATAAGAGCACCCCAAGACAATGTACTAGGACGTATAAAGTCGATGCCTAATAACTCCGGTAGTTGGACTTTTAACTACTGAAGTTCAATAGGAGCCATTCGATATGGAGTTTTGGAAATGGGTTTTGTACCAGGTTCAAGGTCAATAAAAAATTCAACTTGACGTTCTAGGGGTAGGTAGGAAGTCTTCAGGAAATACATCAGAAAATTTATTAACAACAGAAATATCATTCAAATTTGACGTATTCTTGTTTAAATCGGTGACATGGGCTAAGAAAACATGACATCCGTTTTTCAATAAACGAATGGCTTTATGGCTAGTGATAATAGTGATTCGTTTGGCTGCTTGAATTCGCATAACAGGTTGATTAGGAATATGAAAACTAATGAACTTACAAAAATAATCAATTTTAGCATGATAGGTAGTTAACCAATCGATTCCTAAAATCACATCAAATTCAAGTAGTTTCAAAGAGATGAGATCAACATGTAATGTGAGGGTGTCGATTTGAATCAAAGAAGATTTGTAAACTATGGATGTAATGAAGGTTTCTCCTAACGGAGTTTTAACAAATAAGTCAAAGTCTAATTTCTCAGGGTTCTAGTTCAAACGTTGAGCACAAGCAGGTGAAATAAAAGAGTGGGTAGAATTGGTATCTAATAAGGTATAGACTTTGCAAGAGTTTATGATTAGATTACCCGTAATAACTTCGTTTGGGTTCCTCGCTTTTTAAGAAATCACGTCAAAAGCACTCCCTTGAACCACTGACTTTGACTTGTCCGTTACAGCCTTTGGTGTCACCATCACAGCTGGACTTGACATTGCTATAGGGCACATTCTAGCTATGTGACCTTCCTTTCCATAATTGTAACATACTTTGAGTTGCCGTGTAAAGTTAGGACTGATGTGTCCCTCATATCCGCATTTGTAACATATGACCGGTGGTCGTTCTCCTCTTCCCTAGAAACTGGTGTTGGTACTGGTGCTGATGTCGATGTCTTTCCATTGTCATTGGTGAATCTCCTTTTCTAAAAGTTGTTTCCACTTGATTCACTTCTCCTATTATCGGTGGAATATTCCAAACTTTGAACATGAATATTAATATAAACAGTAAATACTAATATATGTTATATCTTGTGAAATGCGTATTTATCATTATTATTCATATATATATAAATATACATTAACATATAAGATATAACTATGGAAGGTTTTATAAGTAAACCCTAATTTAAGATTTTAACTAAATAAGGAATCCTAACCCTAATTGTTATAATAAATGGGAATTATAATATAATACAGTGATAATGTTATATAGGATTATGAATATATACATATATTAATTAAATATGATGTATTAAAGATTTAAATTACAAAAGATTTCTAGAAAACCCTAATTAAAAATTAGGAAATCCTAACCCTAATTATAAAACCCTAATTTCAATTATAAACCCTAATTCTAAACTAACAAAACCTAATTGTTCATTCTTGTTTTTAAGTTTCTAGAGAAAATATGAAATGACTAAATTACCCTTGAATTTAAGTAAAAAATTACCAAAATACCCTTAGTACATGTAAAATGACCAAAATGCCCTTATTTGTTTTCTTTTAAAATGAGATAGGAACAAATCTTTAGCTTAACAAGCATAAGATTTGCCCAAGCTGATTTCTCATACTAGATTGACAACACAACCTATAACAATTAATAACTTAGGTTTTAACCCCCACTTGAGCTTTTGATACAAAGATAAGTAAAGGAAACATAAGGCCACAAAAATTACACTTCATATACACCACTAAACAACTCAGAAACAACACTCAACAAGTCAATAGCAGAATCAGAAAGGGAAGAATCAAAAAGTGCTCATAAAGGGTAAAAACCTAACCCTAGCTTAAATTTAAAATTCTAAAAATTTGATTGTTGTTGTTATTATTTAAGGATGTTAATTAGTAAGTTATTTAGTGTTCCTGGGTTGCTAAAACATGGATCTATAACACTTAAAAGCATCAAAATGGAGTTTTAAGCAAAACTGCCAAAGTATAAAAAAATGGTCTGACAGTGAATGTCAGGGCTTGTAGATTGCTACCTGTTTATTGTTTAGATGTTTTAAAGGTTGGTAGTTATAGCTTGCAGTGTTGTTAATAACCTAGAAGTGGTAAAATGATAATCGGAATAACAGATTCGAAGATATAAGGTGTCAAAACTCATTGACCGACGTTGACTGGTTGTTTTCTGGGTAACACAGAAAGATTGAAAAACTCCTCTGATAGGTGGTTTGACCGCCTTGATCTCTCACCTTTTAATTTGTTTTGGTGTTAGTTGTTAGTTAGATTATACCCTGACATGAGTACTATATAACTAGAGCATTTTGAAGCCTTAAACAGTCATAGATCGGAAGTTATTAAGGGTCAAAAGTCGCTGACCGTCCAAATTAGATTTCTGGGTAACCCAGAAATTGTAAACAGCGATCTGACAAGTTCTTTAGGGGCTTAGATCATGCAGATTGATGATTTCTAAACCTTCTAAGTGCTACCTTAAGGTACCTTGCTAGTTAGTGTATAGCACCCGACCATTAGAACAACTATAACATGAACATCCTGCAAGATATAAGGCCAGAGAAACCGTTGACCGGCATTGACTATGCATTTCTGGGTAGCCCAGAAATGAAGAACAGCGTTAGTAGGGTAGTTTGACCGGCCATGGGAAGCTGTAGAAATGTTGTTAGGTAGTGAAATGAACATAGGTGTGTAGTATTACATTAGTACTACAACTTCATCACAATTGACTGTCCAGAAACCAAACGGATTGCCAGCAAGATCCGGTCAAACAAGGCTCCAACGTGTTAACCGGCCTGTTCTTGAGTTGGCCAAGAATAGCTAAGGCGACAGATTCGTCGCTATAGACCTTTTGCGACGAGGTTAAAATTGAAAAATAATAATATTAATTAAAATAAATACTAAATAATTAATAAAAAATTCTAAAAAATCATTTTTAATTATAATAAATAATTTTTAATATTTTGACATAAAATTTTATTAATATTTAATTTATTATATTTAAATATTAATAATAATAAAATTAATTAATAATAAATTACTTAAAAAATATTAATAATTTAAAAATCATTTTAAATAATAATAAATTATTTAAAAATGATATTAATGATTTAAAAATCATTATTAATAAAAATAAATTATTTAAAAATAATATTCATGATTTAAAAATCATTTTAAATGGTTATAAAATATTTAAAAATGATATTAATAATTTAAAAATAATTTTAAATGATATTAAATCATTTAAAAATTATTTTGAGCATTTGAAAATTATTATAAATAATAAGTAAAATATCTAAACAAGATATTAAAACCTTTAAATAAAGTTTATTAAAAAACTAATTCGATAATTATTTAATGAAGCTATAAAATACCGAATGGACACGAAAATCAATCCAAACACTAATAGTTTAATTAGAACTTAATTGTTATCATTTCTAATGACTGCTATAATATATATAGGTTGCGAGTATACTTTCAAATAACTTAAGTAGCTGATCTTGATAAAGGCAAGTTTTCTAACTTCATTTAATTTCAATATTAAATGTAAGTCTTGTATATTGACATACGAACTTGTTATACACATTATTCGTGATATTTGTGCTTTAAAGAAGGTTATGACTTATTGTTCAAGCATAACCAAACTATATGAACTGTTATTTGTGTAAAATATATTTGATTTGATATCAAAACATAAAATGTGGAAAAACCAATATTGTTTGGTACAGATTTATATACTGATACTATTCGGACCGACAGTTATAACACGACCGGGGGTATATTTACAGGCAGTTATATTACTGACCTCGTTGGATTGGTAGGATGATATGCATACTCTTAGGATATGATTAGGCTGATTACTTATAAAATATCCGAACAAAGCTCCTATACGTCTTTGTGACTGTTAGGATTGCGGTGTGGTTGACCGAATCAACCTGGGTTGCTAAGTCTTTAAGACTGACAGAAACTCGTAATGGATGGACTCAGTATATATATGAAAAAATAATCTGAACTATATATTCCTTCAATTCAGATATTGTGTGAGTATAAACTGTAAATCTTTAAAACTTGCTAAGCCTGTTAAAGCTCATCCTTGCAAATATTCTTTTCCTTTGCAGCTGCATCTCACACACCAGGAAGTTCAGGCAATCATACTTGTGGGTATATAGTAAATCTATAAGAATGAATATTTATTGTATTAGGACTAAAAATATAATTTGATATTTCCCTGATGTAATGGTTGAACCTTATGTAACCAGATATTATTATGATATTAGTTTATCAGTTGAGTAGATTTACAATCTTAATAGAAAACCATATCAAGTACAGTATCTATATGAACTATACATCTGAATGAGGGTATTGAATGATCTTGAGAGTTCTGTAAGTACTGAGGTAGCTCCTCGGTACCAAAAATAATCTTATCATTTGTACTGTGAATGTCAGATAGATAGGAATTATTGATATACAAGAAATATCTGTAAGATCATAAATCTATACATCCAAGTGAAGGTATCCAGATATTATAATTGTTCTGATGGGAACTTTTAACTGATTGCGATACTGTGAATTTTGGATCTATAGAAGTATAGTTTTATAGAATATTTACGTGAGCACCAAATCTGCTACAGAAAATATAGAGAATTTGGGGGCGTCACAATTTGGTATCAAAGACTTAGGTTAGAAACCTTAGGAGGAAACCCTTAGGCTATAACCTCGGAAGTATTTAGACAATAAAAAAGATAAACTCAAATAGTGTCATTACGAGAGGGGGAAAGTTGTTAGGAAAGTTAATAGATAAGAATACTAATAAAGTATTAAGTTATATTTTTAGATACTAAACGATTTTATAAAAATGATTGCAGGATGTCAGACGAACGTCAGATAATCGTGGTTGAACAAGTCATAGACGATGTACCATTGCAAATGATACCTCCTCGTCGTACTTGGAGGAATAGGGCTTTCAGTTCAGAACCTAGTGTGGCTTAAGAGGTCTAGTACCTAGAGGAAAGGTTACAAAAGTTAGAGAAGATGGTGGAGAAACTGAAGAAAAGGATAGCAACAAAGAAGAAAGAACTGTAGATTAAGGGAATTTCATAATATAGCTAGTGATAGGGATAAATCACTAGTCACTATACTATGTAGTATCTTTTCTGTCGTGTGTAAAACTAGTGAACTAGAATGAGTCACTAGATATGTATATATAGACTTGCAATGGGAAATACAAATTTCTGTTTATCAAACTGAGTTATTTAATTATTGAAATGGTATTTATACTTAGTTATTTGTTATATTTAGATAAATGGCACATAGAAGAAGAACTCGTGGAGAACTTGAGCAAGAATAAGCAGAGGCAGACCCCACCCAAACCCTGGTAAATATTCTGGTAGGAGCTTTGCAAGGAAGGCAAGCCAACGCATTACCAGCTGCACCCAATAACCTAACCACAACTCAATTTAAAGATTTTAAACTAGTGGGACCACCATAATTCAGGGGAACGATTGAGCCAATAAAAGCTCAGACTTGGATTACTGAGATGGAGAAGATGTTTAAAGTAACCAAGGTGAATGACGACCAAAAGGTAGATTTTGCCACTTTCTTTTTAAAGGAGGAAGCTAACCACTGGTGGGAAGCTAACCGCTAGTGGGAAACAAACAAGGGGAGAGCTGGAGAAGGTGCCACTAATTGGGACAACTTTAAGGAGTTTTTTTTTTGCCAATTACTTTCCGACTTCAATGCAGGATCGTATGGAAGTTCAATTTCTGGAATTAAAACAAGGGGAGATGATGGTGTCACAATACGCAGCCAAATTCAATGAGTCGGCTAGGTTCGCATCACATCTGGTAGATACCGAGGCAAGAAAGGCAAGGAGATTTGAAGGAGGGCTGAAACCCTAAATTAGGGGCAGAATATTGGCGTTTCAGGTGAAGACTTTCACGGAGATCTTAGAAAAGGCCATTATAACAAAAAAAAAAGGAAGGAGAGGCTTTATTACAGTTCCATAAGAGAAGAAGGTTATTACAGGAAAGGGAAACACAAGTGGAAGTAACAACAACAACAACAACAACAACAACAACAACAACAACAGCAACAACAATAATAGAAGGTGGGAAGAGGCTTTTCCAAATAACCCTAGAAAAGGAGGATATAACCCTAACAACAATGCCAACAGAGGAGGGAACAACAACAATAATCAAAGAATTGAGCACTATCAGATATGTGGAAAGAATCACAAAAGGGAATGCTATTTCAAAGGGTCGAAGTGTTATACATGCGAAGAAGATGGGCATTATTCCAACTGGTGTCCACAAAAGAAGGAGAAGAGCAAGAGTGTCAAATGTTTCAACTGTGGGGCTGAGGGTTATATGTCTAAGTTTTGTCCAAAACCCAAGAAGGTGAATATGGGAGGAGGTCAGAATTTCAACAATAACCCTGGAGCTGCAGCTGCAGGAGTTGCTCACAATCGTTCGAATGCAAGAATGTTCAACATGACACTGAGGGATGTTATGGCAGCATAAGATGTAGTGACAGGTATCATACCAATTGATGTCGTAAATGCTTATGTGTTATTCGGTTCTGGTGCTTCTTGTTCGTTTGCATCTGTTGATTTTGTTAAGAGATTAAAATGCTATGTGAAGATCTAGATGCACCTTTCAATGTAGAAATTGCTAACAAAGAAATAATCCCTGTTCATAAAGTACATAAGAATTATAGTGTAGAAATTCAGGGACATAAGTTACCGGTAAACCTTATTCCTATACAACTAGAGGAGTTTGATGTAATCTTGGGGATGGATTGGTTGGGTAGGCATAAGGCAGTAATTGATTATAAGCGGAAACAAGTAAGTTTAAGGACATCTTTGAAAATAAAGGTTGTGTTCAAAGGCAGTTGTTCACCAAAGCAAGTCCGATGTATAACAGTTATGCAGGCTAAGAGATTGCTTCGAAAGGGTGGTATATGGTATTTAGCCTTTGTTGTGGATACAAGGAAAGAAGGGGGAAAGTTAGATCAAATACCTATAGTAAATGAGTTTACAGACATGTTTCCAAGTGATCTACTTGGTCTTCCACCTGACAGAGAGATTGAGTTTGTGATTGACCTTGCACATGGTAAGCACCAGTTTCAAAGGCACCTTACAAGGATGGCACCGGTAGAGTTGAAGGAGTTGCATGTTCAGTTGCAAGAACTTCTAGACAAGAAGTACATACAACCTAGTGTTTCACCATGGGGAGCACCTATGTTGTTTGTAAAGAAGAAGGATGGGACGTTAAGATTGTGTATAGATTATCGAGAGTTACATAAGTTAACCATAAAGAATAAGTACCCCTTACCAAGGATTGCTGATTTTTTTGATCAATTAAAAGGAGCTGAGCATTTTTCGAAAATTAACTTACGATCGGGTTATCATCAACTGAAGGTAAGAAAAGAAGATGTGCCAAAGACCGCATTTAGGACACGATACGGACATTATGAGTTTCTTGTGATGTCCTTTGGGTTAACAAACGCACCAGCAGCTTTTATGAATTTAATGAATCAGGTGTTTAAGTCATGCTTGGATAAATTTATGGTGGTGTTTATTGATGATATCTTAATATACTCTAAGACACGGGAGGAACATGCGGAGCACTTGAGAGTGGTATTAGAGATATTAAGAAAGGAACAACTCTATGCCAAATTTTCCAAGTGTGAGTTCTGGTTAGAAGAAGTCCAGTTCCTAGGTAGTGACGCCCCCAAATTCAGGTCTCAAATACCCCGATTCGGTCATCACGATCCAGTACAAACATTCACCTCTAAACAACATACAATAACTAAATACGGAAAGAAATAATTGTATGTCGTTCATTTAAAAGGTGTTACTAGTCCTAATATTCGATAACCTTAATACAACCTTACAATCATACCCTAGAATAACCATTAGGGTTCAAATTACATAAACAGTAATTAAACTAAGCATAAAACAAAGTTAGCTACTTGAAGTCTATTACTTCATCTTTTCTTTACCCTTGTCCTTCACTGAAGTCTAAGGTTTAACTGCAATAAGAGTCATGATATATAGCAAGAGTGAGCAACTAGTTTGCTCAACAAGTTTAAATACAGCAATAAAGGATATATCATGATTAAAGGAATTCAACAATATGAATATCGGAAGCAAGGAGAATAATTGCTTTTAGAATAATCGATAGACGAATAGACTTTGAAATATAAACTTCCAATGGAATCAATAGTTGATTGACCCTTTGGTTAATGGCTACAGAATATATACTTGAGGGGATCAGCCTCGCGTACGCCATGTATATGCATAACATTCAACTCTGATGTTTGTATCTTATATTAGATACGTACGGTACTCGCCTACCATATAGGGGTGTTCTCTTCAGTCTAAGAATCCCTACCATCAATTGGCCTGGATAGCGTTTATAAAAATTTCATGCAATTGTCTGACCGAACAAAGGTTCAGACTCTATATGAAGCAGTTCATGAATTATAGAACTTTAAAATGATGTACAAGTCCAAGACTGTACGAACTCAAGTGCACCAAGTGCGAGTATCAATAAAATTGATGTGGAATAATTGTAAAGTAATTAAACCACCTAAGGCATACTTAGAAATAAGGTTCAAGCTAAAATAAATAACTTGCAATATAATAATATCCTGCTCGAATAAATATGAGAAGGATAGGAAACTTGCACAATAAAGAGTGTAAGTCAGGGAACTTGAATTCAATATACAATCAAATCAAGTTAGGAAACTTGTAATTAATAATACAAGAACGGGTTCAAGGAAACTTGCACAATAAAGAGTGAAGTTCAGAAACTTGCCTGTTTGCTCAGCTATAAATAATCTAGCTTTAATTAAATTGCGTTGAAACGACCTAACATTAACAAGTCGGTCTCTCAATTAGTATTGTGTAGACTGGTATGAGTTCACACTTACAAGAATCTAATCATCATGCTACATCGTCATCTCATATAATCATATATCAGTAGTGATTAGACTCTGTTTAGCAGTTTAAGAAACCTTACAAGTCAATTGGCATGCTCACAAGTATCTATACCATTTATACATGGCTAACATCATTTATTATTCTAAATCATGTCTTATTCATGCTTAACTAGTTTTCATGGCTTCTAACATAGTATGTATACATATAAGCCAACTAAGTGATGTTAAAGACACTATCATGTACGTCTAGAAATATCAAAATGTTATCCTACCATGCTCATGCAACTTTAGCTTTCCAAAACGTCCAAGTTTGTCTTTTGAATTAGTCTTAAACGTAAACCATGTATGCTAGTGTAATTTCAACACTTTAGACTAACTTCTCATGTCTATTTAGACCATACGATCATGCTCACAAGATCAGGATACACACATGATACGTATATGTCAAAGTTCACTTTAACAATTCTAAGTTCATTTATAAATAATAAATCATTTTTCATTAATAGTGTGTACTAACATAGTTATACATGCTCATGCTACATCAATGTACTCATATATGCACGTTAATCATTTCCTCATGCTTGTCTACAGCGATACCAACTAGTTAGCATTATCAGATTTCTAACAGAAATAAGAAACAAGGTTCAGGGCCTAGCGCAGCTGCGCTGCGCCCTAAGTACAAAACTGGCGTAGCTGCGCCGGGGCTCGGCTAGAAATAGAGCCGCTTTCTGCTCGGCAGAAGGCAAAGCCAAACTCAAAATTTTCTTCACGAATTCCATTCTAAACATGCTACATTATAGTTCTAACATGCATATCAACTCATATAACACTTAACAAGTATTCCCCAATCAAATTATCAATTAATCCATGCTTAATCCAAGAATCAAGAATTTATCAATTTACAGAAAATGATGAACATGATATGAAAGTTATACCTCTGCTATACTCGAGATGGGTTTGCTGCTAACTGGGTTCTACACTGCTGCTATAATCTTCCTTAATACTCAAACTCTTTACTAACTCAAAACACTCACTCTATGCTTATGTTTTGACAGAATTCTCAGCAATTGCAATATAGAAGGAGAAGAGCTCATTATATAGGCAAATCATTATACAGTTCATAGCTTTATTCACCATATCAAACTAATGGAAATAAGAATTGTATGATGGTTAAGGAGATGGGTTGGTAGAGTAGTTGAAGAACACTGTTATGCCCACTCCCCCTCGTGATCATTAGCTAGAAATGCTAAGTTTGAGAGAAAAGGTATAGACTAGCCTTTATGAGTTATACACGTGAGAAAGGAATTGGTCACTCAATTAGGGACAAGGCAATTAACTCAGCAACTTGTATATAACACACTAAGGTTATATATATACGTACCATACTTACTTAGGTTATATAATATATACACTCTACATTTCATATACACTTAGTTTATAAATTAATTAGAGGGTACACATGGATAACATTATACATAATAGCAAGTTGGGTTATACACATCCATATATAATCCATGTACATTTCATTAATACCGAATATAATTCAATTGGGTATTATCACATTACATTATCCCCACCCTATTATTATAGTATACATTAACTCTCTAATTCGTGATTAAATAAAAGATTGAATTGGTTAAATAATTAAATGATCTAGTCTATTAGTATTACTAAATAGACCATTAAATATTAACATTAATATTGCCCACATTTATTAATTAATCTACACAATTAAATTCTCTCACTATATTCAAGTAAATTAAATATTTAATTACTAGTCATCCTATCAATTCTTTTGATATAAAAGCCTTAGGGCTAGTCCACTAATTTAATATACCATTAATGACTCCCTTTAATTTAATCCTAGCAATTCATCGCATAGGCACTAACTCACATAATCACATAACCACACAAGGTTTAAATAAGCATACAAAACTAACTCATTAAAATTAAATCATATATATTTAATTAATAATGGAGTTTAAAATTCACGGTCATTACATCCACGTAATTGATAAGAATGGGGTGGCAGTGGATCCTGGCGAAGATAGAAACAATCATGAATTGGGATCAACCAACAACACCAACAGAAGTTCGCAATTTTCTTGGTTTAGCAGGGTACTATCGTCATTTTATAAAAGATTTTTCCAAAATAGCGACCCCGCTAACCAATTTAACTCGAAAGACTGTGAAGTACATTTGGACACACAAGTGTGAGGAGAGTTTTCAAGAATTGAAGAAATTGTTGAGTAGGACACTAGTACAATCAGTACCAGATGATACCGGGGGTCTTGTGGTTTATAGTGATGCTTCACACAGGGGTTTAGGATGTGTGTTAATGCAACATGGGAAGGTGATTGCCTATGCTTCGCGATAATTTAAGGATTATGAGAAAAGATATCCTACTCATGATCTGGAGTTAGCCGCGGTAGTTTTTGCTTTGAAGATATGGCGACATTATTTGTATGGAGGAAAATGTGAAATATACACAGATCATAAAAGTCTGAAGTATATTTTTACACAGAAGGAGTTTAATATAAGGCAGAGGAGGTGGTTGGAGTTAATAAAGGACTTTGATTGTGAGATCATATATCATCCTGGTAAAGCCAATGTAGTCGTCGATGCATTGAGCCGGAAGAATCAGGAGAGGTTGAATATCATCACAAACAACGAGGTACTGATAAAAGAATTTGAAAAACTCGAGATTGAAGTAAGAGCTCCAACTAACTCTAAGCAGAAGCTATTTGTGATAGAGACAGCCTAAACCTTAATGGATAAAATCAAAGAGTTGCAGGAGAAAGATGAAGCATGTCAAAAATGTAAGGCCGAGATAACTCAGGAGAAGAATATTAAGTTCCGACTTGACAAAGAGGGAGTACTGAGGTATGAGGATATAGTGTGGGTTCCAGCGGTACAGTATTGAAAGATGAAATCTTAGCAGAAGCCCATAGTTCTAAAGATTGCAGTGCATCCGGGGAGTACTAAGATGTATAAAGACTTGAGTCAACATTTTTGGTGGGCGAATATGAAAAGAGAGATAGCAGAATAGGTAAGCAAGTGTCTCACATGCCAGAGTGTTAAAGCCGAGCATCAACTGACCTAGTGGATTACTACAACCTCTGTCGATTCCTGAATGGAAGTGGGAGCATAACACCATGGACTTTGTGGTAGGACTTCCTGTCACTCAGAAAGGCCACAATGCTATTTGGGTAATAGTTGATCGTCTAACCAAGTCAGCCCATTTTCTACCTATTAAGGTTACTTATAATCTCAATCAGTTGGCAAAGTTTTATATAAAAGAGATTATTTCTAGACATGGAGTTCCTGTATCTATAGTGTTAGATAGAGATCCACGGTTTACTTCGAACTTTTGGAGGAGTCTTCAGACGCACTTGGGAACCCAGTTGAAGTTAAGTATATCATATCACCCGCAAACCGATGGACAAAGTGAGAGAACAATCCAGACGTTGGAGGATATGTTGAGAACATATATTATGGATTTTAAAAGGAGTTGGGAGGATCAGTTGCCTTTGGTAGAGTTCGCGTACAACAATAGTTATCATGTCCAGTATTGGAATGCCACTGTATGAAGCCTTATATGGAAGGATGTGTAGAACACCTTTATGCTGGGATGAAGTTGGGAAAAGGCAAATGCTTGGACCTGAGTTAGTTCAACAAACCACTGAGAAGATCCGAATTATACGACAACGGTTGCAACATCTTCAAGACCGACAGAAGAAATATGCAGATCAACACAGACAGCTAAAAGAATTTAGTGTTGGGAGTCATGTGTTTCTGAAAGTGTCTCCTTAGAAAGGCAAGATTCGTTTTGGTAAAAAGGGAAAGCTGAGCCCGAGATTCATTGGCCTATTTTAAGTATTAAGAAGAATAGGTGAAGTAGCCTACGAAGTAGCCCTACCCCCAGAGTTAGGACACATCCATAATGTGTTTCATGTGTCTGTGCTACGTCTGTATAAACCTGATTATAAGCACGTGATAAACTATGAACCTGTTCAGATAGAGAAAGATTTATCGTATGTAGAAGTTCCGGTACAGATAGTTAATCGAAAGGAATAGGTGTTGAGAAATAAGGTTATATCATCGGTTAAGGTAATCTGGAAGAATCATGATATTGAAGAAGCTACATGGGAGCTGGAGGATAAGATGCGAGAAGATTTTCCACAGTTATTTTCATAGGGTGTAATTTCAATTTCGGGACGAAATTCTTATAAGAGAGGGTGAGTGTAATATTCCAAACTTTGAACATGAATATTAATATAAACAGCAAATACTAATATGTTTTATATGTTGTGAAATGCGTATTTATCATTATTATTGATATATATATATATATATATATATATATATATACATTAACATATAAGATATAACTAAGGAAGGTTTTATAAGTAAACCCTAATTTAAGATTTTGTATAAATAAGGAACCATAACCCTAATTGTTATAATAAATGGAAATTATAACATAATATAGTGATAATATTTTATAGGATTATAAATATATACATATATGAATTTAATATGATGTATTAAAAATTTAAATTGCAAGAGATTTCTAGAAAACCCTAATTAGAAATTAGGAAACCCTAACCCTAATTATAAAATAATAATTTTAATTATAAACCCTAATTCTAAACTAACAAAACCTAATTGTTCATTCTGGTTTTTAAGTTTCTAGAGAAAATATGAAATGACTAAATTACCCTTGAATTTAAGTAGGAAATTACCAAAATACCCTTAGTACATGTAAAATAACCAAAATGCCCTTATTTGTTTTCTTTTAAAATGAGATAGGAACAAATCTTTAGCTTCACAAGCATAAGATTTGCCCAAGCTGATTTCTCGTACTAGATTGATAACACAACCTATAACAATTAATAACTTAGCCTTAATTGTCAAGAGGGTAGAAAAACTTAGTTTTTAACCCCCACTTGAGCTTTTGATACAAAGATAAGTAAAGTAAACATAAGGCCACGAAAATTACACTTCATATATACCACTAAACAACTCAGAAACAACACTCAACAAGTCAGTAGCAGAATCAGAAAGGGAAGAATCAAAAAGTGCTCATAAAGGGTAAAAACCTAACCCTAGCTTAAATTTAAAATTCTGAAAATTTGATTGTTGTTGTTATTGTTTAAGGATGTTAATTAATAAGTTATTTAGTGTTCTGGGTTGCTAAAACATGGATCTACAATACTTAAAAGCATCAAAATGGAGTTTTAAGCAAAATTGCCAAAGTATAAAAAAACTGGTCTGACAGTGAATGTCAGGGCTTATAGATTGCTACCTGTTTATTGTTTAGAAGTTTTAAAGGTTGGTAGTTATAGCTTGCAGTGTTGTTAATAACCTAGAAGTGGTAAAATGATAATCGAAATAACAGATTATAAGATATAAGGTGTCAAAACCCGTTAACTGACGTTGACTGGCCGTTTTCTGGGTAACCCAAAAAGATTGAAGAACACCTCTGTCAGGTGGTTTGACCGCCTTGATCTCTCACCTGTTAACTTGTTTTGGTGTTAGTTGTTAGTTTGATTATACCCTGACATGAGTACTATATAAACAGAGCACTTTGAAGCCTTAAACAGTCATGGATCAGAAGTTATTAAGGGTCAAAAGTCGTTGACCGTCCAGATTTGATTTCTGGGTAACCTAGAAATTGTAAACAGCGATCTGACAAGTTCTTTAGGGGCTTAGATCTTGCACATTGATGATTTCTAAACCTTCTAAGTGCTACCTTAAGGTACCCTGCAAGTTAGTGTATAGCACCCGACCACTAGAACACCTATAACATGAACAGCCTGCAAGATATAAGGCCAGAGAAACCGTTGACCAGCATTGACTATGCATTTCTGGGCAACCCAGAAATGAAGAACAACAGTTGGTGGGGTGGTTTGACCGGCCATGGGAAGCTGTAGAAATGTTGTTAGGAAGTGAAATAAACATAGGTGTGTAGTATTATACTAGTACTACAACTTCATCACAATTGACTGCCCAAAAACCAAACGGATTGCCAGTAAGATCCGGTCAAACGAGGCTCCAACGTGTTGACCGACCTGTTCTTGAGTTGGCCAAGAATAGCAAAGGCGACAGATCCGTCGCTATAGACCTTTAGCGACGGATTAAAATTGAAAAATAATAATATTAATTAAGATAATTAAAATAAATAGAAATAAATTCTAAATAATTAATAAAAAATTCTGAAAAATCATTTTTAATTATAATAAATATTTTTTAATATTTTGACCTAAAATTTTATTAATATTTAATTTAATTTATTTAAATATTAATAATAATAAAAGTAATTAATAATAAATTACTTAAAAATAATATTAATGATTTAAAAATTATTATTAATAAAAATAAATTATTTAAAAATAATATTGATGATTTAAAAATCATTTTAAATGGTTATAAAATATTTAAAAATGATATTAATAGTTTAAAAATCATTTTAAATGATATTAAATCATTAAAAAATTATTTTGAGCATTTGAAAATTATTATAAATAATAACTAAAATATCTAAACAAGATATTAAAACTTTTAAATAAAGTTTATAGAAAAACTAATTTGATAACTATTCAATGAAGCTATAAAATACCGAACGGACACCAAAATCAACCTAGACACTGATAGTTTAATTAGAACTTAATTGTTATCATTTCTAATGACTGCTATAATATATATAGGTTGCGAGTATACTTTCAAATAGCTTAAATAGCCGATCTTAATAAAGGAAAGGTTTCTAACTTTATTTAATTTAATATTAAATGTAAGTCTTGTATATTGACATACGAACTTGTTATACACATTATTCGTGATATTTGTGCTTTGAAGAAGGTTATGACTTATTGTTCAAGCATAACCAAACTATAAGAACTGTTATTTGTATAAAATGTATTTGATTTGATATCAAAACATAAAATATGGAAAAACCAATATTGTTTGGTACATATTTATATACTGATACTATTCGGACCGACAGTTATAACACTGACCGGGGGTTATATTTACAGGCAGTTATAGTACTGACCTTGTTGGATTGGTAGGATGATATACAAACTCCTAGGATATGATTAGGTTGATCACTTATGAAATATCCGAACAGAGCTCCTATACGTCTTTATGACTGTTAGGAGTGTGGTGTGGTTGACCGAATCAACCCGGGTTGCTAAGTCTTTAAGACTTATAGAAACTCGTAATGGATGGACTTAGTATATATATGGAAAAATACTCTGAACTATATGTTCCTTCAATTCAGATATTGTGTGAGTATAAACTGTAAATCTTTAAAACTTGCTGAGCCTGTTAAAGCTCATCCTTGCAAATATTCTTTTCCTTTGCAGCTGCATCTCACACACCAGGAAGTTCAGGCAATCAAACTTGTGGGTAAATAGTAAATCTATAAGAATGAATGTTTATTGTATTAGGACTAAAAATGTAATTTGGTATTTCCCTGATGTAATGGTTGAACCTTATGTAACCAGATATTATTATGATATTAGTTTATCATTTGAGTAGATTTACATTCTTAATAGAAAATAATATCAAGTACAGTTTGTATATGAACTATACATCTGAATGAGGGTATGGAATGATCTTGGGAGTTCTGTAAGCACTGAGGTAGATCTTCGGTACCAAGAACAATCTTATCATTTGTACTGTGAATGTCAGATAGATAGGAATTATTCATATGCAAGAAATATCTGTACCATCATAAATCTATACATCCAAGTGAGGGTATCCAGATATGGTAATTGTTCTGACGAGAACTTTTAACTGATTGGGATACTGTGAATTTTGAATCTATAGAAGTTATTGTCTTATAGAATATTTACATGAGCACCAAATCTGCTACAGGAAATGTAGAGAATTTGGGGGCGTCACAATCTGGGCCAGGATTACCATCGAAGTGGTTACAATTTCTGGCATGATAATTTCCTCCACTCTGGTTATCATTGTTTTAATTATTGTTACCATTGGTACGACTATTATGGTGTTGTCAGCTGTTGTCTGTTGGTTGCAATGATTCCTTCTCTCGTTCCACTAACTGAGCCAAGTCCACTATATCTGAATATAAATGCAGTTTATGAGAGATAAGATGCTGACGAATTTCAAATTTTAAACCTCGTAAGAACATTCGTGTCATGCGTTCTTCATTATCTACCAAGTGGGGCTCAAATCGGGACAACTCAACAAATTTGGCTTCGTACTGTGAAACCGTCATATTATTTTGTTCCAACTTAATAAATTCAACTTCTTTCATATGACAAATACTCTCCGAAAAATACTTGTCATTAAACAACTCTTGAAACTCTGCATAAGATATTTTGAGTGCTGAGTGATGTGTACCCTTCACTGATTCCCACCAATGGTCTGCCCTTCCTCGAAACATAAATGTGGCGAATGAAACTTTTTGATCATCCGCGCAACGCAGTACATCAAATATCTTTGTCATTTGTTTGAGCCACGTCTCTGCCTTGAGTGGGTCCGGCGTTCTGAGAAATTTAGGTGGTCTCAACTCCTTGAATTTCTTGGCAGTGACCATTCGTGTGTTACCCATGTTTCTATCGGTGTTATGAACACGAGTCTCTCTAGCCTAGTTCTGCAAGAATTGCGTAAAGTTTCAAAAAAATCATCATTTCTCATATTGTTACCAGCATGATTTACTGAGTTTGCAGCAACATTATTAGTAGCCTTCTGATTCTCAATATTATTTGCAGCTTCTTGATTCTCATCCACAATTGTCTCTTAAACCACCACTTGATTTTCAGATGCCATTCTAAAATATGACCGCAAAACAAAGGTTAGTTAAAGAAATTGACATGTCACATATTATCCTTATATCCTGATCGACTAATTAAATAACAAAAAGCTTAGGTAGGACACACTAGCGAAGGATTTAACTCGTCTCTCCCCTCCTAGTTCTAATCCAACATCTCCACCAGAGATCATATTTCTAAGCTCTCATACCAACTGTGACGCCCCCAAAATAAGTCCACACAACCCATTTTGAGTCTCCAAAATACATGGTACAGAATTCAAATACAAATCTTCTTATTTACAACTATTAATCTATCGTACAAAATACGACCACACATAAACTATGAGTTTTAATACAAATATTATGTCGTATATAATACGAAAATATCTACACTCAAATTAAGTCTTTATTATAATTATTGGCACACTATTTCACAACATAATGAAGACTGCTATAGAAACTATCTCGGATCATTACTCCACTCCCCGACTAGTCCCAGCGACACTCTCATTTCCTGAGGAAAACAAAGAAAAGAAAAGGGTGAGCACCACTAGCTCAGTAAAGAATATTATAACTATGATAATGAAGAATAAATTATTCTTAGTACTCAACAGTGAAAAATCTGACAAAATATGATAGACAACAAGTTTTAGATCAACAACTGCAGTGGAAATAGCAATCCATTAGAAAATTCACGAAGAGCATGATGTCTACTATCTTCTATGATTCAAAAATCCATCATCAATATTTTATCTCTATAACACCAATCAATAAATATTTCAAATCAATAATTTATTTTTGCACTACGAGCCAAAGATATTTATTTGTATCACCAGTGGTCATGATCATGCCAAACACCTGTCCATCTTTGCACTACGAGCCAAAGATATTCATTAATCAACAATTCATCTTTGCACTACGGACCAAAGATAACTTTCACCACAATTTAAGTCTGAGGATTATGACAATGATATAAAAAATGAATCAAGTGAGATTAAGGATAAATATTAAAGATTTATAATTTAATCTATCTAGAGTTCAAGAATGTCCAAATTATCAACATGATGATCAAAACATAGATTCAATGTCAAGAATAAGATTCATAAAAGATAACTTGGACAAAGAAAAGAAAATTAAATTTTATTGTGAATAGTACTCATAAATAGTACCCCAGATGAATAGTACCCTGACATAAAAAGATTAAATTTTAATAAGAAAGTTCAGGCTAATATTCCAGTAAAATGATATTAGATGAAGCGCAAAACTAAAGAAATTTCTAATCATTTCAGAAATTATAGAAACAATACTTACCATAGTAAGTTTAGATTTATGAATATGAAATAAAATAATATCACTTACATAAAATGGAGTATGAAAAAAATGATATTCCTTACGAGTATAAATAATATCCTTTACGAATATTGAAAGAAAATAACATCATTTACCTTAGTAGAAAATTAGATCTGACTGGTATAACGGATATTATCCTGAGAAAATCTTATAATTATACAATTATACTATTATAATAATATATTTGAATGAATATTTTATAGAAGAAATTAATTGTGGTTCCATAGAAAAATATTTAAACTTACAACAAACGACTCATGACAAACCCCTCTATTTATATCAAAAATTGAATAAATATTTACCACAAATCACTTATCTTCAATCAACATATTTTTAATCTTTTAATAATTATTCATCATTAATATTATAACTCGCAATATTAACAACCAGATCGTTCCTAGGAAAGAGGGGGCTTTCCGATAAGGATTTCTCCTTATTGGCGCGTAATTAAATAACCTAATCTCTTCCTTCGACAGAACTTTCTAGACATTATCAATACTGCTAATAATAATATAAGTAATTGTGTCGTGTCAATTATCGATTTAATAATATAAAATATTGTGCAGATATTACTGTAACAATTATTGAATCAATAATATGAGATACTATACAACCACTATTGTGGCAATTATTGAATACTGAGTGACTTCTTACGAAAAAATTAATAATCAGGGATACTGTGCAATACCGCGTACTACTGTGGAATAACGCGTATTACTGTACTTTTATCACCGGTATTTCAACAGTTTAATGGTAAAAGTCTTGTCGTTATTTTATAAAAAGGTTATCTCTGTTGCTTTCTATATCCGATAGTTATTCCATTGTGGGGTCCACCAATGATTGCGTCGTCGTACGAATATTCCCCCACCAAACGAATATTCCCCGACAAAACGAATATTTTCGACAAGTGTTTAGTTTGTAAAATTTTCACATATCACCCATAACTATAACATTTATTAAATTATCACCTTACTATTTATAATAATATTTAGAGAAAATTAAATCTTTAATCATAAAAAGTTAGGGTCTTACAGTGGCAGTCATCACATACCTAGAAGGAACCTCTGATGTACCCACGATAATCCAAGGGGAAAGGATCCAGTGGAAATAACCGCTACAATACCTCTGATCTTAACTCCTCTGCCACAAATCCCCATCTCCAGCTTGAAGAAAGTACCGTGGAATTACAAAGAAGAGCTGTGGCCAAGGACCGACTATACGACTATCTTACCAAAGGACAACCCACTATACCTCCTGGGGCAAGTGATAAAGACAACGGTCAAAACTGCCAGAAAATTACCCCAAGGAAAGGTTGCTGAGTTCCTTAATAAGATGGGACATAGTGAAGCAAGGATGGTGAAATAGCTAATAGAAGCACTACCCCAAATATCTATACTAGACTTGGTGCTAGCTTCTGAGGACCATCGCAAGATTCTGATCCGGGTGTTAGAGGAAGCACATCTGCCCAAGACAATTGACACCGAGAAGTTCCAACACTTAATCAACCATATATTGGATAGAAATGTAATATCCTTTACCAATGATGATATACCCAATGAGGGAATCGAACATCGTAAACCATTGCACATCGTGGTTATATCATCAGGATACGTGATCGGAGGGGTACCGATCGATGGTGGCTCCGCATTGAATATTTGCCCACATGATACCCTCGAAAAGATGAAAATCAATTCGAGCAGGATCCAAGCTAGTCATGTCGTGGTCAGAGCGTTTGACGGGTCAAGGAGGGACACAATGGGAGAGATCGAGCTTCCTATATAAATCAGTCCATACACGTTCAACGTGTCCTTCCAACTATTAAACATCACCACTGGATATAACTTGTTGTTGGGACGACCGTGGATTCACATGGTCGGGGCAGTTCCCTCCACTTTACACCAGCAGTTAAAATATATCATCAATGGCAGCTTGTTCACTATCAGCGCTGAGCAAGAATACCCAATTTATATATACAGGGAGAGACGCCTCTGATTAGATTAAACGAAGGCATTGAATTTACAAGTTTTCAAGCCTTTGAAGTGAACACTCCTCATTATCGCCCTATAGGGTCACCAGCATTAAGACCCAGGATATCTCCAGAGGTAATGACGGTCAGCCAAGAGATACTTTCCCGAGGATACTGAATGGGTCGAGGGCTAGGTAGAAGTGGTCAGGGAATCATAGAACCCGATCCATATGCCTACTCAGTTAGATAAGGTCAGGACTAGGTTACCGCGGTGGTTTCAAACACCGTAATCCCCATAAGCATATGACAGTCCACCTGTTAACTCACCTCATGCCAAACCTCATTGAAGCAGTTTTCAAAGAGCAATTGGGTAAGGTCCCCGCCAGTGTCTCAAACCTTCTGATACCCAAGGTCAATCGTAGTAGAAATGAGGAAGCCAATGAGGAATAACCTCTCAAAGATGCAGCGAGGAAGGCCTATAATAAGAAGTTCTTAGAGGAGATCCAGCTATAATTCGCGTGCAGTTTTTGCCTATCCGAAGGTGTCGCGAAGGACTCTTGTGGGGAGGACCCATTAAACGATTATCCCATCCTCCATTTCATTAATTGGGAAAAATTAAGCGTCCTAAGGGAAGATCCCGATCCCGGTTCCGAACCAGTTATGGATCTCATCAAGGATAGTGATGCCCCTAGCAACCCCACCATATCAGTTATCCCTAAGGATCTAACCACCAACAACTGAACTATCACCCTTTAGACCGTTCAAAAAGGGTAAAATTGGAAGGATTATCTGTTAGCTGGAAGCGTAGCATTTCATTTTAGTCTACTTTATATTTATCTGCAGCTTGTTATTGCCTTTGTCATATTAATTGTTTAAGCTTTTGTAGCTGACAACGATTTTATATATATTAAGCATTAAAGTTTTATTCTCAGGTTTCCAAATTTGAACGTTTCTAGCCTTGTACAATGATGTGCCAAATTTGAACCATGACTATGATTTTGATATGGAAATAGACGATGAAGATGTGCCCGAGGAAATCAAAGGATGGGTTGAAGACAAACCCAAACCCAACACCATCAACATTAGAACCTCAGACAAACCCAAATAACTCCAGATCATAACCAATCTCCCTCCTAGCCAAGAAAATGAAATAATCAAACTCCTAACCCAATTCGAGGATGTTTTTGCTTGGTCCCATGAGGAAATGATAGGCCTATATAAATACATAGTCATCCGTCGATTGCCAGTCAAAGAGGGGTTTAAGCCAGTTAAGTAGAAGCTAAGGAAGTAAAAATCAGAATGGAGGCTGAAGGTCTAAGAAGAAATCATTAAACAGTTCAAAGAAGGTATCATCATGGTATCAACTTATCATGAATGGTTGTCAAATGGGGTTCTAGTACCTAAGCCTGGTGGGAAAGTACAAGTCTGTGTAGATTATCGAGATCTCAACAAAGTCGGCCTCAAGGATAACTTCCCAATACCTTTCATCTATGTGTTGATAGATAATACAGCAAAGTGCGAGATGCATTCCTTTGCTAGATTATTTTATCGGATACCACCAAACCATGGTTGCTGAAGAAGATAGGGAAAATACTGGGGTACTTTCTGCTACAGACGATTAGCCTTTGGCCTCACCAACGTCGGCGCTACCTATCAAAGGGCTATGATGGCATTGTTCCATGGTATGATGCAAAAAGAGATCAAAGTCTATGTGGACGATATCATCGTGAAATCCAAGAAAGGGGATGACCATAATGCCCACCTCCGGAAATTGTTTGATCTCCTTCGCAAATATAATTTGAAGCTAAACCCGGTAAAGTGTGCTTTCGACCTGAAATCTGGCAAACTGTTGGGATTTCTCCTGAGCAACCATTGTATTAAATTGGACCCAACCAAGATAAAAGTCATCACTGAGATGCCTGAGCCATGAACCGAGAAGGAAATCAGAGGTTTCCTAGGAAGGATAAACTTTATCAGCAGGTTCATATCATAGTTGACAACAACCTTTGAACCAATTTTCAAGTTATTAAGAAATAACTCCTCTAGACAATGGAATGAAGACTGTCAGAAGACTTTTCCCATCATCCAAAAGAGGTTGGTTGAAGCATTTGTCCTAGTACCCCCAAGTAAATGAGATCCCTTATTTATGTACATATCAGTCAACTCCAACGACATGGGCTTTCTGCTAGGGCAAAAAGACTATATGGTCAAAGTAAGGGCCATCTATTACCTCAGCAAGCTAATTCAGTAGCTATGAGCAGATATACACATTGATCGAAAGGACCTGCTGCGCACTAGCCTAGGCTGCCATGAGATTACAACATTACCTGCATGGCCATACCACTTATCTCATTTCCCACATGGACCTTTTGAGGTACATTTTTAGAAAACCTATATTGAACTGCCGGTTATCAAAGTGGCAGTTAATCCTTTAGCAGTTCGACATAATCTATATGACCCAAAAAGCAAGCAAAGGCCAGGGAATCGCGGATCAACTATCTACAGCATCTGCAGGAGGTTTTGAACCTCTGAGACATATTTCCCTGATAATGATGTGATGGAATTTCAATTAGTCGAAGGGAAGATACGGGTCAATTCTAGAAATTATACTTTGATGGCGCAACAAACACTGAAGGCGCTAGGGCAGGGGCAGGGGCAGTTCTTATGTCTATCACTGGGGAGCAGTATCCTGTAGCGACCAAATTATAATTTAATAATTCCAACAACACGGCAGAATACGAAAGATGCCTTGTAGGGTTAAAGTTGGCTCTGTTAATGGGGGTCATACGGTTGGCAGATTTTGGAGACTCGGAACTAGTCATCAAATAATCCACTAGAGCCTATAGCACCAAAGAGTTGCACCTCTTACCATACCATCGCCAGGTTATCAAAATGGCGGGAGAGTTTGAAGACATAGCATTCATGCATATTCCCCAAAAAAATGACTTCTCGGACGCGTTAGCCATCCTAGCCTTATTACTCAACATATCGACAAGGAAGGGTACCCCTGCTATCACATTCACAACACAGAATGCGCCCACTTACGAAAATAGTGTTGGGGAAATATCCAACGAAATCAATCCTACTGGACCACCTTGGTACCAAGACATCAAAGAGTATTTGCGAGACGGATCCATCTCGAGGGAGTGAGCCAAAATGAAAAGAAACGAATACAGAAGATGGCGATGAAGTTCTATTTAAGCAGAGATGCTCTCTATAAAAGAGACGCCGACATTGGCCTTCTAAGGTGCCTATACAAGGATCATGACCAAAGACTTAAGGATAAAGTGCACGGTGGAGTGTGTAGAGCATACATGAGTGGACCCCTACTCGCCATGAAGATATTAAGGACTAGGACACTATTGGCTCTCCCTCAAAGCTGATTGTGATGATCACGTCAAGCGCTGCTATCAATGCCAAATCTATACCAACATTATTCATGCATCTCCTAGCCAGTATATTGCATGACCACACCATAGACATTTTCTATGTGGGGAATGG
Source organism: Panax stipuleanatus (assembly GCA_020205555.1). Taxonomy (NCBI): domain Eukaryota; kingdom Viridiplantae; phylum Streptophyta; class Magnoliopsida; order Apiales; family Araliaceae; genus Panax; species Panax stipuleanatus. The sequence continues at coordinate 34,526,166 of CM035122.1, read as the reverse complement.
ACGTTATCAGACAAGTCGATCCCAAAGCCAGTAACGGTCATAGATTCATCTTCACCATGATTGATTACTTTACCAAGTGGGTGGAGGCAGCTTCCTTTGCCTAGGTGACCAAGGAGGTCATCGTTAATTTCATCAGAAACAACGTCCTATGTCGATACAGGCAACCAGAGGTTATCGTATCAGGCAACGCCAAGAATCTGAATAACAAGATGATGAGGGAACTGGGTTTCGATTCAATATCAAACACCTCAACTTAGTTATTTATCGTCTAACTATGAATGGTGCAGTGGAAACCGCCAACAAAAATATCAAGAAGATAATGATAAAGATGTCGACAAACCACTAGGGATGGCCTGATTTATTGTCTTTAACCCTACTCGCCTACCGAACATCGACTCGTATCTTAACTTGGGCAACAACCTATTCATTAGTCTATGACATGGAGGTTGTACTCCCTATAGAGGTTGAAATGGAATCGCTAAGAGTGATACTGGACTCCCAAATAGAAGAGGATCAATGGTTTCAAGATCGATATGATCAGTTATCCCTAATTGATGAGTAGAGGGCTGCCACTATCTTTCACGGTCAGCTATACGAGTAACAGATGTCCCGATCCTACAACAAAAAGGTGCGACCCCGGGAGTTCAAGGAGCATGACTTGGTATTAAAGAAGATCAATTCGGGCCAGGATGCAGCCAAAGGAAAATTTTCCCCGAACTGGGAAGGACTCTTAGTTGTCAAAGTAATCTTATCATATGAAGCCATAAGATTAGAAGAAATGGGCGGTGAGGAATTCCCGCAATTGATCAATTCTTATTCATACTATAATTGAGACCCCTTTTTGCCAACATTTCCTTTATATAAAAAAATAAAATAAAAATCATCAAACTCTCAGACCAAGCCTAAACTACGAAAAACCTGATCTCCCCCATCCACGGGAGTACGTAGGAAGCCATCAATGGTGCGTTCTAACCCTCGAAAAAAAACATCAAACACTTTTACCTCATATCCTATATATTTATCCCAAAATGTGAATTCATCTATAAAACCAAAATATACCTAAATACCTCCAAGTCAACGGCCAATGCTGAGAAGACCTGGCTGCATATCAACATCGCGTCATCAAAACTGGCCCAAGTCCTGGAGATGACAAAGACAGTCGTATATTGAGATAATATGTCATGGAGCTAAAATGGCAATCTATATACAAGGTTAAGACACGCTCAAACGAGGGAAGGAAACTAAACATGTTCCTTTTTATATATACAGCTGTTTAAATATAAAAAAGTAATACAGCATGTATGACAAAAGAGAATAACATAGTTCATACAGAAAGATAAAGTAGGACTATAAATTTGAGATAAGGCGGGACAACATCTCCAAGTACCTAGCTGTCTCGGCAGTCGTAGGAGCGGGCTTGAGCTCCTGCTCCAACATATCAACTCGTCTGAATATCTCTACTACTGACCTGAAGATCTCCTCATGACTCAGAATGACATCTCAAGCATGATCAGTAAGCTCGTCTGCAAAGGATCAAACTGCATCCCTCTCGACTACAGCCTCATCTCTAACAATGAAGGCTGCATCTCTCTCATCACTAGTAGCATCCCTGCCTCCCTAGGCGGTCAACATCAAAGTCTGAGCCTGGTCCCACTCGAATGTCAGAAGATGAACCTGACGATCCAATACCTCCCTAGATGCTAGAATTAAACTCAGAGTTGTACTAACCAATGCAGCTGATAAACCAGCAAATAGCTCATCCTAGGTCGAAGATACAGAACCCTCTATTGGCTCCTCCTCATCAGTAAATCGACCCTCAGCCTCTGCCTGATTAACTATATCTGGAGCTAAGTTAGTCTCCAACCAGGTCGAATACTTTGTCGAACAGCTAGGATGACTTTCTCTAAAATCTATCGTCTATTGGTGGGACCAAAAGTCATAGACACTCGGCAAATCTGTCTCAGTAGCTGAACAAACTAGGAACCAATAGTCCTCGGCCCCCTCGAATGAATGAACCTCCTGATATTGATCAAACTAGCCCATCACCGCTAGAGGATGGTATGTGGTCACGCCCCTTAGCCCGGCTAAAGGGAGGAAGTCCAAGTCGGCTACATAGGTGACAAAGCTCAAGAAAGAGCAGTAGCTGGAATACATAACAATATCAAATGGATCCTCCATAGTATTTAAAAACTCTATCCAATAGACGATGTCTACTGCATGAAGCTGGATGAAAGGAGTAGGTCAATGCCATACCATTACCAAAATAAAATCCATGGCGATGAAGCCAGTCAATCGACCTTAGATAGGTCATGAACCAAATGTATAGGAAGACTAGGCTACCACGAAACTCCTGATCCCCAATAGTCCAGTAAAAATATACCGATATAAATGTCTCTACCAAGATAAGAGGAAGAATGGTGAAGTCGTCCATGAGGGCCCTAATGACCATAGAAATCACAACGTCTAGATGATCGGCATAAAATGGTATAAACAAATATGCTAAGAAGCACATAATCAGGGCATCTACCCTTGTTGTCTGCCATCACTCCTCTGAAATGGCAAAATCTTCCTGATGAATAGCGAAGCTATCAATGAAGCAAGGTTGTTTATCATAAAGTCCAATAAGATGATGTGGCTACCGCCCACCTCTACCAACATAACAGACCTCCGTAAACCTATATTGGTCATAAACGGGTGACGTATATGCCCCAACAGCGACTCTAGCACAGGGGTATCGACAACCCTGAAATCCAACCATACACCTCCAAAGTAGGAGTCAGCTCATCAAAGCCAAATTTGAAAACATGGTTCTCCAGGATCCAATTAGTAAGCATCCCATCAACAAATCCATCCAGCACCCTAGAAGAATAGGAGAGACATGGAATGGCCCATCATCCGACCTACATTAATACGGTCGAAAGTAGACAAGCTATCATACCAAACTCTCAAACTAGTAGCAATCTGACTCAGAGGAAGATGCTCTAGGGCGATCAACTGAAGAAGAAGTCATCTGTAAAAGATATATCATAAAGACCATACAGGTTCAAATCTCTATCCAACCATTTGCATATATATAAAGCATATAAATCTATGTGCATGCATCATGATAAGCGGTGAATACGAAATATATCAGTTTATAGATACATCAATGTCATATCCATGATACATATGGGGAAAAAAAGTATAGGATAATGGGACACAGACAGCCCAATGACTAACAAAGGCCTATAAGAAGATATCTATACTATCCATAAAAGTGTTGGAGTCATCAAACTAGTTAACCTGGGCCAAGTCATCCTGAGTGGGCATGTCCTGCATATTTGGGCAATAAAAAAAAGGGATCTCCTCCGTCAGCAAAGCCACCAGTGCCAAACGGACCAGCCTCGAATCCAGGAAAATTAAAATTATTAGCCTATGATGGATCCTTATCCAAATGATGATTAAAAATGGACATCCAATCAAACCTTTGTGTCAACTCCTCAATCTGAGACTGAAGTCGGCTCCCGGACATAAGCCATCCAGTCAGTCATTATCACTGATCCTGGAACCATATCTCCTAGAAACTGGGTAGCCCGGGTTTGAACGTCGATAGTGCAAGGCCCTCACCAAAGAGAAAAAGCAACTGAAGTGGAGGGGCCATCCGACAAAAGGAACCCGTTATGACCCAACAGATGGATATCTGAAAGTAGCTGAGATAAAGACCAAAATACCTTAGTCGGGGGTAGGAAAGGAATACGGATCTCCCCTATACCGCATCAGATGGCATGCTTCCCGAGATAGAGCTCCCAGCCTCTGTCAAGTAGCAGAGGAACCCGACTGGTAGATGGAGCATACTCAGGACCTGTCAGAAGACCTCTTTCAAATCCCTCTGCCAAATTCTCCGCAGTATAAGGGACCCACATCACATCAGATGCCGACAGCAACTCCAACTGGAGACGGACAATGTGTAAAACTCTTTGAAATTGTACACCTACTCCAAAGTGGAATGATACCACCGGCAGCCCCGAGGATATGTAACCAAACCCAGAGTGGTAACAGACCGAAGGCAGGGAAGCCTCTCATAAGCCCAGAACTGTCAATCCAAAGAACACGACATCAGTCGTGGAGAAAGACAGATCAAATTTGAAGAATCAAAATTAAACAAGAAACTGACCAGGAGGAATGGATAAAATCTGAGCCAAACATCGGTCACTCCCTCTAAAAGTAGTCGCATCCCATGCAGAAAATAAGCAAAAGTGACAGACCCCCAGTCATAATCTCTGATACGATCTACATCTTGGAGAGCCCCCACCAAGCTGAAAGGGACGGTGGAGGAGTTGTTCGCAAGGAAATAACCCCTCATGATGGTCAGGAACAGGCACCTCAAGTTGTGATCCCTCTCCTCCAAATCCTCTGGGAGAGGCTAATGTAAAGTACCTTAGACAGCGTCAACGCTCAAATGTCTCGAGCGAATACTATGGGCCTTAAAGGCCCGTTCATGTGGAGAAATTCCCAGAAAGGCACGAAGCAGCTGTGGGAGTAATGTTAGCCTCTAGAGGCACTCTAGCTCCAGGGAACTCCATATCAGTGATATAACTGCCAGTCCATGGGCGTCATCATAACCTTGTAGTCCAGTAGATGAAAAGACTGGTTCTGATGAAACCATCTCTCTGATAATGCGTGAAGATAACCCCAAGGGCAGTGACGAGGAGAAATGGTGAAGAAAGCCTCCAAACCCCAAGAATGTACCCTAGCTCGGTAGTCAGCAAGAAGAGACTCATATAAAGAGAAGACGTTAAACCAATTCCCCCTAGGCTGGGTGAACTCGGGAACCTGCATTACATCAGGGTTAAAGAAACCGACCTTATCCAAGAATGGGAAACTAAAATAACTCAATGAAAAATCTCATGTACCTCGTTCGCATGCAAGTGAATGGATGGATGACTGGTTAGATCATTGCCCAGCAAATCGGGAACAGTTACCTGAATACCAGGAAGAAATCGAAGCGCAGCATCGGGTAGGGGCAGAACCTCAGAAATAGGATCATCACCCGCCTAATCGGGTATATGAGTACGATCAACTCCAATGGGGCGAATCACGGACTCAGTCAGACAGTGAACCTGACGGGTCAAACGTGGAGCTGGAATGTAAGACCCCCAACTTTTATGAATAAAGATTTAATTTTCTTTATATATTATTTTGAAATAGTAAGGTGTTGATTTGATAAATGTGATAAGTTATGGGTGAAATGCGCAAAGATTTCAAAATAAGCAAGTGGTTATAAAATATTCATTGTTGTCGGGGAATATACGTGCGACGGCGCAGCCATTTATGGGCCTCACAACGGATTAACTGTCGGATATAGAAAGCGACAGAAATAACTTTTTTATAAAATAACGACATAGTTGTTACCGTTAGTACTGTTGAAATATCCGGTGGTTAAAATACAGTAATACGCGGTGTTGCACAGTAGCACACGGTATTGCACAGTATTTCGAATTATTGATTCTTACGTAGGAAGGAACTTACTCAATTATTGTTACAAGTAATTACTATTCAATATTTTATAGTATTGATTCAATAATTGAATAATATTTTATTAGTTCAATAATTGCTACGTTGATATTTTATATCAATAATTGCAACTTTGCTATTTTATATTAGTGATTCAATAATTATCATTGCACAGTATTTCAAATTATCAAATCAATAATTCATATTATTTGAATAATATTATTAGATAGCATTATTGGCAATGTCTAAGGAAGTTCTGTCTAGGAGAGGTTATTTGATTGTGCGCCAATAAGGAAAAATCCTTATCGAAAGGCCCCCTCTTTCTTGGGAACAACCTGGTTGTCAATATTGTAGTTCTGTAATATTATTTATGAATAATTAATTATTAATTTATATGATAAAGAAATATTTATTTGTGGATATAAAAGAAGAAATTAGTGCTGAGGAATTTTTATCAGTATTTTTGGTGTGGAAAATCATCCGTTTGTGGATTTCGGTCATTTGCTCATTAGATAAGGATAATTGATCTCATGATCATTTATGTGGAGACACTAAAGCAAGTATGTAGGTGCTTATTGGAGAATAAGTTCACTGAATATGGCTCGCTAAGGAATACCTAATGGAGTTTTACTTGTCTGTCAATAGAAATTCCTATAGTGATAGTAGTACAGCTGATCCTTAGACTTGAGATCATCATAGTATCTTGTGTATGATGAGTTATACTTTGACATGTCCCTTAAGACCCTTAGGGTATATCAAAGGGTATGCTTGGGTGTAATAAATTGTATATGGAGATAATAATTGATCAATAAAGAATCTACCGCTTTTAGTAAAAGAAGAAAATGTCATATGTGATTCGATAAATGATAACCCAGTAGTCCTTGGCCAATGCAGAATGAAATTAGAAAGGATTTCTAATTTACATTATTTGGAGTTGTGCATTTAAGAATCGAAATACATATAATTAAATAAAATAAGACTTGACAATAATTCTATGTCTTATATTTAATTGGGACATTGTATGGTGGAAGGATTGAATTGTACAATAACTATTTACTCAAAGGTTCTTTTATGATTAATGTTGAAATTTATATTATCTGAAAAGTCGTTGAGCGCTAAGGGGGATTACCCTTATTTCATATTTGTAATAATCAAAGTAACGGAAGCATGGTAAAAATAGATTTTAAAATTTTACAAACCTTATACCCGGATCATCCTTTATGCACAATTATTAATTACGAAAGAGAAGAGATTATAGAATCATACCCTTGTAGAACTAAGCTTCCACATGTACGAGTTTAACTCCAAATCCTTCGTGATCTCCTTGAGTTCTCCGGGATTGATTTCTTCCTTTGATCAACGTTAGCCTCCCAAGTGTTTGGCCTCTAGAGGTAATCCACCAAGAAAAAAGAATTATTCAAGAAAGTGGGTGTTTGGCTTAACCCTAATTCTATCTCTATAGAATGTGTATACTCTCCCAACTATTGGAATAGTGTGTAGTGTAACCTTGTTCCATAATAAGACTTTCTTATTTATAGATGTAGGCAACCCTCCTAAACCATTTAGGTATAGGGTTTCATATTAATTAATTACCTCTTTTAATTAATTAGGCTTCACAATCCTATTGAGAATAATTAAACTCCTTTAATTAATTATACTCCTAATCTTATTAGGAATATATTAGAGAGAGAGAGAGAGAGAAAGTATCTTATTAATTAATTCTCAAACTCCTTTAGAAATTAAATAATAATAATAATAATAGTAATAATAATAAGACTCCTCTTATTAATTTATATTTCATATTTTCAAAATTTTAAATAATAAATATTAATCTATTTAATTTATTCTATCACCATAGATTAAATTAAACATACTCAACTTATTATTATGATTATGTCATTAGCTTCTTTAATAAATATTCTTCCTTTTATGGTGTGACCCTTTAGGTTCTCCATATTAAACTGGTCGTGAATAAATCAATTAGAACAATTCTAATCTTATTTAAATAAATAAATTAAACTAATAATTAATTTAAATAAATAATATTTATTCTACAATAAGGGTAAGCCCCCTTAGCGATCAACGACTATCCAGATAATATAGATTTCAACATTAATCATAAAAAAAACCTTTGAGTAAATAGTTACAATTCATTCCTTCCACCATACAATGTCCCAATTAAATATAAGACATGAATTTACTATCAAGTCTTATTTTATTTAATTATATGTATTTCGATTCCAAAATTCACAACTCCGAATAATACAAATTAGAAACTTCTTTCTAATTTCATTCTGCCTTGGCCAAGGACTATTGGGTTGTCATTTATCGAATCACATATAACATTCTTTCTTTTACTAGAAGTGATAGATTCTTTATTAATCATTCATTATCTCCATGTATAAATTATTACACTCAAACATACCCTTTGATATACCTTAGGGTCTTAAGGGACATGTCAAAGTATAACTCATCATACACAAGATACTATGATGATCTCAAGTCTAAGGATTATTTGTACTACTATCACTTAAGGAATTCTTATTGATAGATAAGTACAACTCCATTAGGTATTCCTTAGCGAGCCACGTTCAGTATACTTATTCTAATAAGCACATACATACATACTTGCTTTAGTGTCTCCACACAAATGATTATGAGATCGATCATCCTTATCCAATGAGCAAGTCAACGTATGTACCACTCTATCCGGATTCATTAATCCTATTTTTAGTAATCCAACGATTGAAAACTATTTTAGTTTTAAGCTATCTAAGAATTTAGATCTCATTAGCATGATCATCATCATGATTCTAAAAGCATTTCTTAAAACTATGGGATTATCACATATTATAAAAACAGCACCATGTAAATAAATAAATGCATTTAATTAAATAATATTTTTATTAATAAATGAATAGATTATTACAAAGTATATGGCTTTATCATCATACATGATTGGCTTGTGTGCATACTACTTTCACCTTATTGTAGAATAAATGTTATTTATTTAAATAAATTAAATGGTTTAATTTATTTATTTAAATAAAATTAGAATTGTTCTAATTGATTTATTCACAACCGGTTTAATATAGAGAACCTAAATGGTCACGCCATAAAAAGAAAAAAATATTTATTTAAGAAGCAAACGACATAATCTTAATAATAAGTTAAATATATTTAATTTAATATATAATGATAGAATAAATTAAATAGCTTAATATTTATTATTTAATATTTTGGAAATATTAAATATAAATTAATAAGATGGTCTTATTATAATATTTAATTTCTAAAGGAGTTCGGAAATTAATTAATAAAACTATTCTTATTAATTTCTAATTGGATTAAGAATATAAATTAATTAAAGAGTTTAATTAATTAGAATAAAACATTATTCCTAAATTATTTGGGAGGGTTACCTACATCTATAATAGGAGGAGTCTTATTCTAGTTTAAGTGAACACACTTAATTCCAAGAATTGGGAGAGTACACTTTTTTTATAGATAGAAACTAGGGTATTGCCAAACACCCATCTTCTTGAATATTTGTTCTTCCTTGGTGTATCACCTCTAGAGGCTAAACACTTGGGTGGCTAACGTTGATAAAAGGAAGGAATCAAACCCGGTGGATTCAAGTTGAACGTGAAAATGAATTGGAGTTGAACTCATACCTGAGGAAGCTAGTTTCTGCAAGGGTATGAATATGATCTCCATCTCTTTTCTATTGAATTAATAATTAAGCATAAAGTATGATCATGGTGATGGTGATGGTTTGTATAAAATTTTAAAAACTCCCTTTTATCGCGCTTCCGCTACGTTTATATGATTTGATTACGTAATCGCGCTATATACAAACCTAACATCGTAAGCTTCATCAGAATTCCTCCCCATTAAAGCTCCACCTACAGCTGCATCTATGTTGGTTCGAGTTATACCACGCAAACCGTTGTAAAATGTTTGAATTTGCAACCACTTTGGAATACCATAATGTGGACACTTTTGGAGTAGTTCCTTAAATCTTTCCCATGCTTCATATAAAGGTTTGAAGTCAAACTGGGCAAACGATGTAATCTCATTCCTCAACTTTGCGACTTTAGTTGACAGAAAGAGTTTTGCTAGAAAATTTTGAGCCAAATCATTTCATGTAGTAATTGATCATGTCGGCATTGAATGAAGCCAACATTTCACCTTATAATAAAGTGTGAAAGGAAAAGGTTGCAGTCTGATGGCATTCTCGATAACTCCCTTATATTTAAATGTATCACAGATCTCCAAGAAGTTAATCAAATGCTCATTTGGATCATCATTAGGCAAACCCCCAAACTATACTTAGTTCTTAATCAATTGAATCATGTCTGGTTGTATCTCAAAACTAATTGCTTGAATTGTAGGTCTTCGAATGCTAGATTGGATTTCTGCTACTGATGGCATTGCATGATCCCTTAAAAATTTCTTTTCTTCCGCAGCTATATTATCTAGATCTTGTATCTCTTCCTATAAAAGAATTAAAAATAGAAACTTGCGTTTAAACTAAGACTAAGTTGATTGAAATTAATATTGGAAAAAGATTACAAGAAATATTCCCCTGCAACGGCGCCAAAAATTTATTGTTCGAAATTGGTATTGGCAATTTTCACACGAGTATACATGGTCAACAAGTAATAAAGTGATACGTAGAGTGTCGATCCCACGAGGAATATACTAATAATATTAAGTTAATTACTAACTTTGTATCAATTCAATCTTATTTAAACAATTGATTAAAGATTATAAAACTAATTATTAAAACAAAATTACTAACAATGATTAAAAATCAGATTTAAAAGTTAAGATTACAATTTCCCCCAATGTCTCATCCAAATATTATTAAATTAATTATTTAGAATTGTCAACGATAATAATTAATATAACCATTTTCCAAACAATTATATCGCATACCTATTATTATTAATTTCACTATATTCCTATGAGAAGTAATACTAATAAATTCATTAAGATTCATTTTCGAATAGTTATTTGTGGTATCCAGGTATATGTCTATCCCGTCCACAAATTAGCATTCACTCCGAGGAAGAATTATTGATCACAAGTTATCATATTCATATCTAAACTTATAATCCATCGTCTAATTTCATATAAGTTATCACAATAATTGCTATCTAGACAATCTTGCATGAAGCATAAAATATGATAAACGATTCAAATATAATCAATAATAACCAAAAACAAGAATAAATTAATTTAAGCTAAATATTGGGTTCAATTGCAATCTCAATTGGAAATTTAGTTCATAACATAGTTGGGAATCATCATCAACAAACCAAAGAACATCTTAAGATTACAAAAATTATAGCTAAAGAGAAGAGATAAAAATATGTGTCACGCAGCCTCTCGATCTCCACGCTTTGCCTCCAACTTGCTCTCCTTCATGCTCTAGAAAAATCTGATGAAGAACCCTAGAATTGGATGTGTTAGATGTTAGGTTGGATGTTAGTCTACTCTCTAGGGTGTTAGTCTCCCCAACTCATGTCTCTTGATTGGTATTTATAGTTCTCAAGTGAAAACATATCAAAATTAGGCATTTTAGTCCAATTCAAAGTCAAAAATGTGCAAAAATTACGTCCGAGACAGAACCACAAGTGTTGTGGCTCTCCCTTTTACCGGCCACGGCTTCCGGCCAGCGCAGTGGCTTCCTTATTCGCCTAGAGAAGAACCCAGTTCCTTGTCCCTATAAAAAATTTGTTAGCTTCGTTTTGACAGGCTGCACATTCCGTAACTCCTTTCGGATGTCAAGTTATGAACCAATTTACCAACAAACATCCGAACAGGAATCCAACTCCAACTAACTGTACTTTGACACACTGTTTAGAGACCCAAATGAACTCGGATTTTTGCAAATCCACACCTTTCTGGAAATCTTGAGAAGTCCTCTACAACTTCAAAAAAAAAACTATTTTCTCCTTATAAAACTCTAACACCATCTAAATCTCAGTTGAAGCTCAAGAGGTCAAATTATCGAAATGCTAAAAATCACAATATGCTCCAATTTGATTAAAAAAAAATGCATCTATGTAGCACCTAATTTAACTAGAATTCAACCAAGTAGCTCCTAACTTCATTTCCTACATAAATACACATAAAAAGGAATAGAAAATACTCAAAAACTCACAAATCATCAAGTCAAAAGTACTCAATTTATAAGTATAAAAACCACTCATCATATATGTCGATTCATCCTATAATGCCATCTTGGGTCGGTCGACCCTGGCATCTTTACAGCTGATGACATCCATACCTCACTTCAAAATCCAAATTTCCTACACCTAATGGAGTCGATGAGATAAAAGGGGATCTGGATATCGCCCGAAGGTGCTATCGTAACACATTAATCTTATCGGGGGTCGGGGTCAGCAAATAGAAGCAGACGATGGTGATAGAGTTGAAACTATTTACTGAAGGCTCTACTTGCCCTCCCTGCTTAAGAAATGAAGGACGTAGAGAAAATTCCATGGAACTCAGAGAAATTGGTGAATATTATGTCGAGAGTATAGAAACATCTTCAGATGAATCTAGTGGAACTGCTATGGGTGTACTCTGATATTTTTGCTTGGGTAACTAACGACATGCCAAGTATTGATGAATCAGTGACCATTCACAAGCTATGTGTAGATCCTGCCCTGAAACCTGTTCGATATAAAATGAGGATTTTCGATCTAAAGCGACAAAAGATCATTGATAACGAGGTGGCTAAGTTATTGGCGACAGATTTTATTTTTAAAATAGATTATCCAAAGTGGTTGGCCAACGTGGTGTTAGTTAAGAAGTAGAACGAAAAGTGGAGGATGTGTATTTACTACACCGATCTGAATAAGGCTTGCCCGAATGACTTCTACTCCTTACCACACATTGATCAACTTATTGATGCAACTTCTGGGTATTCTTTGTTGAGTTTTTAGACGCCTTTTGGGATATAATAAAATTTCCATGTGTAAGAAAGATATCCCAAAGACATTTGAGTTAATTCATGCGAAGGTAACTTATCAGCGGAGGAGGAATTATGTGTTCAGAAAGTAATTCAGCCACAATATTGAGGTGTATGTGGATGACATTATTGTCAAAAGTGCCGCAGCCCGGGACCACCTGGATGACATGGAGGAGTGTTTTCATACCATCGGGTATTATAACATACGACTTAACCCGATCAAGTGCACCTTTGGCCTCAGTTCAGGAAAATTTCATGGTTATCTGGTCAGCAAGAGAGGTATCGAAGACAACCAGGAGAAAATTAGAGCTATATTGGATATGAAGTCTCCACAAACCTTCAAAGACATTGTAAAGCCCCCAAAACCAGGGTCTGCCTTCAAGCCCGATTTCGGTGCTGCACGGCAATGCCCATTCAACATAAGATATGAATGTAATTATTTTATTATTACAACATATCACTTCTAATCCCAGGTTCTAAGACCGTTACATCTTCAAATCATAATACTAATGAATATTACATCTTTACAAATATTATAATTACAACATATTATTACACTACACCCTGTAATTCCATACATCTAAGTCTTCTTCTTTAATGAATTCCTTTTGCTTCACACCATCTAACTATTTAAGTCTGTTTGATCTAGCTACAAAAGTTTTAAAATTTTTCAAGAGTGAGTATTTAATTGCTCAACAAGTCATAACAGTTGATTAAACAACAAAATCAAGAATCAAATCTTCATTCTTTAAAACTTTAATAACCGAACAATAGTTATGAAACAAGTTGAAAACATTAGAATTTAATTAGATTCCTATCATCGTACACCACTATCACCATTTTAAGAGAAAACGTTCTCTATCTTACTTACCACCAAGGTTCTTTAGTACCTTAAGCACTTTTTTCTACTCATGAAGGTTAAACAGTATTTTATAACCGTAAACCCACATATCACAAACATAATTATTTTCTCACAATCACCTAAGACCGTCTGTCTTTTCTAATTTATTAAGAAAAACATTCTCTTATAGCCCCTTTATATCTCAATTTACCCTACACAAATAAATATGTGAAAAGAATCACCTTCTTGCCATATATATAAGAACTGCACAACACAAGTTTTCAACAGTTATCGATGTAATGAACTGAGTGGCTTCCCACCTCTGAACTAAAGAATTAATTCTCTATCTCATCAAAACTGTCACAAGTATATCACAGTGCGTACGATTCTGCAATACTTCTACATTAGAATAATTGATATTCAGTGAGTTAGATCGATTTCCTAACACATATTAAACATCTGCCCGTACAAAGGAGTCGTTTAACTCAATCACTACATGTCAACAGTTAAAAAAACACGTGATTGCACTTACACCTTAAACTCAATTAACACATTCACAATTGTTTAGCCGAAATAATTTGCATCGACATACCTCTTCACATCATTCGCTATTCTGCGAAATTCACCATCTTATTTCTATTTCTTATAACTTATATTCTTAAGTCTGCACGTAAGTGCGGATACTAGTTAGATATGATATTGCATATAACCATCAACAACCATCCTATTGCATGGAGTGCAGTCTTATCTCTAACTGCTCACTTAGTATACTTAACATATACATCAAATATTTTGCTCATATAATACACATTCTTGCACGGAGTGCAAGATAACATCATCATATGCCCAAATATTTGATTGGCGAAAACATTTTATTATACTTCCTAAAATTATCACCAATAATTTCTCTAACAACATATATTTTATTCAGAATAGTTCAACAAATGAGTTAGGCCGAATCAAATGACTAATAACTCTTTTACATACATTATACAACAAATTTCATACCACAAATGAAATTTCACCATTTAAGCACATGTCTTGCACAGAAAAATAATATGTACAAAAATTATACAACAATTGCATAACACAGAAGTTATACATCATACAAAAAACTTACACAAATATAAACATTTGCACAGGTTAGGAAACTTGCTCAATAAAATCTGAGTAAGTTTAGAAAACTTGCATAATATAAAGTTTATACAATAGGTAGAAACTTGATACAAGTAAATCTTGTACATGATTAGAAACTTGCCTTAAGCGTTCTTTACTACTTACTTTAGTCGTCTTTCAAATGTTCTATACATTTAAGTTCATATACACATACCAATTAGTCATGTAAAGACGTTAATTATCAGCTTTTGTTAACTTTATTCCTTTTCTTGTTGTTCGCATTTTATGATTTAATCAATGCGCCCAACTTTTATTTTACATTTTATGCTACAGGTGTAAAACAGACAGCATGACTCGTCTGCTTTGGGATGTCTTCTTTAGACTAAATTTTCTTTTATTATAATCCAGACAGGATAATATATTCGTGGAATGTGTCTATTTTAGTACAAAACCTACTGCACCTGAAGCAAAATCAAGAAATTTTTCGTTATCAACGTACCCACTTTGCAACGTCATAACTTGACCATCCTTTGTCGGAATGAGTACGTTCTTGAGCCTACGACTTTCTTATACTAAAAACTACTAAACTCCTAGAAAATAACCAGTTTCTAAAAGCTTTAACTACCCAGAAAAATGACTCAAAAGTCAATGCACAAAATATTTTTCCTATCCTTTTTACATATTTACTAGAAATTCTGCCATAATTTCATTACAACGGATTTTCCTTTCGTTCCAATTAGGTTTGCTTTGTAACTCATGGAAGTATAAACTTATTTTTTCAGTCCATTATTAATTTAAGTCCAAATAACAGTCCACTATTAAGTTTTCCATCCTTTACGCATAGGCTTACATTTTTATTTTTGTTCCACTTTTCATGCATATTACCAATATTTTACAAGGTTATATACCACAACAACCTTATAACTCCAAGATCGTTCACGATCTTCCATTAACAACAACAACCACCAACAACTACTCAAAATAAAACTTATAAAGGAAATTTTTAGAGTTATGGTTTATTGTTTACATTCTTCTTGGTTCTTCTTTTAGCTAGAGCTTGCTAAATGATTGTTCCTCTTCTCTTTTCTCCGTTCTCCAATCCGTGCTCCTCCTCGCTCTCTTATATTTTTCTATAGTTTCTCCTCTAGGTTTTATGAATTGGTATAGATTAAGGAAGAAATGGCTTCTTATTTATAGAAATGGCAAGATTTAGGGTTTAAATGGTCATTTAGCCAACCAACTTTGGCTCCAAGCTTGCTATAGTAAACTTACTAAAAATAAAAAGTTATCATTTGATCTTCCCCAATGGACAAGTGGCTAAGTTTCCTCCCTCTTTTGCCGATCTCTCTTTTCATTTCCTCATAATTTATTTCCTAACAAGTGACACATGGCCACCCAAGACTTAGTGCTTAAGCTTACTTGCAAGTGATAAAACTTACCATTTATAGTGAGTTACCCCTCTAATCATCCAACACATGGTCGGGTACTTCCCCTAGCCATCTTTTTTGATTTATCCCGACATGCTTAATAAATAACCACATACCAAATGACATATGCTCCTCCATTCCCCTTGACCAGTCAGATACATGATCTCCCTTCTTCATCTCTTTTAGCTTCTCATTTATCCCACATGTTAGAATTTGTGAAATCCCAAAACCCTGATAAGACTCGGTTATGTAAATTCTTCGCTTATCAATAAAATCTCTCCTTTCTGAATGTGTATTGTGTTATTATATACTCTATTGAAGACTTCAATCAAAATTATTTTTCTCCGAAAAACGTCATGCTTGACATGTCGTGCTTAAAAATTTTATTTCGTATTTAGACTTTTTGGTATATTATTTTATCAAGCTGCTTTGTCGTGCTTACAATGACAAAACGCTTTGTTGTGCTTCGTCTAGATTAAGTCACAAACCCTAAATTAGGAAACCATAATGCTAAATTAGGAAACTCTAATCCTAATTTCAAAACCCTAACCCTAAATTCAAATCCTAACCCTAATTAAAAAGTACTCATCCTAATTAGGTTATCCTAAACCCTAATTATGTTAACTAAACTTAAATTAGGTATTAATAACTTCATTAAGTTATCCTAAACACAAAAATAAAAATACTAAATCACAATTAGTGAAGATTGGGTCAAAATTAGCTTACTAATCAAATTAAAGTTGCTCACAAACATGTGCTATGACGAACGAGAATTTTTGTAAAGTTATTTGAATATTTATTGAATTAAATAAATATTTTCGATGATTTAATTATTGAGTTAAATAATTAATTTATGAATTTGTGGTAGATTATTTTAATTATGTGTTACATTGATTAAATTAATGTGTAGTAATTTTATTGTCAAAAGTATGTAGAGTTGTTTGAATAAATGAATTATTTAAATAAGCATAATGTTATTCTAATTAATTTGATAATTAATTAGAAATTTAATGAGTTGACGTAATTATTAAAGTAGAATATTAATTATGTGACAATGTGATATAATGTGAGTTTGTCTTATTTTATTTAATTGATTTAATAATAATTAATTGATTTAATTGAAGTGTTACAATTAACTATATAATAAACTAGTTAATTAAAATAAAAGAGAAGGAGGAAAAGGAAGCAGCCAAACTAGGCCTTAAGGGAAGTTGGGTGGTTAAGTAAACTGACGTTCATTATACGTATTATATTAGACTTAGACATTATATCATATTCATATCAGAAGAAAATAGTTAGAAAAGTTCAGAGAGAAAAAGGAGAAGAATTGAGAGAGATTGAGAGGAAGAGAGATTTGAGAGATCATTGTATTGTCTGTGATTGTATCATCTTCACTACTAAGGGTAATCCCTTATTTTAAGTTTTTAAAATCTAAATTTCTCAAAATTCTTCATTTCGTACTTTAAGGTTTTTTGTGAAAACTAGTTTTTATAATTAAGGCATGATATGGCTATATATTTATGGGTTTGTGATTATATCATGTTCTATGTTTGGTATGCATGATTTAAAATAATTGAGTCCATGCAAATAGGCGTAATTGGGTTTTCAAAAATTTACAGAGTTTCATTTACGTGTTTTTAAAAGTTCTCTGTGAATGGAGAAAAATTGACAATTTTTGATTTCATGGATATATATATATATATATATATATATATATATATATATATATATTAACATATGTCCATGATATATTCTATGTCATATATTCATGAATTACACTGATCACACCATGGGATTTTGTATTAAATTGGCTTTCAAGAATGACAGAGTATAAATGTTGTATGAAGAACCCATACGGGTAAATTAAATACTCTAATCATATGTTTGAATTAAAATTGACACTTGATTATGATTATACATAATAAAATGAAGGAAACAGAATTGGAATAAATGGATTCGGTATTTAACGAATCCGTAATGATAGATTTAGATTTTTCATCAAACTTTATAAAATTTTGAAGAACAATGAAATTAAATGTTTTAATTTATGTAATTACATGATTTAAAATGTTAGAAACATGATAGAAGTGGTTTATAATGTTCCTGTGAAGTTTACACTTCATGGGTAACATTATAAATCAGTATATTGGTGTAAATTGGGCGAGTCTGTGTGTTCTTCGCGAACTGCAGATTCTGGTACTGCGTTGCAACGCGGCCGCGCTGTTCCAAATGGCAATTGGAGAGTGCCCTCGCCGTTACAAAGAGCAGTTGTAGCGCGGCCGCGCCTGTCATGGAATTTTCTATAAAAAAATTTAAGTGTTAAATATTGATTAATGTGTTTAAATCTAATAAACATGAAGGCATGTTATGCATACAATGAGATGTTAATACAAGTTTAATAACTTAGGTTATGTGATTAATTAATAAGTTAATTAATCGACTTAAACTATTATTTGAAAAGTCTAATAATGAGTTCGAAGAACACTGTTGTGAATCGATAATCAAATCGAACCTATGATTAATGGATATTATGAATGTGTTGACATGTAGGATTAATTAAAGAACGTGAGTTATAATTATAGCTTGCGCACGAGGCAAGTTTCTAAACCTTACTTTTACATTGAGCAAGTTTCCTAACTATAACCTTTAAATTGAGCAAGTGTTCTATGCTTAATTACAATTGATGAGCAAGCTCTTATTCTTGATTATTCAAGTTCAGAATGTCATATGAGATGTTATGACTCTTTTACAAGTATCATTTTAGTATACAATACTTTTTCGATTGTATACCCTTGAGAAGTTATTATTCAAATTGAATATCATATATTGTTGAATCCTTTAAGACTAGCGAATAATGATTCGATTAGTCCATAGTTGATGAGCGTTCTTAATTCTAGAACTACTATTGAGTTATCCAAACTAAACTTTATTTGGTGCGAACTCTGATGTCAAACTGAGATGAACAACCCTATTAAAGGGGAATTGATGATGCTTTAAGCGTTGAGGTATTGTGCACAGTATCGGTACAAAGGGCTGATCTCCCTAAGTAGGAGAAGTAAAGTCCATAGTCTCATGACTGTTAAAGGTTTAAAGGTTAATATACTTGACAACCTAGGACATACTTCAAGGTCTTATGACCCTCAAAAGAAATGTTGATTCTTGATTATTATTCTTGATTCAAAAGTTGAGCTTTCTATTATTCAGATTTCTTTGATTTCACTCGCATGTTATTATTGTCATATTTTTATACTTGCGGGCATTCGTGCTCACTCTTGCATAATAATATTGCAGCTAAGAATGAAAGATGTGATCAACCTTCTAGTAGCAAGGGCAAAGGAAAAGAAAACAGGTGTTGAAGACTTGTGGTGTTATTAAAATGTTAAAGTTCAAGACTTATGTGTGATGATTAAGACTTATATGTTTACGTTTCCGCAACAGAGATTTAAGGTTAAGTATAACCTGGGATTGATTATGTGTTTACTATTTCAGATGTTGTAACCCTATTCTAGTAAGATGATGGATTATTTATCTATTTATTGAATTTCTATTATTATGGGTAGATAGTCATATGATATTTGAACAGTGAACACCAAATCATGTAGAAATTAAGATACCGGATTTCGGAGTGTAACAAGTTGGTATCAGAGCTGTGGGTTATGAACCTTAGGTGGGGGGAAATATTAGGATAGTAACCTTCAAGAACATAGAAATAATAACTCTTGTTGAGTTCTAAGAAAGATAATAAAATTACCTTATGTGCTATGTGTTTATAATTATATACTTGCTCGAGTATCGATTAACATCACTTAATAACTAAGACTTAAAAATTATTTTGTCTGGATGTCAGATACTGGTGGAGCTAGTCAGCTTAGGGATAATATACCCCGAGAGACTAGTGATGAGGAGCCCCGAGACATATATACAGTCTGGGAGCAGTTAGTACAGCCAGAGCCGTCTCCCTAGATCACAGTAGTTGTTCGAGAGCATGAGCCAAAGATTGACTTAGAGGAGGACCCTGAGGAGTTTAAGATCCCGGCTGAGGCAGCCGAGGAGGAGGATGAAGACCCTGAGGAGTTTCCACCGAACTCTGTCAGTGCTGAGATGTACGATGAATTGTATGATCACAACATAGAGTTACGAGATACAATTCAGGAGTTGATAGAGCAGACGGTTACTCAACGGACTACCATAGAGCAACAGCATGGTGAGGTTGAGACACTCCACACCCGTCTTGGAAATGCGGAGTGGGACTTGGCTCATGAGAAGGGCCAAAGTGAGCAGAAGTCAGAGGAGATAGAAAGTTTGAAGAATGTGTTGAAAGAGAAATAAGAAAGACTCGCCATAGCAGAGGAAGCTTGGGTGAGCAATTCACGACGTGCAGATCTTGCAGAGGATGATGCGCATGCAAAGTAAAGCTAAGGTTGAAGAGATGGGCTACACGTTTCTGAGGGCAATTGATGAGGCCCAGGACCGAGTTATGAGATATCCAATTTAGTTTGAGGGACTACCTGGGTATATACTAGATCGCAGGACTATGTCCCGCATTATGGAAGAGGAGTGTAGCGAAGCTGTCCGATGTCTTAGCAGGCCGTGATAGGACAAAATGATTATGTGAATGCTTAACTGATAGTTAATAATGTAAATTACGATGTGATTATAAACAAAAGAATATTTTGATGATTTAAATCCTATAGATCCTTTATCTCGTGATAGTTGTTGTAAATGGCAGAAATGTCATCGTACTATGTTAAAAACATCTGATTTTAATAAAATATCAAAGTTTATTTGAGATGATATGAGTTAAAGTGATTATGTTAAATATTTGAGTTAAGTTTTAAGTATTTAAGAGATTGAATAAAGATCTAATGAGCGTATATCTTAACTATGCCGCTAAGAAGGAGACAAAATCGTCGACAAGCCCAAGAAGGGTCAACAAATAACAATAACAACAATGATGCCAATGCGAACCCCGTTCAGCAATTGGTAAATCTGTTAGCTGGAGCGATGAATAATCAGCCTCAAGCTCCACCAAACACTTCGTTTAAGGACTTTAAGGCGGTGGGATCGCCAGAGTTTAAAGGCTCCACAAACCCGATAGAAGCTCAGACTTGGGTTATGGAGATAGAGAAAGTTTTCGAGGTCGCCCGAGTTAGGGAGGACCAGAAGACCGCCTACGCAACATTCATGTTAAAATCAAAAGCTAGCTACTAGTGGCAGGCAAATAAGGTCAGGGGAGGAGAAGGTGTAATAACTTGGGAAAGGTTGAAGGAAATATTTTTCGAGATGTACTTCCCGACCAGCTCCCAGAATCAAATGCAGGTGCAGATTCTGGAGTTGAAATAGGGTAGTATGTCTGTGCCCACTACGCGACAAAGTTTAATGAATTGGTTAGGTTTTCCCAATATCAGGTGCATACTGACGAAAGAAAGGCTAGGCGATTTGAGCAGGGACTAAAACCCGGGTTGTATAGAAAAGTGTCAATGTTTCAATTGAACACTTTTGCTGAAGTTCTGGAGAAGGCCATCCTCGCTGAAGGTGGAAGCGAAGCGGTGACCAAGTACAATAAGGATCAGAAGAAGAAGAAGAAGAATGAAAGTGAAGGAAATAATAAGGCTAGAGGCAGTAACACGGGAGGAACCAATAATCATAAATGAAGGTGGAATGATAACCCGTCGTCCGTAAATCAGCAAGGGAGTCAGAAGAAAAGGATAGAACCATGCCTAACCTGTGGAAAGACTCACTTGGGAGTCTGCATCAAAAGGGAAAAGAGTTTGCTACAATTGTGGTCAAGAAGGCCATATAGCACCTAACTGCCCTAACCCTAATAAGGGCGCCTGCTACACATGTGGATCAAAGGATCACTTAGCCAGAGACTTGTCCCAAAAAGGCATCTCGAGGGGCAGGGGCAGGTGGAAACAAGGGATATAACAGCGAAAATTCTCTTATAATTACCGGACCGACTTCGACAAATCGACCAACTACGAGGACATTCAACATAACCGTACAAGATGCTGTGCAGTCTCGTGATGTGGTGTCAGGTATCATTCTAATCAATAAAGTCAATGCTTATATTTTATTTGATTCGGGTGCTACTTGTTCATTTATATCCGAGGACTTTGCAAAGAACTTAGAATTGCATAAAGACGAATTAGAAATCCCTATGAACATAGAGATTGCGAACAGGGAAGTGATCCCTGTTAGGTATATACACAAGAACTGTAGAGTGGATATTAAGGGTAACTGAATGTAGATCTTATCCCGATTAAACTTAGGGAATTTGATGTTATTCTGGGAATGGATTGGCTATTGAATTATGGGTCCGTAATTGATTGCCAGAAGAAATGTATTAACCTTATGACTCCGTCAAAGGTTGTGCTTTATGGCAGCAAGTCGCCTAGGTAAGCGAGTTGTCTGACGATGATGCAAGCCAGGAAGTTATTAAGATAAGGCTGTCTGGGATATTTAGCCTACATAGTCGATAATCGTAAAGAAAATCCAAAGTTATAGGAAAAATACCAGTCGTAAGGGACTTCGTGGATGTGTTTTCGGATGATCTGCTAGGACTTCCGTCGGATAGGGAAGTAGATTTCATGATCGATTTGGCGCCAGGAACGGCTCCAATATCGAAGGCACCGTACCGGATGGCTCCGATAGAAATGAAAGAATTGATGGTTCAGCTACAAGAGCTACTGGACAAGAAATATATTCAACCAAGCGTATCGCCGTAGGGGAGCGCCGGTGTTATTTGTTAAGAAGAAGGATGGGACGATGTGGCTCTACATCGATTATAGAGAGTTGAACAAGGTTACCATTAAGAACAGGTATCCGTTACCAAGGATTGATGATCTGTTTGATCAATTAAAGAGAGCGAGATATTTCTCAAAGATAGACCTGAGAAGTGGTTATCATCAGCTGAAGGTGAGGCCAGAAGATGTTCCAAAGACACCATTTAGGACTCGGTATGGTCACTACGAGTTTTTGGTTATGCCATTTGGTCTGAAAAATGAGCCTGCGGTGTTTATGGGCCTAATGAATGGAGTGTTCAAGCCATTTTTGGACAAATTCGTGGTGGTCTTTATCGATGATATACTGGTGTATTCAAAAACCAAGGAAGAACATGTTGAGCATTTGAAGTTGACATTGGAGGTGTTGAGAAGAAAGAAGTTATACGCCAAATTCTCAAAATGTGAATTCTGGATTGAAAGGGTACAATTTCTCGGACATATGATTGATAAGGACGAAATTTTGGTGGATCCCTCCAAATTCGAAGCAGAGATGAATTGGGATCAGCCGAAAACACCGTCGGAAGTAAGAAGTTTTCTTGGATTAGCAGGTTATTATATAAGATTCATTCAGGATTTTTTCCAAGATCGCCACTCCGCTAACGAATTTAACTAGGAACATGGTGAAATTCGTTTGGACGGAGAAGTGTGAGGAAAGTTTTCAAGAACTTAAAAAAAGGTTGA
This sequence comes from Panax stipuleanatus, assembly GCA_020205555.1. NCBI lineage: Eukaryota > Viridiplantae > Streptophyta > Magnoliopsida > Apiales > Araliaceae > Panax > Panax stipuleanatus. The sequence continues at coordinate 34,502,838 of CM035122.1, read as the reverse complement.
GTACAGCACCTGTGTTGTCCCTTCCGGATGACATAGGAAATCTTGTAGTATATAGTGATGTGTCGCATAAAGGGCTAGGCTGTGTGCTTATGCAAAATGGCAGAGTCATTGCGTATGCATTACGACAGTTGAAGGATTACAAGAAGGGTTATCCAACCCATGATCTAGAATTGGCAGCGGTGGTATTCGCATTAAAGATTTGGAGACACTATCTCTATAGGGAGAAGTGTGAAATATATATTGACCACAAGAGTCTTAAATATATTTTTACTCAGAAAGACTTGATATGCGTCAGAGAAGATGGATGGAGTTAATAAAGGACTACGATTGTGATATCTTATACCACCCGGGAAAAGCGAATGTTGTAGCCGACTCCTTAAGCAGAAAGGGTCGGGAGAAGTTGATGATGCTGACAGCACAGGAAGAATTAATTTCAGCAATGGAAAAGCTGTAATTGGAAGTAGGATATCCAATGGATACTGATGAGAAGTTGTTCTAGATGCAAGCTGGTACAACTTTGTTGGATAAGGTTAAGGAAACTCAAATCCTAGATAAGGAATGTAAGAAAATAAAGAAAATGATATCTGAAGGGACTGAACTTAAATTTAAAATGGACAGCGAGGGATTGTTGAGGTTTGAAAATAGAGTTTAGGTACCGCCAGTACCAGAAATCAAGGAGGATATTCTGAGCGAGGCTCATAGTTCGAGGTTTTCCATTCATCCCGGAAGTACCAAGATATATCAGGATTTACGACAACACTTTTGGAGGCCAAATATGAAGAGGGACGTTGTCGATTGTGTTGCCAGATGTCTGACTTGTCAAAGGGTCAAGGCAGAACATCAGAGACCAAGTTGTTTACTACAACCTCTAGAGATCCCAGAATGGAAATGGGAACATATTACAATAGATTTTGTGGTTGGCCTTTTGACGACCCAGAAAGGCTAAGACGCAGTATGGGTTATAGTTGATCGATTAATGAAATCCGTACACTTTCTTCCGATCAGAATCAGATTTAAGTTAGATCAGTTGGCGAAGTTATATGTGAAAGAGATTGTTTTGAGGCACGGAGTATCGGTGTCGATTGTTTTCAACCTGCGATCCGCGCTTTACGTCAAAATTCTAGAAATGACTACAGGAATGCATGGGAACACAGTTGAGGATGAGTACAGCTTATCACCCTCAGACTGTCGGGCAGAGCGAAAGGACGATCTAGACATTAGAGGATATGTTGAGAGCATACATCATGGATTTTAAAGGCAATTGGGATGATCATCAACCGCTTGTAGAATTCGATTATAACAATAGTTACCACGCTAGTATTGATATGCCGCCTTACGAAGCGTTGTACAGTAGAAAGTGCAGAACACCCCTGTACTGGGATGAAGTTGGTGAGAGACAATTGCTAGGTCCAGAGTTAGTACAACAGACAGCAGAGATAGTTAAAGTAATTCGGACAAGATTAGCAGCGGCTCAGGATAGGCAGAAGAAATACGCCAATCCACACCGCAAGAATGTAGAGTTTGAATCAGGTAGTTTTGTATTTTTGAAGGTCTCTCCCTAGAAGTGAAAGATCAGATTCGGTAAAAAAGAAAAATTGAGCCTGAGGTTCATTGCACCCTTTGAGGTGCTTCGATGAATTGGAGAAGTGGCCTATAAGGTAGCTTTACCTCCAGCACTGGAGCATGTCTACAACGTCTTTCATGTGTCAGTGTTACGACCTTATAAACCCGATTACAAATATGTGATAGAATATGAACCCCTACAATTCGAGAAGGATTTATCCTACGAAGAAGTTCTTGTTCAGATTGTTGACAGGAAAGAGCAAGTTCTCAGAAATAAAGTAATACCTTCTGTTAAGGTAATTTGGAGGAACCACAACGCTGAAGAAGCTACGTGGAAACTCGAAGAAAATATGATGAAGACTTATCCACACTTTATTTCTTAAATATGGGTAAGCGATTCTGGGGACAAAATCTTTGTAAGGGGGGGGGGAGAATGTGACGGGACGGAATATTAATTGAACCGTGATTCTGAGGACAGAATCCTTTTAAGGGGGGAAAGATGTGACGAACGAGAATTTTTGTAGAGTTATTTGAATATTTATTGAATTAAATAAATATTTTTGATGATTTAATTATTGAGTTAAATAATTAATTCATGAATTTGTGGTAGATTAATTTAATTATATGTGTTACATTGATTAAATTAATGTGTAGTAATTTTATAGTCCAAAGTATGTATTTAATGAGTTGTTTGAATAAATGAATTATTTAAATAAGCATAATGTTATTCTAATTAATTTGATAATTAATTGGAAATTTAATGAGTTGACATAATTAATAAAGTATAATATTAATTATGTGACAATGTGATTTAATGTGAGTTTGTCTTATTTTATTTAATTGATTTAAATAATAATTAATTGATTTAATTGAAGTGTTACAATTAACTATATAATAAACTAGTTAATTAAAATAAAAGGGAATGGAGGAAAAGGAAGCAACCAAACTAGGCCCTAAGGAAAGTTGGGTGGTTAAGTAAACTGACGTTCATTATACGTATTATATTAGACTTAGACATTATATCATATTCATATCAGAAGAAAATAGTTAGAAAAGTTCAGAGAGAAAAAGGAGAAGAATTGAGAGAGATTGAGAGGAAGAGAGATTTGAGAGATCATTGTATTGTCTGTGATTGTATCATCTTCACTACTAAGGGTAATCCCTTCTTTTAAGATTTTAAAATCTAAATTTCTCAAAATTCTTCATTTCGTACTTTAAGGTTTTCTGTGAAAACTAGTTTTTATAATTAAGGCATGATATGACTATATATTTATGGGTGTGTGATTATATCATGTTCTATGTTTGGTATGCATGATTTAAAATGATTGAGTCCTATGCAAATAGGCCTTAATTGGGTTTTCAAAAATTTACAGAGTTTCATTTACGTGTTTTTAAAAGTTCTCTATGAATGGAGAAAAATTGACAATTTTTGATTTCATGGATATATATATATATATATATATATATATATATATATATATTAACATATGTCCATGATATATTCTATGCCATATTTTCATGAATTACAGTGATCACACCATGGGATTTTGTATTAAATTGGCTTTCGGGAATGACAGAATATAAATGTTGTATGAAGAACCCATACGGGTAAATTAAATACTTTAATCATATGTTTGAATTAAAATTTACACTTGATTATGATTATACATGATAAAATGAAGGAAACAGAATTGGAATAAACGGATTCGGTGTTATAACGAATCCGTAATGATAGATTACAGATTTTTCATCAAACTTTATAAACTTTTGAAGAACAGTGAAATTAAATGTCTTAATTTATGTAATTACATGATTTAAAATGTTAGAAACATGCTAGAAGTGGTTTATAATGTTCCTGTGAAGTTTACACTTCATGGGTAACATTATAAATCAATATATTGGTGTAAATTGGAGAAAATTGGGCGAGTCTGTGTGTTCTTCGCGAACTGCAGATTCTGGTACTGCAGTCGCAGCATGGACCGCAGCGTTCCAAAGGGCAATTGGAGCACGCCCGCGCCGTGCAGCGCGCCCGCACTGTTACAAAGAGCAATTGTAGCGCGGTCGCGCTTGTCATGGAATTTCTAAAACAATTTCTAAATGTTAAATATTGATTAATATGTTTAAATCTAATAAACATGAAGGCATGTTATGCATAAGATGAGATGTTAATACAAGTTTAATAACTTATGTTATGTGATTAATTAATAAGTTTATTAATCGACTTAAACCATTATTTAAAAGGTCTAATAATGAGTTCGAAGAACACTGTTGTGAATCGATAATCGAATCGAACCTATGATTAATGGATATTATGAATGTGTTGACATGTAAGATTAATTAAAGAACGTGATTTATAATTGTAGCTTGCGCACGAGGCAAGTTCTAAACCTTACTTTTATATTGAGCAAGTTTCCTAAATATACCCTTTAAATTGAGCACGTGTTCTATGCTTAATTACTATTGATGAGCAAGTTCTTATTCTTGATTATTCAAGTTCAGAATTTTATATGAGACGTTATGACTCTTTTACAAGTATCATTTCAGTATATAATACTTATTCGATTATATACCCTTGAGAAGTTATTATTCAAATTGAATATCATATATTGTTGAATCCTTTCAGACTAGCGAACCCTTTTTGATTCGACTAGTCCATAGTTGATGAGCGTTCTAAATTCTAGAACTACTATTGAGTTATCCAAACCAAACTTTATTTGGTGCGGACTCTGATATCAAACTGAGATGAACAACCCTATTAAAGGGGAAATGATGATGCTTTAAGCGTTGAGGTATTGTGCACAGTATCAGTTACGAAGGACTGATCTCCCTAAGTACGAGAAGTAAAGTCCATAGTCTCATGACTATTAAAGGTTTAAAGGTTAATATACTTGATAACCTAGGACATAGTTCAAGGTCTTATGACCCTCAGAAGAAATTTTTATTCTTGATTATTTTTCTTGATTCAAAGTTGAGCTTTCTATTATTCAGATTTCTTTGATTTCACTTGCATGTTATTATTGTCATATTTTTATACTTGCGGGCATTCGTGCTCAATCTTGCATAATAACATTGCAGCTAAGAATGAAAGATATGATGAACCTTCTAGTAGGAAGGGCAAAGGAAAAGCTAACAAGTGTTGAAGACTTGTGGTGTTATTGAAATGTTAAAGTTCAAAACTTATGTGTGATGATTAAGACTTATATGGTTACGTTTTCCGCAACAGAGATTTAAGGTTAAGTATAACCTGGGATTGATTATGCATTTACTATTTCAGATGTTGTAACCCTATTCTAGGAAGATGATGAATTATTTATCTATTTAATGAATTTCTATTATTATGGATAGATAGTCATATGATATTTGAACAGTGAACACCAAATCTTGTGAAAATTAAGATACCGGATTCGGGGGTGTCACATGTGCCACCACCACAAACTGAAATCCTATCTCATCTGGCCACTAAAAAGTTTTTTCATAGCAGCACAAGTTCACAAGCTAGGATATTTGTGGAGGCAAAGTTGGAAAAATGACCTAAAAATTGTAACCTATCAATTCTATAAATAGCAGCCTCATTTCTGGCCAAACCCACGAATTCTCTCCACCTAAACACTCATACTACCTGTCATAAGAAGCCCTATCAATAGCAAGATAAGAATCAAAACTTAGATAGCAAATTTTGCTTAAGAAAGGTACAAACCATGTGACGAACAAGATTTTTGTAATTTAATTAGAATATTTATTGAATTAAATAAATATTTTTTGATGATTTAATTATTGAATTAAATAATTAATTGATGAATTTATGGTAGATTAATTTAATTATATATGTTACATTAATTAAATTAATGTGGAGAATTTTATTATTCAAAGTATGTATTTAATTAAGCTTATTTGATTAAATTAATTAATTAATAAGCATAATGTTATTCTAATTAATTTAATGATTAATTAGATATTTAATAATGTGACATAATTAATAAATGAGAATTTTAATTATGTAACTATGTGAATTAATATGGAATTATTCTATTTTATTTAATTGATTTAAATAAGATTATTTGGTTAATTAGAAGTGTGACATTAAAACTATACTATAAGAAGATAATTAAATTAAATAGAAGGGAGATGTTAAAGAAGCAACCAAACAAGCCTTAAGGGAGTGGATTTCAGTTAACTCCCATTATGGAATTAACCGTCCCCACTACCCTGATAGTTATATGTATATATACTATACGTATATTATATTAGCCTTTACATATAATCAGTATTCATTATTTATAATATATCGTATATGTTTATCAGAGGAAACTAGAGAGAATTTTAGAGAAAAAAATTGTGAGTTGAAGAGAAGGCTAGAGATTCTAGAGTAATCATCATCATCTAAACAAACTAATAAGGGAAATCTCTTCATCTTTATGGTTATAATTCACGTTCTTATGTTTTCTCCTAAAAAATGTTTTAAAGTTCTCTGTGAAGAACTATTTTAATGATTAACTTGAGTTATGATCATATATGTAATAATATATGTTCATAGTATGTTTTCTATTATATATGTTTTAAAACAATCAAAACTACGTCATTATGTTTAAATTGGATTTTTATGATTTACAGAGTATAAAAGTTGTATATATGGCCCTTACGAACAATTGTATGCCATGAATTGTTTGTTTAATTTAAATTTGTCAGTAAATTATGATAATACATGTTAAACCAAAGAAAACAAACTTTAAACGGACGGATTTGGAGTTATAACGAATCAGTGACGTCAAATTTCGTGTTTTTCTTCAAAACCGTCAAGAACAGTAAGAACAGTGAAATTTCATGATTTGATTCGAGTAATTGCATGATTTAAGATGTTAAAAATATGTTAGTAACATTGTATGATGTTTATATGAAGTTTATACTTCATAGAAATCACGGTGCTAGTTTAATTTATATTTAATTAGAGTAATTGGCCTACGATCTGTCAAAAATTGCGAACTAGAGTTCCACCAGTAGGGGGCCCCGCCCCAGCAGGTACTCACAGGCATAAATCCTCACCCCAGTGGGGGTGGGTTCTATCTGGGACCTTACTTGGTGTCTGAGAAAATTTTCGAGACTGTTTTGACCTCATGTAGTAAATAAGTATAACTTCTTCATACGAAATCTAATTAATGCTATTCAGGATTATTCGGAAAGATAACGAGTAGACCTAAAACTTCTATATTTTTAATTTTTTTTGATTTGAAGTCGTTAACAGGGGTCAAAATGGACATCTTTGTGACTGATGCATATTTGGAGGCAATCGAAGGGACGTCGGACATGCACGTACGCAAGTGTAGTGCTCTCGACAATAAAAGATGTTGTTTTAAGTTATAAACATGAATATTATATGATTTGAAGTTCATGTTAATAAACTAATTAGTTATTGACATATATAAGATAATGTGAAGGTTCAAGTTAACAAACTAAGTGCGAACTTGAATATTGTGATTGTAAAACTTGATTATGATTGTTTGAAGGATTATACCTATATGATACGCATATTGTGAATTCATACTCATGTTATGTGGTTAGTTAATAAGTTAACACTATGAACCAAGTTATAAGTTTACTTAAATGAAAAGTTCAACAGTTGGACATAGAAGTGACGAAACTACTCGACATCGTATGAATACTGTAATGTGTAGGACGTTGAGGAATTGAATTGTAAGATTTGTAGTTTGCGCACGAGGCAAGTTTCTAAATCTTACTTTTACATTGAAGCAAGTATTTTATCCCTAACTTATTGTTGTTAAGAAAGTTTTCTTGTTTATACTCTTGAAGTTGAATAAGTGTTCTATTTCTTATTCTTATGTCAAACAAGTTTCTAAAACTCAAACTTTACTTTTATTGAGCATGTTTCTATTCTTGAAATACTATTATGATGCAAGTTCTTATCCTTGATTATTCAAGTTGATATTCCATATGATATGCTATAATACCTTTAAAGTATGATTCTAGTTATACAATACTCATTCAGTTGTATACTCTTTAGAAGTTATTATTCAAATTGAATATCGTTTATTGTTGAAATTTGTAAGACTAGCGAACCCTATTGATTCGACTAGTCCATAGTTGATGAACGTTCTAAATTCTAGAACTATTATTGAGCTTATCCAAATCAAACTTCCTTTGGTGCGGACTCTGATGTCAAACTGAGATGAACAACCCTACTATAGGGGATTGATGATGCTTTAGCGTTGAGATATTCTGCATAGTATTGGTACTAAGGGATGATCCCCCTATATACGAGAAGTAAAGTCCATAGTCTATGACTGTTAAAGGTGTAAAGGTAAACATACTTGACAACCTAGGACATGGTTCAAGGTCTTATGACCCTCAGATGTAAATTTTGATTCTCGATTATTCATTCTTAATTCAAAAGCCGAGTTTTCTTATTCAGAAGTCTTTGATTCACTTGCATGTTATTATATTGTTGTTATATTGTTATACTTGTGGGCAATCGTGTTCACTCTTGCGTGATAATAACATTGCAATTAAGAACTAAAGGTTCGACGAGCCTTCTTCTAGCAAAGGCAAGGGCAAGGTCAACAAGTGATGAAGACTTGTTGTTTATTTAATAAGTTTATGTTTAAGATTTATGTTAAAGTTATGTAAGACTTATTATTTATTTACGTTTTCGTATTTGAGATTTAAGGTTAGTACGACCTTGGATTGATGTATTTATATTCAGATGTTGTAACCCCATAAGGGGAGGATTTATTTCTATCTATTTAATGGTTTTCAATTATTATGGGTAGATAGACTTGATATTTGTACAGTGAACACCAAATCCCGTGGAAATTAAAGTACCAGGATTTGGGTGTGTCATAGGTTGGTATCAAAGCTGTAGGTTCATGAACCTTAAGTGGGGGAAAACTTTAGGACAATAGCCTTTTAAGAGATCGATAACATAGTAATGATAACTCTTATCGATTCTAATAAAGATAATAACTTACCTTATGTGCTATGTGTTTATACTTATGTACTCGAGTACCGATTAGTATCACGTAATAACTAAGACTTAAAATTTGATTTATCAGGATGTCGGATGTTGGAGGATCCAGTTAGCCTAGGAATGTTGTACCCCGAGTGGCTATTGAGGAGAAGCCCCGAGATATTTATACAGTCTAGGAGCAGTTAGTTCAACGACAGCCATCTCCTTTGATCACAATTGTTGGTCGGGAGCATGAGCCGATGTTTGACCCAGAGGAGGACTCTGAGGAGATTGAGATTCAGGTTGAGGCAACCGAGGAGGAGTATGAAGACCCTGAAGAGTTCCCACCGAACTCTATCAGTTCTGAGATGTACGATGAATTGTATGACGGTAACATAGAGTTACAGGATACTATTTAGGAGTATGAGCCAGTCTTTGGTCATGAGATTAATGATTTGTATAAGTTAAGTTTATAATTTAGTACAGTCGTAGTCTGTAGTGGTATAGATATAGTATCTGGGCTAAACGATTCCGTCAGAGAGCGGTGGTTAATACGAACTAACAACCGATCTAACTCAAAAACTAATTTGTTGGTTGTTTGTGGCAAAACCACTCGGTATACTATATTGAATATTGTTAGAGACTCGAAGTGTACTAAATATAACAAAAATGAAGAACGACATTAAAGAGGAATCAGTGAAGATTGTCATAGCAAAGGATGATTGGATGAGGGATTCATGACGTGCCTATCTTGCAGAAGATAAGGTTCGTGCAAAGAAAACAAAGATTGAGGAGACGGGTTATACGTTTCAGAATGCAATTGACAAGGCCCAGGATCGGGTGATGTACTATCCAGTCCAGTTCGAAGGTCTTCCCTGGTATATGCTAGATCGCAGGACGATGTTCCGCATTATAAAAGAAGAGCGTAGTAAAGCTTGTTCGACGCCTTAGTAGGCCGTATGAGGAACAGTTTGATTATGTGATAACTTATTTGATATTAATAAGGTAAATTCGATGTGCTTATAAACAGAGGAATATATTGATAATTTAAATCTTGAAGATTCTTTATCTCGGGATAATTGATGTAAATAGCAGTGATGCTATCTTTCAATGTTTAAAAACTTTTGATTAAAAAAAATATCATAGTTTACTTGAGATGTTATGTGATTAAATGATTATGTTAAAATGTTTAAGCTAAGTCTTAGATATTTAAAGATTGATTATAGATCTAATAAGCGTATATTTTAATAAAAATATGCCGCCGAGAGGACGCCCTAACCGTCGACCAGCCCAAGAAGGGTCAACGTTTAACAACGACGCCAATGCCAACGCGAACCATGCCCAGTAGTTGGTGAACTTGTTGATAGGAGCAAGGAATAACCAGTCGCAAGCTCCATTGATTATGTTATTTAAAGATTTCAAGGCAAGTGGGACCGCCAAAGTTTAGAGAATCCACGAGTCTGATAGAAGCACAAGCATGGGTTATGGAAATAGAGAAGGTTTTCGACGTCGTGAGAGTGAGTGAAGATCAGAAGACGGCTTACGCAACGTTTATGTTAAAGTTAGAGGCCAAGTTATTGGTGGCAGACAAACAAGGTCCGGGGAGGACAAGGTATGATAACCTGGAAAAGGTTTAAAGAAACATTTTTTGCTATGTACTACCCAATGAGTTCACAGAATCAGATGGAGGTATAGTTCCTAGAGCTAATGCAAGGTGACATGTTTGTGCCAGACTATGCTACGTGATTTAATGAGTTGGCTAGGTTTCGCCGCGAACCAAGTGCATACTGATGAGAGGAAGGCTATGAGATTCAAACAGGGACTGAAACCCTGGTTGTATAGCAAGGTGTCGATGTTCCAGTTGAACAACTTTGCAGAAGTATTGGAAAATGCTATTATTGTAGAAGGTGGGAGCGATGCTATGACAAAGTACAACCAAGAGCTGAAGAAGAAGAAGAGTGAAGGTAAGGGTAACAACAAGGCCAGTGGTAGTAACATTGGAGAAGGTAATAGTCAAAAGAGAAGGGGGAGAGATAACACATCGACTGAAAATCAGCAAGGAAGCTAGAAGAAAAGGATAGAAGCATATCCGACCTGCGGGAAGAATCACCTTGGGGTCTGTATGAAAGGAAAAGAGTTTGCTACGATTGTGGTCGAGGAAGCCACATAAGACCTAACTGCTCTAAACCTAAGAAGGGAGCCTATTTCACATGTGGATCAAAGGATCATCTGGAAAAGAATTGCCCTAAAAAGGTGTGAGGAGGGGCAGGAGCAGGAGGAAAAATATGGGAAGCAACAATGACAACGCCCTGACAATTTCAGGACCAACCGTAACAAATCAACCTACCGCCATAACATTCAACTTGACAGTACATGATGTTGTGCAGTCTTGTGATGAGGTGTCAAGGTATCATTCTGATCAATAAAGTTAATGCTTATATATTATTTGACTCAGGTGCTACTTGTTCATTTATGTCCGATGACTTTGCTAAGAACTTAGGATTTCCTAAAGATGAGTTAGAATATCCTACGAACATAGAGATTTTGAATAGGGAAGTGATCCCTGCTTAGTACGTACACAAGAACTGTAGGATGGATATTAAGGGTAACGTTATGAATGTAGATCTTATCCCGATTAGACTTGGGGAATTCGACGTTATTTAGGAATGGATTAGATATTCAATTATGGGGTAATAATTGATTGCCAGAGAAAGTGTGTTAACCTTATGACTCTATCAAAGGTGGTGTTTTGCAGGCAGCAAGTCGCCTAGACAAGCGAGTTGTCTGACTATGATGTAGGCCAGGAAGTTATTGAGACAAGGCTAAATAGGATATTTAGCCTACATAGTCAATAGTCGTAAAGAGAGCCCGAAATTAGTGGATATCCCGATCGTGACAGATTTTGTAGACGTATTTTCGAATGATTTTCCAGGACTTCCGCCTGAATAGGGAAGTAGAGTTTGTGATCAATTTGGTGCCAGGAACAACTCCAATATCGAAGACGCCGTCGGAAGTGAGAAGCTTTCTTGGATTAGCAGACCATTACAGAAGATTCACTCAGGACTTTTTCCAAGATCACAATCCGCTGATGAATTTGACTAGGAAAGCTGTGAAATTCGTTTGGACGGAGAAGTGTGAGGAAAGCTTCCAAGAGCTTAAGAAGAGGTTGAGTTCGGCACCTGTGTTTTCTCTTCCGGATGACACAGGAAATTTTGTAGTGTATAGTGATGCGTCACATAAAGGACTATGATGTGTGCTTATACAAAACGGCAGGGTCATTGCATATGCATCACGACAATTGAAGGACTATGAGAAGGGGTATCCGACCCATGATTTGGAGTTGGATGCAGTGGTATTTGCTTTGAAGATCTGAAGACGCTATCTCTTTGGGGAGAAGTGTGAAATATATACAGACCACAAGGGTCTGAAATATATTTTTACATAAAAGGATTTGAATATACCCCAGAGAAGATGGTTGGAGTTAATTAAGGACTATGATTACGAAATCTTATACCATCCGGGCAAAGCAAATGTTGTTGCCGACGCCTTAAGCAGAAAGGGTAGGGAGAAATTGACGATGTTGACTGCTCAGGGAGGAGCTAATTTCAGCAATGGAGAAGCTGGACTTGGAAGTGAAGTATCTGATGGAAATTAGCGAGAAGTTGTTCCAGATATAGACTAGTACAACTCTATTGGATAAGGTTAAGGAAGCTCAACTTCAGGACCAAGATCTGTGAGAAGGTAAGGAAGAAGATATCTGAATGAACCGAACCGAGATTCAAGATAGACAGTGAGGGACTGCTGAGATTTGGGAATAGAGTTTGGGTACCGCTAGTGCCAGAGATTAAGGAAGATATTTTGAGCGAGGCTCATAGCTTACGGTATTCGATTCACCCCGGTAGTACCAAGATGTACCAAGATCTTCGACAACATTTCTGGTGGCCAATTTTGAAACGAGATGTTGCAGAGTGTGTTGCAAAGTGTCTGACATATCAGAAAGTGACAGAAGAACATCAGAAGTCTAGTGGTTTGTTACAACCTTTAGAGATCCCAGAATGGAAATGGGAACATATACAATGGATTTCGTGGTTGGCCTCATGATGACTCAAAAAGGCTACGACGCAGTATGGGTTATCGTTAACCGATTGACAAAATCCGTACACTTCCTTCAGATCAGAATCAGATTCAACTTAGACTAGTTGGCAAGGTTATATGTGAAAGAGGTTGTTTTGAGACACGGATTTCCGGTGTCAATTGTTTTCGATAGCGATCCGCGCTTTACATTGAACTTCTGGACGCGACTACAAGAGTGCATGGGGACACAGTTAAGAATGACTACGACTTATCACCCTCAGATAGACGGGTAGCGAAAGAACGATCCAGACTTTAGAAGATATGTTGAGAGCGTGCATCATGGATTTCAAAGGAAATTGGGATGACCACTTACCGCTCGTTGAATTCGGTAACAATAATCCGTTACCACGCTAGTAATGGCATGCAGCCTTACGAAGCGTTGTACGGCAGAAAATGTAGAACTCCACTGTACTGTGATGAAGTTGGCAAGAGGCAATTACTAGGTCCAGAGTTGGTACAGCAAACAGCAGAGATAGTCAAAGTAATCCGAACAAGACTGGTAGCAGCTCAGGAAAGCAAAAGAACTACGCCGATCCACACCGTAAGAATATTGAATTTGAATCGGGTAGCTTCGTATTTTTGAAAGTCTCTCCCCGGAAGGGAAAGACCATATTCGGTAAGAAGGAAAAATTGAGCCGAGGTTCATTAGACCCTTTGAGGTTCTGTGTAGGATTGGAGAAATCGCATATGAGGTAGCCTTACCTCTAGCGCTAGAAAATATCCACAACGTCTTCCATGTTTCAGTTTTATGACCCTACAAACCCGATTACAAACATGTGATTGAATATAAACCCCTACAATTTGAGAAAGACTTATCCTATGAAGAAATTCATGTTCAGATTGTTGACAGGAAAGAGAAAGTTCTTAGAAATAAAGTTATACCTTCTGTTAAGGTAATTTAGAGGAACCACAACGCTGAAGAAGCTACGTAGGAACTCGAAGAGCATATGATGAAGAATTACCAGCATTTATTTGCTTAAATTATATGTAAGCGATTTTGGGGACAGAATCTTTGTAAAGGGGGGAAAATGTAACCGGACGAAATTTTTAATTGAACCGTAATTCTGGGGACAGAATCTTTTTAAGGGGGGAAAGATGTGACGAACAAGATTTTTGTAATTTAATTTGAATATTTATTGAATTAAATAAATATTTTTCGATGATTTAATTATTAAATATAAATAATTAATTGATGAATTCGTGGTAGATTAATTTAATTATATGTGTTCCATTTATTAAATTAACGTGAAGAATTTTATTATTCAAAGTATGTATTTAATTAAGCTTATTTGATTAAATTAATTAATTAATAAGCATAATGTTATTCTAATTAATTTAATGATTAATTAGATATTTAATAATGTGACATAATTAATAAATGAGTATTTTAATTATGTGACTATGTGAATTAATGTGGAATTATTATATTTTATTTAATTGATTTAAATAAGATTATTTGGTTCATTAGAAGTGTGCCATTAAAACTATACTATAAGAAGTTAATTAAATTAAATAGAAGGGAGATGTTAAAGAAGCAACCAAACAAGCCTTAAGGGAGTGGGTTTCAGTTAACTCCCATTATGGAATTAACCGTCCCCACTACCCTGATAGTTATATGTATATATATTAAACATATATTATATTAGCCTTTACATATAATCAGTATTCATTATTTACAATATATTGTATATGTTCATCAGAGGAAATTAGAAAGAATTTTAGAGAAAAAAATTGTGAGTTAAAGAGAAGGCTAGAGATTCTAGAGTAATCATCATCATCTAAACGAACTAACAAGGGTAATCTCTTCATCTTCATGATTATAATTCACGTTCTTATGTTTTCTCTATGAAAAGTGTTTTAAAGTTCTCTATGAAGATCTTTTTTAATGATTAACTTGAGTTATGATCATATATGTAATAATATATGTTCATAGTATGTTTTATATCAATTATATATATTTTAAAACAATCAAAACTATGTAATTATGTTTAAATTGGAGTTTTATAATTACAGAGAATAAAAGTTGTATATATGGCCCTTACGAACAATTGTATTCCATGAATTATTTGTTCAATTTAAATGTATCTGTAAATTATGATAATACATGTTAAACCAAAGAAAACAAACTTTGAACGGACGGATTCGGAGTTATAACGAATCTGTGACGTCAACTTTCGTATTTTTCTTCAAAACTGTCAAGAACACCAAGAACAGTGAAATTTCATGATTTGATTCGAGTAATTGTATAATTTAAGATGTTAAAAACATGTTAGTAACATTGTATGATGTTTCTATGAAGTTTATACTTCATAGAAATCACGGTGCTAGTTTAATTTGCATTTAATTGGAGTAATTGGCATGCGATATGTCAAAAATCGCGAACCAGAGTTCCACCAGCAGGGGGCCCTACCCCAGCGGGTCCTCACAGGCATAAAGCCACACCCCACCGGGGGTGGGTGCTATTCGAGACCTTGTTTGGTGTCCGAGAAAATTTTCGAGACTGTTTTAACCTCATGTAGTAAATAAGCATAACTTCTTCATACGAACTTTGATTAATGCGATTCAGAATGATTCAAAAAGATAACGAGTAGACCTATATAACTTTCATTCTTTTTGTTTTTTGATTTGAAGTCGTTAACAGGGGTCAAAATGGCCATCTTTGTGACTGATGCGTATTTGGAGACAATCGAATGGCGTCGGACGTGCACGTACACAAGTGTAGTGCTCTCGATAATAAAAGATGTTGTTCTAAGTTATAAACATGAATATTATGTTGATAAACTAATTAGTTATTGATATGTATAAGATAATGTGAATGTTCAAGTTAACAAACTAAATGCGAACTTGAATATTGTGATTGTAAAACTTGATTATGATTGTTTGAAGGATTATACCTATATGATACGCATATTGTGAATTCATACTCATGTTATGTGGTTAGTTAATAAGTTAACACTATGACCCAAGTTGTAAGTTGACTTAAATGAAAAGTTCAACAGTTGAACATAGAAGTGACGAAACTAATCGACATCGTATGTGTAAGACCCCAACTTTTATGAATAAAATTGAATTTCCTCTATATATTTTTGAAATAGTAAGGGGTTGATTTGATTAATGTGGTAAGTTATGGGTAAAATGTGCAAATATTTTAAAATAAGCAAGTGATTATAAAATATTCATTGTTGTCGGGGAATATTCGTTTGGTCGTGAAATATTCTTGATGTCGGGGAATATTCGTACGATGGCGCAACCATTTGTGGGCCCCATAACAGAAAACTGTCGAATGAAGAAAACGACAAAAATGAGTTTTCTAAAAATAACGGCGTAGTTGTTACCGTTAACACTGTTGGAATACCCGGTGGTTAAAGTAAAGTAATACGCGTTGTTGCCCAGTAACACACGGTATTACACAGTATTTTATATTATTGTTGTTTTAATAATTGTCACTGCAAAATATTATACATTATCAAATCAATAATTTATATTATTTGAATAATATTATTAGACAACATTATTGGCAATGTCTAGGAAGTTCTATCTAGGAAAGGGGTTAGCTAATCTAATTGTGCGCCAGTAAGGAGAAATTCTTATTCGGAAAGCCCCCTCTTCCCTAGGAACGACCTGATTGTCATTATTGTGATTCTGTAATATTATTTGTAAATAAATAATTATTGATAAAAATGATAAAGAAATATTTATTTAATGGAGAAATTTTTTAAAGAGACAATTATTAAGAGTTGAAATTTTATCTTCTACGATAAAATAATTCATTCAAATATATTATTGTAATATTACATTATAAGTGTATGATGTAATAATATAATAATATAATAATGGTGATATTTTTACAATGAATGCACGATATATGAATAAAATGAGGAGGAAGAGAGCAAATTGGGTCCTGAATATTTTTGTTACAAAAACATATTAAATATGTTGGTGGGCCCCATTTTTGACTGAAATTTGGTTATCGCCTGCAAGTTCGTCCGTATGTAAATTTGGGTCATTTTTCTTTCGAAATTTGAAAAACTTTCTTCTACAAAGTTGTAGATAATTAAATTTCATACGTAATGGACATAAGATTCGTATTTTTCTAATAAAATGACTATTTATTATGAATTATTAAAGTTCCGGAATATTGGGTCTGAATTGATTTTTGGGGTTATAAATATATTTTTTAAGAAAAACTTTTTTTGTGTGGGTGGGCCCACTTGTGGAGTGCTGAGTATGGTCAATGTTGTAAGTGAAAAATAATAATATATTTTATTAAATTTTCTGCTTTAGTGTTCTAAGCATTTTTCTATAAATAAGGTGCTTAGGTTAGAATTGAAAATCACACCAGAATCAGAAGTTTATTCTCTCTATAATATCGAGCTTATTTTTGTGAGTATTTAGATACTTTGTGAGTTGATATGCAGTGCAAGTTTCTTCAGCATTATATCAGTTATTCTAGTCAGAAGTACTATTCTTTTGAGGTAAGGGATGTTATTTTTTTCGTAAATGATGTTATTTTTCTCAATATCATTACACCGAAATATTGATATGAATTTTATTGTAAATTTTTATCTTTTCATGTCGGGGTTACTATTCATGTATACTGCACTATTCACGTATACGGCATTATTCATGAATACAGTACTATTCACAAAAAAAATAAATTTTCTTTTCTTTGTCCAAGTTGGCTGTTATGGTTCCTATCTTTGATTGGATCCAAGTTTTGAACTTTATTCTTGAATTTTGCTTCATAATTGATTATTATAGAGTATTCTTGAATTTGGACAAACTAAATTACGAATCCCTAATCTTTGTCCTTTATTTCACTGGATTCGTTATTTAAAATATTTTTCATCATCTTCAGTCTTAAATGGTGATACAAAAGAATATCTTTGGCCTGTAGTGCAAAGATGAATGGTTACTTGATGAATATCTTTGGCCTGTAGTGCAAAGATGAATGATTACCCGATGAATATCTTTGGCCCGTAGTACAAAGATGGACAGGCATTGAGATGAACATGACCAACTGTTGATACAAATGAATATCTTTGGCCCGTAGTGCAAAGATGAATATTTAATTCAAGATATATATTGATTGATGTTACAGAGATAAAATATTGATTATGGACTTTTAAATCATAGAAGATAGTAGACATTATTTCCTACTTAACATTTCTGATGCATTGTTACTTCCGCTGCAGTTGTTGATCTAAAACTTGTTGTCCATAATATTTTATTGATTTGTTGAAGACTAATGATAAATTATTCTTTATTATCTTAGTCATAATATTTTTTACTGGGCTAGTTGAGCTCACCCTTTACTTCTATTGTCCTCTTTAGAAAATGAGAATGTGGTAGGGACTAGTCTGGGAACAGAGTGATGGTCCGAGTTAAAGTAGTAGAAGTCCTCACTATTTTTGTAAAATAGTGTGATAATAATTGTAATGAGGACTTAATTTGAGTGTTTATATTTTCTACATATTTGTATTGACACTCACAGTTGTCTGGTCGTATTTTTCATGACCTTTTGTTATAAAAGATTGTATTTAAATTCTAGTACCATGTATTTGGCGACTCAGAATGGGTTGGTTGGATTGAACCTATTCTAGGGGCGTCACAGTTGGTATCAGAGCTTAGGGATATAGGTCTCTGGCGGAGATCGGGGAATAGAACTAGGAGGGGAGAGACTAGTAAATTCTTCACTAGTGTGTCATATCTAAGTTTATTTGCTATTAAATTGGTGATTCGGAGCATAGGGTTAATATGTGATATGTTAATTTATTTAATTAACCCTTGTTTTATGGCAGTATTTGAGAATGACAACTAAAAATATTAACAATGGAGTGAATGAGACTGTGGAGACACCTTTAATCACCAACCAGGAGAACGTGCAATATGAAGGCAATACTCCTCCTGTAATGGAGTGAATGAGACCGTGGAGACAACCCGAATTTTAAAAATTATTAAAATAAAAATTTAATGAATAAAATTCTTATTATGACGTGTTTTGCATTTAAGTAAATATATATATTCATATATATTAGGATGATGAGGTTTAATAGTTAATTTAACTATTGAAAAAATTAAATAAAATTATTACGAAAATGAAATTAACTGAATAAGATTAGTTAATTTAATTAAGTTGAAATTATATTATGAAATAATATAATTTGATTATTATGCCTTGTTGGCACTATAATTGTTATGAATTAAATTTCATAAATAATATGAGTAATTCACTTAATTAAAATAATGAATTAATGTGAATATATTAATTTTAATAAAATGAGAGAGTAATGTATGTTACATATAAATGTAATATGTTAATATGTTATGATTGTGAGGTTCGTAAATAATTAAAATATTTATCAAATAAAATAAATATTTTAATTAAAATATTTATGGAGTAAAATAAATATTTGATGGAAATATTCTAATTTAATTTAATAATTAAATTAAAGGATTGATTTGTTGAATAAAATTATAAGTGTATTGGCTAAGTGAATGTTGTGTTGGAAAAATGAGGAATATGATTTAATTAAATTGGGTGTGGCATTTGTAATCATACAATAAGCGAATTATAAAAATGAATTAAAAGGAATTAGATTGAAGCTAGCCAAACAAGGTCCTATGACTCTTGGTGGGTTGTAACTGCTGAGACTTTGTGTGTGTAACTGACAAGTCACGTATTCATCAGTTGGGGTTACGCTCATTATTTTCATAAGACAGAGTTAGGGAAAATTGAGAGAGGGTGAGAGTTCTCTGTGAGTCTTTGAGAGGAAGTATGGGAATTCAAAGGAGAAGAAGAGGATTAAGCAAGCAATTCCTATCATTTAGCGATTCCAAGATAAAATTAAAAGGTAATAACCTAGCCCTAAAACTTTAGTTTTGGTTTCTTGAGTTTTTCTCTGTAATTGAATTTTGGAGGAGGATTTATCAAGAAGTTGAAATATATATGTTCTTAGATATGTATAATTCATTCTATGTCATCTATAATTGGTTTTTAAGTAATCAAATTCATGTATTTATGTTAAAGAAGAGGAATTTAAGTTTTGAAGCTTATATGCTTGGGTTGGGTTTTTCTTCTGATTGTTGTTGTTATTGTTGGTTGTGGTTGCTCACGAATGTTATTAAGAGACTCTGTAAGCCATTAACACCTTTAAAGTCGAACAAAAACAAAGAAAGATCTGAACCTTTGCTTAATGGAGGATAATTTGGATAAAATGGAACCTTGGACTATCCGGACCTTTAGAGGACTGTAGTTGCTATTTTTTGCGTTGGTTTAGCTTGTTGTTGATGTGATGTTGTACTTCCATGAGTTACGAAGATAACCCAGTTGGAAGGAAGCAAAAACATGCAAAAACGGATTTGCAGCGATGGTTTTAGTGAAATGTATCAAGAGTGTAAAAATAGAGTATGAACTAAGTATTTTGGCTTAGGATTTGGATTTGTTAATGTTAATGGGTAGCTCTAAATTTTTGATATGTTATAGCCCCATAAGTTAGGAGTGCATAGAGTTCGAAATGAACCAATTTGAGCGTGTATAGAAGAAGTTATGAAGATCAGAGTCGGTTAGGTCAAATTTTTGCGATTGCAAAAAATTTGCAGAATGATGAACTGATGAACGAAGAAGCTGCGCCTTTCATAAAGCTAAAATGGACGCAGCTACGCCGGACACGTGTCAGGCGCAGACTTACTCGAGTGTACTATTTTGACATACTATAGTAAAATGGGCATACCTTTTTCATACGAACTCCGATTGAGGAGATTCAAGATGATTCAGAATGAGGAAGAATAGACCTACAACTTTCATTCTTTAACCTTTTCGATTTGAGGTCGTTAGCAGGGGTCAAAATGGTCATCTTGGGGACTGATTCGTATTCGGAGGCAATCAGAGGGTGTCGGGCATGCACGTATGCAAGTGTAGTGTTTTTGACGATAAACGATATTGTTCTAAGTTATAAAACATGAATGTTAATAAGTATAATGATGCTTTACATTAATAAATGATGTATTAGATAAGTTATATAAACACACTAAGCATACACAA
Organism: Panax stipuleanatus; assembly: GCA_020205555.1. Taxonomy (NCBI): domain Eukaryota; kingdom Viridiplantae; phylum Streptophyta; class Magnoliopsida; order Apiales; family Araliaceae; genus Panax; species Panax stipuleanatus. The sequence goes on along the minus strand of CM035122.1, from coordinate 34,482,139 downwards.
GAGAGACGATTCGGACGTGTGATGAATGAACGTCGAAACGTCATGACAAGTGTTAATGAACGTAAAAAAGTGTTTTAATTCAAATGAAATGAACATTATAAGATATGAAATGGGGTTAATATAAAACTAATAAGTAGTTCTAGCAAGACTTAAACACTTGAATGAATTTCGAATATTACTAAAAAGAAATATAGTGAGATATAAGTCGAAAGTTAACACAATTTAATTGAACATTGTGTATTAATTAACAGGAAGGATTATGAGATGTAGAGTAAAGTTTATATTACAACTACTATGCGTTGCTATGTGACTAATAGTTGATGTACATGATTATATAATTGTGTAGGGCACATGAAGTGCAGATAGCTGTAAGCTGTTAATCTATTATTGGTAAACAACGATCAAAGCAAGTCTTTCAGTTCCTATTTGCTATGTGAACTTGATGATGAACTGTTTTAAATCTTTATTTCAAAGAGCATGATGTGTTACATATATGTTGAAAGTATGAAACGTTAAAGTCAATTTATGACTATGTTGATTGAGTAATGAATGTTAATTGAGTAAGGAACTCAATCTTTATACTTGTTATATGAACTGCATCATGTATGTTATGTTAGTCCAATGCTTATGAGATGTATGTTGAGTATGTGGTTATGTGCTATGTAGATGCATGAAACTGTTAGATATTGCTGAGCTGTCGAGCTCAATCTTGCAAATAATCACTTTTGCAGGTTAGGGATTCAAGGTAACGCTATGTACTACTTGTAAGAAATGAATCAGATGTAATGCTTGAAGATTTATATACTTTGACTGAATTGTTATTATTTTGGACCATGTTTAAGGTTCTAGATAATGTATTTGATAATGTATGATGGTTAATAGTTGTTGTGTTGTAAAGTTCAATTTTATCTGATGTACAAAGGATATTGAACCTGGTTGTAAGTTTTTGTTTATAATAACTCTTACGAAGTGATTAATTAAATAAATTTGAATCAAAGATATGTAACGGTAAAGGTTGCAATTCAGGACAATAAAGAAAGAAATGTGTAAAAGTTTTAATTATTTTGCATTTTTAGTGATTGTATCATCGAATAATGATGTAAAGTTAGAATAAGGTTGTATTGTTAACGACCGATGTCGAGAATTATATTATATGAATTTTGGGGTCGTTACATTTGGTATCAGAGCTGATAGGTTATACATGTTAGGTAAGAGTACCTTAGGCTATGACCTTAGGTTATAAGAAGTTAAGTTTAAGTTACGTATGTTAAAAAGGTGATTCTTTTCACATACGTAGATGTATAGGATGAGTTAAGTCCTAGAAATGTTATAAGAAGAAGATTAGAATGACGAGGAATAAAACTCGAATAAAATATTAAACTATATGAATGAAATTAGAATTCTTAAAGGAGGAGTTGTTTAATAAACAAGAAGGTTTAAAAGAAGAATTATGAAGAGATATAAAGATAAGAATCAAGAGTTGCTTAACTCCAATAATCAAGATGACGAATAACGATTAATAGACAAAGTCTATAATATTAAAAGCATAAATGAAATCATGATATGACATGATGAATGGAAAAGATAAGAAGTTTGTAAAAACAAGACTGATAATGAGATAAAAAAAAAGAATTACAAGGGAGATGATTATAGAATAAGATCACATCGTGATCTTTTTAAAGTTATAAAGACAGATGGTCTGTAATGATTGAATAGTTATAATTTGAGACTATAACGAGAATGTACTATGATATAGTACGAGATTAACTCACGAGGAGTTATAAATGATGAGATACAGCAGTCTGTATCGAGCATAGAACTAGAAGTTAAGAGTAAGATAGAGTTAAGTGGGATTTCAACTGAGGACTCATGTGATTGCTGAGTTGTACAAACCTATGTATGGGCAGGGATTTTGTGCGTAGACTTGGTTTATCATATTGATAATCATTAGGAATATTGGTGTCGCGCTATCGATATATATATGGTGAGAATGTGATTCTTGTCCCATGTTTATATTTGATCGTTAGAGTCAATAGAGATTAGATTAGATGATATTAAGATTACATTAGATAATCTTAAGGTTAGGCGAGTTCTTAAAACTCATACTTATGGTAAGTTCGTGACTCATAGTCGTATGTATGTTTTTGAACCCCTAAGCATATGGACAGTCTCTGATTAGTTCTTTGACTACGTGTTGCTAGGACAAGTTCTTAAACTCATATTATTGTGAGAACTTCCTGAACTTCCAAGTATGGTAAGTTTGATGAACTATACTGGGTATAGAGAGGTTATGGTATAGAAAGCATTGATGTTATTAAGATAGATAGAATGATTAAGTAATGATGGAGTAAAGATTTAATTGATGGAGAAAGTTTTTATATTCTAAATCTCCTAGCTTTGTTAGATTTTCAAAATTTATTGACTTCGTGCTGATGTTGCACTTCTATTTTCATGAAAAACATTGGATCAAATGATGGAACCAATAGATTTTTAAAATAGTGCTATTATTCAAATGTCTATGCTAATTTCTGCAGCTAGACAAAAATGATTTAAAATTTTTAAAATATATTTTATATATTCTATGCATCATTTGATATGGTATACAAATAATAATCAAGGAAGTTATCATTGCAGTTAATGTTGGGTTTGTACGAAATCGTGATGCAATCAAATTACAAAAATTAGCGGAAGCATGGTATATCAGAGTTTAAAAAATTTCTACAAAACCATTACCCGGATCATCCTTTATGCAAATTATTAATTTAAAACGATAAATAAGAAGTTATGGAATCATACCCTTGTAAAACGAATCTTCACAGGTACGAGTTCAACTCCTTGTTCTTCGTGATCTCCTTGAATTTCCCGGGTTAGATTCCTTCCTTTGATCAACGTTAGCCACCCAAGTATTTGGCCTCTAAAGGTGATCCACCAAGGAAGATGAATTATCAAGAAGGAGGGTGGTTGGCTTAGTTTTCTATCCTCTATAGAAAAGGAGTACTCTCCAACAATTGGAATTGCCTCAACTGATATCTATTATAAGACTTTTCTTATATAGATATTGGTCAACCATTCTAATCCTATTAGACATGGGATTTCTTTTAATTAATTAAACTCCTTTAATTAATTTAGGCTTCCCACCACATGGGAAATAATTAATTAAATTTATTTAATTAATTTGTCTCCTAATCTTATTAGGAATAAATGAGAGTACTAATATTAAATTAATTACTAAACTCCTTTAGAAATTAAAATAATAATAATTGTAATAATATTAATAAGACTTCTCTTATTAATTTATATTTAATATTTCCAAAATATTAAATAATAAATATTAAGCTATTTAATTTATTCTATTACTATAGATTAAATTAATTACACTTAATGCATTATTACGATTATGCCATTACCTTCTTAAATAATTATTCTTCCTTTTATGGTGTGACCATTTAGGTTCTATATATTAAACCGGTTGTGAATAAATTAATTAGAACAATTCTAATCTTATTTAAATAAATAAATTAAACTAATAATCTATTTAAATAAATAATATTTATTCTACAATAGGGATAAGCCTCCCTAGCGATCAACGACTTTCCAGATAATATAGATTTCAACATTAATCATAAAAGAACCTGTGAGTAAATAGTTACCATGCAATTCAATCCTTCCACCATACAATGTCCCTATTAAATATAAGACATGAATTTACTGTCAAGTCTTATTTTATTTAATTATATGTATTTCGATTAGAAAATGCACAACTCCAAATAATGCAAATTAGAAACTCCTTTCTAATTTCATTTTACCTTGGCCAAGGATTCCTGGGTTGTCATTTAACGAATCACATAGGACATATCTCCTCTTTTACTAGAGGTGGTAGATTCTTTATTGATCATTCATTATCTCCATATGTAACTCATTATACCCAAGCATACCCTTTTATATACCCTAAAGGACTTTAAGGAATAAGTCAAAGTATAATTCATTACATACAAGATACTATGATGATCTCAAGTCCAAGGATCACTTGTACTACTATCACATTAGGAATTCCTATTGACAGGCGAGTAAAACTCCATTAGGTATTCCATAGCGAGTCACGTTCAGTGAACTTATTCTCCAATAAGCACCTACATACTTGCTTTAGTGTCTCCACACAAATGATCATGAGATCAATCATCCTCATCCAATGAGCAATCAGCATATGTACCAATCTATCCGGATTTACTAATCCCCTTTTTAGTAATCCCACGATTGGGAACTATTTTAGTTTTAGAGTTTTGTAAGAATTTAGATCTCATTAGCATGATCATCATCATGATTCTAAAAGCATTGCTTAAAACTATAGGTTATTTACATATTATAAAAACAGCACCATGTAGATAATTAAATGCCTTTAATAAATAAATATTTTATTAATAAATAAATAAGATTGTTTACAAAGTACGTGCTTTATCATCATACATGATTGGCTTGTATGCACACTACTATCAATCTCCCACTTGCACTAAAGCCAATCGCCTATGGTATCTCATACCCATCTTCTCTAAGTGACGATCAAACTGCTGTTGTGTTAAAGCTTTAGTAAATGGATCTGCAATGTTGTCTTGAGAGTCTACACGCTCCAAGGTGACGTCTCCTCTTTCAATGATCTCCCTGATCAAGTGAAATCGCCGCAACACATGTTTAGATTTTTGAATGAGACCTTGGTTCCTTAGCCTGTGCAACTGCTTCCTGTGTTGTCACAGTAAACGGGAACTGCTTCTCCAATGCTAGGAACCTATACCAAGTTCAGTTATGAACTTCTTCATCCAAACAGCTTCCTTTGCAGCTTCACTTGCAGCTATATACTCTGCCTCTGTCACTGAATCAGCAACTGTTTGCTGCTTGGAACTCTTCCAACTCACTGCGCCTCCGTTCAAGGTAAAAACATACCCCGAAACAGATTTACTGTCATCTTGGTCCATTTGAAAACTTGAATCTGTGAAGCCCTCGAGTTTTAATTCAGACCCACCGTAGACAAGAAAAATATCCTTAGTCCTTCTCAAGTATTTTAGGATATTCTTCACTGCCTTCCAGTGTTCTTCTCCTTGATTCGACTGATATCTGCTCGTTACACTAAGTGCATGAGCAACATCCGGTCTAGTACATATCATACCGTATATGATAGATCCTATTGCAGAAGCATAAGGGATCTTACTCATACGGGTTCTCTCCTCAGGTGTCTTTGGGGCCTGTTTCTTGCAGAGATGTATTCCATGGCTCATCGGCATGAGACCTCTTTTGGAATATTCCATGCTAAATCTCTTTAGCATTGCATCAATGTACGTTCCTTGGGATAAACCAAGCATCCTTTTAGATCTATCTCTATAGTTCTTTATCCCTAAAATATAGGATGCTTCTCCCAAGTCCTTCATGAAGAAGTGTTTAGATAACCAGATTTTAATCGATTGTAGCATAGGAATGTCATTCCCTATCAGTAATATATCATCAACATATAATACAAGGAATAAACTGCACTCCCACTAACCTTCTTGTACACACATGGTTCATCGTCGTTTTTGATAAAATCAAACTCTTTGATTGTCTCATCAAAATGAATGTTCCATCTACGAGAAGCTTGCTTCAATCCATAAATGGATCGTTGTAGCTTACAGACTTGATTTGTTCCAACCTTTGAAACAAATCCCTCTGGCTGTGTCATATACACATCCTCCTCAAGTTTTCCATTGAGGAAGGCCGTTTTCACGTCCATCTGCCAGATCTCATAGTCGTTATAAGCTGTAATCGCAAGCAAAATCCGAATGGACTTGAGCATAGCTACTGGTGAAAAGGTTTCATCATAGTCAACTCCTTGTCTTTGTTTGAAACCTTTTGCAACCAGTCGGGCCTTATAGGTCTCTACCTTGCTGTCCGCTCCAGTCTTTCTTTTAAAGACCCATCTACACCCAATAGGCTTAATGCCTTCAGGTACGTGAAACCAAAGTCCATACTTTGTTTTCATACATGGAGTCCATTTCGCATTTCATAGCTTGAAGCCATTTTCCTGAGTCTTTATTACTCATAGCCTGTTCGTAATTCAATGGATCATCATCATTCATGATGTGTACCTCATCGTCATCCTCTATAACGAATCCATACCTCTCAGGTATCTTCGGTACTCTTCCAGATTTACGAACAGGGTGTGGTATAGTAGGTTCTTCTACTTGGTCAGGTACCTGACTTTGATCCGTGGTAATTTGTGGTTCTTGAACTTCTTCAAGATATATCTTATTCCCACTGACCCCTTCATGGATAAACTCCTTTTCCAAGAAGGCAGCATGTTTCGCAACGAACACCTTTTGATCAGTTGGATAATAGAAATAATACCCTAAAGTTTCTTTAGGGTATCCCACAAATCTACACTTATCGGATTTAGTTTGTAGCTTATCATTTTTAAACTTTTTGACATAAGCTGGGCAACCCCAAGTCTTAACATGCTTAAGATTTTGTTTCCTCCCCTTCCACATCTCATATGGAGTCTTTGGGGCGGATTTGGTAGGTACCTTGTTAAGTAGGTATGCAGCCGTTTCTAGGGCATATCCCCAGAAAGAAATTGGAAGGTCGGTAAAACTCATCATGGATCGAACCATGTCCAACAGTGTTCGATTTCTCCTTTCAGATACTCCATTTAACTGTGGTGTACCTGGAGGAGTCCATTGTGAGATTATACCATTTTCTTTGAGACAATTGAGAAACTCACCGCTTAAGTATTCTCCACCTCGATCTGATCGAAGTATCTTTATACTCTTGCCCGTTTGTTTCTCTACTTCACTTCTGAACTCTTTGAACTCTTCAAATGATTCTGACTTGTATTTCATTAAATACACATATCCAAATCTTGAGTGATCATCAGTGAAAGTAATAAAATAAGAATACCCACCCCGTGCACTTGTTGTCATAGGTCCACAAACGTCTGTGTGAATCAATGCCAACAACTCTGTAACTCTTTCTCCTTTTCCACTAAAAGGAGATTTAGTCATTTTACCCATGAGACAAGAATCACAAGTTGGATATGATTCATAATCAGATAACTCAAGGAGCCCATCTTTATGCAACTTGGATAATCTTGTTTCATTGATATGACCGAGTCTACAGTGCCACATGTAGGTATAATTAATATCATATCTTTTCCTTTTCTTAGTTTGTTCAATTTGAAAAATATTTTCTTGTAAGTCAAGTGTATAAAGTCCATTTCGCAAATTTTCAACACCATATAAAACATCGTCTTTATAAATAGAACAACTATTGTTCTTTATAACAACGTTAAATCCTTCCATATCCAATACAGAAATTGAAATAATGTTTTTAATAATATTCGGAGCATAATAACAATTATTAAGATAAATGGACTTGCCCGAAGGTATTGCTAAATAATAAGTTCCTACAGCTAATGCAGCAACCTTTGCTTCATTTTTCACTCGTAGGATCACCTCATCATTGTTCAGCTTTCTACTTCTGACCAGTCCCTTCACATTATTACATATGTGAGAACCACAGCCGGTATCCACTACCCAAGTAGAATTTTGACTTTCTAAAAAATTAATTTCAATCATGAACAAACCTTGATTGGAAGTCGAAGCTTCTCCAAGCTTCTTCTTTGCCAGAAATTTCTTGCAATTCCTCTTCCAATGACCCGGCTCGTTGCAATGGAAGCACATTCCTTTGCTAGCTGGATCAGATTTCTTTTGTTCCTTTATGTTCACTTTGCCCTTGGTCATCCGAGATCGGAAGAGCTCCTTAGATATCTCATATCTAGCAGTCCTACTTTGTTCACCATACAACTCCTTGAGGTGAATCAACATAGTAGGAGCATCCATGTTTTCGTGTTGACGCTGAAGCTCGTTATTCATGGATGCGAGCATGATGCATTGAGCCACAGATGCATCATCTTGCCACTTTACAATGGTGGCAATCTCTTCCTCAACGGCTAGTTTCTAGAACAGTTCCAGGGACAAGTGATTTTAGGACATAAGAAATCTTTTCAGCGGTGAGAACTATTCTCAAATTTCTTAGCCAGTCCGTATAATTCGGCCCGGTAAGCTTATTAGCATCAAGTATGCTTCGCAGTGAAATTAGTGATTTTGACATTTTTAAAATTCTGCATGTGAAAAACAACATTTTAGCAAACATTCATTTTATTAATTTTGCATACCAAAATAAATTTAGGTCTTTATTTTAAATTGGTATCTCCCACTATTTTTATCAAACTATATTACCCTCACTTATATAGTTCGGCAACATCTAATTAAAGATTTGCTAGTGAGAATAAGGATCCCATTTCAAATGTATATAACCTTGTGGATAGCACAACAAGCGATATACAAATAAATAGGTAGACAACTCTTGTCAATTACATCACTATATAACTCCTTTTATTTTGCCTCTTAAATCATAATGGTCAAGTGTGTGCACATCCGAACTAAAATGATTTAAGTTAAGTCCAGCCTAGCACTTCCATAAATTCAAAAAAGAAAAATGTTCGTCCTTGTGGATAGCACAACAAGACTAGATCGTTCAATTTTCTTGATAAGCATCAAATGTGATTAATTAACATCTTAAATACGCAATACTCGCCTTGTGGATAGCACAACAAGCTCATATTAAATATTTAATACTCTATTAATTTATCATGCTAGAAGGCAACGTTCGATATTCTAAATATCATTTGAACGCTTCGGACTTAATATTATTTCTTTGAGGGGTTTGTTATTATTTTGTCTCATCTTGTTTAGCGCGCATACACATATATATATAAAATACGCGTCATTTTATTAAACATGCGAAGCATGTTTGCATAAAATATAATATATATAATATTTAGCATGCAATATAGAATACTATATTCTACCTAGATTGATTATGGACTTTTATTCTAGTTTGGTTCGCTAGAGCCACCAAGTGAACCAAAAGGTCAAACCTAGGAGTGCTAGAATTTAAATTTAAACGTAACTATTACATTTAAATCTGGGCTTCATACAAACGGGTCTTCACGCGCTCCTTGCTCCTTGGTCTCCAATTTCTTCAAGATAATTCTAACTATTTCTATTACATTAAACTATTTAATTTAAATAGAAATCTTGATCAGCAGTCAAGGGGAAGTACATAGGAGGGAGATAGAATTTTACATCAAGAAAAAAAAATTAGAGAAGACGAAGGTACGCAGACCCCATTTAATAAAACTCATTCATTCAAGCATTCAACTAAAATAAAATCCAATCACATTGGTCAAATAGTCCATAATCAATCCCCATTTATTATCATACATATCACCATATATATCAATAAATAAATATTCATCTCATGAATTAAAACATTCCATATATATATGAGTATCATTTAATGGGCAATTTTAAATTGCATGAAATCCAATTTCAAGATTAAAATAAACTCTTTATTTTAATTATAAAATTATTTAGAATATAATATATAAATATATCATATATATATATATATATCATATATATATATTTGATATTACCGTATATATTATATATATTTATATAACGAATCAGGTTATATATATATATATATATATATAATATAAATTCACATTTATTTTTTAAAAAGAAGTCACCTTCTTTTATTAAAAGAGTCCTGCAGGTTTATTAAAAGAGTTCTTTCCTGATGGGTCTCCTTCTTTTTGGAGTAAGAAAGAGACAACACCTTTTCCTTGCAGAATTCAAGATTAGCACCCCAAAATAAAAATTGTGATTCGTCCCAAAAAAAAAACGTCATTTTTTTTCTTAAAAAAAATAATTTTATACAATAAAATTATGCCCAATAAATTATTTTTAAATACATACCCATATGTATATGAAATCAAAAATAAATTAATAATTGCATAAAGGTTTGGCTCTGATACCACTGTTGGGTTTGTACGAAATCGTGATGCAATCAAATTGTAAAAATTAGCGGAAGCATGGTATATCAGAGTTTAAAATATTTCTACAAAACCATTACCCGGATCATCCTTTATGCAAATTATTAATTTAAAACGATAAATAAGAAGTTATGGAATCATACCCTTGTAAAACGAAGCTTCCACAGGTACGAGTTCAACTCCTTGTTCTTCGTGATCTCCTTGAATTTCCAGGTTAGATTCCTTCCTTTGATCAACGTTAGCCACCCAAGTGTTTGGCCTCTATAGGTGATCCACCAAGGAAGATGAATTATCAAGAATGATGGTGGTTGGCTTAGTTTTCTATCCTCTATAGAAAAGGAGTACTCTCCAACAATTAGAATTGCCTCAACTGATATCTATTATAAGACTCCTCTTATATAGATATTGGTCAACCCTTCTAATCCTATTAGACATGGGATTTCTTTTAATTAATTAAACTCTTTTAATTAATTTAGGCTTCCCACCACATGGGGAATAATTAATTAAATTTATTTAATTAATTTGTCTCCTAATCTTATTAGGAATAAATGAGAGTACTAATATTAAATTAATTACTAAACTCCTTTAGAAATTAAAATAATAATAATTGTAATAATATTAATAAGACTCCTCTTATTAATTTATATTTAATATTTCCAAAATATTAAATAATAAACATTAAGCTATTTAATTTATTCTATCACTATAGATTAAATTAATTACACTTAATGCATTATTACAATTATGCCATTACCTTCTTAAATAATTATTCTTCCTTTTATGGTGTGACCCTTTAGGTCCTCTCTATATTAAATCGGTTGTGAATAAATCAATTAGAACAATTCTAATCTTATTTAAATAAATAAATTAAACTAATAATCTATTTAAATAAATAATATTTATTCTACAATAGGGATAAACCTCCCTAGGCGATCAACGACTTTCTAGATAATATAGATTTCAACATTAATCATAAAAGAACCTGTGAGTAAATAGTTACCATACAATTCAATCCTTCCACCATACAATGTCCCAATTAAATATAAGACATGAATTTACTGTCAAGTCTTATTTTATTTAATTATATGTATTTCGATTAGAAAATGCACAACTCCAAATAATGCAAAATTAGAAACTCCTTTCTAATTTCATTTTACCTTGGCCAAGGATTCATGGATTGTCATTTAACGAATCACATAGGACATATCTCCTCTTTTACTAGAGGTGGTAGATTCTTTATTGATCATTCATTATCTCCATATGTAACTCATTATACCCAAGCATACCCTTTTATATACCCTAAAGGACTTTAAGGAATAAGTCAAAGTATAATTCATTACATACAAGATACTATGATGATCTCAAGTCCAAGGATCACTTGTACTACTATCACATTAGGAATTCCTATTGACAGGCGAGTGAAACTCCATTAGGTATTCCATAGCGAGTCACGTTCAGTGAACTTATTCTCCAATAAGCACCTACATACTTGCTTTAGTGTCTCCACACAAATGATCATGAGATCAATCATCCTCATCCAATGAGCAAGCAGCATATGTACCAATCTATCCGGATTTACTAATCCCCTTTTTAGTAATCCCACGATTGGGAACTATTTTAGTTTTAGAGCTTTCTAAGAATTTAGATCTCATTAGCATGATCATCATCATGATTCTAAAAGCATTGCTTAAAACTATGGGTTATTTATATATTATAAAAACAGCACCATGTAGATAATTAAATGTCTTTAATAAATAAATATTTTATTAATAAATAAATAAGATTGTTTACAAAGTACGTGCTTTATCATCATACATGATTGGCTTGTATGCACACTACTATCAGTTAAACCTAGTGTTGGATGTGATCGTATGATCGTCATCCCACTATAGTATGATGTAGTATGACGACATCATTCAATGACTAAATCCTCAACGTACCATTGCTATGGTATGGTATAAGGATATTATGAAAAGATTTATTATTTTTAGTTTCCTTAAACTATATAAAAAAATTTATTTACTTTTAGTTCCTTAGACTTCAAAAATAAACATTTTTTTTATAAATAAATAATTATTTGGTGGGTAAAAATATATATGTATATATATATATATATATATATATATATATTTCGATTGATGTCCGAATTATTGCTAGAAGTCTATGCTACTTGATTCAGCTAGACAAATATTGAAAGATGTTTACGAAATTCGAGCGTTCTTGGTCAAACTATGCCAAACCAAATTATTTTGGTGCGGATTTAGATGTTAAGAAGCTGAGATGAACAACTCTAGTAAAAGGGGACATGTTATCGGATACAATAGTTACGAGTGTAACGCATTATAGTCTTTACGAGGTACTACGTTGTGCACGACGTAGGGGTACGATAGGCTAGCCACCTAGAGTACCGATGCGATTTATAGTGTGAAGTACCGGGGGTGAAGTACTATTAAACCTAAATATCAGTTCAAGGTCTTGCGACCACTCAGCATGATTTGGAATCTTTTAAATTCCTGAGTTATTTATATCGCTTCCCAATTATTGAGCAATTGTGGAAGATTCTTATTATTCTGAAGGAGAATGTAACGAGAATGATATTCCTTGGAAAGAAACAATTATAGAACGCAAACAATCCGATGAATTAAGATTAACGTAAAATCTATTTTGATAGATTGATATATAAAAATTAATAAAAATTTCGAGGACGAAATTCTTAGAATAAGGGTAAATGTGATAACCCGAACAATTATAGATGGTGAGTTATGAAGTATATGAATTCTATGATTAAAGTATATAGTAATGATCCTTAGAAAGGAATGAACGAGTTAAAGAATATAAAATATTGATATATGATAGTATTTAATTGAAGGTTATGAAATAAAACCTAGAATTTGTTGAAGAAATGCATGTAGTAGGAAATATAAAACCTATATTAAGGTAATGTGTTGAAGTTATTCAACGATAAATGTTTGTAAAGAGATTTGATGAAAACCTGAGTAATGTAGGGTTTCGGTGATTCCGAGGACGTAATCTTTATAAGGAGGGAAGGATGTGACAACCCGGATTTTCAGAAATTGTTAAAATAAGAATTTAATGAATAAAATTCTTATTATGTTGTGTTTTGCATTTAAGTAAATATATATATATATATATATATATATATATATATTCATATATTGGGATGATGGGGTTTAATAATTAATTTAACTATTGAAGAAATTAAATGAAATTATTACGAAAAAAAAAATTAACTGAATAAGATTAGCTAATTTAATTAAGTTGAAATTATATTATGAAATAATATAATTTCATTATTATGCCTTGTTGGCACTATAATTGTTATGAATTAAATTTCATAAATAATGTGAGTAATTCACTTAATTAAAATAATAAATTAATGTGAATATATTTGTTTTAATAAAATGAGAAAAAATGTATGTTGCATATAAATGTAATATGTTAATATGTTACGATTGTAAGGTTCGTAAATAATTAAAATATTTATCAAATAAAATAAATATTTTAATTAAAATATTTATAGAGTAAAATAAATATTTGATAAAATATTCTAATTTAATTTAATAATTAAATTAAAGGATTGATTTGTTGAATAAAATTATAAGTGTATTGGCTAAGTGAATGCTGTGTTGGAAAAATGAGGAATATGATTTAATTAAATTGGGTGTGGCATTTGTAATCATATAATAAGTGAATTATAAAAATGAATTAAAAGGAATTAGATTGAAGCTAGCCAAACAAGGTCCTATGACCCTTGGTGGGTTGTAACTGCTGAGACTTTGTGTGTGTAACTGACAAGTCACGTATTCATCAGTTGGGGTTACGCTCATTATTTTCATAAGGCAGAGTTAAGGGAAAATTGATAGAGGGTGAAAGTTCTCTGTGAGTCTTTGACAGTAGTATGGGAATTCAAAGGAGAAGAAGAGGATTAAGCAAGCAATTCCTATCATCTAGAGATTCCAAGAAGAAATTAAAAGGTATTAACCTAGTCCTAAAACTTTAGTTTTGGTTTCTTGAGTTTTTCTCTATAATTGAATTTTGGAGGAGGATTTGTCAGGAAGTTGAATTATATATGTTCTTAGATATGTATAATTCATTCTATGTCATCTATAATTGGTTTTTAAGTAATCAAATTCATTTATTTATGTTAAAGAAGAGGAATTTGAGTTTTGAAGATTATATGCTTGCGTTGTGTTTTTCTTCCGATTGTTGTTGTTATTGTTGGTTGTGGTTGCTCACGAATGTTATTAAGTAACTCTGTAAGCCATTAACACCTTTAAAGTGGAACAAAAACAAAGAAAGATCCGAACCTTTGCTTAATGGAGGATAACTTTGGACAAAATGGAACCTTGGACTATTCGGACCTTTAGAGGACTATAATTGCTATTTTTTGAGTGGGTTTAGCTTGTTGTTGATGTGATGTTGTACTTCCATGTGTAAGACCCCAACTTTTTTTAAAGAATAAGATTTAATTTCCTCTATATATTAATTTGAAATATTAAGGGATGATTTGATAAATGTGGTAAGTTATGGGTGCAATGTGCAAATTTTACAAAGTTAAACAAATGGTAATAAAATATTCATTGTTGTCGGGGAATATTTGTTTGGTCGGGGAATATTCGTACGACGGCGCAATCATTTATGGGCCCTACAACGGAATAACTGTCGGATGAAGAAAACGACAAGAATGAGTTTTCTAAAAATAACGGCGTAGTTGTTACCGTTAGAACTGTTGAAATATCCGGTGGTTAAAATACAGTAATACGCGGTGTTGTACAGTAGCACACGATAGTGCACAGTAATTCTAATTATTGATTCGTACGTAAAAAGTCACTACTCAATAATTGTTACAGTAATTAATTTTCAATATTTTATATTATTGACTCAATAATTGCTACATTGATAATTGCATATGCTACGTTGATATTTCATATTATTGATTCAATAATTGTCATTGCACAGTATTTTAAATTATCAAATCAATAATTCATATTATTGAAATAATATTATTAGATAGCATTATTGGCAGTGACTAAGGAAGTTCTGTCTAGGAGGGGTTATTTAATTACGCGCCAGTAAGGAGAAATTCTTATCGGAAGACCCTCTCTTTCCTGGGAACAACCTGATTGTCAATATTGTAGTTCTGTAATATTATTTATGAATAATTAATTGTTGAAATATTACACATGTGTTTATTGAAGATAAGTGAATTACAAAAGTTAAGGGGGAATAATGTAAACTTGGAAAACTTTAGGGGTACCAAAGTGTAATAAGTTAACCAATCCATGTGAACATGAATCAACCAATCAGATAAGAGATGATGCAAGCATGTTGTAAGCATTAAATCATCCTTAAAGAAACACAAAGATGATGTAGGGATGATATCATCATCATGATGTCATGATGATGTCACCTAGAATAAGGTACAATTAATGAGGTACTAAACTGTAACAAGTCGAGCTCCTAACGTGCAATTATCAAAACTATGGTTTCCTATAAATAGAAGATTATTTCTTCTTTCATTTTCACCAATTCACTAAGACTCATAAGAGAATCTATAGAGAGAAACTATAGAGAGAAAGAAGAAAAGTATTTTGTTACTTCACTATTGCAGTATCCAATTTCTATTAAAGTAAGGGGTATTATTTCTTTCGTATTCATGAAGAGAGTTATTTTCTTTCAATACTCGTAAGGGTTGTTATTCCATTCTTTATTATTCTGTTGGAATAACCTGTCTACGCGGATTACCGCATGCATGGTGAAATTTTGTTGTTATTCCATTCTTTATTATTCTGGGGGAATAACTTGTCTACACGGACTACCGCATGCATGATGAATAACCCTTCGTATTCATTGTTATTAAATTATGGAAATGATCTGTAGGCGCGGACTACCGCCTGACGGGTGAAAATTCATTTGCAGTTTTGTATGTTATTTCATTTCAGATTCCTAACTCTAAACTTACTACGGTAAGTATTGCTTCTATAATTTCTGAAATGATCAGAAATTTTCTTGAGTTTTGCACTTCATCTAGTATCATTTCACCGGAATAATTTTCTGAACTTTCTCGTGAAATTTTTATCTTTTCATGTCGAGTTACTATTCACGGGGTACTATTACTGTAAAAAAAAATTATACTTTTTTTCCTTTCAAATTATCTTTGATTGTATCTAAGTTTTGAACTTCATTCTTGAATTTTGCTCCACAATTGATTATTACGGAGTATTCTTGAACTTGGATAAACTAAATTACGAATATCTAATCTTTGTCCTTTATCTCACTGAATTCGTTATTCGTATTATTTTTCATCATCCTCAGTCCTAAATGGTGATATAACTGAATATCTTTGGCCTGCAGTGCAAAGATGAATGATTACCTGATGAATATCTTTGGCTTGTAGTGCAAAGATGAATTATTACCTGATGAATATCTTTGGCCTGTAGTGCAAAGATAGACAGGTGTTAAGATGAACATGACCAACTGGTAATACAAATGAATATCTTTGGTCAGTAGTGCAAAGATGAATATTTGATTCAAGATGTATATTGATTGATGTTACAGGGATAAAATATTGATGATGGACTTTTAAATCATAGAAGATAGTAGACTTCATTCTCTACTTAACTCTTCTAATGATTTGTTATTTCCGTTGCGAATATTGATCTAAAACTTGTTGTCCATTATATTTTATCTGATTTATTGAAGGTTAACGATAATTTATTTTTCATTATTTTAGTCATAATATTCTTTACTGGGCTAGTGAAGCTCACCCTTTTTAGTTATTGTCCTCTTCAGGAACTGAGAATATAGCTAGGACTAGTCGGGGAACGTAGTGATGGTCCGAGAAAGAGATGTAGAAGTCCTCACTATTTTGTAAAATAGTGTGATAATAATTATAATTAGCGAGGACATGAATTTGAATGTTTATATTTCGTATTATATATGATTTGTATGGAAACTCACAGTTTGTGTGGTCGTATTTTGCACGACCGTTTGATATAAAAGATTTATATTTAGTTTCTGTACCATATATTTGGCGACTCATAATGGGTTGGTATTGAACCTATTTTGGGGGCGTCACAGTTGGTATCAGAGCTTAGGGATATGATCTCTAGCGGAGATCTGAGAATAGAACTAGGAAGGGGAGAGATGAGTAAAACCTTCACTAGTGTGTCCTACCTAAGCTTATTTGATATTTAATTGGTTGGTCGGCTCTTCCATCTTGGCGTCATTGGCCATTTTCTATGCCTTTGATAGACATCCCTTTGGTGTGCATTGATGGCTTCACCCTGTCAGAGGGTCCGTACAGCCAGGAGGCATTTTGCAGGTGGTGGAGCCCTCGTACGATTGGAGCTCAGACCTGAGCTACCCACTTTATGGCAGACATGGTGCTAGAATCTGTAATGATGACGGATTGGATAGCTTGTTTGAGAGAGCCGACTCATGCAGACCAGATAGTAGATCTGACCAGGGAGTTAGCCAAGCTTATTTTTTCATCAGGCACCTTGGCCGAGATCCATCAGAGGCAGCTTCATTTTACCCATCCAGCTCAGGAGCGGGTCCCTCCTCAGGTCTATTTAGTAGCAAATTTTGCAGGGGTAGATCCTCCCTTATATCACCCAGATATGCCCGATCCCGGCAGCTTTGTGCAGACAGAGGATCTTGAGCAGGTTGATCGATTTGAGGATGATGTCTTTGATTTCCTCTGATAGCTATTGTAGCTATATTTTTGGTCAGCCAATGTTTTGGCTATCTGGCGTATGTCCCATCATTTTAATAGACCACTGTATTAGCTCGGTGGTGGTGCCCCATTTTCCCTGTATTCTTCCTTCCAGTTTGTACCAGGATACAGAGATGTTGTATGCAGTAGATAGCTTATTGTAGATATTTCTGTCATATCTTTATCTGCTACATCAAGTTTATATTACTGTCATCATGCATGTATCTGTATGCATTTAGACAGCTGTGATTTGACTTGACCTCTGCACGGTCTTGTGGCTCGGCACTACAGATGTCTTCATCGGTAGTCACCCGCATTGATCATTCACCCCCGTCGGAGATGGCGGTTTCTTTGAGAGCATGGTATGATAGTCTGCCCTTTCCTGATAGGGGGACTATTGACCACATGTTGGGGCATTCGATGGCCCTAGTAGATTTCCAGGTTCCCACCGGCTTCATTGATGGCATGCTACCATTTTGGCGGCCAGATAGACAGGTCTTTTGGATGGGTTAGAGTGAGTTATCGCCTACCCTGGAGGAGTACCAGAGGTTGACTGGCTTAGATTTGGAGATGCCGTGTGCACGGACGGCAGTCAGCGATATGAGGAGACCATTTATCAGATTATCGGGTCTCCGGCAGAGTGTTGCCATGGACGAGATCTCTTCGAGGCATGTGATCTCGATGGACTTTTTGATTGAGCGCTATGGCGAGCTTGATAGCTATAATTGCCATGTCGGAGATTTTGTCATTTTGGACGAGGATTGGCGGGCCATTAGGATAGACATGCTCCTAATATGCATTGTAGCGTATGTGTACATGCCACTGTGCTTAGATCATCTGGATGTAGGATTGGTAGTAGTTGTCAGAGCCCTCAGACAGTGTAGTACCATCCTTCCTATAATTCTGGCTGAGACCTTGAGGTCGCTCACCCATTGTAGCACCCATCTAGAGGGGTTTTTCAGAGGTAGCTCGGTCGTGCTATATATGTGGTTGATGTCACACATTCGACCTATTGGAGCTCTCAGTCCTCATGCATACTGCTTTACACATGAGATATCTGCTATGTTCTCTTTTCACTAGCCTGATTGCATTGACGCAGAGTCGTGGTTGGGGTTTTTATCAGACTTCCAACATCCGTTTGAAGTAGTGCCATGCATAGGGATGGCGACCCCATTTAGCTTTATTACTCATGCATTTGGCATAGGATTATCTACCTCTGGCGGGACTGAAGAGGAGTGACTTCCTACCGTCCATTGGCAGTTATGGCACAGTTTGATCAGTGGTAGAGTTTGTATCTCTTTGAGGATTCTGCTGATCAGAGGATGTCGGTATCATCGATGACACCAGCCGACTTTGTCAGAGTTTTTGAGTGTTGGACTCATAGGGAGATGGCTGATTTCTCCATTAGACATCCGGGTTATTCTCCGTAGTATTCAGCATGGATAGAGGCAGAGATGGCAGTTGCGTCAGTAGCCTCCGCTTATTGATTCAGATGAGGAGGAGCCCATGGAGGGGCCTGATTCTCCTACTAAGGATGAGCTGTTTGCAGATTTGGCTACAGCTCTGGTTAGTGATCCCCTGGTTATTCTCGTAGGGACTGATCCAGCTTTGTCGGACTCTCTGTTCAGGATGACCGCTGAGAAAGATGCAGCTAGAGCTCAGATGTTGGCTGCCTTGGTAGGCAGGGATGCAACCTTTGTTGAGTGAGATGGCCTCAGGACGGCCGTGGATACTGGATTGATCGAGCAGGATGAGCTTCGCTCAGCTCTGGATGATACAGTTATGGAGCGAGATGAGATCCGCTCAGGCAAAGATGCAGCTTATATTGAGATAGAGGAGAGCCTGATTGCTCGTGATGTAGCTTTTAAAGAGAGGGATGTGGCTATTGCTTCCTGTGATGTCCACATGGCTGACAGTGCTGCTCTTCAATCTTACACTCATGGTCTAATTACTGAGATGAGTGCTTATGTTGATGATCACAGTGCCACCTTACAGATGACTGTGGATGTTTTGAGCCGTATAGAGGCTGAGTCAAATTCGATCACTGCTGCTCCCCCATCTTCAGAGAGAGATGCCATGCTGGCATTGCTGACCCGCTTATCATTGGGTCCATAGACTAGCTTTATTTTTCCTGCACAGACTAGATCAGCCATTTTTGTCATGTACAAGGCACTATATATATAAAGCAGTTTTGATATATCAGAGAAATATATTTTTGAGATACTTCCCTGTTTGGATATGTATTGTTATTGCTGAGTGATTACCACTTCTGTCATGACTCGCAGTTGTTGATGTGTCTTGAGCTTCTCCTTGATGGACTGATAGTTGAGGTGTTAAAGGAGTTCCTCAGATGGGTCTGGTAATCAGACAGCTTGACAGTATTTGTCTTTTATTTGTCTTTGGTGTCTTGGAAATGGTGTTCCAATTTTTGTTTTTTCTTGATGGTCAAACCGCACCGTAGGTGGCTGCCTACGTACTCCCGGGCTAAGGAAGATCAGGTCATTCGTAGTTCTGGCTGTTCAGTAGAAGGGGCATTGAATAGAGCTTATCTGAGGTTTGAAATTTGAAGTTAGAACCTCCAGGTTCTTGGGATTTTGATTTGGTTTGACCGCACCATGATGGTTGCCTACGTACTCCCGGGCTGAGAGAGATCAGGTCATTAGTAGTTCCGGTTAATGCCTGAAAGGATTGATGTTTTGATTTTTGAAAGTTCTGATGGAGTTTGAATTGAGGTTGAATTGAGTTTGACCGCACCATGATGGTTGCCTATGTACTCCAGGGATGAGGGAGATCAGGTCATTTCGTAGTTTAGGCTGTTCTGGTGAAAAGCCAAACCTGATTCAATTCGTAGGACCCAGATGCGGGTATGCATGATCCTCAGACGTAGTACCTCTTTACGGTGTATGAGTTGACGAGTTGGGGAAATTCGTTCCCGTCCATTTCTTGCAGCCTGATGGCTCCCCCTGTCAGCACTTCCTTGACAATGAAAGGGCCTTCCCAGTTTGGGGCAAATTTTCCTTTGGCTTCTTCCTGATTGGCCAGGACTTTCTTTAACACCAAATCATTTTCTTTGAATTGCTGGATGCAGACTTTCTTGTTGTAGGACCTGGTGATCCTTTGCTGGTATAACTGTTCATGGAAAATGGCTGTGGCCCTCTTTTCATCTATCAGGGATAGTTGGTGATATCGGTCTTGCAACCATTGATCTTCGTCTATCTGAGCGTCTATTAACACTCGTAAAGACTCCATCTCTACTTCTATGGGGAAGACTGCTTCCATACCATAGACCAATAAGTAGGGGATAGCCCCAGTAGAGGTGCGCATTGACGTCATGTATGCTAACAGGGTAAGAGGCAGCAAGTCATGCCATTCTTTGTGATTGGTGGTCATTTTTTGCATGATCTTCTTGATATTTTTGTTGGTCCGCTTCGACATCATCGTTCATCTTGGGCCGATAGATGACGAAATTGAGGTGTTTGATGTGGAGCTTTTCGCACAGTTCTATCATCATGTGATTGTTCAAGTTCTTGGCATTGTCGATAAGTTCACCTCCGGTTGTCCATATCAACATACGACATTATTTCTGATGAAACTGATGATGACCTCTTTTGTGACTTTGGGAAAAGAGGCTGCTTCAACCCATTTGGTGAAGTAGTCGATCATGGTGAAGATGAACCGATGACCGTTGCTGGCTTTGGGTTCAACTGGACCTAATCACGTCCATTCCCCACATAGAGAAAGGCCATGGGGCACTCATGCTGTGCAGCTCATTTGGAGGAGCGTGAATGGCATTTCCATGAATTTGGCATTGAAAACATCTCTTGACGTGATCATCGCAATCAGCTTTGAGCGAGACCCAGAAATGTCCAGTTTTGATTATCTTCTTGGCCAGCAGCAGATGGTCGCTGATGTGTGGACCACAGACTCAGCCATGGATTTTATCCATTAATCTTTGGGCTTTCTCTTTGTCGAGGCATCTTAACAGGCCTATTCTTGCATCCCTTTTGTAAAGAGAATCTCCGCTCAAGTAGAATTTTATAGCCATCTTGAGGATCCTTTTACGTTCTGACTGGCTTGCCCCAGCGGGTATGGATCCATCACGAAGATATTCTTTGATGTCTTGAAACAAAGGCTGCTTGGTTGGAGGTATTTCGTCTGATACTTCTCCAATGTAATTCCCATATGTTGGGGCTTTTTGATTTGTGAACTACACGTTGGGAAACCCGCTCCTGGTGGATATGCGGATTAATGAAGACAACATTGCCAATGCATCGACAAACTCGTTGCGACCCCGAGGAATGTGGACGAAGGTTATTGCTTCAAACTCCTGGGAGATCTCGAGGGCTTGCCTATGGTGTGGCAGTAGATGCAGTTCTTTTATGAGATACTTGCCCGTGGTTTGTCTGATGATCAGCTCGGAATCTCCAAAGAGCAGTAAATGTTTGATACCCATGGATTGGGCTAGTTTCAACCCTAGTATATAGCCTTCGTACTCGGCCGTGTTGTTGGTGTTGCCAAATTAAAGTTTGGTAGCCACAGGATATTGATCACCTGTACCAGAGATAAGGACTGCCCCAGCTCTGGAACCTTCCATGTTTACCGCTCCGTCAAAATATATTTTCTATGGTTGGACTGTATTGTCAGCCCGGAGTTGTTGAATTGTCATAATCCCATCATTTGGGAAGTATGTCTCCAGGGGCTCGAACCCACCTGAAGGTGCGTCTGCTAATTGATCGGCTATGCCTTGGCCATTGATAGATTTTTGAGTCACGTAGACAATGTCAAACTGCTGTAGAATCAATTGCCATTTGGACAGTCGACAATTTAACATTGGTTTATTGAAGACGTATTTGAGCGGATCCATGCGGGATAAAAGATACGTCGTATGCCCATGCAAGTAGTGTTGCAATCTCATGGCAGCCCATGCTAATGCGCAGCATGTTTTCTCGATCAGGGTGTATTTTTGTTCGCCGATGCTGAATCTTTTGCTGATGTAGTAGATAGCTCTTTCTTTGCTACTATCATCCTTCTGTCCTATCATGCACCCCCATAGCTTTGGCATTGACGGACAGGTACATGAATAAGGGAATTCCCTCCCTTGGGGGTACCAGAACAGGTGTTCGACAAGCTTCTTTTTAATGGCAAGGAAGGCTTGCTGACAATCCTCATTCCATTTGTTGGAGGAATTCTTCCTTAATAGCTTGAAGATGGGTTCACAGGTTACTGTGAGTTGGGAAATGAACCAACTTATGATCCTTCCGAGGAATCCTTGTATCTCCTTCTTTGTACAAGGCACGGACATTTCTGAAATGGCTTTGATCTTGGCGGGGTCTAACTCAATGCCCCGGTTGCTCACCAAAAATCCTAGCAGTTTGCCTGATTTGATCCAAAAGCACATTTGGCGGGATTTAGCTTGAGGTTGTACTTGCGCAACCTGTTGAACAGCTTCTTGAGATGGTCGATGTGATCATCCTCCCTTCGGGATTTGATGATGATGTCATCAACATAGACCTCAATTTCTTTATGCATCATATCGTGGAACAGGGCCATCATGGCTCGCTGATAAGTGGCTACGGCATTGATGAGGCCAAAGGATAATCGTCGATAGCAGAAAGTTCCCCAGGGAGTGATAAAAGCTGTTTTCTCCCTGTTTTCTTCAGCAACCATGATTTGGTGGTAACCAACAAAGCAGTCTACAAAGGAGTATATGCTATACTGCGCAGTGTTGTCAATCAGGATGTGGATGAAAGGTACCGGGAAATTATCCTTGAGACAGGCTTTGTTTAGATCCCGTTAATCCACGCAGACTCGTACTTTTCCTCCTGGTTTAGGTACGGGAATGATGTTTGATAGCCATTCAGGGTATGTTGATACCATGATAATTTTGGCTTTGAATTGTTTGACAACCTCTTCTTTGACTTTGAGGCTCCACTCAGGTTTTAATCGTCGGAGGTTTTGTTTGACTGGTCTAAACCCTTCCTTGATGGGCATGCAATGAATGACAATGTCTATGGATAGACCAATCATGTCTTCATGTGACCATACAAATACATCCTGGTACTGTGTCAGGAGTGTGATCAGGTTGGCTTTTTGAATGGATGTGAGGTCTAAGCCTATTTAGATTTCTTTGATGGTTTTGGAGGTTCCTATGTTGATGGTGATTGTTTGGTCAAGGTTTGGTTTGGGTTTTTCTTCGACCCACTCCTTGATCTCCTCTGGCACCTTATAGTCATTGTCCTCCTCTGGATCTAGATCCATCAAGTCGAAGCTCAATGATGCATCACAGTCAGAGTTATTTTGACAGGTTGGCATCTCATCAGCAGAGACACACACATCCAATGCTTGGGTCCTGAAAACAAAAATGCTTTCATTAATATATGCAACTGCTTAAGCACCCATAGCACTTGACATGGCAGGAACTACTGTTCTAGCTGTGCATTCAAAAATAAGCAGTAAATGAAAGCATGATGAAAGGCAGATTGACTGTCTGCTCCTTTACCCTTTTTCTTCTAAGGCAAGGGTCACTGGTTCAGTTGTCCAGTGTGAGCTCCCCGTGGATAGGGAGGATGTTGGAAGTGTGCTCGTCTGTCTCGTCGTGGATGATAACCGAGACATCCTTCAGTATAGGATCGAGGATTTTGCGTGGATTGCTCCTCTTCTTGATGTGAGGAGTTTGGACATGGTCTTCTTCGTTACTATCAGGGAGTTCATCATTCATCCCCTTATAATTGATAATGACTCGCATGTTAGCAAATGGGTTCCGTCCTTCGTACAGGATCTTTTCCTTTCCCTTTTCGCTGTTTGCCTTAGGTTTGAGGGCTTTCCTTTCATGGATAGGTATAATTGATGGAAACAGCATAGCTGATACTGCTGCAGGGATCTTCTTCATAGGCTTTACCCATCCAACAGCTGTGAGGTCAGGGAGCAGAATCGTGGAGGCATGAGCCTTGGGATGTTTGTGCGGGTTACGGTGCTGGACCCGGATGAGTATCCCAATCCTGCTCTTCCCATCTGACTTGGGATTTGAATGGGCATTTTAATGCCGCTTTTGTTCTTTCCTAACCCTTCTCCAGGCTGGAAACCCGCAACTACCATTTCCTGGCCTACGGTTATCGCCTTAGTGGAAATTTTAGGCTTTAGGGTCGGTGCTCCTAGTGGCAAATATTGAGTATCACTCACTTCCAGAGCTTGAAAGCTGGCAGGTTCAATTCCTGCATCCAGGATAATCACTGGCATGTCCCCATGCATGTAGGTGGGGTATTCAGGTTCGGCATTGACAGTGATGAGGCTGCCGTTGATGATGTACTTGAGTTGTTGATGGAGGGTGGATGGCACAGCTCCGGCCATATGAATCCAAGGCCTGCCCAACAACAAGTTGTATCCAGTAGCAATGTTGAGCACCTGGAAAGACACGTAGAAAGTGTGTGGACCGATTTCTAGGGGAAACTCGATTTCCCCCATAGCCTGGCGGCGAGATCCATCGAAGGCCCGGATAACCACGTGACTGGCTTTGATCTGGTTTGGATTGATATTCATCCTTTCCAAAGTGCTGTAAGGACAAATGTTAAGGGATGACCCCTCGTCGATGAGCACGCCTCAAATCACGTATCCGGAGGTCATCACGGCTATATGCAGGGACTTACAATGGCCCGTTCCCTCTGCAGGGATGTCATCGCCAGTGAAGGATATCACATTATTGTTGAAAATGTGTTCGATCACGTGACAAAATTTATCTGTATCTACCGTGTGTTTTAGATAAGCTTCCTTTAGTACTTCAACTAGTATGTTGCGGTGATCCTCTGATGATAGGACCAAATCGAGGATAGAAATTTGCGTGGGTGCATCCTCCAAGCTTTGAACTATCTTGATCTCATTATATCCCATTTGTTTAAGGAACTCTTTGATTTTCTCTTCAGCCACCCTTTCTTTGGCTTTGATGATTGGTTTGATTACCCGATGCGGCAGGTTGTCCTTTGACAGGATAGAGATGTTGTTTGAAGTTGAACTTTCACTGTCCCCGTAGTTCCATGGGACCTTCTTCAGACAGGTAATTGGATACTGTGGTCTACAGGGTAAAATTATAGGTTGAGGGGCAGCCACCCTCACCGGATTTTGCTTGTCTTGAATCCCTTTCCCTGTCAGTACCAGGGGTGTGGGGATTGATTCCTGATCGCAGGAGATGACAGCCACTGTATTGTGGTACCATGCATTGGGTATCCAGAGGCTATTTCTGCTTGAAGTGTTGAGGAGTTGATTTCCCCGAACTAGGTCACCCCTTTCAATGAGGTCTTGAATCAGGTTTTGAAGAGCCCAGCAATCTTCTGTATCGTGGCCAGGTGAATTTCAGTGGTACTAACATATCTGGTCAGGTTTGAATTTTCAGGCTTGAGGGTTTAATGGTGGCAATAAATCTTCAACCATTCCCTCACTGATCAGCATTTATAGGATTTCTTCAATATCCTGGTTGAGATTGGTGAAATTCCTTTGAAATAGGAACTTGTGGCCCTTTCAGACACTTGCTTCTTCAACCTCTTTGTCAGTCTAAGGTGTATATTCCTGAGTCTGATTGTGAACTTGACTAGAATTGGCCTCCGCTATAGGAAAGCGACGGCCAACAAATTGATGGATTTGCTTCAACATTTCTCTGGTGAGTTGATGTTGGTAGACGACCAGTTTAGCCAACTGTTCGACTTGTTCTTTGATGGAGTTGATTTTCTTTTCCATCAAGAATTTCTTCTCAAAGGCTTCCCAACTCATGGGGTTGATATCGTTGGATGGAGTTGATTTTTCCATATAGCGGAGGTATTTGGATCCTTCTCCACTGGAAGTGCTAATCATGTTGACATTCTCCTCTTTGTGCTGTGGGAGAGGGTTATCTTGGACATGCGGTTGTTCGGGCTTCGTCACCACGATCTCTCCGCTGTCAATTAGATCTTGAATTTTGTGCTTAAGGGAACAACAATCCTGAGTGTCGTGGCCCGGGGATCTGGAATGGTAAGCACATGTTTTGCTAGAATCAAAGTTCCTTGAATTGGTGTTGGTTGGTGGAAGAAATTGACTGATCTTCTTCTAAGCTGTCAGAATTTTGAAGACGTTCTCTAGTGAGTCCCCTAGTGGGGTGAAAGTCCTTCTGCGCTTTACCTCCATATTTTTCTGGAACGAAGGATTTGAAGGCTGTGTTGTAGCTTGAAAAGGGGTATAGTTCTTCCTTTGAATGGGCATGTTGTTTGGATGCCCGCTTGAAATTTGCCCTTGTAGCACCAAGGAAACTTCCTCATCTTTCTCTTTATGGACTCTCCGGGGATTACTCCCGTAATTGCCGAATTGAATGTGCTCATCAACAGCTTTGAGGGCTGTTAGATCTTTGATCTTTCCGGACTTTAGTCCCATTTCGGCCATTTTGCCATGTTTGATCATTTCTGAGAAAGGTTTTCCTATGCCTGCGAGGATCCTTTCGTAGTAAGGAGCTTCTTAAATGTCAATGAAGGTCATGACTATTTTAGATTTAATCATGGCAGGGGTGACTTGCGCTGCGACCTGTCTCCATCGTTGGGCATATTTCTTGAATGATTCAGAGCTTTTCTTCTTGATTTTCTTAATTTGATACCAGTCTGGAGCCAGCTGAGATTGGAAACTGTACTGGCTGAGGAAGGCATGGGCCAGTTCTTCCCAACTATAGATTTTGGAGTTGTCCAGACGGGCATACCAGACTCTGGCTTCCCCGGTTAGACTCTTTTGAAGCTGCATTCGAAGCTTCTAGTCCTCTTCATAGGATCTGAGTTCTCCGATGAAGACTTTCAGGTGTATGTAAGGATCCCCTAATCCGTCGTATTTTTGAAATCAGGGACATAGAATTTCTCTGAATACCGAGCCCCGAGAAATATGCATAGATTTGAAAAGCTGACACTGCCAAATGCCCCAGTCGCTTTGATGGATCTGAGGGTTTCTTCCATCTGTTGGATTTTCTTGAAGATGTCACCAGCTTCCTGTTCTTTGTTTAGGATGGTGACTTCCGGAGTTTTGTTGATGGGATCCTAGGTCTGTGGTCCAGAAATTTGAGTTTCGGCCATTTCTGTGTCTTGGACGCCAGAACCGCTGCCAGATGGTCCTGTTTCTATGTGAGTCTGGGATTGCTTCTATTTGAAGGCTTTGGTTTGCTCTCGAAGGAAACCGGCTAGCTCGGCTATTTGAATTCTCAGTCCTTCGAATTCTTCCCTGGATACAAGGGTAGATTCTGGTGAACTTGAAGCCATGTCCGTGGATGGACTGGGTGCTTTTCTGGCCTTTGATCTGGTGATCTGACCAATTTTTACCTACTTGCGTCAAAACGTAGGTTTGTAAGTTTCCTGAGGTAGGTAATGGCTGGATGCATATGGTGCATGTTTTTTAAGCCTATCTTGCAAAACCGAGGTTAGCTGTTTTGATGGCAGGATGACAGGATATCTGACAGGAAAGTAAATCTTTCATTAATGTCTTTTACATTGTGCTCCTCAGTGGAGACTTGACATGGAATTAAAAGAGGAAGGCATGAAGAAGCCTACCATCGCTTTGGTTTATCAGAGGCTGACCTATCTTAGGCTTACTCTCGCGGCTTTTGTTTCAGCATGAAGGCTCCCAGATCATCACAATCTACTAGATCTACTAGAAGGGAGGTTAATCCGATCGTTCAACCGGATCGAATCTGGGTGGTGCATTTTTAGGAGGCATCCCCAAAGACTTAGTCGCCCCCAGAGTCCTTACTTATCATCGATTGGGTTATCCACCTGGTGGAGGGACACACAGCATACATTCACATACATCGGCCTTACCGCTTATGCATATGATGACAGTTCGTGCGAAGCACTAATATGGGTGCGAAGCACTAATATGGGTGCGAAGCACTAAAGCATTCATTCATTCATTCAAATGTAAAGCATGGCATTCATACATTCAAATAAAGACATAGCATTCACGTATCCATTGACTGTAGAGACACAGGATTTCACGTATTCAATATTTTTGAAAGGGAATTTTTTTTGAAAAGATTGAAAGTGGCCTAAGCCCTCTACTGTCCCCAGCAGAGTCGCCACCTATCGACGTTGGAAAATTTAAGAGAAGCCCGGGTCGGTTGTAACCCAGTTCTCTCAAATCATTCCTTCCTAAGTTATCTCTACCCTTATTCTTTTTGACAAGGTTTTGAAGGTTTTTTAGGAAAGAGGCCAACATGTGTATATGTCGACGATTTGAGTTTGATTAAAACAGAGTCGCCAGTTGGTAGATTTTGAAATGGTTGTACCAACTCAACCAAATTTGATTCGAGGAGGCCCAATTGCTGGACATTGTCGAAACTTGATCTTTGAAATCGGAGTTTTGAGTTCGGGGGCTTGGTTAAGTGTGGGAAAGGTGTTAGGCACCTCACAACTCCCGTGTAAACACGGTACCGCAATCTTTTCAATTTTCCCTTTTAAAACTTGAATGCGTGAGTGAATGCTGTTTGAAAATTGGGCCTTTTGATTGATTTGATTGAAAGTAGTGCTTTGCTTTGTTGAACCTATATACGAAGGGTTTGATTTGATTTTCAAAAATCAGTTTTTTGATTTGCAAAAGCATTTGATTGATTTTGAAAAGCTTTAAAATTGAATGTACAGTGAAGTTTTGAAAGCTGTTTATCAAACCCCTAGCTGGCATAGGAATTGAAGCCTTTTGATACTTTCAATTTTATGGCTTTATGGCCGCATGCAAAAGGTGATTTGTCGGGCTGCGAAGCATCCTCCACCATAGAAATAAACAAGTGTCGGTCTCCTCGTGGGTATGAGAACCATCGAAGGGACGCTGACACTACAAGCATTTTTTCACTATGACGAGACCTTAAATTCGGATAACCGTTTTAAGGTCTGATATGTACATTTTACAGAAAAACCGACTGGGTACATCTGTAAATTGGAGTTTGTCCATCGTGGGAATCAGATTCTGATCGTTTTGATCATGAATCCCACGATTCCTAGGCTCACATATGAGTAGCCGAAAACCTGCACAGTTCAAATTTGTACAGAAAATGAAATAGATGTCCTCACAATGCAATGGAACCACGGATTTGTCAGTAAATTCGGGCTGCGTGTGGCCAAAGCATCTCGTTCCCACTAGATAGAGATCTAAGGGACGCGAGTTTGCTTTCAGTGTTGGAAATAGCAATGGAGCTGCAAATGTTAGTGCAAATTCATATATAAATAAATGTTAAATGCAGCAGTTGAATGGAATTTAAAGCAATATATGTGTATATATATATATATATATACAAATATATATAAAAGCTGTAAAAGGGCGATGGGTTTTCACGCGCAGGCATGGACTAGAATTGAAATATATATATATATATATATTAAAAAACTTTAAATAGCCACAAAATAATCCAGGCTGTGACAGAAATTAAATATATATAAAAGCGATAAAAGAGCGGAGGGTATGCACGCTAAGGTTCGTACTGGAATTAAAATTGATAGGAAAGTAGTCACTCTGTGACTGGGAAGAGCACCTAGTATGGGAAAGTTTGCAAAAGCATTAAATTGGCCACGAAGTAATCCATGCCGACTGAAAATATATATATATATATATATATATATATATATATATATATATTGACAGAAAATAGTCACCCAGTGACTGGGGAGAGCACCCAATATGGGGAAATGTGCAAAAAGCAGTAAAAATGGCCACGAAATAGTCCAGGCCGACTATATATATATATATATATATATATATATATATATATATATATATATATATATATATATATATATATATATATATATATATATATATATATATATATATATATATATATATATTGACAGAAATGTAGTCAACCAGGACTGGTTTGAGTACTAATGATGGTGAAAGTCGCTTATATATGCGTAAATGTATATAAAAGCGGTAAACTACCACGGATTTGAAATTCGGGCTTGACATAATTGAAATGTTAGTACATAAACAGTTAAATATGTACAAAAAATGGCCAAACCCGGACTGGTATGATAACCCAGTTCGGCGAAGTTGCCCGATATGTGTGTGCTAATGCATTGAGGCTGCTGGAACTGACGGATCGTCAATCC
Source organism: Panax stipuleanatus (assembly GCA_020205555.1). Lineage (NCBI taxonomy): Eukaryota > Viridiplantae > Streptophyta > Magnoliopsida > Apiales > Araliaceae > Panax > Panax stipuleanatus. The sequence continues at coordinate 34,451,391 of CM035122.1, read as the reverse complement.
GAGTTGTGAAAGTGTTGAAAACAAAGTTTATGTACAAAAATATATCATTTTTTGACCAAAACAGCCACGAAAACGAGTTTCGGGCGAGTTTTGAAAGCGAAACTTCGTATGTAAGTAGAAAACAACGCAAAGTAGTAGTATTAACTTGCTGATCGTAAAAATACTTACAATGGGCTGCACTACGGGCTTTTTGCCGCTTAGTGGGCTTGAAACGTCCAAATATACCGGTGGATTTTTGATATGTGGTAGCATTTGGGTATATCTACGTATTGGAGTGAAAAAATTTAGGTTTGGAAGAGGTCCAGAAGTCGAAAAATCAGTCGGGCAGGGCCTCGCTGCTTAAAAATTTATATAAAATGAGAGGGGGTGCCCCTCTATTTATAAAGGGGGAAGCCGCATGTGCACATACGGCAGCCGCATGGCTCCACGTGGCCGATCCCGCGTGTCTGGTTTGGTCATCTCAAATTACGTGCACTCCAAGCAATGCGATGTCCGGTCGAAAACTTTCTAACTTGTGATCTGAGCGTCCGTTTGAGGCGTGCTGTACCTTTTTGAAAAGCTCTAGCCGAGAGTTTCACAATGACATGGGAAAAAACATTTTTCGGATCATGGAAGACGGATTCATAATCAGGACTTCGATTCCCCGCAGTTTGTCCGTTGAGCTGTCTTGCGTAGTTGCCACTCGGGGTCGTCGTTAGAGTTCGTTCTGACGTTGTTGGAATCAATTTGGCTTGAGTTTGACCAAGTCGGTGGGAATTTGATGAAATGACCATTGTACCCCTCCCGGGGTTGCCTGTAGTGTCAGCAGGGTCATTGGTTGACTTCCGAGGGCTGATTCCAAGATTTGGGTCCCGGTTGAATCTTTCGACCTCAGGGTTATCTCTGAGGTTGATGTGGTCATTCCAGGTTTTGTCCTGGACTTGTTGTGTCGCTTCAAGTTGATGTCTGAAGTTGACTTGATGTCCCGGGTTGAAACCAGGGATGACCTGCACTTCCCGGGTTAAGACCGGGGTTGGGTTTGACTTCCCGGGTTGATGCCAGAGATGGATTGACATGTCCTCGGTTGACAGCGAGGTTGCCTTGACTTCCTGGATTGAGACCAGGGTTGACTTGAAGGCCCGATCTTGTGATCGGGGTTGATTTGTACCTCCCAGGTTGAATGTCAGGGGTCTGATCTTGTTACCCCAGGTTGAAGGCCGGGGTTTGAACTTGAGATCCCGGGTTGAAGGCCGGGGTTGGAACTTGACTTCCCGGGTTGAGGACTGGGGATGGATTTGACTTCCTGGGTTGAGTGCCGAGGTTGAACCTTGACTTCCCGGGTTAAGTGTCGGGATTGGATTGAAGTTGACCTCTCGGTTTGAATGCTGGGGTTTAATCTCGACTTCTCGGGTTGAAGGCTGGGGTTGGATTGAAGGTCCGATTGACTGTCGGAGCTTGATTGATGGGGCACCGATATATGGAATCGAATTTATGTTGAAGGACCGACGTTGGTGGTCGGTTTTGAGTTGATTGACTGTTTTGCCCTCGTGCCTAGTTGATATCGGGGCAAAGAAAATTTTGAGTGTCTATAAACTTATTTAAACAGCTCAGTGGTAAACAACTTATTATTTAAACAGCTTATTGGTAAACAACTTATTATTGGTAAACAACTTATTGGCAACAACTTATTTAAACAGCTTATTGGTAAACAACTTATTATTGATAAATAGCTTATTGATAAAAACTTATTTAAACAGCTTAGTGGTAAACAACTTATTGTTTAAACAGCTTATTGGTAACCAGCTTATTTAAAAACCTTGTTGCTAAAGAACTTATTATTTAAACAACTTATTATTCGTAAACAACTTATTATTGCTAAACAACTTATTATTTAAACAGCTTATTGGTAAATAACTTATTTAACCAGCTTATTGTTAATTAACTTATTATTGGTAAACGGCTTATTATTGCTAAACAACTTATTAATAAATAACTTATTTAAAAAGTTTATTAGTAAACAACTTATTATCTAAAACAACTTACTGATAAACAACTTATTTAAGGTCACTTTGGAAAGAAGTAATTTTTTAAAAATGTTCATTTTAAAAATGTTCATATTAAAAATGTTCATATTAAAAATGTATATTTAATTTTAAAATGGAAGGAGTTTAATATAAATAAAAAAGAGGTTGCTAATTATTTTATTAAAAATGTTCATATTAAAAACATATTGATTCTTATTGGGAGTGAACACAATGATAATTTATAAATGAAAAAAAAGAAACAGATAGGTAATATTAAAAAAGAGGTTGCTAATTATTTTATTATTTTTTTGCCACATAAGTAATATTTTTTATTTTTATATTTATTTCAAGAGCCACGCAGAAAAAAAAGAGGTTACTTTTTATTTTTTATTTTTGCCACGTAATTTATTACAGATACGCTTGAATTTTGATTTTATGGGAGGATGAGGTTGGTATTGTTTGTTGTTTTCCATTAGATGAAACGCGAGAGAGAGAGAGACAGAGAGAAAGGGTAAAATATGTAATTTGTCAAGATAGAGGAGGGGTAAAATAGTTATTATATTTGGTCAAAATAACTTATTAGGAATGACTTATAAGTTATTTTATTTTAAGTTAGAAATTGTTACTTATTTTTTTTGACTTATAAGTCAAAAAATAAGTCATTCCCGAACACTCAAATAGTAAAAAATTACTTATAAGTTGGTTTGACCAACTTATAAGTAGTTGCCGAACAGGCCCCTAGAGGTTCCTCCCCCCGTTTCCCCCACCCATGTGATATTTCTCTATTTTGGCCGCTGCAACACGGCGACATATGGTAGCGCACGTGGCTACCCAGGGCAATGACACAGAGGAGAGCTTTGTTGGGAGTGGAGTTGAGGGGTGCGGCTGCACAGCGAGGCAGACGGGCAACTCCCTCTTCTTCTTTATATACTTCTTCTCTTTTCCCTCTCTCTGACTTCGATCTCTCAGCCATCCTCATTCTCTTTCTTATTTCTCCAGATCGCAAGGTTAGGGTTTGTTAACGATGACACTTGTTGATGATGACATTCGTGAAATATGCTAATTGTCCTGATTTTTACTCGGCGTGTGTAATTCTTATGCATATCAGCAGAGTTACTTGTTATCAGTGTTAGGTCACTTGGGTGTTTCCTCTGTCATTTTGAGCAGCTATTTCCATTATATATGCATCGACATAATGATGTATGGATTTATTTTATGTTGTTAATTTTAAATTTTTGTGGATTATTTATTCTTAATTTTATACATTGTTAATGGCAGTCCAATATGAGAAATCTTGTTACTGTAGGAGCTGGATTCATTGGTTCTCACTTAGTGGACAGGTTGATGGAAAAGGAAAATAATGAGGTAAGCACAATGAGATCTTTTGTTATAGTGAGCTCCTAGGTATTGCTGACTATCTAAAATAAAAATAAAGCATATGCTTTCAGCTTGTCTAAACATTCCATATGTAGATGCATTTGTCTTGATAGTCATGTTCAATTTTTTTTAATCTTCTGACCTAGGTAATTGTTCCAGATAATTACTTCACTGGCTCAAAGGACAATCTTAGAAAATGGATTGGTCATCCAAGATTTGAGCTTATTCGTCATGGTACTTTCTCATTTTCCTTTCTCTTTGTATGAGTTGGTCATCCAAATTCTATCCACTATTTAGGGGAATATGCCCCAATGAATTGCTATTAATGAGCCAAAATATTATAATGTAAAGTTACCATCACGTATTGGCTAAAGAATCTTATGTACGTGTAACTGCAGACATAGTCGGTATATGACCACTTGGTCCACTCCATCCGAGACTTACATTCTCACTTGTCTACTCAACTATAAAACGGAATATTTCAAATAAGTACTGATGTATACTAAACCAAGTTGGCCATGAGATCTAACCTATGCATTCTTTTCCTAATTCTTGTGAACATAAACTCTCGTTCCCTTGGATGTTCTAGTAGAGCCTTGCTCATGGTATTCTATAATGTTATCTCTATTAAGATAACAAGAGACCTATTCCTTTACCTATAATACTTTTAAAATGATCATGTTATCAGGAGCCTTACTTAGGATGATAATTTTATGTTGGATTACTTTTTTGAAGATGTCACAGAACCTTTGTTGATTGAGGTTGATCAAATATATCACCTCGCATGCCCCGCTTTTCCAATTTTCTACAACCACAATCATGTGAAGGTGTTTATTATTTATTAATATTTTATAATTATTCAATTAATATGTGAGATTTCACTACTTATGTGTCCTTTTCCTTTTGTCCTCTGAAGCATGAACATAATTAGTAATTACATAATAATCCCTCCATCCCATTATATATGACATTTAAGGGGTTTGTATTTTTTCCAAAATAATAGACGTTTTACAAGTCCAATGCTAAATTATCCATTTTATTCCAATACTACCCTTTCTTTGTCAAATAGAGTAATTCTCTCCTGGATCCCCATTCTCTCCATAACCAACATCACCAATCTCCTCTCCTCCTACCCAGATCTCTCCGACTTCACCGAGCTCCACCACCATCGTCGTCGATCTCTCCTGCCGGACCTCCCTCACCCTACTCGCCATCCCCAACTCCTTCTTCCGCTCCTCCACCGCCTCTTCCTCCGCCAACATCGTCGACATCCTCCGCTACCACGTCATCCTCGAATACCTGCTCCCACCGACCTCCGCCACTTCACCCCGCTGCAAAACTCATCACCACCCTCTTCCAAACGATCGGCCGCCCCACCAACAACTTCGGCTCCGTCAACATCACCCGCCTCTCCCTCATTGTATTCGGAGACCCCTCATATTTGATGTTGGATCATTGCTAAAATTTGGGGTACGTTAATTTTCAGCGCAAATTACGGCAGGTTTATATCAAAACGATCTTGTATAATGGTTTTCTTCTTAAAACTAATGCAGATTTATCAGTTGTTGAATCAATTGATAATGAATGGTTCTTCTTCTGTCCCAAGGATTGGAGTATTAGAATGAAAACCGATCCAACAGAGCAACAGTGGCTGGGTCAGAGGACTCTATTAAGAGCAGTAAAGGAATTAATTCCTTTATTAAGAGTAGTAAAGGAATGAACGTGATTGGAGGAAGAAGACTCTGGTCTTCTATACTGGACGTGCTCCTAAGGGTCAGAGGACTCATTGGGTAATTCACGAGTACGGCCCCCGAATCCGGCCCCGATTATACCTTCACATCACAAAAGCCCTAATCGACGACCACAATTTCAACGTCGCCGCCTCAATGCTACAGGCTTCCGGCGTAATTTATTAAATATAGTGCTTGAAAAGATCTAAAAAGGTAATAGAAGAGAGAGAAGTTTTGATTTTAACGTGGTGGAGTAATTAATTCTTTGTCTGGTTAATTCATTTATTAAGGGCAAAAGTGACATGTTTAATATTTCTTAATTGTTGTAAAGAATCCTTAAACGTCAGATATAATGGGATGGAGGGAGTATATTATATTCAATGCTTGACTAAAGCTGCAACCTTCATTATTTTCATTTTATATGCGTACGTAATATCTCATTTCTTCTTTTAGATTTAAAATTTTAAATTAATACTTGACCAACTTGTTTTCTAATAGACAATAAAGATAAATGTGATTGGAACAGTGAACATGTTGGGACTCGCGAAGAGAGTTGGAGCAAGGTAAGGAAACTTCACTGTGCATCAAAAACTTTACATAGGCCTATGTAGCAGTGCAGCATGTACGCCTGTACCCTACTAATTTATGTCAATTGTGTATATTGTACAGAATTTTGCTTACCTCGACCTCAAAGGTCTATGGTGACCCTCTTGTACATCCTCAACCTGAGATCTATTGGGTTAATGTTAACCCAATAGGTAAGTCCACTACATATTTGTGGAATACAACAGAAAGCTGCTTCAATAGATTCACCATTGTAATATTTATAGTATTTAGAATATGTGTTAAAGGTAGGAAATAGTATTTGAATATTGAGATACAGAACTGGCTCTCAGATAAGTATAAGATTTTTTGGTAAACAGTATATTATCATCTTGAATTTTGCAAGTGCTAATAACATGACACAATTTTTGTAAAAGATTGTTATAGGCCAACTTAATATGATGCGAAAACAACGCATATCTCTTAATGAATCTATTTTTATGATTAGGATCAGATTAAGGATTACTGGTCAAATTTATTTTGATCACAAGAAACTAGTGTTATTTGCAAGAAACTCACCCCTATTTAGCCTTTTTTCCTCTGTTAATCTCGTATATTTGCACGAGTCACCAACACATAAGTCTGCCTCCATTATTTCTCATATGAAGTTTTTGAAGGTTACTTCGTCGAACAATCCAGATATAACGTAACATTCAAAACGTCAACATATACCCGTGTACCCTTTTCAAATTGTTTGGGACTTTGACAATCTTTTATGCAGAAAATAATAATATAATTACTATTGGGAATTGCATATTCAAATTTGATGTTGAAAGTAAATATAAATGCGCAAGTGTAAAGTCCTTCAATGATTATATATACAAGGACTTAGATGATAGATTAAAATTGTTAGGTTGATCTGAGCTTTAATGTTTATCATTTATGAAAATAAATGTATAGAAGAAAAGATCAAAACTGTTAGGTTGATCTATTTGAGATGTAAAAGTTAAATCCTTGACAGAATCGTAGTTTGTCAAAGGTAGCATACAGAAGATAAGGCAGAATCGTGGAGTTTCAATAAAGATGTCCAGAATCGTAGTCTGCCAAGAGAACCGAGTCTGCAGAAGCCAAGGCAGAATCGTGGAGCTTAAAAGAAGATGTCCATAATCATAGTCTGTCCTTGGAAGCCACACTGAGAATCGTGGAGAAGATCCGAGGGCCTGCCGAGCTAAGTCAAGAAACGCAGTGTGCTATCAGAATCGTGGAGTCTGCAAGACAAGCAAGCAGGAATCGTAGTCTGCCAAAGAGCTTAAGAAGAATCGTAGTGTTCTCTACGATCAAGTCTGAATCAAACCTGTACAAGCCAACACACAACGATTATGGTACAATGACCATAATCATAGTGTTCCTCCAGTCAGCATCAAAGTTCGTAGTTCTGATGAAGGGAGGAAGAGCAACAAATAAAGAAAGGCTTATAGTCGTTGACAAATTGATGGTCAATGATTCTACATTCATCCTTAGTTCAAATCAAAGAAGCGTATTAAAGAAGCTAAGGAAAGGACCAAATTGCCTGTTGAAAACATCTTTTTAGGTGTTAGGTGAGAATGCAGTCTGCTGTGTCAGCGGGCCAGTCGGCTGTGCGACAAGAAAGTAGGATGCCAACATCAACTGCACAGAAACGTCTGAAGAATTTATTGCTGCAACGGAAGCATCCAAACGAAAACATTTTGAATGTTTCTTTTATAAGGAAATCAGATAAGGAATCAGACTAAGTAAGCAAGCAAGAAAAAGAAAGAAAGAATATCAAGAGAAAAGCTCAAGAACACTCAACAATCAACTCTACGATCCTGAAAGAGGAAAGCTTGCTTCGCTACTCAGTTCTTCAGAACTGATACTTAATTGCAACTGAGTAGCACACACACCATAATACAATTCTCAATCCAAGGTGTTCCAAGTTAGAAGGACTTGAAGAGTTCTAACTGAACTAAGAGAAGTTCTAAGTCAAAAGGACTTGAAGATTTCTAAGTGAACTAAGAGAAGTTCCAAGGCTGCTGGCCTTTAAGAGTTCTAAGTGAACTAAGCGAAGTCCCAAGGCTGCTGGCCTTAAAGGAATCTGAGTGATTCAAGTTATAAGAAGACATCCTTAGTCGATTTCCTACTCGTGGAGTAGAAGAGTGGATTAGGAGCCTTGTGTGCTCTGAACCACTTAAAATCCTTGTGTCTCATTGTCTCTCATTAACTGCTATAACTGCCATATCTGTTATAACTGCTTATCAAACCATAACTGTGATATCTTAAAGGGAAACAAACTTATATTCCACTGCTGTCAGTATATTCAATACTGACAAAGTATTTTAAACAAAGAAATTTTAAAATATCTATTCAACCCTCCTTCTAGATAATTAACGTGCCTTTGGGAACTAACAATTGGTATCAGAGCAGGTTCTCTCAACTAAGCATACAAGCTTGAGTAGATCAAATGGCACAACTGATAAGCGAGACCAAGACAGGTGGAGGAAGCAAGCCACTTATGTGCAACAAAGACAAATTTGAAAACTGGAAAGTTCGGATGCAAGCTTACATGGATTCAATAGATGATGATCTATTTGAAATTGTTTTAAATGGGCCCTACATACCAACAAGGCTTGCACCAACTTCAAAAGAACCAAACAGAGTTGTGGTCAAGGTTAAATCTGAATAGACTGACAACGAGAAGAAAAATGTACAGATAGATAAAAAGGCTAAGAACATTTTGTTCCAGTCCTTAGAAGACAATCTGTTTGAGAACGTGGTCAACTGCAAAACTGCTAAGGAAGTCTGGGAAGCATTGCTCATCATGCATGAAGGAACTAAAGAAGTCAGAGAAAACAAGCAATCTCTACTGACTCGACAATATGAGATGTTTGCCAATGTTCCTGGAGAAAATGTCACTTCCACTTATGAAAGATTCACATTGCTGATCAACTCTCTCAGAGCTTATGGAAAGACCTATCCAAACAAAGATCTAATCATCAAGTTCATGAGGTCCTTACCAAGCAGGTGGGATGCCAAGACCACTGCAATTAGATAGTCAAAGAACCTGCATGAGATGACTGTTCAACAACTCTACGAAAACTTTCCTACCTACGAACTAGAGTTGACTCAACGAGCAGAAACTCTATCTGAAGGAAGAAAGAAGGATAAAGGAGTTGCTCTCAAAGCAAAAGAAGAGATCTCCAAAGCTTATGTTAAAGATGAATCTGACTCTGAGGAAGATGATGATGAAGATAAAGCTGCAATGTTGGCTAGAAGATTCTAAAGGTTTATTCTCAAAGGGAGAAGCAGCAAACCCAAAAGATTCAACAATAGCAGCAGTCAGGAGGAGATCAATGATCTATGCTACAACTGCAAGAAGCCTGGTCATTTCATTGCCAACTGCAATAAACCTATCAGAGAAGAGCTGAAAAGAAAGTCAAATCCAAAGAAGGAGGTCAAAGGCTACAAAAAGAATAAGAAGAAAGACAAAGATCTTGTAGCATGAAGTTCGTGGAGTGACTCAGACAATGACACCAATACTGTGTCTGAAGATGATGAAACACCTCAAAAAGCCAACCTATGTCTGATGGCCAAAGATGCACTCAGCAGGAAAAGTGCTGAAGCAATCATAGACAAGGTATTTGACTTCAACTCTCCTGATATAGATATTGATGATTTAAGAACTGGAATTCGTGACATGTCAACTGATCTATATCAAAATATGAGATAGTTAAGATTTCTATCTAAAGATTATTCTTATCTTCAAAAGAAGAAAGAGAAAATTCAGAAAGAGCTGGAAGCAGCTCTACTAAGTTATGACTCTCTCTCTAAGTTTGAAGCTGAGAATAAAATCTTGAGAGAGACAAATGAACTGAGCATACAAAGAGAGTCAAAGCTAACCTCTAAGATTGAGGAGTTAGAAAAGACTATCTCTACATGGAATATATCTTCTTCATCCATGAACTCCCTGATCTCCAGTCAGAGAAGTGTCTTTAACAGAACAGGTTTAGGATTTGGGGAATCTATCCCAGAACCAAGTGTGGAAAAGGCTAAGGACACTAACAGTAACAGTGCTTCTAATCTAAATAGAAGCATTATATTTGTAAAGTCCACACAGAAGGATGAACCAGTGCAACCCTGCTCTTCTGATCCAAGTAATGTCACAAGACACAATGGATCACATGCTAGCCTAGGGTTCAGAAAGGTGAAGAGTGACTCAATCACCACTGTCCAACCTCGACGAATCGTAGAGTCAAGTAAAATTAACTCCACGGATCAACTTAGAAGGAATCGTCATGTTGAGGTTTACTCAGCACAAAACCTGAACCCCAAGGCTGCATGGAAAAGAAAGATGCAATATAAGGGTAAGGCCAACAAAACCCACACAAGTCCAAATGGAGAAAGAATCCACACACACACAAACATGAATTATATTAGATGCTTTGCATGTGGAAGATTTGATCATAAAGTTGCATTATGCTTTCATTACTGTGCATGGGAGACCCAAAGTCAAGCAGATTTGGGTTCCTAAGGGTACTAACATTGCAGGACCCATGCTAGTCTGGGTACCAACATGAAAGCTAAATCTATCTACAAGAAATGAGCACCACGATTACAACATGGTATCTTGACAGTGGTTGCTTAAGGCATATGACGGGGAACAAAGCCCTCCTGTCAAACTATACAGAGAAGGAGGGACCAACAGTTATCTTTGGAGATAACAGCTCCGACAAGATGAAAGGTTATGGTTCAGCTGGGAATGGTGTTGTGTCCTTCAGCAAAAGGGCTTATGTAGACGGACTAAAGCATAATCTTATGAGTATTAGCCAAATCTGCGATAAAGTCCATCAAGTTACCTTTCTCAACAACCAATGTCAGGTCATAGATCTGGAGACATTGTCTATCAAGCTGACCGAAACCAGAGAAGGAAATGTTTACACTGTCAATCTTGCTCAACTAAGTTCTAAAGAGACAATGAGATTTCTTGCTAAAGCCATTGAAGAAATAAGTTGGCTCTGGCATAGGAGGTTATCACATCTCAACTTCAAGAGCATGTCAAAGCTGGTTTCCAAAGATCTTGTAGCAGGCTTACCTAAGTTCAGCTTCATCAAAGAAAGGCTATGCAACGCCTGCCAGCTTGGAAAGCAAACAAGGAGCTCATTTAAAGGCAAAGAAATCATTTGAATTGATAGGCCTCTATAATTACTTTATATGGATCTCTTCGGGCCAATTCCAACTGTGAGCCTAGGAGGAAAGAGATACTCACTGGTCGTATTAGATGACTACACCAGATATACTTGGGTGTTCTTTTTTACTTCTAAAGATGAAACAAGCTCCCAACTAATACAGATGTTCAAGCTGGTGATGAATGAAAAATAAGAGACTATCAAGGCTATAAAGAGTGATCATGGCAGAGAGTTTAATTTCTCAGAAATGGATCAGTTCTGTGCAGACAATGGCATCAGCCATAACTTCTCAGCACCACAAACTCCACAACAAAATAGAGTAGCTGAAAGGAAGAACATAACACTTATAAAAGTAGGAAGAACTCTACTAGCAGTAGCTCATCTGCCTAAATACTTCTGGGCAGAAGCCATCAACACTGCGTGCTACACACAGAACAGATCTCTTGTACACTCTACGAGCTGTGGAAAGGAAGAAAGCCAAATGTCAGTTACTTCCATGTGTTCGGTTGTGCATGCTACATTCTCAACAATGGGAAGCAATATGTAACTAAGTTCCAACCCAAGTCAGATGAAGGGATCTTCCTTGGATATGCCACAGATAGCAAAGCTTATAGAGTGTTCAACAAGAAGACATTAAGTGTTGAAGTCTCGATCCACATCATCTTTGATGAAACAGACTCGAACAAGTCTGCACCACAAGACACTATAATTAACGATACAGACACCACGAATGAGGTGCTCGAGCCCAACACTACGACCGTAGTTCCTGAAAAAGGAATCATAGTGTCTGAAGAAGAAATCATAGAGAGAGCTGCACCAGATGACGATTCTGATCAACAAGAACCAAATGTCAATCTTGAAGAGCTCAAACAAGAACGTGATAAGTGGTTTTTATGACCACTTATTTGGATTGTAACCAACTTGTTCTGTTGCCAAAACTCAAGTATTCTTATGTTTTTAATGTGTTTTTGCTTTGTTTTGTTATTTTCATATCTTGGAACTCTCTTGGTGCATAATGAACTAAAACGTCTGAAAGAATGCCAAAAAGAGCGAGAGGCTAAGCAATGGAATGATAGCATGATGGCATGATATGGCAAAGGAGTAAAGCGTGCAATGTTGAAGTGTGTAAGGAAGCAAAAACCAAGTGCAGCAGCAGAAGAAGACTTGCACCAGCAGAAAATCAAGGCTCCCGCGGCCACGTCGGGTTTACCTTGAAAAGCCACGCGCCCGTGCCGATATACAGGAAACAGACGACTTGACTGGGGACACGCACGGCCGCGCCAGGATCACAGCATAAAGTCGCGCGGCCGCGCCATCTTGAATATTGACCAGATTTAACTTTTATTCAAGCTTGAATGGGAGAAGGCTTATATTAGGGCTTTTTGCCCTATTTGATCGGCATCTCCACTAGGGAGCTCACATTAGCCTGAGCCCTAGCTCTCTATTCTCTTCCTTTACATTTTATCTAGATTAGGAGTAGATTAGGTTAAGGTTAATTAGTTAGTTAGTTTCTAGGGTTTAGTTAGAGAAGAAGATTGAAGCAAGTGATTGACATCAAAGATCCATGCTTGGAGGGATATCACAGATTTGCATTGTCTATCCTTAAACTCTCCTTGTATCAATTTGTATTTGGATGATGTATATTCAACTTATGGAAAATATATTTGAGTCATTTATGACTGAGGTTTTATTTTGAGGTTTCAATGGAACCTAATGAGTAGTTTACTTTGATAGTCCTTTCATGATGGTCTTATTTGATTGCTATGTGATTGTCTATTGCGTTGTATGCTTTCATTGTTTAATTGATTCATGACCAATTATTGTGATAACCTATATGGACTTGAAAGACAAAATGTTGGTTTAGATCTAATCGTAGTAACGGGCAATTGTATGTTTACATGACGTTGAATGTATGATTTGTGCTTAGGATAGATATATACCGAAGCGCCATCCATAGTCAATTGAGAACTTGACCTTAAACGTTAATTATTTGTAAATCACATAGACATATAGTGGTTTAGGTAATGTGGGTGTTCATGTGCGTTCTATCTTCTGTGGATTGCATGTGATATAGATTCGGTGCATCGAAAGATGGCCATCTCTCACTTTCGTGTTCTCGGCTAACAAACTTGATGATTAAATTGACCTAAATGGAAGTTTATTGACTTAGATGAATCATTAGGGGAAATTGGAATCTCTTATCTTCATTATCTGATTTTACTCTAGGATTATTTAGTTAAAGTTTAATTACTTGTCTAGTTAAGTTAGTTTAATTTCATAAACTCTTTACCGCTCGTTTAAATAAGACTGAGATGATTATGTGCTAGTGCTTTGGCGGTCTTTTATCTGTTAATTCTCCGTGAGAATTAATTGGATAATTGTTTGCCAACATTAGTTTCAATCAAATCAATCTTAATTTAAACATTTTTATTTTGTTTAATTCTCTTCCTATATTCTCTTTTCAGGTACAATGGATCTTAATTTCTATCTATGGTGTTGCACAAGGCAAGAGCAACCAATGGAAACATGGAATGATGGAATCCACCCAATTGTCGCGTTATCAGCACAGATAGAGGTTCTCTCAAGGAAGTTGGATACTGTTACAACCCAACAGAGTCGAGAGATGGCAGTGACTTACGATTATGGTGCTGATAGCTATATAAGCCATCAGGATCCCATCAGTTATGAACAAGAGCAGTAAGGGGGTGATTACTTCCACAACGAGTATCTCAATTACCACCAAGATTTGGAGTATCACCCACACTCTTTAGCGAGCTATTATCAAGACCAATACTACGAGCAAAGTCCAATATATGCACCAAACCCCACACATTAATCTCCATGTTTACTGTGACGCCCCCAAATTCCAAGACCGTCACGGGGTCTCTTGAATTCGGTTCGTCACGTGCTCATGGTAATACATCACAATAATAATACGACTAAATATCGCATCACACAGTGGAATAATACACAACTAATACCGAATAAATTACATTTAAATAATATAATTATTCACGTCCCAAGGTCCGTAACTTAAACAGTGATTACATAGCTTAGACATATCTTAAGCAATAATAACCTTAACTAGTACATAATATCATAAATTTTACATAATATTAAGCTACTCCGTAGCATTTCCCCTGCCCTTGTCGGTACTCGAGGGTCCGCACTGCTCGGCCTTAACTGAAATATTTTTAGGGAAAGCAAGAATGAGCACAAATTGCCCAGCAAGTAATATACAATAAGGGTTTGTAATATAATTCTCAATTCTCGAAAGGGTATGACAAGGTTTGATAGTTCAAGGATAACAAGAATATCAATAGTTTTCAATAACAGTCGCTAAGGACAGAATAATATCAATGTGATTCAATAATAAATCAATTCAAGATTTGAAGATAACTGAATACTGAGCAGTCACTAAGGACTATAAACTTCCACAGGAATTGACAGTAATAAACTAAAAATCCAACAAAAACAGGTACAATAGGTGATCAGCCTAAAGTACCATCGTTATGCATAACAATCAAACATACTCAAGTGCGCGCGTCGGTTCTCCGATAGTTATATTTTGTTTTTCTCAGTCGAATACAAGATCCCGCACCAATCAATTGGTTTGGGTCGTTTTTCAATAATATAAGTCTAGCCGAATCAAATGGCATAGATCTCAACAAATTCAATTTCAAGATTTAAAGTTCGAAGAATATAATTCGACTTTTATTCTATTCATGAAGTATATGATTCATAATATCTGAATTTAGTCTCAAGAGTTTATTCGTATGACAATAATAGCATAAGCCAATTGAATGTTCAATAAAGAGTAGAGTTAGGAACATGCTTACAACGTTCCTTGAATAAAGTAAAACACGAAGGTCTAAGTTACTTGCACTTATAACTGAGTGTAAGTAAGGAAACTTGCACTTTAAAAGAGTGTAAGTTAGAGAACTTGCCTTTAGCGTAGTTTATCCACGAAAGGCAAATCAACACTTTCAAATTCCTATCGTAATACAGTTACGTATATATATGATATTCATTAGTCATATAATTTAACTTCACATTATATCTTCGAATATACGATCAACACACAAGCTAAGTTCTAACCTAGCTAAACAGTTATATAGAATATAATTTCTATCCTTAACTTCCTCTTTTCTCAAGTTGATCATATTCATATATCGTTACTATCATGTGAGACTACCACAATTAACAAGCATACTCGCATATTATTAATATCACATAAAACCACAATCAATACTAAATATATTTTATCTTAGCAAGTTATGGCATTTCCATAAGTTAACCGTCAAAATCGGGTTCAAGTAACATTATATGATATCACATAACATATATGCATATTAAAGAGTCTCTCCATGTTTGTTCAACCTTTCCAATTTCAATCATACAAGCTATAGTTCTAAATCATGGTTTCTTACGACTTAAGGCCATGCAATGTTATGAGTTCTCGTAAGTCATCATGCTTGTCGTGTAAACATGTGAAGTGATCATATAACTTGATTTAGGCATGCTTGCAAGTAGTTATATCTTATACATGTTACAACTTAGTTCATGTTTCACTTGTGCTTAACTTACTTTTATGGCTTCTATCATGGTAGATATATATGTTTGCTACATTAGTGAGGTTAAAGGGTACTATCCAATCATGTCCAAAATTATCAAAATTTAAAACTCCATGTAATATGTTAAGTGCACGTTCAAAAATTCATACTTTCATTAGTACTAATAAGGCATAGCATGTCCATGTTACATTATTAAACACGTATACACAAGTCATCATTTCCTTCATGTAATTTTAAACCATACTAATATATATCAAAATTCAGAATATAGATATGATACATACGTATCAAAGTTTACTTTAAGAACCATAAGTTCAATTTCAACCTACAAGTCCTTTTGTTAATCATTCATGCGAACATAATGAAACATGCTCATTTTAGTTCTATGTACCTATATATGTAGGTTACTCATACTATTATGCTTTATCTAAGTCATCTTAACATCCTAGCATTAATAGTTTATAGCATAAATTAGTAGTCTGTCTGCAGAGGCTGGCGCAGCTGCGCTGCGCCTGGGTATAAACCCAACGCAGCTGCGCCGTGTCCAGTCCATACCAGTGAACTTCCTGCTTCGGCAGGACTTAGGCCAAATGCCAACTTTCTTTCACGAAAACAGTTTTAAACAGCTATATTGTAATTCCAACATGTATATAAGTCCATATAACAACTTAACAACCACTTTCCAATCCAATTACAATCTAGTATGGCATAACCAAGAATTTAAATATTATCAGAAAATAATAAATCAAGAACAAAGAAAGAGGTATTATACCTCTGCTAAATGCAAAATGAATGTGCTGCTATCTCACTCCTTCCTCAACTGATATATGCTTACTTTCTATTCTCTCTTACTTATGAATTCTCAGCAATTGAAATGAGAGAAGAAGAGTCATTATTTATAGAAGAACCAATATCCAGACAATGCATTCTCCCATTAATTCAAACCAATGAACTGAAGATTTGTATGTTGGTTAAGGAAGAGTAGGTAATTAGTTGGTGAATTACACTATTTTGCCCACTCCCTTGTTCATCATTCGCTAGAGAGCTATGGTGGTTTTCTGATTTTGATGAATATAGGATAGTAGGATAGCTTGAGTATATCACGTGAAGGAGAATGACTATCATTAAGGGACACTCAACATTCTAGTAACACTACACTTAAATTATTATACATACATAACATAATTCCTACTTTTATGTTGTATAATATATACCTATTGTCTATACATAGGTTATAACTTAATGTCACAATATAAATTTAAATAAGTAATACTTCAATGTAGTGAAGGTAATTTGTATGCTTATAATCCATGTACATTTTTATCATATTGGTATAATTTAATCGGATGTTATCTCATTACATTATCTCATGTATTATTAAATTGTTCACCATATATTCATGATGTCTCACTTTATTAAAACTAATAGTTTACAATATGATCATGATATATTATACAATGTATACCCACATATTTATTGTCACGCAAGCATAAACATGTAGCTTATATATTCCAATCAATCTTAATACATGGTCTCTATGTGTAATATATTCACATTACACTATATAACATAGTTATATTCCATATACTTTATATATTCAAGTATTGCACATTTGCACATATCAATTAATATAATCTTATTATATTAATAACTTACTTATTTGTCAAATAAATAAATTATTTATCTCATTGATTAATTAATGATAATATTAATTAATGCATTCCTCATTGATTATTAATTTCCATAATAATCGATTAACACTTATATATTAAATATCACATTAAATGAATATAAATCTTATTATATTTATAAACACATTGCTTATTATTATTATATTTCTTGCAATAATAATAATCACACATTATTAATCAATCACAGTTAATATTCCACAACAATTAATTAATATTCTATGATAACAATTAATTAATATTCTACCATAACAATTAATATAGATTAATTGTTCGCTTAAATTAATATAATCATTCTTATATTACGTCACTGTGCCACACAAGGCTATCAATGCGTTTATCGCAAACTCCATCAATTTCTCAATTATTATAATTATTCAATTTAATATATAATTGAATTAGTCATTCTCATAACACAAAATTATTTATATTCAAATAAATTCTCATTTCCATTAATATATTCATTTAATAATATTATGAAATTCTCGGGTATTACATCCTCCCCCCCCTATAAAATTTCCGTCCCGGAATTGCTATAAGTTTACACAAATGGATGGGGATAGTCCCTCATCATCCTATCTTCTAATTCCCACGTAGCCTCCTCGACATCGTGGTTACGCCAAAGTACTTTTACAGATGCAATAATTTTATTTCTCAAGGTTTGCTCTTTCCTATCTAATATCTGGACAGGAATTTCTTCATACACCAAGTTCTTCTCCACTTGAATGGGCTCGTAAGAAATCACGTGCTTGTAGTCGGCCTTATACGATCGCAACACAGAAATGTGAAACACATTGCGGATGTGCTCCAGTTCGGGTGGTAACGCAACTTTGTATGCCACTTCGCCCACTCGCTTCAGTATCTCGAACGGTCCTATGAATCTTGGACTCAATTTTCCTTTCTTGCCGAAACGGATCTTTCCCTTCCATGGAGATACCTTTAAAAATACGAAACTGCCGACTTTATAGTCTCGGTCCTGTCGA
This sequence comes from Panax stipuleanatus, assembly GCA_020205555.1. NCBI lineage: Eukaryota > Viridiplantae > Streptophyta > Magnoliopsida > Apiales > Araliaceae > Panax > Panax stipuleanatus. Next base: position 34,433,292 of record CM035122.1, on the reverse strand, counting down.
TGCAAGTCTGCGTATTTCTTCTGGCGATCTTGAGCTGCTACTAGTCTGGCTCTTATCACTGTCACCACGTCTGCGGTTTGTTGTACTAGCTCTGGTCTGAGTATTCGTCGCTCTCTGACTTCGTCCCAATATAATGGCATTCTGCACTTTCTTCCGTAAAGAGCTTCGTACAGTGGCATGCCGATACTCGCATGGTAACTATTGTTATACGCAAATTTAACTAAGGGTAGATGGTCGTCCCAATTTCCCTTAAAATCCATCACGCAAGTCCTAAGTATGTCCTCCAGCGTTTGTATTGTTCGCTCACTATGTCCGTATGTCTGAGGATGGTAAGCCGTACTCAACCTCAACTGTGTTCCCATTATTTCTTGCAAACTCTTCCAAATATTTGACGTGAAGCGCGGATCTCAATCAGAGACAATAGATACCGGCACTCCATGTCGTGAGACAATTTCTTTTACGTATAGGTTCGCTAACTGATTCAAACTATAGCGGATCTTGATTGGTAGAAAATGTACGGTCTTAGTTAGTCGATCCACGATAACCCAAATGGCATCATAACCTTTCTGTGTAACTAGAAGTCCTACCACGAAGTCCATGGTAATATGCTCCCATTTCCACTCTGGTATTTCTAACGGTTGTAGTAAACCACTTGGCCGTTGATGTTCTACTTTAACGCGTTGGCAAGTCAAACATCTACTAACGCACTCTGAGACTTCCTTTTTCAAATTAGGCCTACAAAAATGTTGCTTCAAATCTCGGTACATCTTAGTGCCTCCCGGATGAACGGAATACGTCGTATTATGTGCCTCGTGCAAAATCTCTTCCCTTAACTCGGTTACCGCTGGTACCCACACTCTTCCTTCGAATCTTAAGATACTGTCTTTATCCATTCAAAATTTCTCTTCCTCATTTTCTGTGATCCTCTTTTGGATTTTCTCACACTCTTCATCCTTTTCTTGGGCTTCCTTCACTCTATCCAACAACGTCGGACACGCTTCCATTACAATTAACTTCTCTCCAGGCTTCTCTGGTTCTTTCACTTCTATCTCCAATTTCTCCATCTCTCTTATCAATTCTTCCTGAGTCGTTAAATTAAACAACTTTTCCCTTCCTTTCCTGCTCAGAGCGTCGGCAACCATGTTTGCCTTTCCCGGGTGATAAAGAATATCGCGGTCATAGTCTTTGATTAATTCTAACCACCTTATCTGCCGCATGTTTAACTCCTTCTGTGTGAAGATATATTTCAGACTTTTGTGGTCCGTGTATATCTCACATTTCTCTTCGTATAGATAATGCCTCTATATCTTTAACGTAAAAAATACTGCCGCTAACTCTAAGTCGTGAGTAGGGTATCGTTTTTCGTAATCCTTCAATTGTCGTGATGCATATGCAATGACCTTGCCGTGCTGCATAAGCACACAGCCAAGTCCCTTGTGCGATGCATCACTATACACCACAAAATTTCTCGCATCATCTGGTAATGATAACACAGGTGCTTCGCTCAGTCTCCTTTTCAGTTCTTGAAAACTTTCCTCGCATTTGTCGGTCCATACAAATTTCACCGTCTTTCTAGTCAAATTGGTCAGCGGGGTTGCTATCTTAGAAAAATCTTGGATGAATCTTCGATAGTACCCAGCTAACTCTAAAAAGCTTCTCACCTCCATCGGTGTTCTCGGTTGTTCCCAATTACTTACTGCTTCGACCTTTGCAGGGTCTACTGAGATTCCATTCTTATCCACCACGTGGCCTAAGAATTGAACCTTCTCCATCCAAAATTCGCACTTAGAAAACTTCGCATACATCTTCTCCTTCCTTAGTGCCTCCAAAACAATCTTCAGATGTTCGGTGTGTTCTTCCTCTGTCTTCGAGTAGATCAAAATGTCGTCAATAAAAACCACTACAAATTTATCCAAGTATGGCTTGAAAACTCGGTTCATCAAGTCCATAAATGCTGCCGGAGCATTAGTTAATCCAAATGACATTACCAAAAACTCGTAGTGTCCATAACGGGTTCGAAACGCAGTCTTTGGTATGTCCTCATCCCGTACCTTCAGTTGATGATATCCTGTCCTCAGGTCAATTTTCGAGAAACACTTTGCTCCCTTCAGTTGATCAAACAGGTCATCTATCCTCGGTAGCGGATATTGGTTCTTGATCGTTACTCTGTTCAATTCTCGATAATCGATACAGAGCCTCATCGATCCGTCCTTCTTCTTAACGAATAGTACTGGTGCTCCCCAAGGAGAAACACTCGGTCGAATGTAACCCTTATCCAATAATTCTTGCAATTGTATCATCAATTCCTTCATTTCTACTGGCACCATACGATATGGAGTTTTCAAAATCGGTGTCATTCCCGGTGCTAAGTCTATTACGAATTCGATTTCTCTGTCTGGTGGAAGACCAGGCAGATCGTCCGGAAACACATCTTGAAATTCATTAACTATGGATATATCCTTAATTTCTACTCCCTTTTTCCGAGTATCAACGATGTAAGCTAAATAACCTACACATCCTTTCCTTAACAATTTCTTGGCCTGCATCATCGTAACGCAACATGATTGCTTAAGAGATGAGCTACCATAAAACACTACATTAAACTTACTCGGAGTCTGAAGGTTCACACATTTATTCTGACAATCAATTATCGCAGCATGGTTATACAACCAATCCATTCCCAGTATTATGTCAAATTCTCCCAGTCTAATAGGAATCAAGTCTACGCTCAGTTCATGTTCTCTAATGTTTGTGTGACAATTTTAAGAAATGTATTCTATAGGGATCACTTCCTTATTAGCAACTTCTATGATCAAAGGATTTTCTAATCGTTCTAGGGGTGTACTAAGTTTACTAGCAAATTTTTCAGATATAAAAGAACAGGTGGCACCCGAATCAAATAATACATAAGCATTTATATCATTGATTGAGATTATACCTGACACCACGTCCTTCGTAGCCACGGCGTCATGGACGGTCATGTTAAAAGTTCTGGCAGTTGGGCGGTTGGATTGTGCCGGCTCGCTGATCATCAGCTTGTTGCCTCCTAGCTGATTGCTACCCCCGCCACTTCCCTTCTTTGGGCAGTCCTTAATTCAGTGCTCTGTCGAGCCACACACAAAGCATCCTTGTATCTTCTTTGGTTTCGGACAGCTGGGCGAGATGTGCCCTTCTTGTCCGCAGTTGTAGCAAGTGCCACGTCCCTTCCAGCACTCGTCCCGGTGATTCTTCCCACACTTTGGGCATCCTTCAGCCCTCTTCTTGAAACCCCCACTAATAATTCCCTGATTGATTATTGTTGTTTTTGTTGTTGTTGTTGTTCTCCTATTTTCTCTTTCCCAAGTTGCTTCCTCCGCTCCAGTATTCTTTCCTTTCTTCTCCTTGTTATACAGACTTAAGGCCTCACTGCCACTTTCCGCAATGATTGCCTTCTCCAGTAATGTTGCAAAGGAATCAATTTGAAGAACTGATACCTTATTGAACAGCTACGGCTTCAGCCCTTGTTCGAATCTTCTCGCCTTCCTTTCCTTAACTCCAACTTGGTGTTCCGCAAATCATGCTAGTTCATTAAACTTAGCTACGTACTGCGCCACCGTCATGTCACCTTGTTTTAGTTCTAAGAACTTTACCTCCATTCTATTCTTTATGCTTTTCGGGAAGTAATTCTCGAAAAATAGCGTCTTAAACTTATCCCAAGCTATTATCCCTTCTCCAACTCTTTGTTGATTAGCCTCCCATCAGTAGTTCGCTTCTCCCCTCATCATGTATGTGGCAAACACCGTTTTCTGATCTTCACCTACGCAAGCTATAGTGAAAGCTTTTTCGATCTCCTTGATCCACGTTTGTGCGACGATTGGGTCGGTAGTTCCCTAGAACTCCGGGGGTCCTACACTCTTAAAGTCTTTAAAGGTTGTTACTGGCACAGCCTGAGGGTTTGGGCGAACGGGTTCATTGTTCCTTCCCCTTAAGGCTTCTCCTAACAAGTCTACCAGTTTCTGGATCGGGTCTACTTGTTCCCTCTCATTGTTTACTGACTCCTTAGGTGCAGTCAATCTACGTCTGGGCGGCATTATCTGCATCACAAGTTTTCATTTTATTATTATTCAAGTATATTACTTAAGTATTTCTTTCAATACTAAAGGAAAAAAATATGTAACACATTTCTGAAATAAACTTCATTTATATTCATATGCCAAATCGTTTCAGTACATGATTTCCCTACCATACTGCTATAAATGTTATCACATATGTCCCTTAATATCACAAAAGACGGGGAATATACCAACCTACTACCAAACTACCCCTCTAACAAAAGCTAACTCGGGGTTCACATCACTATCCCACATCTTACACAAAAGATTAGGATTACAACATAGTATATACAATACATAAAGAGAATACCACTAGACTATCTAAAGAAATCTCATCACATCATCCCGCGCTCTACTGCGCTATTGTACTCCATCTGCGCTATATAAGCAACTAGCTCTCGGCTCATAGTATGTAGGGTCTGTCCCTGCTCTGCCGGGTAGTGGTACACACCATCAAGCACTCTCTCAAATGCCGAACGGAACACGTACCCCATCTTGTTCATTTTCCTCTTCTTACATTTGACCTCATCTTCCAGGTCATCTACTCTCTCATGGGCAGCCCCCCACTTCTCCTCGAAGTGTATCCTATCCATCACCTCTAATTCTAACTGAGTGCGGAGTGCTTCCTTCTCTGTCTTCGCACTCAGCTCCCTCTGCTCAACCTCTTCCAGCTTCACTGCCAGATCTATATTCCTAGCCACTGACCTGTGAAACAGAGTCCCCATCTGGATCCCTGCCTCCCTACGGTAGGCGATCTCCACCTCTAACTCCTGCATGGCCAGCTTTCTCTGATGGTCTTTGTCCCTCAGTTTTTGGAACTCGGACTATCTCTCTTGGGCCTCTGCCTCCAGCTCCTGGACCTTGTAGTCTAATTCTAGGATACGCTCCTTATACTCTCCTAGCATCTGTTCCTCTATATTAGCCTCATCAGAGTCCTCCACTAGCTCATCCCTCATCGGCTCGTCCTCCATCGGCTCCTCCTCTGGATCAGACTCTATCTCAATTTCGTCCTCGTTGTCAGACTCGAACGGTGCAACAACCTGCTCTGGTGTAGCCTCTAGAGGTGCCTCGTATACTACATGTATATCCCTGGGCTCCTCCTCTGCCACTCTACTAGGTACACCTGTGTCTGTCATCCTACAATCACAAACACAAGACAAGAAACAGCAACTCCATTAGAATGTTAAACAAAACATAAGTTCATTGTATAAAATGAAGTTACATTTCATAATAGACTAAGTCTCTCAAGGAAAACACTACATGAGTTTTATCTTCTTCCTAACTTCTAAGTTCGCCTAAGTTATAGTCTAAGGACACTCGTTCCTAAGGTTTATAACTACAACTTTGATACCAACCTGTGACGCCCCAAAATTCCAAGACCGTCACGGGGTCTCTTAAATTCGGTTCGTCACGTGCTCATGGTAATACATCACAATAATAATACGACTAAATGTCGCATCACACAGCGGAATAATACACAACTAATACCGAATAAATTACATTTAAATAATATAATTATTCACGTCCCAAGGTCTCGTAACTTAAACAGTGATTACATAGCTTAGACATATCTTAAGCAATAATAACCTTAACTAGTACATAATATCATAAATTCTACATAATATTAAGCTACTCCGTAGCATTTTCCTTGCCCTTGTCGGTACTCGAGGGTCCGCACTGCTCGGCCTTAACTGAAATATTTTTAGGGAAAGCAAGAATGAGCACAAATTGCCCAGCAAGTAATATACAATAAGGGTTTGTAATATAATTCTCAATTCTCGAAAGGGTATGACAAGGTTTGATAGTTCAAGGATAACAAGAATATCAATAGTTTTCAATAACAGTCGCTAAGGACAGAATAATATCAATGTGATTCAATAATAAATCAATTCAAGATTTGAAGATAACTGAATACTGAGCAGTCACTAAGGACTATAAACTTCCACAGGAATTGACAGTAATAAACTAAAAATCCAACAAAAACAGGTACAATAGGTGATCAGCCTAAAGTACCATCGTTATGCATAACAATCAAACATACTCAAGTGCGCGCGTCGGTTCTCCGATAGTTATATTTTGTTTTTCTCAGTCGAATACAAGATCCCGCACCAATCAATTGGTTTGGGTCGTTTTTCAATAATATAAGTCTAGCCGAATCAAATGGCATAGATCTCAACAAATTCAATTTCAAGATTTAAAGTTCGAAGAATATAATTCGACTTTTATTCTATTCATGAAGTATATGATTCATAATATCTGAATTTAGTCTCAAGAGTTTATTCGTATGACAATAATAGCATAAGCCAATTGAATGTTCAATAAAGAGTAGAGTTAGGAACATGCTTACAACGTTCCTTGAATAAAGTAAAACACGAAGGTCTAAGTTACTTGCACTTATAACTGAGTGTAAGTAAGGAAACTTGCACTTTAAAAGAGTGTAAGTTAGAGAACTTGCCTTTAGCGTAGTTTATCCACGAAAGGCAAATCAACACTTTCAAATTCCTATCGTAATACAGTTACGTATATATATGATATTCATTAGTCATATAATTTAACTTCACATTATATCTTCGAATATACGATCAACACACAAGCTAAGTTCTAACCTAGCTAAACAGTTATATAGAATATAATTTCTATCCTTAACTTCCTCTTTTCTCAAGTTGATCATATTCATATATCGTTACTATCATGTGAGACTACCACAATTAACAAGCATACTCGCATATTATTAATATCACATAAAACCACAATCAATACTAAATATATTTTATCTTAGCAAGTTATGGCATTTCCATAAGTTAACCGTCAAAATCGGGTTCAAGTAACATTATATGATATCACATAACATATATGCATATTAAAGAGTCTCTCCATGTTTGTTCAACCTTTCCAATTTCAATCATACAAGCTATAGTTCTAAATCATGGTTTCTTACGACTTAAGGCCATGCAATGTTATGAGTTCTCGTAAGTCATCATGCTTGTCGTGTAAACATGTGAAGTGATCATATAACTTGATTTAGGCATGCTTGCAAGTAGTTATATCTTATACATGTTACAACTTAGTTCATGCTTCACTTGTGCTTAACTTACTTTTATGGCTTCTATCATGGTAGATATATATGTTTGCTACATTAGTGAGGTTAAAGGGTACTATCCAATCATGTCCAAAATTATCAAAATTTAAAACTCCATGTAATATGTTAAGTGCACGTTCAAAAATTCATACTTTCATTAGTACTAATAAGGCATAGCATGTCCATGTTACATTATTAAACACGTATACACAAGTCATCATTTCCTTCATGTAATTTTAAACCATACTAATATATATCAAAATTCAGAATATAGATATGATACATACGTATCAAAGTTTACTTTAAGAACCATAAGTTCAATTTCAACCTACAAGTCCTTTTGTTAATCATTCATGCGAACATAATGAAACATGCTCATTTTAGTTCTATGTACCTATATATGTAGGTTACTCATACTATTATGCTTTATCTAAGTCATCTTAACATCCTAGCATTAATAGTTTATAGCATAAATTAGTAGTCTGTCTGCAGAGGCTGGCGCAGCTGCGCTGCGCCTGGGTATAAACCCAACGCAGCTGCGCCGTGTCCAGTCCATACCAGTGAACTTCCTGCTTCGGCAGGACTTAGGCCAAATGCCAACTTTCTTTCACGAAAACAGTTTTAAACAGCTATATTGTAATTCCAACATGTATATAAGTCCATATAACAACTTAACAACCACTTTCCAATCCAATTACAATCTAGTATGGCATAACCAAGAATTTAAATATTATCAGAAAATAATAAATCAAGAACAAAGAAAGAGGTATTATACCTCTGCTAAATGCAAAATGAATGTGCTGCTATCTCACTCCTTCCTCAACTGATATATGCTTACTTTCTATTCTCTCTTACTTATGAATTCTCAGCAATTGAAATGAGAGAAGAAGAGTCATTATTTATAGAAGAACCAATATCCAGACAATGCATTCTCCCATTAATTCAAACCAATGAACTGAAGATTTGTATGTTGGTTAAGGAAGAGTAGGTAATTAGTTGGTGAATTACACTATTTTGCCCACTCCCTTGTTCATCATTCGCTAGAGAGCTATGGTGGTTTTCTGATTTTGATGAATATAGGATAGTAGGATAGCTTGAGTATATCACGTGAAGGAGAATGACTATCATTAAGGGACACTCAACATTCTAGTAACACTACACTTAAATTATTATACATACATAACATAATTCCTACTTTTATGTTGTATAATATATACCTATTGTCTATACATAGGTTATAACTTAATGTCACAATATAAATTTAAATAAGTAATACTTCAATGTAGTGAAGGTAATTTGTATGCTTATAATCCATGTACATTTTTATCATATTGGTATAATTTAATCGGATGTTATCTCATTACATTATCTCATGTATTATTAAATTGTTCACCATATATTCATGATGTCTCACTTTATTAAAACTAATAGTTTACAATATGATCATGATATATTATACAATGTATACCCACAAATTTATTGTCACGCAAGCATAAACATGTAGCTTATATATTCCAATCAATCTTAATACATGGTCTCTATGTGTAATATATTCACATTACACTATATAACATAGTTATATTCCATATATTTTATATATTCAAGTATTGCACATTTGCACATATCAATTAATATAATCTTATTATATTAATAACTTTCTTATTTGTCAAATAAATAAATTATTTATCTCATTGATTAATTAATGATAATATTAATTAGTGCATTTCTCATTGATTATTAATTTTCATAATAATCGATTAACACTTATATATTAAATATCACATTAAATGAATATAAATCTTATTATATTTATAAACACATTGCTTATTATTATTATATTTCTTGCAATAATAATAATCACACATTATTAATCAATCACAGTTAATATTCTACAATAATTAATTATTATTCTATGATAACAATTAATTAATATTCTACCATAACAATTAATATAGATTAATTGTTCGCTTAAATTAATATAATCATTCTTATATTACGTCACTGTGCCACACAAGGCTATCAATGCGTTTATCGCAAACTCCATCAATTTCTCAATTATTATAATTATTCAATTTAATATATAATTGAATTAGTCATTCTCATAACACAAAATTATTTATATTCAAATAAATTCTCATTTCCATTAATATATTCATTTAATAATATTAGGAAAATATCGGGTATTACATTTACAAGAAGAACAGTCAACAATGGACGTCCTGTATAGAGCCTTAGCAAAACAAGAGGAGATTCTTAGGAGCCAAGACTTATCGAACCAAAATTTTCTGAACCAGATGGCCCTAATCAACAATACTCCTACCAGTGAGACTCAATACACGGATCCCGAGACTGAAACAGAAAAGGCAAGATTGGAAAATTTGTGGGTCAATTCTATAGCATCAACAAATGAGAGCCTGATTGAGCAAGGAAAGTCGATTGATGATCTTCAGGTTTGGGTGGAGCAAATTAACACGGCTTTAAGGAAGGAGGAAGTGTTTAAGCAAGAGACAAAAATGCAAAATCTTCAGAATCAAGTACCTCCAATGACTGAAGCCGTGAGTAATGACCCTCAGAAAGATTGGTGCTATGATATGGATGCTGAAACTGATAAAGAGCCGGAAGTGCACTTGCAACTGGACGAGCCAAAGGCAATGGATATCGAGGAGATACTTGGGGGCCTGAAAAATGACTGTGAGCAAACCGTGACAATACCCCAGGTACCTTCTCCGCCAAGGTTTAAAAAGCCAGTAAAGTTTGCACACTCTTGCCCCCTTGGTAGTCACTTCACAGAGATGGATCTCGAGGATATGAGAAAGTCCGCACTTCTGAAACCATGGTGGTACGAAGAAGAGAGAATGGAAGAAGAGCCCGTTGTGTTGGGTGAACCTCAATGCCTCAATCATTTCACAAGCACAACGAAAGCAGTTCCTAGCTCCCCAACCTTCACAATGGGGAATTCTTATACACATCATATGCTAGGTAGTTTAAATCCAAAGCCTCTCATGTTGGGAAGCCTCCAAGCTCACACGGAAATTCTAATGGCTGAAGGGTTTCTCCAATATCGTCGGGGGATCGGATAGCAGTGGCAAGACAAAGTCCAGCTAACGGACTATAAATCAATCGCTCGATGGGAGGCACCCCGTCATTTCTCTCTCTCCCTCCTTGTTTAATTATAATTACTTATCTACCTTTTTCCTCCCCCCTATTTAATTCTTAGTAGTTTAATTTAGTTAAAAAAATTTAATGCACGTAGAATTAGGAGCTCAGTGCCTTCATTTTTGGACTTAGGCATGTGGGCATATATTTTTGGGACTATGAAGCTTATTAAACATATTTTTATAGCTAGCATGTTGTATATACACACTTATAGGAGTTTTTGGGAATGTACATTCATATATATATCCTCCTATGTTTATTTCTCCTAGTTTTCAGTAGTTAATACTAAGTTTTGGTGATTTAGTGGGCTTAATAAATGTTGTATGTTTTTCTCAGGTCAAGGCTGCTAGAATGAATCAAAAGTCAAAAGTCCTATCCTCAATGCATGTCAAAAGCGCATATCAGAAATCTGGGGAAGGGCGCGTCATGCAGTGTGTCTCAGACTTAAAGCAAAATTCAGCAGAAATTGAGCGCCACATCATTTCCTGTCGCAGACAAGGCCGACTAGAGGAGTTCTTCTTTTTTCCTTTTACCTTCAATGAGGACATTGAAAATTTTAAGTTTGGCGGTATTAGGGTTATTTTTGCATATAGTGTAGTTCATTTCATTTTGCATATTGTGTTTGTTCATTTAGTGCATGTAGGTCGTGTTTTATTAAAATTTTTAAAAAAAATTGTTTTTGTTTTAGTCAATTGTGTTAGAGCATTTTGCATGGATCCAATTTTTGGTTGGTTTGTTATCTATTTTGCCTATAAGGAAACTAAAATCATTTGATTTTTGAACTGATTTAAGACTTAAGCTTGCCTATAATGTCATATATGTAAATCTTTATCTATCAGATAATGTGTAACCAGTTAGCACGATAGAGTGACCATCATGACATGCTTAGTTTAAATGTTCACATACGTGTCTTCTTGTGGGAAATCTGTGTTTTAACAAAAGAGTTTCAGTGATCATATGATAATAACTAGACTGTCAAAAGCTTAAGTTTGGGGGAAATAGGAGGTATGCATGCTAATTGGGGAGATGGAGCGTAAGACGCACTCCCCTATGAAAAAGAAATGAAAAGAAAAAGAAAAATTATTGTGAATAAACACTTCAGCTACGTCGAATCCTGTGGCCTTTGATATTCGAGCAAGTAAGCCCGAGGGGTGTCTCTACACCTAACGCCCTAAGGCCTTGTGGTCTGGGAGTCGTTGGTCGAAAGCTCGCTACAAGGGTATCACTGAAAAGCTTAAGAGGACTAGGCATTGCACTATCGAGTGTGTACACGGGAAAGTACGAATACGCCCTCGTGAGTAAATAAAAAGCATAATAAATCTCCCGTTGACTCATAGCTTAAGTAATGCATGGTCTTAGTTAGAACTTATCTGATTTACTGCTTTTCTTAAGTTAAAACTTGATTTTTCCCCTAAGAAGCATAGTATGTGATTTATTTGTTCCAAAGCATGTCTAATGGTTGCTAGGCACACAATGCACAATACATCAGTACTGAGAGTTTTGGATTTGCAGAATATGCCTTATGGTCTTGTCTTGGGTAGCTTATCTATTTGATTATCTTGTGGTTTTTCTGAGGCATTGCTTTTGAAGTTCAATTCTGACGGGGACTTGGATTCGCATTCAATTTAGTATTGGTTGCATTCATTGCAAATAGTGCATTGCATGTTTTGTTTAGTTTTGTTTTGGTTGCTTGAGGGCAAGCAACGTTTAAGTTTGGGGGTATTTGATAAGTGGTTTTTATGACCACTGATTCGGATGGTAACCAACTTGTTCTGTTATCGAAACTCAAGAATTCTTGTGCTTTTAATGTGTTTTTGCATTGTTTTGCAGTTTTCATGTTTTGGAACTCTCTTAGTGCATAATGGACTAAAACGTCTGAAAGAATGCCAAAAAAGGCGAGAGGCTAAGCAATGGAATGATAGTATGATGGCATGATATGGCAAAGGAGTACAGAGTGCAATGTTTAAGTGTGAAAGGAAGTAAAAACCAAGTGCAGCAGCAGAAGAAGACTTGCACCAACCGAAAATCAAGGCTCGCGCGGCTTCACCGGGTTTGCCTTGAAGAGCCGAGCGCCCACGCCGATATGCAGGAAACAGAGGACTTGACTGGGGACACGCGCGGTCGCGCTAGGATCACAGCATAAAGTTGCGCGGCTGCACCAACTCGAATATTGACCAGATTTGACTTTTATTCAAGCTTGAACGGGAGAAGGCTTATATTAGGGCTTTTTCCCCCATTTGATCAGCATCTCCAATAGATAGCTCACATTAGCCCTAGCCCTAGCTCTCTCTTCTCTTCCTTTCCATTTTATCTAATTAGGAGTATATTGGGTTAAGGTTAATTAGTTAGTTAGTTTCTAGGGTTTAGTTAGAGAAGAAGATTGAAGCAAGTGCTTGACATCAAAGATCCACGCTTTGAGGGATATCACTGATTTGCATTTTCTATCCTTAAACTCTCCTTGTATCAATTTATATTTGGATGATGTATATTCAACTTGTGGATAATATATTTGAGTCATTTATGACTTAGGTTTTATTTTGAGGTTTCAATGGAACCTAATGAGTAGTTTACTTTGATATTCCTTCCATAATGGTCTTATTTGATTGCTATGTGATTATCTATTGCGGTTTATGCTTTCATTGCTTAATTGATTCATGACCAATTACTGTGATAACCTATGTGGACTTGAAAGACAAAATGTAGGTTTTAGGCTAATCGTAATAGCGGGCGATTGTATGTTTGCATGGCGTTGAATGTATGATTTGTGCTTTGGATAGACATATACCGAAGCGCCGCCCGTAGTCAATTGAGAACTTGACCTTAAACCTTAATTATTTGTAAATCACATAGACATATAGTGGTTTAGGTAATGTGGGTGTTCACGTGCGTTCTATCTTCTGTGGATTGCATGTGATATGGATTCGGTGCACCGAAAGATGGTTGTCTCTCACTTTCGTGTTCTCGGCTAACAAACTTAACGATTAAATTGACCTAAATGGAAGCTTACTGACTTAGATGTATCATTAGGGGAAATTGGAATCTCTTATCTTCATTATCTGATTTTACTCTAGGATTATTTAGTTAAAGTTTAATTACTTGTCTAGTTAACTTAGTTTAATTTCATAAACTCTTTACCGCTCGTTTAAATAAGACTGAGATGATTATGTGCTAGTGCTTCGGCGACCTTTTATCTGTTAATTCTTCGTGGGAACGATATCTTTCTTACTCTTTATTACTTGTTGACCGTGATTAATTGGTAAACAACCAACAGAAGGCACCGGAACAGATGTTCAACAGGGAACAGATGGGCAAGAGATCACACTCAATACTTGATCATTGGAGACCCAACTGCCAGAATCAGAAAAAGATTTGCAACTCAGAATGAGTGTTTCTATTTGAGTTTTCTATCTCAAATAGAGCCCAAGAAGATTGAAGATACAATGCAAGATCCAAGATGGATTGAATCAATGCAAGAAGAGCTAAATCAATTCGAAAGAAGCAAAGTCTGGAGATTAGTTCAAAGACCAAAGAATCACCCAGTCATTGGCACCAAATGGATCTTCGGAAACAAGATGGATGAAGATGTGGTGATCACAAGGAACAAAGCAAGACTAGTGGCCAAAGGTTATTCTCAAGAAGAAGGAATAGACTACGATGAGACCTTTGCACCAGTTGCCAGACTTGAAGAAATCAGAATATTCCTTGCATTTGCTGCTCACATGAAGTTCAAGGTCTTCCAGATGGATGTCAAGAGTGCATTCCTAAATGGTGAACTTCAGGAAGAAGTATATGTGGAACAACCCCCAGGTTTTGTCAATTCAACCCTCTCTAATTATGTCTATAGATTAGATAAAGCTTTATATGGACTTAAACAAGCACCTATAGCATGGTATGAAACACTAACTAACTTTCTTATTGAAAAAGGATTCACTAGAGGTAGAGTAGACACTACACTATTTCTTAGGAAACACAAAGATAAAGTTTTACTAGTGCAAATATATGTAGATGATATTATCTTTGGTTCTACTGATGAAAATTTGTGCAAGAGATTTGCCAAGCTTATGCAGAGCAAGTTTGAAATGAGCATGATGGGTGAGCTGAATTTCTTCCTTGGACTGCAAGTGAAGCAAACTGATGAATGTATCTTTATAAGCCAAGCCAAGTATATCAAATACTTACTTAAGAAGTATGACATGAAATCAGCCTCTCCTATGAAAACACCAATTGCTCCAACAACTAAGCTTGGCAAAGGTAAAAGTATTGACATTACTCAATACAGAGGTATGATAGACTCCCTTCTCTACTTAACTGCCAGTAGACCAGATATAATGTTTGCAACATGTATATGTGCTATATTTCAAGCTAATCCTAAGGAATCACACTTAACTGCTGTAAAAAGGATTTTCAGGTATCTTAAAGGTACACCTTACTTGGGTCTATGGTATCATAATGAGTCTTCCTTTGAACTGACAGGATATTCAGATGCTGACTTTGCATGATGCAAAATAGATAGAAAAAGTACCAGTGACACTTGTCAACTGCTAGGAAATAGACTAGTGTCCTGGTTCAGCAAGAAGCAAAATTCAGTATCAACTTCAACAACAGAAGCTGAATATATTGCTGTAGGCAGCTGCTGTGCTCAAATCTTATGAATGAAGAACCAGCTAGAGATTATGGGTTTGATTTCAAATCTATACCTATACACTATGATAACACAAGTGCCATAGCAATAGCACATAATCCTATCATGCATTCTAGGATCAAGCATATAGAGATAAGATATCATTTTATTAGGGATCATGTTCAAAATAGAATTATAACTTTGCAATATATCCATACTAAAAATCATCTTGTTGGTGTGTTTACAAAACCCTTGGATGAATCCAAATTTATTAAGTTAATAAGTGAGTTAGGCATGTTAAATCTACAACCATGAATTTTATGTTCTAGTTGGTGCTAACCATGCAGATACAAAGGCTAAGTCAAAATCGTAGAGATGACTAAGAGAGACTATGATCATGAAGTGTTCCAGACAAGGAAGGATAGCTCACTACGATGACAGCATAACTCAGTTCAAGCAACCCTTCTGATAAGCTCCTCAGGGACAAACCTGACCCTTAGAATATGTCTAAGAGGTTGGCCCTTCCTGAGCTACCTTAACTTGGAAGGGATGCTATCTAAGATTTCTTCGAAATCGTAGAGTCATCAGACATGAAGCAGATCTAGCTAAATAACTCCACAATCGTGGAGTGGTTCTCGGCATTCGTAGTCTTTCCACAAGGACTCATTAGCTCAAAGGGAAGCTAAGGGCATAATCGAACTGTTCACATGATTTAAAACCATGGAGTCCAGCAGAACTCGACACGTGTCCCACTATGCAAAACTTATAGAGGGAAGTTATAAATCAATTTTAAACTGTCATTTGTCAATTTAATTTTTGAATTCCAAACGTCTCTCTCTCTCTTTCTCTCTCAAACGAAACCCTAAGTTTCAGAAAGCTAAGCAAATTTGTTCGTCTCAGGATACTCAATCAACATCAATGGCTGCTTCAAAGGTTGTTTCTGGCTACCAACTATGCTTTGACGGGTTCGAGAAGGCTGGACCAGAAATTCACAAAGTTCTTTCACTACTAAAGAAAGCCAGACTTGAAGAAGCTCTAAGCACCAGTACCCTGATTTATACGAAGCTGGTGAAAGAATTCTACTGCAATGGAGTTGTTGATGGAGACTCCATCCTCACCAAAGTCAAGGGCGTACAGATTCGACTCAACTCCAAAAGCATAAACTTAGCCCTAGGTTTCAACAATGAAGATCTTCCGTCACTGGAGAAAATCTACTTCCATGAAGGTCTGAAAAAGTTGCGCTACTCAAGGATTGAAGGAAAGAGTGGCTACAAGAAGAAAGAGTTTCCCCAAGAATATGAGTTCCTTGCTGATATTGTTGGAAAATGCATATGTTGCAAGGTCTTTGGCCACGATTCTATCAATGAGAAGTAACTGAAGCTCATGACAGCCATCTGGTATAGAGTTCAACTCAATTATGGAGCTCTACTGATGGAATAGTTTGGGAAATAGATGGAAAGCCCCAAGAAGACCAAGAACACTGCGAAGATGACCTATGGAAGGTTTATCAGCATCATTCTAGAGGCTACTCTGGGGGACAGAATTGAAGACAAAGAAGGTGTTTCTATTGTTCCTAATAGAAAGATGACCCAACAGTTGTTCCTGAATTAGAAGAGAAATCCTGCAGAGAATGTGAAGATGATGTCTGCAACCTCATTTGCTGTGAAGGAAGTTGAGGAAGATGAAGAGGTAAACCAAGAAGAATCTGTAGCTCTGGTTAGAAAGAGCAAAGGGAAGAAGAAATTGAATGAAAGCATGCAAATGGTTGAGGAGCCCCAGGCTCAACCACTGATGCACCTCAAGGAGGTTCTGGTGTTGATATGGAGTTCAGAAGCCTTACCACTGACAGAGTCATCACTCCTAAATCACCAGAGGAAGTTTTGAAAGAGAAGAAGAAGAAGAAGAATAGGGAGACAAGTGAGGACAAAGCTGAAGGGAGCTCTGAGCCTCAGAAAAAGAAGAAACGCAGTCACAGAACAAGGAAGTCTTCACTCACTATGATTGTGGAATCATCACCACTCGTAGAGTCCAGAATGGCTGCCACTATAGAAGGAGATACTGGAACAGCCTCTCAGCCTGAACAGACTATAGCGGCTGAAGCTGAAGAAGGTTCTAAGGTTGCGACCATACCAAAGAGGAAGAAGACTCTGATAAAGAAGTACATCCTTGATAATGAAGAAGTTTTAAAGGGAGATGAAAGAAAAAGGGCTGATGAAAGGGCTGAACAGTCCACTGAGCCTCAAGCATCTGGTCCAACCCCAGAGGAAACCAGAATCATTGAAGATGTAATAGCTTACATTAGAGATGCAGACAAAATTGCTGCACCTGATCAGGCTATCAATCAAGCTGATACGGAGATGCCTGAATCTGATGCTCATGTTGATGAAGATTAGGAAAAAGAATTGGGTAACTCTGAGAGAGTTGTGCCGAAAAATAATTGTGATAAGGCCTGATGAAGTTCCTGTTGATACTGCTGAAATGCAAGAGGAAGAAGAGATGCAAGAAGCAAGTGCTGCTGTTTAAAAAGTACAAACTGAAGATGAAGTACCAGAAGCACTTGAAGTGAACTCAACTAATGCTAAAGAAGAAACTCTGGAAGCTCCTATCCAAGAAAGTTCTATAGCTGAGGGGGATCTGTTAGAAGCACTAGAGCTGGAGAATGCCAAAAGAAAATCTTGAAGTCCCCCCTGTTCATGAAGAAATCGTAGAGTCTACTGATGCAGAGATGGTGGACATTGCTGATGAAGTAATGGCTGATGTGATGGAAATTCATGATGAAGATAATAATGAAGAAGAGGATGATGAACTTGAGATCCTATATGTGGGACAAGATGGAGAAAGGACATCTAACTACAATCAGCTATTCAATTACTTGCCCATGATGCTATATCATAGAGCTATGATTCTCAACTCTTGGGATCACGTATTCTGGACTTTCAAGGCATATCCAACAATCTCAGTGCTTGCCTATAGATTTCCAAGAGAAAGGAGTTTTGCTCAGAAGCTGATCAAAAATGCTTCAACGTTAGAGACTGAGTATGAGGTACATTCCACTCCCATCTCATTCATTATCAACCACTCGCCATCATCACACTTCAATCAGTTCTACGAAGTGCCTAAATGGTTGGAGGTGGTACTGCATCTACTCAATCAATTTCCAGTTACAGAGTCCCAAAACTCTATATCTGATGAACCAAATAACCAACTCGTTCTCGTAGAGCCAACTATCAATGATCCAATGGTGATTGAGCATATTACAAGAGTAGTCGAAGAAATTCTTGCAAGCTCAACCATTGAGACACCAATTCTGGATGACACACTATGATTCGTGCATATTAATCAATCTGATGCAAAAATCATAGAGTCTCCAGAATAGCTCAACGAAATGGAAACACAGACACCTGAGCCAAACACAACGCCTATACAGCAAACACAAACACATGCCCCTCTAGCCCAAGCAGATATTCCCTCATCTTCCAATAACGAATATTTTGACATGACTCTTGCCCTAGCAAGCATGTCAAGGAGAGATAAACACACTACATCACCTCCTCCTCCTCCTAAGACACAACGAATTCTTGATCAATTGTCTCTAATGCCAACAAAGGAGGAGCTGACTGTTTTAGTTCCCAAAGGCACGTTAGTTATGTAGAAAGGGGGTTGAATAGATATTTTAAAATTTCTTTGTTTAAAATAATTTGTCAGTATTGATTATACTGACAACATCGGAATATATATTTTGTTTCCTTTCAAGATATTGCAGTTATGGTTTAATAAGCAGTTATAACAGATATAGAAGTTATAGAAGTTAATAAGAGACAATGAGACACAAGGTTTTAAGTGGTTCAGAGCACACAAGGCTCCTAATCCACTCTTCTACTCTACGAGTAGAAAATCCACTAAGGATGTCTCTTACAACTGAATCACTTAGATTCCTTCATGGCCAGCAGCCCTGGAACTTTTCTTAGTTCACTTAGAACTCTTCAAGTCCTCTGACTTCGTACTTCTCTTAGTTCACTTTTGAACTCTTCAAGTCCACTAACTTGGTACTTCTCTTAGTTCACTTTTGAACTCTTCAAGTCCTCTGAATTAGTTCCTCACTTGGATTGACAGTTGTTGTTGAGGAGTGCTACTCAGTTGCAATTAAGCATCAGTTCTAAAGAACTGAGTAGCGAAGCAAGCTTTCCTCTTTCAGGATCGTAGAGTTGATCGTTGAATGTTCTTGAGCTTTTCTCAATGTATTCTTTCTTTTTACGTCTTGCTTGCTTGGTCTAAATCCTTGTTTGATTTCTTTATAAAAGAGCCATTCAAAATATATTGGTTTGAATGCTCCCATTATAGCATTTAATGCTTAAGACATTTTTGTGCAGTTGATGTTGACATCCTGCTTTCCTGCTACACTGTCGACTGGCCCACTGACACAGCAGACTACAACTTCACCTAACGCCTGAAAAGGTGTTTTCTGCAGGCGGTTTAGCCTTTTTTCATTTGTTGCTCTTCCTCCTTTCATCAGAACTACGATCTTTGATGCTGACTGTAGGAGCACTACGATTATGGTCATTGTGCCATAATCATTGTGTGTTGGCTTGCACATGCTTGACTCAGACTTGATCATAGAGAACACTACGATTTCTCTTAAGCTCTCTGGTAGACTACGATTCCTGTTTGCTTGTCTTGCAGACTTCACACTTCTGAGAGCACACTGCGTTTCTTGACTCGGATCTTTTCTATGATTCTCAGTGTGGCTTCTATGGCAGACTACGATTCTGATATATTCACTTAAGCTACACGAGTCTTGCCTTGACCTTTGCAGACTGAACATCTTCGTTTAAGCTCCATGATTTTGCCTTGTCTTCTGAATGCTACCTTTGACAGACTATGATTCTGTCAAGGCTTTAACTTTTACAGCTCAAATAGATCAACCTAACAAATTTGATCTTTTCTTCTATCATTTATTTACATAAATGATAAAAATTAAAGCTAAGATCAACCTAACATTTTGATCTATCATCTAAGTCCTTGTACATTGATTCTGTTAAGGACTGTACACTCAAGCATTTATATTTACTTTCAATATCAAATATGAATATGCAATTCCCAACAATCTCCCCCTATTTGATGTTGATATAATCAAGGAGATTTAGATCATAGCATCATTTTCTAAATGCAGAGTGCTAGAAAGTAAATATGTCTTAGTGTTTTAGTGAGCAACTAAAATTTCTAGAGAATAAGCATGAATTTATTGATGTTCGAAAAGATATTACAATCTAGCATAGAAACATCAATACACAGTTAAGCTTAGACTTATCTATATCTTCTTTGTCTCTTTGGTTTTGGAGGATTAGCATGCTCTGCAATTCTTCTTCTCCTTGAGGCTTCATCTCTTCTTGCAATGTCCTCTAGCTCATCTCGGGTCAGTGGTTCTGAATGATCATGTCTGTTCATGAAGGCATGATCTCCAACTGGCATACTAAAACCAGTGGAGGTTATACCTTGTGAGCTAGAGGCTTGACCTTGGCTCCTTTGAGTGGGTTCAGCCATGAGAGGACTTTGCAGTGTTTGACCAAATCGTGGAGGCTGAGAGCTAGGACTTCTTTGAGTGAAACCACCTGATGATTGACCAATGTGTGTTTATCTTTGCCTTCTACTTCCTCCTCTGCCTCTATTTCTATCTCCTTCCTCATTATTCTCCCCCTTTATGTCAGCATCAAGGGTTCGAACATCTTCAGAGAGGCGCTTGATTCCTTCAACCAGCGCATGCATCTGTGAGTGATTTTGAGAATTATCACTACGATTATCAGCAACGCTAGCCTCAGTGTGTCTTTATTGTTGTTGAATCTGTTCCATTGCATTGTAGTTATGATTGATTTAAGTTATACTGGATTCTTGGAAGTATTGAAGTGAGGTGCGCAGTTCTAAAATTTGGTTGGTCAACAGCTCATTCTGAGATAGCTGATTCTTCTGCATGATCTCCATAGCTTCCTTATGCTTCTTTGTGGTAGCAAAGTGAATAACATCCCTTTGACTTAGGCTTTCAGCCATTATCTTAACAATCTCCTTCAGCTTCTTGGGAAATTCAGTTGCTAACTTTCCTGGCAGAGGGTTGACTGATTCAATTATATGATCGAATCTCATGTGAAGCACTATAGAGCGTGCTTCAAGAATCTCTCCATATTCTAAACCTATTTGGTTTAATGTTTCATTCAGCTCCTCCTTTATTGGCATGAGAGACAGTTGATTGAGAATTCATTGTGTCTTAGGAGGAGGAGGGGTAGCCGTAGTGTGTTCACCTCTTCTTGACATGTTTACGAGGGCAAAGGTCATGACAAAATACTCGTTATTGGAGGATGATGGGATGTCTGCTTGGGTTAGAGGGGTTTGTGTTTGCTGTATAGGCATAGTGTTTGGCTCAGATGTATGTGTTTCTGTTTCGTTGAGCTGTTTTGGAGATTCTACGAGTTTTGCATCAGATTGATCAATATGCACGAATCGTAGTGTGTCGTCCAGGATTGGTGTTTCAATGGTTGAGCTTGCAAGCATTTCTTTGATAACTCTTGTGATGTGCTCAATCACCATTGGATTATTAATGGTTTGCTCTATGAGAACGAGTTGGTTTTTGGTTCATCAGATACAGAGTTTTGGGACTCTGGAAATTGATTGAGTGGATGCAGGACCACTTCCAACCATTTGGGCACTTCGTAGAACTGATTGAAGTGTGATGATGGAGTGTGGTTGATAATAAATGAGAGGGGAGTGGAATATATCTTATGCTCAAGCTCTAAGGTTGAAGCATTCTTGATCAGTTTATGAGCAAACCTCCTTTCTCTTGGGAATCCATGGGCAAGCACTGAAATTGCTGGATATGTCTTGAAAGTCCAAAATATGTGATCCCAGGAGTTGAGAATCATAGCTCTATGATATGGCATCATGGGCAAGTAATTGAACAACTGATTGTAGTTTGCTGTTCTTTCACCATCTTGTCCCACATATATGACCTCAAGATCATCATCTTCTTCTTCATCACTCTCTGCATCATAAATTTGCACTACATCAATCATCTCATTATCATCTGCAATATTCACCATTTCTGCAGCAGCAGACTCTACAACTTCTTCATTTATTGAGGGGACTTCATTATTATCTATTTGTAGCTCCCCCTCGGCTTTAGCTCTGTTTTCGTCATTTCTAACTGCTCCCCCTCAGCTGTAGCATCTTCTTGAACATGAGCTTCTAGAGTCCCTTTTTCAACACTAGAAGATTCTATTTCAAGAGCTACTTCAGGTACTTCACCTTCAAGATGAGTTACATCTTCTACCAGAACCTCTTCAGAGAAAATTACTCCTTCATGCTGTACCTCCTCAGTAGTGTCAGCAAGAACTTCATCAGGGCTTATCACATCTTCAATGATTCTGGTCTCTTGTGGAGTTGGATCAGATGCTTGTTGCTTAGTGGGCTGTTCAGCCTTTTCTGTAGCCCTTCTTTTATCATCTTTGTTGGGAATTGAATATTCAGATTTGATATTGAAAGTAAATATAAATGCTTAATTGTATAGTCCTTAAGAGAATCATTGTACAAGGACTTAGATGATAGATCAAATGTGTTAGGTTGATCTGAGCTTTAATGTTTATCATTTATGTAAATAAATGTATAGAAGAAAAGATCAAACTTGTTAGGTTGATCTATTTGAGCTTAAAAGTTCAAGCCTTGATAGAATCGTAGTCTGTCAAAGGCAGCATTCAAAAGAAAAGGCAGAATCGTGGAGCTTGATTGAAGATATCTAGAATCATAGTCTGCCAAGAGATTTGAGTCTACATAAGACAAGGCAGAATCGTGGAGCTTAAACAAAGATAACAAGAATCGTAGTCTGCCAAGTGATTCGAGTCTGCAGAAGACAAGTCATAATTGTGGAGCTTAAATGAAGATATTCAGAGTAGTAGTCTTCCAAAGAAACAAGTCTGCAGAGGTAAAGGCAAGATCCATCGAGCTTAAATGAAAGCATCAAAGAATCGTAGTCTGCCTTGAAAGCCACACTCAGAATTATAAAGAAGATCTGAGCATCTGCCGAGTCAAGTTGAGAATCGCAGTGTGCTATCAGAAGAGTGGAGTCTGTAAAACAAGCAAGCAGGAATCGTAGTCTACCAAAGAGCTTAAGAGAAATCGTAGTGTTCTCTATGATCAAGTCTGAATCAAGCTGTGCAAGCCAACACACAACGATTATGTTACAATGACCATAATCGTAGTGTTCCTCCAGTCAGCATCAAAGATCGTAGTTCTGATGAAGGGAGGAAGAGCATCAAATGAAGAAAGACTTAAAGACGTTGACAATGTGATGGTCCCAATGTTTCCATATTCATCCTTAATTCAAATCGAAGAAGAGTATTCAAAAAGCTAAGGAAAGGACTAAAGCTGCCTGCAGAAAACACCTTTTCAGGTGTTAGGTGAAAGATACAGTCTGCTGTGTTAGTGGGCCAGTCGGCAGTGCAGCAGAAAAGCAGGACGTCAACATCAACTGCACAGAAACGTCTGGAGCATTAAATGAAGCAACAAGAGCATTCAAACGGATAGATTTTGAATGGCTCTTTTATAAGGAAATCAGACAAGGATTCAGACTAAGCAAGCAAAATACAACAAGAAAGATTATCAAGAGAAAGCTCAAGAACACTCAACGTTCAACACTACGATCCTGAAAGAGGAAAGCGTGCTTCGCTACTCGGTCTTTAGAAAGATAGAAGCTGAACTGCAACTGAGTATCACACCTCAAACAACTACTGTCTATCCAAGTGAGGTACCAAGTCAGAGGACTTGAAGAGTTCAATAGTGAACTAAGAAGAGAACCAAGTCAGAGGACTTGAAGAGTTCAAAAGTGAACAAGTGAAAATCCAAGTCAGAGGGCTTGAAGAGTTCAGAAGTGAACTAAGAGTAGATCCAAGTCAGAGGACTTGAAGAGTTCAAAAGTGAATTAAGAGTTCCAGGGCTGCTGGCCTTAAAGGAATCTAAGTGATTCAGTTGTAAGAAGACATCCTTAGTGGATTTCCTACTCGTGGAGTAGAAGAGTGGATTAGGAGCTTTGTGTGCTCTGAACCACTTAAAACCTTGTGTCTCATTGTCTCTCATTAACTGCTATAACTGCTATATCTGTTATAACTGCTATAACTGCCTATCAAACCATAACTGCATTATCTTTAAGGGGAACAAAACATATATTTGCTGCAGTCAGTATCATCAATACTGACTAAGTATTTTAAACAAAGAAATTTTAAAATATCTATTCAACCCCCCTTCTAGATAACTAACGTGCCTTTGGGAACTAACAATTGGTATCAGAGTAGGTTCTCATATCTAAGCATACAAGCTTGAGTAGATCCTATGGCACAACTAATAAGCGAGACCTAGACAGGTGGAGGAAGCAAACCACCCATGTGCAACAAAGACAAATTTACCAACTGGAAAGTTCGGATGCAGGCTTACATGGATTCAATAGATGATGATCTATTTGAAACTGTTCTAAATGGGCCCTATATTCCAAAAAGGATTGCACCAACTCCAGAAGATCCAAACAACATGGTGGTCAAGGTCAAATCTGAATGGACTGAAAATAAGAAAAAAGATGTTCAGCTGGACAAGAAAGCTAAGAACATCTTGTTCCAGTCTTTAGAAGACAGTCTGTTCGAGAACGGGGTTACCTGCAAAACTGCAAAGGAAGTCTGGGAAGCATTGCTCATCATGCATGAAGGAACTGAAAAAGTCAGAGAAAACAAGCAATCTCTATTGACTCAACAGTATGAGATGTTTGCTCATATTCCAGGAGAGAATGTCACTTCCACTTATGAAAGATTCACTACACTGCTCAACTCTCTTAGAGCCTATGGAAAGACCTATCCAAACAAAGATCTAGTCATCAAGTTCATGAGGTCTTTACCAAGAAGATGGGATGCCAAGACCACTGCAATCAGAGAGTCAAAGAATCTGTAGGAGATGACAGTTTAACAACTCTACGAAAACCTTCTTACCTATGAGCTAAAACTGACTCAATGTGCAGAAACTCTATCAAAAGGAAGAAGGAAGGACAAGGGAGTTGCTCTCAAAGCAAAGGAAGAGATCTACAAAGCACATATTGAAGATGAGTCTGACTCTGAGGAAGATGATGATGATGAGGCTGCAATGTTTGCCAGAAGATTCAAAAGGCTTATGCTCAAAGGCAGAAGCAACAAACCGAAGAAGTTCAACAATAGTAGCAGTCAGGAGCAGATCAACGACCTATGCTACAACTGCAAGAAGCCTGAACATTTCATTGCCAACTGCAACAAGCCTATCAGAGAAGAGCTGAAAAGAAAGTTAAATCCAAAGAAGGAGCTCAAAGACTACAAAAAGAATAAGAAGAAAGACAAAGGCCTTGTAGCTGGAAGTTCCTGGAGTGATTCAGACAATGATACCATTGCTGAGTCTGAAGATGATGAAGCACCTCAAAAAGCCAACCTATGTCTGATGGCCAAGGATGCACTCAGCAGGAAAGATGCTGAAGCAGTCATAGACAATGCATTTGACTTCAACTCTCCTAATAGACATTGATGATTTAAGAAATGGCATTCGTGATATGTCAACTGATCTATATCAAAATATGAGGTGGTTAAGAGTTCTATCTAAAGATTATACTGATCTTCAAAAGGAGAAAGAGAAAGTTCAGAAAGAGCTGGAGGTAGCTCTAATAAGTTCTGACTCTCTGTCTAAGCTTGAAGGTGAGAATAAAATCTTACGAGAGACCAACGAACTGAACATGCAAAGAGAATCAAATCTAACCTCTAAGATTGAGGAGTTAGAAAAGACTATCTCTACATGGAATAGATCTTCTTCATCCATGGACTCCCTGATATCAAATCAGATAAGTGTCTCTAATAGAACAGGCTTAGGGTTTGGGGAACCTACCTCAGAACCTAATGACGAAAAGACAAAAGAAACTAACATGAGTTGTACTTCTAATCTAAATAGAAGTATCACATTTGTAAAGTCCACACAGAAGGATGAACCAGTGCAACCTTGTTCTTCTGATCCAAGACATGTTTTCAAACACTATGGATCTCATGCCGGCTTAGGGTTCAGAAAGATGAAGAGTAACTCGGTCATCACTACCCAACCTCGACGAATCGTAGAGTCAAGTAAAACTGACTCCACAGATCAACTTGGGAGGAATCGTGGTGTTGAGGTTTACTCAGCACAAAATATGAACTCCAAGGTTGCATGGAAAAGGAAGATGTAATATAAGGGTAAGACCAACAAATACCCACACAAGTCCAAATGGAGAAAGAATCCACACACACACACAAACATAAATTATATTGGATGCTTTGCTTGTGGAAGATTTGGTCACAAAATTGCATCATGCTTTCATAATACTGTGCACAGGAGACCCAAAGTCAAGCAAATTTGGGTTCCTAAGGGTACTAAAATTGCAGGACCCATGCTAGTCTGGGTACCAACATGAAAGCTGAATATGTTTGTAGGAAATAAGCACCACGACTACAATATGGTATCTGGACAGTGGTTGCTCAAGACATATGACCGAAAATAAAGCCCTCCTGTTAAACTAAACAGAGAAGGGGGGACCAACAGTTATCTTTGGAGATAACAGCTTTGGCAAGACAAAAGGTTATGGATCAGTCGGAAATGGTGCAGTGTCCTTCAGCAAAGTGGCTTATCTTGATGGTCTAAAGCATAATCTTCTTAGCATCAGCCAACTCTACGATAAAGGTCATCAAGTCACATTTTTCAACAATCAATGTCAAGTCAGAGATCTGGAGACATCCTCTATCAAGCTGACAGGAACAAGAGAAGGAAATGTGTACATTGTCAATCTTGCTCAGCTCAGTTCTGATGAGACTTCCTTGCTAAAGCCACTGAAGAAATAAGTTGGCTTTGGCATAGAAGATTATCTCATCTCAACTTCAAGGAGATGTCTAAACTAGCCTCCAAAGATCTGGTAGCAGGATTACCCAAGCTCAGCTTCATCAAAGAAAGACTATGTAATGCATGTCAGCTTGGAAAACAAACAAGGAGCTCATTCAAAGGCAAAGCAGTCAACTCAATTGACAGGCCCCTACAGTTACTACATATGGATCTCTTTGGGCCAATTCCAACTGTGAGCCTAGGAGGAAAGAGATACTCACTGGTGGTAGTGGATGACTACACCAGATATACATGTGTGTTCTTTCTTAACTCAAAAGATGAGACAAGCTCCAAACTGATAAAGATGTTCAAGCTAGTGATGAATAAAAAAGGAGAGACTATCAAGGCAAGAAGGAGTGATCATGTCAGACAGTTTGATTTCTCAGAAATGGATCAGTTCTGTGCAGACAATGGCAATCACAACTTTTCAGCACCACGAACTCCTCAGAAAAATGTAGTAGCTGACAGAAAGAACAGAACACTTATAGAAGCTGGGATAACTCTACTAGCAGCAGCTCATCTTCCTGAATACTTTTGGGCAGAAGCCATCAACACTGCGTGCTACACACAGAATAGATCTCTTGTACACTCTACGCTAAAGAAGACTCCCTACGAGCCGTGGAAAGGAAGAAAGCCAAATGTCAGTTACTTCCATGTGTTCGGCTGTTCATGCTACATTCTCAACAATGGGATTCAATATCTGACTAAGTTCCAACTAAAGTCAGATGAAGGAATCTTCCTTGGTTATGCCACAGATAGCAAAGCTTATAGAGTGTTCAATAAGAAGACATTAAGTGTTGAAGTCTCAATCCATATCATCTTTGATGAAATAGACTTGGACAAGTTTGCACCACAAGACACTACGATTGACGATACTAACACTACGAATGAAGCGGTCGAGCTTAACACTACTACCGTAGTTCCTGAACAAAGAATTGTAGTGTCTGAAGAAGAAATCGTAGAGAGAGCTGA
Organism: Panax stipuleanatus; assembly: GCA_020205555.1. NCBI lineage: Eukaryota > Viridiplantae > Streptophyta > Magnoliopsida > Apiales > Araliaceae > Panax > Panax stipuleanatus. The sequence goes on along the minus strand of CM035122.1, from coordinate 34,405,433 downwards.
ACCAGACGACGATTCTGAACAACAAGAACCGGAAGTCAATCTTGAGGAGGTCAGACATGAAGGAACTAGAACAGATGTTCCAACAGAAAATAGGTGGGCAAGAGCTCACACTCAAGATCTTAAGAAGCACAAAGATAAAGTCTTACTAGTTCAAATATATGTAGATGATATTATTTTTGGGTCTACTGATGAAAATCTGTGCAAGAGATTTGCCAAGCTTATGCAGAGCAAGTTTGAAATAATCATGATGGGTGAGCTGAACTTCTTCCATGGACTACAAGTAAAGTAAACTGATGAAGGTGTCTTCATAAGCCAAGCCAAGTACATCAAAGACTTACTTAAGAAGTATGGCATGGAATCAGCCTCTCCCATGAAAACACCTATTGCTCCAGCAACTAAGCTTGACAAAGATGAGAAAGGTAAAAGTATTGATATTACTCAATACAGAGGTATGATAGGCTCCCTTCTCTACCTAACTGCCAGTAGACCAGATATAATGTTTGCTATATGTATATGTGCTAGATTTCAAGCTAATCCTAAGGAATCACACTTAACTGCTGTAAAAAGGATTTTCAGGTATCTTAAAGGTACACCCTACTTGGGTCTATAGTATCACAAGGAGTCCTCATTTGAACTGACAGGATATTCAGATGCTGACTTTGCAGGATGAAAAATAGATAGAAAAAGTACCAGTGGCACTTGTCAACTGTTAGGAAATAGACTAGTGTCCTGGTTCAGCAAGAACTAAAACTCAGTATCAACTTCAACAGTAAAAACTAGATATATTGCTGCAGGCAGCTGCTGTGCTTAAATCTTATGGATGAAGAACCAGCTAGCAGATTATGGGTTTGATTTCAAATTTATACCCATACACTAAGATAACATAAGCGCCATCGCAATAACAAATAATCTTGTCATGCATTCTAGGACCAAGCATATAGAAATAAGATATCATTTCATTAGGGATCATGTTCAAAATGGAACAATATCTTTGCAATACATCCCTACTGAAAATCAACTTGTTGATGTGTTTACAAAACCCTTAGATGAATCCAGATTTAATAAACTGATAAGTGATTTAGGTATGTTAAATTTACAACTATAAATTCTATGCTCTAGATGGTGTTAACCTTGTAGATATAAAGGCTAAGTCAAAATCGTAGAGATGACAAAGAGGAACCACGATCGAAGAGTGATCCAGTCAAGACAAAAAGGCTCACTGTGATAGCAACAATAGTAAGCCAAGCAACCTTTTTGATAAGTGTCTTAGGGACAAACCTAATCCTTAGTGTCAAACTTAGAGGTTGGCCCTTCCTGAGTAACCTTAATCCAGAAGGTTTACTAATTCAGAAGACATCACAGAAAATCGTAGAGTCAGCGGTCAAGGAGTGAGCAAAGGATCGAACTAAACAATCGTGGAGTGGGTCTAGACAATCGTATTCTTCTCACAAGGACACACTAGCTCAGGGGGAGCTAAGGGCAGAACGGAGATTTTCACATGGATTAAAATCGTGGAGTTCTGACATGTATCCCACGATGTAGATCATGTGGAGGGAAGTTAAATTCTTTTTGAACTGCTTTCTGACAGTTTACCTCTGAATTTTTAAAGACTATCTCTCTCTTACTCTCTCTCTCTTTATCACTTTCTCTCAAATGAAACCCTAAGTTTCAAAATATTAAGCCAAATTCGTCCATTTCAAGAAAATTAATCCACATAAATGGCTGCTTCCAGAGTTGTTTCGGGCTATCAGCTATGCTTTAACAAATTTGAAGATGCTGGTCCAGAAATTCACAAAGTTCTTTCTCTGCTAAAGGAAGCTGGACTCGAAGATGCCCTAAGCACCAACACTCTGATCTTCTCAAAAATGGTGAAAGAATTCTACATCAATGAAGTTGTTGAACGAGACTCCATCCTCACCGAAGTCAAGGGTGAGCAAATATGCTTCAATGCTGAAAACAAAAACCTAGCCCTGGGTCTTAACAAAGAAGGTCTTCCATCACTGGACCGAATCGATTTTCATGAAGGCCTAAAGAAGATGAAGCACATCGGAATTGAAGGAAAGAGTGGCTACAGGAAGAAAGAGTTTCCCCAAGAATATGAGTTTCTTGCTGACATTGTTGGCAAATGCATATGCTGCAAAGGCTCTGGCCAAGATACTGTCAATGCGAAACAACTGAAGCTCATGACAGCTATCAGATACAGAGTTCAACTCAACTATGGAACTCTACTGATGGAGTGGTTTGGGAAATGGATGGAAAGTCCCAAGAAGACCAAGAGCTTGGCAAAGCTACCCTGTGGAAGGTTTATCAGCATGGTGCTGGAAGCTACACTGGGTGACAAGATTGAAGATAAAGAAGGTGTCTCCATTGTCCCCAACAAAAAGATGACCCAGTAATTGTTTCAGAACTGGAAGAGAAACCCAAAAAAAATATTAGGATGAAATCTGCAACATCATCTGCTGTGGAGGAAGCCTGGGAGGTACAAGAAGAAGAAGTAAATCAAGAAGATGCTGAAGTTTTTGTTAGAAAGAGCGAAGGAAAGAAAAAAATGAATGAAAGTATTCCAGTGGCTGAGGAACTCTAAGGCTCAACCACTGATTCACTTCAAGCGTGTCCTGGTGCTGAAGTGGAGTTTAGAGACTCAATGACTGACAGAGTTCCTACTCTTGAGGCAACAACTCAAGCACCAGAGGAGGCTCTGAAAGAGAAGGAGAAGAAGAAAAAGAAGAGGGAAACTAGTGAGGACATGACTGAAGGAAGTTCTGTGCCTCAAAAGAAGAAGAAACGCAGTAACAGAACAAGGAAGCCTATGCTGACTACGATTATGGAGTCTTCACCACTCGTAGAATCTAGGTTTGCCACTGCTATGGAAGGAGATGATACAACAGCCTCTCAGCCTGAACAGACAATCAGGGCTGAAGCTGAAAAAGGTTCTGAAGATGTAATCAAGCCCAAGAAGAAGAAAACATTGGTCAAGAAATATATTCTTGTCAATAAGGAAGTACTAAGGGAAGAGGACAGAAAAAGGGCTATTGAGAAGGCTGAACAGATTACTGAGCCTCAGGCCATCATCAGTTATGAAGACAACACTGTCGCACCTGATTCAGAAATAAATCAAGTTGAAGATGTCGGTGCTCGTACTGATGAAGTTATTGCTGAGGTGCAGGATGAAGAAATACCAGAACCAAGTGCTGCTATTGAGGGGCTACGAATTGGGATGATTGTTCCCTCTGAAAAGGTTCTGATTGGAGAAGAAATGGCTAATGCTGAAGAAGAGACTCTGGAATCTCCCAATCAAGAGAATGCTGCAGCTGAGGGGGAGCTGTTAAAAGCACAAGTTCCAGAGAATACAGAAGTTGAGGGGGACCTACCAGTTATTAAAAAACTATAGTGTCTGCTGAGGCCATAATAATGGATGCTGAAAATAGTGATGAGTTGGTAGATGTAGTCAAAATTCTAGTTACAGAGCCCCAACACTCTATGACTGACGAACCAAATAACCAACTTGTTATCGTAGAGCAACCCATGAATGATCCAATGGTTCTTGAGCACATCACCAGAATAGTCAAGAAAATGCTGAATAGCTCAACCATTGAGACACCCACTAGAGAAAACGAACTACGATTTGTGCCTACTAATAAATTTGATTCGACAACCGTAGAGTCTCCAAACCAGTTCAACGAAACCAAAGCACAGACAACTGAGCCAAACACTATGCCAACATAGCAAACACCAACCCCCCTAACGCAAACAGACATCCCATTATCCTCTAACAATGAATATTTTGATACGACACTTGCACTCGTAGGCATGTCAAGAAGAGGTGATCAGGCCACAGCTACCCCTCCTTCTCCTGATACACATTGAATCTTAGATCAATTGGCTCTCATGCCAACTAAGGAGGAGTTGACTGCAACATTAAACCAAATAGGGTCAGAGTCTGAAAAGATCCTTGAAGAACACTCCCTTGCACTTCACTACAGAATCGACAACATCCTCGACTCTGTCAAGACTCTTCCAGGACATTTGGGAACCGAACTGACTAAATCGTTGAGGGAAATTTTCAAAGAAATAGCTGCAAGCCTCAAAGCAAGGGATGTTATTCATTTTGCTGAGACAAAGAAGCCATGATACTAATGCAAAAGAATCAGCAATCTCAAAATAAGCTAATGGCAGAACAGATTTTAACACTGCGTATCTCTCTGAAATAATACCAAGAATGCAGTATTGCTCAAATCAGCCAGAACAACGATGCCGTGAAAATGCTTCAGTAACAGAGAAGCATCACTGAGGCTTTAGTTGCTGAACAAACCAATAACATTTCTCAACAACGAACTCAAATGCATAAACTGGTAGACTGAGTCGGACGACTCTCAGAAGATATTGGAACCCTTGATGATGGCATAAAGGGGGAGAAAAATGGGCAAGGAGATAGAAGTAGAGGTAGTAGAAGGCAAACACACATTCAGGGAAGGCAGAGGCAAACTCATATTGGTCAATCATTGGGTGGCAACTGCAGGAGTCCAAATGTTCAAACTCCACGATCTGATCAATATCTGCAGCAGCCTCCAGTGGGAATACCTCTTCAAAGAAATCAAGGGCAAGCTTCTGGCTCACAAGGCATGACTTCTACACAGTCCAGATATGAGCTAGAAAACATTGAATGGAGAGATGAGCAAACCAGAAGAATGAGAGCTGCAGAGCGTGCCAACTCTTCGAGGAATAAGAGGCAAAGATAATAGAGATAAGTCTAAACTTAACTATGTATTGATGTTTCTATGCTAGATTGTAATATCTTTTCAAACATCAATAAATTCATACTTATTCTCTAAAAATTTCAGTTTCTCACTGAAACACTAAGCCATATTTACTTTCGAGCACTATGCATTTAGAAAATGATGCTATGATCTAAATCTCCTTCATTATGTCAACATCAAATAGGGGGAGATTGTAGGGAATTGCATATTCAGATTTGATATTAAAAGTAAATATAAATGCTTAAGTGTACATTCCTTAAGAAAATCATTGTACAAGGACTTAGATGATAGATCAAATGTGTTAGGTTGATCTGACCTTTAATGTTTATCATTTATGTAAATAAATGTATAGAAGAAAAGATCAAACTTGTTAGGTTGATCTATTTGAGCTGTAAAAGTTAAAGCCTTGACAGAATCGTAGTCTATCAAAGGCAACATTCAGAAGAAAAGGCAGAATCGTGGAGCTTCAACGAAGATATCCAAAATCGTAGTCTGCCAAGAGATTTGAGTCTGCAGAAGACAAGGTAGAATCGTGGAGCTGAAACGAAGATAAAAAGAATCATAGTCTGCCAAGTGATTCGAGTCTGCAGAAGATAAGGCAGAATTGTGGAGCTTAAATAAAGATATTCAGAGTAGTAGTCTGCCAAAGAAACAAGTCTGCAGAGGTCAAAGGAAGATCCTTCTAGCTTAAATGAAAGCATCAAAGAATCGTAGTCTGCCTTGAAAGCCACACTCAGAATTATAAAGAAGATCTGAGCATCTGTCGAGTCAAGTTGAGAATCGCAGTGTGCTATCAAAAGTGTGGAGTCTGCAAGACAAGCAACCAGGAATCGTAGTCTACCAAAGAGCTTAAGAGAAATCGTAGTCTTCTCTATGATCAAGTCTGAATCAAGTTGTGCAAGCCAACACTCAACGATTATGTTACAATGACCATAATCATAGTGTTCCTCCAGTCAGCATCAAAGATCGTAGTTCTGATGAAGGGAGGAAGAGCATCAAATGAAGAAAGGCTTAAAGACGTTGACAATGTGATGGTCCCAATGTTACCATATTCATCCTTAGTTCAAATCGAAGAAGCATATTCAAGAAGCTAAGGAAAGGACTAAAGCTGCCTGCAGAAAACACCTTTTCAGGTGTTAGGTGAAAGATACAGTTTGCTGTGTCAGTGGGCCAGTCGGCAGTATAACAGAAAAGCAAGACGTCAACATCAACTGCACAGAAATGTCTGGAGCATTAAATTAAGCAACGAGAGCATTCAAACGGATAAATTTTGAATGACTCTTTTATAAGGAAATCAGACAACGATTCAGACTAAGCAAGCAAGATACAACAAGAAAGATTATCAAGAGAAATGCTCAAGAACACTCAACGTTCAACACTACGATCCTGAAAGAGGAAAGCTTGCTTCGCTACTCAGTCTTTAGAAAGACAGAAGCTAAACTGCAACTGAGTTGCACACCTTAAACAACTACTGCCTATCCAAGTGAGGTACCAAGTCATAGGACTTGAAGAGTTTAAAAGTGAACTAAGAAGAGAACCAAGTCAGGGGACTTGAAGAGTTCAAAAGTGAACTAAGTGAAAATCCAAGTCAGAGGGCTTGAAGAGTTCAGAAGTGAACTAAGAGCAAATCCAAGTCAGAGGACTTGAAGAGTTCAAAAGTGAACTAAGAGAAGTTCCAGGGCTGCTGGCCTTGAAGGAATCTAAGTGATTCAGTTGTAGGAAGACATCCTTAGTGGATTTCCTACTCGTGGAGTAGAAGAGTGGATTATGAGCTTTGTGTGCTCTGAACCACTTAAAACCTTGTGTCCCATTGTCTCTCATTAACTTCTATAACTGCTATACCTGTTATAACTTCTATAACTGCCTATCAAACCATAACTGCATTATCTTTAAGGGGAACAATACATATATTCCGCTGCTGTCAGTATCATCAATACTGACTAAGTATTTTAAACAAAGAAATTTTAAAATATCTAATCAACCCCCCTTCCAGATAACTAGCGTGCCTTTGGGAACTAACAATCTTCTTTTAATATTTCTTCATTGGTAACGGCACTCTTCTTAGCCAACTTCTTCACCCTCTTCTTTGGCCTGGGCTTAGCCTTTGCATCTTCAGCTTCAGTCTTTTAGGTTTGCTTAGGCTGAGAGGTTGTTGCAGCTTCTTTTCTACAGTGGCAGCTAGTCTGGACTCTACGATTAGTGATGACTCCACAATCATAGTAAGTGTAGACTTCCCTATTTTGTGGCTCCATTTCTTCTTTTTCTGAGGATCATTTACCTTCAGCCTTTTCTTCACTTATCTCCCTCTTGTTCTTCTTCTTCTTCTTCTTCTTCTTCTTTTTCATAATCTCCTTCCCTTGAGGGGCATCAGTGGTTGAGCCTTGGGGCTCCTCAGCTGCTTGAACACTTTCATATATTTTCTTCTTCCCTTTACTCTTGCTGGTCAGAGCTATAGCTTTTTCTTGATTGACCTCTTTTTCTTCCTCACTGGCTTCCTTTGCAGCAGATGAGGTTGCAGACATCATCTTCACATTTTTTGCTAGATTCCTTTTTCGGTTTTGAAACAGTTGCTGGGTCATCTTCCTATTTGGATTAATTGGAATACCATTATTGTCCCCAATTTTGTCACTCAGTGTGTCCTGAATGATAATGCTGATAAACCTCCCATAGAATATTTTGGCAGTGCTCTTGGTCTTCTTCTGACTTTACATCCATTTTTCGAACCAATCCATTAGCAAGGCTCCATAGTTGAGTTGTACTCTAAAGTGGATGGCTGTCATGAGCTTCAGTTGCTTTTTGCTTATAGAATTGTGACCAGAGCTCTTGCAACATATGCATTTTCCAACAATATCAGCAAGGAACTCATATTCTAGGGGAAATTCTTTCTTCTTGTAGACACTCTGTTGGTCCGATTTAGATGACACAATTAACGCGTAAGTATACCCGGCCAACAAGTAATAAAGTGTAAGTACAGATATCGTCCCACAGATAATTAATGGATAAAAGACACCAAACCACTAGCACATAATCATCTCACTCTTATTTAAACGGATGGTAAAGAGAATGAATTAAAACTACATTAACTAGGCAAGAATTAAAACATACAATAACTAATCCTAGGGTAAATTCAGATAATGAAGACATAAGATTACAATTTCCCCCAACATTTCATTTGAATCTTCTAACTCTCTCATTTGAAACAATTAACACATAGAATTGACAACTGAGAAATCATGATTACATAATAGCCTCTTTCGATGGACAACTATGAATCTTCCTAATACGGCATATAGGTATATGTCTATCATACACACTATCAAGCAACCAATATCAAGAACAATTAACAAGACACATATCACGAAAAAATCTCGTTAACTACTCTTTCAATTACCAACTTTCACATAGGAAGTCATTAAGATTAGATTCTCAATTTGGTTGCATACGGCATTTAGGTATATTTCTATCCTAAATGCTATCAAATTATCAACTCTTGAGGACAGTGAATGAGACACACGTCACATAATCTCATAGATTACCAACAAGAATATCTAACTTTCGCATGATATCATAACTAGGTCTAAACCTACAATTCGTTTGCCAAGTTCATATAGGTTCACAAGAAATCAATCTAAACGCACAAGTTATGACACCCAATTCATAATAAACGTAATCAGAGAGAAATCAATACAAACTACGCGTTGGGTTCCATTGAAATCCCAAAATAGATTCAAGTCATAAATAACTCAAATAAATCATCCACAAGGTTCATAAACATCATCCAAATATACAATGAACACAAGGAGAATTAAGAGATAGAAATTGCAAATCTTGAGTCTTTCTCCAAGTGTGGATCTTTGTTGTTTATCTCCTCCTTCAATCCTCAAGTCCAAAAGAAACCCTAGAATCTACTAACTACACTAATCTAACACTAATCTATACTAATCTACTCCTAAGCTAGCTAAACAAGAATTGAAAGAGAGGAAGAAAATAGAAACTAGCTAGGGCTCATAACTCCCCAAGAGAGGCTCTCCTGAATGCTGCTCAACTCCCCCATTTAAAGCCTCTCCCGATCAGTCAAACAAAAAGTCAAACAATTTTCTGCTGGGGACAAGCGCGGCCGTGCGCACCCCAAGCCTATTCCAGGCGCGGCCACGCGGCACCAAAAAGCTGGAATCTGCAGCTGCTTGCTGGTGCAGGTTTGCCTCGTGTATTCTTTAGTTGCTTTCTCCTGCCCCTCTTGCATTTGCCTCTTGCTAGCCTTGCTTGTTACCTCTAGCCTCATACCATTCCATTGCTTTAAGCTCATTTCAGCTCTTTGCTCCATTTAGGCGATCTTTTGCTCTTTTAAGCTCCAGTAGCACAAAGGGGATTCCTAAACCTGAAAAACACCAAACGAAGGAAAAAACACATTAAACGCACATGATTACTTGAGTTTCAGCAACAGAATGAGTTAGAAAGGATTCGAATAAGTGGTAATAAAACCACTTATCAAATACCCCCAAACTTAAATGTTGCTTTCCCTCAAGCAAACAAAACAAAACTAAACACATGATGTAATGCAGTATATACAATGTATGCAACCTACGCTATATGAATGCAAATCCAGATCCCAGTCAGTATTGAACTGTCAAAGCAATGCCTCAGAAAAACCACAAGATAATTAAAAAGATAAGCAACCCAAGACAAGACCATACAACATACTCTTGCAAATCCAAAACTGTCAGCACTGATGTGTTGTCCGTTGTTTTGTTTAGCAACCATTAGACATGCATTCAGATAAATAATTCACATACTATGCTTCTTAGAGGAAAAACAAGCTTCAACTTAAGAAAAATAGTAAATCATATAAGTTCTAACTAAGACCATGTATTACTAGAGTTAAGAGTCAACAGGGGGTTTTCATTAAGCTTTTATTACTCACGAGGGCATATTCGCACTTTCCCGTGTACACATTCGACTATGCAATGCCTAGTTCTCTTAGGCTTTTCAATGATATCCATGTAGCGAGCTTTCGACCAACGACTCCCAGACTAGACGGCCTTAGGGCACTAGGTGTAGAGACACCCCTAGGGCTTACTTGCTCGAATATCAAAGGCCACAGAACTCGACATAGCCGAAGTGTTTATTCTATTTTTTTTCTTCTTTTTCTTAATCTTTTCTTTTGTTTTCTTTTTCTTTTTCTTTTTCTTTTTCTGCAAGGGAGTGCGTCTTACGCTCCATCTCCTCGCATAAATCATGCATGTCCCCTGTTTCCCCCAAACTTAAGCTTTTAACAGTCTAGTTATTATTATATGCGAACTGAAACTCTTTTATTAAAACATAGTTTTTCCACCAGAAGATAAGTATGTAAACATTTAAACTTAGCATATCATGGTGTTTACTCTATCGTGCTTACTAGTTACACAGTATCTGACAGGTAAGGATTTACATATATGACCATGAAATCAGGCTTAAGTCTCAAATCAGTTCAACAATCAAGTGATTTCAGTTTCTTCACAGGCAACATACATAACTAACCAACTGGCTGGATTCATGCAGTATGCTCTCACACAGAATGCAAAAACAAAAGAAAAATTTTAAAATTTTAACAAATTTTAACTATTTTTAAATAAACAAACACAATATGCAATATGAATACAACTACCTTATATGCAAAATAAAGCCAATACCCCCAAACTTAAACTATTCAATGTCCTCATTGAAGGTAAAGGTAAAAAGAAACTCCCCTATTTGGCTTCTGATGCTGCATAAAATGAAGTGGCATCCTCTCAAAAGTTTCCCCGTCCCTCTCTGCTCTTGGTAAAATAAACCCCGCTCAACACTATACTCAATGAACCAACCCAACTCCATATCAATCTTGCTCTGCTAGAGATCCCACACTCAATATCTCAATTGATCAAGTTGAGAGGATGAGGTGGATGAGAATTGGTACTTTGGATTGAGGAGGTAGGAGGTTTTCGAAACTAAGGCTTGTGCTGGAGGGGATTTGTGAAGAAGGATTGATTGAGATAAAAGAGATGGAGGATTGCTTGAAGGAACTTGAGGGATTGGGATTAGAGAGACCGAAGCTAAGCTGTTGTTGATAGTTGCCATGAAGCGGTGCCCCCAAAAGCTGTTAAAATTTTCCTTAAGTCAGGCTCAGTCTGTGAGAGGCGCGGCCACGCGCCATTTCAGCCTTGTCAAGGCGCGGTCGTGCGGGCTACCAGTTTTTGTTTCCTGCAGATTTTTGCTAGGCAATGAGGTTGGCTTTGAGCTTGCATTCTATCTAGCAACTTTGACCTGAGAGAAAGCATAATATCTTTATTAAGCCCTTTTTAACTATCAAAAGTATATTAACTATTTACATCAAGAGAATTAAACATGAAAAGATATATGCATTCAAATTCCCCAAAAAAAAATTCTCTAAGTGCATGTGTAACATGCTCGTGATTCAAAATTGTGCAATAAAGGTTTAAGTCCCAAAAATAGATATGTCAATTCCTAAGTCCAAAAATGTAGGCAATGAAATCCTAAATCTACGACCATTCAAAAATTTTAAACTAAATACTAAACTAATAAGAATTAAACAAGGGGGAGGGAAGTATGATAGAAAGCAGGAAATGGAGAATTAAACAAGGAGGGAGAAAGAGAAATGATGGGGTGCCTCCCATCGAGCGCTTGATTTATAGTCCTCTAGTTGGACTGTGTCTGACCACTGCTATCCGACTCCTCGACGATATTGGAGAACCCCTCCATCCACCAGAATTGCTATATGCTTTTGGAGGTTTCCCAATAGAGTAGGACTCGGATTTAAACTACCTAGCGTCGGATATGTATATGAATTCCTCGGACAAAAGGTCGGGGAGCTAGGCAATGGTTCCACTGTATATGTGAAATGATCGGGGCATGGAGATTCACACTGCACAATGGCTTCTTCCTCTATTCTCTTCTCTTCTAACCACCATGGTTTAAAGCTCGTGGAGTCTCTCTTGTTATCGAGATCCGACTCTGAAATATGGCTACCAAGGGGGCAAGGGTGTGCAAACTTCACTGGCTTGTTCCACTTAGGCAGAGGAAGCTCTTGGGGGATTGTCACTGTTGGTTCACATTCATACTCCACAGCCCTAATTGGCTCCTCAATATCCATTGCCTTTCGCTCGTCTAGCTCCAAGTGCACTTTGGATACTCCATCCGTTTCTGCACCCATGTCATAGCACCATGTATACTGGGGATCGCAACTCACGGCTTCAGTCATTGGAGGCACAAGATCTTGCATTGTTGTCTCTTGTTCAAATACCTTCTCCTTACTTAATGTCGTGCTAATCTGCTCTGCCCAGGTCTGAAGATCCTCATTTGAATACTCTTGGTCAATCAAGATCTCCTCGTCCACTTCATCCTCAGAATCCATGCACTTAATCTTACTGGACTTCTGAGGTTTTTTGCGTTCCACTACTTGAGAGAGCTGATTTCGAAGATTCTGAGTCTGTATCCCATGCTCATTCAGCTCCTCTTTCATCAAGGCCATTGTAATCTGATTTGCCCCATTCTAAAGATTCTCGATTGGCCGTGATTACTCAACTAAGGTCTCCTGTGTTGATGCTATGGAATTTTCCCACACATTGTCCAATCCTTCCTTTTCTGTTTCCGCCACGGGTTCCAAGTAATGAGTCTCATTGGTTAAAGGATTGTTGATTAGGGCCATCTATTTCAGAAATTTTTGGTTCGATTCTTCTTGGCTCCTAATCATCTCCTCTTGGTTCGCTAAGGCTCTATCCAGGATGTCCATGGTAGACTGTTCTCCTTGTAAACAGAAAGGTTGAAATGGGGGTTCTGGTGTGTAATTTTGACTTGGCTCATATTGTTCTTGTTAGCTCACAGTATTGTCTTGATAGTAGTTAGATGACGGGCTCTGATGATACCCCCAATCTTGTTGATAATTGGTGTACGGCTCATGGTGGAAGTACTCACCCCCATACTGCTCCTGTCCATAACTGATAGGCTCCTGATGGCTCATATAAGCTCCAGCACCATAGTCATATGAAGTCACTAGCTCTCGACTCTGTTGGGCTGAAACAGTATCCAACTTTCTTGAGAGCTCCTCTAACTGTGCTGAGAGTGTGGCAATTGGATCGAGTCCATCAGTGCTTGCTTCCCTTGGTTGCCCTTTTCTTGTACAGTTCTATGGATAGAAATTTAAGTCCATTGTACCTAAGAAGAGAATATAGGAAGAATTAAAACAAAAATAAAAAGTTTAAATTAAGATTAATTTGATTGAAACTAATGTTGGCAAACAGTTATCCAAATAATTCCCCGGCAACGGCGCCAAAAACTTGTTGGTCCGATTTAGATGACACAATTAACTCGCAAGTATACGCGGCCAACAAGTAATAAAGTGTAAGTACAGATATCGTCCCACAGAGAATTAATGGATAAAAGACACCAAATCACTAGCACATAATCATCTCAGTCTTATTTAAACGGATGGTAAAGAGAATGAATTAAAACTACATTAACTAGGCAAGAATTAAAACATACAATAACTAATCCTAGGGTAAATTCAGATAATGAAGACATTAATTACAATTTCTCCCAACATTTCATTTGAATCTACTAACTCTCTCATTTGAAATAATTAACACATAGAATTGACAACCGAGAAATCATGATTACATAATAGCCTCTTTCGATGGACAACTATGAATCTTCCTAATGCGACATATAGGTATATGTCTATCCTACACACTATCAAGCAACCAATATCAAGAACAATTAACAAGACATATGTTTCAGGAAAATCTCATTAACTACTCTTTCAATTACCAACTTTCACATAGGAAGTCATTAAGATTAGATTCTTAATTTGGTTGCATACGGCATTTAGGTATATTTCTATCCTAAATGCTATCAAATTATCAACTCTTGAGGACAGTGAACGAGACACACGTCACATAATCTCATAAATTACCCACAAGAATCTCTAACTTTCGCATGATATCATAACTAGGTCTAAACCTACAATTCGTTTGTCAAGTTCATATAGGTTCACAAGAAATCAATCTAAACGCACAAGTTATGATAACCAATTCATAATAAAAGAAATGAGAGAGAAATCAATACAAACTACGCGTTGGGTTCCATTAAAATCCCAAAATAGATTCAAGTCATAAATAACTCAAATAAATCATCCACAAGGTTCATAAACATTTTCCAAATATACAATGCAAAGAGAATTAAGAGATAGAAATTGCAAATCTTGAGTCTTTCTCCAAGTGTGGATCTTTGTTGTTTATCCCCTACTTCAATCTTCAAGTCCAAAAGAAACCCTAGAATCTACTAACTACACTAATCTAACACTAATCTATACTAATCTACTCCTAAGCTAGCTAAACAAGAATTGAAAGAGAGGAAGAAAATAAAAACTAGCTAGGGGTCATAACTCCCCAAGGGAGGCTCTCCTGAATGCTGCTCAACTCCCCTATTTAAAGCCTCTCCCGATCAGTCAAACAAAAAGTCAAACAATTTTCTGCTGCGGACAGGCGCGGCCGCGTCGCCCCAAGCCTATTTCAGGCGGGCCAAGCAGCACCAAAAAGTTGGAATCTACAGCTACTTGCTGGTGCAGGTTTGCCTCGTGTATTCTTTAGTTGCTTTCTCCTGCCCCTCTTGCATTTTCCTCTTACTAGCCTTGCTTGTTACCTCTAGCCTCGCTTGTTACCTCTAGCCTCATGCCATTCCATTGCTTTAAGCTCATTTTAGCTCCTTACCCCATTTAGGCGATCTTTTGCTCTTTTAAGCTCTAGTAGCACAAAGGGGATTCCTAAACCTGAAAAACACCAAACGAAGGAAAAAATGGATTAAACGCACATGATTACTTGAGTTTCAGCAACAGAATGAGTTAGAAAGGATTCGAATAAGTGGTAATAAAACCACTTGTCACACTCTTCCCTTTAGTTTTTGTATAGTTCGTCTTCTTTAGACCCTTATGGAAGTCAACAGCCTCCATGGATGAAAGATCTTCACTTTTGAAACCTAGGGCTAGGTTTATGCTTTTAGCGTTGAGTCGGATTTGCACATCTTTGACCTTGGTGAGAATGGAGTATTTATCAACAACTTCATTGCAATAAAACTCTTTTATCAGCTTTGGATATATCAGTGTGTTGGTGCTCAGAGCAGTCTTAAGACCCACTTTCTTTAGGAATGAAATGAAAGTAGTATGCATACAAGTCAATCATGTATGATGATAAAGAAAATACTTTGGAGACAATCTTATTTATTTATTAATAAAAATACTCATTTATTAAAGGCATTTAATTATCTACATGGTGCTGTTTTTATAATATGTAAATAACCCATAGTTTTAAGCAATGCTTTTAGAATCATGATGATGATCATACTAATGAGATCTAAATTTTTAGAAAGCTCTAAAACTAAAATAGTTTCCAATCGTGGGATTACTAAAAATGGGATTAGTAAATCCGGATACATTGGTACGTATGTTGCTTGCTCATTAGATGAGGATGATTGATCTCATGATCATTTGTGTGGAGACACTAAAGCAAGTATGTAGGTGCTTATTGGAGAATAAGTTCACTGAACGTGACTCGCTATAGAATACCTAAAGGAATTTTACTCGCCTGTCAATAGGAATTCCTAATGTGATAGTAGTACAAGTGATCCTTGGACTTGAGATCATCATAGTATCTTGTATGTAACAAATTATACTTTGACTTATTCCTTAAGGCCTTTTAAGGCATATATAGGGTCTGCTTGGGTATAATGAGTTACATATGGAGATAATGAATGATCAATAAAGAATCTACCACCTCTAGTAAAAGAGGAGATATGTCCTATGTGATTTCGTCAAATGACAACCCAGGAATCCTTGGCCAAGATGGAATGAAATTAGAAAGAGGTTTCTAATTTGCATTAATCGGAGTTGTGCATTTTCTAATCGAAATACATATGATTAAATAAAATAAGACTTGACAGTAAATCCATGTCTTATATTTAATTGGGACATTGTATGGTGGAATGATTGAATTGTACGGTAACTATTTACTCACTGGTTCTTTTATGATTAATGTTGAAATCTATATTATCTAGAAAGTCGTTGATCGCTAGGGAGGCTTATCCCTATTGTAGAATAAATATTATTTATTTAAATAGATTATTAGTTTAATTTATTTATTTAAATAAGATTAGAATTGTTCTAATTGATTTATTCACAACCGGTTTAATATGGAGAACCTAAAGGGTCACACCATAAAAGGAAGAATAATTATTTAAGAAGGTAATGGCATAATCGTAATAATACATTAAGTGTAATTAATTTAATCTATTGTGATAGAATAAATTAAATAACTTAATATTTATTATTTAATATTTTAGAAATATTAAATATAAATTAATAAGAGGAGTCTTATTAATATTATTATAATTATTATTATTTTAATTTCTAAAGGAGTTTAGTAATTAATTTAATATTAGTACTCTCATTTATTCCTAATAAGATTAGGAGATAAATTAATTAAATAAATTTAATTAATTATTCCCAAAGTGGTGGGAAGCCTAAATTAATTAAAGGAGTTTAATTAACTAAATGAAATCCCATATCTAATAGGATTAGAAGGGTTGACTAATATCTATATAAGAGGAGTCTTATAATAGATATAAGTTGATGCAATTCTAATTGTTGGAGAGTACTCCTTTTCTATAGAGGATAGAAAACTAAGCTAACCACCCTCCTTCTTGATAATTCATCTTCCTTGGTGGATCACCTCTAGAGGCCAAACACTTGGATGGCTAACGTTGATCAAAGGAATGAATCTAACCTGGAAATTCAAGGAGATCACGAAGAACAAGGAGTTGAACTCGTACCTGTGGAAGCTTCGTTCTACAAGGGTATGATTCTATAACTTCTTATTTATCATTTTAAATTAATAATTTGCATAAAAGATGATCCGGGTAATGGTTTTGTAGAAATTTTTTAAAACTCTGATATACCATGTTTTCGCTAATTTTTACAATTTGATTGCGTCATGGTTTCGTACAAACCCAACAGTGGCATTAGAGCCAAACCTTTATGCAATTATTAATTGTTTTGATTTCATATACATATGAGTATGTATTTTGAATAATTTATTGGACATAGTTTTAGTTTTATAAAATTATTTTTTTTTTAAAAGGGGCAATTCGGGAAGCTGATTTTTTTTTGTTTTTCGTAAACTGAACTTGCTACCCACGGATTGATTTCATAAAGGTCACCTAATTGATTTCAAAAAAAAAAAGGAAGCAGGAAGTGACCCAGGAGGATTTGTTTTGTTTTATAAAATAAAGAGGTATCTTGAATCATTTAAAAGTGATCCACGAATTTTGTTTCAAATCAAAAATGGAAAAGTGACCTGCAGGCTTATTACATTAGAAATCATAAAGGTGATCCTGGACCACTTTAGCATATATATAATTTGGTTATATTATATATATATATATATATATATATATATATATTTATTCTTAATAATTTTATAATTAAAATAAAAAGTTATTTTAATCTTGAAATTGGATTTCATACAATTTAAAATTGCCCTTTAAATGATACTCATATATATATGGAATGTTTTAATTCATGAGATGAATATTTATTTATTGATACATATGGTGATATGTATGAAAATAAATGGGGTTGATTATGGACTATTGACCAAAATGAATGGATTTTATTTTAGTTGAATGTTTGAATGAATTAGTTTTATTAAATGGGGTCTGCGTACCTTGTCTTCTCTAGTTTTATTCTCGATGTAAATTCTATCTCCTTCCTATGTACTTCCCCTTGACTGCTGATCAAGGTTTCTATTTAATTATAGTTTATGTAATAGAAATAGTTAGAATTATCTTGAAGAAATTGGAGACTAAGGAGCAAGGAACGTGTGAAGACCCATTTGTATGGAGCCCCGGTTTAAATGTATTAGTTATATTTAAATTTAAATTCTTGCACTCCTAGGTTTGACCTTTTGCTTCACTTGGTGGCTCTAAAGAACCAAACTAGAATACAAGTCCATAATCAATCCGGGTATAATATAGTATTCTATATAGCATGCTAAATATTATATATATTATATTTTATGCAAACATGCTTCAATGTTTAATAAAATAATGCGTATTTTATATATATGTGCATGTGCGCTAAACAAGATGAGACAAATAATAACAAACCCCTCAAAGAAATAAGATTTAAGTCCGAAGTGTTCAAAGATATTTGGAATATCGAACGTCACCTTCTAGCATGATAAATTAATAGAGTATTAAATATTTAATATGAGCTTGTTGTGCTATCCACAAGGCGAGTATTGAGTATTTAAGATGTTAATTAATCACATTTGATGCTTATCAAGAAAATTGAACGATCTAGTCTTGTTGTGCTATCCACAAGGACGAACATTTTTCTTTTTTGAATTTATGGAAGTGTTAGGCTGAACTTAACTTAAATCGTTTTAGTTCGGATGTGCACACACTTGATCATTATGATTTAAGAGGCAAAATAAAAGGAGTTACATGGTGATGAAATTGACAAGAGTTGTCTACCTATTTATTTGTATATCGCTTGTTGTGCTATCCACAAGGTTATATACATTTGAAGTGGGATCCTTATTCTCACTAGCAAATCTTTAATTAGATGTTGCCGAACTATATAAGTGAGGGTAATATAGTTTGATAAAAATAATGGGAGATACTAATTTAAAATAAAGACCTAAATTTATTTTGGTATGCAAAATTAATAAAATGAATGTTTGCTAAAAATGTTGTTTTTCACATGTAAAATTTTAAAAACATCAAAATCACTAAATTCACTACGAAGCATACTTGATGCTAATAAGCTTACCGAGCCGAATTAAACGGACTAGCTAAGAAATCTGAGAATAGTTCTCACTGCTGAAAATATTTCTTATGTCCTAAATTTACCTGTCCTTAAAACTGTTTCAGAAATAGCCTTTGAGGAAGAGATTACCACCATTGTAAAGTGGCAAGATGATGCATCTGTGGCTCAATGCATCACGCTTGCATCCATGAATAACGAGCTTCAGCGTCAGTATGAAAACATGGATGCTCGTACTATGTTGCTTCACCTCAAGGAGTTGTATGGTGAACAAAGTAGGACTGCTAGATATGAGATATCTAAGGAGCTCTTCCGATCTCGGATGACCAAGGGCAAGGTGAACATAAAGGAACAAAAGAAACCTGATCCAGCTAGCAAAGGAATGTGCTTCCATTTCAACGAGTCGGGTTAATAGAAGAGAAATTACAAAAAGTTTATAGCAGAGAAGAAGTTTGGAGAAGCTTCGACTTCTAATCAAGGTTTGTTCATGATTAAAATTAATTTTTCAAAAAGTCAAAATTCTACTTGGGTATTGGATACTGGCTGTGGTTCTCACATATGTAATAATGTGAAGGGACTGGTCAGAAGTAGAAAGCTGAACAAGGATGAGATTGTCCTACGAGTGAGAAATGGAGCAAAGGTTGCTGCATTAGCTGTAGGCACTTATTGTTTAGCACAGCCTATGGGCAAGTCCATTTATTTAGATAATTGTTATTTTACATAATATCATTAGAAACATTATTTCAAATTCTGTATTAGATATGGATGGATTTGAAATTATAATAAAGAACAACAGTTGTTCTATTTATAAAACAATGTTTTATATAGTATTGGTAATCTGTGAAGTGGACTTTATATACTTGACTTGAATGAAAATATACTTCAAATATAACAAACTAAGAAAAGAAAAAGAGATGATATTAATTATTCCTATATGTGGCACTGTAGACTAGGTCATATCAATGAAACAAGATTATCCAAGTTGCATAAGGATGGGCTCTTAGAGCTATCCGATTATGAATCATATCCAACTTGTGAATCTTGTCTCATGGGTAAAATGACTAAATCTCTTTTTAGTGGAAAAGGAAAAATAGTTATAGAGTTGTTGGCATTAATTCACACAAATGTTTGTGGACCTATGACAACAAGTGTACGGGGTGGGTATTCTTATTTTATTACTTTCACTGATGATCACTCAAGATTTGGATATGTGTATTTAATGAAATACAAGTCAGAATCATTTAAAAAGTTCAAAGAGTTCAGAAGTGAAGTAGAGAAACAAACGGGCAAGAGTATTAAGATACTTCGATCAGATCGAGGTGGAGAATACTTAAGCGGTGAGTTTCTCAATTATCTCAAAGAAAATTGTATAATCTCACAATGGACTCCTCCAGGTACACCACAGTTAAATGGAGTATCTAAAAGGAGAAATCGAACATTGATGGATATGGTTAGATCCATGATGAGTTTTACCGATCTTCCAATTTTATTCTGGGGTCATGCCCTAGAAATGGCTCATATCTACTAAATAAGGTCCCCTCGAAATCCGTCCCCAAGACTCCATATGAGATGTGGACAGGGAGGAAATCTGGTCTTAAGCATGTTAAGATTTGGGGATCTCCAGCTTATGTGAAAAAATTTCAAAATGATAAGCTAGGGACAAGATCTGATAAGTGCACGTTTATGGGATATCCTAAAGAAATTTTGGGATACTATTTCTACAATCCTACTGAGCAAAAGGTGTTTGTTATGAAACACACTGCTTTCTTGGAAAAGGAGTTTATCCTTGAAGGGGCTAGTGGGAGAAAAATAGATCTTGAAGAAATTCAAGAACTACAAACCACTACAGATCAAGTGGATGAACCTGTCCAAGTAGAAACACCTAATGTACAACACCCTATTCGTAAATCTGGAAAAGTACCGAAGATACCTAAAAGGTATGGATTCGTCATAGAGGATGACGATGAGGTACACATCATGGACGATGATGATCCATTGAATTAAGAACAGACTATGAGTAATAAAGACTCAGAGAAATGGTAGATGACTATAAAATCTAAAATGGATTTTGAAGCTATGCTCAAGTCCATTTGGATTTTTCTTGCGATTGCAGCTTATTTTACTTAATCTGGCAAAATGGACGTGGAGACCCCCTTCCTCAAATATACATTATTAGAGGAGAATGTATGTATGATACATCCAGATGGTTTTTTGTTTCAATGGTTGAAGCAAATCATGTATATGAGCTACAACAATCCATTCATGGATTGAAGCAAGATTCTCGTAGTTGGAACATTCATTTTGATGAGACAATCAAAGAGTTTGATTTTATCAAAAACGAGGATGAAGCATGTGTCTACAAGAAGGTTAGTGGGAGTGCTATTTCATTCCTTGTATTATATGTTGATGATATATTACTGATACAGAATGAAATTCCTATGCTAAAATCGATCAAAATAAAATTGTCTAAACATTCCTCCATGAATAATTTGGGTAGAAAATCCAGCATTGGGGATATAAATCTGTATTAATAGATTTAAAAGGATGTTCGGCATAACCCAAGGAAATGTATATTCATTAGATGCTAAAGGCGTTTAGCATGGCAAACTCCAAAAGGTGCCTCATGATGATGAGCCATGGAGTGTATCTCTCTAAAATTATCCTCAGTAAAAGAGAGATCGCATGAGTTACTATCATGTATGCAATGAAATATACGAAACTTGATGTTGATCAGTCATATTCTGGAGAAGATCACTGTGAGACAGTGATAAACATCTTAAAGTACTTAACTGACATTAAGGATGTCATCATATTATATGATGAGTCTGAATTACACTAGAGGGCTAAACAGACTCAAGTTTTCAGACTAACCAAGACGACAGCAAAATCCACTTTAGGGTAAATTGTTACCTTGAAAGATGGTGCAGTGAATTGGAAAGGTTCCAAACAACAAAAGGTTGTTGGTTTAGTGACAAAGAATATAATTGTAAGTGAAGCTGCAAGTTGATATTTTAGATGAAAAAGTTCATTACAGAACTAGGAATAGTTTCTAAGTCTCATCTTGAATCTAAATATGTGTTGTGGCACTTTGATTAAAGAAATCATTGAAATAGGAGTATATAGACTCTCAAGATAACATTGCAGATCCATTTACTAAAGCTATAACACAACAACAGTTTTATCGTCAATTAGAGAAGTTGGTATGAGATACCATGGCGATTGGCTTTAGTGCAAGTGGAAGATTGAAAGTAGTATGCATACAAGCCAATCATGTATGATGATAAAGCATATACTTTGGAGACAATCTTATTTATTTATTAATAAAAATATTCATTTATTAAAGGCATTTAATTATCTACATGGTGCTATTTTTATAATATGTAAATAACCCATAGTTTTAAGTAATGCTTTTAGAATCATGATGATGATCATGCTAATGAGATCTAAATTCTTAGAAAGCTCTAAAACTAAAATAGTTCCAAATCGTGGGATTACTAAAAAGGGGATTAGTAAATCCAGATAGATTGGTACGTATGTTGCTTGCTCATTGGATGAGGATGATTGATCTCATGATCATTTGTGTGGAGACACAAAAGCAAGTATGTAGGTGTTTATTGGAGAATAAGTTCACTGAACGTGACTCGCTATGGAATACCTAATGGAGTTTTACTCGCCTGTCAATAGGAATTCCTAATGTGATAGTAGTACAAGTGATCCTTGGACTTGAGATCATCATAGTATCTTGTATGTAACAAATTATACTTTGACTTATTCCTTAAGGCTTTTTAAGGCATATATATGGTATGCTTAGGTATAATGAGTTACATATAGAGATAATCAATGATCAATAAAGAATCTACCACCTCTAGTAAAAGAGGAGATATGTCCTATGTGATTCGTCAAATGACAACCCAGGAATCCTTGGCCAAGGTGGAATAAAATTAGAAAGAGATTTCTAATTTGCATTAATCGGAGTTGTGCATTTTCTAATCGAAATACATATGATTAAATAAAATAAGACTTGACAGCAAATTCATGTCTTATATTTAATTGGGACATTGTATGGTAGAAGGATTGAATTGTACGGTAACTATTTACTCACTGGTTCTTTTATGATTAATGTTGAAATCTATATTATCTAGAAAGTCGTTGATCGCTAGGGAGGCTTATCCCTATTGTAGAATAAATATTATTTATTTAAATAGATTATTAGTTTAATTTATTTATTTAAATAAGATTAGAATTGTTCTAATTGATTTATTCACAACCGGTTTAATATGGAGAACCTAAAGGGTCACACCATAAAAGGAAGAATAATTATTTAAGAAGATAATGGCATAATCGTAATAATGCATTAAGTATAATTAATTTAATCTATGGTGATAGAATAAATTAAATAGCTTAATATTTATTATTTAATATTTTAGAAATATTAAATATAAATTAATAAGAGGAGTCTTATTAATATTATTACAATTATTATTATTTTAATTTCTAAAGGAGTTTAGTAATTAATTTAATATTAGTACTCTCATTTATTCCTAATAAGATTAGGAGACAAATTAATTAAATAAATTTAATTAATTATTCCCAAAGTGGTGGGAAGCCTAAATTAATTAAAGGAGTTTAATTAACTAAATGAAATCCCATGTCTAATAGGATTAGAAGGGTTGACCAATATTTATATAAGAGGAGTCTTATAATAGATATCAGTTGATGCAATTCCAATTATTGGAGAGTACTCCTTTTCTATAGAAGATAGAAAACTAAGCCAACCACCCTCCTTCTTGATAATTCATCTTCCTTGGTGGATCACCTCTAGAGGCCAAACACTTAGGTGGCTAACGTTGATCAAAGGAAGAAATCTAACTTGGAAATTCAAGGAGATCACGAAGAACAAGGAGTTGAACTCGTACCTGTGGAAGCTTCGTTCTACAAGGGTATGATTCTATAACTTCTTATTTATCGTTTTAAATTAATAATTTGCATAAAAGATGATCCGGGTAATGGTTTTATAGAAATTTTTTTAAACTCTGATATACCATGCTTCCGCTAATTTTTGCAATTTGATGGCGTCATGATTTCGTACAAACCCAACATGAAAGGACTTTGTGAATCTCAGGTCCAGCCTTCTCGAATCCGTAAAAACATAGTTGATAGCCGAAAATAACATTGGAAGCAGCCATCTGTTTGTTTGATTTTCCTGCAGTGAACGGATTTGGCTTAGCTTTTTGAAACTTAGGGTTTAGTTTGAGAAAGAGAGAGAGAAAGAGAGAATCATTTAGAATTCAAAAAGTAAACTAACAAATGACAGTTTAAAATTGATTTAAAAACTTCCCTCCATATTTTGCATCGTGGGACACGTGTCAAGTTCTGCAGGACTCCACAGTTTTAATCCATTTGGAAAGTTTGTTTCTGCCCTTAGCTCCCCCTGAGCTAGTGAGTCCTTGTGAGAGGACTACGATTCCTGAGAACCACTCCACAATTGTTGAGTTAGATCTCTTGATTGCTCCTTGACCGTTGACTCTACAGTTTTCTGTGATGCAATCTAAAATGACATCCCTTCTTGATTAAGATTGCTCAGGAACGGCCAACCTCTTAGTTTGACACTAAGGATCAGGTTTATCCCTAATGCACTTATCAGAAGGTTTGCTTGGCTTGATGATGCTACTGTCACGGTGAGCTTTTTTGCCTTGACTGGATCACTCCACGATCATGGTTTCTCTTTGTTATCTCTATAATTTTGACTTAGCCTTTATGTCTACAAGGTTAGCACCATCTAGAGCATAGAATTCATGGTTGCAAATTTAACATCTAACTCACTTATCAGTTTATTAAATCTGTATTCATCTAAAGGTTTTGTAAACACATCAGCAAGTTGATTTTCAGTAAGGATGTATTGCAAAGATATTGTTCCATTTTGAACATGATCCCTAATAAAATGATATCTTATTTCAATATTCTTGGTCCTAGAATGCATGACAGGATTATTTGTTATTACTATGGCACTTGTGTTATCATAGTGTATGGGTATAAATTTGAAATCAAACCCATAATCTGCTAGCTGGTTCTTCATCTATTGAATTTGAGCACAACAACTGCCTGCAATAATATATTCAGCTTCTGCTGTTGAAGTTGATACTGAGTTTTGCTTCTTGCTGAACCAGGACACTAGTCTATTTCCTAGAAGTTGACAAGTGCCACTGGTACTTTTTCTATCTATTTTGCATCCTGTAAAGTCAGCATCTGAATATCTTGTCAGTTCAAATGAGGACTGCTTATGATACCATAGACCCAAGTAGGGTGTACCTTTAAGATACCTAAAAATCCTTTTTACAGCAGTTAAGTGTGATTCCTTATGATTAGCTTGAAATCTAGCACATATACATGTTGTAAATATTATATCTGGTCTACTGGCAGTTAAGTAGAGAAGGGAGCCTATCATACCTTTGTTCCTTGTGATCACCCCATCTTCATCCATCTTGTTTCTGAAGACCCATTTTGTGCCAATGACGGGATGATTCTTTGGTCTTTGAACTAATCTTCAGACTTTGCTTCTTTCAAATTGATTTAGCTCCTGTTGCATGACTTTAATCCTGCTGGCATCTTGCATTGCATCTTCAATCTTCTTGGGCTCTATTTGAGACAGAAAACTCAAATAGAAGCATTCATTCTGAGTTGTAGATCTTGTTCTGATTCTGGCAGTTGGATCACCAATGATCAGGTCTTGAGTGTGATCTCTTGCCCACCTGTTCCCTGTTGGAACATTAGTTCTGGTGCCTTCTTGTCTGATCTCCTCAAGATTGACTTCTGATTCTTGTTGGTCAGAATCGTTGTCTGGTTCAGCTCTCTTTACGATTTCTTCTTCGGACACTACAATTCTTTCTTCAGGAACTACTGTCGTAGTTTTAGGCTCGACCTCTTCATTCGTAGTTTCGGTATCTTCAATCGTAGTGTCTTGTGGTGCAGACTTGTCGGAGTCTATTTCAGCAAAGATGATGTGGATCGAGACTTCAACACTTAGTGTCTTCTTGTTGAACACTCTATAAGCTTTGTTGTCTGTTGCATATCCAAGGAAGATTCCTTCATCTGACTTGGGTTGAAACTTGGTTAGATATTTCTTTCCATTATTAAGAATATAGCATAAGCAGTCGAACACATGGAAGTAACTGACATTTGACTTTCTTCTTTTCTACAGCTCGTAGGGAGTCTTCTTCAACGTAGAGTGTACAAGAGATCTATTCTGTGTGTAGCACGCAGTGTTGATGGCTTCTGCCCAGAAGTATTTAGGCATATGAGCTGCTGCTAGTAGAGTTCTTCCAGCTTCTATCAGTGTTCTGTTCTTCCTTTCAGCTACTCCATTTTGCTTAGGAGTTCGTGGTACTGAGAAGTTATGGCTAATGCCATTGTCTGCACAGAACTGATCCATTTCTGAGAAGTCAAACTCTCTGCCATGATCACTCCTTATTGCCTTGATAGTCTCTCCTTTTTCATTTATCTCTAGCTTGAACATCTTTATCAGTTGGGAGTTTGTCTCATCTTTGGAGCTAAGAAAGAACACCCATGTATATCTCCTGTAGTCATCCACTATGACTAATGAGTATCTCTTTCCTCCTAGGCTCACAGTTGGAATTGGTCCCAAGAGATCCATATGTAGTAACTGTAAAGGGGCCTGTCAATTGAGTTGCTTGCTTTACCTTTGAATGAGCTCCTTGTTTGTTTTCCAAGCTGGCAAGCATTGCATGGTCTTTCTTTGATGAAGTTAAACTTGGGTAAACCTGCTACCAGATCTTTGGAGCCCAGCTTTGACATACTCTTGAAGTTGAGATGAGATAACCTTCTATGCCAAATCCAACTTATTTCTTCATTGACTTTAGCAAGGAAACATATTGTCTCATCAGAACTGAGCTGAGCAAGGTTGACAGTGTATACATTTCCTTCTCTTGTTCCTGTCATCTTGATAGAGAATGTCTCCAGATCTCTGACTTGACACTGATTGTTGAGAAAGGTAACTTGATGACCTTTATCGCAGAGATGGCTGATACTAAGAAGATTGTGCTTTAGACCATCAGCATAAGCCACTTTGCTGAAGGACACAGCACCATTCCCAACTGATCCATAGCCTCTTGTCTTGCCAGAGCTATTATCTCCAAAGATAACTGTTGGTCCCTCCTTCTCTGTGTAGTTTAACAGAAGAGCTTTGTTCCCAGTCATATGTCTTGAGCAACCACTGTCCAGATACCATGTTGTAGTCGTGGTGCTCATTTCCTGCAGACAGATTCAGCTTTCATGTTGGTACCCAGACTAGCATGGGTTCTGCAATGTTAGTACCTTTAGGAACCCAAATCTGCTTGACTTTGGGTCTCTCATGCAATGTTTCATGAAAGCATAATGCAGCTTTATGATCAAATCTTCCACATGCAAAGCATCTAATATAATTCATTTTATTATGTGTGTGTGTGGATTCTTTCTCCATTTGGACTCGTGTGGATATTTGTTGGCATTACCCTTGTATTGAATCTTCTTTTTCCATGAAGCTTTAAGATTCACGTTTTGTGCTGAGTAAACCTCAACACCACGATTTCTTCCAAGTTGATTCATGGAGTCAGTTTTACTTGACTCTACGATTCGTCGAGGTTGAGCAGTGGTGACTGAGTCACTCTTCACCTTTCTGAATCCTAGGCCAACATGAGATCCGTAGTGTTCAGGAACATGTCTTCGATCAGAAGAGCAAGGTTGCACTGGTTTATCCTTCTATGTGGACTTTACAAATGTAATACTTCTATTTAAGTTAGAAGCACTACTCATGTTAGTTTCCTCTGTCTTTTCCACACTGGGTTCTGAGGTAGATTCCCCAAACCCTAAGCCTGTTCTATCAGAGACACTTCTCTGATTAGATATCAGGGAGTCCATGGATGAAGAAGACATTCCATGTAGAGATAGTCTTTTCTAACTCCTTAATCTTAGAGGTCAGATTTGACTCTTTTTGCATGCTCAGTTCATTGGTCTCTCTCAAGATTTTATTCTCAGCTTCAAGCTTAGAGAGAGAGAGAGTCAGAACTTAGTAGATCTACTTCCAGCTCCTTTTGAACTTTCTCTTTCTCTTTTTGAAGACTAGTATAATCTTTAGATAGAACTCTAAACCATCTCATATTTTGATATAAATCAGTTGACATGTCACGAACACCAGTTCTTAAATTATCAATGTCTATATTAGGAGAGTTGAAATCAAATACCTTATCTATGACTGCTTTAGCACTTTTCCTGCTGAGTGCATCTTTGGCCATCAGGCATATGTTGGCTTTCTGAGGTGCTTCATCATCTTCAGACTCAACATTGGTATCGTTGTCTGAATCGCTCCAAGAGCTTCCAGCTACAAGCCCTTTGTCTTTCTTCTTGTTCTTTTTGTAGCCTTTGAGCTCCTTCTTTGGATTTGACTTTCTTTTCAGCTCTTCTCTGATAAGCTTGTTGCAGTTGACAATGAAATGACCAGGCTTCTTGCAGTTATAGCATAGGTCACTGATTTGCTCCTGACTACTGCTCTTGTTGAATCTTTTAGGTTTGCTGCTTCTTCCTTTGAGTATGAGCCTTCTGAATCTTCTGGCCAGCATTGCAACTTCATCATTGTCATCATTATCATCATCATCTTCCTCAGAGTCAGATTCATCTTCAATATGTGCTCTGGAGATCTCTTCTTTTGCTTTAAGAGCAACTCCTTTATCCTTCTTTCTTTCTTCTGACAGAGTTTTTGCTTGTTGAGTCAGTTCCAGCTCGTAGGTAAGAAGGTTTCCGTAGAGTTGTTGAACTGTCATGTCATGCAGATTCTTTGATTCTCTGATTGCAGTGGTCTTGGCATCCCATCTGCTTGGCAAGGACCTCATGAAGTTGATGATAAGATCTTGTTTGGATAGGTCTTTCCATAAGCTCTAAGAGAGTTGAGCAATGTAGTGAATCTCTCATAAGTGGAAGTGACGTTTTCTCCTGGAACATGAGCAAACATCTCATATTGTTGAGTCAGTAGAGATTTCTTGTTTTCTCTGACTTCTTAAGTTCCTTCATGCATGATGAGCAATGCTTCCGATACTTCTTTTGCAGTTTTGCAGTTAACCATGTCTTCTAAGGAATGGAACAAGATATTATTAGCCTTATTGTCAAGATGAACATCTCTCTTCTCCTTTTTCGTCTGTTGGGAATTGCATATTCAGATTTGATATTGAAAGAAAATATAAATGCTTAAGTGTACAGTCCTTAAGAGAATTATTGTACAAGGACTTAGATAATAGATCAAATGTGTTAGGTTGATCTGAGCTTTAATGTTTATCATTTATGTAAATAAATGTATAGAAGAAAAGATCAAACTTGTTAGGTTGATCTATTTGAGCTGTAAAAGTTAAAGCCTTGACAGAATCGTAGTCTGTCAAAGGCAACATTCAGAAGAAAAGGCAGAATCGTGGAGCTTGAACGAAGATATCCCGAATCGTAGTTTTCCAAGAGATTTGAGTCTGCAGAAGACAAGGCAGAATCGTGGAGCTTAAACGAAGATAACAAGAATCGTAGTCTACCAAGTGATTCGAGTTTGTAGAAGACAAGGTAGAATCGTGGAGCTTAAATGAAGATATTCAGAGTAGTAGTCTGCCAAAGAAGCAATTCTGCAGAGGTCAATGCAGGATCTTTTGAGCTTAAATAAAAGCATCAAATAATAGTAGTCTGCCTTGAAAGCCACACTAAGAATTATAAAGAAGATCTGAGCATCTGCCGTGTCCAGTTAAGAATCACAGTGTGCTATCAGAAGTGTGGAGTCTGCAAGACAAGCAAGCAAGAATCGTAGTCTACCAAAGAGCTTAAGAGAAATCATCCGTCGAGCTTAAGAGGAATCGTAGTCTACTAAGGAATCGTAGTCTGCCAAAGAAACAAGTCTACAGAGGTTAATGCAAGATCCGTCGAGCTTAAATGAAAGCATCAAAGAATCTTAGTCTGCCTTAAAAGCCACATTGAGAATTATAAAGAAGATCTGAGCATCTGCCCAGTCAAGTTGAGAATCACAGTGTGCTATCAGAAGTGTGGAGTCTGCAAGATAAGCAAGCATGAATCGTAGTCTACCAAAGAGCTTAAGAGAAATCGTAGTGTTCTCTATGATCAAGTCTGAATCAAGTTGTGCAAGCCAACACACAACGATTAAGTTACAATGACCATAATCATAGTGTTCCTCCAGTCAGCATCAAAGATCGTAGTTCTGATGAAGGGAGGAAGAGCATCAAATGAAGAAAGGCTTAAAGACGTTGACAATGTGATGGTCCCAATGTTACCATATTCATCCTTAGTTCAAATCGAAGAAGCGTATTCAAGAAGCTAAGGAAAAGACTAAAGCTGCCTGCAGAAAACACCTTTGCAGGTGTTAGGTGAAAGATACAGTCTGCTGTGTCAGTGGGGTAGTCGGCAGTGCAGCAGAAAAGTAGGACGTCAACATCAACTGCACAGAAACACCTGGAGCATTAAATGAAGCAACGGGAGCATTCAAACAGATAGATTTTGAATGGCTCTTTTATAAGGAAATCAGACAAGGATTCAGACTAAGCAAGCAAGATACAACAAGAAAGATTATCAAGAGAAAAGCTCAAGAAAACTCAATATTCAACACTACAATCCTGAAAGAGGAAAGCTTACTTCGCTACTCAGTCTTTAGAAAGACAGAAGCTGAACTGCATTTGAGTATCACACCTCAAACAACTACTGCTATCCGAGTGAGGTACCAAGTTAGAGGACTTGAAGAGTTCAAAAGTGAACTAAGAAGAGAACCAAGTCAGAGGACTTGAAGAGTTCAAAAAGTGAACTAAGTGAAAATCCAAGTCAGAGGGCTTGAAGAGTTCAGAACTGAACTAAGAGCAGATCCAAGTTAGAGGACTTGAAGAGTTCAAAAGTGAACTAAGAGAAGTTTCAGGGCTGCTGGCCTTGAAGGAATCTAAGTGATTCAGTTGTAAGAAGACATCCTTAGTGGATTTTCTACTCATGGAGTAGAAGAGTGGATTAGGAACTTTGTGTGCTCTAAACCACTTAAAACCTTGTGTCTCATTGTCTCTCATTAACTGCTATAACTGCTATATCTATTATAACTGCCTATCAAACCATAACTGCATTATCTTTAAGGGGAACAAAACATATATTCTGCTACTGTCAGTATCATCAATACTGACTAAGTATTTTAAACAAAGAAATTTTAAAATATCTATTCAACCCCCCTTCTAGATAACAAACATGCCTTTGGGAACTAACACAGTCCATTCAAATTTAACTTTAATCACAACTCTGTTTTGTTCTTCTGTAGTTAGTGCAAGCCTTGTTGGAACATAGGGCCCATTCAGAACAGTTTCAAATAGATCATCATCTATTAAATCCATGTAATCCTGCATCTGAACTTTCCAGTTGGTAAATTTATCTTTGTTGCACATTGGTGGCTTGCTTCCTCCACCTGTCTTGGTCTCGCTTATCAGTTGTGCCATTGGATCTAATCAAGCTTGTATGCTTAGATGAGAGAACCTACTCTGATACCAATTGTTAGTTCCCAAAGGCACGTTAGTTATCTAGAAAGAGGGTTGAATAGATATTTTAAAATTTCTTTATTTAAAATACTTTTTCAGTATTGATTATACTGACAGCAGAGGAATATATATTTTATTCCCCTTCAAGATATTGCAGTTATGGTTTGATAAGCAGTTATGGCAGTTATAACAGATATAGCAGTTATATCAGTTAATGAGAGACAATGCATCACAAGATTTTAAGTGGTTCAGAGCACACAAGGCTCCTAATCCGCTCTTCTACTCCACGAGTAGGAAATCCACTAAGGATGTCTCTTACAACTAAATCACTTAGATTCCTTCGAGGCCAGCAGCCCTGAATCTTCTCTTAGTTCACTTAGAACTCTTCAAGTCCTCTGACTTGGTACTTCTCTTAGTTCACTTTTGAACTCTTCAAGTCCTCTGACTTGGTTCCTCACTTGGATTGACAGTTGTTGTTGTTGAGGAGTGCTGAGTAGCGAAGCAAGCTTTCCTCTTTCAGGATCGTAGAGTTGATCGTTGAGTGTTCTTGAGCTTTTCTCAATGTATTCTTTCTTTTTACGTCTTGCTTTCTTGGTCTAAATCCTTGTCTGATTTCTTTATAAAAGAGCCATTCAAAATATATCTGTTTGAATGCTCCCGTTGCAGCATTTAATGCTTTAGACGTTTCTGAGCAGATGATGTTGACATCCTACTTTCTTGCTGCACTGTCGACTGGCCCACTGACACAGCAGACTACAACTTCACCTAACACCTGAAAAAGTGTTTTCTGCAGGCGGTTTAGTCCTTTCCTTAGCTTCTTCAATACGCTTCTTCGATTTGAACTAAGGATGAATATTGAATCATTGGGACTATCAAATTGTCAATGGCTATTAGCCTTTCTTCATTTGTTGCTCTTCCTCCCTTCATCAGAACTACGATCTTTGATGTTGACTGGAGGAGCACTATGATTATGGTCATTGTGCCATAATCGTTGTGTGTTGGCTTGTACATGCTTGACTCAGACTTGATCATAGAGAACACTACGATTTCTCTTAAACTCTCTGGTAGACTACGATTCCTGTTTGCTTGTCTTGCAGACTTCACACTTTTGAGAGCACACTGCGTTTCTTGACTTAGCTTAGTAGGCGCTCAGATCTTTTCTATGATTCTCAGTGTGGCTTCCATGATATACTACGATTCTGATATATTCACTTAAGCTCCACGAGTCTTGCCTTGGCCTCTGCAGACTTGATTCTCTTAGCAGACTACGTTTCTGAACATCTTCGTTTAAGCTCCACGATTCTGCCTTGTTTTCTGAATGCTACCTTTAACAGACTATGATTTTGTCAAGGCTTTAACTTTTACAGCTCAAATAGATCAACCTAACAAATTTGATCTTTTCTTTTATATATTTATTTACATAAATGATAAACATTAAAGCTCAGATCAACCTAACATTTTGATCTATCATCTAAGTCCTTGTACATTGATTCTCTTAAGGACTATACACTCAAGCATTTATATTTAATTTCAATATCAAATATGAACATACAATTCCCAACAGACTGAAACATTAAGCCAAATGGTTGCAGAGTCTGGAGAGATACTTGAAGCACATTCTATGGCGCTTCACATGAGATTCAACCATATAATCGAATCAGTCAAGCCTCTACCAGGAAATTTGGCAACTGAGCTGTCCAAGAAGCTAAAGGAGATTGTCCGGGAAATGGCGGACAACTCAGTAAAAGGGATGCTATTCACTTTGCTGCCACAAAGAGACATAAGGAGGCTATAGAGATAATGTAGAAGAATCAGCAATCTCAAAATGAGCTGATGACCAAACAGATTTCAAAACTGCGTATCTCACTCCAACAATTCCAAACCTGCAGTGTAGCTCAACTCAATCAGAATAAAAATGCAATGGATCGGCTTCAACAACAAAGAAGAGACATTGAGGCTATAGTTGCTGAAAATAGTGACATTTCTCAAAATCGCTCCCAGATGCATAAGCTGGTCGAAGGAGTCAAGCGCCTCTCTAATGATATTCGAACCCTTGATGCTAACATAAAGGGGGAGAATAATGAGCAAGGAGATAGAGGCAAAGGCAGAGGAAGCAGAGGTGGAAGACAAAGGCAAACACACATTCAACCACCTCAGTAGGGAAGGCAAATGCAAATGCAAATCGGTCAATCGTTGAGTGACAACCCTAGGAGTCCTAACTTTCAAACTCCACGATCTGATCAACGTTCTCTCATGGCTGAACCTACTCCAAGAAGTCAAGGTCAAGCTTCTAGCTCGCAAGGTATAACCTCCACTAGTTTTAATATGCCAGTTGGAGATCATGCCTTCATGAACATACATGATCATTCAAAAACAATGACCCAAGATGAGCTAGAGGACATTGCAAGAAAAGATGAAACCTTAAGGAGAAGAAGAGCTTCAGAATATGCCAACCCTATAAAACCAAAGAGGCAAAGAAGACAAAGATAAGTCTAAGCTTAACAGTATATTGATGTTTCTATGCTAGATTGTAATATCTTTTCAAACATCAATAAATTCATTCTTATTCTCTAGAAATTTCAGTTGCTCACTGAAACACTAAGCCATATTTACTTTCTAGCACTCTGCATTTAGAAAATGATGCAATAATACAAATCTCCTTGATTATATTAACATCAAATAGGGGGAGATTGTTGGGAATTGGATATTCAAATTTGATGTTGAAAGTAAATATAAATGCTTAAGTGTAAAGTCCTTCAATAATCATATGTACAAGGACTTAGACGATAGATCAAAATTGTTAGGTTGATCTAAGCTTTAATGTTTATCATTTATGTAAATAAATATATAGAAGAAAAGATTAAAACTATTAGGTTGATCTATTTGAGATGTAAAAGTTAAAGCCTTTACAGAATCGTAGTCTGTCAAATGTAGCATACAGAAGACAAGGCCGAATCGTGGAGTTTCAATGAAGATGTCCAGAATCGTAGTCTGCCAAGAGAACCAAGTCTGCAGAAGCCAAGGCAGAATCATAGAGCTTAAAAGAAGATGTCCATAATCGTAGTCTATCCTTGGAAGCCACACTGAGAATCATGGAGAACATCCGAGGGCCTGCCGAGCTAAGTGAAGAAACGCAGTGTGCTATCAGAATCGTGGAGTCTGCAAGACAAGCAAGCAGGAATCGTAGTCTGCCAAAGAGATTAAGAAGAATCGTAGTGTTCTCTACGATCAAGTCTAAATCAAGCCTGTGCAAGCCAACACACAACGATTTTGGTACAATGACCATAATCGTAGTGTTCCTCCAGTCAGCATCAAAGTTTATTACATATACGCCGGAATCTTGATTTTATAGGAGGATGAGGTTGGTATTATTTGTTGTTTTCCATTAGATGAAACGAGAGAGAAAGAGAGACAGAGAGAGGGGGTACAATATGTAATTTGTCAAGATAGAGGAGGGGTAAAATAGTCATTATATTTGGTCAAAATAACTTATTAGAAATGACTTATAAGTCATTTTATTTTAAGTTAGAAATTGTTACTTATTTTTTTTGACTTATAAGTCAAAAAATAAGTCATTCCCGAACACTCAAATAGTAAAAAAAATTACTTATAAGTTGGTTTGACCAACTTATAAGTAGTTGCCGAACAGGCCCCTAGAGGTTCCTCCCCCCGTTTCCCCCACCCATGTGATATTTCTCTATTTTGGCCGCTAAAACACGGCGACATATGGTAGCGCACGTGGCTACCCAGGGCAATGACACAGAGGAGAGCTTTGTTGGGAGTGGAGTTGAGGGGTGTGGCTGCACGGCGAGGCAGACGGGCAGCTCCCTCTTCTTCTTTATATACTTTTTCTCTTTTATCTCTCTCTAACTTCGATCTCTCAGCCATCCTCCCTCTCTTTCTGATTTCTCCAGATTGCAAGGTTAGGGTTGTTGACGATGACACTTGTTGACGATGACATTCGTGAAATATGCTAATTGTCCTGATTTTTATTCGGCGTGTGTAATTCTTATGCATATCAGCAGAGTTACTTGTTATCAGTGTTAGGTCACTTGGGTGTTTCCTCTGTCATTTTGAGCAGTTATTTCCATTATATATGCATCGACATAATGATGTACGAATTTATTTTATGTTGTTAATTTTAAATTTTTGTGGATTATTTATTCTTAATTTTATACATTATTAATGGCAGTCCAATATAAGAATTCTTGTTACTGGAGGAGCTGGATTCATTGGTTCTCACTTAGTGGACAGGTTGATGAAAAAGGAAAAGAATGAGGTAAGCACAATAAGATCTTTTGTTATAGTGAGCTCCTAGGTATTGCTGACCATCTACAATAAAAATAAAGCATATGCTTTCAGCTTGTCTAAACATTCCATATGTAGATGCATTTGTCCTGATAGTCATGTTCAATTTTTTTTTATCTTCTGACCTAGGTAATTGTTCCAGATAATTACTTCACTGGCTTAAAGGACAATCTTAGAAAATGGATTGGTCATCCAAGATTTGAGCTTATTCGTCATGGTACTTTCTCATTTTCCTTTCTCTTTGTATGAGTTGGTCATCCAAATTCTATCCACTATTCAGCGGAATATGCCCCAATGAATTGCTATTAATGAGCCAAAATATTACAATGTAAAGTTACCATCACGTACTGGCTAAAGAATCTTATGTACGTGTAACTGCAGACATAGTCGGTATATGACCACTTGGTCCACTCCATCCGAGACATACATTCTCACTTGTCTACTCAACTATAAAACAGAATATGTCAAATAAGTACTGATGTATACTAAACTAAGTTGGCCATGAGATTTAACCTATGCATTCTTTTCCTAATTCTTGTGAACATCAACTCTCGTTCCCTTGGATGTTCTAGTAGAGCCTTCCTCATAGTATTCTATAATGTTATCTCTATTAAAATAACAAGAGACCTATTCCTTTACCTACATTACTTTTAAAATGATCATGTTATCAGGAGCCTTACTTAGGATGATAATTTTATGTTGGATTACTTTTTTGCAGATGTCACAGAACCTTTGTTGATTGAGGTTGATCAAATATATCACCTCGCATGCCCCGCTTCTCCAGTTTTCTACAACCACAATCCTGTGAAGGTGTTTATTATTTATTAATATTTTGTAATTATTCAATTAATATGTGCGATTTCACTACTTATGTGTCCTTTTCCTTTTGTCCTCCGAAGCATGAACATAATTAGTAATTACATAATACTCCCTCCATCCCATTATATCTAACGTTTAAGGGGTTTGTATTTTTCCCAAAATAATAGACGTTTTATAAGTCCAATGCTAAATTATCCATTTTATTCCAATACTACCCTTTCTTTGTCAAATAGAGTAATTCTCTCTTGGATCCCCATTCTCTCCATAACCAACATCACCAATCTCCTCTCCTCCTGGCCAGATCTCTCCGACTTCACCAAGCTCCACCATCGTCGTTGCTGATCTCTCCCGCCGGACCTCCCTCACCCTACTCGCCATCCCCAACTTCTTCTTTCGCTCCTCCACCGCCTCCTCCTCCTCCAACATCGTCGACATCCTCCGCTACAACGTCTTCCTCGAATACCTACTCCCACCGACCTCCGCCACTTCACCCCGCTGCAAAACTCATCACCACCCTCTTCCAAACCACCGACCGCGCCACCAACAACTTCGGCTCTGTCAACATCACCCGCCCCTCCCTCACTGTATTCGTAGACCCCTCATATTTGATGTTGGATCATTGCTAAAATTTGGGGTTCCGTTAATTTTTGACGCAAATTACGGCAGGTTTATATCAAAACGATCTTGTATAATGGT
Source organism: Panax stipuleanatus (assembly GCA_020205555.1). Classification (NCBI taxonomy): domain Eukaryota; kingdom Viridiplantae; phylum Streptophyta; class Magnoliopsida; order Apiales; family Araliaceae; genus Panax; species Panax stipuleanatus. The sequence goes on along the minus strand of CM035122.1, from coordinate 34,368,468 downwards.
TTTCTTCTTAAAATAAATGCAGATTTGTCAGTTGTTGAATCAATTGATAATGAATGGTTCTTCTTCTGTCCCAAGGATCGGAAGTATCAGAACAAAAACCGATCCAACAGAGCAACAGTGACTGGGTCAGAGGACTCTATTAAGAGCAGTAAAGGAATTAATTCCTTTATTAAGAGTAGTAAAGGAATGAACGTGATTGGGAGGAAGAAGACTCTGGTCTTCCATACTGGACGTGCTCCTACGGGTTAGAGGACTCATTGGGTAATTCACGAGTACGGCCCCCGAATCCCCCCGATTAGACCTCAACATCACAAAAGCCCTAATCGACGACCACAATTTCAACGTCGCCGCCTCAATGCTACAGGCTTCCGCCGTAATTTATTTAATACAGTGCTTGAAAAGATCTAAAAAGGTAATAGAAGAGAGAAAAGTTTTGATTTTAACGTGGAGTAATTAATTCTTTGTCTGGTTAATTCATTTATTAAGGGCAAAAGTGTCATGTTTAATATTTCTTAATTGTTGCAAAGAATCCTTAAACGTCAGATATAATGGGATGGAGGGAGTATATTATATTTAATGCTTGACTAAAGCTGCAACCTTCATTATTTTCATTTTCCATGTACGTAATATCTCATTTCTTCTTTTATATTTGAAATTTTTAATTAATACTTGAGCAACTTATTTTCTAATAGACAATAAAGACAAATGTGATTGGAACACTGAACATGTTGGGACTCGTGAAGAGAGTTGGAGCAAGGTAAGGAAACTTCACTGCGCATCAAAAAACTTTACATAGGCATATGTAGCAGTGTAGCATGTACGTCTGTACCTTACTAATTTATGTCAATTGTGTATATTGTACAGAATTTTGCTTACCTCGACCTCAAAGGTCTATGGTGACCCTCTTGTGCATCCTCAACCTGAGATCTATTGGGTTAATGTTAACCTAATAGGTAAGTCCAATACATCTTGATAGTAGTGTGCATACAAGCCAATCATGTATGATGATAAAGCACGTACTTTGTAAACAATCTTATTTATTTATTAATAAAATATTCATTTATTAAAGGCATTTAATTATCTACATGTTGCTGTTTTTATAATATGTAAATAACCCATAGTTTTAAGCAATGCTTTTAGAATCATGATGATGATCATGCTAATGAGATCTAAATTCTTAGAAAGTTTTAAAACTAAAATAGTTCCCAATCGTGGGATTACTAAAAAGGGAATTAGTAAATCCGGATAGATTGGTACATATGTTGCTTGCTCATTGGATGAGGATGATTGATCTCATGATCATTTGTGTGGAGACACTAAAGCAAGTATGTAGGTGCTTATTGGAGAATAAGTTCACTGAACGTGATTCGCTATGGAATACCTAATGGAGATTTACTCGCCAGTCAATAGGAATTCCTAATGTGATAGTAGTACAAGTAATCCTTGGACTTGAGATCATCATAGTATCTTGTATGTAACAAATTATACTTTGACTTATTCCTTAAGACCTTTTAAGGCATATATAGGGTATGCTTGGGTATAATGAGTTACATATGGAGATAATGAATGATCAATAAAGAATCTACCACCTCTAGTAAAAGAGGAGATATGTCCTATGTGATTCGTTAAATGACAACCCAGGAATCCTTGGCCAAGGTGAAATGAAATTAGAAAGGAGTTTCTAATTTGCATTATTTGGAGTTGTGCATTTTCTAATCAAAATACATATAATTAAATAAAATAAGACTTGACAGTAAATCCATGTCTTATATTTAATTGGGACATTGTATGGTGGAAGGATTGAATTGTACGGTAACTATTTACTCACAGGTTCTTTTTGATTAATGTTGAAATCTATATTATCTGAAAAGTCGTTGATCGCTAGGGAGGCTTATCCCTATTGTAGAATAAATATTATTTATTTAAATAAATTATTAGTTTAATTTATTTATTTAAATAAGATTAAAATTGTTTTAATTGATTTATTCACAACCGGTTTAATATGGAGAACCTAAAGGGTCACACCATAAAAGGAAGAATAATTATTTAAAAAGGTAATGGCATAATCGTAATAATGCATTAAGTATAATTAATTTAATCTATGGTGATAGAATAAATTAAATAGCTTAATGTTTATTATTTAATATTTTGGAAATATTAAATATAAATTAATAAGAGGAGTCTTATTAATATTATTACAATTATTATTATTTTAATTTCTAAAGGAGTTTAGTAATTAATTTAATATTTAGTACTCTCATTTATTCCTAATAAGATTAGGAGACAAATTAATTAAATGAATTTAATTAATTATTCCCATGTGGTGGGAAGCCTAAATTAATTAAAAGAGTTTAATTAATTAAAAGAAATCTCATGTCTAATAGGATTAGAAGGGTTGACCAATGTCTATATAAGAGAAGTCTTATAATAGATATTAGATTGATGTAATTCCAATTGTTGGAGAGTACTCCTTTTCTATAGAGGATAGAAAACTAAGGTTAAGCCAAACACCCTCCTTCTTGATAATTCATCTTCCTTGGTGGATCACCTCTAGAGGCCAAACACTTGGGTGGCTAACGTTGATCAAAGAAAGGAATCTAACCCGAAAATTCAAGGAGATCACGAAGAACAAGGAGTTGAACTAGTACCTGTGGAAGCTTCGTTCTACAAGGGTATGATTCCATAACTTCTTATTTATCGTTTTAAATTAATAATTTGCATAAAGGATGATCCGGGTAATGGTTTTGTAGAAATTTTTTTTAAACTCTGATATACCATGCTTCCGCTAATTTTTGCAATTTGATTGCGTCACGATTTCGTACAAACCCAACAGTGGCATCAGAGCCAAATCTTTATGCAATTATTAATTTATTTTTGATTTCATATACATATGGGTATGTATTTAAAATAATTTATTGGGCATAATTTTATTGTATAAAATTATATATATATTTTTTATTTTATTTTTTTTTATTTTTTTTTTTTTTTAAAAAAAAAAAGACTTTTTTTGGGACGAATCACAATTTTTTTTTGGTGCTAATCTTGAATTCTGCAAAGAAAAGGTGTTGTCTCTTTCTTACTCCAAAAAGAAGGTGACCCATCATGAAAGGACTTTTTTAATAAACCTGCAGGACTCTTTTAATAAAAGAAGGTGACTTCTTTTTAAAAAATAAATATGATATATTTATATATTATATTTTAAATAATTTTATAATTAAAATAAAGAGTTTATTTTAATCTTGAAATTGGATTTCATGCAATTTAAAATTGCCCATTAAATGATACTCATATATATATGGAATGTTTTAATTCATGAGATGAATATTTATTTATTGATATATATGGTGATATGTATGAAAATAAATGGGGATTGATTATGGACTATTTGACCAATGTGATTGGATTTTATTTTAGTTGAATGCTTGAATGAATGGGTTTTATTAAATGGGGTCTGCGTACCTCGTCTTCTCTAAAATTTTTTTCTTGATGTAAAATTCTATCTCCTTCCTATGTACTTCCCTTTGACTGTTGATCAAGGTTTCTATTTAAATTAAATAGTTTAATGTAATAAGAATAGTTAGAATTATCTTGAAGAAATTGGAGACCAAGGAGCAAGGAGCGCGTGAAGACCCGTTTGTATGGAGCCCGAGTTTAAATGTAATAGTTATATTTAAATTTAAATTCTTGCACTCCTAGGTTTGACCTTTTGGTTCACTTGGTGGCTCTAGTGAACCAAACTAGAATAAAAGTCCATAATCAATCCGGGTAGAATATAATATTCTATATTGCATGCTAAATATTATATATATTATATTTTATGCAAACATGCTTCGCATGTTTAATAAAATGACGCGTATTTTATATATATATGTGCATGCGCGCTAAACAAGATGAGACAAATAATAACAAACCCCTCAAAGAAATAATATTAAGTCTGAAGCGTTCAATGATATTTGGAATATCGAACGTCGCCTTCTAGCATGATAAATTAATAGAGTATTAAATATTTAATATGAGCTTGTTGTGCTATCCACAAGGCGAGTATTGCGTATTTAAGATGTTAATTAATCACATTTGATGCTTATCACGAAAATTGAACGATCTAGTCTTGTTGTGCTATCCACAAGGACGAACATTTTTCTTTTTTGAATTTATAGAAGTGCTAGGTTGGACTTAACTTAAATCATTTTAGTTCGGATGTGCACACACTTGACCATTATGATTTAAGAGGCAAAATAAAAGGAGTTATATAGTGTTGTAATTGACAAGAGTTGTCTACCTATTTATTTGTATATCGCTTGTTGTGCTATCCACAAGGTTATATACATTTGAAATGGGATCCTTATTCTCACTAGCAAATCTTTAATTAGATGTTGCCGAACTATATAAGTGAGGGTAATATAGTTTGATGAAAATAGTGGGAGATACCAATTTAAATAAAGACGTAAATTTATTTTGGTATGCAAAATTAATAAAATAAATGTTTGCTAAAATGTTATTTTTCACATGCAGAATTTTAAAAATGTCTAAATCACTAATCTCACTACGAAGCATACTTGATGCAAACAAGCTTACCGGGCCGAATTATGAGGACTGGCTAAGAAATCTGAGAATTGTTCTCACTGCTGAAAAGATTTCTTATGTCCTAAATTCAACTGTCCCTGAATCTGTTTCAGAAACAGCCTCTGAGGAAGAGATTGCCACTTTCAATAAGTGGCAAGATGATGCATCTGTGACTCAATGCATCATGCTCGCATCCATGAATAACGAGCTTCAGCGTCAGCACGAAAAAATGGATGCTCCTGCTATGCTGCTTCACCTCAAGGAGTTGTATGGTGAACAGAGTAGGACTGCTAGATATGAGATATCTAAGGAGCTCTTCCGATCTCGGATGACCGAGGGTACTGCCATCGAGACTCATGTCCTGAAAGTGATCAATTTGATTGAACGCCTTGGACAGCTTGGGTTCGTCATGGATGGGGAGTTGAGTCAAGACTTGGTCTTGCAGTCACTCCCTGAGACCTTCTCGCAGTTTGTGGTTAATTTTCACATGAATAAGCTAGATGTCAGCTTGCCTGAGCTGCTTAACATGCTGAAAACTGCAGAAGGTCACTTCCCATCCAAGAAGAACCATATCTTGATGGTGGATTCTTCCAATAAAAGGAAGAGACCTAAGGTATCTTCTGAAAAGAAGAAATCCAAGAAGGCTAAGGGAAAGGGGAAAGAAAATGAACAAAAGAAACCTGAACCAGCTAAAGGAATGTGCTTTCATTGCAACAAGCCGGGACATTGGAAAAGGAACTGCAAGAAGTATCTAGCAGAGAAGAAGCTTGGAGAAGCTTCGACTTCCAATCAAGGTTTGTTTATGATTGAAATTAATTTTTCTGAAAGTCATAATTCTACTTGGGTATTGGATACCGGCTGTGGTTCTCACATATGTAATACTGTGCAGGGACTGGTCAGAAGTAGAAAGCTGAACAATGATGAGGTGATCCTACGAGTGGGGAATGCAGCAAAGGTTGCTGCATTAGCTGTAGGAACTTATTATTTAGCAATGCCTTCGGGCAAGTCCATTTATCTTAATAATTGTTATTATGTTCCGAATATTATTAAAAACATTATTTCAATTTCTGTATTGGATATGGAAGGATTTAACGTTGTTATAAAGAACAATAGTTGTTCTATTTATAAAGACGATGTTTTATATGGTATTGGAAATTTGCGAAATGGACTTTATACACTTGACTTACAAGAAAATATATTTCAAATTGAACAAACTAAGAAAAGAAAAAGAGATGATATTAATTATACCTACATGTGGCACTGTAGACTCGGTCATATCAATGAAACAAGATTATCCAAGTTGCATAAAGATGGGCTCCTCGAGCTATCCGATTATGAATCATATCCAACTTGTGAATCTTGTCTCATGGGTAAAATGACTAAATCTCCTTTTAGTGGAAGAGGAGAAAGAGTTACAGAGTTGTTGGCATTGATTCACACAGACGTTTGTGGGCCTATGACAACAAGTGCACGGGGTGGGTATTCTTATTTTATTACTTTCACTGATGATCACTCAAGATTTGGATATGTGTATTTAATGAAATACAAGTCAGAATCATTTGAAAAGTTCAAAGAGTTCAGAAGTGAAGTAGAGAAACAAACGGGCAAGAGTATAAAGATACTTCGATCAGATCGAGGCGGAGAATACTTAAGCGGTGAGTTTCTCAATTGTCTCAAAGAAAATGGTATAATCTCACAATGGACTCCTCCAGGTACACCACAGTTAAATGGAGTATCTGAAAGGAGAAATCGAACACTGTTAGACATGGTTCGATCCATGATGAGTTTTACCGACCTTCCAATTTCCTTCTGGGGATATGCCCTAGAAACGGCTGCATACCTACTTAACAAGGTACCTACCAAATCCGTCCCAAAGACTCCATATGAGATGTGGAAGGGGAGGAAACCAAATCTTAAGCATGTTAAGACTTGGGGTTGTCCAGCTTATGTCAAAAAGTTTGAACATGATAAGCTACAGACTAAATCCGAAAAGTGTAGATTTGTGGGATACCCTAAAGAAACTGTAGGGTATTATTTCTATCATCTAACTGATCAAAAGGTGTTTGTTGCGAAACATGCTGCCTTCTTGGAAAAGGAGTTTATCCATGAAGGGGTCAGTGGGAGTAAGATATATCTTGAAGAAGTTCAAGAACCACAAATTACCACGGATCAAAGTCAGGTACCTGACCAAGTAGAAGAACCTACTATACCACACCCTGTTCGTAAATCTTGGAAAGTACCGAAGATACCTGAGAGGTATGGATTCGTTATAGAGGATGACGATGAGGTACACATCATGAATGATGATGATCCATTGAATTACGAACAGGCCATGAGTAATAAAGACTCAGGGAAATGGCTTGAAGCCATGAAATCCAAAATGGACTCCATGTATGAAAACAAAGTATGGACTTTGGTTTCACCACCTGAAGGCATTAAGCCTATTGGGTGTAAATGGGTCTTTAAAAGAAAGACTGGAGCGGACGGCAAGGTGGAGACCTATAAGGCCCGACTGGTTGCAAAAGGTTTCAAACAAAGACAAGGAGTTGATTATGATGAAACCTTTTCACCAGTAGCTATGCTCAAGTCCATTCGGATTTTGCTTGCAATTGCAGCTTATAACGACTATGAGATCTGGCAGATGGACGTGAAAACGGCCTTCCTCAATGGAAAACTTGAGGAGGATGTGTATATGACACAGCCAGAGGGATTTGTTTCAAAGGTTGGAATAAATCAAGTCTGTAAGCTGCAACGATCCATTTATGGATTGAAGCAAGCTTCTCGTAGATGGAACATTCGTTTTGATGAGACAATCAAAGAGTTTGATTTTATCAAAAATGACGATGAACCATGTGTGTACAAGAAGGTTAGTGGGAGCGTAATTTCATTCCTTGTATTATATGTTGATGATATATTACTGATAGGGAATGACATTCCTATGCTACAATCAATTAAAATCTGGTTATCTAAACACTTCTCCATGAAGGACTTGGGAGAAGCATCCTATATTTTGGGGATAAAGATCTATAGAGATAGATCTAAAAGGATGCTTGGTTTATCCCAAGGAATGTACATTGATACGATGCTAAAGAGGTTTAGCATGGAAGATTCCAAAAGAGGTCTCATGCCGATGAGCCATGGAATACATCTCTCCAAGAAACAGGCCCCAAAGACACCTGAGGAGAGAGACCGTATGAGTAAGATTCCTTATGCTTCTGCAATAGGATCTATCATGTACGGTATGATATGTACTAGACCGGATGTTGCTCATGCACTTAGTGTAACGAGCAGATACCAGTCGAATCCTGGAGAAGAGCACTGGAAGGCAGTGAAAAATATCCTAAAGTACTTGAGAAGGACTAAAGATATTTTTCTTGTCTACGGTGGGTCTGAATTAAAACTCGAGGGCTTCACAGACTCAAGTTTTCAAACGGACCAAGATGACAGTAAATCTGTTTCGGGGTATGTTTTACCTTGAACGGAGGCGCAGTGAGTTGGAAGAGTTCCAAGCAGCAAACAGTTGCTGATTCAGTGACAGAGGCAGAGTATATAGCTGCAAGTGAAGCTGCAAAGGAAGCTGTTTGGATGAAGAAGTTCATAACTGAACTTGGTGTGGTTCCTAGCATTGGAGAAGCAGTTCCCGTTTACTGTGACAACACAGGAGCAGTTGCACAGGCTAAGGAACCCAGGTCTCATCAGAAATCTAAACACGTGTTGCGGCGATTTCACTTGATCAGGGAGATCGTTGAAAGAGGAGACGTCACCTTGGAGCGTGTAGACTCTCAAGATAACATTGCAGATCCATTTACTAAAGCTTTAACACAACAGCAGTTTGGTCGTCACTTAGAGAAGATGTGTATGAGATACCATGGCGATTGGCTTTAGTGCAAGTGGGAGATTGATAGTAGTGTGCATACAAGCCAATCATGTATGATGATAAAGCACATACTTTGTAAACAATCTTATTTATTTATTAATAAAATATTCATTTATTAAAGGCATTTAATTATCTACATGTTGCTATTTTTATAATATGTAAATAACCCATAGTTTTAAGCAATGCTTTTAGAATCATGATGATGATCATGCTAATGAGATCTAAATTCTTAGAAAGTTTTAAAACTAAAATAGTTCCCAATCGTGGGATTACTAAAAAGGGGATTAGTAAATCCGGATAGATTGGTACATATGTTGCTTGCTCATTGGATGAGGATGATTGATCTCATGATCATTTGTGTGGAGACACTAAAGCAAGTATGTAGGTGCTTATTGGAGAATAAGTTCACTTAACGTGATTCGCTATGGAATACCTAATGGAGATTTACTCGCCTGTCAATAGGAATTCCTAATGTGATAGTAGTACAAGTAATCCTTGGACTTGAGATCATCATAGTATCTTGTATGTAACAAATTATACTTTGACTTATTCCTTAAGACCTTTTAAGGCATATATAGGGTATGCTTGGGTATAATGAGTTACATATGGAGATAATGAATGATCAATAAAGAATCTACCACCTCTAGTAAAAGAGGAGATATGTCCTATGTGATTCGTTAAATGACAACCCAGGAATCCTTGGCCAAGGTGAAATGAAATTAGAAAGGAGTTTCTAATTTGCATTATTTGGAGTTGTGCATTTTCTAATCAAAATACATATAATTAAATAAAATAAGACTTGACAGTAAATCCATGTCTTATATTTAATTGGGACATTGTATGGTGGAAGGATTGAATTGTACGGTAACTATTTACTCACAGGTTCTTTTTGATTAATGTTGAAATCTATATTATCTGGAAAGTCGTTGATCGCTAGGGAGGCTTATCCCTATTGTAGAATAAATATTATTTATTTAAATAAATTATTAGTTTAATTTATTTATTTAAATAAGATTAAAATTATTTTAATTGATTTATTCACAACCGGTTTAATATGGAGAACCTAAAGGGTCACACCATAAAAGGAAGAATAATTATTTAAGAAGGTAATGGCATAATCGTAATAATGCATTAAGTATAATTAATTTAATCTATGGTGATAGAATAAATTAAATAGCTTAATGTTTATTATTTAATATTTTGGAAATATTAAATATAAATTAATAAGAGGAGTCTTATTAATATTATTACAATTATTATTATTTTAATTTCTAAAGGAGTTTAGTAATTAATTTAATATTTAGTACTCTCATTTATTCCTAATAAGATTAGGAGACAAATTAATTAAATGAATTTAATTAATTATTCCCATGTGGTGGGAAGCCTAAACTAATTAAAAGAGTTTAATTAATTAAAAGAAATCCCATGTCTAATAGGATTAGAAGGGTTGACCAATGTCTATATAAGAGAAGTCTTATAATAGATATTAGATTGATGTAATTCCAATTGTTGGAGAGTACTCCTTTTCTATAGAGGATAGAAAACTAAGGTTAAGCCAAACACCCTCCTTCTTGATAATTCATCTTCCTTGGTGGATCACCTCTAGAGGCCAAACACTTGGGTGGCTAACGTTGATCAAAGAAAGGAATCTAACCCGAAAATTCAAGGAGATCACGAAGAACAAGGAGTTGAACTAGTACCTGTGGAAGCTTCGTTCTACAAGGGTATGATTCCATAACTTCTTATTTATCGTTTTAAATTAATAATTTGCATAAAGGATGATCCGGGTAATGGTTTTGTAGAAATTTTTTTTAAACTCTGATATACCATGCTTCCGCTAATTTTTGCAATTTGATTGCGTCACGATTTCGTACAAACCCAACACATCTTTGTGGAATACAACAGATAGCTGCTTCAATAGATTCACCATTGTAATATTTATAGTATTTAGAATATGTGTTAAAGGTAGGAAATAGTATTTTAATATTGAGATACAGAACTGGCTCTCAGATAAGTATAAGATTTTTTGGTAAACAGTATATTATCATCTTGAATTTTGCAAGTGCTAATAACATGACACAATTTTTGTAAAAGATTGTTATAGGCCAACTTAATATGATGTGAAAACAACGCATATCTCTTAATGAATCTGTTTTTATGATTAGGGCCAGATTAAGGAATTACTGGTCAAATTTATCTTAATAACAAGAAACTAGTTTTATTTGCAAGAAACTCACCCCTATTTAGCCTTTTTGCCTCTGTCAATCTCGTATATTTGCACGAGTCACCAACACACAAGTCTGCCTCCATTATTTCTCATATGAAGTTTTTGAAGGTTACTTCGTCGAACAATCCAAATATAACGTAACATTCAAAATGTCAACATATACCCGTGTACCCTTTTCAAATTGTTTGGGACTTTGACAATCTTTTATGCAGAAAATAATAATGTAATTACTATTGGGAATTGCATATTCAAATTTGATGTTGAAAGTAAATATAAATGCTTAAGTGTAAAGTCCTTCAATGATCATATATACAAGGACTTAGATGATAGATCAAAATTGTTAGGTTGATCTGAGCTTTAATGTTTATCATTTATGTAAATAAATGTATAGAAGAAAAGATCAAAACTGTTAGGTTGATCTATTTGAGATGTAAAAGTTAAAGCCTTGACAGAATCGTAGTCTGTCAAATGTAGCATACAGAAGACAAGGCAGAATCGTGGAGTTTCAATGAAGATGTCCAGAATCGTAGTCTGCCAAGAGAACCAAGTCTGCAGAAGCCAAGGCAGAATCATAGAGCTTAAAAGAAGATGTCCATAATCATAGTCTGTCCTTGGAAGCCACACTGAGAATCGTTGAGAAGATCCGAGGGCCTGCCGAGCTAAGTCAAGAAACGCAGTGTGCTATCAGAATCGTGGAGTCTACAAGACAAGCAAGCAGGAATCGTAGTCTGCCAAAGAGCTTAAGAAGAATCGTAGTGTTCTCTACGATCAAGTCTGAATCAAACCTGTGCAAGCCAACACACAACGATTATGGTACAATGACCATAATCGTAGTGTTCCTCCAGTCAGCATCAAAGTTCGTAGTTCTGATGAAGGGAGGAAGAGCAACAACTGAAGAAAGGCCTATAATCGTTGACAAATTGATGGCCCCAATGATTCTATATTCATTCTTAGTTCAAATCAAAGAAGCTAAGGAAAGGACCAAACCGCCTACTAAAAATATCTTTTCAGGTGTTATGTGAGAATGCAGTCTACTGTGTCAGTGGGCCAGTCAGCTGTGCAGCAGGAAAGCAGGATGTTAACATCAACTGCACAGAAACGTCTAAAGCATTTATTGCTGCAATGGGAGCATTGAAACGGAAACATTTTGAATGTTTTTTTTATAAGGAAATCAGACAAGGAATCAGACTAAGTAAGCAAGTAAGAAAAAGAAAGAAAGAATATCAAGAGAAAAGCTCAAGAACACTCAAAGATCAACTATACGATCCTGAAAGAGAATAGCTTGCTTCGCTACTCAGTTCTTCAGAACTGATGCTTAATTGCAACTGAGTAGCACACACACCAGAATACAACTCTCAATCCAAAGTGTTCCAAGTAAGAAGGACTTGAGTTCTAAGTGAACTAAGAGAAGTTTCAAGTCAAAAGGACTTGAAGAGTTCTAAGTGAACTAAGAGAAGTTCCAAGGCTGCTAGTCTTGAAGAGTTCTAAGTGAACTAAGAGAAATTCCAAGTCTGCTGGCCTTGAAGGAATTTAAGTGATTCAAGTTGTAAGAAGATATCCTTAGTGGATTTCCTACTCGTGGAGTAGAAGAGTGGATTAGGAGCCTTGTGTGCTCTGAACCACTTAAAACCCTTGTATCTCATTGTCTCTCATTAACTGCTATAATTGTCATATCTGTTATAACTGCTTATCAAACCATAACTGCAATATCTTAAAGGGAAATAAACTTATATTCTAATGCTGTCAGTATATTCAATACTGACAAAGTATTTTAAACAAAGAAATTTTAAAATATTTATTCAACCCCCTTTTTAGATAACTAACGTGCCTTTGAGAACTAACAATTACCCTTGTTTTTTAATCTTGCTTAATTTAGGTGTTCGAAGCTGCTATGATGAGGGGAAGCGTGTGGCCGAGACTTTGATGTTTGATTATCATAAGCAACATGACATAGGTAACGTATTTCCCTTTACTAAAAATAAGTTTCTACCTAAAGCTCAACTTATTGTGCTGGGCACTTATGTCTATTCTACTACAAAAATACGAATTGCTAGTATCTTCAACACGTACGGACCCCGTATGAACATTGATGATGGGCGTGTTGTCAGCAATTTTATAGCTCGGGCACTTCGGTGAGTCCTTTATGAAAATACACAGCTTAACAATCTACATTCATAAGGAAGTAAATATCTTCTTTAGTTAATTGATGATAATCGCTAAATAAACTACCAATCTGATTGACCTTCAACTATCTTATAACTCTTGCCTTTATATCAAATGAGGCTGAGCTCTTTTACATGTGTAGCATTAATAAGGGGGATCTAACATGGTGACCTTAGAGAGGTTGTTAATATTGTGTAAGTTGTGAAGTATCAATACACATCATATATGTTCTGTAGCAATTTATGCAGTAATTCAAACTTGCAGTTTAAAATTTAAATTTTTGAACATACTGTTACTTCCTAAATTCAAAAAATCTTCACTTCCTTTTGTTTCTGAGGCTGTTAATGTTTTCCTTCTGTATCAAACTCCTCCAGTGATGAACCATTGACGGTTCAGGCCCCCGGAACACAGACTCGAAGGTTCTGTTACGTCTCTGATATGGTATGCAATGTATTTCAATTTCAGTTTTAATATTTTTATTGAACATGGTTAATTTTTATACTTTTGGTTAATTCTGTTATGTCTCCTGTTGTTTATGCATGTCTAACTAGACTTCAAATGGTTAATTTTTATGCAATGTTGTTTTTTCTATGCAAAAATGTATAATGTTTTCACAATGGTGGAAAAGCTGGATTTAATTTTCTTTTGAGTACGCTGTAGTGTTATCATTTAATGCTGTTAGACCTTCTGATTTTTTTTATTTTTCTTAGAGAGTGGAGTTTCTAAATCAGCTAGATGTGTAGGTGTTTGCTGATTTTGTCGAAGACTATAAAGCTTCAAGTTGATCTTGCTTCAGTGCATATTGAGAGAATTAAAGACATTGCTTGCCGTATATAGTCTTTTCTTTGATTTCTCTAGTGTTTAACATGCACTCATGTATGTTATTTCATTTAATTTTTACTAGTTTCTAACATTTTTATTTAAATGGTTTCAGGACATGGCATTTTCAGGACATTTTTTTTAACTAGTCTCATGACGATGGCTCATGTTCCTTCTATGATATTGCACACTGTGAGGTATGCAACTTAGCTGTCCATTTGATTAAACTGTTTTAGTGTATAACTCTGTTTTTTTCTTCCTTTACCCTGAGCACATTCATAATGGCTTACAATGTATATTATCATATACTCCCCTCATTCCAAAATATAAGTGATCTTATATTTTGAAACAGAGGTAGTACTATGTTGGATATATAAGACTAATTGCACAGGAATGTCAACAGAGTAGTTAAGTGTCTTTTATCATACTTGAAGTATACTGATATAACGTAATAAAATTCTGGAGAAAGCCGAATACAAGCCCCCAGCTGGAATTTCTTCTATTGTCTGGAGAGATTGTTGGATACTTCGTTCCCCTGGTGCAGATGGTTGTTCTGGAAAGTATGTAGTGGCTGCATCGGCTGGGAATACTATGGATTTGGGTTTTTGCTCATGGGACTTTTATAAAGAGGTGCGAGCAGTTCATATTGAGGATGGAACTACCAATACAAGAACATCTCTTGCTCCTTTACCGAATAACATCTCTTGGGGTTAATTGATTGTTTGTTTGTTTATTTGTGAATTAACTGTTTGTTTATTGTTTTTCCTAAAATGTAAATTTGGTTTCTTAACACCATTTGGATTTTATTTTGAATTGTATATGCTACAGAGCATGTTCTGACATTACTACAAAGCACTAAAAAGATGACACTTAATAGACAACGTTTTTATAAAAAGCCGTTATGGTTTTTATTTACACAACACTTTTTTAACAAAATGTAGTAGTTAAATATGCAAAAGCGTTGTGAATTTATAAGGGCTATTTTTTGGTTTTAAAGTTGTAAACGTTTTCTTACGAAAAAGTTGTGTATTGAAAAAATACGAAGCATTCCGCCCCTAGCCATATCCGACCCCCTTTTGCCCTAACACTCTGCCCCCAACATATCCTCCACAATCTCCTTCTAAACCTTTCCATCGCATACAAATTGAAAACCCTCTCAAGTTAAATACTGAGCTTCAATCGATTTAGGGTCTCACTCTCGCTCACTGCTTTTTTAGATTACTGTATACAGTATATGTATTCTTTCTTTCATTAACAACAGGCTTTGGATTCAATAGCAGAAGAGAATCTATATACAAAGAAGAAGAAGAAGAAAATGCAGAGATTTAAATTACTGAAGAGTGTCATCTCGTCATCAACCGGAAAAGATGAAGATTTTGAAGATGACGAAGACGAAGAAGAAGAAGAGGAGACCGTCACCGTGGAATCAAGATTGCTTTTTGAAAGAGCCAAAATGGAGATCCTGTTACGTCGAATCTCCACAGAGAATTTTCCCCTTCGAGTTCACAATTTTTTAATCAAGGGAAATACCAAGACGAAGGAGCCGCTGATCGTTTCAGAAATTAAAGCCCTAAAAATAGCAACCTCAGTCCAAGAGTTGCTTCAGTCGGATAATATTGCTAATGCTCGGCTTCGACGGCTCGAGATTTTTGATTCGATTGACATTACTCTCGATTCGGGGCCACCAGAGTAAAAGGTATTATTTTACCGAAATTTGCATTGCATATGGTTCATTGATTTCTCACCTTAGACTTGGAACTGAAGCTTAATCTTTTTGAATTTCCTCCCAACACAAGTTGCTTGCAATCAGGCATAACACTAGTTGAATTGCATTTATACAGATTTGATAGTTTTAGATAGTGTTGATAGGGTATTTGAGAGATGACAGTTTTTCTAAAGATTATTCTCTTTTTATTTGATACATTAAAGGTTTATGATGGTGTCATTGTACAGACATTTACTGACTAGCAAAATGCTTTTTGAATTCTATTAATGATGTTAATTCTCACAATTCTGATGATAATAGTAATTCTTTATTTGGTTTATATTGGTGTTGAAAATGCTCTGTGCATCGAATCAACAATGGGATACTTAATTCTGTTTGACAAATTCTCCATGTATTTGGCATAGAATCACTAATCATTATTCTTCTAACATTTGGTTTATTTGCTTGCATCATCCAAGGTCATTCATTATTGCAATCTTGTAGATATGTAATCTATTTATGGATAACACAAAAATTACTTACTGCAAATCAGATGAAATGCCTCTAACGTGGGAAATAATTATGGAAGGAGGCACCATAGGTATACAATTATTTCCCTAGGTTGGAAGTGTTTATCTGAGATAAAAAAAAATATAAGAGAGATACAACAAATTTTTGGCACTAGACACAATAATAACTTTAATCCTCCAAGTAAATGAGCCAAAGTATTATATATAAAGGTATTATTGCCTGCTTTTAGAAATTTTTGGGTGTTCTCTTTATTTTGTTTCTCCTTTGAACATCATTTATCATAATAAATCTGATATACTATTGCTTGCATATAAGTTTTAAAAGGTACATTTACTAATCTTTAGGAGTTATTTACTTTTTTCTAGTTGCTCCGAAGCACATCAGCAGTTGGCCTTTTGATGAAAAGATTTTCTTGCAGTCACTTTACAAGGTAAATATCAGATTTGTTGAGTTGCTTATATCAAACTACGTTCCAACTATTTAGTGACTTTTCTTGTTTTGAAAATTTCCCCAAGCAGATACTACCCTACAGTTTAAGAATATTTCTAATGTCCCCAGTTTCTCGGTCATATTTGATTCAATATTTAATTTGGATCTTTCATTCATTATTAATCTACATCTATGTCTTGAACTTATTCAATATTTAATGGTCCTGAACTTTCTCTATATTTGGTCCTGAACTTTCTCTATATTTTCCTTTGCCTTCTTCAAGGTTCATTTAATATGAAACTTCCTATTGGTGATGCATAATCTCCATTAACATGAGTTACATAAAAGCACAGAGCACAAATCTATAAATGCATGTGCAACAATTTTATTTTTTTTCCTTGGGTAAACTGACAAAACATTTCACTGAAATCTAAAGTAACGATATGCTTGTACTAGGTACTTTCAATTATGGTAACAATGTTTGTGCTGTAAATAGAGTGAAATAAGGGATGGGGAAGATATTCTTGTCAGGGTACATTTCGATTACAGGAGATATATTTGGGTTGGTAAGATGCGATTGTGGGAATCAGCTGGGGCTGGCAATGCAACAGATCAAGGCCATTGAGATACCTGACTAAGTCCGGATAAAACATGGAAGTTGAGTCATTTAGTGTTATTTTTCTAAACATTAAAAAATTCTTTATTGTACTTGTTTCATGTTATTTATGTGTGAGATTTGTCGGATTGAACAGTTGGTTGGCTAGTATTACCTTCGAGTTGGTTGTTGACAGTTGACCTTCTTAAGATGGAAAGTGCAACACCTGTCCGAATGGTGTATGGACGCATATAATGGGTTGCGGTGAAGTGGAAATAAATCCCCACTTTTTTTATGGCATTGGACATGTACAAATATAACAGATATCATTCATGTTCTTATTGCAATAGTGATCTTGATTTTTTCTAGAGTAGCATTAAATTATTGCAAAAAATATATATGGGAAAGCAGTGTGTTGTTATTAACAAAGGCCTGACCATTATAACTTCTGTTTCATTGTTGTGTGTAGACAAAAGCAGCCCAGAGGCACAAATCTCGTTCACTGTCAGTCTCTGTTATAAAGAAAGGCCTGACCATGAGGCGAATGGATTCGTTTATCCGTGTAATTACCTCAACTCTCGAGTAACATCTGAAACAAAGTTCTGTTTTCTTTTTAATCAATGATAGTACTGCATATTTCACTATCAGTTTTTATGGCAATCAAATGAAGAATAAGTTTCTAGGACTTTTTAATGCTGTTGTTTGGGTAAGTTTGTTCAGTATGTATTTGTTGTTATAAGTTCTATCACTAATATTAGTTTTATTGTTTTAGTAAATAATGAAGATGATGCGGAAGATATACCAGAAGAAGAGGTTGTTTGAAGAATCTGTATGGTTGAATTAAGTGAAGGAGGAGAGACCCTAAAGATGAAATTAAAATGCAAAGGTGAACTTGCTTTGGCTCACCAACAATGCGCTGTAAAATGGTTTAGCATCAAAGGAAATAAAACATGTGAAGTGTGCAAGCATGAGGTTCAAAATCTACCTGTCACGCTTTTGCAGATTCAAAGTGTTCAAAATCAAATCACTGGAGCAAATAGAGCCCCACAGAGGGAAGTTACTGGATTCAGGCAAGTGTGACTCATACTCCCTCCATCTAGAAATTATCACAATTTATGTATCTTCTCACTCTCGTATACAGTGTGTGTCATACTCACTCTCCATCCATAAATAGGAGTCTCATTCGTCTTATTGAATTTTTTCTTCAAGTCCAAATGTCATAATTGGAAAAAAGTTAATAGTTCAAGTGTCATAGCCTCGCAGGCAAATTTTAATACGCATAAAATAAAGTCAACAGTTCAAATGAGGCTCTCATTTTTGGACGGAGGTAGTAATATAAAAAAATCTAAATTATGATATCCCTGATTTCTTGACCTTTTATATGTTTCTAGGATCTTATTTAAATTCTGTTTGGGCCATTGAGAGTATAGAGTTAAAAATTGACCCAAACTGTAAAAATTAAATAAGTTAAACAATATTTGACCTTCCTAATTTTGCTAATGCCAATTATTTGCTGTTAATGCAGGACTTTGCAAACTTCGATGTTTTCCACCTGTAGCACTTGCTTGGGATTCAAGTTATGTGGGATATGGAGCAACACAAGAAATTTTAATTAGATAATTTTCAACTCAACTGACACATCGCCTTATCTTTCCTCCATCAACTTTTCTTAACAAAAACAATCAATTAAGTATCCTCCATCAACTCCTTTAATTTTGAATAAAGGAAAAAGAAAAAGAAAGAAAATACCAAAATTTTATCTTAACTATATAATTAAAATTTTAATATTATAATATATAATTTTATGTGGGATGAGATTTTGAGAATTCTAAAAATTAAGGGGTTGGATCCATTTTTTAATACTATAAAAAAGAAACAAGCAGAAAAAAGGTGATTAGCCTTATATATATTGCCAAGCAAATTCCTGCTCTTAATCCATATTCAAAATAGTCTAGAGAGAGATGGAAAGGGTGTTTTCAGTGGAAGACATTCCTGACCACCTTTGGTAGCCGGTGCCGGTGACTCGGTCGCCGGCAAGAGCAGAGGAGGAATCATGGGCCTCGTCGTTGTCCACATCGAAGATGATGAACCGCATCGCCTCTGAGTGGGCGTTCCAGCGATATCTCTGGGAGGCGTCCGCATTGGATTCCTCCCCTCTTCCTCCTTCCTCGCTAAAGCCTGACCACCGACAATGAAGTGGTTGAGATCAAGAACAATTGTAATCCAAGTACGACGGCGTTTGCTGTTGGTCCTCCCAATGTTCCCATTGATTCAAAACATACTAATATTAACCAATAGTGAAAAATAGAATAATTTACATTGATATAATATAAATATTTTCGTCCTAAGCCACGAAACTGTTACTAATACACTTCATAACTTACTCCAAAACATAACTTAATACATAATATTTATTAAGTCTTAATACATCATAAGAATACATTTTTTTCAAGCATGGAAGAACAAAGCTACTCCGTATCCTTGCCTTTGCCCTTGTCCTTTACTAAGGTTTCACCTTGCTCTGCCCTAACTGAAATGTTTAAGGAAGCAAGAATGAGCAAAACATTTTCCCAGCAAGTAATATATAATAAGGGTAAACATGCATATAATAAGATCATAATATCAAGGGTATAATGATAATTGATAGCTCAGAAATCTAAAGAATAATGTTGTGAACAAAGAAATTATCAAAGGTTCCAAATCTAACCTTTGAAGTCAATAAAGAGCCACTATGGACTGAAAGATCAAGAAAAGTATTTAAAGGTTTCAACAATTTCAACTTTCAAGTGAATGAATAGATGTCCACTGAATGTCACTATGGACCAAAACTTTCTAGAAGAATCCAAAGATTTCAGCAAATTCCAAGTTAATCAATATTGAATACTGAGTAGTCACTATGAACCATGAACTCCTTCTAGAATTAACAGTATTACACTGATAATCAAATAAAAGCAAGTACAATAGGTGATCAGCCTACTGTACCTGGTGTTATGCATAACATACCCTGCTGTTCGTGCAATGTCGGCACCCCGACTGTATAGTTTTCCCTTTTATGAGGGCTATTCATCTCAGTAGATTATAAAAGTCCGCACCAAAGCAATTAGTTTTGATCGCTTTCTAATTTATACATAGTGGTCTAGCCGAATCAAATGGCATAGACGATCTTCAACACACTTAGGAACAATTAATACGTTCAACATTCGTAACAAGATTCAAAGAATCGTTTTTCAAAGATTTAAGTATGATTAAAATCAAACTTCAGAGTATGAATAATAATTTCCATGAATTTAGATATCACAAGAATTATTCTGTAGAACAATTAGCTTATACGATTAATAAATGTACAAGCCCAGACATTTTCTCAATTTATATGGTTGATATAACAACAATTAGAAACTTGCATTCAATATGAAAATTAAATGGGGTTAGGAATTTGCACAATATATGACAGTTGGTATAACAACAATTCGTTTACTCAAAGTGAGGGAACTTGCATAATGCACAAGGTTGTGTAAGTTAGAGAATTTACTCAATAAAAAGTAAGATTTGAATACTTGCATAATTATAAATTCCTTGCATAAAGTAAATGCATGGGCTAGTAGTTACCAACTTATAGCTTAATGTCACTTCAATGTCCTAAAGTATTATAGTTATGTATATATACACATTCATTAGTTATACATAATCGATATATAAGTAATAACAAGCCTACACATCTACTAGATACATGCTCAATCATGTACGTCATATACATACATTTAGTCATATAAGCAATATGCATTCAAACCACATAATTTGTTTAATCTACATTGCAATTGCCTTTGAAAGTTTTATTTAGAAACGTTCTAGGAATTTTTGAAATCTTGATTCTATATAGTCATCACATGCTTGAACACTTAAAACATCACTTAAGTCATGTATTATAGCTTAAGATATTAATGTATACATGCTACAAGGTTCAGTTTACAATTAAAACAGTCAAACACTACTAGAAAACAGTAAAAAGATGACACTTAATAGACAATATTTTTATAAAAAACATTGTGGTTTTTTTTACACAATGTTTTTTGAGAAAGTGTTGTAATTTGATATACAAAAATGTTGTGGATTGAGAAGGGACAACTTTTCGTGTTAAACGTATAACGTTTTCTTAAAGAAAACGTTATCTATTAAAAAAATACGGAGCTATTTTTCACTCTTCTCTCGCTATCTCTCTCGTTCTGACTCTCTCTTCAAGCAAATTACTCTTTGGTTCTCGCTCTTCTATTCAATAAGTCGCTCACTCTTGCTCTCTGGTTCGCGTAGTAGTCGATCTGGGAATCAACAAATCAAACCCTTTCAATCTCCTATCAGTCTTCTCCATTCCTCTCTCTCCTCTCTAACCCTTTCAATCTCCTGACTCCCAACCTCAAAACCTAAATCTTCTTAGCCGAAACCTAAATATTTTTAGCCGAATCACACCCTAAGTAGACGGTCACTCTCAATCAAAAGTCAATCGAACCAAATGTTGCTCTCAATCGACATGGACTGGGAGGGGATAACGTGAGAGGCAGCTACCGAGACCTTCATCCTGGTCCTGTGAGCCTACTGCACTGGAGCTACAGCGGCAAACCCTGGCTCAGGCTGGACTCTAAGAAGGCGTGTCCGCTTAGTTTTACACCAAGGAATGATACTGGAGGTATGAAAAGGATCTAAAGATTATTCTCTTTTCATTTGATACATTAAAGGTTTATGACAGTGTCCTTGTACAGACATTTATTGACTAGCAAAATGCTTTCTTAATTCTGTTAATGATGTTAATTCTCACAGTTCTGATGATAATAGTAATTCTTTATTTGATTTATATTGGTGTTGAAAATGCTCTGTGCATCAAATCAGCAGTAGGATACTTAATTCTGTTTGACAAATTCTCCATATATTTGGCATAGAATCACTAATTACTATACTTCTAACATTTGGTTTATTTGCTTGCATCATGCAAGGTCATTCATTACTGCAATCTTGTAGATATGTAATCTATTTGTGGATAACACAGAAATTAGTTACTGCAAATCAGATGAACTTGAAAAAACTATATAACCTAACTATATGTTTCCTTATACTATCACCTGAAGATGAGAATCTTCTTGTAAGCTGGAAAGCTCTATTAGAAGAGGACATAAAGACAATTCAGTCTCAGGATAACAAAAATTATACCGCTGAGGTACTAGCAGCAAATGCTCTTGAATGCTATGATCTAAATTCATGTATACCCTTTTTTCCCTTGTACAGTTTGTCCCATGGATTGAGTTTCTTCCTGGAGGGAAAAAACAGTGGCAAAGACACTCTCAAGCTGGTGACAAATGCTAAATCTTCCAAGGTTTTTTATCTTTTAATTTTAGTTTTGTACAATCTTATTATACTACTACTGGCTATTTCAGTGGTTATATGGCTTACTTATGCTTCCTTTTCATCAACCTTAGGAATTTGCAGGGGCAGTATTTGTGGGGTTAAAGCTTTAATCGAAGTCTTAGCACTCAACAATCGAAAATAAAATTGAGGCAGACAAATCAGTTTCTTCAGCAAAGAAGGATGTTGGGGAATCCTGCTCCACCAAAAGCGGTAAGTCCAATTCTTGTATCTATTCTAACTGAAAAGGTAGAGAAGAATGAGGCGGAAGAGAGCATGTACAGTGCTTTCATCCTAATGTGTCCAAGTCTTATTGATCCCTCTCGTGAGAAACATAGATAACAAGGCCTTTTCGTTATGTTTTCTCTGAATAATTACTTTATGTCTCAGATATCAGGTTTGCCTTGTAATTCAACTCATTACTGTTCTAGTAACCTGGTTTACATGAAACAGTGGATATATATTTAGATTATTGTCCTTGTGTTCATTTACGAGCTTCAGATTGGGGTCAATTCTCAGACTTAGCTTGATAAAGAATTATATCGGGTTTATTTGAAATAGCTAAGCATGGCAGATGCTTTATGTTATCCTTTTCAGATAGGTTGCATGATACAGTTTAATTTGTAGTGAAGTACGCGTTGAGGGAGTGGAGACACTTGACTACTTGGATAATTTGTTGCAATTCGAGAGACAGGTACACAGAGCAGGCAGATGATGCTATTACCTTTGATGGTGAGGTACTATTTGTAGTCTACTCGTGTTTTTAATCTTATAGTGTCAAAACTGGACTAAAATTTAAGAACCCCACTCATATGTGAATTGATATCTACATGACTACATATAAATGATCTATTAATAGTTTTGAATTTTATTTGGTTTTAGCCTTGAATAGTTAATGTTGTGATATTCCTTTAATTCCTTTTTTCATTTACTATCTACAATAAACTCATTTTGTCTTTCCTATTAGATAGATTGATAGAGTGTATTTGAGCACACAAACAAAGATTGCAATCATAGACCATGAGAAGAAGAGAACTCTCGTACTGGTAGATGCAGGTTGTTGTTGCTTTCTTGTTTTTCAGTTCACTTGTTGGTGTGATCTTCGATTTTACTCATCACATAATTCTTTGGTATCTTGTAATGTGATTTTCTTTTATTTCATATGATGTCATTTTATGCGTTATGTTATCCTTTTCAGATAGTCTTTCAGATGGTAAAACTGTAATGGTAAGATACGTACATATCTCAACAAGTTTTTCAGCATTATAGTCTTTCAGATGGTAAGACATTTTCGTCTACTTATGAAACTGTATATTGTACAGGAGCATAGAGAGCTATTATACCTTGAAATTTCTAAACTAATTATAATTTCATATCCTTACGGTAATTCTATGCTAGATGATTAACAAGCAGATTTTGGCACCTTAAGCAGTCTTTTAGTGTAATGACTAATGCTTAACTTGCATATTGAAAGTTGAGAGCTACATTTAGTACCTTAAGCATCCATTTCTGTGTTTTAGGATTCAAGTGAAGGAGATGGAGAGCAGAGTAAAGAAATATTCAGAAAGCTTACTTCTAGTTTATTATCGATTGCCAATCGCCATAAATGTTATCAAACACTGTGGACTATATGCTGTGACCTCAATGATTCAGAACTCCTTATAAGTCTTATGGTACTTTTTAAACATTGTTGCTACATCTTTTTTCTTCATTTTTCTCATCTTTTTTTAACATCTAATTTTTCCTTGATAAACTCTTTGTTCTATTGCCCAACATGAGAGCAGGGACTTTAATTACGCAATAGAAACCTTCATATCAATGGAAATGTATTTGAGGATCAGTCTTCTTTATAATATAATATAATCTTATCAAAGCAAGCATAACATAGCATACTCTTTTTATAACCTTGTTGGTGTGTTCTGGACATGCTATTAATCCTTTCTTTTTCTTTTTTTCACTGATTCTCTCAATATCAGGAGTAGCATCTTTCAATTAAGTATTAAAAGTTTAAAATCTGCTTCAGCTTTTTGATGTAGTATTAATTTTACTTGTAAAGAGGTGGAATTTCATTTTTTTCTATAGAAGTAAATTTTAGATAGTTGGGTTTCTAATTTGACTTTTTTTGTCTCTATTTCTATGCAACAGGTTGCACAGGTTGCAATCTGAACTAATGGCTCTAATGGTAAGAAGTAGAATTATATTCTCAATTTTTTTATTTAATTTGTAATATGTCAATTGTTTACTAAACTTAATTTTTAAGTATTTTTGGTTCCTTAATTTTGTGTGTATAACTGTTTAGATGAGTGGTGATTCTGGGATTTCTGCCTTCCCCGAGGAAGATAACATATTTTGCTGGTCAGGAACGATTACTGGAAGCAAAGATACGGTGATCTGATAAGTGAACACAAAATGAGTGCTCTTCCTAGCCTCTATGATCACTTTGTTAAGCTTCAAGCACTATTGGGGCGGTGACATTGATCGACAGGCGACAGCGGTCGACCTTGCCGAACCAATCTAAAACAGGGGGTAGTCAGGCTGAATGACTTAAAAATCAAGCACTTAATAGGAGGCAACCCATTCTTTACGTTCACATTTTTCGCACATTAATATCAGTTAGTTGTAGTAATATATTGTACGTAGTAAGTTTTCTTAATAATGCATATTCTAACAAATTGCATGTGTCCTTGTTGTCATAGGACACTCACAAAATCATCCCAACAAAACATCATGAAACAAGCGTCTAAGCAAAGAGGGGAGTGCACTTATGCTAGGCTTATGAAGGAAAAGGGAATGAATTGAATCAAATCAAACTTCCAGCGTGCACAGGACAGGACCACCCGCTTGGTTGGGTGTATAAGGAAGTAAAGCCCCGCCAGGGCGGGTAGGTTGACTGCTGGATAGTAGGGTCCTCCGCAGGGGAGGGTATCTGCAAGCTAACTCCCCGTTGGGGCGGGTGAGCGTGGAATTCAGCATCTTTGTTTGTAAGACTTAAAGTCATGCCCATTATTACACTCCTATCACTACACAACTCGACTCCCACTATCCTATCATCACATCTTCACGTAACAACCAACCTAGCAACTACCAAATCCACTTCCCCAAAACCCTTACAAACCATCACCTTCATCTCTAACTTACCTGAAATCCCCATTATCCTAATCATTCTCCACACCAAGACACTATCCACCCCATACGGATTTGAGATATCAACCAAGCATCACCATAAATTAGCAAGCCCTTCTTCAATTGAAACTCGAGACCAACATAACTCCTCAAACCCTAACAACAAAAAATTTATCACATCCTTCATTCTACATCTTGGAACATCAAGCACAAAGCAAGGTAATTGTTTTCAATTGGGTCGAAATTTGTGAAGACAAATTGGGGTTATCATTATTGCTTTGGGAATTGCTAGCGAATAGTTGGCCAATTGTGATATCTTTATATTGAGTGCTTGATTGTGAGAGATACACAAAGAACAACAATCAAACTTCATCAAATACAAGTGAAAGTGACAACACGCACCAAGTGCTCGACAAAAGTCCACAACCACTTTGCTTACAGAATTCTGTGTTTTGAGCAACCGAACAACATGCCACCGCACTAATTTTGGAGTATGTGGCGGGAAAGGCACTAATTTTGGAACGGGGCCTTAAACCGGCTAATTTGGATGGGCAAATGAAAGTACAGATTATAGAATGGCATTCGAACATCGCTTTCACAGCCCAACCTAAAGCGGCAGTGGTAGCCGTGGTGAAGGAGTTTTACGCCAATGCGGAGGACGCACCTCTATTTAAAGCATTCGTAAGAGGCAAACTGGTAGACTTCAGTGTAGAGGCCATAAATGACTTCTACAATGTCCCACCACCGGAGGTGTATCAGTACAGAAAATTACGAGATAGCGGGATTGATTATGATCATGCAAGCCTGATATAGGATGGGTGAAAGACAGTCGAAGAGGCACTATCATCCAGAGCTCCATCTTGAACAAATATGGGAAAGTGTGGTATTCTTTCCTCTGTGCAAAACTATTACCTTCAAAACACACGAGCGAAATCACTAAAGAAAAAATCTCATTATTGTATGTGATCATCAAAGATCTCCACATCAATATTGGGACAATCATAAGCTTCTCCATTCGCCTGTGTTTGAGAGGTGGACTAACGAGAGGATTACCACACCCATCGCTCATCACTAGGCTGTGCAAGCAAGCAGGGGTTATATGGGCAGAGAATGAGCCGGTTCAGCCACCATTGATGCTTCTAGACTTCAGGATAATGAACCGATTTGAACCATGGAAGAGGGCACCTTCACATCCGCGTGGCCTAGGTTTTATTTTTCCAAACTGGGATGAGGCCAGAGATAAGGATTATGTGTTGCCCGAGGATGAGTTAGAAGCAGACGAACCTTCTTCTTCGACGAAGTCAATGCTCAGAGATATTCATCGGTAAATGACTCAACAATGAAAGAGGACCGACAGAATGGCAGCAAGACAGAGTCGCATGTTCAATACACAGATCCATTTTTAAGCCGCTGTCGTCAATGCCTTTGCCCGATGCAATACCGCCGCTGACCCATTTCAGTTCCCTGCTCCACAACCACTCCTAGCTTATCCACCGTCGGACTCTGACATGGAGGAGGTTGGCGAACTGGATGCTTGAATTATCAAGGAAGTCCTCGAATCTTAATTTCTTTTTTTATAACAATGAGGGCATAGTTTAGTTTAAGTTTGGGGATTGGGTTTATATTATTAATCATAATCTTGTTAGCATGTGCATGAGTAGTGTAGTATTTATAATTTTCATAGTAGAGTAGATATTTGTTTTAGTAGCTTTCGTTAAGCTTTTATGCTTATAAAACAAATTTGGAAAAATTCAGAAAATAACAAAAAAGAGTCTTAACTAGGATTGCATGACTCAAGTATGTCAGTCGGTATGAAGAAACCTTAGCCAGTGATGAGATTGAACTTACATAGAACTTAAATAGTAATGAGAACTAGGACATAGATGTAAATTCTGACCTTTGCATTATTACATGTTTGACATTATTGTATCGGTTAGCACGTAGGATGAAAATATGGTTTAACTTGGGTCAAATAGTCACATAATTGACATCTTGAAAGAAATTGGGCTTTAAATGATAGAAATTTTGTAAACTGGTAGTAATGACTAGATTAGGCAGAGACCTAAGTTTGGGGGAAAATATGCGAGCTATTTAAAAAAACCAAAAATGAAAAAGAAAAGTGAAAAGTATGGAAAGAGCAAGAAAAAGAAAGTTAAAATAAACACCGTGACTTGTTTAGTTCGTGGCCTTTGATGCTTGAGTAAGTAAGCCCTAGGGGATGTCTTTACACCCAGTGCCCTAAAGCTATTTGGTTTGGGAGTCGTTGGTCGAAAGCTCGCTACATGGGTATTACTGAAGAGCCTAAGGGAACTAAGCATTGCACAGTCATAAGTAAAGTAGAAGTACGGAAAAAATGAGCAAAATGCACCCGTAAAAGGAATAAAGATAGTAAATCTCCCATATTAACTTCTGACTTGGTTAATGTTGAGTCATGTGTCAGCATTACTTATTTACGGGATTCCTTAAGTTAAAAGTTGTATATCTGTCTAAGATGCGTATTATGTGAAATATTTGAACATTAGTTAAGCGCATTGTTGTCAGGCACACACACGCAGTGGTGTTAACAAGTATTGATTCATCATTAGGTATGAACTGCAGATATGTTTTGGTTGGATTTGTTGTATATTTGTGTGATTTCTCTGAGGCTAGCTGAGTTAACATTGTATAGACTGGCAGTTGCATTCATAAGCATTGTACCTTTTTGCATGTGTATGGTTTTGCTTGAGGACAAGCAAAGTCTCATGTTTGGGGGTATTTGATGAGTGGGTTTAACACCTACGAATCGATATTCATTATAGCTTGATTCTCGGTGTTTTCAAGTATTTTTCTTATCATTTTACTCGGATTTATATTATTGTGTGCAGGAAACAAAATGGATAGAAAGTAGCATAAAAGACATAGTTTTCAGCACACTTGATAAGTCCACCCGCTGGGGCGGGTGCTCAAGGAAGGAATTACTCGCTAGAGCGGGAAGGAGCATGGCCGGACAGAAGGTTGCCTCGCTGGGGCGGGGGTTTACTGAAGGAACCCCGCTGGGGGGGAACGCGCAAAACCAGCTGACTCTCCTTTCTCGACTTGGACTTTGGTGCAATATGATGTGAAGATTAAGGCTGCAAATATATGATATATATAAGCAACAAAAAGAAGCATATGGAGATATAATTAGTCATGCGCAAACCCTAGTTTTGGATATCTACTTGGTACGAGAATTGAAGCTTTCTAGGATCACGAAGAACGCGAGATTGTGGAGACGAGCGGTGATATACTTCGTAGTTTATTTTCTCTTTCTCTATATCTTGTATTCAGAATGGTTTTTATTAAGTGGATTATGGATTTTGATTCATCTATGATGAACTAACTTTCTATTTAAGCCTATAATGAATCTTTTTATGTAATGGATGATTAAATAGTCTTTAATTCAGTTTATGAATATTATTTCTAGATTATTTGCTATGAGTTGTGATTAATTTATATAATTGCCGGATCATCAATTATCTGTTATCCCATATGAATTCGAGAGATGACATATGGGATTAGAACTAGCCATAGTGACATATTGGGAGATGTCTCTTACACTCCTAAACTAACCTCACTTTCAGTTTACAAATTCAAACAATTAGCACAGTAATAAGCAAGGGTTGATCCCACAGAGAGTGATTTGTTTTATATTTATCCTATGATTTATAATGAAAATGGGATTTTAAATTGATTAACTAAATTAACAAGAATAAACTAATAAGAATTAACAATGAATAAAAAGTTTCAGTTCTTCAGTTCAGTATCACCTTTTTATAACAATAGATTAATCAAGTGTAACATTATTTACCCTTCAATGAAACTATTAGCCCTAGATAGCAACAAGCTCTGCTACCCGAAATTCTCCTTAGATCGTCACTGTATGAAACAAGCTCTTCACCAGATTCTAACTGTAATACAATCTAGAACAAGCTCTCTAGATTTAATATGCCAGAAGCATTAAGAAATAGAGAATTAGGCTAATCCAAGCAACAAACACATAAGCTCGATTTGTTTAACTTGTTTCCTGATAACCTTAGCAATACACAAAAGCTTGTCCATAATTATTATCAGTAATTTTCTACTTGTGATGAAGACATATATCAATTACACGTAATACTAATCTTAATCTAGCAGATGATATCAATTCACTAATTTAATCCTGCAGAAACCAAATTAGTAGATTGAATAACATACAAGAAGTTAAAGTAAATTATTAGAATAAATCTCATATAATAAGGAATAAATAAAGTACACTTGATCAAACCGTTAATTATGAATAAGGTTCGACATCCCTTCATAACTGAATTGAAAGTATTAGCCCATGTCTACATTGTTATAGATGATAGAATATAGAATATGATTGAAAGGTAGAATGAATAATACCCTGACTATTACATCTATTTATAGTGCTAGACAAAGTCCTAATCCTATAAGAACTAGAAATCCAAATCCTAAATGGAATTACAAATTATAATTAGTTTCCATAAAGAAATAGAATCTAATAAGGAAATAAAATCTCAGTCCAAAGCAATCCTAATTCTAATAGCAATATCAATCCAAATCCATGTAGGAAGATGCCAAAATCTACTTTTAAAAACTTTCCAAAAATCCAAGATTTCCAAATTTTATTTTTCTCTTCAATTCAGCTCCAAATCAACTTGTTTCCATCCTTTTAGCTTTAATTCACCTGAAAACAACAAACAACTTACTAAGTCCATATACACCACAAAACATGCAATAAACTAAACATAAAAGAATAAAAATATATGAACATTATGCACTCATCAAATTCTCCCACACTTAGCCTTTTACACGTCCTCGTGTAAACTAAAAGTTTGATTTTCGGAATAGCTCTACTCAACCATAATGTCAAAAGATTTTAAGATCAAATCATGATTATCAACACTAAACCCACAAAAATATAAACAATGCTTCATCAATTAACTCAAAACAACAACCATGTTTTTTCACCATTGAATTTCATTAAGTCAAATTGTATCCACATAAGCAACTCTTCTATGATCCACACACTTACTCAACTTAGTTACCATGGAGAAAAAATCGTGCACACCACTCAAGACTCAATACATACTTTTTCTGCTTTATTTTTTTTACCAGAATCCTTTCATTTTCCTCTTTATTTTCGGTGAATGCATTTTATGCTCCGTTTCACCTTCCTTGATCATTCTTTTGTAAGTGAGTGCATTTTATGCTCCATCTCACTTATTCGCACGTGTTTATGGGAGAGTGCGTT
This sequence comes from Panax stipuleanatus, assembly GCA_020205555.1. Lineage (NCBI taxonomy): Eukaryota > Viridiplantae > Streptophyta > Magnoliopsida > Apiales > Araliaceae > Panax > Panax stipuleanatus. Next base: position 34,337,776 of record CM035122.1, on the reverse strand, counting down.
TTATGCTCCATCTCATCCCACCACATGGTTTCTCTTTTGTTTTTTTTTCTCTTTTTCAACAATCTCTTTGATTTTCAACTTTTTAATTTGTTCACATGGTCCTGTAAATAGCATAAGCAATTCAATAGTTCTAAAGCATGATATTAGTGCACATAGACAACTCCACATATAACTCAGTCAAATAATTAAGCAAGTATTACATGTTCAAGTACTTATGAAACATAATTTCAATTCAAATCAATTACTATGGATTATGGCTTAGTTTTTCTGAATCATTAATCAATTAAGCATCAAACAGATTTTGAAATTTAGCATTGATTTTCAATTTTTGACTTTAACCATCGAACATTTAGGCAAATAGAATTATGGAACTCAAATTTTTCAAAATTTTTCAGAAGGCATCAAATTTTCAAATTTCCTATCAAAATCGGATCAATATCTCTAAATAAAATAAAAACCTAAATCTTTTCCCCCACACTCAAACTTTACATTGTCCCCAATGTAAGAAAATCATGCAAAGAAGAAATAACTACATATAAATGAAAAAACTAATAAATAAAGGGATAGAAAAATTAAATCTGAGATTTTGGGTTGCCTCCCAAGCAGCTGCCCTTGTTTATTGTCATTGGCTTGACATCTTCCTTCTCATTCTATGTAATCGGAGTTGTGAACTTCAAGTGGACTGGTAACGGTTTCAATTCATTAGGGACATCCTTCAGATCCTGATTTTGCTCCATTACAGCCTTCAAATCCTTCTTGTATATTTGCTTAAGAGATTCCTGCACTATAGAGTCAACAACATCAGTAGCGAAAACAAAAATAATATTACCAATATACCTTTTAACTTCATATATACTGAACTGGACATGTGCCTCATTCAATTCCATAGTTAAAGTCCCATGGTATGTATTATGTTATGTTTTTGTTGTTTGCACCGATGTATCATCTATATCCTCTTTGTAAAAATCTACAGAACTTATCAAATTGTTCTCCTCTTCCTCTTGTTCATCCTTTTCAGACTTTGAATATCTGATTTCTTCTTCAAATTCAGTAGTAGCCTCAAGTACTTCTAACTGGTTTTCGCTAGTGAACTCCTCATTATCTTTAAGTTCTTGCTCCATCTTTGCCATTTCTTCCAGAAATTTTTCATACGACTCTGTATATAACTCTGAATTTTTTCCAGCTTTCCAATTCCTTCTTAGAACTTAGGGATAAGGTAGTATCGGTTCATAAGTTGAAAGAGCTGGAAATTTATGCTTGAGTACAACACTGCTGCTTGTTTCACTATTGTCTAACTTGTTTTATTTTGAAAGTACTGGCTTTCCTTGCTGCCAATCCTCTGCACCACATCTCAATGTTATTGCACTTACATTATCAACAGTTTGAGAAAGTGACCTCCGTGAGCCTTGTGATTCCAACCTCCCTACTGTGGTTGTAAGCTGACCAACTTGGTCCCTCAGATCTTGAACAGAAGTTCTTGTCTCCTGCTGGAACTATTGTGCTTGATTCATGAACTGTTGTGTTTGGTTTATGAATGCCTTGAACATATCCTCTATAGATGTCCCAGAATTGACAGGTACTTCTTAATTTTTTGCGTGGTACTGCGGTTGAGCTTGTTGAAAACCTTATGTATTCCTTGCAGCCATTTGTCGAACTATAGTAGTTAATTCAGAAACTTGTTGCTCAAGATTACAAGTGCTCACCTCCTTTACCCTTTGTGATGTATAAGTCATCTTAGTACCATACTTCTATGAGTTGGCTGCTGTAACGACCCCAAAATTCGTACAATATAATTTCCCTTCTCGATCGTTAACAATACAACTTTATTCTAACTTTACATCATGATTCGATATTAAAATCACTAAAAATGCGGAATAATTAAAACTTTTATATAATCCTTTCTTTATTGCCCTGAATCTCAACCTTTACATAGCATCTCTTCGATTCAAATCTATATCATGAATCGTTACAACAAAATGACTATACAAGTCTTACATCATGAAGCAATATCCATATACATCAAATAGCTCAACTTACAATTTATCAATCATGTTACATTTAAAACAATTACATTACTCATCTAGAATAAATAATTCCTCGCATCGCTATTGATCTCAATTCAAGTTTAACTAGCACATATCATTACTTTGCATTCTTGACCTGCCAAAATGGTTATTTGCAAGAGTGAGCTCGACAGCTCAGCAAGTTCTAACAGTTTTCATGCATCACATAGCACATAATAACATGCTCAACATACATCTCATAATAATTAAAGTAACATGGCATACATGCTTCAATTCACATAGCAAATATAAAGATTAAGTTCCTTACTCAATCAACATTCTTTAATCAATCAATGTAGTCATAAATTGACTTTAACATTCATGTTTACAACATATATAACATATCATGCTCTTTGCAAAATAATTTAAAACAGTTCATAATATCATCAAGTTCACATAGAAAATAGGAACCGAAAGACTTGCCTGGCTCGTAGATTACCAAATACCGAAAAATAGCTTAATATAATCTGCTTCATGATCCTACATAACGTATTACCATACGCATCAATTATTAGTCACCTAGCAACGCTTATCAAACGTCTAAGTAAATACTACTTTATACTTTCTAATTCTCTTCTATTTACTCGTTTGACACTCGCTGTCAAATCATATGTATAATTAACAATATCAGTTAATTATCACATAGCTAATCCTCATCGTTAGTTATCCACTTTAGGTTAACTCATTCCTCTTTAACTAATAAGTTAATAATTAATTACCACATAATTAATCACATCACATAATCATATTATATTTCACATGATTAATCAATTAATAATTACATACTCATTTTAAATTATAATTAAACAAATTATAATTTAAACATCCACTTTAATCAAACTATAATTAAACAATCATAATTTATAATGAATCAACTACATCATGCATTAAATCATAATTTAAACATATTTAAATTAAACCTTTACTTAGATTATAAATACTCAATTTCTATCCATGCCCTCATTAAATTATAATTATATAAATTATAATTTAAATTACACTTTTACCTTGATTATAATTATTCCAAATTATAATCACATATTAAGTTATAATTAAACAAATTATACTTCATTATAATTTAACAATCATAATTTACATTAAACATTTACTATAATTATAATTATTCAAATTATAATTATATATATCATATTAGCTAAGTTATATTTAAACAATTATAATTTAATATCTATTATAAACAATTCAAATAATACTTTAAGGTTTTCCAAAACCTCTATTCTTTCCCAGTTATGAAATTTTCAAATTCATGATAACAATATGTTATTGCAACTTGGTACATGATCATTATCATAGAAACAAAATAATTTAGGTTTTAAAACTTGAACAAATAACTAGAGTTCTCTGCCTCTGCTCAGCCAGCGGCGCAGCTGCGCAGCCACAAGCCTTGGCACCGACGCAGCTGCGCAGGTGTCAAAACCCAAAAAACCCAGCGGCGAAGCTACGCTGCTTCTGCCCTTGTTGCCGGCGCAGCTGCGCAGGAACGCAGACAGAAACAGTGCAGCAACGGCACTCTGCTTCACTGCTAACCCAAACAATTCAACAACGGCAATTACCAGTCACTCAAAAAATGTAAGACATGCATACACAATACTACACATGTTATATAGATGCTACCAATCACAAAAATTGTCCAAGCAATGAAATCAAATATTTTAACAACTCAATTTTGACATATTCATAGAAACTCATATATTTTCCAAAACCATTCACTGTAAAACAATTTCTTAAGAAATTCATGCATTTTCTTTCCATGATTCAAGATATCATCAAAAATAATTCTAACAAGCATATTAACATATACTAATTTCATCAATTTTACTCTAAAATTAACCAAAACATGAAAACTCCACGTGAACACATATTCTCCATTTAAAACATGTTATGACAAAACTTTGATTTCTGAAAATCCTTGTTTATGGCATACAATTCATATATAAACCATTATAAACATAATTTATATATGTACATCATATATGTATAACATTAATGCTAAATCATATACACAGAGAACCCATACTCATGAACAATCATAAGGAAAATATATAAAAATATAAGGGAATTAAGACATACCCTTTGTGCTTAGATGTTTGAAGAAGATGATGATTATTCTCTTACGTTCTTCCTTTCTTTCCTTCTCTTCTTCTCTAATTCTTCTCTGCTCTTTCTTTTTCTCTCTAGCAAACTAACTTTGTTTTTCTAACTCTTGTTTTAATCTAACGTAATATACATATAATATAATATACATATATTACATAATTATAATACATATAACTTCCACTACATAATGGCATATATTAAATATAATAAGTACCATTAATATATAAGTTACAATTAGAATTTAAAAAGCCACAAGGCTTGTTTGGCAAAACAAGTTATTTTTTTTTAAAAAATAGGTTTTTAAATAGTTAAGGCCCCGTTTGGCAAAACGAACTTAAAAATGGCGCAAGGGCCTTGTTTGGGAAAACAATTTTTTAAAAAAACTCTTTTTATTCTTTTCATAAATCCTTTAACACATATTCTTAATGTTATCCTTTAATTAATTAAATCTTAACATTCTAATTTAATTAGTTAAAAGTCTAACATCAATTAAGCACATAAAATTAACACATAATTATAATTACTTGCTAATTATAATTGCATGTAACACTTATCACCTTACTCATCTAATTTAATTATCTCAATTAAATTAGAACTATAACATAAAATCATTATATCAATTAAATCAAATACTAAATACCCATTTAATTAATGTACTACACTTAATTATCTTACTCCATAATAATCATGTAATTATTTATTTAACTCAATAAATAATTCAATTAAAATATTTATTTAATCAATATATATTAAAATTAACATTTAAACTCTCTTCACATCAATTCACATATTTCACAATATATGACACGTATTCACATACTCAAACTCAAAACATCAGATAATAAGAATTTTATTTATTAAATTCTCATTTATAAATTCTAAAAATCTGGGATGTCACAGCTGCCATGGTTGTAATTAATTTCTTTGCAGCGTTTGGAGTTTTGTCTACCAGTGCTCCTCCACTTGCTGCATCAATCATGTTTCTATCCATTGGTAGCAACCCCTCATAGAAGTACTGTATCAAGTAATGATCATCAATTTCGTGAGGTGGACAGCTGGAACACAACTTCTTGAACCTTTCCAAATACTCATAATGATTTTCTCCATTGAACTGCCTGATTCAACATATCTTCTTTCTTATATCAGCAACTCTTGATGCAGGAAAATACCTCTCCAAGAATAATCTTTGAATGTCAGTCCATGATCGTATTAATCCTAAAGGCAGATAGTATAACCAGTCTTTAGCCAAATCTGCTAAGGAGAATGGAAAAAGTCTAAGCTTGATCTGCTCATCTGTCACTCCTTGTGATTTCATCGTGGAACACACCACATGGAACTCCTTCAAATGCGTATATGGATTTTCACCTGTAAGACCACGAAAAGTAGGCAAAAAGATGAATTAGTCAGAGTTAAGTTCAAAAGCAACGTCTAAAGTAGGATATTCAATACACAAAGATGGTTGATCAAGATTAGGAATAGCCAGTTCTTTTAAAGTATTGTTAGTGTTTTGCACTGCTATCTTTCACTCTTCAAGTGTTGAAATAAGAGCTTCATTTGTATCTGTAGTTTTCTCTATGTCTTGATCAAAATTTAATTCAATAAAGTGAGAGGATTGAGTCATAAAATAAAAAGAAAAAGAAAAAGAAAATAATAAAAATAAATGAAAACAAAGAATAAGCAAAAACAAATAACACTCCCCGGTAAAGGTGTCAAAATTTGGGAGCTGTCGTTTACACTCCTAAATTTACCTCACTTTCACTTTATAAATTCAAAAAATTAGCACAGTAATAAGAAACGATCGATCCCATAGAGAGTGATTTGTTTTATATTTATTCTATGATTTATAATGAAAATGGGATTTTGAATTGATTAACTAAATTAACAAGAATTAACTAATAAGAATTAACAATGAATAAAAAGCTTCAGTTCTTCAGTTTAGTATCACCTTTTTACAACAATAGATTAATTAAGTGTAACATTATTTACCCTTCAATGAAACTATTAGCCCTAGATAGCAACAAGCTCTGCTACCCAAAATTCTCCTTAGATTGTCACTGTATGAAACAAGCTCTTCACCAGATTCTAACTGTAATACAATCTAGAACAAGCTCTCTAAATTTAATATGACAGAAGCATTAAGAAATAGAGAATTAGGCTAATCCAAACAACAAACACATAAGCTTAATTTGTTTAACTTGTTTTCTGATAACCTTAGCAATACACAAAAGCTTGTCCACAATTAGTATCACTAATTTGCTACTTGTAATGAAGACAGATATCAATTACACGTAATACCAATCTTAATCTAGTAGATGATATCAATTCACTAATTTAATCCTGCAGAAACCAAATTAGTAGATTGAATAACAGACAAGAAGTTAAAGTAAATTATCAAAATAAATCTCATGCAAAAAGGAATAAATAAAGTACACTTGATCAAACCGTTAATTATGAATAAGGTTCGACATCCCTTCAGAACTGAATTAAAAGTATTAGCCCATGTCTTCAATATTGTAGATGATAGAATATAGAATATATTGAAAGGTAGAATGAATAATACCCTGACTATTACATCTATTTATAGTGTTAGACAAAGTCCTAAATCCTATAAGAACTAGAAATCCAAATCCTAAATGGAATTACAAATTATAATTAGTTCCATAAAGAAATAGAATCTAATAAGAAAATAAAATCTCATTCCAAAGCAATCCTAATTCTAATAGCAATATCAATCCAAATCCATGTAGAAAGATGCCAAAATCTGCTTTTAGAAACTTTTCAAAAATCCAAGATTTCCAAATTTTCTTTTTCTCTTCAATTCAGCTCCAAATCAACTTATTTCCATCCTTTTAGCTTTAATTCATCTGAAAACAACAAACAACTTAATAAGTCCATATACACACATCCTAATCCAAGAGTTGAAGAAACGACTGTGCATGGCTCGAGTGCTATCTTTACCAGATGATGCAGGAGGTCTTGTAGTCTACAGCAATGCATCACACAAAGGATTAGGATGTGTGTTGATGCAACATGGGAAAGTGATTGCATATACATCACAACAACTCAAATATTATGAGAAGAGGTATCCTACTCATGACCTTGAGTTAGCCGCTGTAGTATTTGCTCTGAAAATTTAGAGGCACTACATATACGGGGAAAAATGTGAAATATTCACATATCATAAAAGTCTGAAATATATTTTTAAACAAAAGGAATTAAATATGAGACAAAGGAGATGGCTAGAACTGATAAAATATTTTGACAGTGAAATCTTATATCATCCCGGAAAAGCCAACGTGATTGTAGATGCGTTAAGTATAAAGAACTAAGAGAAATTAAACATAATAACAAATAATAAGGTACGGATGAAAGACTTTGATAAACTTAAAATAGAGGTGAGAATTCCAACTACCTCTACCCAAAAATTGTTTGTTCTAGAGGGTGTTCTGACCCTGTTGGAAAGGATTAAAGGAATGCAAGAGAAAGATGAGATGTGTCAAAAATGTAAATTCGATATAACTTATATAAAGAATGTCAAATTCAGAGTAGATAAAGAAGGGGTACTAAGATATGAAGATAGAGTTTGGGTTCCATCTGATCAATCAATAAAAGATGAAATCTTAGGTGAAACCCATAATTCTAAGTTTGTCGTTCACCCAGGTAGTACTAAAATGTATAAAGACTTAGGTCGACATTTCTGGTGGTCAAATATGAAAAGGAAAATAGCGGAGTGGGTAAGCAAATGTCTCACATGTCAAAGGGTTAAGGCTAAACATCAAAAGCCGGGTGGATTACTTCAACCCTTACCAATTCCTGAGTGGAAGTGGGAACATATAACCATGGACTTCGTGATAGGCTTTCCTGCTACATAGAAAGGCCACAATGCCATTTGGGTAATAGTAGACAGACTTACTAAATCAGCTCATTTATCAAAGTTACCCATACCTTAGATCAACTTTCCAAGCTATACATAAATGAAATAATCTCTAGACACGGGGTTCATGTTTCTATAATGTCAAATAGAGATCCAAGATTCACCTCAAATTTTTGGGGAAGTCTTCAAAAACACTTAGGAACTCAATTGAGATTAAATATAGCATATCACCCACAAATAGATGGGCATAGTGAGAGGACCATTCAAACTTTATAGGATATGTTAAGAACCTGTGTCATGGACTTTAAAGGGATTTGGGAAGATCAGTTACCTTTAGTAGGATTTGCCTACAACAACAGTTATCATGCTAGCATAGGTATGCCACCCTATGAAGCTTTTTATGGTAGAAAATGTAGGACACCATTATGTTGGGACGAGGTCGGGGAAAGACAAATTCAAGGACCCGAGATAATTCAACAGACTACCGAGACAATTCGAATTATACGTGAGAGATAGCAAGCGTCTCAAGATCGACACCGGAAGTATGCTGATCCACACCGATAAGAATGGAACTTTAATATTGAAAGCCACGTATTCTTGAAAGTGTCCCCTTGGAAGGGCAAGATACGTTTTTGCAAGAAATGAAAATTGAGTCCAAGATTCATTGGACCATTTGAAATTTTGAGAAGGATAGGAGAGGAGGATTGTGAAGTAGCTCTACCTCCTGAGTTAAACCATATCCATAATGTGTTTTATATGTCCGTACTACGACCATATAAACTTGAATACAAACACGTTATAAAATATGAACCTATCCTAATCGAGAAAGATCTATCTTATATAGAAGAACCTGTTCAGATCATCGACCGAAAAGAGCAAGTCCTAAGAAATAAAGTGATAGCATCGGTTAAAGTGATTTGGAGAAATCAGAACGTTGAAGAAGCTACATGGGAGCTCGAAAATAAAATGTGAGAGAACTATCCCCATTTATTTACTTAATCTGTACTGAAATTTCGAGGATGAAATTCTTATTAGAGGGAGTGAATGTGAAATCCCAAAACCCTAATAAGACTCGGTTATGTAAATTCTTCGTTTATCAATAAAATCTCTCCGTTCTGAATGTGTATTGTGTTATTATATACTTTATTGACGACTTCAGTCAAAATTATTTTTCTTTGAAAAACATCGTGTTTGACACATCGTGCTTAAAATTTTATTCCGTATTTGGACTTTTCGGTATATTAATTATTTTATCAAGTTACTTTGTCGTGCTTACACTGACAAAATGCTTTGTCATGCTTCGTCTAGATTAAGTGATAAACCCTAAATTAGAAAACCTTAATGCTAAATTAGAAAACCCTAATGCTAAATTAGGAAACCATAACCCTAATTCTAAAACCATAACCCTAAATTCAAGCCTTAATCCTAATTAAGAAGTACTAACCCTAATTACGTTATCTTAAACTCTAATTATGTTAACTAAACTTCAATTAGGTGTTAATAACATCATTAAGTTATCCTAAATACAAAAATCAAAACACTAAATCACAATTAGTGAAGATTAGGGCAAGATTAGCTTACTAATCAAATTAAAGTTGCTCACAAGCATACGCCACCACCACAAACTGAAATCATATCTCATCTGGCGACTAAACAGCTTGTCATAGCAGCACAAGTTCACAAGCTAGGATATTTGTGGAGGCAAAGTTTGAAAAATGACCAAAAACCCTAACATATCAATTCTATAAATAGCAGCCTCATTTTTGGCCAAACCCACGAATTCTCTCAAACTAAACACTCATACTATCAGCCATAAGAAGCCCTAGCAATAGCAAGATCAGAATCAAAGCTTAGATAGTAAATTTTGCTCAAGAAAGATACAAACCCTAATTCTACTTTAGATATTTGATGCTTTGTTAGATTTGTTGTTTTGTTATTTAATTATGTGTAATAACATGTTAGTAAGTGTTCAGGGTTAATAGATCATGTTTTCATAACATCTAGATGTATCAAAAATGTGTTCTAAGCAATCTGAAAATTTTGTCAAAATAGGTCTGACAGCCTAATGTTAGAGCCCGTAGATCTTCATGTGTTAATGTTTAAGTCTGTTAATTGTATGCTAGTTGTAGTATTACATGAGCTTAGTAAGCTGGAACAAGAATCAAGTTCATTGCATTAACGGAATGAAAGATATAAGTAGTCAAAGGTCATTGACCGATCACGAAGTTCTGATTTCTAGGTTACCCAGAAATCTCAAGAACTATTGAGCAAGGCACTTTGACCGGTTTATATCTTTCTCTCTATATGTTGTTAAGCTAGCTAAGTGTTATGTTATTATACCCTTACATGTATACTACAAGTATGATACGCTCTAACAAATGATAAATACATAGGATGACTAGAATTAATAGTCAAAACCTGTTGACCGTTCACGGTTTTATTTTCTGGAAAACCTAAAAAATGAAGAACACGAAGAACAGCTTCTGACAGTACTTTGACCAGCTTAGATCCTTACTCTAGGATGTTTTACTCGGTCCAAACCAGTGCTATCTCGTTGAACTATAACATATAGACTACACACTGCAACAATCAAAACACACATCTAATACACATATTAATTGAAGATATTAGAACCACAAAGTTGTTCACTGACGTTCTGGGTTACCCAGAAACCCAAGAACAGCTCTGACAGCTACTTTGAGCCTTAATAACTTTCTGATATATTATGGTTAGAATCCAAACTTAGTATCATGTTGTAGTATTACATAAACACTACACCATTGAAACACTTAGAAATCCTGAATCATAACAAGCTTAAAGAACAAGATTGGTCAAAGTGACAACTCGACCTTGACCAAGGCTGTTCTTCAGGTTGAAGAACACCTATAGCGACGCTTCCTGTCGCCTATGACCTATAGCGACGGACAGATTTAAAATTAATTAAAATAAATAAATAAAATAAAAATAATTATAAATTAAGTTTTAAAAATAATTTTAAGTTATAATAATTAACTTTTAATATTTTGACATAAATTTCATAAATATTTTTATAATTAATTAATAAAGTAATTAATTAAATTATTTATAAATAATAAGTAATTACTTAAAATGATTTAAATATTCTAAAAATCATATAAAATGATTATAAATTATTTAAAAATAATACTAAGGTTTTAAAAATATACTAAATAATTAATAATTATTTAAGCATAAAATTAATGATTTAAAATTCATTCTATTGGATAATTAAATACTTAAAAATTATTATAAACTTTCAAAAATTATTATAAATGATAAATAAATTATCTAAAATTAGAATAAAGCTTATAAGTAAAATTTGACCCAGATATTAACTTAATAAATATCCGATAAGGTTTTAGGACACCGAAATCATATTAAACATAGACCGAACGTATATAGTTTGTGTAGTTAAGTATTTTTATCAATACTAATGATCTATATAAATATTTTTAATATACTTTAGGTATCCTAAACACTTCGAGTAACGTTAGATAGACGTTTTTCGCACAGGCAAGTATTCTATCCTTAAACTTATTACCTTACGCAAATTCTTGAACCCTACTCGAATGTTTTCCGATATATTATACCGAACCAAGTTGTTACCCATTTATTATGAAATTTATGGCTATTGTTTCAGCATATCTTAAGAAATGAATCACTTATTCATATGATATTGAATTCTTGTTTATCAAGCATAAACGGTTGAGTCAAACTAAATTATTTTGGTAAGATATCCTATACTTAGTTGAATTTATCCTAAATTGGGTCTTAAATTGTTTCTACAAATTAGCATTAAAGGTAGGATGATATGTATACTCCTAGGATATTGAATAGGTTGATCCCCTATTTCATATCTGAATACGCATATTTCTAAGTCTTTGTGACTGATAGAAATAGTTGATATCAAAAAATTCTAGAAATGGTCATCAACACTCAGTGAAGTAAAATTGTTGAACTATCGTTTATTCAAATCAAACATTGTGTTTATAAATATAAACTTGCTGAGCATGTCATAGCTCATTCTTGTAAATCATTTCCTTTACAGTTTTAGATGGTAATCCCAGCACTTCTGGAACACGTAGTGGAAAAAGGTCATGCTTATATTAGCGTTATATTACTGTCTTTATTAAATGTAAGTTTTATAAAACTTTTGTTGTAATAAGAACTCAATGTTGAGAACCATGCAACCGAACTTACTATATGAAATATATATTATCATCTTTTGTTTCCGCAATCGTGTACTTGTACATTCTTAGATGATTTAGTTTTATGGTTGAAGTATTATAGTATCCTTAGGGATTATATATCTGAGTGAGGGTATTGGCAATATGGACTGATCATGTTATTACTGATACTCTGGATTTCAGTTGAATATGAACTACTGATATGAAATGGATATTCATAAGATACATTCTATACATCCAAGTAAGGGTATCCAAATTAACACAACAATAGTTCTGACGAGAATTATTATCTGTTATGGGATACTGTGAACCTTGGATAGATAGGAATTATATCTTGTCGAATATTTATAGGTAAATCAGTTAGAAGTGAACTCCAAATCGAATACCACAGGTGTATAGATTCGGAAGTGTCACCTTAATTGAATAGTCGTGAACACTAGATCAAATACCACGGATGTATAGATTTGGGGGCATCACAGAATTACCTACAAGTGACACATGGCTTTTCTTTCCTTTAGTTAGCCATCTAGTTAACTTTATCAATTTCTACTATAGGGGTAAAGCAAACAGACTTTTATTATACTCGAACATGCCCTACAACATACTTTTTAGTATTAAGGAATATGAAAAATTATAATTCAGAATAAAAAAGGTACTATGATCATCTCAAGTCTAAGGATAACTTGTACAACTATCACTATAAGAACTCCAATTGTCAGGCAAGTAAAACTCCATTAGGGTTCCTTTAAGCGAATCACGTTCAGCGAACTTATTCTCCAATAATCACCTACATATTTACTTTTGTGTCTCTACACAAATGATTATGAGATCAATCATCTTCTTCAACAAAGCAAGCATAGTATATACTAATCTATTCGAAATCAATAACCCCGCATTAGTGATCCATAATGATTAGGAACATTTTAGTTTTAGAGCTATCTTGAATTTAGATCTCATTAACATAAATAACATCATGATTCTAGAAGCATTGCTCCAAAAATATGGGTTTATCACATTTATTAATTCAACTAATTAACATGGATAAAGAATGCCTTTTGTGTTATATAAATTCTCTTATTAATAAATGAACAAGATTACAACGTAAATGTTTATCACATCCAATGTGATTGGCTTGAGGGCATATTACTTTCAATCTCCCACTTGCACTGAAGTCAATCATCATGGTATCTCATACTCAACTTCTATAAGTGCGATCGTCCTACTGTTGGATAAATCTTCTGTAAATGGATCTACAATGTTGTTCTTAAGAGTCCACTATCTCTATAGTGACTTCTCTTTTTTTAATGATTTCTCTAATCAAATAAAAGTGTCGCAACACTTATTTGGATCAAAGATGAGACTTAGGAACTATTCCTAGTTATGTAATGAACTTTTCATCCAAACAACCTGTTGGGTTTGTACGTAACGCAATCATGCAATCAAATTACATAAATAGGGCGGAAGCGTAAAAATTAGGTTTTTAAAAATTTATACAAACCCATTACCATGATCATTCTTGTGCATCAATTATCAGTGAATGAAGAAGGAGAAAAACAAAATTATACATTTGAAGATACAAGCTTCCTCAGGTACAAGTTCTACTCCTTTGATTCTTATGATTCCTCTGTAGTGGCTCCTTCCCTTGATCAATGTTAGCCACCCAAATGTTTGGCCTCTAACGGTGATCCACCAAGGAAGATGAAGAACTCAGTAAGATGGGTTATTGGCTTAACCCTTGTTTCTATCTCTATAGAATATGTGTACTCCCAACTCTTGAAAAATTCACGTACCTTATTTCTGATATAAGACTCTCTTATATAGATATTAGGTTAACCCTCCTAATCCAATTAGAATAGGGTTTTATTTAATTAATTAATTAATTACTTTTAATTAATTTATATCCTAATCTTTATTAGGATTGAGAGAGAGTACTGATATTATATTAATTCCTAAACTCCTTTAGAATTAAAATAATAATAATATTAATAAGACTCCTCTTATTAATTTATATTTAATATTTCTAAAATATTAAATAATAAACATTAAGCTATTTAATTTATTCTATCATCATAGATTAAATTAATTATACTTAATGCATTATTACTATCATGCCATTTTCTTCTTAAATAATTCTTCTTCCTTTTATGGTGTGACCCTTTAGGTTCTCCATATTAAATCGATTGTGAATAAATCAATTAGAACAATTCTAATCTTATTTAAATAAACAAATTAAACTAATAATCTATTTAAATAAATAACATTTATTCTACAATATGAATAAGCCTCCCTAGCGATCAACGACTTTCCAGATAATATAGATTTCAACATTAATCTTAAAAGAACCTGTGAGTTAATAGTTACCGTACAATTCAATCCTTCCACCATACAATGTCCCAATTAAATATAAGACATGGATTTACTGTCAAGTCTTAATTTATTTAATCATATGTATTTCGATTAGAAAATGCACAACTCCAAATAATGCAAATTAGAAACCTCTTTCTAATTTCATTCTACCTTGGCCAAGGATTCCTGGGTTGTCATTTAACGAATCACATAGGACATATCTCCTCTTTTACTAGAGGTAGTAGATTCTTTATTGATCATCATTATCTCCATATGTAACTCATTATACCCAAGCATACCCTATATATGCCTTAAAAGGCCTTAAGGAATTAGTCAAAGTATAATTTGTTACATACAAGATACTATGATGATCTCAAGTCCAAGGATCACATGTACTACTATCACATTAGGAATTCCTATTGACAGGCGAGTAAAACTCCATTCGGTATTCCATAGCGAGTCACGTTCAGTGAACTTATTCTCCAATAAGCACCTACATACTTGCTTTAGTGTCTCCACACAAATGACCATGAGATCAGTCATCCTCATCCAATGAGCAAGCAACATAGGTACCAATCTATCCGAATTTACTAATCCCCATTTTAGTAATCCCACAATTGGGAACTATTTTAGTGTTTAAGCTTTCTAAGAATTTAGATCTCATTATCATGATCTCATCATGATTCTAAAAGCATTGCTTAAAACTAAGAGTTATTTACATATTATAAAAACAGCACCATGTAGATAGTTATATGCCTTAAATGAATATTTTATTAATAAATAAATAAGATTATTTACAAAGTATGTGCTTTGTCATCATACATGATTGGCTTGTATGCACACTACTATCATAACCAACTTTGCAGCTTCATTTACAGCTATATACTTTTTCTTTGTCACTAAATCAACAACTCTTTGGTATTTGGAACATTTCCAACACACTGCATCACCGTACAAGGTAACCACATACCTTAAAATGGATTTATTATCGTCTTGGTCAGTCTAAAAAAACTTAAGTCTGTATAGCCCTCTAGTTTCAATTCAGACCCACCATAAATCATAAACACATCCTTAGTTCTTGTTAAGTACTTTAGGATGTTATTCACTGTCTTACAGTGATCTTCTCCAGAATATGACTAATCAACATCAGGTCTCATACATTTCATTGCATAGATGATAGTTACTCATGTGATCTCTCTTTTTAAGTGTCTTTGGGGACAATTTTTTAGAGAGATACACTCGATGGCTCATCATCATGAGACATCTCTTGGAGTTTGTCATGCTAGACTCCTTTAGCATCGAATAAAAGTACGTTCATTGGGTCAAGACGAGCATCCTTTCAAATCTATCAGTATAGATTTTTATCCCCAAAATAATATGTTTCTCCCAAATCATTCATGGAGGGATGTTTAGACAAGTTTTTTTTACTGATTGTAGCATTGGCATGTCATTCCCTATCCGTAGTATATCAACATATAATACTAGGAATGTCACCACGCTCCCACTGACCTTTTGTACACACTTGGTTCATTCTCACTTTTGATTAAATCAAACTCTTTTGATTGTTTCATCAAAAATGAATGTTCCATCTTTAAGAAGTTTACTTCAATCCATAAATGGATTGTTCTAGCTCATATACCTCATTTGGTCCAACCATTGAAACAAATCTATCTGGTTGTATCATACATACATTCTTCTCTAATCTCCATTGAGGAAGGGTGTCTCCATGTCCATTTGCTAGATTTCGTAATAATAAGCTGCAATCGCAAGTAAAATTCGAATGGACTAGAGTATTACTACCGCTAAGAAGGTTCCATCATAGTCAAATCCTTGACTTTGTTTGAAACTTTTTGTAACCAGTCTGGCCTTATAGGTCTACACCTTGCCATTTGCTCCAGTCTTTCTCTTAAAGACCCCTATACACCATTTAGGCTTTATGCCTACTAGAGGGTTAACCAAAGTCCACACTTGGTTTTTAATACATAGGGTCCATTTCGAATTTCATGGCCATCTGCCATTTCTATGAGTGTTTACTACTCATAACCTCATCGTATGCATCTGGATCATTATCCTCTATGATGTGCACCTCATCATCATCATCTATGATGAATCCATACCTCCCAGGTATCTTCGGTACTTTTTAGATTTACGATTCGATTGTGGTACAATAGGTCTATCTACAGGTTCCTCTAGTTGACTTATAGTGCTTTGTAGTTCTTGAACTTTGTCAAGATATTTATCCTCCCACTAGCTCCTTCAATGATAAACATCTTTATATTAGAAAGCAGCGTGTTTCGCAACAAACACCTTTTGCTCAATAAGATTATAGAACATACACCCTAAACTTACTTTAGGATGTCCCATAAATCTGCACTTGTCAGATCTTGTCCCAAGCTTATCCTTTCAAAACCTTTTCACATAAGTTGAACAACCTCTTATCTTAACATACTTAAGATTAGGAATCCTCCCTATCCATAACTCATATGGAGTCTTGGGGTTGGATTTTGAGGTTATCTTGATTTGTAGATGCAGTCGTTTCTAGGGTATTACCCCAGAAGGATACTGAAGTATGGTAAAAATCATCATGGACTGCACCATGTCCTACAAGGTACGATTTTTCCTTTCAGATACATCAATCAATTATTGTGTATCAGGAAACGTCCATTATGAGAGAAAACTATTTGAGATGATCTAGAAACTTATTGCATAAGTATTCCCTTCATCGATCCAATCGAAGAATCTTAATATTTTACTAATTTGTTTCACTTCTGAATTCTTTGAACCTTTCAAATGATTCAGACTTATATTTCATTAAATACATATATTCAACTATTGAATGATCATCTTCTTTTCTTTTATTAGTTTGTTCAGTTTGCAACTAGTTTCCATATAAGTCAAGTATATAAAGTCCATTAAGTAATTTTTCAGTTCTAAATAAAATATTATTATTATAAATAGAACAGCTATTGTTCTTAAATATAATACCAAAACTTTCCTTGTCCAACAACGGTATAGAAATAATGTTTTTAATGAGAACTGGTTCGTAATAACTGTAATGAATGAGAAATTTATATATTAATTTTAAATATTTATTAAATTAAATAAATATTTTATTAATTTATTTATTGAGTTAAATAAATAAATTATGTGATTGTGTAGAGTAATTTAATTAAGTGCTATATATTAATTAAATGAATATTTAATATTTAATTTAATTGATGTGTAATGATTTTATGGTATGGTTCTAATTTAATTGAGATAATTAAATTAGATGAAGTTATGTGATAATTGTTGCATGAAATTATAATTAGCGAGTAATTATAATTGTTATGTGGCAATTTTTATGTGGATAATTGATGTTAGCTTTTGTTTAATTAAATTAAAAGGTTAGAATTTAATTAAATAAAGAATAACATTTAAACTATGTGTTAAAGGATTTATTAAAATAAAGAAAGAGTTTTAAAAACTATTTTGCCAAACAAAGCCCTTGCACATGTTTTAAATCTGTTTTGCCAAACGGGGCCTTAACTATTTAAAAAGCTAGTTTTGAAAATAAATTATTTTTACCAAACAAAGCCTTAAGGCTTTTGATTTTCAAATAATTGTAACTTATGTAATTATTGTAGAATTTATTATATGCATTAATAATTTGTAAGTTACATAATATGGATATATGTTATATGTATATTATATCTATTACTGTTATAATATACGTTAGTTTAGAAAAACAAAAGAGTTAGTCAGTGTTAGAAGATAGAACAAACATAAAAAGAAAATAAAGAAAAGAGAGAAGAAGAAGAAGAGAGAAGAAAAAGAAGAGGACGGAAATACTTGAGAGAATCCTTGCCATACCAACAAGAATCATCATCATCTTCTTCACTTCAATTAGCTTAAGGTTATAATCTTAATTTTCTTATTTTTTAAATATGTTTTATGTTCTTCATGAGTATAAGTTCTATGTGTATATAATCTAGCATGAAAGTTATATAAATATGATGTATATATATAATTTGCATTTATAAGGGTTTATATATGAATTGTATGATGATTGTAGTTGGTGAATTCATGTAAAAATGATGAACATGGTGAAATCATGTTCATCAAAAAATTATAGAGAATTTATTTTCTAAATGGCTCTTTTAAAATAATAATTTAAGTTTTATTTGTTAATTGTTGAACAAATTGATTATAGATTATGTTAATATGTTAAGAAGCGAATTCAATGTGATTTGAATTGTGTGTTTTGATTGAAAAATAAACTTACAGTGTTCAATTTTATCAAGAACACTTAAAAATCGCTTTTCTTCAAGAATCATGAAATTGAGAGTTTTAAATTATGTGTTTTGATGATTCAATGTGTTAAAACATGTTAGAAGCTTTAAATTATGTTTTTTATAAAATTTTATTTGAATTATGTTGGCTGAATTCAGAACTCGATGTAGAGAAATAAGTCAAATTGGTTTTTTCTCTGCACAGTTCGCGAGCCAGGAATTCGCCGCTGCAGGGGGCCCACCCCGGCCGGCCTATCAAGGCTAAAACCCCTGCCTCGGCGGGGGGGGGGGGGGGGGGGGGTTGCAGAAAAGGAATTTTTTAAAATTTTGTGTACTTTTGTTTAGATCATGAAAAGTTAACCTAATATGATAATGTGATAACATGTTAGGCATATATTAAAATGCTAAATGAATAGTAATGGATTATATTAATAAAGTATAATATGTAATTATAATTTGAATAATTATAATTAAAGTAAAGGTATAATTTAAATTATAATGAATATAGTTTGATTAATTTTAATCAAAGTAAATGTTTAACTTAAATTATAATTTGTTTAATTATAATTTAATTAATATAAGATGTAATTATAATTTTATTAATTATAATTAAAGTAAATATTTAACTTAAATTATAATTTAATAAGATGTAATTATAATTTGATTAATTATAATTAAATTATAATTTTTTTAATTATAATTTAATTAATGTGAGTACATAATTATTATTCGATTAATTATGTGAGTATATTATGTGAACATGTGATGTGATTAACTGTGTGATAATTAATTATTATTTTAATAATTAAAGAGGTATGAGTTAACCTAATGAGTTAACTAATTATGTGAATTAGTTATGTGATAACTAATTTAAGTTCTTATGGTTAAATATATATGTGTAGGATTTGTTAAAGAACGCGATAGTAATTGTAGCTTGCGCTTGAGGCAAGTCTTCTATCCCTAAACTTGTTAATTATATGCAAGTGTTTTAAATTCAAATATATATTGTAATCGAGATTTGTCCTTTTATTTCTGCAATGGACAAGTACTTATTTAAAGTTCATGAATTTATTAAAGTGACCTTGACTTAATTGTTCAAGTAAGGTCTATCTTATCTTTTGTATGCTTTAAGTTTAAATTCTAAAGCATAACTTATTTCATAATTCGTTATTATTGAATTATTCTTGATTGTTAGTCGATTCAACTACTCCTTAGTTGATGATAGTTGAAAACTCCAAATTCCTTTTAGCTATCCAAACCAAACTTTCTTTGGTGCGAACTTATATCAAATACTGAGATGAACAATCCTATTTATTAGGGGAGGTTATTATGTGAAAGCGTTAAATGTTTGTGCACAATACATAGTACGAAGGGTTGATCCCCTAAGTACGAGTTGAGAGTCCATAGTCTAAATGACTGCTAAAGGTTTTAAATATAAATGTTTATAACCTAGGACAAAGTTCAAGGTCTTATGACCCTCAGATGATTTCAATATTCGAAATTCTACATATTGATGAAAGAATTATTATTCAATTCTTTATTGTTGATGAAAGTAAAGTTATTCAAATCTTTTGAAGTTATTCATTTATGTCATATTATTGTTGTATTCCAAAGTGAGCTTTTGTTTGCTCACTCTTGCATATTTAATAATCTCTTGCAGCTAAAGTCGAGAATGTTGACGTACCATCGTCAACGAGTAAAGGGAAAGGCAAGATTAACAAGTGAAGACTTGTTATCTTTTGATTTTGATTGTAATAAGACTTGATGTTATGATATTTTATTTCTGCATTATTGTTTATGTTAATGTTAGATAAACCATGGGATATTTTGATTTAAGGTTGTAATCCTTTTTATAAGGAAGATTTTTATTTAATTATAAAGTTGTAATTATTTTGCATTCCTTATTATTGGATAGATGTATGTTTTATTTAGATAGTGAACACCAAATCGTGTGAAAACGAAGTACCCGAATTTGGGGGTGTCACAATAACAACTTATTAACTTAATAGACTTTCCCGTAGGCAATGCTAAAAAATAAATTCCTATGGTTAATGCAATAACCATTGCTGTAACGAATGTGATTTTTGTAAATAATTAAAAATATTTGTCGAATAAAATAAATATTTTAGTTAGATTATTTATTAAATAAAATAAATAATTGATGAAAATTATTATGAAATAATTAATTAGATTTATGTTAAATAATTTGGTAATTTATGCGTATTTTATTACGATATTGTGATGGTAATATTCTAATTTAACTAAATAATTAAATTAGAGGATTAAGGATTTGTTAAATAAAGTTATAATTATAATGGTTGAATATAAATTATAATTATATTGATGAGGCTTGATTTGATTTATTAATAAATTAAGTTTAATTTAATTTAAAATATTAGAATATTTTTTAAAAGGTGTGACAAATGTATCATATTATAAGAGGAATATTAAAATAAATGGAAAGGAGTTTATTTGGGTTCTAGCCAAACATGACCTTGTGACCCTTTGTATTTGTAACAACTGAGTTTTTTAGTTTTTTTAACTGATTAAGCTAAATAAAATTTACGTTAAGTGTGATCATCGGTTTAGAAAGGCTCATTTGTAAAGAACAGAGGGGTTAGAGAGAGTTTGGGAGAGAGATTCTCTATGAAAATATTGAGGGCTAAAGTTTGAGAATCAAAGAAGGATAATCAAAGTTCTCCTAATCATCTAGTCAATCTAAAGAAGAAAGCAAATGTAATAATCTAGTTGTAAATTCTATTTTGTGTTTTCTTGAAATACTTCTCTTTAATGGATTTTTGGTAGATAATTTGTTGAGATATGGTTTATATATGTTTATGGGTATGTGTAATTTGTTTTATATCATCTAAAAGTGGTTTTGATGTAATCAAATTCATGAAAACATATTTAATAATGAGAAATTTGAGTTTTGTTGATATATATATATATATATATATATATATATGTTTTGGTCCATTTTAAGGTAGGAATTCATGTTGTAGACTGTAAATTGATGATGGATGTTGTTAATACTTTGAGAAACAAAAACAATGTAAGTTGAATGAATCAAATTGGTTAAAAATGAATTTGTGGTGTTTAATTTCGCTATGTATGTTAAATATAAAAATTAGAGCATGAACTTTGATTTTTAAGTCATTAGATTGGTTGTTAGAACTGTTTGTGTTGTTCAAATCATGTTTATGTTGTTCAAATCTGCTTAAAACTAATTATAACATGTCTCCTTTATGGTGCTTGAGATAATTTGTCACTAAAACAGACGGGTAAAAACATGTCTACTTTAGAGTCAGAATCAATCTTTTATTAAATCGATCTTTTATCTCATATATACTCATTAATTACATATACACATAATCTCATAGCACATAAACTAGGTCATTATATCGACCTTTAATCAAATAACATCTTATTGCACATAATAATTAAAAAAAATTCCTTTTATTAATTATTTATTTAAAATCATACTTATAAGGATAAATAATTTCTCGGGTCGTCATAGACGAGCATCGGTTTACAGGTATGATAGCAGCACTTAGAAGGTTGATGTAACACCCCCTTTCCGAAATAGAAAGAGAGGTTACTCAAAACACAACAAAACTGATAAATTTATAGCAAGACTCTAAGCCACAAAAGAATATTCTCTAAAACCAATAAATATCAAAAAAGGTCAAACCAGAATAAATGCCAAATTGGCTCAAACCATAATCTGAATAGTTATTACAACTCCAAATAAACTATTTCACAACCTAAATAAAATATCTAAATCATTGGATCGAATGGAGCTCTCATCACACTTGTCCTTAATCCCCCTGATTACCTGCCGGAAGAAAAACACAGCATGAGCCAAATGCCCAGTACGGATATAAAATACAAAATAAAGAACTGAGATAACTAACTCAATAAATGGACTGAACTGTAATGAATAAAATTAATACAACAAAATAATAGGTTGAATCAAATGGCTGGGTGGTATTTCATACCGAGCTCAAAAGTATACCTCGCCATATAGGCAAGTCAAATAATGTCACACAGGCAATCACACATCGGACTGCGCAATCCAGATGCATGCAAAATCAGAAAGCGTGTTTGGCATAAATATCGCCACTCTGCAGAATAGAACAAAACAAAAAACTAGGGTCGACCCATATGCCTCCCACAACAAAACACCAAATGGCCAACTCACACCGAAGCACAAAACGGAGACGTCGTGGACTGATCATGTAACGACCAGGAATTTTAAGCTTCTTATTAATTTTATCTGTGATTTAAAATTTTTGAGAGTTAATTTTTCAAACTTATTTAAACCTTATGTGGTTATGTGCTTATGTGAATTTAACCTATGCAAATAAATGCTAGGATTTTTATTAAAGGGAATCACTAATGGTTATTTAAATTAGTAGATTAACCCTGAGACTTTTATATCAGAATATTGATAAAAGTGTTAGTAAATTATATATTCAAATTTCTTGAATATAGTGTAGAGAGTTAATCGTGATTAATTATTTATATTTGAGTAATTAATTGATAACGTATGAAATTATTATTGTTGTTGATTTATAATTATTATGAATAAATAATAATTAATAAGTAAGATATTAATAAATATAATAATATTATATTTAATTGATTTATTATTTTATACAAGCATGTGATACGTAAACCTATAATATATGGTGGATTACCCTTATATTATATAATGCAAGGTGGCATGTCAATATGACTATACGTTATATATATTGACTATATGGTAAGAGTAATTTCATTATATGAATGACATAATAGTATGACTTATGTAACATAATATGTGTGGGTAGAATTTTAATGAACACCCTATTACTTTATATTATATCAATAACATTATTAATTGATAAATGATTTCAATAAGTTATTATAATTATTATAATAACAGTTATTATTATAATAATACCCAATTACCTTATATTTGGTGTTAATAGATAATGTACATGGAATATATGCATATACCTTACTTGATGCATCATATTATTAATTGCTCATTGAAATTGTGACTTTAATTTAATTATAGCCTAAGTATTTACATGAAATAAAATGTGTATACATGATATAGCCTAAGTAAGCATGGTATATATAGAATAATAATGTAGTATATTGCATCCAAGTTGCTTCCATTTGCTGAGAATTGGTTGTCCCATATTATGTGCCCAATTGCTCTCTTATTTCTCATACACGTGAACCCACATGCTATGCTACTCTATCTTCTTCTTCTCAAATTCATCCAAGCTAGCCATAATCATTATAAGGGGAGTGGGATTTATGATGAGTTCCACCCACTCTCACCAACTCTCACCAACTTCTTCTTATCCATTATGTAATCTAGCAATCCTTTGTTTTGATTTGGTGAACAAAGCTTGGAACCGGGTAAGAAATTGGCTATATAAGAACTCTTCCCTTCTCCTTCATTCATTTGCTGAGATTTTCATATTATTGGGAGAGTATGATAGCAGCATTGTAAGGATCATTATAGCAGTAAACTCAATTTAAGCAATTACAGAGGTATACTCCCATTCTTTGTTCAAAGTCTGTAAAATTCTAATTCTTTGATTCTTGAATTGAGCATGCTTTGATTGATTTGAGTATGCTTAGTAGATGCTATGATAGTTTACTACCATGTTAGAAATGTATTGCATGGTGGCTGGGATAAATTTCGTTGGAAAATTTGAGTTGGGTTTACAGTCTGCCGAAAACTGCACTGCCTCAGGCCTGGCCGCCAGCCTGCGCAGCTGCGCCAGTGTTGCACTGGCCAGCGGCGCAGCTGCGCCAGTGCCTGTCTGCAGTTTTGCTTTCTGTTTTGCTTTCTGCTCATGCTAACTTATGGTACTAGTTTGGATTAAGCATACTAGCATGAGTGATATATATATATATGGATGTATTGAGGCAATGTAAGCATGTTTCACTAATAGTTGCACAAGTAATTATAGTTTGAAATAAACTTAGCGTTTCATAAACTAACTTCGAATATGGAAACAAACTCAATATGTATACTTGCCATGATAGTATTCTGACCTTGCAAGCATGATAGTATGACTTAGAATTGTATGGGAGGCATGTTGACTTTGGTATACGGGTTTCATAATAGAATATGAGCATGTGAACCCCACTATTGAACATTTCTAGCGAAACATATAAGTTTCAAAGGTGAACTTTAACATGTAGATATTGTGTATGCATTCTAATTTAACGAGCATGTTAGTATGACCTAGATAGGCATGAAGAACATGATAATTGGTATATACATGTTTAAAAATGTGCACGGTCATGTTAGACCTCATTAGGGAAAACTTACTAACGAAACGTGAGCATTGAACATGGACTTGGCATGTTACATTGAGATATAAATTCTGATTTTATGAACCTGACCGTATGGTCTATATATGTACGTTTAAAGTGTTGAACACACTAGCATGCACGATTGCAAGATTTCAACTATTTCAAAAGAGAACTTAAAATTTGAAAGTTAAATACCATGTGAGTCATGTTGTGTGCATGGAAGGATGTTTATTAGGATGTCATTATGCCTATAGACATATTAACATGAACCGCACTTAGTTAAACACAGATTTCAACTATGCACGCATACTCATAGAAAGTGGATTCTTAAGGCATGAGTTATGACGATTAAAGTGTACACTTGTAGTATACGCACAAGCATAACTACTTAAGTATTGTTTGACCTTGTTATGTAATAACATGACTTTAGTAACCAATCTTGAAGCATGAACTTATATTGTTTAAAGTATGTGAATATCCGACATACAAACATGTGGTCTTGAAGTGGACATAGAATGAATATATTAGCTTTCGAACTTGAGTTAGATAAACTTGATAAACATGTGTGTTGATTTATATCAGTAACTTAAAGTACTATGTGTTTCAAGCCTATGTTGATGCTTATGAACTAGACAATCTAAAATTATTAAATCTAAGACAGGATTAGATTGACTTACGCGAACTATGTGATAGAATTATATAATGACTAGAGTCTTGTATGTGTGAACTTATATTAGTTTATATATACTAATTGGAGAGGCCGACTTGTTAATGCTAGGTCATTCCAACGCAGTTTTATTAAAGCTAGAATTTATTTGTAGCTGAGCAAACAGGCAAGTTTTCGAACTTCACTCTTTGATTGTGCAAGTTCTTTTGAACCCGTTATTGTATTATTTGCAAGTTCCCTGACTTACACTTATTATTTGTGCAAGTTCCCTATCTTACTCAAATTTATATTGAGCAAGGTATTATTATATTGCAAATTTCCTAACTTCAGTTGATTGTTATATTGAATGCAAGTATCCTAAATTCTTGCACTACTTTATTCAATGAATCGAGTAAGCGAGATTCTAAACTTCACCTTATTTGTGCAAGTTCCTATCCTTCTCATGTTGTTTTGAGCAGGTTATTATTGTATTGTGAAAGTTCCCCGAACTTCACATTTTGAGTATTGTGAAAGTTCTCCGAACTTCACATTTTGAGTATTGTGAAAGTTCTCCGAACTTCACATTTTGAGTATTGTGAAAGTTTCCCGAACTTCACACTTTGGTTATTGTGAAAGTTCCCCGAACTTCACACTTTGGTTATTTTGCAAATTCCCGAACTTCATTTCTTTATTATGCAAGTTCTCTAAACTTATACAAACTCTTATATTGTGCAAGTATCTTATCTTTGTGTTTACTTTACTCAAAGAACGTTGTAAGAAAATGTCCTAACCTATGCATTTACTTTATGCAAGGGATCTATTATGGTGAAATTCCCCGAATTTCACTCTTTGATGTTGTAAGTGTCTAAGCCTATGCATTTATTTTATGCAAGGAATCTATTATCGTGCAAGTTCCCCGAACTTCACACGTTGAATATTTTGCAAGTTCCCCGAACTTCACACATTGAGTATTGTGCAAGTTCCTCGAACTTACACAAATTCCTATATTGTGCAAATTCTAAACTTCACTTTGTGCAAGTTCTCTATCCTTCTCATATTGTATTGAGTAGGTTATTGTTGAATCGAAAGTTGTTTACTTAATTGCTTGAACTTTATTTCCAAGCATGTTATTTAGTGGTTTAATTACTTATCAATTATTCCACATCGATATTATTGATGTCCGCACCTAGTGCATTTGAGCTCGTACAGTCTTGGACTTGTACATTATTCAAGGTTCTAAATTTCTTGAACCATGTCAGTAAGAGTCTGAACCTTTGCTCGGTCAGACTAGTGTATGAAGTTTTTTTTGAAGCTATCCAAATCAATTGATGGTAAGGATTCTTAGACGGAACAGAACACCCCTCATATATAGGAGTGTGCCCAGGTATCTAATATATATGATACGAGTAAGCATATTTAAGTGTTATGCATATTCACGTTGTGCCCGAGGCTGATCTCCTCGAGGTACTAAGTTTCTGTAGCCAGAAGCCAGTAATTCTAAAAAGGGTCAATTAGCTATTGAACCCATTGGAAAGTTATAGTTCAGAGTCTACTCGACTATCAGTCATTCTAAAGACAATTATTATCTTTGCTTTTAATATTCATATTGTTAAATTGTTCAGATGTTCATAGTGTTGAATCATGCAGGTTGTTGAACCTTACAAATATTCATATTATTGAATCATTCTATTATTCGTACTGATTCGTTCAGATATTCATATTGTTGAATCGTTCAGATATTCATATTATTGAATCGTTTTAATATTCATATTGTTGAATCTTTAAGATATTCATTTTGTTGAAATCGTTGTCAGATATTTTTCCATTCATCATGATATATCCTTTATTATTGTATCTAAACTTGCTGAGCAAACTTGTTGCTCATTCTTGCTATATCATGACTTATATTGCAGTTAAGCCCAAGCCCTCAGGGAAGAACAAGGGTAAAGGAAAGATTTAGGATGGTTTGCAAGGAGCAGACTTTATCTTTATGTCTAGTTTAATTACTGTTAATGTAATATGAACCCTAATATTTATTCTAGGGTATGTTTGTATTGATGTATTAAGGTTATCGAATCTTGGGACTAGTAACACCTTTTGAATGAACGACGTACGTTTATTATATTCCGCATTTTTAGTTATTGTATGTTGTTAGAGGTGGATGTTAGTATTATATTGTGGCGACCGGACCAGGGTCAGAGGACCCGGATTCGGGGGTGTCACAGATCACACCGCCACAGAAGGTGTCATGCCTCTCGTGCCAAGACAACATGCTTGTGGTACCCCCACAGGTGGTTATAGCTCAGGTATACCCTACGGTATATTCTAATAAAATATCATGTCACAACACATGCGACGTAATATCAACACAAAAGGGTTCTAAC
The DNA here is from genome assembly GCA_020205555.1 of Panax stipuleanatus. Taxonomy (NCBI): domain Eukaryota; kingdom Viridiplantae; phylum Streptophyta; class Magnoliopsida; order Apiales; family Araliaceae; genus Panax; species Panax stipuleanatus. The sequence continues at coordinate 34,309,548 of CM035122.1, read as the reverse complement.
GTGTACATGTTAAATCAAACGAATCAACACGAGTCTCCAAAAATATTAACATGTACTTTTTTAAAAATATCAAAATAAATACTAAAGATGATATACTAAATCAAAGAGCACAAGCATGAGTTCTAAGGATCAATATCAAAACGAAACTATCATTTGAATTTGAGAACGAAAAATCATGCGAAACAATAATAATTTCGAAACGAGAAACAAAACGAACAAATTAAATTTAATAAGAGAATCGCTGAAGGAGTACGGAATCTGTACCTGGATTAAGCAATGTAATACCCAAAATTATTATCCCAATATAGTTCGTTAAACTCCTTTCGTCCGAATTAATTACACAATTTAACAAAATATAAATTAATAACCCATACATTAAATTACTAATTTCTTCTTTTCCTTTTTTTTTACAAGACCCATATAATTATTAGAATAATATTTTATTGTTTTTTCCCCTTATGTATGGTATATTAACACCACCCTTTATTCTGGTAAGTATAAACATGAAGCTTATATCATGAGGCATCATATAATTACAAAAGCTTATATAATGGATAGATTATATGTGATGACAAGAATATAATAAGCTTGAAACTTTTAAGAGTCCACACCCAATTTGCTATAAGTAATTCATTTATTATTAATTATATATGTATGCCAGTTAAGGTCTACTAGTCTATCAGCATATTATTATACCTACACATTAGATTACATACTAGCATGGAGTACAAACAATAACTAAAACTTATTCCCTCAACACCCCACATCCGTTCTAAACAAAATTGATATATATGTATATATATAACAACCTCTATTCCAAATAAACTTTTCAAATTCTTAATATATATACTCATGTTCAGTACCCCCTTTATTAGTTCGTCAATATTAATAACTTATAAGAACTCCTTTTTCTTACAAATACATAGATTTACATGAATACATGATATAGAAACCAACAGATTATTAATGTTTACCTCTAATCTGCTACAGGAACTAACTTGTCAATTCCCTTTTCTTTTCTTTTTTTCTTGCTGTCGCCGTTCCTACTTTGATCTCTTCCCTCAATTAGTTGTATCATATATAATGAAGGAATTAGGTTTGCTTATTATATATATATTATTGTCTTTCCAAATTTTAATAATATTTTAATATTACCCAAATATAAATTAGACCCAATTAGTTTTAAGGCCCAGTTAGTTTATTCATCATTTATTAATATTTATTAGCCCACATAAGTCAAATGATTAGTTTGGCCCAAATAAAAAAAACATAGTCCAATTAATATGTTTTAAAACAAAATAATCAAGTGTTATTTATTTATTTATTTTCCGGGTATTACATCACATACCCCTTAAAAAAAATTCCGTCCCCGAAATCAAAAGAAAAGAACGAACCTAATTATCAAAAAGATGTGGATACTCCGCTCGAAAAGATTCCTCCATCTCCTATGTAGCTTCTCGCTCCGAATAGTTTTTCCCACAAAACCTTAACAAACGGAATTGTCTTCTTCTCATAACCCGCTCTTGACGATCCAAAATTGCCTCGGCTTTCTCCTCACGAGTAAGATCCTCCCGAATCTTATCGAACGGATATTGCACCACGTGCAACAAATGATAATTGATAACTTCTCAACACTGACACATGGAACACATTGTGCACATGAGCTAGCTGTGGAGGCAAAGCTAACCGATATTTAACCTCACCAACCCTTTCCAAAATCTCAAATGGGTTAATATAACGCGGACTAAGTTTACCTTTCAGACCAAATCGTCGAATACCCTTCCAAGGAGAAACTTTTAGAAACACATGATCACCAGGTTCAAACTCTAAAGTCCTCCTATGCTTATCAGCAAAACTCTTCTGCCGTAACGGAGCCAACTTTAATTTCTCCTTAGCCACCGCTACCTTCTCCGTAGTGATTTGAACTAACTAAGGCCGTTCTATGACCCTCTCACCAACCTCATTCCCAACAAGTTGGTGCTCGACACTTCCTACCATATAACGCCTCAAACAGAGCTATCCCAATACTTGCATGCCAATTGTTGTTATAACCAAACTCAACTAGGCTCAAGTAATCATCCCAATTACCAGACCACTCAAATGCAAGAGCTCAACATGTCCTCCAACGTTTGAATAGTCCGCTCAGGCTGCCCATCGGTCTGCGAATGGAAAGAAGTACTAAAGTTGAGTCGAGTACCCTAAGCTCGTTGAAACCCTTTCCAAAATCGTGAAGTGAACCGTGGGTCCTGATCTGAAATAATAGACACCGGAGTATTATGAAGTCTAACAATCTCCTGCTGAAAGATTTGTGCCAACCTATCCACCGAGTAGCCCTCATGGATAGCCAAAAAATGTGCCGATTTGGTCAACCGATCCACCACAAACCCAAATAGCATCATTATTCCTGAAAGTCTTCGGCAAACCAGTCACAAAATCCATCGTGATATCCTCCCACTTCCACACTGGAATGTCTTACTATTGCAACAAGCCACTAGCTCGTTGATGTTCTATCTTCACTTGTTAACATGTGAGGCACTTCCTAACATATTCATCCACGTCTCGTTTCATCCTATTCTACCAAAATTCTTTTTCAAATCCCTGTACATCTTTGTAGAACCATGATAAATAAAAAAAATGGCAAACTATAAGCCTCCGCTAACACAGAATCCCGAATGATTGGATCTGACGATACACACAACTGATCACCCAACCAAATCACACAATGGTCATCAATACAAAACTCGGGCTGCTTACCCTCCTTCAGATTATGCGCCATTCTCCACAGTTCCCCATCTTCCTTTTGAGCTTCTTTAACCCGCTAGATAAGAGAGGGCTCCACTCTCATACCTGCCAAATGCCCATCTGAACCTTGCACATACAACTCTAAATCTAGCCGTTCCATATTCGAAATAAGCTGAGGTTGTGTAATAAGGATGCTACACTCCTTGAACTTTTTCGGCTAAGAGCATTTGCAACCACATTAGCCTTACCCGGGTGATACTGAATCCTCGCATCATAATCTTTTAGAAGCTCCAACCAATGCCTCTGCCTCATGTTAAGCTCCTTTTGACTGAAAATATATTTAAGACTTTTGTGATCGGTGAAGATATCACAAGTCTCTCCATATAAATAGTGCCTCCAAATATTTAGAGCAAAGATCACCGCTGCCAACTCCAAATCATGAGTGGGGTAGTTCATCTCGTAAGGTTTAAGCTACCTAGAAGAATAAGCAATCACCCTACCGTTTTGCATCAAAACACACCCCATGCCCTTCTTAGAAGCATCACTATAAATCTGGTATCTTTCTGTCCCCGACGATAATGTAAGTATAGGAGCTGTCACCAGTCGTGTCTTCAACTCTTTAAAACTCTTCTCACGCTCCTCATTCCACACAAACATCGCGCCCCTTCTCATCAACTGAGTCAATGGTAAGGCAAGAAAAGAAAATTCATCCACAAACCATCTGTAATACCCTGCCAAACCCAAGAAACTCCTAATTTTTATCACTGTAGTAGGTCTCGACCATTTAGTGATAGCCTCAACTTTTGCAGGATCCACCTTAATGCCTTCAGCAGAAACAACATGGCCCAAATATGCAACTTGCTCCAACCAAAACTCACATTTAGAGAATTTAGCATACAATTTCTCTTTCTGCAAAATTCCCAACACTGTTCGAAGATGCTCCTCATGCTCCTCCCTAGACTTGGAGTAAACCAAAATGTCATCAATAAAGACAATAACATATTGGTCCAAGTACTCCTTAAACACCCGATTCATCAAATCTATAAACACCATCGGAGCGTTAGTCAACCCAAATGGCATCACCAGAAACTCATAATGCCCATATCGAGTACGAAAAGCTGTCTTAGAGATATCCTCATCTCTCACCCTCAACTGATGATAGCCTGACCTCAAGTCTATCTTTACAAAAATACTTCGCCCCCTAAAGTTGGTCAAACAAGTCTTCAATCCTCGGTAATGGATACTGATTCTTGATAGTAATCTTGTTCAACTCCCTGTAGTCTATGAACAACCTCATAGACCCATCTTTCTTCTTAGCAAAATAAAACCGGAGCACCCCACGACGAAACACTCAGTCGAATCACACCACGATCTAACAATTCCTGTAACTGCTCCTTCAACTCCTGCAACTCCAATGGTGCCATCTGATACGACGCCTTAGAAATAGGACCCGCACCAGGAACAAGGTCAAATAGTAAGCTCAACTTCCCGCTGTGGTGGTAACCCTGACAACTCCTTAGGAAACACATCGGGAAAATCACAACCAACCGAAATATCCTCAATACGAGACTCACCCTCAGAGGTATCCTTCACAACTACCAAATACCCCTCACAACCCTTTGCCACTAACTTCCCAGCCTTCAAATCTGAAATCAACTTCACCACTCTACTCGGCTATGAACCCTGAAACACAAATTCTGGAGACTTCACATCTCCAAATATAACATTCCTTGCTTGACAGTCGATATTGGCCTGGTGCTTATCCAACTAGTCCATCCTGAGAATAACATCAAAATCGTGCATACACATTGGAAGAAGATTTGCCCTACGAATCTTATCCCCAAAACTGATCGGACACCCTCGATATAAATAAAAAATAATAACAGAAGTCCCCATCGGGATAGCAATATACATAACAGAATCTAAGTACTAAGATGGCACCCCCAGGTGCCGAACAAAAGAATAAGCAACAACAGAATGAGTAGAACCAGTATCAAACAAAATAAAACCCTCACGACTACCAACTAAAGGAATACTAGAAACAGTACATGGCACACCTGCGGCATGGTTATGTATTAAGGCAAACCCCCGACTACATTGACGATGACCTCCATTGCCACCATTATCACCGCCTTCACTGTTACCATGTGGACTGCTACAATCTCTAGCAATATGGCACATCTGTCCACACAAAAAGTATGCACCGATAACTCTATGACACTGTCTCCCCCGGATGATGACCACGACAAGTAGCACAATGAGCTATCGAAAAAAGATTAGGGTTACTCCCACCAACTTGTCTCGAATAACGACCCTGATTCTGCCATAGCTGACGATTATGCCACTGCTGGTGATTCTGATCTTATTGAGGTAGCTGAAGATGAAGATTATGACCTTACTGAGGCATCTGTTGATAACCTCTATTCCGATTCTATCTATGTCATTCCCACCATTATCACTCCCTCTAGCTTATAAGTAGTCAACAACACCTTTTGGTTCTTCGAGGGCCCCAACAAATCAAAGATATTATCTAAATGAGCAATTCAATTCTCTACGTCAATTGGACAAAAACCAGAACTAAATGAATTGGGTTTTTGTTTTTGAAACCTTCTAACCACACGTACATCAAAACCACATGCTGATCAACATCATCTACATTCCATTACTCTCCGTTTGCGTGTGGAACATTATTTCTCTGGTTTCACTGATCAAGAATATATGGCAGTTGTTGCATCGCCTGTACGACTTGTGCCACCAATTATGGCAAAGCCTGATTAACTGCCTAATTCACCAAGGTAGTCAACGTAGAATTATTCTGGTTGTTAGGCTACGTATTGGGCTACTCCTCGCACCTTCCCCCATTGTTGCCTCCAAGCAACTCTAGCGAATTACGAACCATTTAACAAAGAAATCAACGAATAGATAGCAAAACAGATTAGAGACAGATTGAATATAGCTGAACAGAAAATTAAACGAATAAAATCCTAACCCAGAAATCTACGCATAACTCATAGGTCAAACCTAAATAGGTTTTCTACAAGAAAGAACCTAAGCTTTGATACCAACTCTGTAACACCCCCTTTTCGAAATAGAAAGAGAGGTTACTCAAAACACAACAAAACTGATGAATTTATAGCAAGACTCTAAGCCACAAAAGAATATTATCTAAAACCAATAAATATCAAAAAGGTCAAACCAGAATAAATGTCAAACTGGCCCAAACCATAATCTGAAATAGTTATTACAACTCCAAATAAACTATTTCATAACCTAAACAAAACATCTAAATCATTGGATCGAATGGCATCACACTTGCCCTTGATCACCCTGATTACCTGCTGGAAGAAAAACACAACATGAGCCAAATGCCCAGTACGGATGTAGAATACAAAATAAAGAACTGAGATAACTAACTCAATAAATGGACTAAACTGTAACGAACAAAATTAATACAACAAAATAATTGGCTGAATCAAATGGCTGGGTGTTATTTCTTACGAGCTCAAAAGTATACCTCGCCACATAGGCAAGTCAAATAATGCCACACAGGTAATCAAAATAATGCCACACAGGCAATCACACATCGGACTGCGCAATCCAGATGCATGCAAAATTGAAAGGCGTGTTTGGCACAAACATCGCCACTTCGTAAAACAGAACAGAACATAAAACTAGGGTCGACCCATACGCCCCCACAACAAAACACCAAATGGCCAACTCCCACCGGAGCAAAAAACGAAGACGCCGTGGACTGATCACACCGCCACAGAAGGTGTCATCCCTCTCGTGCCAAGACAACATGCCTGTGGTACCCCCACAGGTGGTTATAACTTAGGTATACCCTACAGTATATTCTAATAAAATATCATGTCACAACACATGCGACGTAATATCAACACAATAGGGTTCTAACGTGTACATGTTAAATCAAACGAAACAACATGAGTCTCCAAAAATATTAACATGTACTTTTCTACAAATATCAAAATAAATACTAAAGATGATATACTAAATCAAAAAGTACAAGCACGAGTTCTAAGGATCAATATCAAAATCACTTGAATTTGAGAAAGAAAAATCATGCGAAACAATAATAATTTCGAAACGAGAAATAAAACGAACAAATTAAATTTAATAAGAGAATCGCTAAAGGAGTACGAAATTCGTACCTGAATTAAGCAATGTAATACCCATAATTATTATCCCAATATAGTTCATTAAACTCCTTTCGTCCGAACTAATTACACAATTTAACAAAATATAAATTAATAACCCATACATTAAATTACTAATTTCTTCTTTTTCTTTTTTTTACAAGACCCATATTATTATTATAATATTGTTTTTCCCCTTATGTACGGTATATTAACACCACCCTTTATTCTGGTAAGTATAAACATGAAGCTTATATCATGAGGCATCATATAATTACAAAAGCTTATTTAATGGATAGATTATATGTGATGACGAGAATATAATAAGCCTGAAACTTTTAAGAGTTCACACCCAATTTGCTATAAGTAATTTATTTATTATTAATTATATATGTATGCCAGTTAAGGTCTACTAGTCTATCATCATTTTATTATACCTACACATTAGATTACATACTAGCATGGAGTACAAACAATAACTAAAACTTTTTCCCTCAACACCCCACATCCGTTCTAAACAAAATTGATTTATATATATATATATATATATATATATATATATATATAACAACCTCCGTTCCAAATAAACTTTTCCAATTCTTAATATATACATATGTTCATGTTCAATACCCCCTTTATTAGTTCATCAATATTAAAAACTTATAAGAACTCCTTTTTTTATAAATACATAGATTTACATGAATACATGATATAGAAACCAACAGATTATTAATGTTTACCTCTAATCTGCTACAGGAACTAACTTGTCAATTCCCTTTTCTTTTCTTTTTTTTTTCTTGCTGCCACCGCTCCTACTTTGATCTCTTCCCTCAATTAGTTGTATCATATATAATGAAGGAATTAGGTTTTCTTAATATATACATATTATTGTCTTTCCAAATTTTAATAAGATTTTAAAATTCCCCAAATATAAATTAGACCCAATTAGTTTTAAGGCCCAATTAGTTTATTCATCATATATTAATATTTATTAGCCCACATAAGTCAAATGATTAGTTTGGCCCAAATAAAAAAAATATAGTCCAATTAATATGTTTTAAAATAAAATAATCAAGTGTTATTTATTTATTTATTTTTCGGGTATTACATCACCTACCCCTTAAAAAGGATTCCGTCCCCGAAATTAAAAGAAAAGAACGAACCTAATTATCAAAAAGATGTGGATACTCCGCTCGAAAAGATTCCTCCATCTCCTATGTAGCTTCTCGCTCCGAATAGTTTTTCCCACAAAACCTTAACAAACGGAATTTTCTTCTTCTCATAACCCGCTCTTGACGATCCAAAATTTCCTCGGCTTTCTCCTCACGAGTAAGATCCTCCCGAATCTTATCGATCGGATATTGCACCACGTGCAACAGATGATAATTAATAACTTCTCAACACTGACACATTGAACACATTGTGCACATGAGCTAGCTGTGGAGGCAAAGCTAACCGATATTTAACCTCACCAACTCTTTCCAAAATCTCAAATAGGTTAATATAACGCGGACTAAGTTTACCTTTCAGACCAAATCGTCGAATACCCTTCCAAGGAGAAACTTTTAGAAACACATGCTCACCAGTTTCAAACTCTAAAGTCCTCCTATGCTTATCAGCATAACTCTTCTGCCGTGACGGAGCCGACTTCAATTTCTCCTTAGCCACCGCTACCTTCTCCTTAGTGATTTAAACTAACTCAGGCCATTCTATGACCCTCTCACCAACCTCATTCCAACAATTTGGTGCTCGACACTTCCTACCATAGAACGCCTTAAACGGAGCTATCCCAATACTTGTATGCCAACTATTGTTATAGGCAAACTCAACTAGGCTCAAATAATCATCCCAATTACCTGACCACTAAAATGCAAGAGCTCAACATGTCCTCCAACGTTTGAATAGTCCGCTCAGACTTCCCATCGGTCTACGGATGGAAAGAAGTACTAAAGTTGAGCCGAGTACCCCAAGCTCGTTGAAACCCTTTCCAAAATCGTGAAGTGAACCGTGGGTCCTGATCTGAAATAATAGACACCGGAGTACTATGAAGTCTAACAATCTCCTGCTAAAAGATTTGTGCCAACCTATCCACCGAGTAGCCCTCATGGATAGCCAAGAAATGTGCCGATTTGGTCAACCAATCCACCACAAACCCAAATAGCATCATTATTCCTGAAAGTCTTCGGCAAACCAGTCACAAAATTCATCGTGATATCCTCCCACTTCCACACTGGAATGTCTAACTATTGCAACAAACCACTAGCTCGTTGATGTTCTATATTCATTTGTTGACATGTGAGGCACTTCCCAACATATTCATCCACATCTCGTTTCATCCCATTCTACCAAAATTCTTTTTCAAATCCCTGTACATCTTTGTAGAACCATGATAAATAAAAAAAATGGCGAACTATGAGCCTTTGCCAACACAGCCTCCCGAATGATTGGATCCGAAGATACACACAACTGATCACCCAACCAAATCACACAATGGTCATCAATACAAAACTCGGGCTGCTTACCCTTCTTCAGATTATGCGCCATTCTCCACAGTTCCCCATCTTCCTTTTGAGCTTCTTTAACCCGCTAGATAAGAGAGGGCTCCACTCTCATACCTGCCAAAAGCCCATCTGAACGTTGCACATACAACTATAAATCTAGCCGTTCCATATTCGAAATAAGCTGAGGTTGTGTAATAAGGATGCTACACTCCTTGAACTTTTTCGGCTAAGAGCATTTGCAACCACATTAGCCTTACCCGGGTGATACTGAATCCTCGCATCATAATCTTTTAGAAGCTCCAACCAATGCCTCTGCCTCATGTTAAGCTCCTTTTGACTGAAAATATATTTAAGACTTTTGTGATCGGTGAAGATATCACAAGTCTCTCCATATAAATAGTGCCTCCAAATATTTAAAGCAAAGATCACCACTGCCAACTCCAAATCATGAGTGGGGTAGTTCATCTCGTAAGGTTTAAGCTACCTAGAAAAATAAGCAATCACCCTACCGTTTTGCATCAAAACACACCCCATGCCCTTCTTAGAAGCATCACTATAAATCTGGTATCTTTCTGTCCCCGACGATAATGTAAGTATAGGAGCTGTCACCAGTCGTGTCTTCAACTCTTTAAAACTCTTCTCACGCTCCTCATTCCACACAAACTTCGCGCCCCTTCTCATCAACTGAGTCAATGGTAAGGCAAGAAAAGAAAATTCATCCACAAACCATCTGTAATACCCTACCAAACCCAAGAAACTCCTAATTTCTATCACTGTAGTAGGTCTCGACCCTTTTGTGATAGCCTCAAACTTTGCAGGATCCACCTTAATGCCTTCAACAGAAATAACATGGCGCAAAAATGTAACTTGCTCCAACCAAAACTCTCATTTAGAGAATTTAGTATACAATTTCTCTTTCTGCAAAATTCCCAACACTGTTCAAAGATGCTCCTCATACTCCTCCCTAGACTTGGAGTAAACCAAAATGTCATCAATAAAGACAATAACATATTGGTCCAAGTACTCCTTGAACACCCGATTCATCAAATCCATAAACATCGCCGGAGCGTTAGTCAACCCGAATGGCATCACCAGAAACTCATAATGCCCATATCGAGTACGAAAAGCTGTCTTAGAGATATTCTCATCTCTCACCCTCAAATGATGATAGCCTGACCTCAAGTCTATCTTTACAAAAATACTTCGCCCCCTGAAGTTGGTCAAACAAGTCTTCAATCCTCGGTAATGGATACTGATTCCTGATAGTAATCTTGTTCAACTCCCTGTAGTCTATGCACAACCTCATAGACCCATCTTTCTTCTTCGCAAATAAAACCGGAGCACCCTACGGCGAAACACTCAGTCGAATCACACCACGATCTAACAGTTTCTGTAACTGCTCTTTCAACTCCTCCAACTCCAATGGTGCCATCCGATACGGCGCCTTAGAAATAGGACCCGCACCAGGAACAAGGTCAATAGTAAGCTCAACTTCCTGCTGTGGTGGTAACCCTGACAACTCCTCAGGAAACACATCGAGAAAATCACAACCAACCAAAATATCCTCAATACGAGACTCACCCTCAGAGGTATCCTTCACAACTGCCAAATACCCCTCACAACCCTTTGCCACTAGCTTCCCAGCCTTCAAAGCTGAAATCAACTTCACCACTCTACTCGGCTGTGAACCCTGAAACACGAATTCTGGAGACTTCACATCTCCAAATATAATATTCCTTGTTTGAAAGTCGATATTGTCCTGGTGCTTATCCAACCAGTCCATCTCGAGAATAACATCAAAATCGTGTATACACATTGGAAGAAGATTTGACCTACGAATCTTATCCCCAAAATTGATCGGACACCCTCGATATAAATCAAAAATAATAACAGAAGTCCCCATCAGGATAGCAATATACATAACAGAATCTAAGTACTGAGATGCCACCCCCAGGTGCCGAACAAAAGAATAAGCAACAACTGAATGAGTAGAACCAGTATCAAACAAAATAAAACCCTCACGACTGCCAACTAAAGGAATACCAGGAACAGTACATGGCACACCTGCCGCCTGGTTATGTATTAAGGCAAACCCCCGACTACATTGACGATGACCTCCATTGCCACCATTATCACTGCCTTCACTGTTATCACGTGGACAACTACAATCTCTAGCAATATAGCACATCTGTCCACACAAAAGTATGCATCGATAACTCTATGAGACTGCCTCCCTCGGATGATGACCACGACAAGTAGCACAATGAGCTATCGAAAAAAGATTAGGGTTACTCCCACTAACTTGTCTTGGATAACGACCCTGATTCTGCCATAGCTGACGATTATGCCACTGCTGGTGATTCTGATCTTATTGAGGTAGCTGAAGATGAAGATTATGACCTTACTGAGGCATCTGTTGATAACCTCTATTCCGATTCTAGCTATGTCATTCCCACCATTATCACTCCCTCTAGCTTATAAGTAGTCAACAACACCTTTTGGTTCTTCGAGCGCCCCAACAAATCAAAGATATTATCTAAATGAGCAATTCAATTCTCTACGTCAATTGGACAAAAACCAGAACTAAATGAATTGGGTTTTTGTTTTTGAAACCTTCTAACCACACGTACATCAAAACCACATGCTGACCAACACCATCTACATTCCATTCCTCTCCGTTTGCGTGTGGAACATTATTTCTCTGGTTTCACTGATCAAGAATATATGGCAGTTGTTGCATCGCCTGTACGACTTGTGCCACCAATTATGGCAAAGCCTGATTAACCGCCTAATTCACCAAGGTAGTCAACGTAGAATTATTCTGGTTGTTAGGCTACGTATTGGGCTACTCCTCGCACCTTCCCCCACCGTTGCCTCCAAGAAACTCTAGCGAATTACGAGCCATTTAACAAAGAAATCAACGAATAGATAGCAAAACAGATTAGAGACAGATCGAATATAGCTGAACAGAAAATCAAACGAATAAAATCCTAACCCAGAAATCTACGCATAACTCATAGGTCAAACCTAAATAGGTTTTCTACAAGAAAGAACCTAAGCTTTGATACCAACTCTGTAACATCCCCTTTCCGAAACAGAAAGAGAGGTTACTCAAAACACAACAAAACTGATGAATTTATAGCAAGACTTTAAGCCACAAAAGAATATTCTCTAAAACCAATAAATATCAAAAAGGTCAAACCAGAATAAATGTCAAACTGGCTCAAACCATAATCTGAAATAGTTATTACAACTCCAAATAAACTATTTCACAACCTAAACAAAACATCTAAATCATTGGATCGAATGGAGCTCTCATCACACTTGCCCTTGATCCCCCTGATTACCTGCTGGAAGAAAAACACAGCATGAGCCAAATGCCCAGTACGGATATAGAATACAAAATAAAGAACTTAGATAACTAACTCAATAAATGGACTAAACTGTAACGAACAAAATTAATACAACAAACTAATAGACTGAATCAAATGGCTGGGTGTTATTTTCTACCGAGCTCAAAAGTATACCTCGCCACATAGGCAAGTCAAATAATGCCACACAGGCAATCAAAATAATGCCACACAGGCAATCACACATCGGACTGAGCAATCTAGATGCATGCAAAATTGAAAGGCGTGTTTGGCACAAACATCGCCACTCCGCAAAATAGAACAGAACAAAAAACTAGGGTCGACCCATATGCCTCACACAACAAAACACCAAATGGCCAACTCCCACCGGAGCAAAAAATAGAGACGCCATGGACTGATCACACCGCCACGGAAGGTGTCAAGCCTCTCGTGACAAGACGACATGCCTGTGGTACCCCCACAGGTGGTTATAGCTCGGTATACCCTATAGTATATTCTAATAAAATATCATATCACAACACATGCGACGTAATATCAACACAAAAGGGTTCTAACTTGTACATGTTAAAACAAACGAATCAACACGAGTCTCCAAAAATATTAACATGTACTTTTCTACAAATATCAAAATAAATACTAAAGATGATATACTAAATCAAAAAGTACAAGCACGAGTTCTAAGGATCAATATCAAAACGAAACTAACACTTGAATTTGAGAACGAAAAACCATGCGAAATAATAATAATTTTGAAACGAGAAACAAAATGAACAAATTAAATTTAATAAGAGAATCGCTGAAGGAGTACGAAATCCATACCTACATTAAGCAATGTGATACCCATAATTATTATCCCAATATAGTTCGTAAACTCCTTCCGTCCGAACTAATTACACAATTTAACAAAATATAAATTAATAACCCATACATTAAATTACTAATTTCTTCTTTTCCTTTTTTTTACAAGACCCATATTATTATTATAATAATATTTTATTGTTTTTTCCCCTTATGTACGGTATATTAACACCACCCTTTATTCTGATAAGTATAAACATGAAGCTTATTGATAGTAGTGTGCATACAAGCCAATCATGTATGATGATAAAGCACGTACTTTGTAAACAATCTTATTTATTTATTAATAAAATATTCATTTATTAAAGGCATTTAATTATCTACATGTTGCTGTTTTTATAATATGTAAATAACCCATAGTTTTAAGCAATGCTTTTAGAATCATGATGATGATCATGCTAATGAGATCTAAATTCTTAGAAAGTTTTAAAACTAAAATAGTTCCCAATCGTGGGATTACTAAAAAGGGGATTAGTAAATCCGGATAGATTGGTACATATGTTGCTTGCTCATTGGATGAGGATGATTGATCTCATGATCATTTGTGTGGAGACACTAAAGCAAGTATGTAGGTGCTTATTGGAGAATAAGTTCACTGAACGTGATTCGCTATGGAATACCTAATGGAGATTTACTCGCCTGTCAATAGGAATTCCTAATGTGATAGTAGTACAAGTAATCCTTGGACTTGAGATCATCATAGTATCTTGTATGTAACAAATTATATTTTGACTTATTCCTTAAGACCTTTTAAGGCATATATAGGGTATGCTTGGGTATAATGAGTTACATATGGAGATAATGAATGATCAATAAAGAATCTACCACCTCTAGTAAAAGAGGAGATATGTCCTATGTGATTCGTTAAATGACAACCCAGGAATCCTTGGCCAATGTGAAATGAAATTAGAAAGGAGTTTCTAATTTGCATTATTTGGAGTTTTGCATTTTCTAATCGAAATACATATAATTAAATAAAATAAGACTTGACAGTAAATCCATGTCTTATATTTAATTGGGACATTGTATGGTGGAAGGATTGAATTGTACGGTAACTATTTACTCACAGGTTCTTTTTGATTAATGTTGAAATCTATATTATCTGGAAAGTCGTTGATCGCTAGGGAGGCTTATCCCTATTGTAGAATAAATATTATTTATTTAAATAAATTATTAGTTTAATTTATTTATTTAAATAAGATTAAAATTGTTTTAATTGATTTATTCACAACCGGTTTAATATGGAGAACCTAAAGGGTCACACCATAAAAGGAAGAATAATTATTTAAGAAGATAATGGCATAATCGTAATAATGCATTAAGTATAATTAATTTAATCTATGGTGATAGAATAAATTAAATAGCTTAATGTTTATTATTTAATATTTTGGAAATATTAAATATAAATTAATAAGAGGAGTCTTATTAATATTATTACAATTATTATTATTTTAATTTCTAAAGGAGTTTAGTAATTAATTTAATATTTAGTACTCTCATTTATTCCTAATAAGATTAGGAGACAAATTAATTAAATGAACTTAATTAATTATTCCCATGTGGTGGGAAGCCTAAATTAATTAAAGGAGTTTAATTAATTAAAAGAAATCCCATGTCTAATAGGATTAGAAGGGTTGACCAATGTCTATATAAGAGAAGTCTTATAATAGATATTAGATTGATGTAATTCCAATTGTTGGAGAGTACTCCTTTTCTATAGAGGATAGAAAACTAAGGTTAAGCCAAACACCCTCCTTCTTGATAATTCATCTTCCTTGGTGGATCACCTCTAGAGGCCAAACACTTGGGTGGCTAACGTTGATCAAAGAAAGGAATCTAACCCGAAAATTCAAGGAGATCACGAAGAACAAGGAGTTGAACTAGTACCTGTGGAAGCTTCGTTCTACAAGGGTATGATTCCATAACTTCTTATTTATCGTTTTAAATTAATAATTTGCATAAAGGATGATCCGGGTAATGGTTTTGTAGAAATTTTTTAAACTCTGATATACCATGCTTCCGCTAATTTTTGTAATTTGATTGCATCACGATTTCGTACAAACCCAACAGTGGAATCAGAGCCAAATCTTTATGCAATTATTAATTTATTTTTGATTTCATATACATATGGGTATGTATTTAAAATAATTTATTGGGCATAATTTTATTGTATAAAATTATATTTTAAAAAAAAGACTTTTTTTGGGACGAATCACAATTTTTTTTTTTTGGTGCTAATCTTGAATTCTGCAAAGAAAATGTGTTGTCTCTTTCTTACTCCAAAAAGAAGGTGACCCATCATGAAAGGACTTTTTTAATAAACCTGCAGGACTCTTTTAATAAAAGAAGGTGACTTCTTTTTAAAAAATAAATATGATATATTTATATATTATATTCTAAATAATTTTATAATTAAAATAAAGAGTTTATTTTAATCTTGAAATTGAATTTCATGCAATTTAAAATTGCCCATTAAATGATACTCATATATATATGGAATGTTTTAATTCATGAGATGAATATTTATTTATTGATATATATGGTGATATGTATGAAAATAAATGGGGATTGATTATGGACTATTTGACCAATGTGATTGGATTTTATTTTAGTTGAATGCTTGAATGAATGGGTTTTATTAAATGGGGTCTGCGTACCTCGTCTTCTCTAATTTTTTTTTCTTGATGTAAAATTCTATCTCCTTCCTATGTACTTCCCCTTGACTGTTGATCAAGGTTTCTATTTAAATTAAATAGTTTAATGTAATAAGAATAGTTAGAATTATCTTGAAGAAATTGGAGACCAAGGAGCAAGGAGCGCGTGAAGACCCGTTTGTATGGAGCCCGAGTTTAAATGTAATAGTTATATTTAAATTTAAATTCTTGCACTCCTAGGTTTGACCTTTTGGTTCACTTGGTGGCTCTAGTGAACCAAACTAGAATAAAAGTCCATAATCAATCCGGGTAAAATATAATATTCTATATTGCATGCTAAATATTATATATATTATATTTTATGCAAACATGCTTCGCATGTTTAATAAAATGACGCGTATTTTATATATATATGTGCATGCGCGCTAAACAAGATGAGACAAATAATAACAAACCCCTCAAAGAAATAATATTAAGTCTGAAGCGTTCAATGATATTTGGAATATCGAACGTCGCCTTCTAGCATGATAAATTAATAGAGTATTAAATATTTAATATGAGCTTGTTGTGCTATCCACAAGGCGAGTATTGCGTATTTAAGATGTTAATTAATCACATTTGATGCTTATCAAGAAAATTGAACGATCTAGTCTTGTTGTGCTATCCACAAGGACGAACATTTTTCTTTTTTGAATTTATGGAAGTGCTAGGCTGGACTTAACTTAAATCATTTTAGTTCGGATGTGCACACACTTGACCATTATGATTTAAGAGGCAAAATAAAAGGAGTTATATAGTGTTGTAATTGACAAGAGTTGTCTACCTATTTATTTGTATATCGCTTGTTGTGCTATCCACAAGGTTATATACATTTGAAATGGGATCCTTATTCTCACTAGCAAATCTTTAATTAGATGTTGCCGAACTATATAAGTGAGGGTAATATAGTTTGATGAAAATAGTGGGAGATACCAATTTAAAATAAAGACCTAAATTTATTTTGGTATGCAAAATTAATAAAATGAATGTTTGCTAAAATGTTATTTTTCACATGCAGAATTTTAAAAATGTCTAAATCACTAATCTCACTACGAAGCATACTTGATGCAAACAAGCTTACCGGGCCGAATTATGAGGACTGGCTAAGAATTCTGAGAATTGTTCTCACTGCTGAAAAGATTTCTTATGTCCTAAATTCAACTGTCCCTGAAACTGTTTCGGAAACAGCCTCTGAGGAAGAGATTGCCACTTTCAATAAGTGGCAAGATGATGCATCTGTGGCTCAATGCATTATGCTCGCATCCATGAATAACGAGCTTCAGCGTCAGCACGAAAAAATGGATGCTCCTGCTATGCTGCTTCACCTCAAGGAGTTGTATGGTGAACAGAGTAGGACTGCTAGATATGAGATATCTAAGGAGCTCTTCCGATCTCGGATGACCGAGGGTACTGCCGTCGAGACTCATGTCCTGAAAGTGATCAATTTGATTGAACGCCTTGGACAGCTTGGGTTCGTCATGGATGGGGAGTTGAGTCAAGACTTGGTCTTGCAGTCACTCCCTGAGACCTTCTCGCAGTTTGTGGTTAATTTTCACATGAATAAGCTAGATGTCAGCTTGCCTGAGCTGCTTAACATGCTGAAAACTGCAGAAGGTCACTTCCCATCCAAGAAGAACCATATCTTGATGGTGGATTCTTCCAATAAAAGGAAGAGACCTAAGGTATCTTCTGAAAAGAAGAAATCCAAGAAGGCTAAGGGAAAGGGGAAAGAAAAGGAACAAAAAAAACCTGAACCAGCTAAAGGAATGTGCTTTCATTGCAACAAGCCGGGACATTGGAAAAGGAACTGCAAGAAGTATCTAGCAGAGAAGAAGCTTGGAGAAGCTTCGACTTCCAATCAAGGTTTGTTTATGATTGAAATTAATTTTTCTGAAAGTCATAATTCTACTTGGGTATTGGATACCGGCTGTGGTTCTCACATATGTAATACTGTGCAGGGACTGGTCAGAAGTAGAAAGCTGAACAATGATGAGGTGATCCTACGAGTGGGGAATGGAGCAAAGGTTGCTGCATTAGCTGTAGGAACTTATTATTTAGCAATGCCTTCGGGCAAGTCCATTTATCTTAATAATTGTTATTATGTTCCGAATATTATTAAAAACATTATTTCAATTTCTGTATTGGATATGGAAGGATTTAACGTTGTTATAAAGAACAATAGTTGTTCTATTTATAAAGACGATGTTTTATATGGTATTGGAAATTTGCGAAATGGACTTTATACACTTGACTTACAAGAAAATATATTTCAAATTGAACAAACTAAGAAAAGAAAAAGAGATGATATTAATTATACCTACATGTGGCACTGTAGACTCGGTCATATCAATGAAACAAGATTATCCAAGTTGCATAAAGATGGGCTCCTCGAGCTATCCGATTATGAATCATATCCAACTTGTGAATCTTGTCTCATGGGTAAAATGACTAAATCTCCTTTTAGTGGAAGAGGAGAAAGAGTTACAGAGTTGTTGGCATTGATTCACACAGACGTTTGTGGGCCTATGACAACAAGTGCACGGGGTGGGTATTCTTATTTTATTACTTTCACTGATGATCACTCAAGATTTGGATATGTGTATTTAATGAAATACAAGTCAGAATCATTTGAAAAGTTCAAAGAGTTCAGAAGTGAAGTAGAGAAACA
This sequence comes from Panax stipuleanatus, assembly GCA_020205555.1. NCBI lineage: Eukaryota > Viridiplantae > Streptophyta > Magnoliopsida > Apiales > Araliaceae > Panax > Panax stipuleanatus. The sequence continues at coordinate 34,290,561 of CM035122.1, read as the reverse complement.
AACGGGCAAGAGTATAAAGATACTTCGATCAGATCGAGGCGGAGAATACTTAAGCGGTGAGTTTCTCAATTGTCTCAAAGAAAATGGTATAATCTCACAATGGACTCCTCCAGGTACACCACAGTTAAATGGAGTATCTGAAAGGAGAAATCGAACACTGTTAGACATGGTTCGATCCATGATGAGTTTTACCGACCTTCCAATTTCCTTCTGGGGATATGCCCTAGAAACGGCTGCATACCTACTTAACAAGGTACCTACCAAATCCGTCCCAAAGACTCCATATGAGATGTGAAAGGGGAGGAAACCAAAGCTTAAGCATGTTAAGACTTGGGGTTGTCCAGCTTATGTCAAAAAGTTTGAACATGATAAGCTACAGACTAAATCCGAAAAGTGTAGATTTGTGGGATACCCTAAAGAAACTGTAGGGTATTATTTCTATCATCTAACTGATCAAAAGGTGTTTGTTGCGAAACATGCTGCCTTCTTGGAAAAGGAGTTTATCCATGAAGGGGTCAGTGGGAGTAAGATATATCTTGAAGAAGTTCAAGAACCACAAATTACCACGGATCAAAGTCAGGTACCTGACCAAGTAGAAGAACCTACTATACCACACCCTGTTCGTAAATCTTGGAGAGTACCGAAGATACCTGAGAGGTATGGATTCGTTATAGAGGATGACGATGAGGTACACATCATGAATGATGATGATCCATTGAATTACGAACAGGCCATGAGTAATAAAGACTCAGGGAAATGGCTTGAAGCCATGAAATCCGAAATGGACTCCATGTATGAAAACAAAGTATGGACTTTGGTTTCACCACCTGAAGGCATTAAGCCTATTGGGTGTAAATGGGTCTTTAAAAGAAAGACTGGAGCGGACGGCAAGGTGGAGACCTATAAGGCCCGACTGGTTGCAAAAGGTTTCAAACAAAGACAAGGAGTTGATTATGATGAAACCTTTTCACCAGTAGCTATGCTCAAGTCCATTCGGATTTTGCTTGCAATTGCAGCTTATAACGACTATGAGATCTGGCAGATGGACGTGAAAACGGCCTTCCTCAATGGAAAACTTGAGGAGGATGTGTATATGACACAGCCAGAGGGATTTGTTTCAAAGGTTGGAATAAATCAAGTCTGTAAGCTGCAACGATCCATTTATGGATTGAAGCAAGCTTCTCGTAGATGGAACATTCGTTTTGATGAGACAATCAAAGAGTTTGATTTTATCAAAAATGACGATGAACCATGTGTGTACAAGAAGGTTAGTGGGAGCGTAATTTCATTCCTTGTATTATATGTTGATGATATATTACTGATAGGGAATGACATTCCTATGCTACAATCAATTAAAATCTGGTTATCTAAACACTTCTCCATGAAGGACTTGGGAGAAGCATCCTATATTTTGGGGATAAAGATCTATAGAGATAGATCTAAAAGGATGCTTGGTTTATCCCAAGGAACGTACATTGATACGATGCTAAAGAGGTTTAGCATGGAAGATTCCAAAAGAGGTCTCATGCCGATGAGCCATGGAATACATCTCTCCAAGAAACAGGCCCCAAAGACACCTGAGGAGAGAGACCGTATGAGTAAGATCCCTTATGCTTCTGCAATAGGATCTATCATGTACGGTATGATATGTACTAGACCGGATGTTGCTCATGCACTTAGTGTAACGAGCAGATACCAGTCGAATCCTGGAGAAGAGCACTGGAAGGCAGTGAAAAATATCCTAAAGTACTTGAGAAGGACTAAAGATATTTTTCTTGTCTACGGTGGGTCTGAATTAAAACTCGAGGGCTTCACAGACTCAAGTTTTCAAACGGACCAAGATGACAGTAAATCTGTTTCGGGGTATGTTTTACCTTGAACGGAGGCGCAGTGAGTTGGAAGAGTTCCAAGCAGCAAACAGTTGTTGATTCAGTGACAGAGGCAGAGTATATAGCTGCAAGTGAAGATGCAAAGGAAGCTGTTTGGATGAAGAAGTTCATAACTGAACTTGGTGTGGTTCCTAGCATTGGAGAAGCAGTTCCCGTTTACTGTGACAACACAGGAGCAGTTGCACAGGCTAAGGAACCCAGGTCTCATCAGAAATCTAAACACGTGTTGAGGCGATTTCACTTGATCAGGGAGATCATTGAAAGAGGAGACGTCACCTTGGAGCGTGTAGACTCTCAAGATAACATTGCAGATCCATTTACTAAAGCTTTAACACAACAGTAGTTTGATCGTCACTTAGAGAAGATGGGTATGAGATACCATGGCGATTGGCTTTAGTGCAAGTGGGAGATTGATAGTAGTGTGCATACAAGCCAATCATGTATGATGATAAAGCACGTACTTTGTAAACAATCTTATTTATTTATTAATAAAATATTCATTTATTAAAGGCATTTAATTATCTACATGTTGCTGTTTTTATAATATGTAAATAACCCATAGTTTTAAGCAATGCTTTTAGAATCATGATGATGATCATGCTAATGAGATCTAAATTCTTAGAAAGTTTTAAAACTAAAATAGTTCCCAATCGTGGGATTACTAAAAAGGGGATTAGTAAATCCGGATAGATTGGTACATATGTTGCTTGCCCATTGGATGAGGATGATTGATCTCATGATCATTTGTATGGAGACACTAAAGCAAGTATGTAGGTGCTTATTGGAGAATAAGTTCACTGAACGTGATTCGCTATGGAATACCTAATGGAGATTTACTCGCCTGTCAATAGGAATTCATAATGTGATAGTAGTACAAGTAATCCTTGGACTTGAGATCATCATAGTATCTTGTATGTAACAAATTATATTTTGACTTATTCCTTAAGACCTTTTAAGGCATATATAGGGTATGCTTGGGTATAATGAGTTACATATGGAGATAATGAATGATCAATAAAGAATCTACCACCTCTAGTAAAAGAGGAGATATGTCCTATGTGATTCGTTAAATGACAACCCAGGAATCCTTGGCCAAGGTGAAATGAAATTAGAAAGGAGTTTCTAATTTGCATTATTTGGAGTTTTGCATTTTCTAATCGAAATACATATAATTAAATAAAATAAGACTTGACAGTAAATCCATGTCTTATATTTAATTGGGACATTGTATGGTGGAAGGATTGAATTGTACGGTAACTATTTACTCACAGGTTCTTTTTGATTAATGTTGAAATCTATATTATCTGGAAAGTCGTTGATCGCTAGGGAGGCTTATCCCTATTGTAGAATAAATATTATTTATTTAAATAAATTATTAGTTTAATTTATTTATTTAAATAAGATTAAAATTGTTTTAATTGATTTATTCACAACCGGTTTAATATGGAGAACCTAAAGGGTCACACCATAAAAGGAAGAATAATTATTTAAGAAGGTAATGGCATAATCGTAATAATGCATTAAGTATAATTAATTTAATCTATGGTGATAGAATAAATTAAATAGCTTAATGTTTATTATTTAATATTTTGGAAATATTAAATATAAATTAATAAGAGGAGTCTTATTAATATTATTACAATTATTATTATTTTAATTTCTAAAGGAGTTTAGTAATTAATTTAATATTTAGTACTCTCATTTATTCCTAATAAGATTAGGAGACAAATTAATTAAATGAATTTAATTAATTATTCCCATGTGGTGGGAAGCCTAAATTAATTAAAGGAGTTTAATTAATTAAAAGAAATCCCATGTCTAATAGGATTAGAAGGGTTGACCAATGTCTATATAAGAGAAGTCTTATAATAGATATTAGATTGATGTAATTCCAATTGTTGGAGAGTACTCCTTTTCTATAGAGGATAGAAAACTAAGGTTAAGCCAAACACCCTCCTTCTTGATAATTCATCTTCCTTGGTGGATCACCTCTAGAGGCCAAACACTTGGGTGGCTAACGTTGATCAAAGAAAGGAATCTAACCCGAAAATTCAAGGAGATCACGAAGAACAAGGAGTTTAACTAGTACCTGTGGAAGCTTCGTTCTACAAGGGTATGATTCCATAACTTCTTATTTATCGTTTTAAATTAATAATTTGCATAAAGGATGATCCGGGTAATGGTTTTGTAGAAATTTTTTAAACTCTGATATACCATGCTTCCGCTAATTTTTGTAATTTGATTGCATCACGATTTCGTACAAACCCAACACTTATATCATGAGGCATCATATAATTACAAAAGCTTATATAATGGATAGATTATATGTGATGACAAGAATATAATAAGCCTGAAACTTTTAAGAGTCCACACCCAATTTGCTATAAGTAATTCATTTATTATTAATTATATATGTATGCCAGTTAAGGTCTACTAGTCTATCAGCATATTATTATACCTACACATTAGATTACATACTAGCATGAAATACAAACAATAACTAAAACTTATTCCCTTAACACCCCACATCCATTCTAAACAAAATTGATATATATATATATATATAACAACCTCCGTTCCAAGTAAACTTTTCAAATTCTTAATATATATATACTCATGTTCAGTACCCCCTTTATTAGTTCATCCATATTAATAACTTATAAGAACTCCTTTTTTTTACAAATACATAGATTTACATGAATACATGATATAGAAACCAACAGATTATTAATGTTTACCTCTAATCTGCTACAAGAACTAACTTATCAATTCCCTTTTCTTTTCTTTTTTTTCTTGTTGTCGCCGCTCCTACTTTGATCTCTTCCCTCAATTAGTTGTATCATATATAATGAAGGAATTAGGTTTGCTTATTATATATATATTATTGTCTTTCCAAATTTTAATAAGATTTTAATATTACCCAAATATAAATTAGACCCAATTAGTTTTAAGGCCCAATTAGTTTATTCAATATTTATTAATATTTATTAGCCCACATAAGTCAAATGATTAGTTTGGCCCAAATAAAAAAAACATAGTCCAATTAATATGTTTTAAAACAAAATAATCAAGTGTTATTTATTTATTTATTTTTCGGGTATTACAGTCCATGTTCGCAGAATGATGTCGTCCTTTCTTTGATACACTGAAGGGACCAAAGAGTGAGAAGACCTTTTAGTGGACTTCATAGTGTGAGGATTTTTTTTAGGGGATTAAGAAGTACATATCTTCGACGTCGTTCTTGATGAAGCCTGTTTCTAAGCAGCCATTGTATCTTTATCATGCGGCGAGTTCTTTGGTTGTTGGTGTTATTCTAGTCAAGGAGTCGGGTGGGAGACAGTTCCTAGTTTACTACATCATTCATTCACGTCGAGATGCTGAGACTTGGTATTCGAACCAGGAAAATTTTATCTACGCATTGATAGTGGTTAGTCAAAAGCTTCAGCACTATTTCTAGGATCGGCTGGTAGTGGCGTATACGGATCAGCCTCTTAAGAAGGTGTTGCATAAGCTCGATTTGTAAGATCATCTTGCAGCATATGATATGAAGTTAAGTCAGTTTGTCCACAGATAGTTATAAAGTGTCAAACATTGGCCAATTTTGTGGTGGACTGTTCGTTCTCCGAGTTAAAATCTTCAGTTCCGCTACGTGAAGTTGTGGGCTCGGTCATTGATGTGCAACCGATGTTTTCCACATGGACTCTTTATGTGGATGGGTCTTCAACTTCGAATGTTAGCGAGGCTAATGTGATATTAACGAGTCCCGAAGGGTTCAAGGTCTAGTAGGCCATACGTTTTTGATACAAGGCTACCAATAATGAAGCGAAGTATGAGGTAATTTTGGTCGAATTGTGATTGGTAAGAAGCTTGGAGATTCGGCACCTAGTTATCTTCAGTGATTCCCAGCTTGTGCTCAAGTAAATCGTGGGGAGTATGAGGATCGGGGGGCAAGGATGACCAAATACCTGGCCGAGGTCAAGGATCGGCTTCACTATTTTGGTTCTTATTCTTTTCAGGGGTGGATCGGTCGAATAACATTGTGGCGGATGCTTTTTCAAAATTGGCTACAACCAAAGTGAGTTTGTTGGTCGATTTAGCAATTAATGAATACGTGCAAGTGTACACGGTCAACAAGTAATAAATTGATAAGAAAGAATGTCGAACCAACAGAGAATTATTTAATAATAATTACCAAGTACTAACTCTTAACTAAATTAATTTTATTTAACAAGTGATTTAATATTTTGAATTAAAATATGTAATTAAACTAATACTAAATACCACTAGAATGAAACCAAATAATGAAGATTTAAGATTATAATTTCACCTATTATTTCATTTAGATTAATACACTTCCTGTTAAGTCATGCTACTTATTTCAATTTGTTAATCAAGAACACACCAGTATCTATGACCATCTCTCAATACACCATAGACAAATCTACTTAAATCCACAGATGATAGAATTAAGATGAACACCCTAATTAACTAATTTACTATATCTCTCTGTGAATTACAATTGAAAAGGATTTTAAGCCCAAGTTCTTTATTAGATTGCATGTGATGTATAGATATATCTCTATCCTAAACACAAATTATGAATTCCAATGTCATGCATAAAACACAACACATGCTATTATGATCAGATCTAAACATATAATCCATCTCTCGAGTCATATAGATTATCATGGTAACTGTTGATCAGACAATTAATCAATTAAGAGCAAACCATAATAGACAATCCCATAATAGTTAACAAAACTAACAAGGAAGCATATCAAAATAAACTACGAATAAGATCCATTGTAATATCAAAATAGAATTTAATTCATGATTGAATTAAAATCCATATTCCATAATTGATAAACATTGAAAGTTAAAAACAAGAGTAGAGGAAAGAATGAAATCTGTTGTCTCCAAATCTGAATCTCCCTCCTGCTCCTGCTTTGAATCTTCAATGTTTTCCAAGTTGCTTCAATTTCCAAATCTAATACAAACTAGGGTTTTTTCTAATCTAATGAAATCTAATCTCCCCGAATCCTTGTGATTTCTCCTCCATTTATATCCCTCTTCACATGTCTTTTAGCCCTCCTTAAAGTCCTTGAAACCAATCAACCAAAACAATCCTTCTCGGACTCAACTTTTGAAGCATAGCAAAAGCCTTCTTTCTTCCTAACGAATCCGCCCCAGTGAATTTACCAGACCAAAAATTAAATTGCCACTATGCTCTATTTTTTATGTTTTGACCCTCCAAAGCCGTTTCCTACGACACAAACACAAAAACAAGTGAAATAACACTAAAAATACTCAAAGTTAACAAAGAATTAAGCCTAAAAAGTGTTCGATTCATAGGTATAAAACACACTCATTAGAGTTCTACTAGTGGTTCAGTGTACTTGGAAATGATTTTTAAATCAAAATAGCAAAGAGTTTTCATAGTAATAATAAATCGTTTCGGGAATAGATACTTAGGATAAATAAATGGAAGTATCAAAGGACCTCGATTCTTATTTGACGAAGAATTTGAAAACCTTGTTTTCCAAAATATCATTAAATATATATTATGTTCTAAAAGTAAACTTTTATATAAATCAAATATTTTGTGTATAGGTCCAAAGAGATACATCACTACTTTCATAATAACATTATAGACTTAGGATTAATAATCGAAAGTATCAAAGAATCTCGATTCCTATTTGACGAAGGATTTGAAAACCTTATTTTCTAAAACGTCATTTCCATATACTTTTGTCTAAAATAAACTTTTTCTTAAATCAAATTATTCGTGCATAAGTCCAAAGAGGTACAACACTACTTTCAAATAAATCAAAATAAAGCTTAGAATAAATTCTAAAAAGCACTTATCACATTAAAGCATACACACACACACACACACACTTTATGCTTAGGAAATCAATAAGATGAGGTAACCGTGTTTTCAAAGAAGTTGGGGGGTGCCTAAAACCTTCCCCTTCGCTTAAGCAAGTCCCCAACTCTATAAATATTCTCGGGTTTCCAGACCAATGTTACGAAGTCACATATTGGGCCATATTGTGAAAACCTTCGAAATTCAGATGAGTTGGTACATCCATTTAAATCATACCAACTGGCGACTCTGTCTCATTCGGTCCAATCATAAAAATAAATCTTTTTCAAATTCGTCGACAATCATGTCGGTATTTTCCTAAAAAATCACCCTTTAACAAATCAATTAACATATCGAAATAAAGAAAAGGATTAAAAGCGAACAACTTTAAGAAAAGTGGAAGAAAACTTTTCTCCCAACGTCGACATGAGAAAGAACTATATGAAAATATTAAAAAGACACGTGGAAAATATGAGTTTTCAAAATTCAACTTTGTTCAAGGTAGCACAATGTTCCTGCTAGCACGTCTTTCCAAGTCTATCAAAGGGTATAGATAAAGGTCATGTACCAAAATTAAAGTTGTGAATATATCTATACTTTATTCTCATCACTTATAGGCTATTCTAATCCCAAAAGGGAAAAGAATCTAATTCCCTCTAGTACCAAAACGGATAACATTTTAATGGTCTATTTGGAACTAGTGAAAAAGTAAAGAGGAGAAGAAGAAAAAAAATAACATTTCTTAAAAATAGAGCACTCCCCTAAATAAATAGAAATTCAACTATGCATGCTATGAAAAAATAATTAATTTCAAAGATAAATGTTAGAAAAAGTTTAATTTGCTGTTAGCTATCTCTTATTTTTATTTTTCTTCATATTCAAACTTTTTAAATTCCAAACCAAATCTTGATCAATATTCATCTTGTCTTATATCTGAAGAGGAAAATTGGTAACGTGTTTTTATACTTTGATACTTTCTCCATTTCAAAATATAATCGATATTCACATAATTTAAATTTTTTTCACTATTTTTTGTTTTATCCTTAAAATTAAATATTAGGATATAATTTCGTAGCAAAAAACTGAAGAGTTAACGAATAGACAAAATACTACTCCCTCCGTCCCATATTAAACGTCCGAATTGGTTTCAGCACGCTAATTAATAATATTTTTTTTACCTAAATTGCTCTTCTTAATTACTTTTTAATTGAAGAATTCATTCACTTTTCTATACCCCAATATTAATTATTCTTTGATAGTTCCCACATGAATCAATTTTCTAATTATTTTTATTGTTATTCTCACGTTCCAATAAGTATTTTTTTTTCTCCAAACTCACCCACTAATTACATGCATATCTCCATGCATGCAAACCGTCTATCTTTGTTGGTATTAATTTATAGTTATTTTATCATTTTTGTTGTTATTCTCATATTAAAAAGAAGAGATGTTATAATGATAATATGATAGAGAAAGTTGTATAACAATACATCACTTCCCAATGTAAACCTTTTATCATTTCTTAAATTTCCAACAAACGTTGACTAAAATAAGATAAAAATAGTTACTAATATAGAAATATGACATTTATTATGGAACATTCTAAAAAAGAAATTAGGATGTTTAATACGAGATGGAGGGAGTACTACTTAACTATCAATTCGGACTTGGATGTCGGTCTAATCCAAAGTTACAAGAAAGTGACATGTGTTAGTTCCCAAAAGCACGTTAGTTATCTAGAAGGGGGGTAGATATTTTAAATTTTCTTTGTTTAAAAATACTTTGTCAGTATTGATTATACTGACAGCAACGAAATATATGTTTTGTTCCCCTTCAAGATATTGCAGTTATGGTTTGATAAGCAGTTATAGCAGATATAACAATTATAGCAATTAATGATAGACAATAAGACACAAGGTTTTAAGTGGTTCAGAGCACACAAGGCTCCTAATCCACTCTTCTACTCTACGAGTAGGAAATCCACTAAGGATGTCTCTTACAACCGAATCACTTAGATTCCTTTAAAGCCAACAGCCTTGGAACTTCTCTTAGTTGACTTAGAACTCTTCAAGTCCTCTGACTTGGTACTTCTCTTAGTTCACTTTTGAACTCTTCAAGTCCTCTGACTTGGTTCCTCACTTGGATTGACAGTTGTTGAGGAGTGCTACTCAGTTGCAATTAAGCATTTGTTCTGAAGAACTGAACAGCGAAGCAAGCTCTCCTCTTTCAGGATCGTAGAGTTGATCGTTGAGTGTTCTTGAGCTTTTCTCTTGATAATCTTTCTTTTACATCTTGCTTACTTTTTGAATCCTTGTCTGATTTCTTTATAAAAGAGCCATTCAAAATATGTCCGTTTGAATGCTCCCGTTGCTGCATTTAATGCTTCAGAAGTTTCTGTGCAGTTGATGTTGACATCCTGCTTTTCTGCTGCACTACCGACTGGCCCACTGACATAGCAGACTGCAACTTCACCTAACACCTGAAAAAGTGTTTTCTGCAGGCAATTTAGTCCTTTCCTTAGCTTCTTCAATACGCTTCTTCGATTTGAACTAAGGATGAATATGGAATCATTGGGACTATCAAATTGTCAACGGCTATTAGCCTTTCTTCATTTGTTGCTCATCCTCCCTTCATTAGAACTATGATTGATGATTTGGTTTCATACCTGCGAATCGGTATTCGTTATAGCTTGGTTCTTGTTATTTTCAAGTAATTTTCCCATCATTTTACTGGGTTTTATGTTATTACATGCAGGAATTGGAATGGATGCAAAAGGAGTTTAAAAGGATAATTAATTCAATTCATTCTCAATATGGGCCACTAACAATTCAAATCGGCGGAGTTACTTACCAAGTATGTGGGCCTACTAAAATATGCAAGCATGTGGCGACTAAAATTTATGAAGTCATGTTCATACAAGCAATATCAAGGCTGACCTAATTCAGAAATGGTAGCATGTAAGGAAGGAGTAAACAAAAGTCCAATTCATCATGGGTGCAGCAGCAAATTTAGAGGCTGGACATTGCTTGGCCCCACTGGGGCGGGGCAGTTGGCAAGAGAACCCCCGCTGGGGTGGGGAGGCGATAGTGTTGCAGTTAATGTTCCTTCTCCTACTTTGACTCGGACTCGCAACAAGAAGGCATGATGACAAGGCATGCTAGCTACTGATCCTTATTTTTCTTATTTCGATTGGGACACGGCTGCTAAAAAAAGGAAAGGATTGATAGGATATAAAGTGGGCTGCACCTTATGTGATATAAACAAAAAAAAAGACCGAACCTGATGACATGGAGGGGATTAGGATGCATGAAGGAGAAAAGGGAAGTTGGCCACGAGTATTAGGAAGAAAAAGTGGGCTGACTTGATATTAGGGACAGAGCAGCTTAAGAGTATGGAATATATATAATATAGTTTTAGTAATTAATAAGGAGAGCAGCTTGACTCCTATTCCACTTAGGAGACCACGTGACCTGCTATATAAGAGAAAGGCCGGAGCTGCTAGCAAGAGAATTAATATATAGTATAGCTTAGTTAATAAATTCTATAAGGAGATTATTATTAGATTAGTTTTATTTTAGTTTTGAAATAAAATAATAAACCCTAGTTGAAAGGGGATTTGGAGATTGAAACACTTGGAGGCCATTGGAGATCCAGATCAAGAGCAAGAAGGAGCACGAATTTGCCGGCAACAGATTCAATTCTTTTTATTAATCTTATTCTTATCTTTTAAGGAGTATTCAAGTGTGGATTCTTAGTTTTAATTCAATGAAATAATTCTTTGTTTAAGATTACAATGGATCTTATTGTGTAATTTATTTTAATATACTTCTCTATCAATTATTGTGATCTATTATTGTGAATTATCTATTATGATTTGGAATAATTGTTTAATTGACTCATTATCAATTACCATGATAATCTATATGAAATCGATTGAGGAGTATAGATTTAGATATGATCATGGTAGCATGTGTTTGTGATTTCTGCATAGATGGAAGTCATGATTCGTATTTAGGGTAGAAGTATGCCTTTACGCCATATGTAATCTGATAGGGAACTTGTGATTAAATCCTTTTTAATTTTAATTCACATAGAAATATAGTGGATTAGTTAATTAGGGTATCTTGCTTAATTCTATCATCTGTGGATTTGAGTGAGTATGGTATGATGCATCGAGAGGTGGTTATATTTGCTTTCGTGTTCTTGATTAACAATTCAGGATAGAGAATAATTGATGAGAAGTGTGTTAACTTAAATAAAGCAATATGTGAAGTAGTAATCTTAAATCTCCGTAATCCTAATTTAACTAGTGGTGATTAGTAATAGTTTAATTATATATATTGATAATTCATTCGTTTAAATAAGATTGAGTTGGTTACGGGTTAGTACTTGGTGATTCTTATTAAATAATTCCTCGTGAGAACGATACTTTACTTTCACTTTATTACTTGTTGACCACGTATACTTGCGTGTTGTGCGTAACTAGATTTTACCCAACAAGTTTTTGGCGCCGTTGCCGGGAAATTAATTTAATAATTATTTACCAATATTAATTTCAATCAAATTAGTCTTAATTTAAATATTTTTTTATTTATTTAATTCTCTTTCTATTTTACTCTTTTTTCAGGTACCATGGATGACTTTGCGTATCAATGGTCATACACGAACATGACTTAACCAAGGGAAACAGGGATTGATGGACTTAATACATCTTCTTCAATATTAGCATAGATTGAAGAGCTTTCGAAGACGTTGGAGATTATCGCAGCCCGACGGAGTCGAAGGATGGCAGTTACATGTGATTATTGTGCTGAAAATCATCCGAGTCATCAATGCACCGTCAGGTTTGTACCGGTACAATATAGTGGTGATTACCTCAACAATTATGTTGATCCTAACTATCACCAAGATTGGGGGTATCATCCAAATTCTTCATGGAGCTACAATTATGATGACCAATACTATGCTCCAAATCCATCATACACACCGGAATTTTCATGTTCACTTCTATTACCATAAGAAGAAAATTCAAGGCTGGAGGAAATGTTGTCCAAGTTCTTAGCAGACCAAGAGGAGAGGAGGATTTTATTTAATACTCAAATAGAGCAAATTAACAACGCCTCATACAACTGCCCTCCAAGTACTTGGCATAATGACGATATGGATTCTGAAACTGATGGAGAGCCAAAATCAAATCTGCTATTGGATGAGCCACAAAAAGAAAAGTCAAATCTGGAGGAACTCATGTCAAACGTCATAGCAGGTCAAGAGGAGGGGATGATTAGTCAGGAGTTGTCAAGTCAAGATCTTAATAATCAGATGGAATAACTCACCAACGCCTCAAACAACTGTCCTCCAAACACTTGGCGTAATGACATGAATGACGAAGCTAACGAAGAATCCGAACCAAATCTGTAGCTGGATGAGCCACAAGATATAGAAAGTGTGGAGACAAATGGGGATAATGAAATAGAGGTCGACGAAGATCTAAAGGGGTCTCCACCAAAGATCAAAGAGTCAGTCAGATTTGCAAAACCCTGCCCGCTTGGTAGTCATGTCGTCGGCAAAGCTCTTTATAACATAAGAGCGAGTACAATTTTGAAGTCATGGTGGGACGAGAAAGGGAAGATAGATGAAGAGCCCACTGTGTGTGACAAGCTTCCATGCCCCAAAGTGATCACATACACAATGGGGAAAACACCTAGCTGTAGAACGTTCTTGATTGAGATCATACCTAATCAGAGCATGCTAGGTGACTTTGATGTACTGACCATCGCGTGTGGAAACTTCCCAAAGGATTATTTGCTACTAATAGATGGAGGGTTCCTCAACTTTCGAAGAGGAATTTGTTGGGAATATTCATAAGAATGATATTCCTATTTATATATGATTTGATTATAATATAAATGAATGAATATGCAAGTATACTTGCATTGACAAAAGTTGTAAAGTCCTTTGATAGATAATAGGAATATATGTACAAGGACTTAGAATGAATTGATCAAATATGTTAGGTTGATCTGGCATAAGCAAAACAACTTTGTAAAGTCCTTAAAAAGAAATGATGTGCAAGGACTATAAATATAGAAAGATCAAGCTTGTTAGGTTGATCTTATACAATGTAATAGATAGGCTTCTCTGATCGTCGAGCACTGCACCAGCATCGTAGTCTGCCAGGAGAGACAAAGGAGACTCGAGAGCTATCAAGGCGGAATCGTAGTCTGCAAGATAGTAGATCTCAAAGTTCATAGTCTGTCAGGAGAAACGAGGAAGGATCATAGTGTGTCGAGAAGAACTTCCTCAGAGCCGTAGTCAGCTAAGGAAGTCATGTTCAGAATCGTAGAGACAACCTGTCTATAAGCCGACCGAGCAAATGCAAGAGCAAAGTCAAGAATCGTAGATCACACTTGAAGCAATGGAGTCTACGGATCTCATCAAAGGAAGAAATCGTAGTCGGGCCAGATCAGACGAAGACAGCAGGCATGAAGGCAGAAATCGTAGTCTGGCAAGATCTGATCTCAGAATCGTAGTGTCTGCAGCAACAAAGCTAAATCATAGTCTGCAGAACTAAGACTTCCAATAAGGTTGTTCAACAACTCTAAGGGAAGAATCGTAGTGTCAACACGGTTCTCAACAAATGGGCACTCCCAGAATATCCAAAGCATGAAGCCTCTGGTCTGAGCTACAAAGATACATTCCACATGAAGGGAACCAGAGAGCACTCACCGAATGGCAAGCAAGCTAACAGAAGATCTAAGCATCAACTTTATCAACTTGCAGACTGAGTTATAAAGCCATTCGAGATGAAGACTTCCACAAGCCAAGCAGACGAAGACTTCAGATAAAGTGACTGACTAAAGAAAGTCAGCAAGTGCAGTAGCTGTCAAGAGAACAGAAGACAACAATCTTGAGAAACACTCAAGATCGTAGTGTTTGCCAAATAAAGAAGGAACTGATACAATCTACAGAGATACCGGCCAGCTTATGAAGAACAAGACAGAAGTGATTAAGTATGGGTCAAACCATTGAAGATAGGTGAACGGGAGATCACAAGGAGAAAGGAGCTGGGTACGCCACAAATCTGAAGTGTCTTGCTATTCAGAAGAAGTCAGAACGACAAGTCAAAATATCAGTTCCTGAGATCAGTCAAGGCAAACAGAAGTGTTGCAGCACTGCACAAGAAAAGGAAGAGGTGTTCCACATTGAAGATTCAAGAACACTCTTCAGAATCGTAGTGTTGTCTCAGCCAGTCAAAGAGTAACAGTCAACATAGACACTACGATAAAGGTCCTAAAACACTTGCATCAGAATCGTGGAGTTTGGGCATCTGAAGATTAAAGCATTGGCAACGGTCTGACCTTTAGACTGATATCCGAACGTTGCTAGATTGAGAGCATCGATGCAAAAGGACAACTCCTAAGGATTCAAATCAAGGAATCAGAAACGAGAAATAAAGATGACTACCAGCCTGACACGGAACAGTGACATCTTTGAGGCGGTAGGTGAGAAATCAGACTGCTGTGTCAGTAAAGTCAAAAAGGACCTATCACGTCACATCAGCAGTCTGCACCAAATAACTCGAGATCTGCGAAGCATTTCAAATAACTTTGAACGATTAATTTCCAACGAGAAGATCATGGAAGGGTATTTAAAGGACAAGCTTCAAAGATAAGAGTTGTTGCTGAGTTGTAGATTCGTCGAGTTGTTCGAATGCTATATTGTTGACTCGATGAGTTCCACCAGAGCTGAAAAGAACAAGTCTAAGTGGCAGTGAGACTACGAAGGTGGAAGTGAAGCAGACTTGAAGAAGGAATGAACAGACTAAAGCTTCACTCAACAAGGATGAGAATGCCACTGAAGATGGCAGCCAAGCTGAGAGCCGAGAAGGCCAAGAAGATAGCATTTAGAAAGGTAGCTGAGCATAAAGAAGATCAGAAGAGCCACTCTATAGATCACCATGAAGAACCAGAAGCTGAACCTGTAAAGATGCAGAACCATGTCTGCACATCTTTGAAGAATGGTTCAAGGGCTGCTAAGGGTCAGAAGAAGGTGACCCACAATGTAAAGCCTTAGCAGTCCTATGTGGTGATGGTGCACAGCTGACAGCAAGTGAAGATGAGCTGAACAGACTAAAGATCAGCTGCACCAGAGAAGAGGTCCAGACTCAAAGCAGAATGCTGAGGACCAAGTCTAGTTGCTAAGTACAAAGATGATCAATCTTAAAGATATCTTAGCAGCAAATCACAAACAACAACAACAACAACTACAACAACAAGCATCCAGGGCCAAAGGGGTCCTTGTCCAAAGGGGCTAAACGAGTTCCAAGCCGGAGGGCTTGAAGAGTTCAAAAGTGAACTGAAGTTTCAAGGCTGCTAGCCTTGAAGAGTTCTTAGTGAACTAAGAGAAGTACCAATCCAAAGGGCTTGAAGAGTTCAAAAGTGAACTGAAGTTCCAAGGCTGCGGGTCTTAAAGGAATCTTAGTGATTCAAGGTGCTGCCCATTCCTTAGTGGATTTCCTGTAAAAGTGTAGAAGAGTGAATTAGGAGCTTGAGTCTCTGAACCACTTAAAACCCCTTGTGTCTTTTATATTCTGTCATTTACTTTCAGTCATTACATTATGTACTTAACTGCTGTAACTGCTATGTATGTACTAACTACTTACAACAAAACTAACTCCAAGAATAATGTATCAATGTTTATCAATATATCAATGAAGGGGATATTTAACTTATTCCGCTGTGCTTGAAATGATTCTTATGTTTGTCATGTGCTAACTTCTTAGCAATACAAATAAAATGGAAAAGAGTTTAAAAATGCAAAGGATCTATTCAACCACCATTCTAGATCTATTGTTGTGCCTACCGGGAACTAACAATTGGTATCAGAGCAGGTTCTCATGCTATATTCAAAAGCTAATCGCTTTGAGTCTGAACCTAGGCACAAATATCGTTTTTGATAGTAGTGTGCATACAAGCCAATCATGTATGATGATAAAGCACATACTTTGTAAACAATCTTATTTAATTATTAATAAAATATTCATTTAAGGCATAAAATTATCTACATGGTGCTGTTTTTATAATATGTAAATAACCCATAGTTTTAAGCAATGCTTTTAGAATCATGATGAGATCATGATAATGAGATCTAAATTCTTAGAAAGCTTAAAAACTAAAATATTTCCCAATTGTGGGATTACTAAAATGGGGATTAGTAAATCCGAATAGATTGGTACATATGTTGCTTACTCATTGGATGAGGATGACTGATCTCATGGTCATTTGTGTGGAGACACTAAAGCAAGTATGTAGGTGCTTATTGGAGAATAAGTTCACTGAACGTGACTCGCTATGGAATACCTAATGGAGTTTTACTCGCCTGTCAATAGAAATTCCTAATGTGATAGTAGTACAAGTGATCCTTAGACTTGAGATCATCATAGTATCTTGTATGTAACAAATTATACTTTGACTTATTCCTTAAGGCCTTTTAAGGCATATATAGGGTATGCTTGGGTATAATGAGTTGCATATGGAGATAATGTATGATCAATAAAGAATCTACCACCTCTAGTAAAAGAGGAGATATGTCCTATGTGATTCGTTAAATGACAACCCAGGAATCCTTGGCCAAGGTAGAATGAAATTAGAAAGAGGTTTCTAATTTGCATTATTTGGAGTTGTGCATTTTCTAATCGAAATACATATGATTAAATAAATTAAGACTTGACAGTAAATCCATGTCTTATATTTAATTGGGACATTGTATGGTGGAAGAATTGAATTGTACGGTAACTATTAACTCACAGGTTCTTTTATGATTAATGTTGAAATCTATATTATCTAGAAAGTCGTTGATCGCTAGGGAGGCTTATCCCTATTATAGAATAAATGTTATTTATTTAAATAGATTATTAGTTTAATATATTTATTTAAATAAGATTAGAATTGTTCTAATTGATTTATTCATAACCCGTTTAATATGGAGAACCTAAAGGGTCACACCATAAAAGGAAGAAAAATTATTTAAGAAAAAAATGGCATGATAGTAATAATGCATTAATTATAATTAATTTAATCTATGGTGATAGAATAAATTAAATAGCTTAATGTTTATTATTTAATATTTTAAAAATATTAAATATAAATTAATAAGAGGAGTCTTATTAACATTATTATTATTATTATTATTTTAATTCTAAAGGAGTTTAGGAATTAATATAATATCAGTACTCTCTCTCTCAATCCTAATAAGATTAGGATATAAATTAATTAAAAGTATTTAATTAATTAAATAAAACCCTATTCTAATTAGATTAGGAGGGTTAACCTAATATCTATATAAGAGAGTCTTATATCAGAAATAAGGTACGTGAATTTTTTCAAGAGTTGGGAGTACACATATTCTATAGAGATAGAAACAAGGGTTAAGCCAATAACCCATCTTCTTGAGTTCTTCATCTTCCTTAGTGGATCACCGTTAGAGGCCAAACATTTGGGTGGCTGACATTGATCAAGGGAAGGAGCCACTACAGAGGAATCAAAGGAATCAAAGGAGTAGAACTTGTACTTGAGGAAGCTTGGATCTTCAAAGTTATAATTCTATTTTTCTCCTTCTATATTCACTGATAATTGATACACAAGAATGATCATGGTTATGGGTTTGTATAAATTTTTTGAAAAACTAGTTTTTGCGCTTCCGCCCTATTTATATGATTTGATTGCATGATTGCGTTACGTACAAACCCAACAGTGGTATTAGAGCCAATATTGTGCTAATTATCAGTCTATGTGATTCCATACATGTATGATATGCGATTGGATCGAGTTCTGGGCAACAAAATTTTTTCAGATTCTGCGAAGCTGCGCAACTGCGCCGGTACAAGGCAATATTGCTGCGCAACTGCGCCGGGTACTATTCCTGGTTTTCATGTTGCGCAGCTGTGCCGGTTCCCTTTACATTCCTGGCGCAGCTGCTCCACTGGACAGGAACTGAATTTTTTTTGTTTTATTTAATTAAATGAATGGTTTATTTAATTAATAAAGGTTTAAAATAAGGATGTTTATTTTATATGAAATGAGATTTGAAAATTACTAAAATTAAAGAGTTTAATTTGGAATTATTTTTGAATGAAATAAAGGAGTTTATTTTTTCAAAAACAAAGTTTAGCAAACTTTTGCCCTTTAACTGATATTAATACATATATGGAATGAATTTATTTTCATGAGATGAATAAGTTTTATTGATACGTATGATGATATGTATGGTAATAAAAGGGATTGATTATGGACTATGACCAATGTGATTGGATTTTATTTTGGTTGAATGCTTGAATGAATGGGTTTTATAAAATGGGGTCTGCGTACCTCGTCTTCTCTAGTTTTATTCTCGATGTAAATTCTATCTCCTTTCTATGTACTTCCCCTTGACTGCTGATCAAGGTTTCTATTTAATTTTAAATAGTTAATGTAATAGAGATAGTTAGAATTATTTTGAAAAAATTGGAGACCAAGGAGCAAAAAGCGCGTGAAGACCCGTTTGTATGGAGCCCGGGTTTAAATGTAATAGTTACATTTAAAATTTAAATTCTTGCACTCCTAGGTTTGACCTTTTGGTTCACTTGGTGGCTCTAGTGAACCAAACTAGAATAAAAGTCCATAATCAATCCGGGTAGAATATAGTATTCTATATTGCATGCTAAATATTATATATATTATATTTTATGCAAACATGCTTCGCATGTTTAATAAAATGACGCGTATTTTATATATATATGTGCATGCGCGCTTAACAAGATGAGACAAATAATAACAAGCCCCTCAAAGAAATAATATTAAGTCTGAAGCGTTCAAATGATATTTGGAATATCGAACGTCGCCTTCTAGCATGATTAATTAATAGAGTATTAAATATTTAATATGAGTTTGTTGTGCTATCCACAAGGTGAGTATTGAATATTTAAGATGTTAATTAATCACATTTGATGCTTATCAAGAAAATTGAACGATCTAGTCTTGTTATGCTATCCACAAGGACGAAAATTTTTCTTTTTTGAATTTATGGAAGTGCTAAGCTGGACTTAACTTAAATCATTTTAGTTCGGATGTGCACACACATGGCCATTATGATTTAAGAGGCAAAATAAAAGGAGTTACATTGTGATGTAATTGACAAGAGTTGTCTACCTATTTATTTGTATATCGCTTGTTGTGCTATCCACAAGGTTATATACATTTGAAATGGGATCCTTAATCTCACTAGCAAATCTTTAATTAGATATTGCCGAACTATATAAGTGAGGGTAATATAGTTTGATGAAAATAGTGGGAGATACCAATTTAAAATAAAGACCTAAATTTATTTTGGTGTGCAAAGTTAATAAAATGAATGTTTGCTAAAATGTTGTCTTTTCACATGTAGAATTTTAAAAATGTCAAAATCACTAATCTCACTACGAAGCATACTTGATGCAAATAAGCTTACCGGCCCGAATTATGAGGACTGACTAAGAAATCTGAGAATTGTTCTCACTGCTGAAAAGATTTCTTATATCCTAAATTCCACTATCCCTGAATCTGTTTCAGAAACAGCCTCTGAAGAAGAGATTGCCACTTTCAATAAGTGGCAAGATGATGCATCTGTGGCTCAATGCATCATGCTCGCATCCATGAATAACGAGCTTCAGCGTCAGCACGAAAAAATGGATGCTCCTGCTATGCTGCTTCACCTCAAGGAGTTGTATGGTGAACAGAGTAGGACTGCTAGATATGAGATATCTAAGGAGCTCTTCCGATCTCGGATGACCGAGGGCACTGCCGTCGAGACTCATGTTCTGAAGGTAATCAATTTGATTGAACGCCTTGGACAGCTTGGGTTTGTCATGGATGGGGAGTTGAGTCAAGACTTGGTCTTGCAGTCACTCCCTGAGACCTTCTCGCAGTTTGTGGTTAATTTTCACATGAATAAGCTAGATGTCAGCTTGCCTGAGCTGCTTAACATGCTGAAAACTGCAGAAGGTCACTTCTCATCCAAGAAGAACCATGTCTTGATGGTGGATTCTTCCAATAAAAGGAAGAGGCCCAAGGTGTCTTCTGAAAAGAAGAAATCTAAGAAGGCTAAGGGAAAAGGGAAAGAAAAGGAGCAAAAGAAACCTGAACCAGCTAAAGGAATGTGCTTTCATTGCAATGAGCCGGGACATTGGAAGAGGAACTGCAAGAAGTTTCTAGCAGAGAAGAAGCTTGGAGAAGCTTCGACTTCCAATCAAGGTTTGTTTATGATTGAAATTAATTTTTTTGAAAGTCATAATTCTACTTGGGTATTGGATACCAAATGTGGTTCTCACATATGTAATACTGTGCAGGGACTGGTCAGAAGTAGAAAGCTAAACAAAGATGAGGTGATCCTACGAGTGGGAATTGGAGCAAAAGTTGCTGCATTAGCTGTAGGAAGTTATTGTTTAGCAATGCCTTCGGGCAAATCCATTTATCTTAATAACTGTTATTATGTTCTGAATATTATTAAAAACATTATTTCAATTTCTGTATTGGATATGGAAGGTTTTGACGTTATTATAAAGAACAATGGTTGTTCTTTTTATAAAGACGATGTTTTATATGGTATTGGAAATTTGCGAAATGGACTTTATACACTTGACTTACAAGAAAATATATTTCAAATTGAACAAATTAAGAAAAGGAAAAGAGATGATATTAATTATACCTATATGTGGCACTGCAGACTCGGTCATATCAATGAAACAAGATTATCCAAGTTGCATAAAAATGGGCTCCTCGAGCTATCTGATTATGAATCATATCCAACTTGTGAATCTTGTCTCATGGGTAAAATGACTAAATCTCCTTTTAGTGGAAAAGGAGAGAGAGTTACAGAGTTGTTGGCATTGATTCACACAGACGTTTGTGGACCTATGACAACAAGTGCACGGGGTGGATATTCTTATTTTATTACTTTCACTGATGATCACTCAAGATTTGGATATGTGTATTTAATGAAATACAAGTCAGAATCATTTGAAAAGTTCAAAGAGTTCAGAAGTGAAGTAAAGAAACAAACGAGCAAGAGTATAAAGATACTTTGATCAGATCGAGGTGGAGAATACTTAAGCGGTGAGTTTCTCAATTGTCTCAAAGAAAATGGTATAATCTCACAATGGACTCCTCCAGGTACACCACAGTTAAATGGAGTATCTGAAAGGAGAAATCGAACACTGTTGGACATGGTTCGATCCATGATGAGTTTTACCGACCTTCCAATTTCTTTCTGGGGATATGCCCTAGAAACGGCTGCATACCTACTTAACAAGGTACCTACCAAATCCGCCCCAAAGACTCCATATGAGATGTGGAAAGGGAGGAAACCAAATCTTAAGCATGTTAAGACTTGGGGTTGTCCAGCTTATGTCAAAAAGTTTGAAAATGATAAGCTACAGACTAAATCCGATAAGTGTAGATTTGTGGGATACCCTAAAGAAACCGTAGGGTATTATTTCTATCATCCAACTGATCAAAAGGTGTTTGTTGCGAAACATGCTACCTTCTTGGAGAAAGAGTTTATCCATGAAGGGGTCAGTGAGAGTAAGATATATCTTGAAGAAGTTCAAGAACCACAAGTTACCACGGACCAAAGTCAAGTACCTAACCAAGTAGAAGAACCTACTGTACCACACCCTGTTCGTAAATCTGGAAGAGTACCGCAGATACCTGAGAGGTATGGATTCGTTATAGAGGATGACAATGAGGTACACATCATGAATGATGATCCATTGAATTACGAACAGGCTATGAGTAATAAAGACTCAGGGAAATGGCTTGAAGCCATGAAATCCGAAATGGACTCTATGTATGAAAATAAAGTATGGAATTTGGTTTCACCACCTGAAGGTATTAAACCTATTGGGTGTAAATGGGTTTTTAAGAAAAATACTGGAGCAGACGGAAAGGTAGAGACCTATAAGGCTCGACTGGTTGCAAAAGGTTTCAAACAAAGACAAGGAGTTGACTATGATGAAACCTTCTCACCAGTAGCCATGCTCAAGTCCATTCGGATTTTGCTTGCGATTGCAACTTACAACGACTATGAGATCTGGCAGATGGACGTGAAAACAGCCTTCCTCAATGGGAAACTTGAGGAGGATGTGTATATGACACAGCCAGAGGGATTTATCTCAAAAGTTGGAACAAATCAAGTCTGTAAGCTACAACGATCCATTTATGGGTTGAAGCAAGCTTCTCGTAGATGGAACATTCGTTTTGATGAGACAATCAAAGAGTTTGATTTTATCAAAAACGAGGATGAACCTTGTGTATACAAGAAGGTTAGTGGGAGCGCAGTATCATTCCTTGTATTATATGTTGATGATATATTACTGATAGGGAATGACATTCCTATGTTACAATCCATTAAAATCTGGTTATCTAAAAACTTCTCCATGAAGGACTTGGGTGAAGAATCCTATATTTTGGGGATAAAGATCTATAGAGATAGATCTAAAAGGATGCTCGGCTTATCCCAAGGAACGTACATTGATACGATGCTAAAGAGGTTTAGCATGGAAGATTCCAAAAGAGGTCTCATGCCGATGCGCCATGGAATAAATCTCTCCAAGAAACAGGCCCCAAAGACACCTGAGGAGAGAGACCGTATGACTAAGATCCCTTATGCTTCTGCAATAGGATCTATCATGTACGGTATGATATGTACTAGACCGGATGTTGCTCACGCACTTAGTGTAACAAGCAGATACCAGTCGAATCCAGGAGAAGAGCACTAGAAGGCAGTGAAAAATATCCTAAAGTACTTGAGAAGGACTAAAGATATTTTTCTTATCTACGGTGGGTCTGAATTAAAACTCGAGGGATTCACGGACTCAAGTTTTCAAACAGACCAAGATGACAGTAAATCTATTTCAGGGTATGTGTTTACCTTGAACGGAGGTGCAGTGAGTTGGAAGAGTTCCAAGCAGCAAACAGTTGCTGATTCAGTAACAGAGGCAGAGTATATAGTTGCAAGTGAAGCTGCAAAGGAAGCTGTTTGGATGAAGAAGTTCATAACTGAACTTGGTGTGGTTCCTAGCATCGGAGAAGCAGTTCCCGTATACTGTGACAACACCGGAGCGGTTGCACACGCTAAGGAACCCAGGTCTCATCAGAAATCTAAACACGTGTTGCGGCGATTTCACTTGATCAGGGAGATCATTGAAAGAGGAGACGTCACCTTGGAGCGTGTGGACTCTCAAGACAACATTGCAGATCCATTTACTAAAGCACTAACACAACAGCAGTTTGATCGCCACTTAGAGAAGATGGGTATGAGATACCATGGCGATTGGCTTTAGTGCAAGTGGGAGATTGATAGTAGTGTGCATACAAGCCAATCATGTATGATGATAAAGCACATACTTTGTAAACAATCTTATTTATTTATTAATAAAATATTCATTTAAGGCATATAATTATCTACATGGTGCTGTTTTTATAATATGTAAATAACCCATAGTTTTAAGCAATGCTTTTAGAATCATGATGAGATCATGATAATGAGATCTAAATTCTTAGAAAGCTTAAAAACTAAAATAGTTCCCAATTGTGGGATTACTAAAATGGAGATTAGTAAATCCGAATAGATTGGTACATATGTTGCTTGCTCATTGGATGAGGATGACTGATCTCATGGTCATTTGTGTGGAGACACTAAAGCAAGTATGTAGGTGCTTATTGGAGAATAAGTTCACTAAACGTGACTCGCTATAGAATACCTAATGGAGTTTTACTCGCCTGTCAATAGGAATTCCTAATGTGATAGTAGTACAAGTGATCCTTAGACTTGAGATCATCATAGTATCTTGTATGTAACAAATTATACTTTGACTTATTCCTTAAGGCCTTTTAAGGCATATATAGGGTATGCTTGGGTATAATGAGTTGCATATGGAGATAATGTATGATCAATAAAGAATCTACCACCTCTAGTAAAAGAGGAGATATGTTCTATGTGATTCGTTAAATGACAACCCAGGAATCCTTGGCTAAGGTAGAATGAAATTAGAAAGAGGTTTCTAATTTGCATTATTTGGAGTTGTGCATTTTTTAATCGAAATACATATGATTAAATAAATTAAGACTTGACAGTAAATCCATGTCTTATATTTAATTGGGACATTGTTTGGTGGAAGGATTGAATTGTACGGTAACTATTAACTCGCAGGTTCTTTTATGATTAATGTTGAAATCTATATTATCTAGAAAGTCGTTGATCGCTAGGGAGACTTATCCCTATTATAGAATAAATGTTATTTATTTAAATAGATTATTAGTTTAATTTATTTATTTAAATAAGATTAGAATTGTTCTAATTGATTTATTCATAACCGGTTTAATATGGAGAACCTAAATGGTTACACCATAAAAGGAAGAAAAATTATTTAAGAAGAAAATGGCATGATAGTAATAATGCATTAATTATAATTAATTTAATCTATGGTGATAGAATAAATTAAATAGCCTAATGTTTATTATTTAATATTTTAGAAATATTAAATATAAATGAATAAGAGGAGTCTTATTAATATTATTATTATTATTATTATTATTTTAATTCTAAAGGAGTTTAGGAATTAATATAATATCAGTACTCTCTCTCTCAATCCTAATAAGATTAAGATATAAATTAATTAAAAGTATTTAATTAATTAAATAAAACCCTATTCTAATTAGATTAGGAGGGTTAACCTAATATCTATATAAGAGAGTCTTATATCAGAAATAAGGTACGTGAATTTTTCCAAGAGTTGGGAGTACACATATTCTATAGAGATAGAAACAAGGGTTAAGCCAATAACCCATCTTCTTAAGTTCTTCATCTTCCTTGGTGGATCACAGTTAGAGGCCAAACATTTGGGTGGCTGACATTGATCAAGGGAAGGAGCCACTACAGAGGAATCAAAGGAATCAAAGGAGTAGAACTTGTACCTGAGGAAGCTTGGATCTTCAAAGGTATAATTCTATTTTTCTCCTTCTATATTCACTGATAATTGATGCACAAGAATGATCATGGTTATGGGTTTGTATAAATTTTTTGAAAACCTAGTTTTTGCGCTTCCGCCCTATTTATGTGATTTGATTGCATGATTGAGTTACGTACAAACCCAACAGTTTTAAACTTAGTTTAGTAGTAAGAAACTTATAAATGCAGATGAGCTCACACGTTGGTTATAATGTATACAGGTAAATGTGTATATACACCTGAAGCTGCTCAGATTGGTCTAGTTCTTAAATGCCATAGCATCAAGTCCAATCCTTGTCCATAGTCAATCTTGTAGTCTGAAGACTAGAGATGGGAAGTCAAGAAGTATCAACAACAAAGAATCATGCATCCACCATTCTGAAAGATGAAAGGCCATTGATAAGTGGTTTTATTACCACTTATTCAGATAATAACCAGCTTGTTTCGTTACTTAAACTCGAGTAATCCCATGCTGTTAATATGTTTTTTCTTTGTTTTGTGATTTTCAGGTTTAGGAACTCCTTTAGTGCACATTGAGCTTAAAAGGGCAAAAGAACGCGTTTATGGAGCAATGCACAGAAAGTGGCTTAAGGCATGAAGATAGCATGGATGATGAGGCTATAGAGCGGGATGCCACGAGGCCAAAACGATGCAAAGTGCTGAAAAGAGCTTGATTGATTGATGGCATGATAAGGCAAAGCGTGAGTCAAGCGGCTAAATTGGGATGTGATGAGGCATAGAGGCTAAAAAGAAGTTAACTTGCAGGGCATGAGAGTGTCAAAGCCAAGTGCAGCAGAAAAAGAAGAAATCCAGCATATCACAGACCCGCGCAGCCGCGCTGGGTTTACAAGGGGGTTACGCGAGCCAGCGCCGTTTAGCAGGCCAGAAATCCCACATGCAGCAGCCGCGCGGCCGCGCCAGGAGGAAGGCTTGGACACGCATGGCCGCGCCAGACAGCGACTTGACCAAATTTGACTTTTGCTTAAATGAACGGGAGAGGCAGAGAGATATAAGTGCTGTTGCCCCATTTGGTCGAGCCACCCCTTAAGGGTTTAGCCCTAGCTTAGTTTCTTCATCTTTTTTCCTTTCCTTTTTTTTTCTTGTATAGATTAGGAGTAGTTTAGTGTTAGATTAGGGTTAGTTAGTTAGTTTTCTAGGGTTTTGTTAGTGTTTGAAGATTGAAGCAATTGTGTACACCAAGATCCAAGCTCGGAGAAACGAACGAAGATTTGCATTTCTCTATCTCTTATTCTCCTTGCTATCATTTGTATTTGGATAATGTATATTAAACTTGTGGATAATATATTTGGGTTGTCTATGCCTTAAATTATATTTTGAGGTTCCAATGGAACCTAATGAGTAGTTGATTGTTGGTTTTCCTTCCATGATGGTCTTATTTGATTGCTATGTGCTTGTCTATTGCGATGTATGCTTTAATTGCCTAATTGATTAGCTACCAATTACTGTGATAGCCTGTATGGGATCGAAAGACAAAATATAGGTTTAGATCGAATCGTGATAGCGGGCGATTGTAGGTTCACATGGCGTTGGACTTATGATTTGTGCTTAGGATAGAAATATACCGAAGCGCCGCTCGTAGTCAATAGAGGACTTGACCTTAAACCCTATCACATAGGAATATAGTGGTTTAGGTAATGTGGGTGTCCACGTGCGTCTATCACCTGTGGATTGCACGTGGTATGGTTTAGGTACATCTGAAGATGGCCTTCTCTTACTCTCGTGTTCTCGGCTAACACATATAATGATTAATTTGACCTAATTGGAAGTGAATCGACTTATACGAATCATTAGGGGAAATTAGAATCTCTTATCTTCATTATCTAATTCGACTCTAGGATTCTTTAGTTTAACTTTCAATTCCTTGCCTAGTTTAATTTAGTTTTTAATTAAAACAATTTCTCGCCCGTTTAAATAAGATTGAGATGATTATGAGCTAGTGATTTGGTGTCTTTTATCTATTAATTCTCTGTGGGACAATATATGTACTTTCACTTTATTACTCGTTGGCCGAGTATACTTGCGCGTTAATTGTGTCATCTAATCGGACCAACAAGTTTTTGGCGCCATTGCCGGGGAATTAATTGGAAAACTGTTTGCCAACATTAGTTTAAATCAAATTAGTCTTACTTTAAACATTTTATTTTTATTTTTGTTTAATTCTCTTCCTATATTCTCTTCTCAGGTACAATGGACTTGAATTTCTATCCATGGAACCAAAGGCAAGAGCAACCAAGGGAAGCATACAATGATGGCGTCGACCCAATTGTAACACTTTCAGCACAACTAGAGGTTCTCTAGAGGAAGTTGGATACTGTTTCAGCCCAACGAAATCGAGAGCCAGTTACTTCGTATGACTATGGTGCTGGAAGCTACACGAGCCATCAGGAGCCTATCAGTTTTGGACAGGAGCAGTATGGGGGTGAGCACTCCTACAGTGAACCTTATCTCGATTATCAGCAAGACTGGGGGTATCATCCAGTCCCTTCAGCAAACTATTATCAAGACCAGTACTGGGATCCAAATCCCGTTGACGCCCCAGAATGCACTTTCCAGACTCTAGTTTACGAGCCTCAATACAAGTTTGAGGGTGACATAGAAAATACAAGATTGGAGGAAGAAGGTGACATATCACTAAAGGACATCTTGATTGAGCAACAGAAGTCAGTCAAGAATATCCAGAACTGGGTAGAGCAAATTAGCAAGGCCTTGATGATAGAGGAAGAACAAGGGATTCTGACCAATACTGCGAGCTATCAAGATCAATACGAGCAAAGTCCAATTTATGCATCCGATCGCATATACCAACCCTCGTGTTTACAAGGAGAACAGTCTTCAATAGAATTCATGTATGCAAGTTCATAAAACCAAGAGGAGTTATTTGAGAGCCATGAACCATCAAACCAAAGTTTTCAATATTAGATGGCCCCCATCAACCATGTTTCTACCAGTGAGACTCAGTACATGGATCCCGTGGCTGAAACAGAAAAGGAAGGATTGGAAATTATGTGGGGGAATTCCATAGCATCAACAGAGGAGACCTTGATTGAGCAAGAGCAATCGATTGAGGATCTTCAGATTTGGGTGGAGCAGATTAGCACGGCATTAAGGAAGGAGGAGGTATGTGAACAAGAGACAACAATGCAAGATTTTGTGCCTCCAATGACTGAAGCCATGAGTTATGACCCTCAGAAAGATTGGTGCTATGAGATGGATGCAAAAATTGATAGAGAATCTGAAGTGCAATTGCAACTGGACGAGCCAAAGGCAATGGAAATAGAGGAGATAATTGGGGATATGGAGCAGTATGAACCAACAGTGATAATACCCCAAGAGCCTCCTCCGTTGAAGTTTGAGACTCCAATCAAGTTTGCACACCCTTGCCCCCTTGGAAACCACATTACAGATACGAATCTCGATGACATGAGAGAGTCCGTGAGCTTCAAACCATGGTGGTCAGAAGAGAGGAGAATAGAATAGAAGAAGAGTCCGTTGTGTGGTCTATACCTCCATGCCCCGATCATTTCACCTACACAATGGAACCCTTGCCTAGCTCCCCAACCTTCAGGACAGGGAATTCTTTTACTTATCCAATGCTAGGTAGTTTAAATCTGCATCGACTTTTACTGAGAAGCCGCCAAAGTCACACAGCTATTCTGATAGAAGGAGGGGTTCTCCAGTATTGTCGGGGAGTTGGGTAGCAGTGGGCAAACACAGTCGAGCTAGAGGACTATAAATCAAGCGCTAGATGGGAGGCACCCCATCATTTCTCATTTTCTTTGTTTAATTCTCCATTACCTACTTCCCATCATCCCTCTCTCTATCTCTTTGTTTAATTCTCCATTTACCTGCTTTCTATCACAATTTCCTCCCCCTTGTTTAATTTTTATTAGTTAATATTTAGTTTAAAAGTTTTGAATGCTCGTAGATTTAGGAGTTCATTGCCTACATTTTTGGACTTAGGCATTGATGTATCTATTTTTGGGATTTAAACATTTATTGCATATTTTTGAATCACGAGCATGTTACATTTACGCACATAGAGAATTTTTGGGAATTTAAATACATATATCTTTCCATGTTTAATTCTCTTGATGTAAATATTAAGTATTAGCTTTTGATGGTTTAATAGGGCTTAATAAGTCTTGTCTGCATATTTCAGGTTAAAAGCTGCTTGGGAGCAAAGTTCAAATGCCATAGCCTCTGTGCCTAGAAAATTTTTGCAGAAAATAGGATCTAGCATACCGCGCAGCCGCGCCAAGATAAGCCTGAGCTGGCGCGCAGCCGAGCCTCTCACAGACTGGGCTTGACTTAAGGAAAATTCTGGAAGCTTTTGGGGGCACCGCTTCATGTCAATTATCAGCAGCACCCAAGCCTCAGTCCCTCTTATACCAAACCCTCAAAGTTCCTTCATGCAATCCCCCATCTCTTCCATCTCATTCAATCCCCCCCCCCCCCACTAAAAGCCTTAGTTTTGAGAACCTCCTACCTCCTCAATCCAAAGTACCAATTCCCATCCACCTCAGCCTCTCAACCTGATCAATTGAGACAGTAAATGTGGGATCATTAGCAGAGCAAGATTGATATTGAGTTAGGTTGGTTCATTGAGTACAGTGCTGGGCGGGGTTTATTTTATCAGAGCAGTAAGAGAGACGGGGGAAACTTCTGAGAGGGCGCCACTTCATTTTATGCAGCATCGGAGCCGAATAGGGGAGTTCCTTTCTTTTTACCTTTACCTTCAATGAGGGCATTGAATAGTTTAAGTTTGGGGGTATTGGTTTTGTTTTGCATGTAGGTAGTTCATTTCATGTTGTGTCAATTGCATCTTAGGTCATATTTAGTTAAAAATTTGTAAAAATCTAAAAAATTTCTTTTGTTTTGCATTCTGTGTTAGAGCATACTGCATGAATCCAGTTTCAGTTGGTTAGTTACGTATTTAGCCTATGAGGAAACTAAAATCACTCGATTTTTAAACTGATTGGAGACTTAAGCTTGATTTCATGGTCATATATGTAAATCCTTATCTGTCAGATACTGTGTAACCAGTTAGCACGATAGAGTAACCACCATGACATGCTTAGTTTAAATGTTCACATACTTGTCTTCTGGTGGAAAATTTGTGTTTTAATGAAAGAATCTGTGATTATATGATAATAACTAAGTCTGTTAAAAGCTTAAGTTTGGGGGAAACATGGGGATTGTATGCTAAGCGGGGAGATGGAGCGTAAGACGCACTCCTATGCGAAAAAGAAAAAGAAAACAAAAGAAAAGATTAAGAAAAAAATAGAATAAACACTTCGGCTACGTCGAGTTCTGTGGCCTTTGATATTCGAGTAAGTAAGCCCTAGGGGTGTCTCTACACCCAGCGCCCTAAGGCCGTCTGGTCTGGGAGTCGTTGGTCGAAAGCTCGCTACATGGATATCATTGAGAATCCTAAGAGGACTAGGCATTGCACGGTCGAATGTGTACACGGGAGAGTGCAAAAACGCCCTCGTGAGCAATAAAAGCTTAATAAAATACCCCCTGTTGACTCTTAACTCTAGTAATACATGGTCTTAGTTAGAACTTATATGATTTATTATTTTTCTTAAGTTAAAGCTTGCTTTTCCCCTAAGAAGCATAGTATGTGAATTATTTAACTGAATGCATGTTTAATGGTCACCAGGCACACAACGCATAATACATCAGTGCTGACAGTTTTGGATTTGCAGAATATGCCTTATGGTCTTGTCTTGGGTTGATTATCTATTTGACTATCTTGTGGTTTTCTGAGGCATTGATTATGAAGTTCAATACTGACTGGGAACCTGGATTTGCATTCATGATAGCGCAGGTTGCATACATTATATATATTGCATTACATCATGTGCTTAGTTTTGTTTTGGTTGCTTGAGGGCAAGCAACATTTAAGTTTGGGGGTATTTGATAAGTGGTTTTATTACCACTTATTCAGCTAGTAACCAGCTTGGTTCGTTACTTAAACTCGAGTAATCCCATGCTTTTAATATGTTTTTCCTTTGTTTTGTGATTTTCAGGTTTAGGAACTCCTTTAGTGCACATTGAGCTTAAAAGGGCAAAAGAACGCATTTATGGAGCAATGCACAGAAAGTGGCTTAAGGCATGAAGATGGCATGGATGATGAGGCTATAGAGCGGGATGCCACGAGGCCAAAACAATGCAAAGTGCTGAAAAGAGCTTGATTGATGGCATGATAAGGCAAAGAATGAGTCAAGCGGCTAAATGGGGATGTGATGAGGCATAGAGGCTAAAAAGAAGTTAACTTGCAGGGCATGAGAGTGTCAAATCCAAGTGCAGCAGAAAAAGAAGAAATCTAGCATGTCACAGACCCGCGCGGCCGCGCTGGGTTCACGCGCACCCGCACCATTTAGCAGGCCAGAAATCCCACATGCAGCAGCCGCGCGGCCGCGCCAGGAAGAAGGCTTGGACGCACGCGGTCGCGCTAGACAGCGACTTGACCAAATTTGACTTTTGCTTAAATGAACGGGAGAGGCAAAGAGATATAAGGGCTATTGCCCCATTTGGTCGAGCCACCCCTTAAGAGTTTAGCCCTAGCTTAGTTTCTTCATCTCTTTTCCTTTCCTTTTCTTTTCTTGTATAGATTAGGAGTAGTTTAGTGTTAGATTAGGGTTAGTTAGTTAGTTTTCTAGGGTTTTGTTAGTGTTTGAAGATTGAAGCAAGTGTGTACACCAAGATCCAAGCTTGGAGAAACGAACGAAGATTTGCATTTCTCTATCTCTTATTCTCCTTGCTATCATTTGTATTTGGATAATGTATACTAAACTTGTGGATAATATATTTGGGTTGTCTATGCCTTAAATTATATTTTGAGGTTCCAATGGAACCTAATGAGTAGTTGATTGTTGCTTTTCCTTCCATGATGGTCTTATTTGATTGCTATGTGCTTGTCTATTGCGATGTATGCTTTAATTGCCTAATTGATTAGCTACCAATTACTGTGATAGCCTATGTGGGATCGAAAGACAAAATGTAGGTTTAGATCGAATCGTGATAGCGGGCGATTGTAGGCTCACATGGCGTTGGACTTATGATTTGTGCTTAGGATAGAAATATACCGAAGCGCCGCTCGTAGTCAATAGAGGACTTGACCTTAAACCCTATTTATTTGTAAATCACATAGGAATATAGTGGTTTAGGTAATGTGGGTGTCCACGTGCGTCTATCACCTGTGGATTGCACGTGGTATGGTTTAGGTACATCGGAAGATGGCCTTCTCTTACTCTCGTGTTCCCGGCTAACACATATAATGATTAATTTGACGTAATTGGAAGTGAATCGACTTAGACGAATCATTATGGGAAATTAGAATCTCTTATCTTCATTATCTAATTCGACTCTAGGATTCTCTAGTTTAACTTTCAATTCCTTGCCTAGTTTAATTTAGTTTTTAATTAAAACAATTTCTCGCCCGTTTAAATAAGATTGAGATGATTATAAACTAGTGGTTTGGTGTCTTTTATCCATTAATTCTCTGTCGGACGATATCTGTACTTTCACTTTATTACTCGTTGGCCGCGTATACTTGCGCGTTAATTGTATTACCCGAGAAATTCCTAATATTATCAAATAAATATATTAATAGAAATGAGAATTTATTTGAATATAAATGATTTTATGTTATGAGATGAGTTGATTCAATTATATAAAATTGAATAATTATAAAAATAATTGTGGAAAATGTGGAGTTTATAATAAACTCGTTGACAGCCTTGTGTGGCACAGTGATGAGGATTATTAATGGTGATTAATTAATAATATGTGATTATTATTATTGCAAGAAATAATATGATAATAATGAGCAACGTGTTCATAAATATAATAAGATTTACATTTATTCATATGATCTTTAATCATGTAAGTGTTAATCTATTATTGTGAATATTAATAATTGTATTGATTAATGAGAAATGAATTAATTATTATTATTATTAATTAATTGATGAGATAAGTAAATTATTAACTTCTATGTGCGAGCATGCGATTTAAAAAGTATAACGTATAGTAACTAACTATATGTTATATGAAGTGTGAAGTGTAGTGTAACTATATTATATATAGAAACCATATATTAAGATTTATTAAGTTACATATCAATGCCTATGTGACTATGTGAATGTGTGAACATTAAAATAATGTATCATGGATATATTGTAAATAATTGTTGATTAATATAATTTAATAATAAAGGAGACAGTATAGTGTGATAATATCTGGAAAAAAAACTATATTGGTAAGATAAAATGTACATGGATTATATATGTACAAATTACATTTACTACATTAAAGTATTATTTGAATTATATTATGACATTAAATTACAACCTAAGTGTAGTTATTATGTATAAGTATATAACATAAGTGTTGTTTGAATCCATATTGACCAATGGCTGAGCTGCATCCTCTTGTCCCATAATAAGAATTACATTTCATTCTCTCTTCACGTGCTTGACGAAAGGTTAAGGCCTATCCCCCCATTCTTCTCCCAAGCTCAAGCTAGCACATGATGAACTAGGATGTGGGAATCATGATTGATTCTAACAACCATCTACCAACTCTCTATTAGCCAACATACAAGCCTTCAATTCATTAGTTTGATTCATGGGGAGATAGCATTGTCTGGATAATTGAAATTCTATAAATTGAGCTCTCCTTCTCCATTTTCATTTGCTGAGAATTGCTTAACTTGAGAGCATATATACTTTAGCAATATCATTCTAGCAGTGGGAGACTTCAGTAGCAGCAAGTTAATAGCAAAGGTATAATCACATTATCGTGTTCTTCATTTTTGTTTCTCTGTAAATTTCAAGATTTCTTGATTTTGCCATATTAGAGTGTGATTGGATTATAGAATGCTTGGTTAAGTGTTATATAGACATATAAGTATGTTGGTATTGCAATGTAGTTATGTAGAATCAAAATTATGAAGTTATTCTGTGATTTGAGATGTTAACTGTCGAAGCAGAAAGAACACTGGCATGAACAGCACACGACGCAGCTGCGCCGGGTTTATACCCAGGCGCAGCGCAGCTGCGCAGGAAGCCTATTCCAGTTTTGTTTGAGTTCTGTTAATCTGTTAAGCATGCTTGTATGTTATGACTTAGGCAAGGCATATTAGCATGAATAACTTGTATAGAGGGGTATGTAGACCTAATATGAGCATGTCCTTCCATGATTACATGCATGATTAACGAACGGTTAAAGTTTTTGAAGTGAACATAAGGTTTATAATTGAACTTTAAACATATATGACTTACGACGGTATTCTGACCTTGCAAGCATATTATTATGATCTAGGAAGGCATGAAAAACATGTTCATAATGTATACATGTTTCATAAGGTAACATGAGTATGTTGATCGTGTTAAATGAACTTTACTAGTGAAAGTATAAGTTTTATCTTGACATTTTATATCGAAGTCTAGATTCTGATTTTTGCGAGCATGTTTAGATGACTTAGAAATGCATGAATAACCAGTCAACTTATGTTTATACGATTCGTAAGGAAGCATGAACATGTTGGACTTATTAGTAAGACTTACTAATGAAAATATGAGCTTTGATGGTGAACCTTAACATGTTATATTGAGATTCATATCCTGATATTTGTAACATGTTTAATAGTGCGTATACCATCACTAGTATACCATACATGTGTACTCACTTGTCAAATTCAATGAAAGGTTAACCAAGCATGAGTTTAAGCATATTTTAAAGTGATAAACGACACTAGTGATGAATGAAAGATATGGACACTTATAAACATGTATAGTACAAAGTATGTGATCTCTTGATGTGAACATATGATCTAATTATATGCGTGGTGATTACATGACCCTATTCGACCTTAATTTTGTGTAAATCCTAGACTAAAACCATAACATATAAAAATGAACTTGAGATGGTCATATGCTTATAAACGTTCTCTGACATGATTGTATGTTAAGTGTAAATTGGTTAAGTATGCTAAAGTATGGACAGAATCAGATAATGCAAGGCTTAACCCTGGTCTGGCCAGGGGACTGCGCACCTGCGCCGTCCCTAGGCCTAACCAGGGCGCAGCTGTGCCGGTCTAGAATCTAAATTGTTGAAATCTGCTTGTTCTGGTCATATCAGTTAGTGTAAATTGTTGTTCAAAACTGCTAGAAATGATCTGTACCGTACTGGTGTGTATATATGTGATGATTAAGTAACAAGATAATGTTTAACTTATATAATGGAAGCCCATGGGTCAAAGGATCATATCCACTTGAACATGATGAGTTGCTATAGTATCATTTATGTTATAACTATGTACTTGATTCGTAATAACATATAATCTGATTTCATACCATATGAGTATAAGTATGACATGTGACTAAGGTAGTAACATGTATGTATATTGAGTAACAAGTTTGTGTAACGAATGAGTTAGCTAATGAAAATTCTATACTTATAATACACTATAAATAGGATTCAAAAGTGTTGATTTACTTAACGTGGATAGACTACGCTTAAGGCAAGTATCTAAACCTTATCTCTTTGGATGTAAATTTTCTAACTTACACTCTTTTACGGTGCAAGTATCCTAACCGAAGCATTTACTTTATGCAAATATTCTATCCTTGTATATTGCGAACTAGTTTCTTTACTTAATCGTTTGAATTGAATTAGCATACTTGAACTCTTATTTCATTAAAGCTATTATTCATGTTAAACTTGGTATTGTTCTTGAATATTGTGAAAGTGTTTATGCCATTTGATTCGGCTAGACTAATATTTTTGAAAAGCGACCCAAAATCAATTGATTGGTGCGAGATCTTGTATTTAACTGAGAATAACAACCTTCTTTGAAGGGAAAATATAACTATCGGAGAACCGACGCGCGCACTTGAGTATGATTGATTGTTATGCATAACGTATGGTACTTTAGGCTGATCACCTGTTGTACCTGTTTTTGTTGGATTTTCAGTTTAATACTGTTAATTCTAGTAGAAGTTCATAGTCCTTAGTGACTGCTCAGTATTCAGTTATCTTGAAATCTTTAATTGATTTATTATTGAATCACATTGATATTTTTCTACCCTTAACGACTGTTATTGAAAACTGTTGATATTCTTGTTATCCTTGAACTATCAAACCTTGCTATACCCTTTCGAGAATTGAGAATTATATTACAAACCCTTATTGTATATTACGTGCTGAGAAATTTGTGCTCATTCTTACTTTCCCTAAAACATTTCAGTTAAGGCAGAGCAGTGCGGACCTTCGAGTACCGGCAAGGGCAAGGGAAAGGCTACTGAGTAGCTTTGTTTATGTAGGACTTTATGATTGTAATAAAGAACTTATGATATTATGTACTAGTTAAGGTTATTTATGCTTAAGATATGTCTAAGCTATGTAATCACTGTTTAAGTTACGAGATCTTCGGACGTGAATAAATTATATTATTTAAATATAATCTATTCGGTATTAGTTGTGTATTATTCCGCTGTGCGATGCGACATATAGTCGTAATATTATTGTGATGTATTACCATGAGCACGTGATGAACCGAATTCGAGAGACCAAGTGGCGATCCTGGATTTGGGGGCGTCACAGGTTGGTATCAGAGCTGTAGTTATAAACCTTAGGAATGAGTGTCCTTAGACTATAACTTTGGCGAACTTAGAAGTTGGAAAGGAGATAAAACTCACATAGAGTTTTCCCTAGAGGGAGACTTAGCGTGTTATGAAATGTAACTTCATTCTATACAATGAACTTATGTTTTATTTAACAGTCTAATGGAGTTGTTGTTTGTTTGTCTTGTGTTTGTGATTGTAGGATGACAGACACAGGTGTACCTAGTAGTGTGGCAGAGGAAGAGCACGAGGAACCTCTAGAGGCTACACCAGTGCACGCTGTTGCACCGTTCAAGTCTTACGACGAGGACGAGATTGAGATAGAGTCTGATCCAGAGGAGGAGCCGATGGAGCATGAGCCAGTAGAGGACTCTGATGAGGCTACTATAGAGGAGCAGATGCTAGGAGAGTATGAGGAGCGGATCCTAGAGTTAGACTGCAGGGTCCAAGAGCTGGAGGCCAAGGCCCATGAGAGAGAGTCTGAGTTCCAGAAGCTGAGGGACGAAGACCACCAGAGGAAGCTGGCCATGCAGGAGTTAGAGGTAGAGATTGCTTATCGTAGGGAGGCAGGGATCCAGATGGGAACCTTATTCCACAGGTCGGTGGCGAGAAATGTAGATATAGCAGGGAAGCTGGAAGAAGTCGAACAAAGAGAATTGAGTGAGAAGATTGAGAAAGAGGCACTCGGTACTCAGCTAGAGTTGGAGGTGATGGATAGGATACACTTCGAGGAGAAGTGGGAAGCGGCCAATCAGAGAGCTGACGACCTAGAGGACGAGGTCAGGTGCAAGAAGAGGAAGATAAACAAGATGGGGTATGTGTTTCGTTCAGCTTTTGAGAGGGTGATTGATGGTGTGTACCACTACCCGGCAGAGCAGGGATAGACTCTACATACCTTGAGTCGAGAGCTGGTTGCGTATATAGCGCAGATGGAGTACAAGAGCGCTGTGGAGCGTGGGATGATGTGATGAGATTTCCTTAAATGGTTTAGTGGTAGTTTAGTAGAATTTATCTCTATGTATTGTATATACTATGTTGTAATCCCAATTTTTTGTGTAAAGTATGGGATAGTGATGTAAACCCCGGGTTAGCTTTTGTTAGAGGGGTAGTATGGTAGTAGGTTGGTATATTCCCCGTCTTTTGTGATATTAGGGGATATATGTGATAACATTTATAGCAGTATGCTAGGATAATCATGTAATGAAACGATTTGACATATGAATATAAATGAAGTTTATTTCAGAAATATGTTATAAATTTATTCTTTTAGTATTAAAAGAAATACTTAAGTAATATACTTGAATAATAATAAAATGAAAATTTGTGATGCAGATACTGCCGCCCAGACGTAGATTGACTGCACCCGAAGAATCTGTTAATAACGAGCGGGAACAAGTTGACCCAATCTAGAAACTGGTAGACCTGTTAGGAGAGGCATTAAGGGGAAGAAACAATGAACCCGTTCGCCCAAACCCTCAGGCTGTGCCAGTAACAACCTTTAAAGACTTTAAGAGTGTAGGACCCCCGGAGTTCTAGGGAACTACCGACCCAATCGTCGCACAAACGTGGATCAAGGAGATCGAAAAAACTTTCACTATAGCTCGCGTAGGTGAAGATCAGAAAACGGTGTTTGCCACATACATGATGAGGGGAGAAGCGAACTACTGATGGGAGGCTAATCAACAAAGAGTTGGAGAAGGGATAATAGCTTGGGATAAGTTTAAGACACTGTTTTTTGAGGATTACTTCCCGAAAAGCATAAAGAATAGAATGGAGGTAAAGTTCTTAGAACTAAAACAAGGTGACATGACGGTGGTGCAGTACGTAGCTAAGTTTAATGAACTAGCATGATTTGCGGAACACCAAGTTGGAGATAAGGAAAGGAAGGCGAGAAGATTCGAACAAGGGCTGAAGTCATAGCTATTCAATAAGGTATCAGTTCTTCAAATTGATTCCTTTGCAACATTACTGGAGAAGGCAATCATTGCGGAAGGTGGCAGTGAGGCCTTAAGTCTGTATAACAAGGAGAAGAAAGGAAAGAATACTGGAGCGGAGGAAGCAACTTGGGAAAGAGAAAATAGGAGAACAACAACAACAATAAAAATAATAATAATCAATCAGGGAATTATTAGTGGGGGTTTCAAGAAGAGGGCTGAAGGATGCCCAAAGTGTGGGAAGAATCACCGGGACGAGTGCTGGAAGGGACGTGGCACTTGCTACAACTGCGGACAAGAAGGGCACATCTCGCCCAACTGTCCGAAACCAAAGAAGATACAAGGATGCTTTGCGTGTGGCTCGACAAAGCACCGAATTAAGGACTGCCCAAAGAAGGGAAGTGGCGGGGGTAGCAATCAGCCAGGAGGCAACAAGCTGATGATCAGCGGGCCGGCACAACCCAACCGCCCAACTGCCAGAACTTTTAACATGACCGTCCATGACGCCGTGGCTGCGAAGGACGTGGTGTCAGGTATAATCTCAATCAATGATATAAATGCTTATGTATTATTTGATTCGGGTGCCACCTGTTCTTTTATATCTGAAAAATTTGCTAGTAAACTTAGTACACCCCGAGAACGATTAGAAAATCCTTTGATCATAGAAGTTGCTAATAAGGAAGTGATCCCTATAGAATACGTTTCTCGAAATTGTCACACAAACATTAGAGAACATGAACTGAGCGTAGACTTGATCCCTATTAGATTGGGAGAATTTGATGTGATATTGGGAATAGATTGGTTGTATAACCATGCTGCGATAATTGACTGTCAGAACAAATATGTGAACCTTCAGACTCCGAGTAAGTCTAAGGTAGTTTTTTATAGTAGCTCATCGCTTAAGCAACCGTGTTGCGTTACGATGATGCAGGCCAAGAAATTGTTAAGGAAAGGATGTGTATGTTATTTAGCTTACATCGTTGATACTCGGAAAAAGGGAGTAGAAATTAAGGATATATACGTAGTTAATGAATTTGAAGATGTGTTTCCGGACGATCTGCCTGGTCTTCCGCCAGACAGAGAAATTAAATTCGTAATAGACTTAGCACCGGGAACGGCACCGATTTTGAAAGCTCCATATCGTATAGCGCCAATAGAAATGAAGGAATTAATGATACAATTACAAGAGTTATTGGATAAAAGTTACATTCGACCGAGTGTTTCTCCTTGGGGAGCACCGGTGTTATTCGTTAAGAAGAAGGACGGATCGATGAGGCTCTGTATCAATTATCGAGAATTGAACAGAGTAACGATCAAGAATCGATATCCACTACCGAGGATAGACGACCTGTTTGATCAACTGAAGGGAGCAAAGTGTTTCTCAAAAATTGACCTACGAACAGTATATCATCAACTAAAAGTGAGGTATGAGGACATACCAAAGACTGCGTTTCGAACCCGTTATGGACACTACGAGTTTTTGGTAATGTCATTTGGATTGACTAATGCTCCGGCAGCATTTATGGACTTGATGAACCGAGTTTTCAAGCCATACTTAGATAAATTTGTAGTGGTTTTTATCGACGACATTTTGATCTACTCGAAGACAGAGGAAGAACACGCCGAACATCTGAAGATTGTTTTGGAGGCACTAAAGGAAGGAGAAGATGTATGCAAAATTTTCAAAGTGTGAATTTTGGATGAAGAAGGTTCAATTCTTAGGCCACGTGGTGGATAAGAATGGAATCGTTGTAGAACCTGCAAAGGTAGAAGCAGTAAGTAATTGGGAACAACCGAGAACACTGACGGAGGTGAGAAGCTTTTTAGGGTTAGCTGGGTACTATCGAAGATTCATCCAAGATTTTTCTAAGATAGCAACCCCGTTGACCAATTTGACTAGAAAGACGGTGAAATTTGTATGGACCAAAAAATGCGAAGAAAGTTTTCAAGAACTAAAAAGGAGATTGAGCGAAGCACCTGTGTTATCATTACTAGATGATGCGGGAATTTTTGTGGTGTATAATGATGCATCGCACAAGGGGCTTGGCTGTGTGCTCATGCAACACGGCAAGGTCATTGCGTATGCATCACAACAATTGAAGGATTACGAAAAACGATACCCTACTCACGACTTAGAGTTAGCGGCAGTAGTTTTTGCGTTGAAGATATGGAGGCATTATTTGTATGGGAAAAAATGTGAGATATACACGGACCACAAAAGTCTGAAATATATCTTCACACAGAAGGAGTTGAATATGCGGCAGAGGAGGTGGTTAGAATTAATCAAAGACTATAACTGCGATATTCTTTATCACCCGAGAAAGGCAAACGTGGTTGCCGACGCTCTGAGCAGAAAAGGAAGGGAGAAATTTTTTAATTTGACGACTCAGGAAGAGTTGATAAGAGAGATGGAGAAATTGGAAATAGAAGTGAAGAGACCCGAGAGGTCTGAAGAAAGGTTATTTATGGTGGAAGCTCATCCGACATTGTTGGATAGAGTAAAAGAAGCACAAGAGAAAGACGAAGAGTGTTAGAAAATCCGAAAGAGGATCACAGAAAATGAGAAAGAGAAATTTTGAATGGATAAAGACGGTATTTTGAGATTTGAAGAAAGAGTATGGGTACCAGCGGTAACCGAGTTAAGGGAAGAGATTTTACACGAGGCACACAATACGATATATTCCGTTCATCCGGGAGGCACGAAGATGTACCGAGATCTAAGGTAATATTTTTGGTGGCCCAATTTGAAATGGGAAGTTGCAGAGTGCGTCAGTAGATGTTTGACTTGCCAACGTGTTAAAGCAGAGCATTAACGGTCGAGTGGTTTACTACAACCGTTGGAAATACCAGAGTGGAAATGGGAGCATATTACGATGGACTTTCGTGGTAGGACTTGCAGTTACACAGAAAGGT
Source organism: Panax stipuleanatus (assembly GCA_020205555.1). Classification (NCBI taxonomy): domain Eukaryota; kingdom Viridiplantae; phylum Streptophyta; class Magnoliopsida; order Apiales; family Araliaceae; genus Panax; species Panax stipuleanatus. The sequence goes on along the minus strand of CM035122.1, from coordinate 34,248,284 downwards.
TATGATGCTATTTGGGTTATCGTGGATCGACTTACCAAGACTGCACATTTTCTACCGATCAAGATCCGTTACAGTTTGAATCAGTTAGCGGGTCTATATATAAAGGAGATTGTCTCACGACATGGAGTACCGGTATCTATTGTCTCTGATCGAGATCCGCGCTTCACGTCCAATTTTTAGAAGAGTTTGCAAGAGAGAATGGGAACGCAGTTGAGGTTGAGTACGGCTTATCATCCTCAGACAGACGAACAGAGTGAGCGAACAATACAAATGCTGGAGGACATGCTTGGGCCTTGCGTGATGGATTTTAAGGGAAATTGGGATGACCACCTACCCTTAGTCGAATTTGCGTATAATAATAGTTACCATGTGAGTATCGGCATGCCACCGTACGAAGCTCTTTACGGAAGAAAGTGCAGAATGCCATTATGTTGGGACGAAGTCGGAGAACGACGAATACTGGGACCAGAGCTAGTACAACAAACCGCAGACGTGGTGACAGTGATAAGAGCCAGATTAGTAGCAGTTCAAGATCGCCAGAAGAAATACGTAGATTTGCATCGGCAGGACTGAGACTTCAAAGTCGACAGTTTCGTATTCTTGAAGGTATCTCTATGGAAGGGAAAAATCCGTTTCGGCAAGAAAGGAAAATTGAGTCCAAGATTCATAGGACCATTCGAGATACTGAAGCGAGTGGGCGAAGTGGTATACAAAGTTGCGTTACCACCCGAGTTGGAGCACATCCACAACGTATTCCACATTTCTGTGTTGCGACCGTACAAGGCTGACTACAAGCACATGATTTCTTACGAGCCCATTCAAGTGGAGAAGAACTTGGCGTATGAAGAAATTCCTGTCCAGATATTAGATAGGAAAGAACAAACTTTGAGAAATAAAATTATATCTTCTGTAAAAGTACTTTGGCGTAACCACGATGTCGAGGAGGCAACGTGGGAGTTAGAAGATAGGATGATGAGGGATTATCCCCATTTATTTGTGTAACCTTGTAGCAATTCTGGGGGAATTTTTATAAAGGGGGAGGATATAATACCCGAGAAATTCCTAATATTATTAAATAAATATATTAATGGAAATGAGAATTTATTTGAATATAAATGATTTTGTGTTATGAGATGAGTTGATTCAATTATATAAAATTGATTAATTATAAAAATAATTATGGAAAATGTGGAGTTTATAATAAACTCGTTGACAGCCTTGTGGGCACAGTGATAAGGATTATTAATGGTGATTAATTAATAATATGTGATTATTATTATTGCAAGAAATAATATGATAATAATAAGCAACGTGTTCATAAATATAATAAGATTTACATTTATTCATATGATCTTTAATCATGTAAGTGTTAATCTATTATTGTGAATATTAATAATTGTATTGATTAATGAGAAATGAATTAATTAATATTATTATTAATTAATTGATGAGATAAGTAAATTATTAACTTCTATGTGCGAGCATGCGATTTAAAAAGTATAACGTATAGTAACTAACTATATGTTATATGAAGTGTAAAGTGTAGTGTAACTATATTATATATAGAAACCATATATTAAGATTTATTAAGTTACATATCAATGTCTATGTGACTATGTGAATGTGTGAACATTAAAATAATGTATCATGGATATATTGTAAACGATTGTTGATTAATATAATTTAATAATAAAGGAGACAGTATAGTGTGATAATATCTGGAAAAAAAACTATATTGGTAAGATAAAATGTACATGGATTATATATGTACAAATTACATTTACTACATTGAAGTATTATTTGAATTACATTGTGACATTAAATTACAACCTAAGTGTAGATATTATGTATAAGTATATAACATAAGTGTTGTATGAATCCATATTGACCAATGGCTGAGCTGCATCCTCTTGTCCCATAATAAGAGTCACATTTCATTCTCTCTTCACGTGCTTGACAAAAGGCTAAGGCTTATCCCCCCATTCTTCTCCCAAGCTCAAGCTAGCACATGATGAACTAGGATGTGAGAATCATGATTGATTCTAATAACCATCTACCAACTCTCTATTAGCCAACATACAAGCCTTCAATTCATTAGTTTGATTCATGGGGAGATAGCATTGTCTGGATAATTGAAATTCTATAAATTGAGCTCTCCTTCTCCATTTTCATTTGCTGAGAATTGCTTAACTTGAGAGCATATATACTTTAGCAATATCATTCTAGCAGTGGGAGACTTCAGTAGCAGCAAGTTAATAGCAAAGGTATAATCACATTATCGTGTTCTTCATTTTTGTTTCTCTGTAAATTTCAAGATTTCTTGATTTTGCCATATTAGAGTGTGATTGGATTATAGAATGCTTGGTTAAGTGTTATATAGACATATAAGTATGTTGGTATTGCAATGTAGTTATGTAGAATCAAAATTATGAAGTTATTCTGTGATTTGAGATGTTAACTGTCGAAGCAGAAAGAACACTGGCATGAACAGCACACGACGCAGCTGCGCCGGGTTTATACCCAGGCGCAGCGCAGCTGCGCAGGAAGCCTATTCCAGTTTTGTTTGAGTTCTGTTAATCTGTTAAGCATGCTTGTATGTTATGACTTAGGCAAGGCATATTAGCATGAATAACTTGTATAGAGGGGTATGTAGACCTAATATGAGCATGTCCTTCCATGATTACATGCATGATTAACGAACGGTTAAAGTTTTTGAAGTGAACATAAGGTTTATAATTGAACTTTAAACATATATGACTTACGACGGTATTCTGACCTTACAAGCATATTATTATGATCTAGGAAGGCATGAAAAACATGTTCATAATGTATACATGTTTCATAAGGTAACATGAGTATGTTGATCGTGTTAAATGAACTTTACTAGTGAAAGTATAAGTTTTATCTTGACATTTTATATCGAAGTCTAGATTCTGATTTTTGCGAGCATGTTTAGATGACTTAGAAATGCATGAATAACCAGTCAACTTATGTTTATACGATTCGTAAGGAAGCATGAACATGTTGGACTTATTAGTAAGACTTACTAATGAAAATATGAGCTTTGATGGTGAACCTTAACATGTTATATTGAGATTCATATCCTGATATTTGTAACATGTTTAATAGTGCGTATACCATCACTAGTATACCATACATGTGTACTCACTTGTCAAATTCAATGAAAGGTTAACCAAGCATGAGTTTAAGCATATTTTAAAGTGATAAACGACACTAGTGATGAATGAAAGATGTGGACACTTATAAACATGTATAGTACAAAGTATGTGATCTCTTGATGTGAACATATGATCTAATTATATGCGTGGTGATTACATGACCCTATTCGACCTTAATTTTGTGTAAATCCTAGACTAAAACCATAACATATAAAAATGAACTTGAGATGGTCATATGCTTATAAACGTTCTCTGACATGATTGTATGTTAAGTGTAAATTGGTTAAGTATGCTAAAGTATGGACAGAATCAGATAATGCAAGGCTTAACCCTGGTCTGGCCAGGGGACTGCGCACCTGCGCCGTCCCTAGGCCTAACCAGGGCGCAGCTGTGCCGGTCTAGAATCTAAATTGTTGAAATCTGCTTGTTCTGGTCATATCAGTTAGTGTAAATTGTTGTTCAAAACTGCTAGAAATGATCTGTACCGTACTGGTGTGTATATATGTGATGATTAAGTAACAAGATAATGTTTAACTTATATAATGGAAGCCCATGGGTCAAAGGATCATATCCACTTGAACATGATGAGTTGCTATAGTATCATTTATGTTATAACTATGTACTTGATTCGTAATAACATATAATCTGATTTCATACCATATGAGTATAAGTATGACATGTGACTAAGGTAGTAACATGTATGTATATTGAGTAACAAGTTTGTGTAACGAATGAGTTAGCTAATGAAAATTCTATACTTATAATACACTATAAATAGGATTCAAAAGTGTTGATTTACTTAACGTGGATAGACTACGCTTAAGGCAAGTATCTAAACCTTATCTCTTTGGATGTAAATTTTCTAACTTACACTCTTTTACGGTGCAAGTATCCTAACCGAAGCATTTACTTTATGCAAATATTCTATCCTTGTATATTGCGAACTAGTTTCTTTACTTAATCGTTTGAATTGAATTAGCATACTTGAACTCTTATTTCATTAAAGCTATTATTCATGTTAAACTTGGTATTGTTCTTGAATATTGTGAAAGTGTTTATGCCATTTGATTCGGCTAGACTAATATTTTTGAAAAGCGACCCAAAATCAATTGATTGGTGCGAGATCTTGTATTTAACTGAGAATAACAACCTTCTTTGAAGGGAAAATATAACTATCGGAGAACCGACGCGCGCACTTGAGTATGATTGATTGTTATGCATAACGTATGGTACTTTAGGCTGATCACCTGTTGTACCTGTTTTTGTTGGATTTTCAGTTTAATACTGTTAATTCTAGTAGAAGTTCATAGTCCTTAGTGACTGCTCAGTATTCAGTTATCTTGAAATCTTTAATTGATTTATTATTGAATCACATTGATATTTTTCTACCCTTAACGACTGTTATTGAAAACTGTTGATATTCTTGTTATCCTTGAACTATCAAACCTTGCTATACCCTTTCGAGAATTGAGAATTATATTACAAACCCTTATTGTATATTACGTGCTGAGCAATTTGTGCTCATTCTTGCTTTCCCTAAAACATTTCAGTTAAGGCAGAGCAGTGCGGACCTTCGAGTACCGGCAAAGGCAAGGGAAAGGCTACTGAGTAGCTTTGTTTATGTAGGACTTTATGATTGTAATAAAGAACTTATGATATTATGTACTAGTTAAGGTTATTTATGCTTAAGATATGTCTAAGCTATGTAATCATTGTTTAAGTTACGAGACCTTGGGACATGAATAAATTATATTATTTAAATGTAATCTATTAGGTATTAGTTGTGTATTATTCCGCTGTGCGATGCGACATCTAGTCGTATTATTATTGTGATGTATTACCATGAGCACATGACGAACCGAATTCGAGAGACCAAGTGGTGGTCCCAGATTTGGGGGCGTCACATTAATTGTGTCATCTAATCGGACCAACAGCCATGCATGCTAAGAAGTGCTTAACCAGAGGAGAAAGAAGATTCTCTCAACTATGTCTTTGGCCAACCAGCAGTTGGATGTGAACCCTGAGGTTCAAGAGTGTTAAAGAACTAAAGATGCAAAGATTCTTCTAGCTTAACTCTTCAAGGCTATGACTGATTGATTAAAGGACAACCGGAGCAACAAGCTGTCAGAAATATGCACATCAATGCCTAACCTCATTATAGCAAGGTAAATGACTATCAAAGAGACTGACAATATAAACGTATGATTCCTCATTAATATAAATGTATACATCATATTGCATCACCTTATGTACTATAACAGTATTCTATCAAAAGACCATACTCTACCTAAAAAGGTGAAGAGAGAAAGTACACTAAGGTTGGAAACTTAAATTACTAACAAACTTTCTCTCCATCTAAGTTTTAGGTTGAAGATAACATCTTGAAAGAAGTCTGGAATAAGTCATAAGCATATCAAGAATTAATTAAGTCTAATTAGAGTAATCCTTGCTGAAAGGCCATTACGTATGTACAAACCTATGTTCTAAGTTTTTGATAATACGTAGAGTATGATCAGTTCTAGAGGAGTATCTTGAAGATTCTTAGAAACTGATTATCTCCATGAATCAACCAGATACAACTAAGTAATAGTGGTGATTCTTACTTTGCGGACATTCAAAATCTGTGAACATGACCAAGCAAAGGGTGAAACCATCAAAGAAAAGGAGTGCTGTTAAAATGATTAATCTTACACACACTCATCAACATGCATGATAAATATCACATCTAAATCTGATACATGCATGGATATGATTATTGATGCTAAACTTGATGTAAATTCTAGTATATGAGGAATAGTGGTTTTTGAGAAACTAACCTAGCAGGATCCAATCAAACTTGGATACCAAAATAAAAACTATCTAAACCTGCAGGTACTTGGTCTACCCAACCGCACTAAGGATGACTGAAGCAGATGGCTCCAGTCAAGAGGACTTAACCAGCTGGAGGCTCAAGACATTTTAGCAATGTTCTTGTCAAAATCACTCTGTGCCAAAGCCTACTTCTGAAGACTTGCTGAGCTAACATGATTGAAGCTCACAAGATTGCTGATCTCCATATGGAAACTGGTCATTCATGCCAAGATCAACAAGATCCTCTATGCTTATCAGTTCAAAGCATATCAACTTAGATGAAATATCAAAGAAGCAGAACTCCATGAATGCGATCCATCAAAGAGCCAAAAAAAATCGTAGTGTTCTCTACGATCAAGACTGTGTCAAGCCTGTGCAAGCCAACACACAACGATTATATCACAATGACCATAATCGTAGTGTATTTCCAGTCAGCATCGAAGTTCGCAGTTCTGATTGAGGTGAAAGGGCAACTAACTGAAGGAAGGCTGTGAGATGTTGACAAGTTGATAGTCCCACATGAGTTCTAATTCACCCTTAGTGTATGCTGAAGAAACTAAGGAAGGATTACAAGCTTATTGAAATTTCCTGTTCAAATATAAAATAAAGAAGACTACGTTCGTAGTTCAGTCAACAATCGTGGAGTGATCAAATCCTGAAGATATCTATTTCCTTGAATCAAGAAGGTTTATATGATAATGATGATTCCAGTCAAAAGGAGATATGCAAGGCTGCTTTCTGATGCATACAAAGAAGAAGAATTTATCCCTCTTTGAGAAGAGATAGCATCATCTATGGGGGAGCAGTGATCTACTAAGAACTGCAGCACTAAAAGTGTCAAGGATGATTGATGAAGCAGATTCTTAAGATCTCCCAAGCAGGAAAGAAATCACAGAACAAAGAATTCCTCCCTTACTACGATTATAGTGTTATCACCAATCGTAGAATCCAGATAAATCAGGACTGAATATGGAGAAAGTATAAAGGCTGAGCAAAGCAATCAATCTCAAGCATCTGGTCTAGATAAGAAAAGTTGAAGACGGTGGAAGAACAGTTGAGGATATGGAGATGGTGAAGCTCAGGGGGAAAAATGAAGTGGAATTCTTGCCAGGAATTGTCAGATAAACAGGAGCTAAACCAAACCAGAAAGATTCCAGTTACAGAGTCCCAAAATTCTATGACTAATAAACCAAATGAATATCCATCATAGTCAGTAGTAATGTCACAAAACATGCTACTGATAACCATATCTGCCACCCACCTCAAAATCGTGGAGTGCCTATGATCAACTATCTGATCATAGCAAAAGAGCAAAAGGACACCACGATTACAATCTATAAAAGCCAACACCAATGAATATTCAGAGTTGGTAAATGAACTCCCCAGTAGAGAGGTCAAATGCGATGACAGATCTAATCTAAAGCATTTCATCTGATAAGCGCCTCAAGGACAAACCTGATCCTTAGCATTAAGCTAAGAGGTTGGCCCTTCCTAAGCTACCTCACTTAGAAGGAATGTTAATATGGAATGCATTACAAGAATCTCTGCTGAAGCATGTAGCAGCTCCTCAGAAGATTACTAGCTGAAAATGAGAATTGCCAATCCTTCAGAGTCAAATGGAGAAGTTGTCTATTGAAGCATGATCACGGATTACGATCATCGAAGAAGAAGCAAAAACTGTGGAGTAGTTTGGGAAATCGTGGAGTACTGAGTCAAGACATAAGTCACTCCACGGATTGAAGAAGTCAATAGTCAACAGAAGAAAGTCAAATCTGGTTAACTGACACGATGGAGGAGTTACAGATTGTGACCTATCAGCTTCTTACAACTGTCCCACTAAGAAACGTGGAAGGATAGTTACAAAAAGGGAAATTCAAATATTTGGCAGTTTCATTTTAGCGGGTTCATCAAAAGCTGCAATCCTGTCAAATCCATACATTCATCCTCCCAAGCCAAAACCTAAACACTTCCAAACACCCAAGATCTTCCCAAACAGTTATCAAAACTTGAATCGCTTCCTGACAACTCACAAAAATTCACAGAGTTAAACCTAAAAAACCCTAACTCTTCAAATGGCAAACTGGCGGGTAATCACTGGTATTCAGCTCGGAACCAAGACGTTCAAGAAATCTGAAAAGAAGTTCAGAGACATTCTTGAACTTGTGAAAAAGGCTGGATTCTCAGAATGTCTTGAATCGAATACTCGAATATATGTTAACTTGGTTAAAGAATTTCATTCCAACGCAACTATAAATTCTAGAATCCTTTCTACCAAGGTCAAAGGTCAGATTCTGAAGCTGAAATCTTCTGACATCAATCAGTGCCTAGGTTTTCCTGACCAAGGACTGAAGAGTCTTGATGAAGTGGACACAAAAAGAGTAAAGAAGATTATGGGGTACAGAAGAAACTCTAGTTTGAAGGACATGAAGAAAAAGGAGTTTCCTGAAGAGTTTGAGTTTCTTGCAGAGATCGTAGGCCAATGTATACTATGCAAGGATACTGCACATGATGCTGTTAGTGATCAGTAGTTGAAGATCATGTATGCTATAGTTCTAAAGAAGCAGATCAATTTTGGAGCTATTCTGCTTGATCAAATATCTAAATGGTTGGAAAGGGCAGAGAAAAAAAGGTTGACTGGGAAACCACTCACTAAGGTTTTCCATGGAAGGTTTTTGAGCATTATTCTGAAGAAGAGGCTGAAGAACAAAAATAAGGATGATGAAGGTAAAGTCCTTAATAGCCATAAGATAATGACCACTCGGCTGTTTGCAAACTGGAAGAAGAATCCAACAGAGAACAAGCGGCTAACATATGGCAGCAGCAGCAAGAATACTTCAAAGAAGAGAAAGGCAAGTGCCATAAAGGAAGAAGAGTCTTCGTCCTCTGAAGGTGCAATTATCCCAGAGCTCAAGTTTGTAAAGCCTGCAAAGAAGAAAACCAAAGTAATGCAGAAGCAGAAGTCAGTTTCCCAAAGAAGCCTGTCCACTAATAAAGAAAATGTAGAGTCAAAAAATGAGATGGGAACTGAGAGGTACCAGGGTGAACCTTCAAGGAGCAAGTCTGGTGATGAAGATCAATATATAAGTCCTGTGGCTAATTCTCAGAATAGGCATTCTGCTAATAAGGTATCTGATCATGAAGCAGTTAGATCTCCTAGTGCTGAAGTGTCAAGGAGTTCATCTGATGGTGCAAAAGATAAAGAATCTAAAGAAGAAGTATCTATCACTTCGGATGGTAAAACACAAAGAAGTCTTTCTAATGAGTCAGAAACTTCAAAATCTGAAGATGCAGAAGAATTAGAATCTCCTATAGCTGAACCTACAAGAAGAAGAAAGAGCAACAGATTGCTTACTCAAGTGTTTTTTGGAAAGAAAGGAGAATCGTCTACAGCTATCATTGAGCTCAGTGATGATGAGGTTGTATCAAAGGAAAGACGAGTGGAGTTATCTGCAAAGAATAGTAGTAAAACGCTAAAGACTGTAGAGCTAGAAGAGACTAGTGAGTCTGCAAGGGCAAGCTCTGCTGATGATGATCAGATGCATGAACAAACTGATGAGTCAGTTGAAAGAAGTCTGCAACAGTCTAACTCCAGCTCAGAACATGAAGAAATTGAATGAGACTTTAGTCCTGAGGATGATGTGCCAGAAGATTTTCACATTCCTTGTCATGTTCAACGCAAGAGGAGAATAGTGGTAGAAATTGATGAAGAACCACTAGATGCACTTCCAGAGAGATGGATAAGTCATGGGAATAGAAGGTTGCAAGTGGTGAAAATGACTTCAGCACATCTACTCAACCATCAAGATACTGTAAAGCTAGATTCCTCAACCTTGTTTTATGATACCAAAGTCAAGGATCATGCTATAAGATAGTTTCATCCTCACATGCCATGGTCAAAAGCATCTCTTACTGGAGACAGCAGTTATCTCTTATGGTGCTTCTCTCACCTCCCCAACCTAGAATTGGTGGCACAAAACTTTCCAAGGGTGAAGAAGTTTGAAACTCTGCTGATCAAGGATAAGTCTCACTTCAAGATCTACAGACATGCTGAAAATCATTACATCCCCTACGATTGTCGAGTAGATTCAGATGGAAGAAGGATTCTGCCCAAGTCCATAATCGTAGAGTCATCTCACTCTATCTTTGAAGATGATCAAGATGAATATGAGAAACTGTACTCTGCCCAAGCAGCATGGAACTCAACGATTCATCAGATTCTCACTGTTTTTGAAGGTCTGCCCAAAAGTGAAAATTGTGGAGTCCAATCTGGTACTCAGGAGGAAGAAAATCATAGAGTTCAAACTGATACTCAGCAGGAGACTGATCAACCAGCTGCTCAGAAAGAGGATAAACAACATGATGACAGACCTTCTCAAAAATAAGAGCTTCAAAAGTCTTCAAAAGAACTGGTTGAGGAGATTTCTCAAATTGCTGTAGAAGTAAGGAACCTGCCAACAGGAGAAGACAATGAGTTGTCAACAAGACTTCAAGCCAGAATCTCAGACATATCCCTCAAGCTTCATCTAAGGGATTAAGTATTTCTGAAGGCCATAAGTGATCAGAAGGAAGAAGCTCTACAAGTTTAGAAAGCCAATGAAGACCAAATCCTCTCTATCTCTCTCTCTGACAAGATTGATGACCTAAAATAGTCTCTCTCCCTCCAGCTTGAGCTAAGCCAACAAGAACTCAAGATTGAGGTTGGTAACTCATCTCACCTGATGGAGCAGCTTATATCAAACATGGAGCAGCTTTCACAAGTGATTAATGATAAAAAGGGGGAGAAAAAGATACATCAAAAGAGACATTCAAGAGGAAAGCACTCAATGAAGAAGAGACTGAAGTCTGAGAAGAAGAAGATCAGAGAGGCCAATAGGAGAAAGGCAAAGGAGAAGAAGGAAGCAGCAGTAGAAGCAGAGTCATCATCTGAGGGGGAGCTAAAAGATGATGACCTCATGAACACAGAATCTGAGGCGGAGCTAAACAAAGAAGAAGAGCATGCATCTGAGGAGGAGCAGGAGAAAGAAGAAAGAAAGATGAGCAGCAGCAGAAGCTGAGTGACAGACATACATGGAGAAGAAGAGGTACATCTCTATCTAGTTAAGTATGTTCTGGATCCAGAATGTAGAGTGTCATAGCATATGTAATTTTATATTATCATCATGACATTCATGATTATCTGCTTTAGAAATACAGCTGCTCACTGTATATAAGATTCATTCATCCCATGCATATGCACTAATTATTTTTGTCATAATCAAATAGGGGAGATTGTTGGGAATATTAATAAGAATGATATTCCTATTTATATATGATTTGATTATGATATAAATGAATGAATATGCAAGTATGCTTGCATTGACAAAAGCTGTAAAGTCCTTTGATGGATAATAGGAATATATGTACAAGGACTTAGAATGAATTGATCAAATATGTTAGGTTGATCCTGCATAAGCAAAACAGCTTTGTAAAGTCCTTAAAAAGAAATGATGTACAAGGACTATAAATATAGAAAGATCAAGCTTGTTAGGTTGATCTTATACAATGTAATAGATAGGCTTTTCTGATCGTCGAGCACTGCACCAGCATCGTAGTCTGCCAGGAGAGACAAAGGAGACTCGAGAGCTATTAAGGCGGAATCATAGTCTGCAAGATAGTAGATCTCAGAGTTCGTAGTCTGCCAGGAGAAACAAGGAAGGATCGTAGTGTGTCTAGAAGAACTTTCTAGAAGCTGTAGTCTGCTAAGGAAGTCATGTTCAGAATCATAGAGACAGCCTATCTATGAGCCGACCGAGCAACTGCAAGAGCAAAGTCAAGAATCGTAGATCACACTTGAAGCAGTGGAGTCTACGGATCTCATCAAAGGAAGAAATTGTAGTCGGGCCAGATCAGACGAAGACAGCAGGCATGAAGGCAAAAATCATAGTCTGACAAGATCTGATCTCAGAATGGTAGTGTCTGCAACAACAAAGCTAAATCGTAGTCCGCAGAACTAAGACTTCCACAAGGTTGCTCAACAACGTTAAGGGAAGAATCGTAGTGTCAACACGGTTCTCAACAAATGGGCACTCCCAGAATATCAAAAGCATGAAGCCTCTGGTCTGAGCTACAAAGATACACTCCACATGAAGGGAACCAGAGAGTACTCACCGAATGGTATGCAAGCTAACAGAAGATCTAAGCATCAACTCTATCAACATGCAGACTAAGTTATAAAGTCATTCGAGATGAAGTCTTCCACAAGCCAAGCAGAAGAAGACTTCAGATAAAGTGACTGACTAGAGAAAGTCAGCAAATGCAGTAGCTGTCAAAAGAACAGAAGACAACAATCTTGAGAAACACTCAAGATCGTAGTGTTTGCCAAATGAAGAAGGAACTAATACAATCTACAGAGATACCGGCCAGCTTATGAAGAACAAGACAGAAGTGAATAAGCATGGGTCAGACCATTGAAGATAGGTGAACGGGAGATCACCAGGAGAAAGGAGCTAGGTATGCCACAAATCTGAAGTGTCTTGCTATTCAGAAGAAGTCAGAACGACAAGTCAAAATATCAGTTCCTGAGATCAGTCAAGGCAAACAGAAGTGTTGCAGCACTGCATAAGAAAAGGAAGAGGTGTTCCACATTGAAGATTCAAGAACACTCTTCAGAATCGTAGTGTTGTCTCAGCCAGTCAAAGAGTAACAGTCAACATAGACACTACGATAAAGGTCCTAAAACACTTGCATCAGAATCGTGGAGTTTGGGCATCTGAAGATTAAAGCATTGGCAACGGTCTGACCTTTAGACTGATATCCGAACGTTGCTAGATTGAGAGCATCGATGCAAAAGGACAACTCCTAAGGATTCAAATCAAGGAATCAGAAAGGAGAAATAAAGATGACTACCAGCCTGACACGGAACAGTGACATCTTTGAGGCGGTAGGTGAGAAAGCAGACTGCTATGTCAGTAAAGTCAAAAAGAACCTGTCATGTTACATCAGCAGTCTGCACCAAATAACTCAAGATCTGCGAAGTATTTCAAATGACTTCTAACGGCTAGTTTTCAATGGGAAGATCATGGAAGGGTATTTAAAGGACAAGCTTCAACGATAAGAGTTGTTGCTGAGTTGTAGATTCGTCGAGTTGTTGGAATGCTATAATGTTGACTCTATGAGTTCTACCAGAGCTGAAGAGAACAAGTCTCAGTGGAGACTACGAAGGTGGAAGTGAAGTAGATTTGAAGAAGGACTGAACAGACTAAAGCTTCACTCAACAAGGATGAGAATGCCACTAAAGATGGCAGCCAAGCTGAGAGCCGAGAAGGCCAAGAAGATAGCATTCAGAAAGGTGGCTGAGCATAAAGAAGATCAGAAGAGCCACTCTACGGATCACCATGAAGAACCAAATGATGAACCTATAAAGATGTAGAACCATGTTTGCACATCTTTGAAGAAAGGTTCGAGGGCTCCTAAGGATCAGAAGAAGGTGACCCACAATGTAAAGCCTTAGCAGTCCTATGTGGTGATGGTGCACAGCTAACAGCAAGTGAAGATGAGCTGAACAGACTAAAGATCAGCTGCACTAGAGATAAGTTCTAGACTCAAAGTAGAATGCTGAGGACCAAGTCTAGCTGCTAAGTACAAAGATGATCAAGCTTAAAGACATCTTAGCAGCAAAGCACAAACAACAACAACAACTATAACAACAAGTAGCCAGGGCCAAAGGGGTCCTTGTCCAAAGGGACTAAACGAGTTCCAAGCCGGAGGGCTTGAAGAGTTCAAAAGTTAACTGAACTTCCGGGGCTACTGGCCTTGAATAGTTCTTAGTGAACTAGGAGAAGTTCCAAGCCAAAAGGCTTGAAGAGTTCAAAAGTGAACTAAAGTTCCAAGGCTGCGGGTCTTGAAGGAATCTTAGTGATTCAGGGTGCTGCCCATTCCTTAGTGGATTTCCTACAAAAGTACAGAAGAGTGGATTAGGAGCTTAAGTCTCTGAACCACTTAAAACCCCTTGTGTCTTTTACATTCTGTGATTTACTTTCAGTCATTACATTATGTACTTAACTGCTATGACTGCTATGTATGTACAACTAAACTAACTCCAAGAACAATGTATTAATGTTTATCAATATATCAATGAAGGGGATATTTAACTTATTTCGCTGTGCTTGAAATGATTCTTATGTTTGTCATGAGCTAACTTCTTAGCAATACAAATAAAATGGAAAAGAGTTTAAAAACTCAAAGGATCTATTCAACCCCCCTTCTAGATCTATTTTTGTGCCTACAACGAATTAACAGAATTGGATAGCGTTGACCAGACAAAGTCCAGCTGAAGGACTATAAATCAAGCTCTTATTGGGAGGCAACCCAAGTTTAATTTTTATTTTTTTTAGGTTTCATATTAGTTGATAGATTTTTCATTTTTTTTAGGATTTAATAAACTTGCTTCTATCATGCTCACAGGTTAGTCAAGTCCAACTCAAGTGTGTTGTCTGATTCTTTCCAATGTGCCTAGCCTATTCTTCAGACTTAGCAGACAAGGAGGAAAATGCTATATTTTCAGGGAAGTCCCTTCTTTTAATTTTTTCTAGCTTAGCAATTAAGGGCAAATTCTGGTTTAAGTTTGGGGGTATTTATCATGTTTAGTATTCACTTGAGCAATGTTTTGATGGAATTTGATTGTTGCCTATGATAAGTGAGTGGTTAATGTTGTTAACTCTTGGAAAATTGATATGCATGCTTAATCTATATTTCAACTCATTAGTTGGTTTCACACTACTTGTGAAATTTTTCAAAAATTTACACATATCCATTTGTTCAGCCAGTTGGGATTGAAACTTTTTGGCTAAATGATTATGAAAGATATCATTGCAACTTGAGAGATCTTATTTGAGCATCAGTCAAAGTGAAAATTAGGCACTCACATAAGTTTGGGGGAAATCTTGGGATATTTTTGAAAAAGAAAAAAAAATTAGAACCTTCCCGGGTTGAATAATTGAAGCATGTGGCGGGTCGAGATAGAGAGTAAAACACACTCCCCATAAATACAGGCACGAGATGGTGCGTAAAACGCACTCGTTAAATGGAACTAGAAACTGAGATGGAGCGTAAAACGCACTCACTAAAAAGAAAAGAAAAAGAGTAACTTTGAAGTACTTGGGAAGGTTTCATATGTGCTTAAATGTTTAAATATATGGTTGATCCTTAAGAAAATTTGTGCTTTGTTTGTATTAGCGGAGACTAATGTGATAAGAAGTTTTGAAAGTCATTTTTGAAAATCTTTTATGAGTATTGGTTAATCTTATCTAAATCATGACTATTTTGAACAATTGGATGCACACACGCACTTAAAGAATCATGAGTAGATGTGGAGCTAATGAAAATTGTTGAAATTGTAGACCCGACGTTGTTTTGAAATTTTCTTTGGGTTATCATTTGTTGTAACCTTTGAGGCCAGTGTTCAAATTCATATTAATTCATTGCTTGAGTGGATCATTGATAGAGAATCTAATTTGTGTGTTTGCTTGAGGACAAGAAAAGTCTCAAGTTTGGGGGTATTTGTTGAGTGAGTTTCATACCTGCGAATCGGTATTCGTTATAGCTTGGTTCTTGTTATTTTCAAGTAATTTTCCCATCATTTTACTGGGTTTTATGTTATTATGTGCAAGAATTGGAATGGATGCAAAAGGAGTTTAAAAGGACAATTAATTCAAATCATTCTCAATATGGGCCACTAACAATTCAAATCGGCGAAGTTACTTACCAAGTATGTGGGCCTGCTAAAATATGCAAGCATGTGGCGACTAAAATTCATAAAGTCATGTTCATACAAGCAATATCAAGGTGACCCAATTCGGAAATGGTAGCATGTAAGGAAGGAGTAAACAAAAGTCCAGCTCATCACAGGTGCAGCAGAAAATTCAGAGGCTGGACAGTGCTTGGCCCCGCTGGGGCGGGGCAGTTGGCAAGAGAACCCCCGCTGGGGCGGGGAGGCAGCAGTGCTGCAGTTAATGTTCCTTTTCCTACTTTGACTCGGACTCGCAACAAGAAGGCATGATGATAAGGCGTGCTAGCGCTGATCCTTGTTTTTCTTATTTCGATTGGGACACGGATGCTACAAAAAGGGAAAGGATTGATAGGATATAAAGTGGGCTGCACCTTATGTGATATAAACGAAAAAGAAGACCGAACCTGATGACATGGACGGGATTCGGATACATGAAGGCGAAAAAGGAAGTGGGCCACGAGTATTAGGAAGAAAAAGTGGGCTGACTTGATATTAGGGATGGAGCAGCTTAAGAGTATGGAATATATATAATATAGTTTTAGTAATTAATAAGGAGAGTAGCTTGACTCCTATTCCACTTAGGAGACCACGTGACCTTCTATATAAGAGAAAGGCCGAAGCTGCTATCAAGAGAATTAATATATAGTATAGCTTAGTAATTAAATTCTATAAGGAGATTATTATTAGATTAGTTTTATTTTAGTTTTGAAATAAAATAATAAACCCTAGTTAAAAGGGGATTTGGAGATTGAAGCACTTGGAGGCGATTGGAGATCCAGATCAAGAGCAAGAAGGAGCACGAATTTGCCTGCAACAAATTCAATTCTTTTCCTTAATCTTATTCCTTACTTTTAATGTGTATTCAAGTGTGGATTCTTAGTTTTAATTCAATGAACTAATTCTTTGTTTAAGATTACAATGGATCTTATTGTGTAATTTATTTTAATATGCTTCTCTATCAATTATTGTGATCTATTATTGTGAATTGTCTATTATGATTTGGAATAATTGTTTAATTAACTCATTATCAATTACCGTGATAATCTATATGAAATCGATTGAGGAGTATAGATTTAGATCTGATCATGGTAGCATGTGTTTGTGATTTCTGCATAGATGGAAGTCATGATTCGTGTTTAGGGTAGAAGTATGCCTTTACGCCATATGTAATCTGATAGGGAACTTGTGATTAAATCATTTTTAATTTTAATTCACATAGAAATATAGTGGATTAGTTAATTAGGGTGTCTTGCTTAATTCTATCATCTGTGGATTTGAGTGAGTATGGTATGATGCATCGAGAGGTGGTTATATTTGCTTTCGTGTTCTCGATTAACAATTCAGTATAGAGAATAATTGATAAGAAGTGTGTTAACTTAAAAAAAGCAATAAGTGAAGTTGTAATCTTAAATCTCTGTAATCCTAATTTAACTAGTGGTGATTAGTAGTAGTTTAATTATATACATTGATAATTCATTCATTTAAATAAGATTGAGTTGGTTACGGGTTAGTACTTGGTGATTCTTATTAAATAATTCCTCGTGGGAACGATACTTTACTTTCACTTTATTACTTGTTGACCACGTGTACTTGCGTGTTGTGCGTAACTAGATTTTACCCAACAAGTTTTTGGCGCCGTTGTCGGGGAATTAATTTAATAATTATTTTCCAATATTAATTTCAATCAAATTAGTCTTAATTTAAATAATTTTTTTTATTTATTTAATTCTCTTCCTATTTTACTCTTTTTTCAGGTACCATGGATGACTTTGCGTATCAATGGTCATACACGAACATGACTCAACCAAGGAAAATAGGGATTGATGGACTTAATACATCTTTTGCAATATTAGCACAGATTAAAGAGCTTTCGAAGACGTTGGAGATTATCGCAGCCCAACGGAGTCGAAGGATGGCAGTTACGTGTGATTATTGTGCTGGAAATCATCCAATTCATCAATGCACCGTCAGTTTTGTACCGGTACAATATAGTGGTGATTACCTCAACAATTATGTTAATCCTAACTATCACCAAGATTGGGGGTATCACCCGGATTCTTTATGGAGCTACAATTATGATGACCAATACTACGCTCCAAATCCATCATACATACCAGAATTTTCATGTCCACTTCCATTGCCATAAGAAGAAAATTCAAGGCTGGAGGAAATGTTGTCCAAGTTCTTAGCAGACCAAGAGGAGAGGAGGATTTTATTTAATACTCAAATAGAGCAAATTAACAACGCCTCAAACAACTGCCCTCCAAGTACTTGGCATAATGACAATACGGATTTTAAAACTGATGGAGAGCCAAAATCAAATCTGCTATTAGATGAGCCACAAGAAGAAAAGTCAAATCTGGAAGAACTCATGTCAAACATCATAGCAGATCAAGAGGAGGGGAAGATTAGTCAGAAGTTGTCAAGTCAAGATCTTAATAATCAGATGGAACAACTCACCAATGCCTCAAACAACTGTTCTCCAAACACTTGGCGTAATGACATGAATGACGACCAAATCTGCAGCTGGATAAGCCACAAGATATAGAAAGTGAAGACAAATGGGGATAATGAAATAGAGGTCGACGAAGATCTAAAGGGGTCTCCACCAAAGATCAAAGAGACAGTCAGATTTGCAAAACCCTGCCCACTTGGTAGTCATGTCGTCGGTGAAGCTCTTTATAACATAAGAGCGAGTACAATTTTGAAGTCATGGTGGGACGAGAAAGGGAAGATAGACGAAGAGCCCATTGTGTGTGACAAGCTTCCATACCCCAAAGTGATCACATACACAATAGGGAAAACACATAGCTGTGGGACGTTCTTGATTGAGATCATACCTAATCAGAGCATGCTAGGTGACTTTGATGTACTGGCCATCGTGTGTGGGAACTTCCCAAAGGATTATTTTCTACTAATGGATGGAGGGTTCCTCAACTTCCGAAGAGGAATTGGATAGCGTTGACCAGACAAAGTTCGACTGAAGGACTATAAATCAAGCGCTTATTGGGAGGCAACCCAAGTTTAATTTTTATTTTTTTTATTTTTTTTAGGTTTCATATTAGTTGATAGATTTTTCATTTTTTTAGGATTTAATAAATTTGCTTCTATCATACTCACAGGTTAGTCAAGTCCAACTCAAGTGTGGTGTTTGATTCATTCTAATGTGCCTAGCCTATTCTTCAGACTTAGCAGATAAGAAGGAAAATGTTATATTTTCAGGGAAGCCCTTTCTTTTAATTTGTTCTATCTTAGCCATTGAGGACAATGTCTGGTTTAAGTTTGGGGGTATTTATCATATTTAGTATTCACTTGGGCAATGTTTTGATGGAATTTGATTGTGGCCTATAATAAGTGGGTGGTTAATGTTGTTAACTCTTGGAAAATTGATGAGCATGCTTAATCTATATTTCAACTCATTAGTTGGTTTCACACTACTTGCGAAATTTTTGAAAAATTTACACATCCATTTGTTTAGCCAGTTGGGATTGAAACTTTTTGGCTAAATGCTTATGAAAGATATCATTGCAACTTGAGAGATCTTATTTGAGCATCAATCAAAGTAAAAATTAGGCACTCACATAAGTTTGGGGGAAATCTTGGGATATTTTTGAAAAAGAAAAAAAAAGAAAAATTGGAACCTTCCCGGGTTGAATAATTGAAGTATGTGGTGGGTCGAGGTGGAGCGTAAAACGCACTCCCCATAAACACAGGCACGAGATGGAGCATAAAACGTACTCGTTAAATGGAACTAGAAAGTGAGATGGAGTGTAAAACGCACTCACTAAAAAGAATAAAAAGAAAAGAAAAAGAGTAACTTTGAAGTACTTGGGAAGGGTTCATATGTGCTTAAATGTTTAAATATCCGGTTGATCCTCAAGAAAAATTTGTGCTTTGTTTGTATTAGCAGAGACTGATGTGATAAGAAGTTTTGAAAGTCATTTTTGAAATTCTTTTATGAGTATTGGTTGATCTTATCTAAATCATGACTAGTTTGAACAATTTGATGCACACACGCATTTAAAGAATCATGAGTAGATGTGGAGCTAATGAAAGTTGTTGAAATTGTAGACCCGACGTTGTTTTGAAATTTTCTTTGGGTTATCATTTGTTGTAACCTTTGAGGCCAGTGTTTAAAATCATATTAATTCATTGCTTGAGTGGATCATTGCTAGAGAATCTAATTTGTGTGTTTGCTTGAGGACAAGCAAAGTCTCAAGTTTTGGGGTATTTGATGAGTAGGTTTCATACCTGCGAATCGGTATTCGTTATCGCTTGATTCTTGTTATTTTCAAGTAATTTTTCCATCATTTTACTGGGTTTTATGTTATTATGTGCAGGAATTGGAATGAATGCAAAAGGAGTTTAAAAGGATAATTAATTCAATTCATTCTCAATATGGGCTACTAACAATTAAAATCGGCGGAGTTACTTACCAAGTATGTGGGCCTGCTAAAATATGCAAGCATGTGGCGACTAAAATTCATGAAGTCGTGTTTATACAAGCAATATCAAGGCTGACCCAATTCGAAAATGGTAGCATGTAAGGTAGGAGTAAACAAAAGTCCAGCTCATCACGGGTGCAGCAGCAAATTCAGAGGCTGGATAGTGCTTGGCCCCGCTAGGGCGGGGCAGTTGCCAAGAGAACCCCCGCTGGGGCGAGGAGGCAGCAGTGCTGCAGTTAATGTTCCTTTTCCTACTTTGACTCGGACTCGCAACAAGAAGGCATGATGACAAGGCGTGCTAGCTGTTGATCCTTGTTTTTCTTATTTTGAGTGGGACACGGCTGCTACAAAAAGGGAAAGGATTGATAAGATATAAAGTGGGCTGCACCTTATGTGATATAAACAAAAAGGAGACCGAACCTGATGACATGGAGGGGATTCGGATGCATGAAGGAGAAAAGGGAAGTGGGCCACGAGTATTAGAAAGAAAAAGTGGGCTGACTTGATATTAGGGACGGAGCAGCTTAAGAGTATGGAATATATACAGGGCCGGCCCAAACTTGTTGGGGGCCTCAACCCAAATCTTAAATTGGGGCCTCTTTTTTAACCATTCAATACTAAATTAAATTAATATTTATGATTTTTTTTTAAAATTAGAATTTCATTTTTCTTGCTTTTTTAGATGCAACTCACAAGTAGTTTAGTAGAGGGAGAGTCAATGTTCTAATCTCGATCTTACTGATTTATTTGGAAAAAAAATTGGGCTTTTTTAATCGGTCCTAACATAACGATTATTAAAATTTGGGGGCCTTCTCAAATTTGGGGCCTCGAGCCATTGCTTAATTGGCTTAACTGGAGGACCGACTGGATATATATAATATAGTTTTAGTAATTAATAAGGAGAGCAGCTTGACTCCTATTCCACTTAGGAGACCACGTGACCTACTATATAAGAGAAAGGACGGAGCTGCTAGCAAGAGAATTAATATATAGTATAGCTTAGTAATTAAATTCTATAAGGAGATTATTATTAGATCATTTTTATTTTAGTTTTAGTTTTGAAATAAAATAATAAACCCTAGTTGAAAGGGGATTTGGGGATTGAAGCACTTGGAGGCTATTGGAGATCCAGATCAAGAGCAAGGAGCACAAATTTACCGGCAACAGATTCAATTCTTTTCCTTAATCTTATTCTTATCTTTTAATGTGTATTCAAGTGTGGATTCTTAGTTTTAATTTAATGAACTAATTCTTTATTTAAGATTACAATGGATCTTATTGTGTAATTTATTTTAATATGTTTCTCTATCAATTATTGTAATCTATTATTGTGAATTGTCTATTATGATTTGGAATAATTGTTTAATTAACTCATTATCAATTACCGTGATAATCTATATGAAATCGATTGAGGAGTATAGATTTAGATCTGATCATGATAGCATGTGTTTGTGATTTTTGCATAGATGGAAGTCATGATTTGTGTTTAGGGTACAAGTATGTCTTTACGCCATATGTAATCTGATAGAGAACTTGTGATTAAATCCTTTTTAATTTTAATTCACATAGAAATATAGTGGATTAGTTAATTAGGGTGTCTTGCTTAATTCTATCATCTATGGATTTGAGTGAGTATGGTATGATGCATCGAGAGGTGGTTATATTTTCTTTCGTATTCTTGATTAACAATTCAGGATAAAGAATAATTGATGAGAAGTGTGTTAACTTAAATGAAGCAATAAGTGAAGTTGTAATCTTAAATCTCCGTAATCCTAATTTAACTAGTGGTGATTAGTAGTAGTTTAATTTTATATATTGATAATTCATTCGTTTAAATAAGACTGAGTTGGTTACGGGTTAGTACTTGGTGATTCTTATTAAATAATTCCTCGTGAGAACGATACTTTACTTTCACTTTATTACTTGTTGACCACGTATACTTCCGTGTTGTGCGTAACTAGATTTTACCCAACAATGTTCTTAGATGCTGACTGGAGGAGCACTACGATTATGGTCATTATACCATAATCGTTGTGTGTTGGCTTGCACAGCTTGACTCAGACTTGATCGTAGAGAACACTACAATTTCTCTTAAGCTCTTTAGTAGACTACGATTCTTGCTAGCTTATCTTTCAGACTCCACACTTCCGAGAGCACTCTGCGATTCTTAACTTGACTCGGTAGATGCTCAGATCTTCTTTATGATTCTTAGTGTAGCTTCCAAGGCAGACTACGATTCAGATATAGTCACTCAAGCTCCATGAGTTTTTCCTTGGCCTCTGCAGACTTGATTCTCTTAGCAGACTATGATTCTGAGCATTTTCATTTCAGCTCCACGATTCTGCCTTATCTTCTGTAGACTGTAATTCTCTTGGCAGACTACGATTTTGGATATCTTTGTTTAAGCTCCACGATTCTGCCTTGTCTTCTGAATGCTACCTTTGACAGACTATGATTCTGTCAAGGCTTTAACTTTTACAACTCAAATAGATCAACCTAACAAATTTGATCTTTTCTTCTATACATTTATTTACATAAATGATAAACATTAAAGCTCAGATCAACCTAACATTTTTGATCTGTCATCTAAGTCCTTGTACATTGATTCTCTTAAGGACTATACACTCAAGCATTTATATTTACTTTCACTATCAAATCTGAATATGCAATTTCCAACAATCTCCACCTATTTGATGTTGACATAATCAAGGAGATTTAGATCATAGCATCATTTTCTAAATGCAAAGTGCTAGAAAGTAAATATGACTTAGTGTTTCAGTGGGCAGCTGAAATTTCTAGAGAATAAGCATGAATTTATTGATGTTTGAAAAGATATTACAATCTAGCATAGAAACATCAATACACAGATACATAGTTAAGTTTAGACTTATCTCTATTTTCTTTGCCTCTTATTTCTCGGAGGGTTGGCATACTCTGTAGCTCTCATTCTTCTGGTTTGTTCATCTCTCCATTCAATGTCTTCTAGCTCATATCGGGACTGTGTGGAAGTCATGCCTTATGAGCCAGAAGCTTGACCTTGATTCCTTTGAAAAGGTATTCCCATGGGAGGACGCTGCAGATCTTGATCAGATCGTGGAGTTTGAACATTTGGACTCCTGAAGTTGCCACCCGACGATTGACCAATTTGAGTTTGTTGAGTTTGCCTCTATCTTCCCTGCGAAGGTGGTTGAATGTGTGTTTGCCTTCCACCACCTCTTCTGCTGCTACTTCCTCTACCTCTATCTCCTTGCTCATTATTCTCCCCATTTATGTCAGCATCAAGGGTGTGAATATCTTCAGAGAGACGTCTGACTCCTTCCACCAGCTCATGCATCTGAGAACGGTGTTGAGAAATGTCACTACTTTGTTCAGCAACTATAGCCTCAATGTCTCTTCTTTGTTGCTGAAGCAGCTCCATGGCATCGTTATTCTAGCTGATTTGAGCTACACTGCAGTTTTGGAATTGCTGCAGAGAGATACGCAGTGCTGAATCTGTTCGGTCATCAGCTCATTTTGAGATTTCTAATTCTTCTGCATTATCTCCATAGCTTCCTTATGCTTCTTCGTTGCAGCAAAATGAATAGCATCTCTTGCCTTGAGGCTTTCAGCCATCTCTTTGAAAATCTCCCTCAACGTTTTGGACAATTCAGTTCCCAAGTGTCCTGACAAAGTCTTGACCGAGTCAATGATGTGGTCGAATAAGAGGTGAAACGCAAGTGAGTATGCTTCAAGAATCTCTCCAGACTCTGAACCCATTTGGTTTAATATTTCAGTCAGCTCCTCCTTAGTTAGCATTAGAGCCAATTGATCGAGAATTCGTTGTGTATCAGGAGGAGGAGGAGCAGTCGTAGTGTGTTCATTTCTCCTTGATATGCTTGTGAGGGCAAGAGTCATATTAAAATATTCATTGTGGGAGGATGATGGAATGTCTGCTTGGGTTAGAGGAGTTTGTGTTTGTTGTATAGGCGTAGTATTTGGCTCAGATGTTTGTGTTTCTGTTTCATTGAGCTGTTTTGGAGACTCTATGACTTCTGCATCAGATTGATCAATATGCACAAATCTTAGTGTGTCGTCCAGGATTGGTGTTTCAATGGTTGAGCTTGCAAGCATTTCTTTGACAACTTTTGTGATGTGCTCAAAAACCATTGGGTCACTTGTATTTTGCTCGACGAGGACAAGTTGGTTATTTGGTTCCTCAGTCACAGAGTTTTGGGACTCTGTAACTGGAAATTGGTTGAGTGGGTGAAGAACCACTTCCATCCATTTAGGTAATTCATTGAAGTGTGATGATGGAGAGTGATTCACAATGAAAGAGAGGGGGGGTGGAATGTACCTCATACTTAGATTCTGAAGTTGATTTATTTGAAATCAAAATCTGAGCAAACCTCCTCTCTCTTGGAAATCCATGGGCAAGCACTGAGATTGCTGGATATGCCTTGAAGGTCCAGAATATATGATCCCAGTTGCTGAAGATTAGAGCTCTATGAAAAGGCATCATGGGCAAGTAATTGAACAGCTGTGTGTAGTTAGCTGTCCTTTCTGCATTCCTGCTTTTGGCTAAGATCTCCAGATCATCATCTTCCTCTTCATCATTAATTTCCACCACATAAACACATCATTACCTTTAACATCCATCATCATAGCTTCAGCAGACTCTACAGTTTCTTCATTAACTGAGGAGACTATGTTTTCTCCATTCGTAGGTAGCTCCCCCTCAATTTCTGCATACTCTGGCTCTTGTGCTTTTAACAGCTCCCCCTCAGCTGTAGCACTCTTTCCAAGGTGAGTTTCCAGAGTTTCGTTCAATACTTCATCTTGGCTCTGCTCAAGTGCTTCTGGCGCTTCTTCCTCAGACAGAGCCATTTCTTCTTCCATTAGAATCTTTTCATAAGGACTAACACCTTTAGACAGCTCTTCTTCAGCGTTGTCTATGACCTGATTAGGGGCAGCAATGATTTCTGCCTGACTGATCGTGGTCTGATCATCTTCTTCAGTAGGTCTGGCCTCTTCTGGTTTTGGACCAGATGATTGAGGCTCAGTGGCTTGTTCAGCCTTCTCATCAGCCCTTCTTCTGTCCTCTTCCCTTAATATTTCCTTATTGGTAAGAATGTATTTCTTAACCAACGTTTTCCTTTTCTTAGGCTTGACTATAGCCTCAGATCCTTCTCCAGCTTCAGCCCTAATGGTTTGATTAGACTGAGAAGCTGTTGCAGTTGCTCCTTCAGCAGTGGCAACCAGTCTAGACTCGACGATTGGTGAAGATATCACAATCATAGTCAGTGAATATTTCTTAGATCTGTGGATGCGTTTCTTCTTTTTCTGAGGCTCAGAACTACCTTCAGCTTTATCTTCATTTATCTCCCTCTTCTTCTTCTTCTTCTCCTTCTTCTTCTTTTTCATAATCTCTTTCCCTTGAGGAGCATCAGTGGTTGAGCCTTAGGGTTCCTCAGCTGCTTGAACACTTTCATGCATTTTCTTCTTCCCTTTACTTTTGCTGGTCAGAGCTATAGCTTTTTCTTTATTGACTTCTTTTCCTTCCTCCTTGGCTTCCTTTGCAGCTGATGAGGTTGCAGACATCATCTTCACATTTTCTGCTGGATTCCTTTTCCAGTTTTGAAATAGTTGCAGGGTCATCTTCCTATTGGGATTGATTGGAATACCGTCATTGTCTCCAATTCTGTCATTCAGTGCATCCTGAATGATAATGCTGATAAACCTCCCATAGAACATTTTGGCAATGCTCTTGGTCTTCATCGGACTTTGCATCCATTTTCCAAACCAATCCATCAGCAAGGCTCCATAGTTGAGTTGGACTCTAAAGCGAATTGCTGTCATGAGCTTCAATTACTTTTTATTTACAGAATTGTGACCAGAGCTCTTTCAACATATGCATTTTCCAACAATATCTGCAAGGAATTCATATTCTTGGGGAAATTCTTTCTTCTTGTAACCACTCTTCCCTTCAGCTTTAGTGTAGTTCATCTTCTTCAAACCCTTATGGAAGTCAACAGCCTCCATGGATGAAAGACCTTCATTTTTGAAACCTAGGGCTAGGTTTATGCTTTTAATGTTGAGTCGAATTTGCACATCTTTGACTTTGGTGAGAATGGAGTCTTGATCAACAACTCCATTGCAGTAAAATTCCTTTATCAGCTTTGGATATATCAGTGTGCTGGTGCTCAGAGCATTCTTAAGACCTGCTTTCTTCAGGAGTGAAAGGACTTTGTGAATCTCAGGTTCAGCCTTCTCAAATACATCAAAACATAATTGATAGCCGGAAACAACATTGGAAGCAGCCATCTGTTTGTTTGATTTTCCTGCAGTGAACGAACTTAGCTTAGCATTCTGAAACTTAGGGTTTAGTTTGAGAGAGAGAGAGAGGTAGAATTGTTTGGAATTCAAAAAGTAAACTGACAAATGACAGTTTAAAATTGATTTAGAAAACTTCCCTCCATATTTTGCATCGTGTGACACGTGTTAGTTTCTGCAGAACTCCACGATTTTAATCCATGTGGAAAGTTCCTTTCTGCCCTTAGTTCCCCCTGATCTAGTGAGTCCTTGTGAGAGAACTACGATAGTCGAGAACTACTCCACGATTGTTGAGTTCGATCCTTTGCTTGCTTTTTGACCGTTGACTCAATGGTTTTCTGTGATGCAATCTAAAATGACATCCCTTCTAATTTAAGGTTACTCAGGAAAGGCCAACCTCTTAGTTTTACATTAAGGATCAGGTTTGTCACTGAAACACTTATCAGAAGGGTTGCTTGGCTTGATGATGCTACTATCACAGTGAGCTTTTTTACTTTGACTGGATCACTCCACGATCGTGGTTTCTCCTTGTCATCTCTACGATTTTGACTTAGCCTTTATGTCTGCAAGGTTAGCACCATCTAGAGCATAGAATTCATGGTTTCAAATTTAACATGCCTAACTCACTTATCAGTTTATTAAATTTGGACTCATCTAAAGGTTTTGTAAACACATCAGCAATTTGATTTTCAGTAGGGATATATTGCAAAGATATTGTTCCATTTTGAACATGATCCCTAATAAAGTGGTATCTTATTTCTATATGCTTGGTCCTAGAATGCATGATAGGATTATTTGTTATTGCTATGGCACTTGTGTTATCACAGTGTATGGGTATAGATTTGAAATCAAACCCATAATCTGCTAGCTGATTCTTCATCCATAGGATTTGAGCACAGCAGCTGCCTGCAGCAATATATTCAGCTTCTGTTGTTGAAGTTGATATTGAGTTTTGCTTCTTGCTGAACCAGGACACTAGTTTATTTCCTAGAAGTTGACAAGTGTCACTGGTACTTTTTCTGTCTATTTTGCATCCTGCAAAGTCAGCATCTGAATACCCTGTTAGTTCAAATGAGGACTCCTTGTGATACCATAGACCCAAGTAGAGTGTACCTTTAAGATATCTGAAAATCCTTTTTACAGCAGTTAAGTGTGATTCCTTAAGATTAGCTTCAAATCTAGCACATATACATGTTGCAAACATTATATTTGGTCTACTGGCAGTTAAGTAGAGAAGGGAGCCTATCATACCTCTGTATTGAGTACTATCAATACTTTTATCTTTCTCATCCTTGTCAAGCTTAGTTACTAGAGCAATTGGTGTTTTCATGGGAGTAGTTGATTCCATGCCATATTTCTTGAGTAAGTCTTTAATGTACTTGGCTTATCTTATGAAGATACCTTCTTCAGTTTGCTTTACTTGCATTCCAAGGTAGAAGTTCAGCTCACCCATCATGCTCATTTCAAACTTGCTCTGCATAAGCTTAGCAAATCTCTTGCACAGATTTTCATCAGTAGAACCAAAGATAATATCATCTACATATATTTGAACTAGTAAAACTTTATCTTTGTGTTTCCTAAGAAATAGTGTAGTGTCTACTCTACCTCTAGTGAATCTTTTTTCAGTAAGAAAGTTAGTTAGTGTTTCATACCATGCTCTAGGTGCTTGTTTAAGTCCATATAAGGCTTTGTCTAATATATAGACATAATTTGAGAGAGTTGGATTGACAAAACCTGAGGGTTTTTCCACATATACTTCCTCTTGGAGTTCACATTTAGGAATACACTCTTGACATCCATCTGAAAGACCTTGAACTTCATGTGGGCAGTAAATGCAAGGAATATTTTGATTGCTTCAAGTCTGGAAACTAGTGCAAAGGTCTCATCGTAGTCTATGCCTTCTTCTTGAGAATAAACTTTGGCCACCAGCCTTGCTTTGTTCCTTGTGATCACCCCATCTTCATCCATCTTGTTTCTGAAGACCCATTTTATGCCAATGACTGGATGATTCTTTGGTCTTTGAACTAATCTCCAGACTTTGCTTCTTTCAAATTGATTTAGCTCCTCTTGCATGGCTTCAATCCAGCTTGCATCTTGCATTGCATTTTTAATCTTGTTGGGCTCTATTTGAGACAGAAAACTAAAATAAAAGCATTCATTCTGAGTTACAAATCTTGTTCTGATTCTGGCAGTTGGATCACCAATGATCAGGTCTTGAGTGTGATCTCTTTCCCACCTGTTCCCTGTTGGAACATCAGTTCTGGTGCCTTCTTGTCTGAACTCCTTGAGATTGATTTTTGGTTCTTGTTGGTCAGAATCATTGTCTGGTTCAGCTCTCTCTACGATTTCTTCTTCGGACACTACGATTCTTTCTTCAGGAACTACTGTCGTAGTGTTAGGCTCGACTCATTCATAGTGTCAGTATCTTCAATTGTAGTGTCTTGTGGTGCAGACTTGTCCGAGTCTGTTTCATTAAAGATGATGTGGATTGAGACTTCAACACTTAGTGTCTTCTTGTTGAACACTCTATAAGCTTTGTTGTCTGTGGCATATCCAAGGAAGATTCTTTCATCTGACTTAGGTTGGAACTTAGTCAGATATTTCTTCCCATTGTTGAGAATGTAGCATAAGCAGCCGAATATATGGAAATAACTGACATTTGGCTTTCTTCCTTTCTACAGCTCGTAGGGAGTCTTCTACAACGTAGAGTGTACAAGAGATCTATTCTATGTGTAGCATGCAGTGTTGATGGCTTCTGCCCAGAAGTATTCAGGCAGGTGAGCTGCTACTAGTAAAGTTCTTTCAGCTTCTATCAGTGTTCTGTTCTTCCTTTCAGCTACTCCATTTTGCTGAGGAGTTCGTGGTGCTGAGAAGTTGTGGCAGATGCTATTGTCTGCACAGAACTGATCCATTTCTGAGAAGTCGAACTCTCTGCCATGATCACTCCTTATTGCCTTGATAGTCTCTCCTTTTTCGTTCATCACCAACTTGAACATCTTTATCAGTTGAGAGCTTATCTCATCTTTGGAGCTAAGAAAGAACACCCATGCATATCTGGTGTAGTCATCCACTACGACTAGTGAGTATCTCTTTCCTCATAGGCTCACAGTTGGAATTGGCCCAAAGAGATCCATATGTAGTAACTTTAGGGTCCTGTCAATTGAGTTGACAGCTTTGCCTTTGAATGAGCTCCTTGTTTGTTTTACAAGCTGGCATGCATTGCATGGTCTTTCTTTGATGAAGCTGAACTTGGGTAAGCCTGCTACCAGATCTTTGGAGGCCAGCTTTGACATACTCTTAAAGTTGAGATGAGATAGCCTTCTATGCTAGAGCCAACTTATTTCTTCAGTGGCTTTAGCAAAGAAGCATACTGTCTCATCAGAACTTAGCTGAGCAAGGTTGACAGTGTATACATTTCCCTCTCTTGTTCCTGTCAGCTTGATAGAGGATGTCTCAAGATCTCTGACTTGACACTGATTGTTGAGAAAGGTAACTTGATGACCTTTATAGCAGAGCTGGCTGATGCTAAGAAGATTGTGCTTTAGACCATCAACATAAGACACTTTACTGAAGGACACAGCACCATTCCCAACTGATCCATAGCCTCTTGTCTTGCCAAAGCTGTTATCTCCAAAGATAACTGTTGGTCCCTCCTTCTCTGCATAGTTTGATAGGAGAAATTTGTTCCCGGTCATATGCCTGGAGCAACCACTATCCAGATACCATGTTATAGTCGTGGTGCTCATTTCCTGTAGACAGATTCAGCTTTCATGTTGGTACCCAGACTAGTATGGGTCCTGCAATGTTAGTACCCTTAGGAACCCAAATCTTCTTGACTTTGGGTCTCCCATGCAAAGTGTTATGAAAGCATAATGCATCCTTATGACCAAATCTTCCACATGCAAAGCATCTAATATAATTCATATTAGTATGTGTGTGTGTGTGGATTCTTTCTCCATTTGGACTTGTGTGAATATTTGTTGGCCATACCCTTGTATTGAATCTTCCTTTTCCATGAAGCTTTAAGATTCATGTTTTGTGCTGAGTAAGCCTCAACACCACGATTTCTTCCAAGTTGATTCGTGGAGTCAGTTTTACTTGACTCTATAATTCGACGAGGTTGAGCAGTGGTGACTGAGTCACTCTTCACTTTTCTGAATCCTAGGCCAGCATGTGATCTGTTGTATCTTGAGACCTGGTTTGGATCAGAAGAGTAGGATTGCACTGTTTCTTCCTTCTGTGTGGATTTCACAAACACAATGCTTCTATTTGAATTAGAAGCACTGATACGATTTGTATTCTTAATCTTTTCCACACTTAACTCTGATGTAGGCTCCTCATAACCTAAACCTGTCCTGTCAGAAGAACTTCTCTGACTAGAGATTAGGGAATCCATGGATGAGGAAGATCTATTCCACAAGATAGTCTTTTATAGCTCCTCAATTTTAGATGTTAGTTTTGACTCTCTTTGTGTGCTTAGTTCATTGTTCTGTTTTAGGATTTTATTCTCTGCTTCAAACTGAGAGAGAGATACACAACTGAGTAGAGCTATTTCCAGTTCTTTCTGAACTTTCTCTTTCTCTATTTGAAGATCAGAATAATCTTTGGACAGAATTCTGAACCTCCTCATATATAGATATAGATCATATGTTATGTCATGAAGAGTAGTTCCTAAATAATCTATACTTACATCAGAATTGTTAAAGTCAAATACCTCATCTGTGTTTACCTCAGGATGGTCAATGTTTTTCATGTTGTTTGCATCTTTGGCCATCAAACATAGATTAGCTTTTTGAGGTTCTTCGTCGTCTCCAGACTCAGCATTTGTGTCATTGTCTGAGTCACTCCACGAACTTCCAGCTACAAGACATTTGTCTTTATTTTGATGTTTCTTGTAGCCTCTGAACTCCTTCTTTGGATTGGTTCTCCTCTTGAGTTCTTCTTTGATGGGTTTGTTGCAGTTTACAATGAAGTGGCCTGTGACGACCCCAAATCCGGGTCTCTCAAACACCACAGATCCGGTCCGCCACGATACAATCTATCGCAGAACTATACATCTTTTATTCAAAACTTAATGAATAAACTTCAAGTATTACAATATAGAAATATAATTTCTCTTCATATCCAAGATCTTGTATGATGACCCCAAAATCTTTATAAGTTTTCAAACCTCGGTCATATACCATACCTGCCTATACATCCTATTCGATGTTGACAAAAATGCGGAATAACTTAAACTTTTCTATCTCCTTGTATAAAATCTTTCATTGAATTCATAATCTTGAATCAATTACATAACCTTGACTCAATTATAAAATATTATTCATTATGTTCGAATTACTGTATAAATGTATACATCTCAGTTCGAAACCCCTATGTGTTTTCATAACACAACTTTACAATTTAAACATGTATAAAACATTGTAATCTACTATCGTATACATCTTCTAGAACTTAAGCATGGTTCAAGAGCATGTATTTAAATAAACAGATATCTCCGAACTCTATCACGTAGCACGTAACTTTTATCGTGAGTCCTTAACCTGCAAAAATGGTTATTTGCAAGAGTGAGTTCGACAGCTCAGCAATTCTAACCGTTTTCATGCATCACATAGCATTTAATATCATACCCAATTCATGCATTCATAATCAATCGATATACTATGCGTGTCACTCCACACATAACAAGCATATCATCAAAGATTAGCTTTCAATATCATACATATCTCATATACAGTTCATATATAAGTTAACATCATCATGGCATAATATAATTCATCTAACAGTTATTGAATTCATATATCAAATAAGAACTGAAAGACTTGCCTGTTGCGTAGTTTAACAACTACACTCAACAGCTTAAGATATTTGCACTTTGTGTATTCCTACACAATCATTCAATTATAGATTCATACATATTAGTTATGCATATCCATACATTCTCAATATAATAACAATTGATTACATTGTTGTCTAACTTGGTTCTTAGAACCTTCGTTTTACTGTCTCATCGTATTCTTAGAATAACCATGTACGTATAGGTATATCTTAACCATACATACTTACTATCATTCTTCATATACATGTATCACACACTTAATTAAATGTATTCGACATATATTTAGAACTTATATGATCCTTATTATTCATACGTTTCTCAAACCTTATCGAAATTATAGTTTTCGAGTTTTATATAACCATTGTACAAATCAACACTTAATGCATCATTAAGATTCTGTTTCATAACTCAGAAATAATAATGTAAACATGCTACTATGTTCATCACGTATATATGTGAGGTGTCATACTAGCTAAGACGCATGCTCACAAATACATTTACCATATACGCACAACTAGCATCGATAATCGCTGAAACAAGCTTTAATTCATGCTTACTAACTTTCATGATTTCTAACATAGTATGAATACATGTAGGCCAACTAAGTGATGCTAAAGACATTATCATATATGTCCAGAAATATCAGAGTGTTATCCTACCATGTTTATGCACTTTAGTTTTTCCAAAACGTCCAAGTTTTTCTTTAAAAATTACACTAAGTCAACTTAGTACATGCAAGGCATCTCAACATATAACTCATATGCATTTGAAACACATATCTAAATCACATAAATATTCTCATATGGTCAGAATCTAAAAGACATATGTCTTGGTTAAGTTTATTTCAAAAAGTCTTTAAGTTTTACTTGAAAACCTCTTGAATCTTTCAATCATGTATGCTAGTGTGTAATTAACACTTTAAACTTAGTTCACATGTCAATATAGACCATACGATCGGGTTCACAAAGTAAGAATATACACATCTCACTTATATGTCAAAGTTTATATTTAAACCTATAAGTTTCTTTTTAAAACTATAAGTTTTTTTCTTCCATGAAACATACTAACATGATTATACATGCTTATGTCATGTCATTGTACTAATATTTACAAGTTAGTCAGGTTCACATGCTTATTCTAAGTGATGCCAATCAGTTACATATAACAGAACTGGACAGAAAACAAATTCCAGAAACTGGTCCTGGCGCAGCTGCGCCGCTGGCCAGAGACAGTGACTGCTCTGCTTCGGCTGTATCTTAGCCCAACTCAGAAATTTCACAGCAAATTCGATTCTAAACTGCTACAATGCAGTCCTAACTTGCATATATGTTAATATAACAATTAAGAAACATTCTCAAATTCATTTGGCATATAATGCAAGTATAATCAAGAATTAGAATTTCTCAAAATGAATAACATAGAACTCATACTTCTGCAAAAATGCTTGCTGCTATATCAAGTCTCTCTCTCAACTGATAACTCTCTCAAAATACTACTCAACTGACTTCTCTTTGAAAATCTCAGCAATATAAAATGAGAGGAAGAGAAGCTATATTTATAGAGATTTTGATACCTAGACAAAGTAATTGCCTTCCAATTTAAACCAAAGGAATGAAGAATTGTTTGTTGGCTAAAGAAGAGTTATTGATTAGTAGGTGAAATCCATCATAAAATTCACTCCCTTCATAATCATTAGCTACACTTTGATGAAAATGGTGGAAGAGTATAGGGTAGCTAGCCATGTGGGTATACACGTGAAGAAGAATTGGGCACACAATGTTGGACAAACAATGAAACTCAGCATATTGCAATTCATATGTAATACCACACTTGGGTTATATATATACATTACATATCATGTATACTTAGGTTATACATTTAGTGGTGTCACAATGTAGTCCCAATAAACAATTACTATTACCAAGTAATAATTTAACTTGCGCATATATAACCTATATACATTTCATTAACACTGAGTATAATACAATTGGGTGTTATTATTACTCATTATTATAACTTTTATCATAATAATTACAATAACCTATTGAATCATTATCAATTAACAATGTTTATTGATATTAATATAAGGTAATAGGATATACATTAAAGTCTTCCTACACACATCATGTTACATAAGGAATAATATTATGTAACTCACATAATGCCATTAATGTTACTATATAGTCTATACATATATAATATACCTCCATATTAATGTGTCACATTGCATTACATACAATATAGATAACAATCATATAGTAAAGGTTTAATTATCGCATGCTTGCATAAACAATTAATTAAATAATTATAACTGCATTATATTTATAAATAATTACACGCTTATGTTTTATTATGCTCAACAATAATAACTTCACACGTTATCGATTAATTACCCAACGTATCAACTAATCAATCACGTTTAACTACTTATATTCAAGTAAATTGAATATTTAAATACTAATACTTCTATTAATACCCTGATATAAAACCTTAGGGTTGGTCCACTAATTTAGTAATCCATTAGTGACTCCCTTTTAATTAATCCTAGCAATTATACGCATAGGCTCTAACTCACATAACATCTATATTTGCACATAGCAATAATTCTCATAATAATATCAATTAATTTCGTTTAACCATTCCTTCATAACATGATATAATAAGTCTTATTATATAATATTATCTCCATTAGAGGCATTAATCAAAACATGACTTACTTGATTCCTCAAGATATTATTTAAATATAATATCTAAGTATTGTTAAAATAGTAACATGTACGACACCTGTACAACTCTTTATATAAAAAATAGACCATAAGTTTATTTCCTATCAATATATTACATATAGCAAATATGTTTCAATACATTTACCCTCATTCATATTACCTCAGTCAAAGACATACAAGGTATTATTATTATTATTATTTAAAATAACACTTCCCCCTGTTTATTAAAATAAATCAATACAAGAAATTATTTTAATATTCTTTATTAGAAATATATAATAATTATTTCTCTTTTCACCAATCCACATAACTCAAGATATATATATATATATATATATATATATATATAACACCTATATACATTCCTTTAATCTACACTTCTTGTCGTGTATTCAATGAATTAATAATTCCCTAACTAATACATATTTAGCGATATATTGATTTTCTTTTCTCTCTTTAACAACGTACATATATACGAGTCTAAACCTAGCACACCCCGTGTCTTTACTAGTAATCTATATAGTACACTGAGTGATTTTCCACAAACAACCAACAAATTAGTTCACGTCTCGTCTACACTATTTTCACAGTGAGTTAGATCGGTTACTAATTCGTATATGCCTCCGCTTACTGAAGGAATCGTTTAGCCCAGCTCCTATATATCAACCATTAAAAGGAACGGTTGCACTGTCGTAAACCTAATACTTGCACGTACATATACTCCAGAAAATGGTGACTGTCAAAAATATTTAATGTCATCAACTTACCATGATAAATAATTCTATAAATCATTTAATATCGATAGATAAATATTATCCATCTCCCTTACTAATTCATCTCTATAAATATATAACAATGATATATATTCATATTCGAATCTATCTCATGCTTTAAGAATTTTATTTTATTAAATTCTTATTAACAATGATTCTTGAAAATTCGGGTTCTTACATGGCCAGGCTTTTTGCAGTTATAGCATAGCTCGTTAATCTGTTCCTGATTGCTGATGTTTCTAAATCTCTTAGGTCTGCCGCTTCTTCATTTGCGCATGAACCTTATGAGTTTTCTGGCCAGCATTGCAACTTCATCAGCATCAGCATCATCATCATTTTCTTCATCGAATGAAGATTCATCTTCCTCACAAGCTTTGGAATTTTTTTCTATTGCTTTGAGAGCCACTTCTTTGTCCTTCTTTCTTCCTTCAGATAGAGTCTCTGCTCGTTGAGTCAGCTCTAGTTCATATGTAAGAAGGTTTCCATAATGTTGTTGAACAGTCATCTCATGCAGGTTCTTTGATTCTCTAATTGTAGTGGTCTTGGCATCCCACTTGCTTGGTAAGGACCTCATGAACTTGATGACTAGATCTTTGTTTGGATATTTCTTTCCATAGGCTCGAAGAAAGTTGAGCAGTGATGTGAATCTTTCATAGGTTGAAGTGATATTTTCTCCAGGAACATGTGTAAACATATCATACTGTTGAGTCAGTAGAGATTGTTTGTTTTCTCTTACTTCTTCAGTTCCTTCATGCATTATGAGCAATGCTTCCCAGACTTCTTTTGCAGTTTTGCAGTTGACCACATTTTCAAATAAAACATCTTCTAAAGACTAGAACAGGATGTTCTTAGCCTTTTTGTCTAGCTGCACATTTTTCTTCTCGATTTCAGTCCATTCTGATTTACCCTTGACCACAATTATATCTGGATCTTCTGGAGTTGGTGCAAGCCTAGTTGGAATATATGGCCCATTTAGAATAGTTTCAAATAGATCATCATCTATTGAATCCATGTAAGCCTGCATCCGAACTTTCCAGTTGGCAAATTTATCTTTGTTGCACATTGGTGGCTTGCTTCCTCCACCTGTCTTGGTCTCGCTTATCAGTTGTGCCATTGGATCTACTCAAGCTTGTATGCTTAGATGAGAGAACCTTCTTTGATACCAATTGTTAGTTCCCAAAAGCACGTTAGTTATCTAGAAGGGGGGTTGAATAGATATTTTAAATTTTCTTTGTTTAAAAATACTTTGTCAGTATTGATTATACTGACAGCATCGGAATATATGTTTTTTTTCCCTTCAAGATATTGCAGTTATGGTTTGATAAGCAGTTATGGCAGTTATAACAGATATAACAGTTATAGCATTAATGAGAGACAATGGGACACAAGGTTTTAAGTGGTTCAGAGCACACAAGGCTCCTAATCCACTCTTCTACTCCACGAGTAGGAAATCCACTAAGGATGTCTCTTACAACTGAATCACTTAGATTCCTTCAAGACCAGCAGCCCTGGAACTTCTCTTAGTTCACTTAGAACTCTTCAAGTCCTCTGACTTGGTACTTCTCTTAGTTCACTTTTGAACTCTTCAAGTCCTATGACTTGGATCTACTCTTAGTTCACTTTTGAACTCTTCAAGTCCTCTGACTTGGTTCCTCACTTGGATTAACAATTGTTGTTGAGGAGTGCTACTCAGTTGCAATGAAGCATTTGTTCTGAAGAACTGAGTAGCGAAGCAAGCTTTCCTCTTTCAGGATCGTAGAGTTGATCGTTGAGTGTTCTTGAGCTTTTTTCTTGATAATCTTTCTTTTTACGTCTTGCTTAATTCTGAATCCTTGTCTGATTTCTTTATAAAAGAGTCATTCAAAATATGTCCATTTGAATGCTCCCGTTGCTGCGTTTAATGCTTCAGACGTTTCTGTGCAGTTGATGTTGACATCCTGCTTTCCTGCTGCACTACCGACTGGCCCACTGTCACAGCAGACTGCAACTTCACCTAACACCTGAAAAGGTGGTTTCTGCAGGCGGTTTAGTCCTTTCCTTAGCTTCTTCAATACGCTTCTTCGATTTAAACTAAGGATGAATATGGAATCATTGGGACTATCAAATTTTCAATGGCTATTAGCCTTTCTTCATTTGTTGCTCTTCCTTCCTTCATCAGAACTATGATCTTTGATGCTGACTGGAGGAGCACTACGATTATGGTCATTGTACCATAATCGTTGTGTGTTGGCTTGCACAGCTTGACTCTGACTTGATAGTAGAGAACACTATGATTTCTCTTAAGATCTTTGGTAGACTAAGATTCCTGCTTGCTTATCTTTCGACTCCACACTTTCGAGAGCACTCTGCGATTCTTAACTTGACTCGGCAGTGTGGCTTTCAAGGCAGACTACGATTCAGATATAGTCCTTCAAGCTCCACGAGTCTTGCCTTGGCCTCTGCAGACTTGATTCTCTTAGCAGACTACGATAATCTACGCTCATTGATGAGACGGCGACATAGAGAATAAAGTATACCCTTTGTCGCCCCCCGTGTCACTAAAAAGAAAAGTAAAAAAGAGATACAAACCTTGGAATTCTGAGCATCTTCATTTAAGCTCCACGATTCTGCCTTGTCTTCTACATACTGTAATTCTCTTGGCATACTATGATTCTGGATATCTTCGTTTAAGCTCCACGATTCTGCCTTGTCTTCTGAATGCTACCTTTAACAGACTATGATTCTGTCAAGGCTTTAACTTTTACAGCTCAAATAGATAAACCTAAAAAATTTGATCTTTTCTTCTATACATTTATTTACATAAATGATAAACATTAAAGCTTAGATCAACCTAACATTTTTGATCTGTCATCTAAGTCCTTGTACATTGATTCTCTTAAGGACTGTACACTCAAGCATTTATATTTACTTTCAATATCAAATCTGAATATGCAATTCCCAACAACATGCACATCATTAATTTCTCACCAAATTAGGTGTTTAATTAGCAACGGATGGAGAAGGACACTTCTTAATACTAAGATGGGCACTAAACAATCCTTTTGTCTCCCAACATTTAAAGTTTTTTTAACCCTTCTTTGTGCATATGCTTAAAGCCCACCTTAAGCATAAAACTCTCATAAAAAACTACTCATAAGGTTTGGGTGTATGAGATATTGAGAAACGTTCTTGTCTTTGATAAGAATGTTAAATTCCATTCAAAAGTTAACAAAAAAAAAGGATAAATTCCATTTCCTAGTACATTTTTAGAAAAAATTACAACAGTAGTGTATCCAGAAAATATTTACAAAATTAATATATTTTTAATAGTTTATTTATAAAATTAGTGCATTTGATATCCCTTTAATAATACATTTGGGATCCCTTTAATAGATCAATTGCCTTTAATGTCCCATAAATTTAGCTTGCCACCTACTGTCATCATCATCATCATCATCAAAAAGAAACACAAACCCAAAAAGCTTTATAGGCCTTCGCCTCCCTTATGGTCTCCTCTTCCTTGGTAACTGCTGTCATCTCCTCCCTTGCCACCTCCATTATGATCGTCATCTCCTCCCTTGCCACCTCCTTGATACCCTCTGTGACCACTTCCCGATCCGCTTCCTCCTCCGCCGCCTCCATTATCGCGGCCTCCTCCTCCGCCTCCACCACCTCCATTATGACCACCTCCGCCTTCATTATGGTCGCCATCTGCCGCTAACTCCACCTCCTCCTCCGCCACCTCCATTATGGCCGCCTCCGCCTCCACCACCTCCGTTATGTTCACCTCCGCCTCCATTATGGCCGCCTCCTCCAACGACAATAGCTGCCTTGCCACGCTTTTCACCACCCCACTGTTGGTTAGGTTACTTGTGCAGTTAGTAGCCAAACCTTCATACAAAGGTAACCAATTCAGTTTTATTGGGTTACCAATTAATTTAAGAACAGTTTTCAAGTGTTACTTGGATTTTTTTTCCATAGTGCAGTTGGTAGCCAAACATTCATACTAAGGGAACCTATTCAGTTTTATTAGGTTACCAATTTATTTTGAATGTGATGCAGTTAATTGGTAGCCAAACCTTCATGCAGTTGGTTGCCAAACCTTCAGATCAAGGTAACAAATTCAATTTTATTAGGTTACAATTCTATTTTGAATGTGATGCATTTGGTAGCAAAACCTTTATGCAGTTGGTTGCCAAACCTTCAGATCAAGGTAACCAATTTAGTTTATTAGGTTACCAATTTATTTTGAATGTGATGCAGTTGGTAGCCAAACCTTCATACAAAGGTAACCATTTTAGTTATTGTGGGTAACCAAATCGTCAAAAAAAATCAGAATAGTAACTCAGGTACTTCCGGAGATTCGCGACGGAGGATGATGATGAAGGGGAAGAGAGAGGAGAAGGTGATGAAGAGAATGCGCGGTGAGGGAGATGAAGATTAGGATAGAAAAGATAATTTTTTATTTTTCCCTACTTTCGATTTGAATTATGAAATGAAATTCAGATAAGGCACACTTAGAAGGGGGGGTGAATAAGTGTGGGAACAAACTATGACCAATTTTTGAACTTAAACAAAAACTACTGAATTCTGCCTACTATATTTGTAATACCCGAGATTTTTCTAATATTATTAAATAAATATATTAATGAAAATGAATATTTATTCGTATATAAATGATTTTTGTGTTAAAAGATGAGTTAACTCAATTATGTTAAATTGAATAATTATAATAATTGAGAAATTTTGGAGCTTGTGACAAACTCGTCGAAAAGCCTTGTGTGGTATAGTGATGAGGAATATTAGTGATGATATTAATTGACGAAGGACTTATTAAGTGAACAATTAATTAATTGCTAATTGTTGTTAATTTGTTATCGTCGAATATTAATTAATTCCTATAGAATATTAATGATAATTAATTGATGATGTGGGGATTATTATTATTGCAAATAATATAATAATAATAAGCAACTTGTTCATAAATATAATAAGATCTATATTCATATGATAATTAATTCGATGATTATTAATTAAGTGTTATTAATAATTACGAGAAATGGATTAATTAATATTATTGTTAATTAATTGATAAAATGAATAAATTATTTATTTGACATTATGAATAATAAAACAAATAAGTAAGGTTGTATTGATTGTTGATTGTTATGTGCAAGTATGCAATAATGGATAATATAAGGTATATGGAATACAACTATATTATATAGTGTAGAGAAACACTTAAATGTGACCATGCAAGTATATTTAAACTATATTATATGATTGTACATATTGAAGCTATGTGTTATGAATACATCATGTGTAGATATATATTGTAAATAATTATTGAATTAATAGAATTTAATAATAAATGAGATAATGTAATGTGGTAGTA
The DNA here is from genome assembly GCA_020205555.1 of Panax stipuleanatus. NCBI lineage: Eukaryota > Viridiplantae > Streptophyta > Magnoliopsida > Apiales > Araliaceae > Panax > Panax stipuleanatus. The sequence goes on along the minus strand of CM035122.1, from coordinate 34,207,023 downwards.
TTTGATTTGAATTATATCCGGTAAAATAAATGTATATGGATTATATTTGTGTAAATTACATTTACTACATTGTAGGACTTACATGGTAGTATTATTGGGATTACATTGTAATTTTAATTATAATCTAAATATATAGTAGGTATATATATGTGTTAACCTAAGTGTATAATATAACATTGTGTTTGCTAGAATGCTGAGATGTATATTGCTTATAAGAGACCCATTTCTCCTTCACGTGCATAGCCATAAGCCTAAGCCTACTCTCTACTCCTCAAACTCAATAAAATCACAGCAATGATGAACAAGAATGTGGGCTTCATGATTTCCTTCAACAACTAATTACCTACCACTCTATAACCTTCATACAATCCTTGCATACGTTGGTTTAATTTGGAGAACATTGACATTGTCTGTGTATAGGAAATTCTATAAATTGAGACCTCCCTTCACAAATTCATTTGCTGAGAATTTTGTTTAAGAGTTGGGTGAGAGCATATATATCAGTGTTAAGTATTCCAAGAGTTGAGAGCTTAGTTAACAACAATTGCATTACATAGGTATAACTACATTCCTTGTTCTTCATTTTCGTTTTCTGTTTCTGAAATTTCTGTAAAATTCTTCAATTTTTGAATTTAGTTGGAGTTTATGAATTTGGGAATTGATAAATGGCGATTGACTGTTATATAAGCATATATATATATATGTTAGTAAGTTAAAGAGGTCTAATAGCATATGGGTATGTTGAAATCGATGAAATGGGAAGTTTTGGGTCGGTTTTGGCTGCAGCGTGAACTGCAGGAACTGAGTCTATATCGCGGCGCCACAGCGCCGATGCGCAGCGTTATCTGCGCGCTGCAGCGCCACAGTGCCTCAGTCCCAGCGTCCCCACGCCGCATCGCCGATTCCAAGTATTGTGTCCGCGCCGCAGCGCCAGCTGGCTGCTATTGTTGCCGCTCCGCAGCACCGCTGTGCAGACAGGCCCAGAAATGACTATCTATTTATCCAGTCCGAGAGCAGTGAAATTATAATTCATACTAAGTAAATGTAACATAATTTATGGATTCCCTCTTGTGCAATACATGTTTCCATAATTTACTTAACATAAAAAGAGAACTCATGATTTTGAAAACAACCCTTGACAAAGCATGTGTTATTTAAGTCCGAACTTGCTAGCATATGCTCGTAACTTAACTAGGTGTGAGATATGATTTGAAATTGCCTATATGAACTAGATTGCTTTGGCTTGGTTTAAAATGACTTTTAAAGACTAACTCGGATATGTTTGCAAACTAAGTTTCATACACGTTGCATGGTTGTATTCTGAACTTATAGGGTTGCACGCTAGTATTCTTTATGTCGCTGCGCATGATCTATATGAACACTCACATAGTTGGACACGACGTAAACTATTCAAGTATGATTTTCTAAGATAATTACAAGTAAGGACTATAATTGATTATTAAACTATGTGGTTTGTTAATATATAGTTATACGATTTGATTGTGTAGCTAAGATAGAACTTGATGTATGTGCTCAATTTACATGTCAAGTATATGAATCCGATGTGTATAACTAATGTGTGTATATATATATATGTTAATAGGATAGCATAATTCTTTGAAGCAATATTAGGCTTTACGTGGATAAACTACGGTTAAGGCAAGTATCCTAACCGACGCATTTACTTTATGCAAGGAAATCTATGATTGTGCAAGTTTCCTGACTTACACTCATTTATAGTGCAAGTATCCTAACCGACGCATTTACTTTATGCAAGAAAATCTATGATTGTGCAAGTTTCTTGACTTACACTCATTTATAGTGCAAGTATCTGAACCCTACTTTTATTGTGCAAGTTTCCTGACTTACACTCATTTATAGTGCAAGTATCCTAACCCTTGTATTACTTTATTCAACGAATATTGTAAGCAAAAATCTAAACTTTATCTCTTTGAATGCAAGTTGTCTTACTCGTTCATTTGAGCTAGTATGTTTAAACTCTTATGAAAGCTATTATTCATGTTGAACTTGGTATTGTTCTTGAATATTGTGAAAGTGTCTATGCCACTTGATTCGGCTAGACTATATGCATGTTTATAAAACTGTCCAAACCTTTTTATCGGTGTAGAAATCTTGAAAACTGAGTTGAACAACCCTTATGGTAAGGGGAGTGTTTATTGTTGGAAGCCCCAACACACGCGTGAATATTACTGTGGTTATGCATAACATAGAGTATTGTAGACTGATCATCTATTATACTTATTTCTTTTGGGTTATCAGTTTAATATTGGTAATTCTAGTACATGTTCAATAGTCCTTAGTGACTGCTCAGTATAAATTGTTTTATCCAGTTGGATACATTGATAGCCTTTGAATTCATATATATCTGTTGATCTATATTGAATTATCATTTCATATTCCAAAGATGTGATTCGAGAATTGTTGATATTTGTTGTTCCTGATATTATTCTGAAACTCTGAACTATCTTAGAGATTATACTTCGATATTTCAAACTCGTGATATAATACTCATCACCCTTGTTGTATATTACTTGCTGGGCAATTTGTGCTCATTCTTGCTTATTTTAAAACCTTTCAGTTAAGGCGGAACAGGGAAGTGTCTCTGGGAAAGACAAGGGCAAGGGCAAGGCTACCGACTAGCTTGTTCCTTTATGTTTAAAAATTGTTATGTTGTATTAAGACTGTCTTCATACTATGTTTAACCTTAAGTAGGATTATGTAATAAGTCTTTATTCGATATCATTTTGTAATCTATTAAGTACTGTAGGTTGCGAGATTTGGGAAAATAATTATAATAAATTATTGTATATTATTCTAAATTAGATCTTCCGCTGTGAATGTGTGATTTTAGTTATTATTGTATTACCATGAGCACGTGACGAACCGAATTCGAGTGACCAAGTGGCGGTCTCGAATTTGGGGGCGTCACAATATTAACGAATGCAGCTTGCTGGATAAATATGGCCTACTGGATTAAGTCTTTAAACTTATTATTAAATGAAAATAACTTGCTGAATTTATAGCTTTGTAAAAATACTTAGTGTTAACAATTTATCTTAAGATAGTAAAAATATTCAAGTTTTAATTATCAAGACAATTAAATATCTTTTGTGAGCAAATAAGATAAAGTAAGTAATAAGATGACAACAAAATTTTTACGTGGTTCAGCTATTACCCTCTAATAATGGCCTAGTCCATGTCCAATACCAACTAGTATTGGAGACTCAATTTATTTCTTTAAATTGACTCCTTTTACAAAATAAATTCTTTCAATACTTGAATTACAATAATTCACTTGAGCACTTTTGCTCCTTGTGCACCAATGCACTCTTTAAGCACCTATGCTTCCTTGAACCTGTTTGTAAACAATTAATCCACCTGGATTAAATACCTTTAGACAACACTTAGTCTAAATCAAAAAGAATTACAAATATAGAGGTCTAATGATCAAAGCAAATAATCAATTTAACAATGCAAGGCTCAACTAATGTATGCAATGATCAAATAGTAAAGATATTACCAATTTAGAGCTCACGAAAATCAGCTGTAAATAATCTAAATATTAGTTGCAGTAACCTTGTAATAATTGCACCGAGAATTATAGCTTTTCAATTTAGAATAGCGCAATAATAATTCGTGTGTTATATCTCTATACTGATATCTCAATTGAATTTATAATCAATCAAATATTATCGTTGCCAACATATAAGTTTCGTTTTAATAATCAAATATTTTTTCCGTTAGGAACACATTAGACGGATAAACATATATTTAGTCAAATAAATCCGTGTATATCTCAAGTCAGTATTTCTTCTTATCACAAATCACTTAAGAGATATAAGAGAGTGTTAGTTTCGTAATTAATGATAAGCTTTATCCAAGAGATATCTTTCCAGGAAAATCATTAACTTTGAGTTCCGAGATATATGCACATATTTGACTTCTTCAAAGAATGATCCACTAATGTAAATAGAGAGTAATCATGACTCTTAAGAACTGCCGCGACATATATCACACTGCCTTTGAATAACTTAATTTAGAAGATATATCAATTCCGTAATAAATGTCAAAGATTAATGAAGATAATCATGATCTTTTAGAGTACCAATACTTGTTCATTTCAAAAGAGATTTATATAAATGCACTTCCTCAATAAACCCATCAACTCCCTGATAACTATTGTCACGGTTAAGTATACATGGCAATATATAAATACTAACCACTTAACGCCAATAAAATTAGTTAGTATTTAGTTTAAAATTCTTCTCACTTTTAAGCATGCATAAAATAATTATCATAAAATATGCACATAAAATGTCCTAGAGCTTTGAATTGAAAAATCAAATATTTGCAATGACCTTACATAAAATCTTAGGACACAAAGTCTTCAAAACCTTTTGATTAAATCATCAATGATCCTTTTATCAATTTTCTGAAATTTCACAGTAAATGATTTAGTACTAAAACCAAATCATCATCAAAACATTAAGGTTAAAATCTGAACAAGTCAACATTCTCCCCCTTTTTGATGATGATAACACCAAAAATTATCGTTCCCCCTAAATCCATGCATATATAAACACTGTATTTTAGGACATTAATAAAATCAAATTACCCATCATGCTTTCTGTTAAGCATTATTCATAACCTGTAGATATGTTAGCATAACACATAATAAACATTAAACAAAAATATTCAATAACAAATGTCATTAAAAGTCTGGTGCAGTGCAGTGTCGTAATTAAAGTCTTAAAACAACCAACCATAACAGAAATAAAATAGTCTTAAAACAAACACAATTTTTAATTTTCAAGCAGCTACAGCATCCAGCAGCATCCATCATCCCAAAACATCTCCCCCTTTGTCATCATGCAAAAAGAACAATCAATCAATATCTTCAACATTCACAAAAATGGGAGGATGATTAGTGAAATAAGGACGATGAAGAATACGATGAAGTCATTCTTCCAAAGATAAAGTATCTGCAAAACGAGGGGGACAAGGAATAAACGTAGCATTGGGAAGAGGAAGATCCATAAAATCTCCAACATACTCAGCCATCCAGTTGCAACGAGGCCATTCAGGAATCGTTGAATACATATTCTGAAAATACAACTTCTGGCCAACAGCATTAAACCTTACTGCCATAAAATCCGCAAACTCTCCAAGTTGATAACTGACAAACTTCATTTCCTAACTCAACTAGCATGTATTGCGATTGATCTTACGTTGTAAACTTTTAACCATAGCAGCAGTTTGCAATTCAAAACCAGCCTACAAGTCAATGAATTCATCTTCCATCCGAGTGATACATTGTTGTAAATCAGTTGTCCTTATGGGCAACTTGCCTTTTTCCAACACATGAAGTTTATGCTTAATTTCAACAATATCAATCTGCATAGCTTCTTGATTCTAAAGAATGGTAGTAAGCATACTCAAGATTTTAGGAAAGGAGTCAGAATGATTCGGCAGAGTAAAAGAAGAAGAAGGAGTAGGGGATGTTGAGATAAGAACAGGAACAATACGAACGAACGTACCATTAACAAGAGACAGATGAGATTGTTTTAAATTTGCAGAATCAACAAATTCATTGTGAGAGACAACAACTTCATCATCAAAAATATTAAAATGTTGGAAAACCTTGGTTAGAAAACAGCCAAACGGAAGACACTTTTTAGTTTGACGAATGCAACTTAACATGTGAGATAACATCATGAGAGAGAAATTAAAAGAAACGCCTTTAAGAATCATGGCCACAACCACCAAATCTTGATAAGTAAAATCAGAACCACCACCAAGGCGGGGAAACAGATTGTAGCGAACCAATTTATGTATAACACCAGCAATAGGACAGACATCAGCTGTCTTTGGAGTAAACAGAGTTGTGAGATTAAAATTGTTCATGACAATTTGAATTTTTTCAAGAGGTGGAAAAGGGATGTTAGCAGCACCTTTTAAGGTGAATGGACACGGTCCAGCAGAAGGAATATCAAGAAAACTACCAAAATCCACAATCGTAAAGAACAACGATTTTCCTTTGATAAAAGAAGTATAACAATCACTATGACACTCAAGATTAGTATAAAAATGTTGAACCAACCGTGGATAAGCTTTGGTAGGACGAAAAAACATAGATGTTAAGCCACATGATTTAAAAAGTTGTCCTAGAGGAGAATTTTTAACATAGAACAGATCTACAAATTTCTCATAAACAAGCTATTTTGTAGCAATTGAAGTTTTAAAATGTTCTTCAAAACTATGACCTCTAAAGAAATTTTTTGGTAAATCAAAAAAAGAAGAACCAGAATTTACCAGAACCGAAGGAGATTCAAGTTGTGAAGAAGAATGTTCCATGTCTGGGGACTGTTTCGTCTTCTATTGTTGAGAGGATTCTGAAAACTTTAAGAAGGAAAAACTTGAATCTGAACCATCTGAAAGAGTGGCATTATCAGACGATACATGCACAGACACCTGCCTTTGCTGTCGTTTGGACTTCTTCTTTGTTTTCACTGTATATGGAGATCCGGTCTATAGACCGTCGTTGATGGAAATACCGAAAGAACGCTTGCTTGCTCTCATTTTCATGTTTGCAGAGATTTGAGAGAGTATTAGCAAGAAGAGAGAAAAAGGATTTTGGTAAAGTTAGAGATAAGAAAATGATTTAATATTGAAGAGTTGGAAACTGAGAGGACGTCTCGAGAAGATAACGCTCTGCAAATCTTTTCAAATCTCAAAGATAATGATGAAATCTAAAAGACAATACCGAGAATTGAGCCAAACAGTAACCTATATGAGTACGATGCTCAGTAATAAATAGCAGTTGGTATTAATAGATTCATGAACAAATAATGAGTATCAAACAGATGTATTTTATTTAATAACATGCAGATATACTCTTTTATATTTAAGTACGTGAACATTAATTATACCATTCACATTCCAAGTTCTCTCCTTAAAATTCAAAATCTTTCTTCACTTAAGAGTTTAGTAAAAATATCAGCTAACTGATTTTCGGTAGAAATAAAAATTAATTTAATCAAACCTTTTGAAACATTATCCTTTAAAAAACGATGCATTACCTCTATATTTTTTGTACGTGAATGCAAAACAGGATTTTTAGATATATCTATGGCACTAGAATTATCACAATATATGGGCACACAATCACATAGAATATCAAAATAATAAAGTTTGTCTCATCCACAAAATCTGAGAGCAACAACTTTCTGCAGCTAGGTATTCACCCTCAGTAGTAGAAAGAGCCACTGAAGTTTGCTTTTTACTATGCCACGATACAAGAATTTGTCCCATAAAAGTACAAGCATCACTCGTACTTTTTCTATCGATTTGACATCATGCATAGTCAGCATCTGAGTAGCCTATTAGTTTAAAGTGATTGCAAATGGGATAAAACAACCCCAAATTAATAGTACCACTTAAATACTTAAAAATTCTTTTACCAGCTTGTAAGTGGGATTCCTTAGGTTTTGCTTGAAATCGAGCACAAAGACATACACTATACATTATGTCAGGTCTAGATGCATTTAAATATAATAAACAATCAATCATACCTCAGTATTTGATTAATTCTACATCTATACCTTTTTCATCAGAAATAAACTTTATTGATGTACTCATTGGTGTAGCCTTTGAATTGGATCCTTCAAAACCAAATCTTTTGAGAAGCTCTTTTGTGTATTTGGTTTGATGGATATAGATTCCCTCCTTTATTTGTTTGATTTAGAGTCCCAAAAAGTAATTCAGTTCTGCCATTAAGCTCATATCGAACTCCTTATGCATACACTTTGAAAATCACTCACAAAGAAAATTATTAGTAACACCAAATATTATATCATCTATATATATTTACACTATAATAATATCCTTATTTGCATGCTTAATAAATAATGTAGAATCAATTTTTTCTCTAGTAAAACCATTTGAAAGAAGATACTTACTCAACCTCTCGTACCAAGCCCTTGGAGCTTGTTTGAGACCATGGAGAGCTTTCTTAGCTTATAAACATAATTTGGATACTTTTCATGTTCGAATCTGGGAGGTTGCTTTACATATACCTCTTCATTGATGTATCCGTTGAGGAAGGCACTTTTCACGTCCATTTGATAAAGCCTAAATTTCTTGTAACAAGCAAATGATAGCAAGATTCAGATCGATTCTAGCCTTGCAACTGGGGCATAGGTTTTCTCGTAGTCGATCCCTTCTTGTTGATTGTATCCTTGAGCTACTAACCTTGATTTATTGCGAGTTATTGTTCCATGTTCATCAAGATTATTCTTAAACACCGATTTTGTTCCAATAATGGAGAAACCTTTAGGAGGAGGCATAAGTTCTCAGACATGACATCGTTCAAACTGTTGAAGTTCCTCTTGCAATGCCATTAGCCAACTTTCATCAAGGATGGCTTCCTTGACATTCTTTGGCTCAACTTTTGATAAAAATGCAGAGAATACACAATAATTTTCTAAGCCTCTTCGTGTAGTGATTCCTTTGTTTATATCTCCAATGATGTTTTTTGGTAGATGATTCTTTAGATATCTTGCAGTCTTTCGCATTTGGGCATTATGTATTATTTCTTCTTGTTGGAAAAAATCTTCTTCAAGCTCTTGTGTTGTTTCTTGTTCCACTTCATGCGAGTTATTTAATTCAGCTTGCTGAATTCCTTCATTCGGTCTGCTGAATATATCTTTTCGGTTTGATAGATTCGCTGAAATCTCCAAATTACCTCCATCCTCATCTCTTTCTTTTGAAAGATCATTGTTAGTCTCACTAAATATAACATGAACTGATTCTTTAACACATAACTTGTTAACATTAAATACACGATATGCCTTGCTATTTTGTGAATAACCAATGAAAATACCTTCATAGGATTTAGCATCAAATATTTCCAAGTTATCGCTATTATTAAGAATAAAGCATTTAGATCCAAAAACTTTAAAATAACTTATGTTAGGAGTCTTATTATTTAAGAGCTCATAAGGAGTTTTAAAAATAATTGGACGAATAAGTACTCTATTCAAAACATAACAAAATGTGTTTACAGCTTCGGCCCAAACTTCTTAGGAAGTTTACTTTCTTGTAACAAAGTTCTAGCTATTTCTTGTAATGTTCTGTTCTTTCTCTCCACTACTCCATTTTGTTGAGGAGTTCTCGGAGCTGAAAATTCATGGCTAATTCCTTTTTGATCACAAAATATTATGAAATCCTTTTGGAATTCAGTACCATGGTCACTTCTAATTCTAGTGAGTTTGAAACTATATCTTGTTTTAAGATTTCTTATCAATTTTTCAAACTCTTTAAATGCTTCATCTTTTGTTCTTAAAAACAATACCTTTGTGTGTATCTAGAAAAATCATCAACTATTACAAATGCATAAAATTTACCATTGATACTAGCATGTTTTTCTGTTCCAAACAAATCAAGATGAAGTAATTACAAGGGAGAAGAAGTTGATACTATGTTCTTTGCGGTAAATGATGTTCTTACTTGTTTCCCCAGTTAACAAGAACACAAACTCCCTTCTTTTCATACTTTATTTTCGGTAATCCTTTGACGAGGTTCTGTGAGGATAGTTTCTTGATTAAATCCATATGAACATGTCTCATCCTTTAATGCCATAGATTAGCTTCATCTTGTACGGCGGCAAGACACAGTTCTTCCTCATGTTGCTCAAAATCAAGAGTATATATATTTCCTTCCCTTTGTGCAACTAGAGTAGTATTGTTAGTACCATGAGAAATTGTACATTTTTCTTTTTCAAATGTAACTTGATGACCATTATCCAATAATTGACTAACACTTATAAGATTAAATTCAAGTCCACAAACAAGATGTATATTATTAATATTTACTTTTCCATTACCAATTTTACCTTTCCCGATAATTTTGCAAGTTCGATTATCTCCAAATGTAACCGTTCTATTTTTCTTCTTGATTTTCAACTCCACGAACTTTGATTTGTCATCAGTCATGTGACGAGAACATCCACTATCAAGAATCCATTTTTGAGATGGAACCCTTGCCTTGAAACATACCTGTCAGGAAAAGATAATTCATCCTTTTGGTACCCACATCTTTTTGGGTCCTTTAATGTTAGTTGCAAGTAAATCACCCTTTTTAACCCATACCTTTTTAATCTTATTTTTCTTAAAACAGTTTATGTCCAAGTGACCTTTAATACCATAATTTCTATATGTTGTGAAAGGAGAACAATAGTTTAATCTAAAACGTGACTTAGATTTCAGCATGTTCACATTTCCCTTTTTATGCATAGGGTTGTAACCAATTCCTTGTCTTTCAAAACTAGGTCTTTGTTTACCCAAAATGACATTTAAGTTTTCTTCTCCTTGAACGAATTTAGCAAGAGATGATTTTAATGAATCTATTTCCTTTTGATGTCCATTAGTAGGAATAGTTTTACAAAGAGATTCATCACTAAATGCATCAATACATACATCTCTTATCTTAAGTTCATTAGTCAATTTTTGAACTTCATTATTCAAATAGTTTACCTTATTGAAAAGTATTTTGTTATAATTATCAAGGTAATCATTCTTTGCAATAAAAAAATTTTCTTCTTTACAAGATGACTCTTTTTCGATTTCTTTCTTTTCATCTATCAAACAATCAACTTCATCCATTAATGAATTAACTAATCCTTTTAAACATGCATTCTTTTCTTTTAATTTTTCATTTTCTTGTTTCAAAGAATTAAACTCATAAATAGATACCTCGTTAGATTCACCTTCTATTCCCATGAAACAGACTTGAGCTAGTTCATCTTTGGCATCGACCTCAACTTCGAACTCCTCTTCATCACTCCAAGTGATAAATGCTTTGTTTCGTTTATTACCCTTGAAGCCCGTTTTTCTTTTGTTCTTTAGTTGAAAGCAGTCCTTTTTGAAGTGACCAGGACGTCCACTGTAAGACCCCAACTTTTATAAATAAAGATTTAATTTTCTTTATAATATTACTTCGAAATAGTAAGGTGTTGATTTGATAAATATGAAAAATTATGGGTGAAATGTGCAAATATTTTAAAATAAGCAAGTGGTTATAAAATATTCATTGTTGTCGAGGAATATTCGTTTGGTCGTGGAATATTCTTGTTGTCGGAGAATATTCGTACGACGACGCAGCTATTTGTAGGCTCCACAATGGAATAACAGTCGGATATAGAAAGAGACAGAAATAACTTTTTTTATAAATAACGGTAAAACTGTTATGGTTAAACTGTTGAAACACCCGGTGATAAAAATATAGTAATACGCGTTGTGCACAGTAGCACACGGTATTGCACAGTATTTCAAATTATTGATTCTTACGTAAGAAGGCACTTACTCAATTATTGTTACAGTAATTACTGTTCAATATTTTATATTATTGATTCAATAATTGCATGATATTTTATTGGTTCAATAATTACTACGTTGATATTTTATATCAATAATTGCTACGTTGCTATTTTATATGATTGATTCAATAATTGTCACTGCACAGTATTTTATATTATCAACTCAATAATTCATATTATTTTAATAATATTATTAGATAGCATTATTGACAATGTCTAAGGAAGTTCTGTCTAGGAGGGGTTATTTAATTGCGCGCCAGTAAGGAGAAGTCCTTATCAAAAGGCCCCCTCTTTTCTGGGAACGACCTGGTTGTCAATATTGTAGTTCTGTAATATTATTTGTGAATAATTAATTATTGATTTATATGATAAGAAAATATTTATTTTGTGAATATAAAAGAAGAAATTAGTGCTGATGTGTTTTATCAGTATTTTGGTGTGGAAAATCATCCGTTTATGGATTTCGGATAATTTATGTTTGGAATTTAGATAAACTTCCTTCTACAAAGTTGTAGAGAATTAAATTTTCTATGGGAAGGACATAGAATTTGTATTTGTCTGACAAAAGGGCTATTTATTATGAATTATTAAAGTTTCAAAAAATAAATATTTTTTAATAGGAGGTGGCCCCCACTGGTGGCTGATGGCTTTTGAGGCGACTGAGGCTGCTGGAATTTTAAAAAAAATATTATTTTATTAAAAAGTCTACTTTGGCATCCTAAGCTTTTCCTATAAATAGGGTGCTTAGGTTAAAATTAAAAATCACACCAGAATCAGAAGTTTTCTCTCTCTATAATATCGAGCGTATTTTTGTGAGTATTTAGATACTTTGAGTGTTGCTATTCAGTGCAAGTTTTTTTCAGTCTTATATCCGATATTCCAGTCAGAAGTACTATTCTTTTGAGGTAAGGGATGTTATTTTCTTTCGTAAATGATGTTATTCTTTTCAATATCATTATACCAAAATATTGGCATGGATTTTATTATGAAATTCTTACTTTTTCCGTCGAGGTTACTATTCACGTATACAGCACTATTCACGTATACGGCACTATTCACGAAAAAACTAAATTTTCTTCTATCTGTCCAAATTGTCTGTTATGGTTACTATCTTTGATTGGATCTAAGTTTTGAGCTTCATTCTTGAATTTTGCTCCACAAAGTATTATTATGGAATATTCTTGAACTTGAATAAACTAAAATACGAATCCTTCATCTTGTTCTTTATCTCACTAGATTCGTTATTTATATTATTTTTCATCATCCTCAGTCCTAAATGGTGATATAACTGAATATCTTTGGCCTGTAGAGCAAAGATGAATGATTACCTGATGAATATCTTTGGCCGTAGTGCAAGATGGACAGGTGTTGAGATGAACATAACCAACTGGTGATACAAATGAATATCTTTGGCCGTAGTGCAAAGATGAATATTTGATTCCAGATGTATATTGATTGATGTTACAGGGATAAAATATTGATGATGAACTTTTAAATCATAGAAGATAGCAGACATCATTCTCTAATTAACTCTTCTAATGATTTGTTATTTTCGCTGCGAATATTGATCTAAAACTTGTTGTCAATAATATTTTATCTGAATTGTTGAAGACTAACGATAATTTATTTTCCATTATCTTAGTCATAATATTCTTTACTGGGCTAGTTGAGCTCACCCTTTTCATCTATTGTCCTCTTCAGAAAATGAGAATGTCGCAAGATCTAGTCGGGGGACAGAGTGATGGTCCGAGTTAGAGCAGTAGTAGTCCTCACTATTTATAATAAATAGTGTGATAATAATTGTAATGAGGACTTAGTTTGAATATTAATATTTTCTACATATTTGTATTGACACTCACAGTTGTGTGGTCGTATTTTGCACGACCGTGTGATATAAAAGTTTGTATTTGAATTCTGTACCATGTATTTGGCGACTCAGAATGGGTTGGGTTGACTGGACCTATTCTGGGGGCGTCACATCCACATTCGAAGCATGTCTCTTCTGTTTGCTTTCCCTTGAACTTGTTTGAGTTGAACGTATTCCTCCTCTTGTTCTTCCTTTGAAGTAGTCCTTTGAGTCTTCTTGACATCATAGCTATTTCTTCATCTGAGTCATCATCAAGTTCCCCTTCATTTCCTGCATTAAGAGCTAAAACTTTTCTTTGAGGAGTTTCCTCCTCATCATCATATCTCTTTAATTGATGTTCATATTCCTCAAGTTCACCGAAAAGAGTTAGAGTATCCATAGTAGAAATTGTAGCAGAATCTTGAAGAGTGGAAATTTTAGAAGTAAACCTTTTGGGCATAGCCCGAAGTAACTTACGGTTAATCTCACTTTGTGGGATGGATTTGTCAAGTAGCTTCAGAGAGTATAGGAGAGCAAGGAACCTTGCTTGAGCTATCTTTATGGTTTCGTCTTTCTCAAGTTTGAACATTTCATAGTCGTACATGAGCATGCTTAGTTTGACTTCTCTTACCTTTGATGTACCTTCATGGCTTACTACTGGAGTGTCCCACATTTCCTTTGCTGTATTGCATGAGGAAACTTTGTCGATCTCAGATTGTACTATGCCTGTAATGACCCCAAAATTCATACAATGTAATCCTCATCCTCGATCGTTAATAATACATCTTTAATCTATCTTTATATCATTATTCAATATTATAATCACTAAAAATATGGAATATTTAAAACTTTTATAAACTTCTTTCTTTATTGCCCTGAATCGCAACCTTTACATTACATCTCTTCGATTCAAATCTATATCATGAATCGTTACAACAAAATGACTATACAAAGTCTTACATCATAAAGCAATATCTATATACATTGGATAACTCCACTTATAATTCAACAACATGTTACCTTCAAAACATTAAATACATTTCTCATAAAACATAAGTAATCTTCGTGAATATAGATCTGTATAATTCACTTAGCACGTATCCTTACCTTGAAATCTTGACCTGCAAAAATTATTATTTGCAAGAGTGAGCTCGACAACTCAGCAAGTTCTAACAGTTTTCATGCATCACATAGCACATAATAATATGCTCAACATACATATCATAATAATTAAAGTAGCATGACATACATGCTTTAATTCACATAACAAATATAAGGATTGAGTTCCTTACTCAATCAACATTATTTAATCAAAATAATGTAGTCATAAATTGACTTTAACATTTCATGATTACAACATGTATAACTTATCATGCTGGCTTACAACACATATAACATATTTGGTTGGGTTGACTGGACCTATTCTGGGGGCGTCACAGTTGGTATCAGAGCTTAGGGATATGGTCTCTGGCGGAGATCGGGGAATAGAACTAGGAGGGGAGAGACGAGTAAATCCTTCACTAGTATATCCTACCTAAGCTTATGTAGTATTTAATTGGTCAGTCGGAGCATAGGGTTAATATGTGGTATGTTAATTTGTTTAATTAACCCTTGTTTTATGGCAGTATTTGAGAATAGCAGCTGAGAATGTTAACAATGAAGTGAATGAGACCGTGGAGACACCTTTAATCACCAACCAGGAGAACGTGCAACAAGAAGGCAATGTTCATCCTAAAAACAACGCTGGTCAGACGATAAATGATGAGATATTTAGAAGTTTTTTGCAGTTCATGCAAAACCAGACGAGGGAGACTCGTGTGCAAAATACAGGTGGAGATAATAACAACTCACGGCTTGTCACTGCCAAGCAGTTCAAAGAATTGGAACCAACAGAATTTCAAGAAAAGCCGGATCCGATCAAGGCGGAGACGTGGGTTAAGCAAATTACCAAGATATTTGATGTCTTGGGATGCACGGAGGAACAGAAGGTTCCATTTGCCACCTTTATGTTCCGTGGAGAGGCAGATTACTGGTGGGAGTCAGTGAAGCATACCCAGCCTGCCGCACTCAAGATCTCTTGGGAAGCATTTCAGAAATTTTTCAATGACAAGTACTTTCCTGAAAGTATTCGTCATATGAAGGAGGTAGAGTTTATCAGACTAGAACAAAACAACATGACTGTGTCCCAGTACGAGGCTAAGTTCGCGGAGCTATCCAGGTTTGCACCTCATTTGGTGGAGAATGAGGAACGTATGACGCGGATGTTTCTGAGAGGTTTGAAACCCGAAATACGTCAATACCTCATTTTTCACAAATTTTCTCTATATTCGGATGTAGTGAACAGGGCCCAGTTGTTAGAACGAGATAGTGATTATATTCAACCAAGGGACAACAACCAAGGTCGTACCGGTGGCAGCAGTCATCAGAGCAATGACAACCAGCGGGGAGGAAAGTATGACATAAGCGGTAACCACTCAGGTGGAAATCGTGGCCATGATAGTAGAAAAAGCGAATCGGGAGGAGATTTCAAGAAGAGAATGTATAACAATAAGAACGTGAAGACGTCAACATCAGCACCAGCATCAACTGTTTCTAGGGGAGGAGAACGACCACCGGTCGTATGCTATAAATGCGGGAAAGAGGGACACATCAGCCCAAACTGCCTACAATAATTCAAAGAATGCTATAACTGTGGAAAAGAAGGACATATAGCTCGAGATTGTCCTGTTGCGAAACCAAATCCAGCGAGGGTGGTGATTCCAAAGGCGGTTTCGAACAAGTCAAAGTCGGTGATTCCTAGAAGAGCGTTTGTCGTGACAGCCCAAAAGGCAAGGAATCCACACGAGGTGATTACTGGTAAGCTAATCATAAACTCTTGCGAAGTTTACACCTTGTTAGATACCGGTGCTACCCATTCCTTTATTTCACCTACTTGTGCTCAACGTTTGAACTTGACTTCTGATAAATTAGACTTTGACTTATCTGTTGAAACTCCGTTGGGAGAAACCTTTGTTACATCCACAGTTTACAAATCTTGCTTGATTCAGATTGGTACCCTTACCTTACCTGTTGATCTTATATCTTTGAAAATACTTGCATTTGACGTGATTTTAGGAATTGACTGGTTAACCACTTACCATACCAAAATTAATTATTTTCGTAAGGTTGTTAGTTTTTATATTCCTAATCAACCTGTTGTGCGAATCCAAACCACCAAACCACTAAAATCAGTCAATATCATTTCAAGTCATAAAGCTATTCGTTTGTTGAAAAATGGATGTCAAGTTTTCTTAGCTCATATCACTAATCTAAACCAGAATACATTAGGTTTGAATGATATTTTCGTTGTTAAGGAGTTTCCTGATGTATTTCCCGAAGAACTTCCCGGTCTACCCCCAGAACATGAAGTTGAATTCTTTATTGACCTTGAACCCGGTACAAAACCCATTTCTAAAACCCATATCGAATGGCTCCTATTGAACTTCAGGAGTTAAAGGTCCAATTACCGGAATTGTTAGACATCGGTTTTATTCGTCCTAGTACGTCTCCTTGGGGTGCTCCTGTTTTATTCGTAAAGAAGAAAGACGGGAGTATGTGACTTTGTATTGACTATCGGGAGTTGAACCATGTCACCATCAAGAATAGGTATCCGCTACCTCGTATTGATGACCTGTTCGACCAGTTGCAAGGAGCGCAATTCTTTTCAAAGATCGATCTTCGTTCTGGATATCATCAGCTGAAGATTAAAACTGAGGATATTCCGAAGACTGCCTTCAGAACTCGGTACGGGCATTATGAGTTCTTAGTCATGTCTTTTGGATTGACTAATGCTCTTGCTGCTTTCATGGATATGATGAACCGTGTATTCAAGGAGTATTTGGATCAGTTCGTTGTTGTCTTTATTGATGACATCCTCATCTATTCTAAAAGCTGTGAAGATCATGAGCACCACCTGAAGCTGGTACTTCAAAAGCTTCATGAGAACAAGCTATATGCCAAGCTGAAGAAATGCGAGTTCTGGCTTGAGGAAGTAGCATTTCTTGGGCACGTGTATCGAAACGTGGAGTATCTGTTGACCCAACGAAGATTGAAGCAATATAAAGCTGGGAGCAACCTAAGTCGGTGACCGAAGTACGAAGCTTTCTGGGCTTAGCTGGTTATTATCGGAGGTTCGTAGAAGGATTTTCTCGAATCGCTAGTCCATTAACTCAGTTGACTCGAAAAGATACAAAATTCGTTTGGAGCGAGGAATGCGAGAAGAGCTTCCAAGAGCTCAAGAGAAGACTTATCTCGACACCTATTCTGACAATACCATCAGGTTCGGATAGATTTGTTATATACAGCGATGCATCGGACAAAGGGTTAGGATGTGTTCTCATGCAACATGGGAAAGTCATAGCCTATGCCTCGCGACAACTCAAAGAATATGAGAGGAATTATCCTACTCATGATTTAGAGTTGGCAGCAGTCGTTTTCGCGTTGAAGATCTGGACCCATTACCTGTACGGAGAGAAAGTGGTGATTTATACGGATCATAAGAGCCTTAAATATTTCTTCACTCAGAAGGAACTCAACATGCGGCAACGACGTTGGCTTGAGCTGTTGAAAGATTACGATTATACCATCCAATACCATCCTGGAAAAGCGAACGTGGTAGCTGACGCGTTGAGTAGAAGATCATATGCGGAAACGAGTGCGATGATGTCAAGTATACGCGTAGAACCAGCTTTGATTGATAAAGTTAAAGCTGCTCAAGCTACGGATCCGGAGCTGATGAAGATGAAGAAGAAGGTGCAAGAAGGTGCCATTCCAGAAGCAAGAATCGATGAAGAGGGAATACTTTGAGTCAACTCCAGACTTTGTGTTCCTAACGATTCTGACTTGAAGCATAAAATCATAATGGAGGCACACAATACACCATTTGCAATCCATCCTGGGAGTACCAAAATGTATCGTGATCTTCGACATACATTTTGGTAGAGTAAAATGAAAAGAGAGATCGCAGAGTTTATTTTGAGATGTTTAACTTGTCAACATGTAAAGGCTGAGCATCAAGTATCGAAGGGTCCATTGCAACCACTTGAGATTCTAATATGGAAGTGGGAACACATTACGATGGATTTCGTTACGGGTCTTCCCAAGGTTTCTCAAGGCATAGATGCGATTTGGGTTATTGTTAATAGATTAACCAAGTCTGCTCATTTCTTGCCGATACGAGAGACTTATTCTCTTGAACGTCTTGCTCATATGTACGTGAAGGAGATTGTGAGATTGCATGGCATGCCAGTATCCATAGTTTTGGATCGTGACCCAAGATTCACTTCACAATTTTGGATCAATTTGCAGAAAGCTATGGGCACGGATTTACGATTCAGTTCGGCTTATCATCCTCAAACAGACGGACAATCAGAAAGGACTATTCAAACTCTTGAAGATCTATAGAGACTCTGTGTTCTAGACTTCAAAGGGAGTTGGGATAAGTACTTACCATTGGTGGAATTCTCCTACAATAACAGTTATCAGGCAAGTATAGGTGTGGCTCCATTCGAGGCATTGTAAGGGAGAAAGTGTCGCTCTCCAGTATGCTGGGATGAGGTGGGTGAAGCAACATTGTTGGGACCAGAGTTAGTACGTATGACTACAGAAAAGATCCAAATGATCCGGCAACGTATACAAACGGCACAGAATTGACAAAAGAGTTATGCGAATCTTCATCGAAAGAAAATGGAATTTAATGTTGGGGACCATGTGTTATTACGTGTTGCTCCGTGGAAGGGAGTTACGAGATTTGGCAAGAGAGGAAAGCTCAATCCACGATTCATTGGTCCATTTGAGATCCTTGATCGAGTAGGAAAGGTGGCCTATAGACTCGCTTTACCTCCAAGCATGTCTCGTGTTCATAATATTTTTCACATATCCGTGTTGCGTAAATATGTGAAAGATCTAAACCGCATTATTGAGTTAGAACCAGACGAGATAGCCGAAGATTTAACGTACGAGGAGGTACCTGTCAAGATCTTGGATAGGAAGGAGCATGTCCTACGCTCGAAAATTATACCTCAAGTTAAACTTTTGTGGAGAAACCATGCTATTGAGGAAATGACCTGGGAGTTGGAATCGGAAATAAAAGCGAGGTATCCTCACCTTTTCGACATACCAGGTACGTACGTCAATTTCGAGGACGAAATTTCATAAGTAGGGGAGGTTGTAAGACCCCAACTTTTATAAATAAAGATTTAATTTTCTTTATAATATTATTTCGAAATAGTAAGCTGTTGATTTGATAAATGTGAAAAATTATGGGTGAAAGTGCAAATATTTCAAAATAAGCAAGTGGTTATAAAATATTCATTGTTGTCGGGAAATATTCGTTTGGTCGTGGAATATTCTTATTGTCGGGAAATATTCGTACGACGGCGCAGCTATTTGTGGGCCCCACAACGGAATAACTGTCGAATATAGAAAGCGACAGAAATAACTTTTTTTATAAATAACGGTAAAACTGTTACGATTAAACTGTTGAAATATCCGGTGATAAAAATACAGTAATACGCGTTGTGCACAGTAGCACACGGTATTGCACAGTATTTCGAATTATTGATTCTTACGTAAGAAGGCACTTACTCAATTATTGTTACAGTAATTACTGTTCAATATTTTATATTATTGATTCAATAATTGCATGATATTTTATTGGTTCAATAATTCTACGTTGATATTTTATATCAATAATTGCTACGTTGCTATTTTATATGATTGATTCAATAATTGTCACTGCACAGTATTTTACATTATCAACTCAATAATTCATATTATTTTAATAATATTATTAGATAGCATTATTGACAATGTCTAAGGAAGTTCTGTCTAGGAGGGGTTATTTAATTGCGCGCCAGTAAGGAGAAGTCATTATCAAAAGGCCCCCTCTTTTCTGGGAACGACCTGGTTGTCAATATTGTAGTTCTGTAATATTATTTGTGAATAATTAATTATTGATTTATATGATAAGAAAATATTTATTTTGTGGATATAAAAGAAGAAATTAGTGCTGATGTGTTTTATCAGTATTTTGGTGTGGAAAATCATCCGTTTATGGATTTCGGATAATTTATGTTTGGAATTTGGATAAACTTCCTTCTACAAAGTTGTAGAGAATTAAATTTTCTATGGGAAGGACATAGAATTTGTATTTGTCTGACAAAAGGGCTATTTATTATGAATTATTAAAGTTTCAAAAAATAAATATTTTTTAATAGGAGGTGGCCCCCACTGGTGGCTGATGGCTTTTGAGGCGACTGAGGCGGCTGGAATTTTAAAAAAAATATTATTTTATTAAAAAGTCTACTTTGGCATCCTAAGCTTTTCCTATAAATAGGGTGCTTAGGTTAAAATTGAAAATCACACCAGAATCAGAAGTTTTCTCTCTCTATAATATCGAGCGTATTTTTGTGAGTATTTAGATACTTTGAGTGTTGCTATTCAGTGCAAGTTTTTTTCAGCCTTATATCCGATATTCCAGTCAGAAGTACTATTCTTTTGAGGTAAGGGATGTTATTTTCTTTCGTAAATGATGTTATTCTTTTCAATATCATTATACCAAAATATTGGCATGGATTTTATTATGAAATTCTTACTTTTTCCGTCGAGGTTACTATTCACGTATACAGCACTATTCACGTATACGGCACTATTCACGAAAAAACTAAATTTTCTTCTATCTGTCCAAATTGTCTGTTATGGTTACTATCTTTGATTGGATCTAAGTTTTGAGCTTCATTCTTGAATTTTGCTCCACAAAGTATTATTATGGAATATTCTTGAACTTGAATAAACTAAAATACGAATCCTTCATCTTGTTCTTTATCTCACTAGATTCGTTATTTATATTATTTTTCATCATCCTCAGTCCTAAATGGTGATATAACTGAATATCTTTGGCCTGTAGAGCAAAGATGAATGATTACCTGATGAATATCTTTGGCCGTAGTGCAAGATGGACAGGTGTTGAGATGAACATAACCAACTGGTGATACAAATGAATATCTTTGGCCGTAGTGCAAAGATGAATATTTGATTCCAGATGTATATTGATTGATGTTACAGGGATAAAATATTGATGATGAACTTTTAAATCATAGAAGATAGCAGACATCATTCTCTAATTAACTCTTCTAATGATTTGTTATTTTCGCTGCGAATATTGATCTAAAACTTGTTGTCAATAATATTTTATCTGAATTGTTGAAGACTAACGATAATTTATTTTCCATTATCTTAGTCATAATATTCTTTACTGGGCTAGTTGAGCTCACCCTTTTCATCTATTGTCCTCTTCAGAAAATGAGAATGTCGCAAGATCTAGTCGGGGGACAGAGTGATGGTCCGAGTTAGAGCAGTAGTAGTCCTCACTATTTATAATAAATAGTGTGATAATAATTGTAATGAGGACTTAGTTTGAATATTAATATTTTCTACATATTTGTATTGACACTCACAGTTGTGTGGTCGTATTTTGCACGACCGTGTGATATAAAAGTTTGTATTTGAATTCTGTACCATGTATTTGGCGACTCAGAATGGGTTGGGTTGACTGGACCTATTCTGGGGGCGTCACATCCACATTCGAAGCATGTCTCTTCTGTTTGCTTTCCCTTGAACTTGTTTGAGTTGAACGTATTCCTCCTCTTGTTTTTCCTTTGAAGTAGTCCTTTGAGTCTTCTTGACATCATAGCTATTTCTTCATCTGAGTCATCATCAAGTTCCCCTTCATTTCCTGCATTAAGAGCTAAAACTTTTCTTTGAGGAGTTTCCTCCTCATCATCATATCTCTTTAATTGATGTTCATATTCCTCAAGTTCACCGAAAAGAGTTAGAGTATCCATAGTAGAAATTGTAGCAGAATCTTGAAGAGTGGAAATTTTAGAAGTAAACCTTTTGGGCATAGCCCGAAGTAACTTACGGTTAATCTCACTTTGTGGGATGGATTTGTCAAGTAGCTTCAGAGAGTATAGGAGAGCAAGGAACCTTGCTTGAGCTATCTTTATGGTTTCGTCTTTCTCAAGTTTGAACATTTCATAGTCGTGCATGAGCATGCTTAGTTTGACTTCTCTTACCTTTGATGTACCTTCATGGCTTACTACTGGAGTGTCCCACATTTCCTTTGCTGTATTGCATGAGGAAACTTTGTCGATCTCAGATTGTACTATGCCTGTAATGACCCCAAAATTCATACAATGTAATCCTCATCCTCGATCGTTAATAATACATCTTTAATCTATCTTTATATCATTATTCAATATTATAATCACTAAAAATATGGAATATTTAAAACTTTTATAAACTTCTTTCTTTATTGCCCTGAATCGCAACCTTTACATTACATCTCTTCGATTCAAATCTATATCATGAATCGTTACAACAAAATGACTATACAAAGTCTTACATCATAAAGCAATATCTATATACATTGGATAACTCCACTTATAATTCAACAACATGTTACCTTCAAAACATTAAATACATTTCTCATAAAACATAAGTAATCTTCGTGAATATAGATCTGTATAATTCACTTAGCACGTATCCTTACCTTGAAATCTTGACCTGCAAAAATTATTATTTGCAAGAGTGAGCTCGACAACTCAGCAAGTTCTAACAGTTTTCATGCATCACATAGCACATAATAATATGCTCAACATACATATCATAATAATTAAAGTAACATGACATACATGCTTTAATTCACATAACAAATATAAGGATTGAGTTCCTTACTCAATCAACATTATTTAATCAAAATAATGTAGTCATAAATTGACTTTAACATTTCATGATTACAACATGTATAACTTATCATGCTGGCTTACAACACATATAACATATTATGCAATTTAAAACAGTTCATCAAGTTCACGTAGACAAATAGGAACCGAAAGACTTGCCTTGATCATTGTTTACCAATAACAGTTTAACAGCTTACAGATATCTGCACTTCACGTGCCCTACACAATTATATAATCACGCACATCAACTATTAGTCACATAGCAATGCGTATTAGTTGTAATGTAAACTTTACTCTACATCTCATAACCATTCCTATTATCAATACACAACGTTCAATTTGATTGTGACTTATATTTCACTATATTTCTTTTTCGTAATATTCAAAATTCATTCAAGTGTTTAAGTCTTGCTAAGACTACTTATTGGTTTTATACCAAATCCATTTCATATCTTATAATGTTCATTTCATTTGAATTAAAACACCTTTTACATTCATTAACACTTGTCACGGCGTTTCGACGTTCATTCGTCACACGCTTGAATCGTCTCTCTTGTGTATGCTTAGTGTGATTATATAACTGATCTAATACATCATTTATTAATGTCAAGCATCCTTATATTTACTAACATTCATGTTTTATAACTTAGAACAACATCTTTAATCATCAGAAGCACTACACTTGCATACGTGCATGCCCGACGCCCTCCGATTGCCTCCGAATACACATCAGTCCCAAAAATGACCATTTCTACGGACCTCAAATTGAAAAACTTAAAGAACAAAAGTTGTAGGTCTACTCGTGCTCGTTCCGAATCATCTTGAATTTCCTCAATCGGAGTTCGTATGAAAACGTTATGGCTATTTTACCATAGGAGGTCAAAATAGTCCCAGACTGACAACCCTTCCGGTGCAGCTGCACCCCAAATAGCTTTGGGGGTAGCGCAGCTGTGCCACTGGAAGCACGCTACGTGATTTTTTTCTAATTTATTGTTCTTGCGAATTTTCTGACCCTTTCCTCCTTCTAATCTTCATAAATTGAGTTATACACATCCAATTGCGTCCGTTTTTGACTCTATGGATTCGTGAAACACTGAACTACTCATCTACATAATAATTAAAATACTTCAAAAACATTAACAGTTCATTTTAAGGGTTCCAATTCAATGTTCATGCTAATTTTTTATTTTTTACACATATTTAGCGAATTCATTCACTACGAATTCGTTTTACATCCATTTTGACTCGTTCAACTTGGGTTGTTTTTGTTTTTTCGAGTACTATCATAATACATCATCAATTTAAGGTTTTCATCATGATTTTATAACTAAACTTTGACTCCAACTAAGCCATAACATATATGTTTCATTAAGAACACAAGTTCTTCATCTTTACCATAACTTCATGAATTCAATTACCTAAAAATTGCTTAAAGATGATATATAATAGAATATATATACCCAAAAACATATATAATCAATTTTCTTAAGAAATCATCCACCAAACACTATTTACAGTGAAGTTTAATAAGAACAAAACTTTATATTTAGACAATTACCTTTGATTTCTTCTTTAAAATATCTAGATGATGTAGAAAACTTGGTTATCTTATACCTCTTCCTTGAATCACAGAACTCCTCTTTACTCTCAACTTTCTCAGAGAGTTCTCTCCCTCAATTTCTCTCTAACTCAGCCTTGTGAAACTTAAGCGCAAGTTTTATTACCCAACCCGTTACAAAAAAAAAAAACCAAAGTCTCAACAGTTGCAAAAACCAAGGGTCTCAAGGCCATGTTTGTCTAGAACCCAATTATCCTCTTCTAATTTATTTTTTTATAATCTTCTTATTATATAATATATCTTCTTTTCTCTAAGTGTCACACTTTAACCATACTACTAAATTACTTAGCTAGCTAAACTAAATAATTATACAATTATAATATGTATAATTATTATACTTATACATTATGAAATTATATCCATAAACACCTCTATGTAAAATAATAAACATTTCATTAAAATGATTAGTATTTAATTCATTAATTATTTTAATAAATTATACAATTATTATCTATAATTAATCAATTTCTTTCCTTCTATAAATTGTCCCAAGATAATTTATTTAATCCATACTTTAAATCACAACTTAAATATTTATTTAATTTATTTAATATCATCATACTTAAATAAATTATTCCATAATAATTTTCATCGAATATTTATGTTATTCCATAAATATTCCAACTAAAATATTTATTTAATTCATTACTTCTAACACCAATATTTATTTATAGTTATATTGGTTCTTCTCTTTCTCATACTCCATTTACATTCACTTGACTAAATATAATATATTAAGCCATTACATAAACGTATAGTTGAATCAACTTCCAATAATAAAAGAATTATGAACTAACATACGCTTTAGAATTAAACGTAAAGCATTTAAAACAATAACTGGATTTTACTTGAACAATAAGTCAAGATCATTTTCATTAAATGAATAATTTGTCTAATATAAAAATGAAAGGACATTCTCAACAATGAATAAATGAATTTAAATAAATAAACAAGTTTAGGGTTTAGAAAACTTGCCTTAAGCGCAAGCTACTTAACTCAATCACGTACTTAAACACTTCCTATATACATTCAATTATAATAATCTAAATTAGTTAACACATAACTAATTCACATAAGTGGTTAACTCTCATGGTGAACTCACTCTAATTAAATAAATAATAATAATCAATTATCACATAGTTAATTACATCACATACGTATTCACATAATTAAATTAATTATGTGTTTAACTAAATTATAATTAATCAATTACAATTTTAAACATATAATCTAATTATAATTATTTAAATTATAATCACATCTTAAATTATAAACAATTATAGTTTAAAATCAATTAAACTATCTCATGCATTATAATTACATAAATTATAATTAATCATATATTTATCAACTAATTCTATGCAATCATATTAATTTAATTATAATTTAAACCAATTATAATCTAAATTAATCAAAAATCTATACTTTATATTACAATTCTCTTTATTCAAATTCATAAATTACATATTATATTTTGTTAACATAATACATTACTGTCCATTTAACATATTAACATGTTTTATAAACTATTACACATTAACTCCCATAAGTTCACATTTTAAAATAAATTTTCTGCCCAACTTCCAGGACCCGCGCGGCCGCGCGCCAAAAGGCCTAAGGAAGCGGCGCTACCGCGCCGCTGCGTAGACTGGCCTGACAGTTTTCGCGAACTTGCAGAGAAAAAGCCAAATTGGCTTATTTCTCCACAACGAATTCTCAACACAGCCAATAATTGAAACAACAATCTTAACAGAAATATAGTGCAAAGCTTCTAACACATTTTGAACATACAAAGACATCAATTAACAAGATTAACACACTCAATTTTGATAAAAACTTGAGAAAACCATTTGTTTTTCCAAAACTCATAGTTTTCACAAAACAACTCAGTGTAATAAAATTTCACTACCAATTCAACTTATACTATATGCAATATATCCTAAATTGAAGATATCATCACAAAAACTCTACATACATGTATTAATTTATCAATTTCTCAACTAAAATCAACCATAATATCTAAAACTCATATGAACATAACTTTTCTATTAACACAAATTTCTACAGCAAATTGATTTCTGAAAACATTGTTTATGACATAAACTTCACATATAAACCACTTGAATCCATTATATATCCATAAATTCATGATTATACAATTCCACCAAAAACCTGATTTTAACAGAGAATGAAAATATGAAGAACATAACTTTAAAACTTGTTTTTACAACAATTGTATTTTGAAAATCTTTCCATGGCATACAATCACTACTAATACCCATGAACACAACACATATATATAAAATTCATGATTACAACTTCCATGAAATCTTAATTTTCTTTACAGAGATTGAACATGAAAAACATGATACACATCAAATATAAGGAATTTGAGAAATACCTTTATTGCTTAATAGAAGTGAAGAAGTTGATGATGATGATTTCCTTTTACTTCTTCCTTCTCTTCTTCTCTAATTCTTCTCTGCTATTCTTCCTCTCTGCTCTCTCTTTTCTTCTTAGTCTTTGTTTTGTTTTGTAAAACTAACGTACTAACTATCTGACATATATTATAATATACATATACATATATAATATATATAACTTATAAATAATAAGTATAATACTTATCACCATATTAACTCTTATTAATTAAGTTACGAAATTCAAAAGTCATCTTGGCTTGTTTGGCTACAAGAAAATTAGAAACTAATTTTATTAACTTAGGCATGGTTTAGGTAATTTAGGTTTAAATTAGTGCAAGGGCCCTGTTTGGCAACAGTCCTTTAAAACAAAAGCAAGGGCCTTGTTTGGTAAAAATTATTTAAAAATTCTTTTCCTTCTATTTTATTAAACCATTTTAATACATACTCTTTTAATGTCACACTTTAATTAATTAAATATTTTAACATCTAATTTAATCAATTAAAATTTAACATCAATTAATCACATAAAATCATCACATAATTATAATTACTCGCTAATTATAATTCATGTAACACTTCATCACATAACTCATCTAATTTAATTCTCTTAATTAAATTAGAACTATAATATAAAATTAATATACATCAATCAAATGAATATTAAACATTCATTTATTTAATATATAACACTTAATTAACTCGCTTCCATAAATCACATAATTTATTTACTTCACTCAATAAATATTTATTTAACTCCACAAATATAAAAAATTAAATATTAAAATCTCAATCGTTACAATCTTTCCTCCTTAAAAGGATTCTGTCCCCAGAATCACACATAAAAAAATTCTGTCTATTATAGATGTAACAAAGGTTTCTCCTAACGGAGTTTCAACAGATAAGTCAAAGTCTAATTTTTCAGGAGTCAAGTTCAAACGTTGAGCACAAGTAGGTGAAATAAAAGAATGGGTAGAACCGGTATCTAATAAGGTATAGACTTTGCAAGAATTTATGATTAACTAACCCGTGGTAAATTCGTTCGGGTTCCTTGCTTCTTGGGTAGACACGACAAACGCTCTTCCAAGAACCACTGGCTTTAACTTGTCCGGGACGGCCTTTGGAGTCGCCATCCCCGCTGGACTTAGTTTCGCTACGGGACAATCTCGAGCTATATGATCTTCTTTTCCATAGTTATAACATACCTTGGATTGTTGTGTGCAGTTTGGACTGATGTGTCCCTCTTCTCCGCATCTGTAGCATACGATCGGTTGTCGTTCTTCTCACCTAAAAACGGTTGTTGATGCTGGTGCTGCTGTCGACGTCTTCACGTTATCATTGTCTTCTCTTTTTGAAATCTCCCCCCGACTCGCTTCTTCTATTATTTTGGCCATGATTACCACTGAAGTGGTTACCATTTCTAGCCTGATAATTCCCTCCTCGCTGGTTATCGTTGTTCCGATGACTGCTGCCACTGGTACGACTCTGGTTGTCCCTTAGTTGAACAGACTCATTATCTCGTTCTAATAATTGAGCCCTGTTCACATCATCTGAATATAGAGAAAATTTGTGAGAAATGAGGTAATGACGAATTTCGGGTTTCAAACCTCTCAGAAACATCCGCGTCATACATTTCTCATTCTCCACCAAATGAGATGCAAACCGGGATAACTCTGCGAACTTAGTCTCGTACTGGGACACAGACATATTGTTCTGCACTAGTTTAATAAACTCTACCTATTTCATATGACGAATACTTTTGGGAAAGTACTTGTCATTGAACAGTTTCTGAAACGCTTCCCAAGACATCTTGAGTGCGGCAGGCTGGGTACGCTTCACAAATTCTCAACAGTAATCTGCCTCTCCAAGGAACATAAAGGTGGCGAATGGAACCTTCTGTTCCTCCGTGCATCCCAAGACATCAAATATCTTAGTAATTTGCTTAACCCACGTTTTCGCCTTGATCGGATCCGGCTTTTCTCAAAACTCTGGTGGTCCCAACTCCTTGAACTGTTTGGCAGTGACAAGCCGCGAGTTGCTATTATTTCCACCTGTATTATGAACACGAGTCTCCCTTGTCTGGTTTTGCATGAACTACAAAAAGTTTCTAAACATCCCATCGTTCATCGTCTGATCAGTGGTGTTGTTTACAAGAGGAATATTGTCTTCTTGTTGCATGTTCTCCTAGTTGGCGATTAAAGGTGTCTCAACGGTCTCATTCACTCCATTGTTAAAATTTTCAGCTGTCATTCTCAAATATTGTCATAAAACAATGGTTAATTAAATAAATTAACATATCACATATTAACCCTATGCTCCGACCGACCAGTTAAATTATCAAATAATCTTAGGTAGGACACACTAGCGAAGGATTTACTCGTCTCTCCCCTCCTAGTTCTATTCCCAGATCTCTGCCAGAAATCATATCCCTAAGCTCTGATACCAACTGTGACGCCCCCAAAATAGATCCAATCAACCCAACCCATTCTGAGTTGCCAAACACTTGGTACAGAATACAAATACAAACTTTTATATCACACGGTCGTGCAAATACGACCACACAACTGTGAGTGTCAATACAAATATGTAGAAAATATAAACATTCAAACTAAGTCCTCATTACAATTATTATCACACTATTTTATAAAAATAGTGAGGACTACTACTGCTCTAACTCGGACCATCACTCTGTCCCCCGATTAGTCCTTGCAACATTCTCATTTCCTGAAGATGACAATAGAATAAAAGGGTGAGCTCAATTAGCCCAGTAAAGAATATTATGGCTAAGATAATGAAAAATAATTTATCGTTAGTCTTCAACAAATCAGATAAAATATTATGGACAACAAGTTTTAGATCAATAACTGCAGCGGAAGTAACAATGCATCAGAAGAGTTAAGTAGGAAATGATGTCTACTATCTTCTATGATTTGAAAGTCCATAATCAATATTTTATCCCTGTAACATCAATCAATATATATCTTGAATCAAATATTCATCTTTACACTATGAGCCAAAGATATTCATTTGTATCACCAGTTGGTCATGTCCATCTCGACACTTGTCCATCTTTGCACTACAGGCCAAAGATATTCATCAGGTAATAATTTATCTTTGCACTACAGGCCAAAGATATTCATCAAATAATCATTTATCTTTACACTACAGGCCAAAGATATTCAGTTATATTACCATTTAGGACTAAAGATGATGAAAAATATTTTAAAGAACGAATCCAGTGAGATAAAGGACAAAATTTTGGGATTCGTAATTTATTTTATCCAAGTTCAAAAATACTCCATAATAATCAATTGTGGAGCAAAATTCAAGAATGGAGTTTAAAACTTGGATCCAATCAAAGATAGGAACTATAATAGACAACTTGGACAAAGAAAAGAAAATTTAATTTTTCTGTGAATAGTACCGTATTCGTGAATAGTAACTCGACATAAAAAGGTAAAAATTTCATAACAAAATTTATACCAAAATTTCGGTGAAATGATATTGAAAGAAATAACATCATTTACGAAAAAAATAACATCCCTTACCTCAAAAGAATAGTACTTCTGACTGAAATATCAGATAAAATACCAAAAAAAACTTGCACTGTATAGCAACACTCAAAGTATCGAAATACTTATAAAAATATGCTCGATATTATAGAGAGAGAAACTTTTGATTCTGGTGTGATTTTTAATTCTAAACTAATCATCCCTATTTATAAAAAAATGCTTAGAACGTCAAAGCAAAAAATTTAATAAAATATTAATATTTTTTAAAAAACATTCCTACGCACACCACATGTCCAAATCATCAGCCCACACAAGTGGGTCCCACCCACAAAAAACATTTTTTATTAAAAAAATATTTATAACCCCAAAAATCACTTCAGACCTAATATTCAGGAACTTCCATAACTCATAAAAAATAGCCATTTTATCATAAAAATACGAATCTTATGTCCATTTCATAGAAAATTTAATTCTCTACAACTTTGTAGAAGAAAGTTTTTCCAAACGAAAAATGATCGAAATTTACATACGGATGATTTTCCACACCTCCATTCCGATAAAATATTGATAAAACACATCAGCACTAATTCTCTCATTTATATCCACATAAAATAAATATTTCCTTATCATCAACAATTAATTATTCACAAATAATATTACAGAACTACAATATTGACAAACAGGTTGTTCCCAAGAAAGAGGGGGCCTTTCGATAAGGATTTCTCCCTACTGGTGCGCAATTAAATAACCCCTCCTAGACAGAACTTTCTTAGACATTGTCAATAATGATATCTAATAATATTATTTAAATAATATAAATTATTGATATGATAATGTGAAATACTGTGCAGTGACAATTATTGAATTAACAATAATATAAAATATTGTGCAATACCGTGTGCTACTGTGCAACAACGCGTATTACTTTACTTTACCCACAGGGAATTTCAACAGTGTTAATGGTAAGAACTACACCGTTATTTTTAAAAAACTCATTCTTGTCGGTTTCTTCATCCGACTATTTTTCGTTATGGGGACCTATAAATGGATGCGCCGTTGTACGAATATTCTCAGACAATAAGAATATTCCACGACCAAACGAATATTCCCCAACAACAATGAATATTTTATAACCACTTGCTTATTTTAAAATATCTGGGCATATTACCCTTAACTTTTCACATACATCAATTCATCCCCTTACTATTTCAAAAATAATAAATAGAGAAAATTCAATTTTATTCATAAAAAGTTGGGGTCTTACATTAATTATCAAGACAATTAAATATCTTTTGTGAGCAAATAAGATAAAGCAAGTAATAAGATAAACACCAAGATTTTTATGTGGTTCAGCTATTACCCTCTAATAATAGCCTAGTCCACATACCAACTAGTATTGGAGACTCAATTTATTTCTTTAAATTGACTCTTTTTACAAAACAGATTCTTTCAATACTTGAATTACAATAATTCACTTGAGCACTTTTGCTCCTTGTGCACCAATGCACTCTTTAAGCACCTATACTTCCTTGAACCTGTTTGTAAAAAATTCTTAATCCACCCGGATTAAATACCTTTAGACAACACTTAGTCTAAATCAAAAAGAATTACAAATATAGAGGTCTAATGATCAAAGTAAATAATCAATTTAACAATGCAAGACTCAACTAATGTATGCATTGATCAAATAGTAAAGATAATACCAATTTAGAGCTCACGAAAATCAGTTGTAAATAATCTGAATATTAATTGCAGCAGCCTTGTAATAATTGCACTGAGAATTATGGCTTTTCAATTTATAATAGCGCAATAATAATTCGTGTGTTGTATCTCTATACTGATATCTCAATTGAATTTATAATAAATCAATTATTACCGTTGCCAACATATAAGTTCCGTTTTAATAATCAAATATTTCTTCTTATCACAAATCACTTAAGAGATATAAGAGAGTGTTTGTTTCGTAATTAATGATAAGCTTTATCCAAGAGATATCTTTCTAGGAAAATTATTAACTTTGAGTTCCGAGATATATGCACATATTTGACTTCTTCAAAGAATGATTGTAAGACCCCAACTTTTATGAATAAATATTTAATTTTCTTTATATATTATTTCGAAATAGTAAGGTGTTGATTGGATAAATGTGAAAAGTTATGGGTAAAATGTGCAAATATTTCAAAATGAGCAAGTGGTTATAAAATATTCATTGTTGTCGGGGAATATTCGTTTGGTCGTGGAATATTCTTGTTGTCGGGGAATATTCGTACGACGGCGCAGCTATTTGTGGGCTTCACAACGGAATAACTGTCGGATATAGAAAGCGACAGAAATAACCTTTTTATAAAATAACGGTGTAGTTGTTACCGTTAGTACTGTTGAAATACCCGGTTGTTAAAATACAGTAATACGCGGTGTTGCATAGTAGCACACGGTATTGCATAGTATTTCGAATTATTGATTCTTACATAAGAAGTCACTACTCAATTATTGTTACAGTAATTACTGTTCAATATTTTATATTATTGATTCAATAATTGCATGATATTTTATTGATTCAATAATTGCTACGTTGATGTTTTATATCAATAATTGCTACGTTGCTATGATTGATTCAATAATTGCTACCGTTGATATTTTATATTATTGATTCAATAATTGTCATTTCACAGTATTTCACATTATCAACTCAATAATTTATATTATTTGAATAATATTATTAGATAGCATTATTGATAATGTCTAAGGAAGTTCTGTCTAGGAGGGGTTATTTAATTGTGCGCCAGTAAGGAGAAGTCCTTATTGGAAGGCCCCCTCTTTCCTGGGAACGACCTGGTTGTCAATATTGTAGTTCTGTAATATTATTTGTGAATAATTAATTATTGATTTATATGATAAGAAAATATTTATTTTGTGGATATAAAAGAATGAGTTAGTGCTGATGTGTTTTTATCAGTATTTTGGTATGGAAAATCATCCGTTTGTGGATTTCGAATAATTTATGTTTGGAATTTGGAAAAACTTCCTTTTACAAAGTTGTAGAGAATTAAATTTCCTATGAAAGGACATAGAATTTGTATTTTCCTGATAAAAGAGCTATTTATTATGAATTATTGAAGTTTCGAAAAATAAATATTTTTTTTATAAAATGGTGGGCCCCACTTTTGGTTGGTGAAGGCTGATGGCTTTTGGGTCATGAGGCGGCTGGAATTTTTTTTAAAATAAAATATTATTTTAATAAAAAGTCTACTTTGGCATCCTAAACTTTTCCTATAAATAGAGTGCTTAGGTTAGAATTGAAAATCACACCAGAATCAGAAGTTTTCTCTCTCTATAATATCGAGCGTATTTTGTGAGTATTTAGATACTTTGAGTGTTACTATTCAGTGCAAGTTTTCTTCAGCCTTATATCCGATATACCAGTCAGAAGTACTATTCTTTTGAGGTAAGGGATGTTATTTTCTTTCATAAATGATGTTGTTCTTTTCAATATCATTATACCAAAATATTGTCATGGATTTTATTATGAAATTCTTACTTTTTCCGTCGGGGTTACTATTCACGTATATGGCACTATTCACGTATACGGCACTATTCACGAAAAAATTAAATTTTCTTCTATTTGTCCAAATTGTCTGTTATGGTTACTATCTTTGATTGGATCTAAGTTTTGAGCTTTATTCTTGAATTTTGCTCCACAAAGTATTATTATGGTATATTCTTGAACCTTGATAAACTAAAATACGAATCCTTAATTTTTGTCCTTTATCTCATTGGATTCGTTGTTTATATTGCTTTTCATCATCCTCAGTCCTAAATGAGTATTTTTCATCATCCTCAATCTTAAATGGTGATACTTGATGAATATCTTTGGCCTGTAGAGCAAAGATGAATGATTACCTGATGAATATCTTTGGCCGTAGTGCAAAGATGGATAGGTGTTGAGATGAACATGACCATTGGTGATACAAATGAATATCTTTGGCCTGTAGTGCAAAGATGAATATTTGATTCGAGATATATATTGATTGATGTTACAGAGATAAAATATTGATGATGGACTTTTAAATCATAGAAGATAGTAGACTTCATTCTCTACTTAACTCTTCTAATGAATTGTTATTTTCGCTGCAAGTATTGATCTAAAATTGGTTGTCCATTATATTTTATCTGATTTATTGAAGGCTAACGATAATTTATTTTCCATTATCTTAGTCGTAATATTCTTTACTGGGCTAGTTGAGCTCACCCTTTTCATCTATTGTCCTCTTCAGGAAATGAGAATGTTGCGGGAACTAGTCGGGGGACAGAATGATGGTCCGAGTTAGAGCAGTAGTAGTCTTTGCTATTTTTGTAAAATAGTGGGATAATAATTATAATAAATAAAGAATGAATTTGAATGTTGATATTTCGTATTATATACGATTTGTATTGACACTCACAGTTGTGTGGTCGTATTTTGCACGACCGTGTGATATAAAAGTTTGTATTTGAATTCTGTACCATGTATTTGGCAACTCAGAATGGGTTGGGTTGACTGGAACTATTCTGGGGGTGTCACAGTTGGTATCAGAGTTTAGGGATATGATCTCTGGCGAAGATCGGGGAATAGAACTAGGAGGGGAGAGACGAGTAAATCCTTCGCTAGTATGTCCTACCTAAGCTTATGTGGTATTTAATTAGTCAGTCGAAGCATAGGGTTAATATGTGATATGTTAATTTGTTTAATTAACCATTGTTTTATGGCAGTATTTGAGAATGGCAGCTGAGAATGTTAACAACGAAGTGAATGAGACTGTGGAGACACCTTTAATCACTAACCAAGAGAACGTGCAACAAGAAGGCAATGTTCATCCTGAAAACAACGCTGGTCAGATGATAAACGATGAGATGTTTAGAAGTTTTTTGCAGTTCATGCAAAACCAGACGAGGGAGACTCGTGTGCAATATACAGGTGGAGATAATAACAACACGCGAATTGTCACTGCCAAGCAATTCAAAGAATTGGGACCACCGGAGTTTCTAGGAAAGCCAGATCCGATCAAGGCGGAGACGCGGATTAAATAAATTACGAAGATATTTGATGTCTTGGGATGCACGGAGGAACAGAAGGTTCCATTTGCCACCTTTATGTTTCGTGGAGAAGCAGATTACTGGTGGGAGTCTGTGAAGCGTACCCAGCCTACTGCACTCAAGATGTCTTGGGAAGCGTTTCAGAAACTGTTCAATGACAAGTACTTGCCTGAAAGTATTCGTCATATGAAGGAGGTAGAGTTTATCAGACTAGAACAAAACAACATGACGGTATCCCAGTACGAGGCTAAGTTCGCGGAGCTGTCCAGGTTTGCACCTCATTTGGTGGAGAATGAGGAACGTATGATGCGGATGTTTCTAAGAGGTTTGAAACCCAAAATACGTCAATACCTCATTTCTCACAAATTTTCTCTATATTCGGATGTAGTGAACAGGGCCCAGTTGTTAGAACGAGATAATAATTATGTTCAACCAAGGGACAACAACCAAGATAGTACCGGTGGCAGCAGTCATCGGAGCAATGACAACCAACGGGGAGGAAAGTATGACAGAAGCGGTAACCACCCCGGTGGTAATCGTGGCCATGATAGTAGAAAAAACGAATCAGGAGGAGAATTCAAGAAGAGAATGTACAACAATGAGAACGTGAAGACGTCAACATCAGCACCAGCATCAACTGTTTCTAGGAGAGGAGAACGACCACCGGTCATATGCTATAAATGCGAGAAAGAGGGACACATCAGCCCAAACTGCCCACAACAATTTAAAGCATGCTATAATTGTGGAAAAGAAGGACATATAGCTCGAGATTGTCCTGTTGCGAAACCAAGTCCAGCTGGGGTGGTGATTCCAAAGGCGATTTTGGACAAGTCAAAGTCGGTGATTCCTGGAAGAGCGTTTGTCGTGACAGCCCAAAACACGAGGAATCCACACGAGGTGATTACGGGTAAGCTAATCATAAACTCTTGTGAAGTTTACACCTTGTTAGATATCGGTGCTACCCATTCCTTTATTTCACCTACTTGTGCTCAACGTTTGAACTTGACTTCTGATAAATTAGACTTTGACTTATCTGTTGAAACTCCGTTGGGAGAAACCTTTGTTACATCCACAGTTTACAAATCTTGCTTGATTCAGATTGGTACCCTTACCTTACCTGTTGATCTTATATCTTTGAAAATACTTGCATTTGACGTGATTTTAGGAATTGACTGGTTAACCACTTACCATACCAAAATTAATTATTTTCGTAAGGTTGTTAGTTTTTATATTCCTAATCAACCTGTTGTGCGAATCCAAACCACCAAACCACTAAAATCAGTCAATATCATTTCAAGTCATAAAGCTATTCGTTTGTTGAAAAATGGATGTCAAGTTTTCTTAGCTCATATCACTAATCTAAACCAGAATACATTAGGTTTGAATGATATTTTCGTTGTTAAGGAGTTTCCTGATGTATTTCCCGAAGAACTTCCCGGTCTACCCCCAGAACATGAAGTTGAATTCTTTATTGACCTTGAACCCGGTACAAAACCCATTTCTAAAACCCATATCGAATGGCTCCTATTGAACTTCAGGAGTTAAAGGTCCAATTACCGGAATTGTTAGACATCGGTTTTATTCGTCCTAGTACGTCTCCTTGGGGTGCTCCTGTTTTATTCGTAAAGAAGAAAGACGGGAGTATGT
The DNA here is from genome assembly GCA_020205555.1 of Panax stipuleanatus. Lineage (NCBI taxonomy): Eukaryota > Viridiplantae > Streptophyta > Magnoliopsida > Apiales > Araliaceae > Panax > Panax stipuleanatus. Next base: position 34,169,730 of record CM035122.1, on the reverse strand, counting down.
GACTTTGTATTGACTATCGGGAGTTGAACCATGTCACCATCAAGAATAGGTATCCGCTACCTCGTATTGATGACCTGTTCGACCAGTTGCAAGGAGCGCAATTCTTTTCAAAGATCGATCTTCGTTCTGGATATCATCAGCTGAAGATTAAAACTGAGGATATTCCGAAGACTGCCTTCAGAACTCGGTACGGGCATTATGAGTTCTTAGTCATGTCTTTTGGATTGACTAATGCTCTTGCTGCTTTCATGGATATGATGAACCGTGTATTCAAGGAGTATTTGGATCAGTTCGTTGTTGTCTTTATTGATGACATCCTCATCTATTCTAAAAGCCGTGAAGATCATGAGCACCACTTGAAGCTGGTACTTCAAAAGCTTCGTGAGAACAAGCTATATGCCAAGCTGAAGAAATGCGAGTTTTGGCTTGAGAAAGTAGCATTCCTTGGGCTCGTCGTATCGAAACGTGGAGTATCTATTGATCCAACGAAGATTGAAGCAATACAAAGCTGGGAGCAACCTAAGTAGGTGACCGAAGTACGAAGCTTTCTGGGCTTAGCCGGTTATTATCGGAGGTTCGTAGAGGGATTTTCTAGAATCGCTACTCCATTAACTCAGTTGACTCGGAAAGATGCAAAATTCATTTGGAGCGAGGAATGTGAGAAGAGCTTCCAAGAGCTCAAGAGAAGACTTATCTCGGCACCTGTTCTGACAATACCATCTGGTTCGGATGGATTTGTTATCTACAGTGATGCTTCGGGCAAAGGGTTAAGATGTGTTCTCATGCAACATGGAAAACTCATAGCCTATGCCTCGCGACAACTCAAAGAATATGTAAGGAATTATCCTACTCATGATCTAGAGCTGGCAGCAGTCGTTTTTGCGTTGAAGATCTGGAGACATTATCTGTACGGGGAGAAAGTGGAGATTTATACGGATCATAAGAGCCTTAAATATTTCTTCACTCAGAAGGAACTCAACATGCGGCAACGACGTTGGCTTGAACTGTTGAAAGATTACGATCATACCATCCAATACCATCCTGGAAAAGCGAACGTGGTAGCTGACGCGTTGAGTAGAAGATCATATATGGGAACGAGTGCGATGATGTCAAGTATACGCGTAGAACCAGCTTTGATTGATAAAGTTAAAGCTGCTCAAGCTACGGATCCGGAGTTGATGAAGATGAAGAAGAAGGTGCAAGAAGGTGCCATTCCAGAAGCAAGAATCGATGAAGAGGGAATACTTCGAGTCAACTCCAGACTTTATGTTCCTAACGATTCTGACTTGAAGCATAGAATCATGATGGAGGCACACAACACACCATTTACAATCCATCCTGGGAGTACCAAAATGTATCGTGATCTTCGACATACATTTTGGTGGAGCAATATGAAAAGAGAGATCGCGGAGTATATTTCGAGATGTTTAACTTGTCAACGTGTAAAGGCGGAGCATCAAGTGCCGAAGGGTCCATTGCAACCACTGGAGATTCCGAAATGGAAGTGGGAACACATTACGATGGATTTCGTTACGGGTCTTCCCAAGGTTTCTCAAGGCATAGATGCGATTTGGGTTATTGTTGATAGATTAACCAAGTCTGCTCATTTCTTGTCGATACGAGAGACTTATTCCATTGAACGTCTTGCTCATATGTACGTGAGTGAGATTGTGAGATTGCATGGCATGCCAGTATCCATAGTTTCGAATCGTGACCCCAGATTTACTTCACGATTTTGGATCAGTTTGCAGAAAGCTATGGGCACGGATTTACGATTCAGTTCGGCTTATCATCCTCAAACAGACGAACAATCAGAAAGGACTATTCAAACTCTTGAAGATCTATTGAGACTCTGTGTTCTAGACTTCAAAGGGAGTTGGAATAAGTCCTTACCATTGGTGGAATTCTCCTACAACAACAGTTATCAAACAAGTATATGCGTAGCTCCATTCGAAGCGTTGTATGGGAGAAAGTGTCGCTCTCCAGTATGTTAGGATGAGGTGGGTGAAGCAACATTATTGGGACCGGATTTGGTACGTATGACTACAGAAAAGATCCAAATGATCCGACAACGGATACAAACCGCACAAGATCGACAAAAGAGTTATGCGGATCTTCATCGAAAGGACGTGGAATTTAATGTTGAGGACCATGTGTTATTACGTGTTGCTCCGTGGAAAGGAGTTACGAGATTTGGGAAGAGAGGAAAGCTCAATCCACGATTCATTGGTCCATTTGAGATCCTTGACTGAGTAGAAAATGTGGCCTATAGACTCGCTTTACCTCCAAGCATGTCTAGTGTTCATAACGTTTTTCACATATCCGTGCTTCGTAAATATGTGAAAGATCCAAACCGCATTATTGAGTTAGAACCAGACGAGATAGCTAAAGATTTAACGTACGCGGAGGTACCTGTCAAGATCTTGGATAGGAAGGAGCATGTTTTACGCTCGAAAATTATACCTCAAGTTAAAGTTTTGTGGAAAAACCATGCTATTGAAGAAATGACCTGGGAGTTGGAATCGAAAATAAAAGCGAGGTATCCTCACCTTTTCGACATACCTGGTACGTACGTTAATTTCGAGGACGAAATTTCATAAGGAGGGGAGGTTGTAAGACCCCAACTTTTATGAATAAAGATTTAATTTTCTTTATATATTATTTCGAAATAGTAAGGTGTTGATTGGATAAATGTGAAAAGTTATGGGTAAAATGTGCAAATATTTTAAAATGAGCAAGTGGTTATAAAATATTCATTGTTGTCGGGGAATATGCGTTTGGTCGTGGAATATTCTTGTTGTCGGGGAATATTCGTACGACGGCGCAGCTATTTGTGGGCCCCACAACGGAATAACTGTCGGATATAGAAAGCGACAGAAATAACCTTTTTATAAAATAATGGTGTAGTTGTTACCGTTAGTACTATTGAAATATCCGGTGGTTAAAATACAGTACGGTGTTGCATAGTAGCACACGGTATTGCATAGTATTTCGAATTATTGATTCTTACGTAAGAAGTCACTACTCAATTATTGTTACAGTAATTACTGTTCAATATTTTATATTATTGATTCAATAATTGCATGATATTTTATTGATTCAATAATTGCTACGTTGATGTTTTATATCAATAATTGCTACGTTGCTATGATTGATTCAATAATTGCTACCGTTGATATTTTGTATTATTGGTTCAATAATTGTCATTCCACAGTATTTCACATTATCAACTCAATAATTTATATTATTTGAATAATATTATTAGATAGCATTATTGATAATGTCTAAGGAAGTTCTGTCTAGGAGGGGTTATTTAATTGCGTGCCAGTAAGGAGAAGTCCTTATCGGAAGGCCCCCTCTTTCCTGGGAACGACCTGGTTGTCAATATTGTAGTTCTGTAATATTATTTGTGAATAATTAATTATTGATTTATATGATAAGAAAATATTTATTTTGTGGATATAAAAGAAGGAGTTAGTGCTGATGTGTTTTTATCAGTATTTTGGTGTGGAAAATCACCCGTTTGTGGATTTCGGATAATTTATGTTTGGAATTTGGAAAAACTTCATCCTACAAAGTTGTAGAGAATTAAATTTTTTATAAAAAAAACATAGACTTTGTATTTTTTTGATAAAAGGGCTATTTATTATGAATTATTGAAGTTTCGGAAAATAAATTTTTTTTATATAAAATGATGGGCCCCACTTTTGGTTGGTGAAGGTTGATGGCTTTTGGGTCATGTGGCGGCTTGAATTTTTTTAAAAGTAAAAGATTATTTTATTAAAAAGTCTACTTTGGCATCCTAAGCTTTTTCTATAAATAAGGTGCTTAGGTTAGAATTGCAAATCACACCAGAATCAGAAGTTTTCTCTCTCTATAATATCGAGCGTATTTTTGTGAGTATTTAGATACTTTGAGTGTTACTATTCAGTGCAAGTTTTCTTCAGCCTTATATCCGATATACCAGTCTGAAGTACTATTCTTTTGAGGTAAGGGATGTTATTTTCGTTCATAAATGATGTTATTCTTTTCAATATTATTATACCAAAATATTGTCATGGATTTTATTATGAAATTCTTACTTTTTCCGTCGAGATTACTATTCACGTATACGGCACTATTCACGAAAAAATTAAATTTTTTTCTATTTGTCCAAATTGTCTGTTATGGTTACTATCTTTGATTGGATCTAAGTTTTGAGCTTTATTCTTGAATTTTGCTCCACAAAGTATTATTATGGTATATTCTTGAACCTTGATAAACTAAAATACGAATCATTAATTTTTGTCCTTTATCTCATTGGATTCGTTGTTTATATTGCTTTTCATCATCCTCAGTCCTAAATGAGTATTTTTCATCATCCTCAGTCTTAAATGGTGATACTTGATGAATATCTTTGGCCTGTAGAGCAAAGATGAATGATTACCTGATGAATATCTTTGGCCGTAGTGCAAAGATGGACAGGTGTTGAGATGAACATGACCATTGGTGATACAAATGAATATCTTTGGCCTGTAGTGCAAAGATGAATATTTGATTCGAGATATATATTGATTGATGTTACAGAGATAAAATATTGATGATGGACTTTTAAATCATAGAAGATAGTAGACTTCATTCTCTACTTAACTCTTCTAATGAATTGTTATTTTCGCTGCAAGTATTGATCTAAAATTAGTTGTCCATTATATTTTATCTGATTTATTGAAGGCTAACGATAATTTATTTTCCATTATCTTAGTCGTAATATTCTTTACTGGGCTAGTTGAGCTCACCCTTTTCATCTATTGTCCTCTTCAGGAAATGAGAATGTTACGGGAACTAGTCGGGGGACAAAATGATGGTCCGAGTTAGAGCAGTAGTAGTCCTTGCTATTTTTGTAAAAGAGTGGGATAATAATTGTAATAAATAAAGAATGAATTTGAATGTTGATATTTCGTATTATATACGATTTGTATTGACACTCACAGTTATGTGGTCGTATTTTGCACGACCGTGTGATATAAAAGTTTGTATTTGAATTCTGTACCATGTATTTGGCAACTCAGAATGGGTTGGGTTGACTGGATCTATTATGGGGGTGTCACAATGATCCACTAATGTAAATAGAGAGTAATCATGACTCTTAAGAACTGCCGCCACATATATCAAACTGCCTTTGAATAACTCAATTTAGAAGATATATCAATTCCGTAATAAATGTCAAAGATTAATCAAGATAATCATGATCATTTAGAGTACCAAGACTTATGCATTTCAAAAGAGATTTATATAAATACACGTCCTCAATAAACTCATCAACTCCCTGATAACTATTGTCACGGTTAAGCATACATGACAATATATAAATACTAACCACTTAACGTCAATAAAATCAGTTAATATTTTAGTTTAAAATTCTTCTCATTTTTAAGCATGCATAAAATAATTATCATAAAATATGCACATAAAATGTCCTAGAGCCTTGAATTGAAAATTCAAATATTTGCAATGACCTTACATAAAATCTTAGGACACAAAGTCTTCAAAACCTTTTGATCAAATCATCAATGATCCTTTTATCAATTTTCTGAAATTTCACAGTAAACCATTTAGTACAAAAACCAAATCATCATCAAAACATTAAGGTTAGAATCTGAACAAGTCAACAATTATGGATTTGTTTTTGTTGTTATATCCCAAAGATTTGATTTAAATTATTAATTATGGTGGTTATTTCTCCTTGATTTTAATTTTCCTTATTAATGTGAAATTGAATGGTTTGGATTTGAATTATTAATTATGGCGGTTATTTCTCCTTGATTTTAGGTTTTCTTATTAATGTGAAATTGAATGGTTTGAATTTGTTGCCCTCTTTTTATAATTATTTTGTGGATGTGCTAATGGTGTAATTACTTTCTAATTGTTGTATATTTCTGTAAAGAACCCTAAAAAGAATCCAACTTAACTCATGATTTCAAGCAGTAGTACACTTCGAACATTCAAAATAAAATTTTAATTTCTTTAATATCCACTTTTTTTGCTTCACCCACAAATACAAGGGAAAAAATATATTATGGTTTCTAATAGTAACTTTCTCTTTTCTACCCAAAGTCACAAAAAAAAAAAGAGAAGAAGATGTGGAAGTCTGAAAAATACAAAATAAAAATTGGGTAAAATATAATTTATTACCTGCGATTTTTACATTTTATAAATTATCACCTGTGGCTAATAAACCACCACTTGTGTTTAACCACATGTGATTTGAATAAAAATACAATGTTTATCTTTTTCATCCAAGTTAACGGAGAGTGTACCTTTAGCAAGTGAATGAGCTGGCCAACAACTAAATTCTCTAGGCAAGTTACAAAAATACCCCCCTTGTCCAAAATATCCTCTTTGTAAAAGTCTCTCGCCTGAGCTATTAAACTGCAGACGTTGACCAATTGAGAAATGACGCCATTTTGAAGTCAAATTTATTTATTTTTTAGTTTTTTCGTTGGCAATATTATACTGCGGACGCTGATCAATTAAAAATTGATGTTTTTAAGCCAAATTCAAATTTTATTTAGTTTTCTAGTCTCTGTAGTATTAAATTGCGGATGCCAAATAATAAACATTTCAACAATAATTTCAAATCAGAAACATAATCCAAATCTTAAAAAAAAACAATTTATAAGATCTATCTAAAAAGGCTTAGTCTTGATATTGGAGAGAGAATCAGAAACATAATCCAAATCAGGTTTGATATAATTTTAATTGCAATTCTTCCATTATCAATTCTTCTTTTTATTGTGTCCATTAAAGGATCTAATGGGATCATTGTGACAATAGAGTCTGAATCTGTAATGGATGTAGAACCCGAGTTGTATGAACCCCTTCTGGACAAATCTCATGTGACTAGATATGGTTCGACTTTTCTTTTATTGAATTTTTTTTGGTTTTTGATGAATTCTCTATTGAAAAATATATACCATGTTCATCATATTCGATTGATTTTGGTTTTCATGAGGTGAATGATAAGAGTAAGGGGAGCAGAGAGAATGAAAAAAGAAAGGAATGAAGAAAGAATGTAAAAAAAAAAATCAACTTGGTGTCCGCAATTTAATACTGTGGACGATTTTTATTAAAAAACGACGTCGTTTCCCAATTGACCAAAAATACTTAGCGTACGCAATTTAATATTGTGGACTATTTTAGACATTTGTTCCGTTTGCAATATTAAACTGCGGAATACTGAAAACTAAACTACGGACGGGACCTCTATTAAATTGTTAGATCATCGGATGGACGCTTATGATGTGTTGTAAGACTATCCTTAAGTTGACAACATTGGTTATGGATCGGTCCCCATATATATATATATTATATAACTAACTAATATTAATGTTTTCTTACTATTTTTTACTACTAGCAGAATATTTATTCTCTTGTTTGTGTTTAGACATGTGAACATTTACATAATAATTTTTTTTTTGTCAAAAGAGAGAGTAAAAGGTAAGACGCATAAAATACCTGTAAGAAATGATATTTTAAGGCTATCAAGGTAATTGAATATTTTAACTTTTAAGACATAATAATAATCAAATTAAAGATATATTAATGACAAGGATGAAACTGCATACATGTGTAAGAGTAATTAAAACTTATTATAAAAATAAAATCAAGTTAATATCAAATAAGTATGATAATCCAACAAGACCACATATATTTCAAATTTGGATATCAAGAATAAATTAGCAGATATAGATTGAGATAATATACAGCTAATAAGTAACAATTAATAATAATAAAACAGCACTAAAGCATTAAAATCATAAATATTAAATTTTGTTTATCTAAATTTGTTTTTCAATTAATTTAAATTTGACTGCGAGGAGTGGAGATTTTTTTAGTTTGATTTATAAGCTAGTTGGTGAAAATTGTGAAGAAAAATAAATAAATAACAAATTAGGTATATGCAAAATTAAGCTAAGAAGGGTGTTCTAGTACTTTAACACCTTCTGTTAACGATGTTAATACTGAAGTGAGAGTTTGCAAATTTTATAAAACATGAGTGGTTTAATTAGTGGTTTTTTAATCAGACGTGATGATTTACAAAAACGTAAGAATTACAGGTATTAAATTGCATTTTACTCAAATAAATTTAGTATGCTGACACGGCATAAACGCGCTTAATAGAACTGACGAGAAATGACAAGAATATTCACGCGCCACCGCGGTTGCCTAATTTCTACGCGAAAGAACCCATCTCTTACACTACTTACATTCGAAACACCGAGCGAAGGGAATTGTGAAGAAATTCTGAAAAAACTCGCACCAAACTGGCCATTAATGGAGATCGAGCAGAGTTTTGAAGCTACAAAAGATCGTAGAACGGATGCTCTCGGCGACCTGCGTGTTCTTCCTGATGAAACTCTATGTGCCATTTTAGTCTTACTCTGCCCTCGCGATGTCGCTTGTCTTTCTTGCGTTAGCAGGTCAGTTTCTTCTTATACCATTAATTCTCCTCAAATTACAATTTTTTTATGATTATTGTATTAGCTTTTATGTAAAATTTTCAAATTCCTTTTTTGATTACTGATATGAAGCATTAGAAAGTTAATAGAAGTTGTTAGGGAAATTGTAAAAGAAAGAACAAACTATATATATATATATATATATATAAGAACTTATCTCAAGTTAACCCAATGCAAGAAATGAAATTGTTAAGGCTAGTACTTGCTACTATATCCTTAACACAATTATTTTCTCCTTATTGGTGCTTAGAATTAACGGCACTTGTCTCCCAGGATACAATGACACCGTATACTATAGTAGCACTCCAAATAGTATACACTACGAACCAAAAGAATGCTTCAAACTCTCTCTTAAAAGAACTAAGAAACTATGACTTTAGTATGCTTGAATGCTTCATGATTTGAATGAATGAAATGGTTACCCCACCTACTCTATTTATAGGTGTGTTTGGTGGCCCTTCAGATGGGGTACAAGCTCCTGAAAAGGTTTGGGACACCTTTGAAAAGGTATGGGACACCAATGAATGGTTTTGGCTGAAAGGTCACATCTATTCATGCAGAAAACGCCGACAATGCGACGGCGCTGTGATGTTGCGCGACAACGCTGTTAATCCAAAGAGTCAAGCGCGGCGGCGCTGTGATGTACGCGCTGTTCATCTAGAAGATAGCGCTGCAGCGCTGCTCCTTAGCGCTTGCGGCGCTAGAGCTCAAAACGACGCAGTTTTGAATTTTGATAATAATAATAAATAGAACTAAACAAAACAAAATTTCAAATAAATTTTGTCCAAAAAGATATATACAATGACCCACGAACCCACGAGCCTCGAGCCTGACCCAGTCGGTCTGCGGCGGCGGCGCGCGCGTGTGATTCAAACCAAGCCTTAGATGGTCCTCCTCCCTCAACAAAAGTTGGGTGCCCCTAGGGGCCCAAACCCAAAAGTAATTGTATATATACTAACTCAATGTTTAGTTTTTAATTGATGTGGGACTTTAGTTTCCTACACCCATTATTATCATATCCAAGTGGTGACTTTGGGAGTTAATTTCTCATTCATTACTCTATGGATTTAAGCTTCCAAATACTTGATTTAATCTACTCATGGAGTAAACACATAGATATATGAATCCATTAAAAATGTTAATGAAATTCATTCTAATTATAGCTCAAATTTTAACAATCCCCCACATGAATGAAATTGACTGTCAGCCTTATGCAAATGTTATGCAAACTCTGAGAGATATAGAATTGGAAATCATTTGTATATAAATAGGTAGTTTTTGGCTTTGAACCTTCCCTTGTGAAAGATTATCGGGTTTACTAGTTGTCTAGTGAACGTGATGTCTTGAACTGTCCAACCGTTTGTGTAAATCCCGACAATAGTAATTCACACATAATCTTTCCTGACATTATTTGGTTATCATGATTTTGTTCATTTTGGCCCCGAACAATCCCGGATTTATGAGTGCTTTAGAGAAGTATAGTCTTATCCTTCTCATAGAATTGGCCCAGTTCACACTGTAAGACCCCAATTTTTATGAATAAAAAAATTGAATTTCCTCTATATATTATTTTGAAATAGTCAGAGGTTAATTTGATAATGTGGAATGTTATGGGTAAAATGCGCAAATATTTTATAATAAGCAAGTGGTTATAAAATATTCATTGTTGTCGGGGAATATTCGTTTGGTCGTGAAAAATATTCTTGCTGTCGGAGAATATTCGTACGCCGGCGCAGCCATTTGTGGGTCCCACAACGGAAAACCGTCGGATGAAGAAAATGACATAAATGAGTTTTTTTAATAAATAACGGTGTAACGGTTACCGTTAACACTGTTGGAGTACTCGGTGGTTAAAATTATGTAATACGCGTTGTTGTACAGTAGCACATGGTATTGCACAATATTTTTATATTATTGTTAATTCAATAATTGCTACTGCACAGTATTTCCCATTATCAGATCAATAATTCGTATTATTTGAATAATATTATTAGATAGCATTATTGACAATGTCTAAGGAAGTTTTGTCTAGGAGGGGTTATTTAATTGCGCGCCAGTAAGGAGAAATCCTTATCGGAAGACTCCTTCTTTCCTGGGAACGACCTGGTTATCAATATTGTAGTTCTGTAATATTATTTGTGAATAATTAATTATTGATTTATATAATAAGAAAATATTTATTTTTGTGGATATAAAAGAAGGAATTAGTGCTGAGGTGTTTTTATCAGTATTTTTGGTGTGAAAAATCATCCGTTTGTGGATTTCGGTCATTTTTCGTTCGGAATTTGAAAAAACTCTCTTCTACAAAGTTGTAGAGAATTAAATTTCCTATGAAAATGACATAGAATTCGTATTTTTCTGATAAAAGGGCTATTTATTATGAATTATTGAAGTTCCGGAATAATTGATTTTTGGGGTTATAAATATTGTTTTAATAAAAAATGTTTTTTTGATGGTGGGCCCCACTTGTGTGGGCTGATGAATTGGTCAAGGAGGTGTGCGGAAGATTTTTAATAAATATAATATTTTATTAAATTTTCTGCTTTGGCGTTCTAAGCATTTTCTTATAAAGAGGGTGCTTAGTTTAGAATTAAAAATCACACCAGAATCAGAAGTTTTCTCTCTCTATAATATTGAGCGTATTTTTGTGAGTATTTAGATACTTTGAGTGTTGCTATACAGTGCAAGTTTTCTTCAGCATTATATCCGATATTCCAGTCAGAAGTACTGTTCTTTTGAGGTAAGGGATGTTATTTTTTTCAAAAATGATGTTATTTCTTTTAATATCATTATACTGAAATATTGATATAAATTTTATTGTGAAATTTTTACCTTTTCATGTCGGGGTTACTATTTAGGTATACGACATTATTTACGTATACGACACTATTCACGAATACGGTACTATTCACCGAAAAATTAAATTTTCTTTTATTTGTCCAAGTTGTCTATTATGGGTCATATCTTTGATTGGATCAAAGTTTTGAACTTCATTTTTGAGTTTTGCTCCACAATTGATTTTTATAGAGTATTCTTGAACTTGGATAAACTAAATTACGAATATCAAATTTGTGTCCTTTATCTCACTGGATTCGTTCGTTAAAATATTTTTCATCATCTTTAGTCCTAAATGGTGATATAACTGAATATCTTTGGCCTGTAGTGCAAAGATGAATGATTATTTGATGAATATCTTTGTCCTGTACTGCAAAGATGAATGATTACCTGATGAATATCTTTGGCCCGTAGTGCAAAAATGGGCAGGTGTTGAGACGATCATGACCAACTGGTGATATAAATGAATATCTTTGGCCTGTAGTGCAAAGATGAATATTTGATTCAAGATATATTGATTGATGTTACATGAATAAAATATTGATTATGGACTTTCAAATCATAGAATATAGTAGACATCATTTTCTACTTAACTCTTCTGATGCATTGTTATTTTCGCTGCAGTTGTTGATCTAAAACTTGTTGTCCATAATATTTTATCTAATTTGTTGAAACTAACGATAAATTGTTCTTTATAATCTTAGTCTATCTTTACTGGGCTAGTTGAAATCATCCTTTTCATCTATTGTCCTCTTCAGGAAAATGAGAATGTTGCAGGGACTAGTCGGGGGACAGAGTGATGGTCCGAGTTAGAGCAGTAGTAGTCCTCACTATTTTTATAAAATAGTGTGATAATAATTGTAATGAGGACTTAGTTTGAATGTTTATATTTTCTACATATTTGTATTGACACTCACAGTTGTGTGGTCGTCCTGCTCACGACCTTTTGATATAAAAGTTTGTATTTGAATTCTGTACCATGTGTTTGGCGACTCAGGATGGGTTGGGTTGAGTGGACCTATTCTTGGGGCGTCACACACACATAGGTGATTCTTAATAAGAGTATCCTGCTATATTCCACTTGTTTATCGAGATTTAAGAATCATTAAAAGCATAGCTTATCATGTAACCGCTGCAGGTATCACTATCTCGTATCATAGTAATGAGCAGAAGAAATTAATTTCTTCATAGTGATTTGGTTGAATCGTTCATAATTTAGTTGTCCATTTGAACCTAGATCTTGGGATCTCCAGTTAACTAGGTTGGGTTTCCATCATGACGATCTTTGTTTATAGGCTTTAAACACATTCTCCTTGAAGTTATTTTTATTTGCTCTCTAGTCAAACCTTTAGTCAACGGATATGCTATATTTTCTTTTGACTTTATGTATTCAATAGTCATAATGTCATTAGAGAGCAATGGTTTTATGATATTGTGTCTACGACGAATATGTCTAGACTTATCATTATACATGCGATTATGTGCCCTTCCAATTGCTGATTGACTATCACAATGGATACAAATAGGCGGCACATGTTTAGGCCACATAGGAATATCTTCTAAAAAGTGACGAAGTCACTCAGCTTCTTCTCCAGCCTTATCTAATGTAATAAACTCAGATTCCATTGTTGATCGAGCAATGTATGTTTGTTTAGAAGATTTTTGTGATACTGCTCCTCCACCTAGTGTAAACACAAAACCACTTGCGGATTTAGTCTTTTGTATCCGATATCTAGTTCGCATCACAGTATCCTTCGAGTACTGCTGGATATCTTGAGTAGTGCAATTCAAAGTTTTGAGTGTATTTTAAATACCTTAAAACTCTTATAATCGCTTTCTAGTGATCTTGTCCTGAATTGCTTGTAAATCTACTCAATTTATTGACAGCTTGTACTAGTACATAAGGCTTTCAATTATTTGTGCATACTTAGGTTGTGATATGCTCTCTCCTTTATTTTTAGACAAGTGTAGATTTATATCTATCGGTGTTTCCACAAGATTGCAATCATATTGATTGAATTTCCTGAGTATTTTCTCAATATAGCGTGATTGTGATAACACTAACCCATTCGATGTTTTAGAAATTTTAATTCCTAATATTACATCGGTAACATCCATGTCTTTCATGTCAAATGAATTATTTAACATTCTTTTAGTAGTTTTAATGATTTCATTATTACTACCCATAATGAGCATATCATCTACTACCTCCGTCTCATAATAAGTGTTTTTTTAGCTTAAATCACACATACCAATACACAAGTTAAAATGGCAAAAATACCCTTAATATATTTTCTTTGTTTTGTTTGAGACTGCTTTTATTGACTTTTGGTCTCTCTTTCTCTTTCTTCAACCTTTCAACTTCCCAATAAATACCATTGGTTGCATAAGGGCACATATGGAAAAATATTGTAAAAATTGTATTGGAATTCTAACACATCACTTATTTTGAAAAAAAATATTAAACTTAAAAAAGCACTTATTGTGGGACGGAGGTAGTACATAAAAACAAATAATGACATACTATTTCTCAGTGTTCTTGAGATACACACATTTGTCACACTCATTTATTTTGAAACCATTTGACAACGTTGCATTGTCAAATTTTTCATGTCATTGTTTAGATGCTTGTTTCAATCCATAAAGGAACTTCACAAGCCGACAAACTTTCTTTTTTTGTCCTGGAACAATAAATCCTTTTTGTTGTTTCATGTAGATTTTTTCTTCTAAATCTCCATTCAAGAAAGCTGATTTTACATCCATTTGATGTATCTCTAAATTATATATAGTTGCAATGACTATTAACATCCTAATTGAGGATATTATTGCCACAGGAGAATAAGTATCAAAATAATCCTAACCCTCATTTTGCTTATATCCTTTGATTACAAGTCTTGCTTTATATTTGTCTATAGATTCATCTGCTTTCATTTTCTTCTTGAATATCCACTTATATTCAAGAGTTTTAGAGCCTGGTGGGAGATCTACTAATTCTCACGTATGATTGTACAAATGGATTCTACTTCACTATTTATAGCCTCTTTTCAATATGGAGTTTCAAGACTCGATACTGCTTCTTTATAAGTTTGAGGCTCATTTTCTAACAAATAAGTTAGAAAATCCGGACCATAAGATTTTGATGTTCTAGCACGTTTACTACGTCTAGGTTCATCAATATCTTCTAATCCATGATCACTGTCACTAACAGTCTCATAAGTTCTTTTGTTTGAACTTGTTTCTTGTTCGTTAGAACTTGACTCTTGTTCATTTTTATTAGGAAATACTGTTTCAAAGAATTAAACATTTTTTGACTCAATAATACTATTTTCATGTATTTTCTCTATTTTTGATTTATTAACCAAAAATCTATATGCACTGCTATTATTAACATAACCAATGAATATACAATCTATTGTTTTCGATCATATTTTCACCTTTTTGGGCGGAGGAACCATTACTTTTGCTAAACACCCCCACACTTTTAAGTGTTTATAAGACGGCTTACGTTCTTTCCATAATTCATAGGGCGAAGCATTAGACTTTTTTTGAGGTATTCGGTTGAGAATATAATTTGTTGAAAGAATTGTTTCCCCCTACAAATCTGAGGTAGCCCAGAACATCATAATAATGCATTCATCATTTCTTTCAAAGTTCTATTCTTTCTTTCTGTAACACCATTTTGTTGTGGTGAATAAGGTGCAGTTGTTTGGTGTATTATACCATGTTGTGAACAAATTTTAACAAAAAAAAAAATCATATTCCCCACCTCTATCACTTCTAATTGTCTTGATCTTTTTATCAAGTTGGTTCTCAACCTCATTTTTGTAATGTATAAACATTTCCAAAGCCTCATCTTTACTTCTCAATAAGTAAACGTAACAATATCTTGTACAATCATCTATAAAAGTAATAAAATATTTCTTTCCTCTTGTTTGTATATACTTTAAATCACAAATATCAGTATGTATCAATTCAAGAGGTTCTGTACTTCTTTCAATTGATTCAAAAGAAGATTTTCAAAGTTTTGCCTCAACGCAAACTTCACATTTATGATTAGAGTTAATCTCACATTTTGGCAAACATTCCATATTAATTAATCTACGTAAAGTATTATAATTAACATGTCCTAATCTACCATGCCATAAATTAGATGACTCAATCATATAAGCAGAAGATGTAATTTTATTAATATTAGAATGTACAATAGTCATTACATTCATTTTGAAGAGCCCATTGCTCATATAATCCTTCCCTACATACATCCCATTTTTAGATAGGACAAACTTGTCCGATACAAAGACCAATTTAAATCCCTTTTGACTAAGAAGGGATCCTAGAGTTGGCAAACGGGCGGGCTCAGCCCAAACGGGCCGGACCATCGGCTGGCGGGCCAACTAAAAATGTACTGCCCAACGCCCGGCCCGTGGACTTGGACCAATTTATGCCTACATTTTACTATTTTTTTGGGTTTGGCCCAAACGGGTCGGGCCATCGATGGGCCTGACCATCGGCAGGCGGGCCAAAAAGGCCTAACTTTTATTGGGCTAAAAATGTACATCCTAACGTCCGACCCGTGACAGGCCGGCCCGGCCCGCGGGCTGGGCCAAGTTTTGCCAGGTCTAAGGGATCCTGACACTAAATTCTTCCTAATATCAGGCACATGGAGCACGTTGTTGAGGGTGAATTCTTTGCCAGATGTCATTTTTAGAACCACCTTTTCTTGTCCAGCAATCTTGGATGATTACGAGTTTTCTATATACAATTGTTCTCCATTCTCAATTTCTTGATATGTGGAGAACATCTTTTTGTCAGAACACATATGGCGGGTTGCTCCAGTATGGCATTATCTACCCACCATTCCCTTGAATTCTCAACCATGTTTACTTACAAGACAACCGCTGAAAGGTTCATTTCAGAAACATCTTAAAGAAGTCCATCCACTTCCGTTACATTGGCTTGTGCAAACTTTTTATTCTGATCTTTGCGTTTACGACAATCCTTCGCCTTATGTCCGGGCTTGTCACAGATATAACATTTGCCTTGGAACCTTTTATTTGTTCCCTGTTGAGGTCTATGCCGGAGTACTTTCTCTTTTTAGACTTCGGACCTTGTTCCACTACGTGGGCTTTATGTTCCACAAAAGTTCTTCCTACTTTCTTTTCATAAGCACGATTGTCCTCTTCTATCCTTAATCTTACGATTAAGTCTTCAAGTTTCATCTCTTTGCGTTTATGCTTGAGATAATTCTTAAAATTTTCCCACATTGGTTGTAATTTTTCAATAATAGCAGCAACTTGGAAAGCCTCACTCAATGACATACCTTTTGCATGTATTTCATGCAACATTACCTGTAGTTCTTGAACTTGTTTGATGACAACCTTAGAATCCACCATCTTGTAGTCCAAAAACCTGCCAACTACGAATTTCTTCGTGCCAACATGTTCAGTTTTATATTTTTTGTCCAAGGAATCCCATAATTCTCTAGCAGTTGTGAGAGAACTATATACATTGTATAATGTGTTGTCCAATCCATTAACGATATAATTCCGACATAGAAAGTCGGCATGTTTCCATGCATCAACAACAGCAACCACTTGCCTGTCCGTTTCATTCTCACTAAGTACTGGGGGTCTTCATGAAGAAACCTTGCCATGTTTAGAGTACTGCGATAAATCATCTTTTGTTGCCATCTTTTAAACTCCGTTCTATTGAACTTTTTTGATTTTTCACCATGGTTCACAGGAACATTTGGTATAAAAGGTGTAGAAGAAGAAGAACCGATTATAGATAGAGTATCGATAGCCATATCTCAAATATATATATATATATAGGGAGCATTTCAAGAGCATAACTCTTAAAAGACATAATAAGCATAACACATTTAGCGACGGACCAAACCGTCGCCTGTCCGTCGCTATAAGTCCGTCCGACGCCATAGGTCTTATCCGACGGACAATATATAGCGACGGACGGACCTATGGTGACGCATTTAGCGACGGTTTGGTCCGTCGCTAAAGGGAAGTTATGCTCTTGATCCTTGCTCTATAGAATTAATCAAACGTTAATTGTCTTAAGATTGTTATCCATTCTCAGTTGTAAACCAAGAACAAACTATATATATATATATATATATATATATATATATATATATACAAAAGAACTTATCTCAAGTTATCCCAATACAAGAAATGAAATTGTCAAGACTAGTACTTGGTACTATGTCCTTAAGGCAATTATGCCCTTCTTATTGGTGCTTAGAGTTAGCAGCACTTGTCTCTCAGGATACAATGACACCGCATACTATAGTAGCACTTCAAATAGTATACACTACGAACCAAAAGAATGCTTCAAACTCTCTCTCAAAAGAACTAAGAAACTATGTCTTTACTATACTTGAATGCTTGATGATTTGAATGAATGAAATGGTTACCCCACCTACTCTATTTATAGGTGTGTTTAGTGACCCTTCAGATGGGTACAACCTCCTAAAAAGGTTTGGGATACCTTTGAAAAGGTATGGGACACCAATGAATGGTTTTGGCTGAAAGGTCGCATCTATTCATGCAAAAAACGCCGACAGTGCGGCGGCGCTGTGATGATCCCGGCGGCGCTATGATGTAGCCCGGCATTGCTGTTCATCCAGAGAGTCAAGCGCGGTGGCGCTACTCATCCAGAAGATAGCGTTGCTCCTTAGCGCTGCAGCGCTAGAGCTCAAAACGACGCAGTTTTGAATTTTGATAATAATAATAAATAGAACTAAACAAAGCAAAATTTGAAATAAATTTTGTCCAAAAAGATGTATACAATGACTAGACCCACGAACCCACGAGCCCCTAGCCCGGTCGGCGGCGGCGGCACGCGCGTGTGATTCAAATCAATCCTTAGCTAGGTCCTCCCCCCTCAACAAAAGGGGGGTGCCCCTTGTGGCCCAAACCCAAGAGCAAAGTAATTGTATATATACTAACTCAATGTTTAGTTTTTAGTTGATGTGAGACTTTAGTTTCCCACACTCATTATTATCATATCCAAGTGGTGACTTTGGGAGTTAATTTTTCATTCATTACTCCATGGATTTGAGCTTCCAAATACTTGATTTAATCTACTCATAGAGTAGAACACAAAGATATATGAATCCATTAAAAATGTTAATGAAATTCATTCTAATTATAGCTCAAATTCTAACAGAAGTTTGAGCAGATTGTAGAGATCGGATTTTGTATTAAAATCTAACTCAGCCAGTTTAATTGAGGTAGAGCTCATCCCAATTATAAGAAGATTCTGTGTATTAGAAGAAACTATCCAAAAAAAAGGAGGTTGCAATTCCTATCAGGCCTCATTTTGGCTGCGAAACCAAATTTTGTTAGACTGGGGATATATATTTATCATATTATTAATTGGACTTCTAATGGTATTGAGTATTGACCCATTTGAATGATTGATAATGTGATGGTGAAGGTCAATGGAGTGTGGAAAAGAGTACTACTTTAACTTGGAGTGATTAGTTGGCAACAACTGCCTGCCTGACCGGTTCGCCTGACCGGTTCATGTGATGCTGTAGCAGAGTGTAGAAATAAATATACATGCATACATTCGGAAGTTTAAAGTTTAATCCGACAAATCTGACCGGAATGATATATACGATTCATTTCGCCCAATCCAATCGATGTTAGATCACGTGCTTCGCTGTGCTGTCCATCACGATCACCAGTCCATCACAATCACCATGAATAATTCCTTGACCCAACGGTTGGACTATACTACAATGGCTTTAGCGACGAGCATAGCCACTACACTGTCTTATTTGACCTTTGTTGTGTCTTCAATGACAAACCCAAAAATATATATATTTCTGTTCATCTCAAACGCCAAAACATTTGTCTCATATATTGTGTATCCACTCACCCAATATTCGGATTCATCTTACTGATTAAATCTTTAGTTACCAAAAATATGGAGAGCCCATCTCAGTAAACATCATTTCATATTTTTTTAGCTTCCCTATTAATGGGGACAAACATAATGGCATAAACAAAAGACCCATCAAAGTCATGGATGTAATGCACAAGGTACCTGACTGCTTGGCATACATAAAAGCCCCATCAAAAGTCAGTTATCTCTCACGGTCTATACATTGAGACATTCAAATGTTGGACTAATGAAAATAGAAAGTGTTGTTTTTTAAAAAATGTAATAAGTACATTTATTATTTATTTGTGTAAAATTTTGAAGTTTAGTATACATTTCATTAGTTACTATAAGCTTAATATATCATTTGTATGAGCAGAAAAAATTTATTAGTAAGATTTTGGCCCACCTTTTTTGCAATTCCTGGTATCGCCGCTGCCCCCTTTCCCCTTTTCCAGGCTTGCTTTTCAATTTGTTTTTTTGTTATGCAGTGTAATGTATATATTGTGCAATGAAGAACCACTATGGATGAGTCTCTGTCTGAACAACTTAAATCTACAACTCCAGTACAAAAGCTCCTGGAAGAAAACAGCACTGCATCAGTATGTTTAGGGTTCTTTATGCAATTATGCATCTACTCTGTTTAATGCTTTGCAATCATGCTCTATTTTTGTTTTTCATAATCTATTTAATTTCTTAAGAAGCATTTGACAAATCTTGTAAACCCCCTCCCTCCTCCCCCAATTTGGGTTTCTTTATCTGCAGACTGAAACTACCCAATGAATATGAACCCGGCAGAAAGCCATTGCACTTTGACGGTAACTGATAGCCTGCATAGGGATTTTGATTACTATATATTGATATTTCCACTTGTACTGAAGTTGATTGTAATTTTTCTCTGTGCAGGATTCAACTCTTTGTTCCTGTATAGAAGATTATACCGTTGCTATACCAAGCTGGATGGATTCTCTTTTGATCATGGAAATGTGGAAAGAAAGACGGACTTTTCTTTGGAAGAGTTTCATCAGGATTACGATGTGCAGAAACCTGTATGTTAAGTTTAAGAATCGAAACTAAGATGAATTTGTAGAAACACGTATTTAGCTGCTATAAAAAATTAGTTAATAATGAGTAGGTAACTTTTGTCCTTTACCTTTATATACTGCTAATGAGCAGGTAACTTTTGTCCTTTACCTTTATATACTGCTCCGTTTGTTATCTGTTTTCTCTTTTGTATAAAAAATGATTTCTCTTAAAAAAATGTGGTATCTTTTAGGAAGACTGCTGTATAAATGCTTTTGGTATTTAGTCATTTTCTTATGGCAATCTAATTTTGTTACAAAAATGAAAAAGATTAAAATGAAGAAGAAAAGATAGACCACTTATTGAACTAACTTGACCTTTTTAGTATATGTTTTTTTCATTAGTATGATCAATTACCATCAGTATGTTGTTTATTTTACTGACATGGATTATTGCTGAACTTTACATCAGGTTCTGATTTCGGGATTGGCTGATACTTGGTTAGCAAGGCATACATGGACACCTGATCAGCTTATGCTAAATTATGGAGAGAGAACATTTAAAATTTCTCAGAGGAGTACAAAGAAGATTACTATGAAATTCAAGGATTACGTCTCCTACATGCAAATCCAGCATGACGAGGATCCCCTCTATATTTTTGATGATAAGGTACCATCTGTTAGCATTCTTTCAGTGCAATTTTTATATATTCTTATAATTACTCGACGTAGCAAAAGAATCTAGTTCTTCTAAAAACTCCAATTTATGTAATGCAGTTTGGAGAAGTTGCACCAGGGTTGTTGAAGGATTACAATGTGCCTCTTATTTTCAAGGAAGACCTTTTCGATGTATTAGATAGAGATCAACGCCCGCCTTTTAGATGGCTCATCATTGGACCTGAGAGGTCTGGTGCCTCTTGGCATGTTGATCCAGCTCTTACTAGTGCTTGGAATACTCTACTGTGTGGCCGTAAAAGGTAAATCTATTGTTGATCTACATGAAGACAACACTGTCTCCTCATGCTTTGTTGCTACTCTTCGAAGTGCTTTTTTAGTATATTATAAAGTTTTTCGGCCTAAAACTTTTAGTGCTTGTGAAGCTGATAAATTTTCATCCTTAAAAGGAAATTAAAAGAATGAAAAATATATAGAAGGAAACAATGAGCAAAAGTTGATGAAAAGAAAGTAAACTGAATATGTTCTTGAAAATTTCTAACAAATACCGAGTTCCCTACATATTGTGTTAAACTATTTTAGCTACTGTTTATTTATTTTAGGAACATATATAGGTTAAGCATTTAATAGTTAGGTGCAATTATACTTGTTGGGTAAAATCTATACGCGCTACACGCAAGTGTACGTGGTCAACAAGTTATACAATGATAAGATCAAGTATCGTACCCACAGAGACAATAACTCCAATTTATTCAAACAAGTACCAATTTTATATTATTTCAGCTTTATTAAACTAATGATTAAATGATGATTTTTAGAATAAACTACTACTCAGATTAAAGTCAACACTAACTCGGGATTTTAACAAGTTTTGGAGAAATAAGCCTACAACTTTACTTATTATTTCATTTCGGATAATATACTTTCCTTCAGTTTATATCAATTATGCCAGATTATTAACCAAGAACACATAAGCAGATATAACCATCTCTCGATGCATTACACCCATACTCACTCAAATCCACAAATGATAGAATTAAGCAAGACACCGTAATTAACTAACTCACTATATCTCTATGTGAATTATAATTAAAAAAGTTTATTAGCAAGTTCTCTTCAGATTACATATGATGCATAGATATCTCTATCCAACACATGAATTATGAATTCTAACTACGGTAGAAACCACAAACATGCGTTACTATGGCCAGTTCTAATTCCATATATCATCTCTCGAATTTATATGGGATAACAGATAATTGGTGATCAAGCAACTATATAAGTTATGCGCAACACATAGTAAATAACCTGGAAATAATATTCATGAACTGAATTGAAAGCTATTCAATCCTCCGTCACATAATAAGATCCGTTATAGGCTTAAATAAGAATTTAGTTCATAATGAATGAATAAAAAACTACAATCCACACAGTGTAAACCATTCTGAATACAAGGTACAGTAGAAGAGAGAAAATAAACTCTAAAATTGTATCGCCGCTCTTTGTCACGATCCTTGTGTTCTTCGTGCTTCAACCGTGCTTCAATTCTCCGTCTCTGTCTAAACTCACGAACTAGGGCTTGAATTCTGTCAAAGTGTGTCTGTAATAGCCTCTCTAATGACCTCATTTACTCTCCTAGCCGCCAGCCAAACACAATCTTTCTTTGCTGCAAACTCCTAATTGAAGAAGGAAACTTCCAACTTTTGCTGCCGTTCCCCCGCCCCAGCGGGGGTTTATGCCTGCTGACACCCGCCCCGGCGGGTAGCCACTTGTTGCTGATGAGCTTTTTGCACCCCCACCCCGGCGGGTGGTTTTACCTTGTGAGGCCCGCCCCAGCAGGCATCCACTTTTCTTGACAAGCTGCAAAATCTTCAATTAAGTCCCGATTTCCCATTCATTTCGGTTCCTGCAATCAACAATACCAAACTAGAGTAAAATACACTAAAACTACTCGAGATAGCCAAGAATCAAGCTATAATGGACATCGATTCGTAGGTGTAAAACCAACTCATCAAATACCCCCAAACTTGATATTTTGCTTGTCCTCGAGCAAAACAATGCACATGCAAATAAATACAATGCCTATGATTGCAACTGTCAGATAATACAAAGCTAACCAATATCGCCTCAGAGAAATCACAACATATATAAACAACAAATCCAACCAGAGACATATTTGCTATTCAAACCAATCTATGAATCAATACCCGTTAACACCACTGCAGTGTGTGTGCTTGACAACAGTATGATCAACTACAGTTCAAATATATCACATAATATGCGTCTTAGAAAGAAAATACAGCTTTAACTCAAGAAATCGCTTAAACAAGATAATGCAACCTTAACTTAACATCAATCAAGCCAGAAGTTAATATGGGAGATTTTCTATCTTTATTCATTCACGGGGGCATTTTGCTCGTTTTCCCGTACATCAATTTTACTCATGACTGTGCAATGTTTAGTTCTCTTAGGCTTTTCAGTAATACCCGTGTAGCGAGCTTTCGACCAACGACTCCCAAACCAAATGACTTTAGGGCGCTGGGTGTAAAAACATCCCCTAGGGCGTACTTACTCGAGTATCAAAGGTCACGAAACTAAACTAGTCATGGTGTTTATTCACCAGTTTATTTTTTTTTCTTTTTCATATTTTAAACAATTTTTTTTTCATTTTCTTTTCTTTTCGTTTAGATAGCTCCCATATTTTCCCTCAAACTTAGGTTTCTGCCTAATTTTAGTCATTACTATCAGTTCACTGAATTTCTATCATTAAAGCACAATTTTGTTCAAGACGTCAATTATGTGACTATTCGACCCAAGTTGACTACATTGGTATCCTAACGTGCTAACCGGTACAACGGTGTCAAACAGGCACGATTCACGTAAAGGTCTGAAGTTACATAGTTGTCCTAGTTATCATTACTATTCAAATTCTATGTAAGTCCCGTCTTATCACTGGCTAAGGTTACTTCATACCAACTGACATACTCGACTCATGAATTCCTAATTAACAACTCTTTTTGATATTTTTTTGATTTGTAATTTTTTTTTATAAGCATAAAAACTCTTAACTACACTAAACATAAAACACTTAACTAAACTACTTATGCAATTAACTACTATTGCAAGTAATAAACTACTACTAACATGCAATGCTAACTATATGCAAGTTTTAACCATATTATGATGAATAATATACACACCCCTAAACTTAACTATCACAATGTCCTCATTGATGAAAAATAAAGCACTTAAAGCTTAGAGGACTTCCTTGATAACTCATGTATCCGGCACAACCTCCACATCAGAATCTGAAGGTGGATAACCGGGCAATGGCTGTGGGGTCGGGAACTGGAAAGGATCGGCGGAAGTGTTCAGTCTAGCAAATGCCTCAGCAACCGCGTCATTGAATTGGTTCCGTGTGTCGAACATGTGGCTTTGCCGCGCCGCCAACCGGTCTTTCTTTCTGTCATCCACCCGGCGTTGCTCATCCAACTGCTGCTACAGAGCTCTGAACTGGGAACTGAACATAAACTTCGCTGAGCTAGGAGTGCTCGACGTAGTTGCCTCTCCCTCTGCAGGCAGTCGATCTGCCTCAAACGCATCCTCCTCAGTCGACACATAATCCGTAGCCATGGCCTCTCCCTTCTCCGCATCCGCGACTGAGGGAAAAATGAAGCCTAGACCGCGGGGATGTAGCGGTGCCATCGACCAGCGTTCGAATCTGGCGATCATCCTCGTGTCTAGCAGCTGGAGTGGCTGTTGAGTCAGCTCATCATCCGCCCACCTTACACCAGCACGGCGGCACAACCCGGTGATCAATGATGGATGTGGCAAACCTCCCGACATTAATCCTCTCAAACATCGGCGAATCGAGAAACTGATGATTGACCCGATGCCGATGTCATAATCATTAAGGATAGCATACAAGAGAGAGATTTTTTCTTTGGTGACCTCGCTTGTATGTGTCGAAGGAATGAGCTTGGCACAGAGGAACGAATACCAAACTTTCCCGTAGAGGCTTAAGCTGGAGTTCATGATCAATGTGCCCCCTTTCTTGCCTCTTGTCCATACTGTGCCCGGCTTGCATATCTCTGTGAGGATTTCATCATAATCAGGCCCCCCATCTATGAACTCATTATACTGACAAATTGCCGGCGGTTGTAGATTGTAGAAGTCACTGATCGCCGCGGCACTGAAATCAACCAATTTCCCTCGGATGAATGCCTTAAACGGGGATATGTCCTCCGCATTCGCGTAGAACTCTTTCACGACGGCCACCACTGCCGCGTCGGGCTGATCCGTGAAAGTGTCCCAGCCCTGATCTAGAATCTGTAGCGACATCTCCCCATCCGACGCATTGGGCCGAAGGCCACACTCGGGGGTGAGCTTCTTTCCCGCCAAATAATCAGATCTGTCGTCGGCGGTCTCACTGCGGAATTTTCGTCTATCAAATGTCCTAGCAGGGGTGGGCGATTCCTCACCCTTTTGTCTCTTAGGTGCTCTTGGTGGCATGTTATCAAGTGCTCGAAATCATCTATCTAATGAAGAGTTTTGGTTGAGGCTTTCTGTCGAACAGGTGGGGGGCAATAACAATGTAGATTGATGTTGATTATGGTTGTCTCACATAACCAACTCAGGCAATATATATCAATCAATTGCAATAATCTTAACTAACACTCAGAATCCCAAACTAGAAATCCCACTTTGCAGCCAAACTTTCGATAAGAGGAAAAAATTGAGTTTGTATATGATGTTAGATTGGGGGATGGTGTTTGAAATCTTTACTGATATGTGCTTGTCCTCTTGAAATCTCCACTTGGTGTTGTATTCGAAGGCTTTGGTCTTGTGAGAGTATTTTTCGGTAGGTTAAAGATGCTCTTGTGTTATGGAATGGTTCCCTTTCGTATGCTGATATGTGGTTTAAAAAACTGATCTGCCGACCCCCCGCCGGGGCGGCATTTTTGTGCTTGGGAAGCCCGCGGGGGAGGGCCAATTTGCCTTGGACCTGCTCGCCGGGACGGGCATGGGGAATTTCAGAATTGACAGTTGTTCTTCATTTTTCTGCTAGGTATGCTTGAATGGACTTCCCTTAGTTCTTTAATATTTGCCCCTTTGAGGTTTGGCTTGAATAGTCTTGCCTTGACCTATATCTGCACGACAACTTGAAAATTGTCAGAACATGCATTATTAAGCACTCAAATTATACTAATTAAGAATGACTCTACTAATATACATACATATAATACAAATGAACGTAAAGGATGGGTTGCCTCCTATCAAGCGCTTGATTTTCAGTCTTTCAGCCTGACTACTCCCTGTTTCAGATTGGCTCGGTCAAGTCGACCGCGGTCGCCTGGCGATCGATGTCACCACCCCAATAATGGTTGAGGCATTGACCGTTCATTTTAAATGTTTCTGTAGGATCCCGACCATAGAGCTCAACGACGCCGTGTGGAAATACAGTCTTTATGGTAAATGGCCCCGACCACCTGGATTTTAGTTTTCCGGGAAAAAGTTTCAACCGAGAGTTGAATAGCAATACTGATTGTCCCGGTTCAAACTTTTTGTCCATTATTTTCTGTTTGTGCCATTTCTTGACCTTTTCTTTATAGAACTTTGAATTCTTGTAAGTTTGAAGCCTCGTAAGCTTGAAGGCGAAATTCATCGAGCTCGTTGATTTGCAAAAGCCTTTTCTCCCCCGCTGCTGATAGATCAAAGTTGAGTTTCTTGATCGCCCAATAAGCTTTATGCTCGAGTTCCACCGGAAGGTGACACGCCTTTTCGTAGACCAACTGATATGGAGACATGCCGATTGGGGTCTTATTATAAGCGGTCCGATACGCCCACAAAGCGTCGTCTAGTTTCAATGACCAATCTTTCCGATTAGGATTCACAACCTTTTCCAAGATTCTTTTCACCTCTCGGTTAGAAACTTCGGCTTGGCCACTTGTCTGAGGATGGTAGGCTGTGGCGATTCTGTGGTTGACCCCATACTTGGTCAATAGAGCGGTGAAGTACTTATTGCAGAAATGGCTTCCTTCATCACTGATGATTTCCCTCGGGGTACCAAATCGTGTGAAGATATTCTTTTGCAAGAATTTCAACCTTCGCATCATTCGTCGGTAGTGCAACTGCCTCCACCCATTTCGACACATAGTCGACTGCCAATAGGATATACAGTTTACTGAACAATGACGGAAATGGTCCCATGAAGTCGATTCTCCATACATCGAAAACCTCGACTTCCAAGATCATGTTGAGTGGCATCTCGTTCCGCTTAGAAATATTCCCCACTTGTTGACATCTATCGCAGTTTTTCACGCACTGATGTGCGTCCTTGAACAATGTGGGCCAGTAGAATCCTGCTTGGAGAACTTTCACAGCCGTTCTCTCACTCCCACAGTGTCCCCTATATAATGAGGTGTGACATGCTTGTAATATGCTTTCTATTTCACTTTCCGGCACACACTGCCGAATCATTCTGTCAGCACACTGTCGGAATAGATACGGTTCATCCCACGTGTACCACTTCACGTCGTGTAAGAATTTCTTCTTTTGCTGGCGCGTCAAATCTGGTGGGAGAATGTTACTTACCAGGTAGTTCGCAAAATCCGCATATCACGGAAACTCGTCGTGGATCAAAAATAATTGTTCATCTGGAAAAGACTTATTGATTACTACGTTGTCTGTATCCAAATTCCCTCGTTTCCCATCCCAAGGTTCCTAGATCAATCAGTCTGAGGGGTCTCAACTTATGACTCGGATTTTCTAATCGCGAAAGATGATCAGCCACCTGATTTTCTGTCCCCTTCCTATCCTTAATCTCTAAATCAAATTCTTGGAGGAGCGAATCAGTCTCGACTTTGCGTCCTTCTTTGCAACTAGATACCGGATGACCGAGTGATCTGTGTATACCACCACCTTATTTCCCACCAAATAAGAACGAAACTTATAAAACGCGTACACAACCGCAAGTAATTCCTTTTCCGTGGTTGTGTAGTTCAATTGTGCATCAGTCAATGTCTTGCTTGCATAATAGATGGTGTGAAAGACTTTCTCCCTGCGTTGTCCAAGCACAGCTCCTACGGCATAGTCACTGGCATCACACATGAGCTCGAACGGCATTGTCCAGTCCGGTGCTATGATCACGGGGGCTGTGGTTAGCTTCTTCTTCAATTGTTCAAACGCCGCTAGACAGTCTTCATCAAATTTGAACGGTACATCCTTTTCCAAGAGACTGCATAGTGGCTTTGTAATTTTGGAGAAGTCTTTTATGAATCGGCGGCAGAATCCAGCATGACCAAGAAAGCTCTGAATACCTTTTACTGAAGTTGGCAGTGGCAGATTCTCTATTGTCTCAAACTTAGCCCGATCAACTTCCAAACCTTTTCCAGAAATTTTATGCCCAAGTATTATCCCTTCTTGGACCATAAAATGACATTTTTTCCAATTGAGCACCAGATTCGTTTCAACACATCTTTTCAGCACCAGGACTAGATTTTCGAGGCACCTGTCAAAAGATTCTCCAAATACTGAAAAGTCGTCCATAAATACTTCAACACTGCGCTCCATCATATCTGAGAAGATTTCCATCATGCAACGTTGAAAGGTCGCCGGTGCGTTACACAGTTCGAATGACATCCTTCTAAAGGTAAAGGTGCCATATGGGCATGTGAACGTCGTTTTCTCTTGATCCTCCGGTGCAATGACGATCTGGTTGTATCCTGAATACCCATCTAGCAAGCAGTAGTATTCATGTCCAGCTAGTCTGTCCAACATCTGATCAATGAATGGCAAGGGGAAATGGTCCTTCCTGGTTTCCTTATTCAGCTTTCTGTAGTCCATGCAAACCCTCCAGCCAGTCACAGTCCTTGTCGGTATCAGTTCGTTGTTCTCATTCTTTATTACTGTCATCCCACCTTTCTTCGGAACACGTTGAACCAGACTTACCCATACACTGTCTGAAATTGGGTAGATAATTCCAGCATCCAGCGATTTCAAGATTTCCTTCTTCACTACCTCTTTCATGATTGGGTTAAGCCTCCTTTGTTGTTCCACTGTTGGCTTGCCATCTTCCTCCATCAAAATCTTGTGCATACAGAATGAAGGGCTGATTCCTTTGATGTCGGCGATAGTCCATCCAATAGCAGACTTGTATTCTCTCAGAACTCTTAATAGCTTACTTTCCTGCAATTCGTTAAGCGCAGATGCAATAATAACAGGTAAAGTAGATGAATTACCCAAATACGCATACCTGAGGTGATTGGGTATGGGTTTGAGTTCTAGTGCCGGTGGTTCCTCTAGAGATGGCTTCATCCTTGCTGATGAAGTTCCTGATGCTTCCAATGGCTCAAACGGTAATTTAAACCTGTTCACTCTAGGGTGTGCCTCTAACAAGTGCAAATATTCAAATAATTCTGCCTCATTTCCATCACAGTCTCCCATCAATGTAGATTCTAATGGGTCGGTACTCAATATCCGATGTTGTTCAACTCCTACCATTTTATCAATTATATCCATTCGGAAACACTCTTCATCCTCTTTGGAGTAGTTCATGGCCTTAAACATGTTGAAAGTTGTCTCTTGATCTTGCACCCTCATGATTAACTCTCCTTTCTGAACATCGATGGGAGTCCTACCGGTTGCCAAAAACGGTTGCCCAAGGATTATTGGAATATCCTTATCCTCTTCATAGTCTAATATGATGAAGTCCGCTAGGAAGATGAACTTGTCTACTTTTACCAAAACATCCTCAACAATTTCCCATGGATATGTTACCGATCTATCCGCCAACTGTAGGGAGATGTTTGTGGGTCTAGGTGCAGGTAAACCTAACCGAGTATAAACTGAAAGTGGTATGAAGTTTATACTTGCACCTAAATCACACAAACATTTGTTGAAGGCCAAACTCTCTATTGTGCATGGAATGGTGAAACTACCCGGATCTTTCAACTTTGGTGGAAGCTTCTTTTGCAATATCGCACTACATTCCTCCGTTAGTGCCACAATTTCGAAGTCCTCTAACTTCTTCTTCTTTGACAAGATGTCCTTCATGAACTTGACATAACTAGGCATCTGCTCTATTGCCTCCGCGAAGGGGATATTGATGTGTAGCTTTTTGAACACCTCAAGAAATTTAGTGAATTGCTTCTCTAGTTTCTGCTTTCGGATCCATTGTTGAAAAGGTGGTGGTGGATAAACTCTCGGTGTAACAACCTGTTCCTGTACCGCATATTTTTCGTCTTCTTTGGTCCCTTCCACTGTCTCTTCCACACTAGTCTCGACTTTCTTCTCGGTTGTCGGCTTTTCTGAATCTTGTTCGGCTAACTGTTTCCCACTCCGAAGTGTGACAGCTTGACATTGCTCATGCCCTCCCCTCAGCTTCTTTTCTGTGTCACTTAGCAAGGTTCCTTGGGGTCTACTGTTCGATGCAATAGCAATCTGTCCCACCTGAATTTCCAAATTCTTAATTGCAACCGCCTGAGTTTTCATTGCCGCTTCATTTCCCGTTATGTATTTGGCCATTAGCTCCTCGAAATCTGTCCTTTTCTCTTGCTGTGGAACTGACTGTTGATGTTGATTCTGAAAGCCAGGGGGTATGATGGTCGTGGAGCCTGCTGCTGATTCTGATTTTGGTTCTGATTGTTGCTCTATAAAAAATTAGGATGGTTCCTTGCCCCCTGATTATATGCATTTTGATAAGTGTTGGGTTGCCTGCTATAGCTACCCACAAACTGTACTGAAGCTGGATTGATCGCACACTGTTCTGTTGGATGCTCACTTGCACAAAGCTCACATATAAATGCTACCTGTTGTACGTTTCCCATAAACATGGCATCCATCTTCTTTGATAATGATGCTATTTGTGCCGATAGAGCTGTTACAGTGTCCACTTCTAAAATACCTGCCTTGGGTTGAGTCATTCTCTCAGTCGGCCACTGATAGTTGTTTGCAGCCATTGTCTCTACCAAGTCCCATGCATCCTCAAACTTCTTTGCTATAAAAGCTCCACCTGAGGCTGCATCGATGCTAGTCCGTATATGACTCCCTAACCCGTTGTAAAAAATATTCATTTGCATCTAATGCGGGAATCCATGGTGTGGGCACTTTCTCAACAACTCTTTGTACCTTTCCCATGCTTCATATAGTGTCTCTCCCTGTAGCTGAACAAATGAAGAAATATCCGTCCTCATTTTATGTGTTTTTGAAGGTGGAAAGAATTTGACCAGAAATTTCTGCGCCAAATCGTTCCATGTGGTGATTGACCCCGGTGGTAGAGAATGGAGCCAACCCTTCGCCTTGTCTCTGAGCGTGAACGAAAATAATCTCAATCTAATCGAATTGTCTGACACTCCGTTGCACTTGAAGGTGTCGCAAATCTCTATGAAATTGCCAATGTGCTCATTCGGGTTGCCCCCAAACTGGCAATTATTCTGCACCATCTGTATCGTTCCAGACTTGATCTCAAAATTATTGGCATTAATTGCTGGTCTGGTTATACTTGACTGAATTTTTGCAATTCTTGGTGTAGCATAATCCTTCAGTGGTTTATCTTCCGGTTCAGCAGCCATGTTGTCTTTGGGTGTTTCAAGTTCTTCTCGAGTCTTTGCAATCCACGTAGTTAACTTCTGAAAGCATTTGTCGATGTCGTCCTCGAAAGGCAACAAATATGGTTTATTCGATCGAGTTTGCATGCACTACTCAAGATTACCTGAAATAACCAATAAACAACAAAAATTAAGACAAAATATAAATATATGTTCAACTAAAATTGAACTAATTAAACTGATATTTTAATTAATAAACGCAATTACTGTCCCCGGCAACGGCGCCAAAAACTTGTTGGGTAAAATCTATACGCGCTACACGCAAGTGTACGTGGTCAACAAGTAATACAATGATAAGATCAAGTATCGTACCCACAGTGACAATAGCTCCAATTTATTCAAACAAGTACCAATTTTATATTATTTCAGCCTTATTAAACTAATGAGTAAATGATGATTTTTAGAATAAACTACTACTCAGATCAAAGTCAACACTAACTCAGGATTTTAACAAGTTTTGGAGAAATAAGCCTACAACTTCACTTATTACTTCATTTCGGATAATATACTTTTCTTCAGTTTATATCGATTATGCCAGATTATTAACCAAGAACACATAAGCAGATATAACCATCTCTCGATGCATTACACCCATACTCACTCAAATCCACAAATGATAGAATTAAACAAGACACCTTAATTAACTAATTCACTATATCTCTATGTGAATTATAATTAAGAAAGTTTATTAGCAAGTTCTCTTCAGATTACATATGATGCATAGATATCTCTATCCTACACATGAATTATGAATTCTAACTACGGTAGAAACCACAAACATGCGTTACTATGACCAGTTCTAATCCCATATATCGTCTCTTGAATTTATATGGGATAACAGATAATTGGTGATCAAGCAATTATATAAGTTATGCACAACACATAGTAAATAACCTAGAAATAATATTCATATACTGAATTGACAGCTATTCAATCCTCCGTTATATAATAATATCCGTTATAGGCTTAAATAAGAGTTTAGTTCATCATGAATGAATAAAAAACTATAACCCACACAGTGTAAACCATTTTGAGTACAAGGTATAGATGAAGAGAGAAAATAAACCCTAGAATTGTATCACCGCTCTTCGTCACGATCCTTGTGTTCTTTGTGCTTCAACCGTGCTTCAATTCTTCGTCTCTGTCTAAACTCACGAACTAGGGCTTGAATTCTGTCTAAGTGTGTCTGTAATAGCCTCTCTAATGACCTCATATACTCTCCTAGCCGCCAGCCAAACACAATCTTTCTTTGCTGCAAACTCCTAACTGAAGAAGGAAACTACCAACTTTTGCTGCCATACCCCCGGCCCAGCGGGGGTTTATGCCTGCTAAAACCAGCCCCAGCGGGTAGCCACTTGTTGCTAATGAGCTTTCTGCACCCCCGCCCCGGCGGGTGGTTTTACCTTGTAAGGCCCGCCCCAACGGGCATCCACTTTTCTTGACAAGCTGCAAAATCTTCAATTAAGTCCCGATTTCCCATTCATTCCGGTTCCTCCAATCAACAATACAAAACTAGAGTAAAATACAGTAAAACTACTCGAGATAGCCAAGAATCAAGCTATAATGGACATCGATTTGTAGGTGTAAAACCAACT
This sequence comes from Panax stipuleanatus, assembly GCA_020205555.1. Taxonomy (NCBI): domain Eukaryota; kingdom Viridiplantae; phylum Streptophyta; class Magnoliopsida; order Apiales; family Araliaceae; genus Panax; species Panax stipuleanatus. The sequence continues at coordinate 34,136,593 of CM035122.1, read as the reverse complement.
CATCAATACGGTATAAATATATGTTCAACTAAAATTGAACTAATTAAACTGATATTTTAAGTAATAAACGCAATTACTGTCCCCGGCAACGGCGCTAAAAACTTATTGGGTAAAATCTATACGCGCTACACGCAAGTGTACGCGGTCAACAAGTAATACAATGATAAGATCAAGTATCGTACCCACAGTGACAATAACTCCAATTTATTCAAACAAGTACCAATTTTATATTATTTCAGCTTATTAAACTAATGATTAAATAATGATTTTTAGAATAAACTACTACTCAGATCAAAGTCAACACTAACTCAGGATTTTAACAAGTTTTGGAGAAATAAGCCTACAACTTCACTTATTACTTCATTTCGGATAATATACTTTCCTTCAGTTTATATCAATTATGCCAGATTATTAACCAATAACACATAAGCAGATATAACCATCTCTCGATGCATTACACCCATACTCACTCAAATCCACAAATGATAGAATTATAAAAGACACCGTAATTAACTAACTCACTATATCTCTGTGTGAATTATAATTAAGAAAGTTTATTAGCAATTTCTCTTCAGATTACATATGATGCATAGATATCTCTATCCTACACATGAATTATGAATTCTAACTACGGTAGAAACCACAAACATGCGTTACTATGGCCAGTTCTAATCCCATATATCGTCTCTAGAATTTATATGGGATAACAGATAATTGGTGATCAAGCAACTATATAAGTTATGCACAATACATTGTAAATAACCTGGAAATAATATTCATAAACTGAATTGAAAGCTATTCAATCCTCCGTTACATAATAATATCCGTTATAGGCTTAAATAAGAATTTAATTCATCATGAATGAATAAAAAACTATAACCCACACAGTGTAAACCATTCTGAATACAAGGTATAGATGAAGAGAGAAAATAAACTCCAGAATTGTATCAACGCTCTTCGTCACGATCCTTGTGTTCTTCGAGCTTCAACCGTGCTTCAATTCTTCGTCTCTGTCTAAACTCACGAACTAGGGCTTGAATTCTGTCTAAGTGTGTCTTTAATAGCCTCTCTAATGACCTCATATACTCTCCTAGCCGCCAGCCAAACACAAACTTTCTTTGCTGCAAACTCCTAACTGAAGAAGGAAACTACCAACTTTTGCTGCCATACCCCTGCCCCAGCGGGGGTTTATGCCTGTTGACACCCGCCCCAGCGGGTAGCCACTTGTTGCTAATGAGCTTTCTGCACCCCCACCCCTGCGGGTGGTTTTACCTTGTTTGGCCCGCCCCAGCGGACATCCACTTTGCTTGACAAGATGCAAAATCTTCAATTAAGTCCCGATTTCCCATTCATTCCGGTTCCTGCAATCAACAATACAAAACTAGAGTAAAATACAGTAAAACTACTCGAGATAGCCAAGAATCAAGCTATAATGGACATCGATTCGTAGGTGTAAAACCAACTCATCAATACGGTATAAATATATGTTCAACTAAAATTGAACTAATTAAACTGATATTTTAAGTAATAAAAGCAATTACTGTCCCTGGCAACGGTGTCAAAAACTTGTTGGGTAAAATCTATACGCGCTACACGCAATTGTACGTGGTCAACAAGTAATACAATGATAAGATCAAGTATCGTACCCACAGTGACAATAACTCCAATTTATTCAAACAAGTACCAATTTTATATTATTTCAGCCTTATTAAACTAATGATTAAATAATGATTTTTAGAATAAACTACTACTCAGATCAAAGTCAACACTAACTCAGGATTTTAACAAGTTTTGGAGAAATAAGCCTACAACTTCACTTATTACTTCATTTCGGATAATAAACTTTCCTTCAGTTTATATCAATTATGCCAGATTATTAACCAAGAACACATAAGCAGATATAACCATCTCTCGATGCATTACACCCATACTCACTCAAATCCACAAATGATAGAATTATGCAAGACACCGTAATTAACTAACTCACTATATCTCTATGTGAATTATAATTAAGAAAGTTTATTAGCAAGTTCTCTTCAGATTACATATGATGCATAGATATCTCTATCCTACACATGAATTATGAATTCTAACTACGGTAGAAATCACAAACATGCGTTACTATGGCCAGTTCTAATCCCATATATCATCTCTCGAATTTATATGGGATAACAGATAATTGGTGATCAAGCAACTATATAAGTTATGCACAACACATAGTAAATAACCTAGAAATAATATTCATATACTGAATTGAAAGCTATTCAATCCTCCGTTATATAATAATATCCGTTATAGGCTTAAATAAGAATTTAGTTCATCATGAATGAATAAAAAACTATAACCCACACAGTGTAAACCATTCTGAATACAAGGTATAGATGAAGAGAGAAAATAAACTCTAGAATTGTATCACCGCTCTTCGTCACGATCCTTGTGTTCTTCGTGCTTCAACCGTGCTTCAATTCTTCGTCTCTGTCTAAACTCACGAACTAGGGCTTGAATTCTGTCTAAGTGTGTCTTTAATAGCCTCTCTAATGACCTCATATACTCTCCTAGCCACCAGCCAAAAACAATCTTTCTTTGCTGTAAACTCCTAACTGAAGAAGGAAACTACCAACTTTTGCTGCCATACCCCCGCCCCAGCGGGGGTTTATGCCTGCTAAAACCCGCCCCAGCGGGTAGCCACTTGTTGCTAATGAGCTTTCTGCACCCCCGCCCCGGCGGGTGGTTTTACCTTTTAAGGCCCGCCCCAGCGGGCATCCACTTTTCTTGACAAGCTGTAAAATCTTCAATTAAGTCCCGATTTCCCATTCATTCCGGTTCCTGCAATCAACAATACAAAACCAGAGTAAAATACAGTAAAACTACTCGAGATAGCCAAGAATCAAGCTATAATGGACATCGATTCGTAGGTGTAAAACCAACTCATCAATACGGTATCACCAAAGAGAAAAAAAAGGAAACAGGGTATAAGCCTGTACGCCCAGCTCATATATTTCTTAAACTTGTCTTGGTGGCCAGATTGATATGTAGTAGGGGCGGCGATTAATTTTTGGATTTGGCTGACCTATAACTCAACCTAATTTGTCATTGTTTCAGTCCTATCTTGTTCAGCTTGCTATATAAACTCTAAAATTTACAAACTTTCTCATTCTTTTTAATGTTGTGAAGATTTTTTTTTTCTTTGATTACTATAATGGGGCAAAAGTCCAGGTTGAAACTGTGCTTATACCATCATTCCAAGCAAAGTAGGATATAGCCCGCAATTTTATTATTTAACTTAGATTCACAGTTAGTGCCAACTTAACCCTCTCAAACCCCAACACTCCTGTGATTTCCAAATCTCGACGTGAAAGAGTACCAAAAAGAGAAGCAGTTAGACAAAACACACGAATGCATGCATAGACTGTGATAACTGCTGAAATTAGAAGCATGAGAAAATCCTTTAATGTGGGAGGTACATCCTCTAAAGTTTAATAACAGTCCTTGGCCTGAAGCATTATAATTTACTTCAGTAAACATAATAACTGCTGTCGTGAACATGTTTTCTATTGTGTTTGAATAGGTGGGCACTGTATCCACCAGGAAGAGTTCCTTTAGGTGTGACAGTTCATGTAAATGAAGAAGATGGTGATGTCAATATTGATACTCCAACATCATTACAGGTTATCTGACTAGACAAACAAAATTACATCTAACTATAATTGTGGCTCAGTTTTGTTTATTAGCCTTGGTGTATTTGTTAACTTACCTTGTACCACATTTGTTTATTTGTTCTCAGTGGTGGCTTGACTTTTACCCACTTCTAGCTGATGAAGATAAGCCAATAGAGTGTACCCAATTACCTGGAGAGACGATATTTGTTCCAAGTGGATGGTGGCATTGTGTGCTAAATCTGGAGACCACTGTTGCTGTTACACAGAATTTTGCGAATTCTAAAAACTTTGAATTTGTGTGCCTGGATATGGCTCCTGGTTATCAGCATAAAGGACTCTGTCGTGCAGGATTGCTTGCTCTTGATGAAGAGACTTTTGAGAATGTCAAAAAGAATGCGTTATGCACGGAAGAAAGTTTAAGCTACTCAGGACTGGCACGGGAAGAGAAGAGAGTCAGAATCTCAGAATATTCAAACTATAAAATTGCTAAAAGTGGTGCCATCAAAATTCATGATATGAGTAATCTAGAATTTTCTTATGATATAAATTTCTTGGCAATGTTTTTGGACAAAGAGAGAGACCACTACAATGCTTTATGGAGCTCAGGTAACTGCATAGGACAACGAGAACTAAGAGAATGGTTATGGAAACTTTGGGTTGGAAAACCAGGACTTAGAGATCTAATATGGAAGGTATAAACATTTTTTCCTCATTAGCTTCTTATTTTTCAGCGATTAATTTTAGTTGAGAGAAGAAGTATGAAGAAAGGTAGGGGCAACAACCCTCCTTAGTCCTTTTGGCTGCTACATAAAGAAAACCTCAGAAGGTAACCAAAAAAACCAGACTTCACTAGACCACATATTCCATCACTTGTCCAGGGTTGAGCCCTTGGATTTGCAGGGCTTTTAGGCTTGACTAATAAAATAGAAAGGGCTTTTCTTGCTTGTTTGAGTAAATAATAATTCTTATTAGAAAAACTGTGCATGATATTCCTGATCCTAGACGTGAATATATTTCGGTGAGATTTAGATTTGGAATACCCTTTCTCATACTTCCAAAGAAATAAAAAGATAATGATTGTTTTTAGAAATTGCTTAACATTCTCAAATGACCAGGGAGCCTGTCTTGCATTGAATGCTAGCAAATGGACTGAATGCGTGAAAGAAATTTGTGCCTTCCATGAATTGCCTTTGCCCTCAGATGATGAGAAGCTTCCTGTTGGCACAGGCAGCAATCCTGTAAGTGAATTTAAGGTTATGGTATTAGTTTTTGAAGTTCAACTTTGCTGGAATTTCTTTTTTATTGTTGAACCTACTGATTATATCCTCTTACTTTGATTGTACTTTCTATGCATGGTCAATTATTTATTTATTTCTATTTTTACTTCTTTTTTTGTATTCACAATTTTAAAATGGTTTTAGATGTTATAAAGTTCTATCAGAAAAATAAAAAAGATGTGAAAGTTGTGTATTCCATGAGACAGTCTGAATGGTTAGAGATATGTGTGGAGAAATGGTTTCATTTAGAGTTGAGGAGGAAAATAGGAAAATATGACATGGAAGAAGACTTGGGGAGCAAGCCATTGGATCATTCCCCAAGCCACTGATGCATCTTTAGATTCTGCTCCCAACATAAGTACCTTTTAATCACTTATGGTAATAGCCCCACAAGTCCGTGTCGTGGAGTGCTACTTTCACCTATTCTGTCACTTATGAGGAAGCCTCATCAGCGTGTCACTTGGGTTGCGACCCTCAACAATTCCATTAGTTTGGAGATTTCCTGATAAGCTTGTGTCTTGGGGAAATCCTCAGCCATTCCATCACTTATGGATTGTCCCATAAGCTCATGTCCAGGGATTTATCCCAGCCATTCCATTGCTTATGGGAGATTGCCTCTTAAAGCCCATGCTATTGGAATAGACTCCAATGATGCCCGTACTTACAAGGTTTTTGAAGCCCTTCACCCCATAGGAGTGGCCATGAGTCTTTTAAGACTAAGTATTGACTCTTGGGGCTTGAGGCCTAGTGCCAACCCTGGGAATGTTTTGTGACTGCTGAGGCCAATAGCTTGGTGTTCTGGGGACACCTTGTGTGGTTACGTATGAATTAGACTGGCTATCTAGACGGAGCTATTGAGTGCTTGCTCTTGCTTTTAGGTGATTTGAACAAGTCAGGTGCTACATGAAACCACGCCAAGTTCACTAATCAAATGGGGCTACGGTCTGTTCGGGGTCTTCCATGTGGCGTGACCACTTTCTTGAAAAACAATCATTAAACAAAGTGTTATGTAATCAACTAAGTCCCAATCATTGTCTGGATTTTAGATATTTTGCAGGACGTTTGTGACAAAATGATAGCTTGATCCTTGAAAGAATTTTATCTTGGAAATTGAGTATCACAGGAGAGCCCAACAGTTATTTAACTTATTATTTGTTAACAGGTTTATCTCGTTGGTGATATCGTAATCAAGATATATGTGGAAGAAGGCTTGGAAGCTTCTCTTCATTCTATAGGCACTGAGGTATTATCTTATCGCTTTTGATTTTACCTGCTAGAGTAGTGACAGTAGTCCTTTCTTACTCCCATGCATCTATTGACTTTGATTTTTGACTTTGCAGCTCGAATTTTACAATCTATTGTGGAAATTTGAATCCCCTCTAAAGAATCACATTCCTGATGTTCTGGCTAGTGGGATTGTTATTTTTGAAAACGGGTTGTATGGAGTTGTGCCATGGGATGGTAAAGGCATTCTTGATGTAATTGCTAAATCTGATCTGGTTCTGGATAATTTCAGGGAAGTTGATTTCCCATTCGGCATATGGAACAAAAAACAATTTGAATATAGAAAAGCTGGGATGTCACTACATGAGTCAATAAGCTCTTGTGGACACTCAAGTATATGGCCATATATTATAACAAAAAGATGTAAAGGGATGCTACTATCTGAACTGTAAGTTTAATTAGCCTTAATCTTTTTCAGTTGAAATTTCAGGTTGCTGAGAAAGTATTCCTATTAATATGCTAGAATACTGACGTATTCTTCAACTATACTTGATTTTGTCCATGTTTGCTTTACAGAGTTGATAGCATCTCATGGGAAGACACCTTAAATATAGCCTCGTTTTTGGGGGAGCAGCTGCGCAATCTTCATCTTTTGCCATTTCCACCTTTGCATGATTTGATGTACAGAGAAAATAAACAAAAACAAGAATTTTCTCATAGTAATGGCTTTCTGGAGGATGGCACTAACAAAATTAGCATTCCAGCAGAAAGGGAATTTTTCATCAAAACTCTTAACCGGAAAAGAAAGGATGTCTCGAGCCGCTTGACTAAATGGTATGCCATTTATTACATATAATTATCTAGTTTTTTAGTGTTAGTTAATTAGTCAATGCAGATACTTCAAAAAATTACAGTTTGGATCTTGTTATCATATAGAAAAAAGAATAATTTAAGTAGACGACATACTTATGTGACAGGACATTCCTACAATTATGTTTTCTTCTAGGTTTCATGTCAAACACCTGGTATCTTGTTAGCGGCATTTGATGTATCTATTAGTTATTTGAGACTAACATTTCACACCCTCTCCATTCTCTGCTGCAGATGGGCACCGGTGTCAATCCCTTTGTGAGTTAGCTGAAAGGATTCTAATTTCTACATGGTTAACTTAATCGAGTTGTTTAATTTAATAACTCTTAGTTATTACTTGTCATTTGTATTGCTTATAGATATATTATATTTGTTTTTCTTCCAGATAGTTTGTCTAATCTAGGTAAGAAAGTAGGAAATGATTTGTCCATAGGAAAATTTCAGATAATAGGACGCGGTGATGGACACTATGCCTTAAACCTTTATATCTTGTAGTGGTCTTGAATGTGTAGTAGATCTATGACATTAGTTGTATTACTCAAGAGTGTAGCTATCAAATTCTTTCTATTTCCAGTAACAATCATGTGATCCAATTTGATTGATGGTTTTCTCAAATTTCAAACCAATCAAGATATTGGTCTAGACCACTGAGTTGGTCGATAATGTAGTTAATTGATTCTAGATTGATATGATAAAGGTATTTAAGGCTAAACCAGAGCAAACCTGGGGTAGTTTATGGTTAGTTGGATTGTTACTCGTTATATATTAGGATATACTTTATTGTTCAATTCTTGTTTTCGGATAATCATTAACTGTTCTATATCATTTGTTACATGTTAATTATGTACTATCTCTTTACTAAATTATTTTGTATCCAACCATCCACTATTCAATCCTTTTCCTATTTGAGTATAAGTTACATATCTCAATCTGATAATGCTTAAAAGTCTTTTAACTATAAACTATTTAGATTGTTACATGTGCTTACTGCATCTTTTCGAAATTCAGTAATGTTAACTCTGCAATATTATCTATCCTGCTAAATGTGTTAACATTTGTTTAGTTCCCTTCTTTATGTGTTTAAATAGATGATGCAGGTCAGATTTAAGAAATCTAGGGCAGTGGCACCTAAAATTTAACCTGCTAGGCTTGGGTTAAGGAATCTCTTATTCTAGGGTATGGATGGTAGAAGAAAGGTTGTAGGATCCAATTAGAGTTTGGAGCTGGACTGGTTTTGAAAGTGTTAAGTTGCTGCAATATGGATAATTAAATGATGATATTTTTCGGACAGCCTGCTACAGCTGTTAGAGACTAATTTCAACGCAAATAGGCAAGACTTTTATTTGGGGTTGGTTGGGTAGGGTATTGGAAACTTAAATAGACAAAAAAGCACTTGCTTACTGTTTTGACTAAAGTGGCTGTTCTGAACTCTGATATTGGTAAAAGTAACCCATGAACAATAACTTGACTTGTATTTTGTGTTTTTGCTCGTAAGGACATACTGTTGTTGGAGGGAAGGTTGATACTGTGAAGTGGGTTTATTAGGGTTGAAAAGAGTAGCTTGATAAGGTAGGCATAGTAACTGTTTACGGATAAAGAAGAGAGAAAAAAATTCAGGGATTGGACCTAGATTTATTGGAATTTTGAAACATTTATTGCACTAAAAATTGGCAGGGCATTGAAGCTGTTTAAAATAAAACTCTTGTTGAATTTAAACATTATACTTGTACTAATGCATGGATGTGTAGTACAGTCCTAATTTAACTGTCAGTAAGATTCCAAAAGATAGAAACTTTGACTAATTAGATTACTCAACTCAAGAATAACATGTAAAACGGCCTAACATTAGTGGTTCCATAGTACTAGTTAGACCTGAAATATAACTCATGTCAACTAATTCTCAAATAGACAAGAATCCACTCTTAAAAACCTAATAAAAGATTAATAATCGAATTTGCTTCAGTAACAAACAGGAATGCTCCAAATTTTGAAGAGTTGAAATTCTCAAACTTTTGTTTAGTGAGAAACTAGTTTGCATCATATTTCCCCTCATTTCATTTGGCGAGGTAGCTGGTCTCAAACATCTGAAGTTGTTCACCTTTAATAAGTCGGTACATTGAATTATGATTTACCACCTTTACTGGGACAAATATCAGAAAACCCTTCTTTGATATTCCTTCAAATTTTTTATATGCTCGTGTATAGTTAGAATGACTGCTTGTCAATTGTATAATTTATAGCATAATAGAGAATCAATTTTTTTATTTATTATTAGTAATGATATTGTGGTGGTTTTATCCATCTGAGCATTGGGTTCCATTATCTTTCGATAGCGTATCAATAGTTTCTAGTCCTTCATGAAGTCAGCTAAGCCTAGGAACTTTTTCGTAGTCAACGATCTTACTTTCTGAAAGGACAATGAATTGTATCATCCCTAACATTCCAAACTGCTAAAATCTGTAGGGGCGATCCGATTCCTAGCACACTGATAGAAAGAGTTGAAGAATACATTCCCGAAGACTTTGCAGAATTGTTTAATATCTTTAAGGTTGAACCCTAGTCTCTTTTATTTTTACGGATATTCTTTTCCTGATATTTTTTTTTATTACTATTGCTCAAAATTTCACGACTAAATAATTATATACTCTTTATAAGTTGCATGGATTCTTCACTGTTTTGTTGTAGGATGTCGATGGCCTGCCAGAAGTTTTGAAATCTTGCACTTGGATACACTCAGATATAATGGATGATAATATTATCATGGAAACATGTTGGGTTAGCTCTTGCTCAAATGAAACAACTTCTGGTACTGGTGTGTTGGATAATGGATCTGGTGACAATGGAGGGCTGAAATCTTGGCGTCCTAGCCACATCCTGGATTTTAGTAATATGTCTATAGGTAACTGAGTACTACTGCTAAATTCAGTTCATTATGTTCAAGTGTTGGCATGTTCTGATTGACTTGGATCACATTAAATGAAGACTCCACGACATGCTTGCGTGAGATGGTTTTCACCCCGATCGTTTCTAGCAAAGTCGTAGGATGAATTGCTCGCAATACCTTAACCCCTCGTCTATATTAGACGGTAATCTCGGTACAATTGATTGCGTTAGGAATTCTGCGTTCCATGGACACCAACGACACCTTGACCCCTCTTATATATTGAAGCCTTAATCTCGGTACAATCGACGATTGATACAGTAGAAGACGCCACACACAACTATGTATTGTTGTGCGATAAGTCGAATTGAATCTAAAAAAAAACCAAGAAAATAACTTAGGAATTCTTCAAAGAATCAAAATTAGAGAATAGTCTCACAAGTATGATAAAAATCTGAATATTATTGAATGTGTTGTGAATTACATCCATAAGTCTATTTATAGTAGTAACTGAAACCCTAGAATCCTTATAAGGAATTACAATCAATTTAGAATCCTACTCTAATCCAAAAGAATCCTAATTACAATATTAGTCTGAAAAGATGCTGAAAATAACTATTTAATAAGGAAATTCCGCGTCCAAGTCTGCTAAAAACGCGTCAAAAAAATTCCCCTGTTGCGCGGCCTTGGAAATGTACTAAGGAGCGGTGCGACCGCATTGGAAGTTTGGCTTAGGCAGAGAGGTCTGGGCTGGGGCGAGTTCAGAATGGGCCGGGGCAAAAAAGTACAGAGGCGAACTCACCGGGGCGAGCTCCCTTTTTTCCAAACAGAGCGGCGTGGCCGCGTTGCATTGGCCTTGGAACACGGCGCGACCGCGCTGGTATGGCTGAGCCGAATCTTGTACCTTTGACTTAGCATGCATGTCTTGATTTGATCCACATGACTTGATATCTTCACTTGGACCATATTAATGAACTTAGAGACATTCAAAGTCTTCGATTCTGCACCATTGTCAATCCAGACGTCTCGAATAAGGCCATGTAAACCTTTTTTGAAGCGCTTTGCTCGCGATCTCATCACGGGTCCCACTGGTACCTGCACTGCACTGGATCCATTCCATGACTGTCATTCATTCCTGAGCTAGGGAAGTCCTCATCATTAGACTTCTAGGAGTCATTAAATAAGCACATGTCTGCGGGAGTTTCAACGATCTACTATGTCTGCGTTTCAGTTATCCTGAATTTTTCAAGAGAGATTGTGAATACACACACATCAGTATTTGGGAGCTCACTCAACAATGTTTTTAAGGAACTAACAAAACTGCAATAAAATAGAAGAATGAAAAGCAAAACACAAAAGATAGAAGTTATTACAAGATGAATACATGGTGACTGCATTGACAATCTAATCTATCAATTTCTTTTTACATCTATATAGATGGAGTTCCATATAGTTTGATATGTTGTTAACTTATCATGTCTATATTCTCATGATGCTCATTGCAGGATATGTCTAATACACACCTTCCCTTCCCTACAAGACATTTCATATCGAGTCGAGTTGAGTTAAATTTTGGCTTGACGAGCTCGAGCTTGCAAAAAGTTAAATGGGCCGAGTAGAGTCGAGTCGAATTTCTAAATGAGCTTGGATGTGGTGTTCTAGCCTGACTCGTTAAATAAACGAGTTGTTTGCTAGCTTTGCTTAATCGGGTTGAGTCAAGCTCGAGTTTTTCATTTATAATGAATAATTATATTTATTCAATAATGAAGTATATTATAATTATAATATTACTAAACGAATCGAGTTTAAGTGCGTCAAGTGGAGTCGAGCTTGAGTCGAGTCTAAACGAGTTGAGCTCGAGTACAACAAGACATAACTCGAGCTCTACTTGTTTATGTTTACGAACAAAAAAACTTGTTCGAGCTCAACTCAAAAACAAGCTCGAATCGGGTTGAGTCTAGTCGATCTTAGTCGAGTTGAGCTTATTCACTAATAGATAGGTTCGTTTACAGCCCTAATGGTGCATGTAGTTTAGCATCTTACGTTTACATTCTTCGGTAAAAATTACTTATTTGTTTGTTTTCACTTTGGAATTTAAATTTATTTGAAGTCTCAATTTAAGTTAATTTATTTTTAATTTGATACAGGACTCGTGAATTGTTAGACGATGTAGAAAGAAGTGATGGTAGTGTGTATCTGTAGGCGATAGCTATAAATAGGCTTGGTGTTAGTAATGGTTTTGGCATTGTATAATAGATAGCAATGGGGGTTGTCAATGTGTCAGAAGTGACTAGAAACTAGAAAGGTTTTGATGGTGACATTGAAAGGCATTGGAAGAGTCTGTATAGGTGGTATAAATTTTATCAGCAATTAGGTTGACGTGAAATTAATGTTATACACACTAATGCTTAATATTAAACAAATAAAGGGAGCTATAAGATCTTCGCAACTATGGGGCATTGGGAAAAACCAAAATTTTATTTAATATTACTATTCAGGACAGCCTTACTTCTTGAACATTTTATTACTACCTCTCTATGTTGCTGCGCTTTGAAAATTCAACTTTTTGTTCTTGATGTATAACTGTTTTACATTCTCACCGAGTAAATCTCTTCATTTACTATAAGGACAGGACAAATAGGAACTTTAGAGATCTAAAAATACCTAAATTCTGGGGTTCTAGAAGAAGCTTGCACATTTGTGTATTATATGAATACATGTTGGATCTTAGAATATTTACATGTAAACTGTAACATCCTGAACTTGCTAGTATGTCAGAGAGTTACCCCTAATTTGGTTTTTCTGTACAAATGGGTCATCACTCAAAAGACACACGATCCAGTGTTCACCAACTTAATAAGTAGCTTTTAAGGATATAGTCAGGATGAAAAAAAATCAGTTTCTACTTGAAGATACTTTTTAATTTTAGAAATTTTGCACTTTTTAGCTTGTTCACGAACCGAGGTTATGATCACTATATTATCTTGTAATAGAGGTTATGATCACTATATTATCCTGTAATAGAGGTTATGATCACTATAATTCCTTCCATGTTTCAAATTTATAATTTTTCTAAATTTATTTGATAAATTTATTATGATTTCTCTGATAGACTTCTTAATTTCCTTGCTGAATTTAATATTGACCTCAATATATTTGAGGTGTTTCTTACCAATTTACATAAACTCAGATGGATTGTTGTTGGAAATGGGTACTCTGAAGAGTCAGACATGGGTACTCAATTTTGCCAATTGTTTACACTAAAATGAAGTGTCCAACACTCATAGTCCCATACCCTTATCCAAGTGTCGAGTGTTGGACATGGGTACTTTAGGGCAAAGTGAAGAGTCCATGTATCATAGGTTTCTTTCATACTTTCTGGGAAAAATGCAGTCACATAGAAATTGCTTTTCACTCTTTGTAGTTGTATATCTTATAATTTTAGTTTTACAATATGTTAAAACAGTACCATGTTTGTGAGGGCATAGGTTCTGTGTTTGTGACCCTTTAGTAATATAATGTGGATTGCTGATGTACTTTTAAGCACATGCATGTCGTTGGCTATATATAATTTATATAACAAGCTAGCGGTACCATTAGCGTTCATATGTTCTCTAAAGTAATCACCTCGCTTGTTCTTTACTTTTGAGAATGTCATGTTCTGATTTTTAAACTTCAATCGTTAAGATTTGAGTAGCTTATTTTAACTAAATTATATATAACCAGTGTCCAGTTTTGCCTATGCAACAGTGGAAGTAGTCAATCAACACAAATCAATAGAACATTATAGATACAAATGGACATTGTAGTATCGTATAGTTGTAAAGAAAACATAATGGTACCTTATTTGTTAACATTTTGTTAGTTTATGCTCATCTCTATCCCTGTTACTGAAGATGACTTTATTTCTTTTGTAGGTGACCCGATTTGTGACATGATTCCCTTACACCTTGACATTTTTAGAGGGGATCCTCGTCTTTTGAAGAGATTTCTAGAAAGCTATAAACTTCCTTTGATGAGTAGTGTATCACAAAATGAATCAGTAAAAGGAGGCAGCAAGTTTGGTCGAACCTCATACCTAGCCATGTGAGTGTATAAATTAAAATGCTGCCTTTCAACTCTCTTTTTTTTGTCAACGAGTATTTTTGATTGAATATAAGATAGAGAACATTTAATATGGCATAGCGAGCTTCTAATAATTTTTCTTTTGCTAAATATTGCGAGCTTCTAATTGCTAATATACACAACATGCAAGAAAATTAGTTCAATCTCCATTTTTTCTGGCAAATACTTGTTACCTACATTCTGTTATATCTACAAATAAAGTTATGATTTCCACTTTCTTAATTTTATCTACAAATAAAGTTATTCCAGAAAAAATACTTTGGTAATTGCAAGGGCATTAGGTGAGTTCATGTGGCTTTTGTAGCAAGTACATGAGTAATCCTTTGATTCCTTTTACGTTACAAAAGAAAAAGAAAAGTAACTGTTTTATGGTACGGAGGGGTAGTTATGATTATCGTATTTCAAGTCCTTAGAGAATTTCTTGCTCATCTTTTGATCCCGTGTTCTTTCTTCAACTGTAATTCATAATTATTGTAGTGATGGTTTAATATCCAAGAATTCACAGAAATCTTTATGGTTTATCATTACCATGAAAATGTTTCGATGTTGCACTCTGTGTTCTTACACTGAGCATTCACTCGCATTGTTTTATATATAAGGTGCTACTGTATATTGCATGATGACAATATCTTGGGAGCTATATTCGGCATATGGAAAGAACTGAGGAAGTCGAAGTCATGGGAGGAAGTTGAGGAAGCAGTGTGGGGAGATTTGAATAACTACACGGGCCTCAGTTGATTAGTTTTTCAGTTTTTCATTTTGTTTTAGTTCGCAGAGACTCGAGCATATCTGAACACACATCATCTAATGATAGTAACAAACATCAGGTATATATCATTGTTCAGTTGTTTTACCAACAATATCATTTTTTGGGCAATAATTCGGATCTGCTTATGGTGAAGTTGTCTCATCACATACCTAACGTGAAGTTTCATAGTTTTTTTGTTGCATTAACTATAGAAAATGTTGCATTAAAATTAAAATGTTACTTTTGCTGCAACTAATACAACAAAAAAACTATAGAACTTCATAATAGTATGTGGTGTGACAATTTCAACATAATGGAACCAAATAATTCTTTTTGTAACCTTGACTGTACTATGATATTACTCGGATTCTTTTTGTAACCTTGACTGTACTATTATATTACTCGGACATTCTTTCACAAGACGTATTGGTGAAGTTGGGGTCTGAGCATTATTACAATTTTACAATTTATTAAAAATGTATTGAGATTTGTATTTCAATTGTCAGATTATTTAACATTTTACTAGACTAAGAGCCCGTTTGGGGGAGCTTTTGGATGGACTAAAAGCACATATATACAAAAAGTATAAATATTTGATGTTTGGTGACTCCAAATTTTAGATAGTAGAGATTTGAGTTCAAAAACTCTTTTAGGCGAAACAAAAAATTTATATTTTGGCCGAAGCGTAAATTACAAAATTATCCTTAAATTTTTTCAAAGAAATAATATTGTACCACACAATTGTAGTACAATATTATTTCTTTAAAAAAAATTACCTTGAAGGTAATTACAATATTATTTTTTTTCACAAAACAAATTCAAGGTAATTATCTTGAATTTGTTATTTAAAAAAAATATTTTTACAATTATGTAATTAACACCGTCGGTGTTGGAAAATTTAAGAAATGTCGCGGATCGGTTGTAATCTGATTTTCCTCAAATCGATCTTCCTTAAGTTATCTCTACCTTTATTCTTTTTATGGTGAAAAAAGATTTTGAAGGATTTTTTAGGAAAGAGGCCAACATGTGTATATGTCGACAATTTGATTTGATTTAAAACAGAGTCGCCAGTTGGTAGTTTTGAAAATGGTTGTATCAATTTAACCGAATTTGATTTGAAAGAGGCCCAATTGCTGGATACTGTCGAAACTTGGTCTTTGAAATCGGAGTTTTGAGTTCGGGGGCTTGGTTAAGTGTGGGGAAGGTATTAGGCACCCCACAACTCCCGTGTAAACATGGTACCGCAATCTTTTCAATATTTTCCTTAAAACTAAAATGCGTGAGTGAATGCTGTTTGAAAATTGGGCCTTTTGATTGATTGATTGAAAGTAGTGCTTTGTTTCGTTGAGCCTATATACGAAGGGTTTGATTTGATTTTGAAAATCAGTCTTTGATTTGATTTGCAAAAGCATTTTGATTAGATTTGCAAAAGTTTTGAAATTGAATTTGACAGTGAAGTTTTGAAAGCTGTTTATCAAACCCTTACGCTGACATAGGAATTGAAGCCTTTTGATACTTCTAAATTTTATCTTTATAGCCTTAAGGCTGCATGTGAGGTGTGTTGGGACATGATCGATCACAACAAAATGCAAGTGTTGGTCTCCTCATGGGTATCAAAACCATCGGAGGGACGTTGACACGACAATCTATGTTTTCATTATGTTGAGACCTTAAATCCGGATAATTGTTTTAAGGTCTGTTTACATGTACATTTTTTACAAAAAACTGGCAGGGTACATCTGTAAATCGGAGTTTATCCATCGTGGGAATCAAATTTCGATCGTTTTGATCGTGAATCCCACGATTCCTAGGCTCACATATGAGTATCCAATAAACCTGCACAGTTCAAAATTGTACAGAAATGAATGTATGTACATCATCACAACATAATGGAACCAAGGATTCATCAGTAAATCCTGGCTGCGTGTGGCCAAAGCTTCTCGTTCCCACTAGATAGCGATCTAAGGAACGCGAGTTTGCTTTCAATGCTGAAACTAGAAATAAAGCTAGATTTAAAGAAATCTCAGCCGTTCTAGCTTCCTGGTTCAGTCTGGATGCAATGAACCGTTTGAAAACTAGAAATGACGAGATTTGAATAAATCTAGACCGTCCGCAGATATATCAATGCAAATTCATATACAAATGAATGTTGAATGCATCAGTTGAATGGAATTGAATAAGCAATATATATATGTGTGTGTATATATATATATATATATATATATATATATATATATATATATATATATATATAAGCTATAAAAAGGCGATGGATTTTCACTCGCAAGCCCGGACTGGAATTGAAATATATATATAAAACTGTAAATAGTCACGAAATGATCCAGGCTGTGACAGAAATGAAATATATATATATATATATATATATATATATGTATAGAAAAACAGGAAAAAGGACAAAGAGTTTGCACGCCAATGTCTGTACTGGAATCGAAATTGACAGAAAATAGTCACCCAGTGATTGGGGAGAGCACCCAGTATGGGAAAGTGTGCAAAAAATAGTAAAATGGCCACAAAGTAATTCAGACCTACTGAATATATATATATATATATATATATATATATATATATATATATATATATATATATATTTACAGAAATGTAGTCAACCAGGACTGATTTGAGTACCAATGATGGTGAAAGTCGCTTATATATACGTAAATGTATATAAAAGCGGTAAACTACCACGGATTTGAAATCCGGGCTTGACAGAATTGAAATGTTAGTACATTTACAGTTAAATATATACAGAAAAAGGCCAAACCCGGACTGGGAAGATAACCCAGTCCTGCGAAGTTGCCAAAACTGTGTGTGCTAGTGCATTGAAGCTACTGGAGCTCACGGATCATCAATCCAAGTTGGAAAAATGTTGAAAACGGAGTTTATGCACAAAAATGTATCAGTTTTTTGATGAAAACGACCACAGAACTAAGTTCCGGGCGTGTTTTGAAAGTGAAACTTGGTGCGCAAGTGTAAAACAGCGCAAAGTAGTAGTATTGACTTGCTGATCGTAAAAATACTTACAATGGGTTGCACTATGGGCTTTTTGCCACTTAGTGGGCTTGAAACGTCCAAATCTACCGGTGGTTTTTTGATATGTGATAGTATATGGGTATATCTACGTGTTGGAGTGAAAATATTTGAGTTTGAAAGAGGCGTAAAAGTCAAAAAATCAGTCGGGCCGGGCTTCACTGCGTTTCTTTCTTATGAAAATGAGAGGGGGCTGCCCTCTATTTATAGAGGGGGGAGCTGCAGCTGCACATGCGACAGCCGCAGGTAGAGGTGCGGCTCCATGTGGTGGGGCCCATGTGCCCGGCTTGGTCGTCTCAAAGTACTCGCACTCCGAGCAATGCGATGTCCGGTCGAAAACTTTCTAACTTTTGATCGGAGCGTCCGTTTGAGGCGTGTTGTACCTTTCCGGAAAGCTCTCGTCGAGAGTGTCGCAATGACATGGGAATTTTTTTTTTTGGTCTAGGAAGACGGGTTCATAACCAGGTCTTCGATTCCCCGCAGTTTGTCCGTTGAGCTGTCTTGCGTAGTTGCCACTCGGGATCGTCGTTAGGGTTTATTCTGACTTTGTCGGCATCGATTTGGCTTGAGTTTGACCAAGTCGGTTGAGAAATGATAAAATGACCGTTGTACCCCTCCCGGGGTTGCCTGTAGTGTCGGTATGGTCGCTGGTTGACTTCCGGGGGCTGATTCCAAGATTTGGATCCCAGTCGAGTCTTTTGACCTCAGGGTTGTCTCTGTGGCTGACGTGGTCATTCCAGGTTTTGCTCTAGAGTTGTTGTGATGCTTCAGGTTGATGTCTGAAGTTGACTTGACGTCCCGGGTTGAGACCGGGGATGACCTGCACTTCCGGGTTGCTATCGGGGTTGAGTTTGACCTCCCGAGTTGCTGTCGGGGATGAACTGTGTTTCCCGGACTGAGATCGGAGTGATAGTAGTGTGCATACAAGCCAATCATGTATGATGATAAAGCACTTACTTTGTAAATAATCTTATTTATTTATTAATAAAATATTCATTTATTAAAGGTATTTAATTATCTACATGGTGCTGTTTTTATAATATGTAAATAACCCATAGTTTTAAGCAATGCTTTTAGAATCATGATGATGATCATGCTAATGAGATCTAAATTCTTAGAAAGCTCTAAAACTAAAATAGTTCCCAATCGTGGGATTACTAAAAAGGGGATTAGTAAATCCGGATAGATTGGTACATATGTTGCTTGCTCATTGGATGAGGATGATTGATCTCATGATCATTTGTGTGGAGACACTAAAGCAAGTATGTAGGTGCTTATTGGAGAATAAGTTCACTGAACGTGACTCGCTATGGAATACCTAATGGAGTTTTACTCGCCTGTCAATAGGAATTCCTAATGTGATAGTAGTACAAGTGATCCTTGGACTTGAGATCATCATAGTATCTTGTATGTAATGAATTATACTTTGACTTATTCCTTAAAGTCCTTTAGGGTATATAAAAGGGTATGCTTGGGTATAATGAGTTACATATGGAGATAATGAATGCTCAATAAAGAATCTACTACCTCTAGTAAAAGAGAAAATATGTCCTATGTGATTCGTTAAATGACAACCCAGGAATCCTTGGCCAAGGTAAAATGAAATTAGAAAGGAGTTTCTAATTTGCATTATTTGGAGTTGTGCATTTTCTAATCGAAATACATATAATTAAATAAAATAAGACTTGACAGTAAATTCATGTCTTATATTTAATTGGGACATTGTATGGTGGAAGGATTGAATTGTATGGTAACTATTTACTCACAGGTTCTTTTATGATTAATGTTGAAATCTATATTATCTGGAAAGTCGTTGATCGCTAGGGAGGCTTATCCCTATTGTAGAATAAATATTATTTATTTAAATAGATTATTAGTTTAATTTATTTATTTAAATAAGATTAGAATTGTTCTAATTGATTTATTTACAACCGGTTTAATATAGAGAACCTAAAGGGTCACACCATAAAAGGAAGAATAATTATTTAAGAAGGTAATGGCATAATCGTAATAATGCATTAAGTGTAATTAATTTAATCTATAGTGATAGAATAAATTAAATAGCTTAATGTTTATTATTTAATATTTTGGAAATATTAAATATAAATTAATAAGAGGATTCTTATTAATATTATTACAATTATTATTATTTTAATTTCTAAAGGAGTTTAGTAATTAATTTAATATTAGTACTCTCATTTATTCCTAATAAGATTAGGAGACAAATTAATTAAATGAATTTAATTAATTATTCTCCATGTGGTGGGAAGCCTAAATTAATTAAAGGAGTTTAATTAATTAAAAGAAATCCCATGTCTAATAGGATTAGAAGGGTTGACCAATATCTATATAAGAGGAGTCTTATAATAGATATTAGTTGAGGCAATTTCAATTGTTGGAGAGTACTCCTTTTTTATAGAGGATAGAAAACTAAGCCAAAACACCCTCCTTCTTGATAATTCCTCTTCCTTGGTGGATCACCTCTTGAGGCCAAACACTTGGGTGGCTAACGTTGATCAAAGGAAGGAATCTAACCCTGAAATTCAAGGAGATCACGAAGAACAAGGAGTTGAACTAGTACCTGTGGAAGCTTCGTTCTACAAGGGTATGATTCCATAACTTCTTATTTATCGTTTTAAATTAATAATTTGCATAAAGGATGATCCGGGTAATGGCTTTGTAATTTTTTTTTAAAACTCTGATATACCATGCTTCCGCTAATTTTTGCAATTTGATTGCATCACGATTTCGTACAAACCCAACAGTGGCATCAGAGCCAAACCTTTATGCAATTATTAATTTATTTTTGATTTCATATACATATGGGTATGTATTTAAAAATAATTTATTGGGCATAATTTTATTGTATAAAATTAATTTTTTAAGAAAAAAAAATGACATTTTTTTTTTGGGACGAATCACATTTTTTTTTTGGATGCTAATCTTGAATTCTGCAAGGAAAAGGTTTTGTCTCTTTTTTACTCCAAAAAGAAGATGACCCATCAGGAAAGGACTCTTTTAATAAACCTGCAGGACTCTTTTAATAAAAGAAGGTGACTTCTTTTTAAAAAATAAAAGTGAATTTATATTATAAATATATATATATATATATGATATATTTATATATTATATTCTAAATAATTTTATAATTAAAATAAAGAGTTTATTTTAATCTTGAAATTGGATTTCATGCAATTTAAAATTGCCCATTAAATGATACTCATATATATATGGAATGTTTTAATTCATGAGATGAATATTTATTTATTGATATATATGGTGATATGTATGATAATAAATGGGGATTGATTATGGACTATTTGACCAATGTGATTAGATTTTATTTTAGTTGAATGCTTGAATGAATGGGTTTTATTAAATGGGGTCTGTGTATCTCGTCTTCTCTAATTTTTTTTTCTTGATGTAAAATTCTATCTCCCTCCTATGTACTTCCCCTTGACTGCTGATCAAGGTTTCTATTTAAATTAAATAGTTTAATGTAATAGAAATAGTTAGAATTATCTTGAAGAAATTGGAGACCAAGGAGCAAGGAGCGCGTGAAGACCTGTTTGTATGGAGCCCGGGTTTAAATGTAATAGTTATATTTAAATTTAAATTTTTGCACTCCTAGGTTTGACCTTTTGGTTCACTTGGTGGCTCTAGTGAACCAAACTAGAATAAAAGTCCATAATCAATCCGGGTAGAATATAATATTCTATATTGCATGCTAAATATTATATATATTATATTTTATGCAAACATGCTTCGCATGTTTAATAAAATGACGCGTATTTTATATATATATGTGCATGCGCGCTAAACAAGATGAGACAAATAATAACAAATCCCTCAAAGAAATAATATTAAGTCCGAAGCGTTCAAATAATATTTGGAATATCGAACGTCGCCTTCTAGCATGATAAATTAATAGAGTATTAAATATTTAATATGAGCTTGTTGTGCTATCCACAAGGCGAGTATTGCGTATTTAAGATGTTAATTAATCACATTTGATGCTTATCAAGAAAATTGAACGATCTAGTCTTGTTGTGCTATCCACAAGGACGAACATTTTTCTTTTTTGAATTTATGGAAGTGCTAGGCTGGACTTAACTTAAATCATTTTAGTTCGGATGTGCACACACTTGACCATTATGATTTAAGAGGCAAAATAAAAGGAGTTATATAGTGATGTAAATGACAAGAGTTGTCTACCTATTTATTTGTATATCGCTTGTTGTGCTATCCACAAGGTTATATACATTTGAAATAGGATCCTTATTCTCACTAGGAAATCTTTAATTAGATGTTGCCGAACTATATAAGTGAGGGTAATATAGTTTGATAAAAATAGTGGGAGATACCAATTTAAAATAAAGACCTAAATTTATTTTGGTATGCAAAATTAATAAAATGAATGTTTGCTAAAATGTTGTTTTTCACATGCAGAATTTTAAAAATGTCAAAATCACTAATTTCACTGCGAAGCATACTTGATGCTAATAAGCTTACCGGGCCGAATTATACGGACTGGCTAAGAAATCTGAGAATTGTTCTCACTGCTGAAAAGATTTCTTATGTCCTAAACTCACCTGTCCCTGGAACTGTTCCAGAAATAGCCTCTGAGGAAGAGATTGCCACCATTGTAAAGTGGCAAGATGATGCATCTGTGACTCAATGCATCATGCTCGCATCCATGAATAACGAGCTTCAGCGTCAGCACGAAAACATGGATGCTCCTACTATGTTGATTCACCTCAAGGAGTTGTATGGTGAATAAAGTAGGACTGTTAGATATGAGATATTTAAGGAGCTCTTCCGATCTCGGATGACCAAGGGCAAAGTGAACATAAAGGAACAAAAGAAATCTGATCCAGCTAGCAAAGGCATGTGCATCCATTGCAACGAGCCGGGTCATTGGAAGAGGAACTGCAAGAAGTTTCTGGCAAAGAAGAAGCTTGGAGAAGCTTCGACTTCCAATCAAGGTTTGTTCATGATTGAAATTAATTTTTCAGAAAGTCAAAATTCTACTTGGGTATTGGATACCGACTGTGATTCTCACATATGTAATAATGTGAAAGGACTGATCAGAAATAGAAAGCTGAGCAATGATGAGGTCATCCTACGAGTGGGGAATGGAGCAAAGGTTGCTGCATTAGCTGTAGGGACTTATTGTTTAGTAATGGCTTCGGGGCAAGTCCATTTATCTAAATAATTGTTATTTTATTCCGAATATTATTAGAAACATTATTTCTATTTCTGTATTGGATATGGAAGGATATGACGTTATTATAAAGAACAACAGTTGTTCAATTTATAAAGACGATGTTTTATATAGTATTGGAAATTTGCGAAATGGACTTTATATACTTGACTTGCAAGAAAATATATTTCAAATTGAACAAACTAAGAAAAGGAAAAGAGATAATATTAATTATACCTACATGTGGCACTGTAGACTCGGTCATATCAATGAAACAAGATTATCCAAGTTGCATAAGGATGGGCTCCTAGAGCTATCCGATTATGAATCATATCCAACTTGTGAATCTTGTCTCATGGGTAAAATAACTAAATCTCCTTTTAGTGGAAAAGGAGAAAGAGTTACAAAGTTGTTGGCATTGATTCACACAGACGTTTGTGGACCTATGACAACAAGTGCACGGGGTGGGTATTCTTATTTTATTACTTTCACTGATGATCACTCAAGATTTGGATATGTGTATTTAATGAAATACAAGTCAGAATCATTTGAAAAGTTCAAAGAGTTCAGAAGTGAAGTAGAGAAACAAACGGGTAAGAGTATAAAGATACTTCGATCAGATCGAGGTGGAGAATACTTAATAGTGAGTTTCTCAATTGTCTCAAAGAAAATGGTATAATCTCACAATGGACTCCTCCAGGTACACCACAGTTAAATGGAGTATCTGAAAGGAGAAATTGAACACTGTTGGACATGGTTCGATCCATGATGAGTTTTACCGACCTTCCAATTTATTTCTGGGGATATGCCCTAGAAATGGCTGCATACCTACTTAAAAAGGTACCTACCAAATCCGCCCCAAAGACTCCATATGAGATGTAGAAGGGGAGGAAACCAAATCTAAAGCATGTTAAGACTTGGGGTTGCCCAGCTTATGTCAAAAAGTTTGAAAATGATAAGCTACAGACTAAATCCGATAAGTGTAGATTTGTGGGATACCCTAAAGAAACTTTAGGGTATTATTTCTATCATCTAACTGATCAAAAGGTGTTTGTTGCGAAACATGCTGCCTTCTTGGAAAAGGAGTTTATCCATGAAGGGGTCAGTGGGAGTAAGATATATCTTGAAGAAGTTCAAGAACCACAAATTATCACGGATCAAAGTCAGGTACCTGACCAAGTAGAAGAACCTACTATACCACACCCTGTTCGTAAATCTGGAAGAGTACCGAAGATACCTGAGAGGTATGAATTCGTTATAGAGGATGACGATGAGGTACACATCATGAATGATGATGATCCATTGAATTACGAACAGGCTATGAGTAATAAAGACTCAGGAAAATGGCTTGAAGCTATGAAATCAGAAATGGACTCCATGTATGAAAATAAAGTATGGACTTTGGTTTCACCACCTGAAGGCATTAAGCCTATTGGGTGTAAATGGGTCTTTAAAAGAAAGACTGGAGCGGACGGCAAGGTAGAGACCTATAAGGCCCGACTGGTTGCAAAAGGTTTCAAACAAAGACAAGGAGTTGACTATAATGAAACCTTTTCACCAGTAGCTATGCTCAAGTCCATTCGGATTTTGCTTGCGATTGCAGCTTATAATGACTATGAGATCTGGCAGATGGACGTGAAAATGGCCTTCCTCAATGGGAAACTTGAGGAGGATGTGTATATGACACAGCTAGAGGAATTTGTTTCAAAGGTTGGAACAAATCAAGTCTGTAAGCTGCAACGATCCATTTATGGATTGAAGCAAGCTTCTCGTAGATGGAACATTCGTTTTGATGAGACAATCAAAGAGTTTGATTTTATCAAAAACGACAATGAACCATGTGTGTACAAGAAGGTTAGTGGGAGCGCAGTTTCATTTCTTGTATTATATGTTGATGATATATTACTGATAGGGAATGACATTCCTATGCTACAATCGATTAAAATCTGGTTATCTAAACACTTCTCCATGAAGGACTTGGGAGAAGCATCCTATATTTTGGGGATAAAGATCTATAGAGATAGATCTAAAAGGATGCTTGGTTTATCCCAAGGAACGTACATTGATGCAATGTTAAAGAGATTTAGCATGGAAGATTCCAAAAGAGGTCTCATGCCGATGAGCCATGGAATACATCTCTCCAAGAAACAGGCCCCAAAGACACCTGAGGAGAGAGCCCGTATGAGTAAGATCCCTTATGCTTCTGCAATAGGATCTATCATATACGGTATGATATGTACTAGACCGGATGTTGCTCATGCACTTAGTGTAACGAGCAGATACCAGTCGAATCCAGGAGAAGAGCACTGGAAGGCAGTGAAGAATATCATAAAATACTTGAGAAGGACTAAGGATATTTTTCTTGTCTACGGTGGGTCTGAATTAAAACTCGAGAGCTTCACAGACTCAAGTTTTCAAACGGACCAAGATGACAGTAAATCTATTTCGGGGTATATTTTTACCTTGAACGGAGGCGCAGTGAGTTGGAAGAGTTCCAAGTGTTGGGTTTGTATGTAACGCAATCATGCAATCAAATCACATAAATAGGGCGGAAGCGTAAAAACTAGGTTTTTAAAATTTATACAAACCCATAACCATGATCATGCTTTGTGCTTGTTATCAATAACAGAAAAGAGAGAACATGGAATTATACCTTTGAAGATCTAAGCTTCCTCAGGTACAAGTTCTACTCCTTTGATTCCTTTGATTCCTCTGATAGTGGCTCCTTCCCTTGAATAATGTCAGCCACCCAAATGTTTGGCCTCTAACGGTGATCCACCAAGGAAGATGAAGAACTCAAGAAGATGGGTTATTGGCTTAACCCTTGTTTCTATCTCTATAGAATATGTGTACTCCCAACTCTTGGAAAATTTCACATCCCTTATTTCTAATATAAGACTCTCTTATATAGATATTAGGTTAACCCTCCTAATCCAATTAGAATAGGATTTTATTTAATTAATTTATATCCTAATCTTTATTAGGATTGAGAGAGAGTACTGATATTATATTAATTCCTAAACTCCTTTAGAATTAAAATAATAATAATAATAATAATATTAATAAGACTCCTCTTATTAATTTATATTTAATATTTCTAAAATATTAAATAATAAACATTAAGCTATTTAATTTATTCTATCATCATAGATTAAATTAATTATACTTAATGCATTATTACTATCATGCCATTTTCTTCTTAAATAATTCTTCTTCCTTTTATGGTGTGACCCTTTAGGTTCTCCATATTAAACCGGTTGTGAATAAATCAATTAGAACAATTCTAATCTTATTTAAATAAACAAATTAAACTAATAATCTATTTAAATAAATAACATTTATTCTACAATAGGGATAAGCCTCCCTAGCGATCAACGACTTTTCAGATAATATAGATTTCAACATTAATCATAAAAGAACCTGTGAGTTAATAGTTACCGTACAATTCAATCCTTCCACCATACAATGTCCCAATTAAATATAAGACATGGATTTACTGTCAAGTCTTAATTTATTTAATCATATGTATTTCGATTAGAAAATGCACAACTCCAAATAATGCAAATTAGAAACCTCTTTCTAATTTCATTCTACCTTGGCCAAGGATTCCTGGGTTGTCATTTAACGAATCACATAGGACATATCTCCTCTTTTACTAGAGGTGGTAGATTCTTTATTGATCATTCATTATCTCCATATGTAACTCATTACACCCAAGCATACCCTATATATGCCTTAAAAGGCCTTAAGGAATTAATCAAAGTATAATTTGTTACATACAAGATACTATGATGATCTCAAGTCCAAGGATCACATGTACTACTATCACATTAGGAATTCCTATTGACAGGCGAGTAAAACTCCATTAGGTATTCCATAGCGAGTCACGTTCAGTGAACTTATTCTCCAATAAGCACCTACATACTTGCTTTAGTGTCTCCACACAAATGACCATGAGATCAGTCATCCTCATCCAATGAGCAAGCAACATATGTACCAATCTATCCGGATTTACTAATCCCCTTTTTAGTAATCCCACGATTGGGAACTATTTTAGTTTTAAAGCTTTCTAAGAATTTATATCTCATTAGCATGATCAACATCATGATTCTAAAAGCATTGCTTAAAACTATGGGTTATTTACATATTATAAAAACAGCACCATGTAGATAATTAAATGCTTTTAATAAATAAATATTTTATTAATAAATAAATAAGATTGTTTACAAAGTATGTGCTTTATCATCATACATGATTGGCTTGTATGCACACTACTATCACCAAGCAGCAAACAGTTGCTGATTCAGTGACAGAGGCAGAGTATATAGCTGCAAGTGAAGCTGCAAAGGAAGCGATTTGGATGAAGAAGTTCATAACTGAACTTGGTATGGTTCCTAGCATTGGAGAAGCAGTTCCCGTTTACTGTGACAACACAGGAGCAGTTGCACAGGCTAAGGAACCAAGGTCTCATCCAAAAATCTAAACACGTGTTGCGGCGATTTCACTTGATCAGGGAGATCATTGAAAGAGGAGACGTCACCTTGGAGCGTGTAGACTCTCAAGACAACATTGCAGATCCATTTACTAAAGCTTTAACACAACAGCAGTTTATTCGTCACTTAGAGAAGATGGGTATGAGATACCATGGCAATTGGCTTTAGTGCAAGTGGGAGATTGATAGTAGTGTGCATACAAGCCAATCATGTATGATGATAAAGCACTTACTTTGTAAATAATCCTATTTATTTATTAATAAAATATTCATTTATTAAAGGCATTTAATTATCTATATGGTGCTGTTTTTATAATATGTAAATAACCCATAGTTTTAAGCAATGCTTTTAGAATCATGATGATGATCATGCTAATGAGATCTAAATTCTTAGAAAGCTCTAAAACTAAAATAGTTCCCAATCGTGGGATTACTAAAAAGGAGATTAGTAAATCCGGATAAATTGGTACATATGTTGCTTGCTCATTGGATGAGGATGATTGATCTCATGATCATTTGTGTGGAGACACTAAAGCAAGTATGTAGGTGCTTATTGGAGAATAAGTTCACTGAACGTGACTCGCTATGGAATACCTAATGGAGTTTTACTCGCCTGTCAATAGGAATTCCTAATGTGATAGTAGTATAAGTGATCCTTGGACTTGAGATCATCATAGTATCTTGTATGTAATGAATTATACTTTGACTTATTCCTTAAAGTCCTTTAGGGTATATAAAAGGGTATGCTTGGGTATAATGAGTTACATATGGAGCTAATGAATGGTCAATAAAGAATCTACCACCTCTAGTAAAAGAGGAAATATGTCCTATGTGATTCGTTAAATGACAACCCAGGAATCCTTGGCCAAGGTAAAATGAAATTAGAAAGGAGTTTCTAATTTGCATTATTTGGAGTTGTGCATTTTCTAATCGAAATACATATAATTAAATAAAATAAGACTTGACAGTAAATTCATGTCTTATATTTAATTGGGACATTGTATGGTGGAAGGATTGAATTGTATGGTAACTATTTACTCACAGGTTCTTTTATGATTAATGTTGAAATTTATATTATCTGGAAAGTCGTTGATCGCTAGGGAGGCTTATCCCTATTGTAGAATAAATATTATTTATTTAAATAGATTATTAGTTTAATTTATTTATTTAAATAAGATTAGAATTATTCTAATTGATTTATTCACAACCGGTTTAATATAGAGAACCTAAAGGGTCACACCATAAAAGGAAGAATAATTATTTAAGAAGGTAATGGCATAATCGTAATAATGCATTAAGTGTAATTAATTTAATCTATAGTGATAGAATAAATTAAATAGCTTAATGTTTATTATTTAATATTTTAGAAATATTAAATATAAATTAATAAGAGGATTCTTATTAATATTATTACAATTATTATTATTTTAATTTCTAAAGGAGTTTAGTAATTAATTTAATATTAGTACTCTCATTTATTCCTAATAAGATTAGGAGACAAATTAATTAAATAAATTTAAATAATTATTCCCCATGTGGTGGGAAGCCTAAATTAATTAAAGGAGTTTAATTAATTAAAAGAAATCCCATGTCTAATAGGATTAGAAGGGTTGACTAATATCTATATAAGAGGAGTCTTATAATAGATATTAGTTGAGGTAATTTCAATTGTTGGAGAGTACTCCTTTTCTATAGAGGATAGAAAACTAAGCCAAAACACCCTCCTTCTTGATAATTCCTCTTCCTTGGTGGATCACCTCTTGAGGCCAAACACTTGGGTGGCTAACGTTGATCAAAGGAAGGAATCTAACCCTGAAATTCAAGGAGATCACGAAGAACAAGGAGTTGAAATAGTACCTGTGGAAGCTTCGTTCTACAAGGGTATGATTCCATAACTTCTTATTTATCGTTTTAAATTAATAATTTGCATAAAGGATGATCCGGGTAATGGCTTTGTAGAAATTTTTTTAAACTCGGAGCGTCCGTTTGAGGAGTGCTGTACCTTTCCGGAAAGCTCTCGTCCAGAGTGTCGCAATGACATGGGAATGTTTTTTTTGGTCTAGGAAGACGGGTTCATAACCAGGTCTTCGATTCCCCGTAGTTTGTCCATTGAGCTGTCTTGCGTAGTTGCCACTCGGGATCGTCGTTAGGGTTTATTCTGACTTTGTCGGCATCGATTTGGCTTGAGTTTGACCAAGTCGGTTGAGAAATGATAAAATGACCGTTGTACCCCTCCCGGGGTTTCCTGTAGTGTCGGCATGGTCGCTGGTTGACTTCCGGGGGCTGATTCCAAGATTTGGATCCCAGTCGAGTCTTTTGACCTCAGGGTTGTCTCTCTGTGGCTGACGTGGTCATTCCAGGTTTTTCTCTAGAGTTGTTGTGATGCTTCAGGTTGATGTCTGAAGTTGACTTGACGTCCCGGGTTGAGACCGGGGATGACCTGCACTTCCGGGTTGCTATCGGGGTTGAGTTTGACCTCCCGAGTTGCTGTTGGGGATGAACTGTGTTTCCCGGACTGTGACCGGAGCTGGCTTGACATGTCCTTGGTTGACGTCGAGGTTGCCTTGACTCCCCAGATTGAGACCAGGGTTGACTTGACGGCCCGATCTTGAGGTCGGGGTTAATTGGTACCTCCCGGGTTGAGACCGGGGTTGATTTTGACTTCCCGGGTTGATGTCGGGGTTAGACTTAACCTCCCGGGTTGAGATCGGGGTTGAATTGATGATCTGATTGACTGTCGGAGCTTGATTGATGGTCTGATTGACTGTCGGAGCTTGATTGATGGTCCGACTGACTGTCGGAGCTTGATTGATGGTCCGATTGACTGCCAAAACTTGATTGATGGTCCGATTGACTGTTGAAGCTTGATTGATGGTCCGATTGACTGCCGGAGCTTGATTGATGGTCTGATTGACTGCCGGAGCTTGATTGATGGTCCGATTGACTACCGGAGCTTGATTGATGGTCCGATTGACTGTCGGAACTTGATTGATGGTCCGATTGACTGTCGGAACTTGATTGATGGTCCGATTGACTGTCAGAACTTGATTGATGGTCTGATTGACTGTCGGAGCTTGATTGATGGTTCAATTAACTGTCAGAGCTTGATTGATGGTCCGATTGACTGTCGGAGCTTGATTATCGATATTGTGAATCAGATTTAACTGGAGTACCGATATTGTGGACCAGATTTAGGTTGAAGGACCGACGTTGGTGGCCGGATTTGGCTTGATTGACGGTTTTGCCCTCCTACTGGGTGAGTATCGACGCAAGAAAAATTTTGAGTGTCTATAGATGCCCCTCTTTATCACGTCCATGTAACGTAGTGGAATGGACAGGATAAAGATTAGTAGACACTAGAACTAGAGAGTGCCAGAGCCATTTCGAAAGCTGGGCGTCTTGGAGTAGAATGGGGTTACTTTTGGCTGCGTGCGTTATCACTTTGCTGGGGATGACGCTGTCTTATATAGCCATTGATGGTATTAGGAAGTTACCGCGAACTACTTTTGTCATTCTCTGCTGTGGATGACATCACTCACGATAATTTGTTTGACTCTAATGAGATTGGTGAAGCTAAGCTATCATAGATTTTTTCGTCTTGATCTGCTGGGGATGACGTCCTCTGCTATAGCTTCTGAGATTCTGATGAGTTTATTGAAGATGAGCTATCACAAATTTTTTCATCTTGATCTGCTGGGGATGACGTCCTCTGCGATAGCTTTGTAGATACTGAGGAGGTGGATATGAGTGAGACTACCTCAGTGATCCCCTTTGAGGATATGTATAACATATTCCATCATCTGTCTTTTGTGAAGATGGAGTATTATATGACTCTCGGCCGTAGATCATCTCCCGACGTCTCAGGGGCTAGTCTGACGGTTGAAATTGACTTCGGTCGGTACCCGAACTTTGCTGGGGCAGAGCCAACGGCTGAAACTGCTTCGGTCAGTACCCAAACTTCGCTGGGGCTGGGCCAACGGTAGAGTTATCACCGGTCAGTACCCGATGCTTCGTTGGACTGAAACCAACGGCTGAGTTTTCACCGGTCAGTACCCGATGCTTCGCTGGACTGGAACCAACGACTGAGTTGTCACCGGTCAGTACCCGATACTTCGAAAATGGCAGTTTTTGACAGTTTTGCGCAGTTCTTGCGCAGATTTTTTGCAGTTTGATCTGTTGATCCCCGGACATGGCTTCAGGATGAATGTCAAGGGTCTCTGTGGAGTTTCCCTTTCTGTTAGGATTACACTGCTTGAATGCAAGATTTCAGGACAAATCGCTCAATCGCGTAGCGATATCTCTTCAGATTTGATTCGGCAGCCCGTTTAAACTCCGTTTTGACTCGAACCGGGCCCGGGGACTGGGACCCACTTGGGCTGCCGCAGCAGCCTCAGGTAAAGGTGCGGCCACCGGGCTTATTTAATGTGATGCAGAATTTTTCATTTGCAAGTTTCCCGTTTGAGCAGCGAAAGGATTTTTGATCTTCTTTTTCAGATCTACGGAGTTCTGACAGTCAGATTCTAAATTCGTCAGTTACTACGCGTTCAGCGTAGCGCAGATAACATTTTCCATCCTTCTTTTGCAATTTTTGACCGTTAAAAGCATGTGAACCACCTAGGGTGCTTTTAAACGCAATGTACACAAAATGTATGCCTATTTGACCTGCTAAAAATTTTCTGTCTACATATGTATGCATATTTTACTGTAATGCACGTTTGGATGTAAGAAAATTCAAGTTCTGAGGCAGTACTATTTTGAGCTTTTTGGTCAGTCTAATCATCCTTTTTGAGGCCTAGCGAGCCTGGATTTTTAACTAAAAAATGCCTATGGTATTTTGGAGACCATGTGAGGCTGGTTTTTTGATTTTTTTGGATATATATGAACTGTTTCTATTTTTGGGTAGGTGTGCTACTGAATGGCCACCTAGGCATACCTGTGTGCATGTGAACAGTCCATTTTACAAAGGAGACTCTGGGGAAATTTTTCCAAAATCTTGGGGCATTTAGAAGCATGCATTTTTGACTCTATGGGGAGTTTTGACTGACCCATGCAGGTTTAGAGTGTTTTGGGTGTTTTGGGTTGACCCATGCATGTTCTAAGACTTAGATATATATGCTGGATTGATTGATTAATAAGCCACAGGTTTTAGGCTTACCACACCTTGTCTGAGGTGATTTGGAGATTTGTGTATGCGATGGATCGTGAGATACCCGGCAGCTCTACCGGGGTTTCATCAGGCGTTAGACGGAGGAGGGCTTCTTCCGTCCCACAGGCTCGTCCAGCTAGGACGCCTCGTAGATTGATAGAAGGCAAGGTCCGTCCAGCACCGGACGAGCAACCACTGGATATTGATGATGAGGAGGCTCAGTTTGCTGCTCTTGCTCCCGCTCAGGCTCCACGTGCGGAGGTCCCAGGCATTGTTGTGCCTACTCAAGAGCTGCTAGGCGATTTGAGTCGCCATCCTTCGAGATATCTCCAGGCCAATGAGGTGACTTGTAGTCTTTCTTCTCTATGGATTCTTTTCCCATCTTTTGGCCATTCTCGGGCACAGGTTTTTGATATGGGTTGGTTTTTGATGCAGGTCCTTGGCTTGACACAGCCTCGAGGGAACTGGTTCAGTGTGCACTCCCTTTATTCGACTCTGCACGAGGATTATAGGGAGATCGTAGATGGCTAGGGATTTTAGGCTTTTTTCTAGATCCTGCCCCGCCGTTGCCCCTGGGGGTATATGATGGCTTTGTCTGAGCGCTGGTTCCACCAGACTCAGTCCCTTCATCTGCTTGACTGTGAGGTGATGATGACTCCGATGGATTGGAGATTTATCACCGGCATTGAGTTTGAGGGCGAGACAGTGCCTGTCATGTTTGATATTTTACCCACCGCAGTCAGGTCCTTGTTGGGAGTGCCTCAGTCGGCATTCAAGGGTCTGGCAGTCTGATCTGGTCCCTTGAGTATAAATGCCCAGGACGAGACTTTGCAGTTGCCACCACCTGATGATCGGAGGGTTAGAGATCGCATTCTGAGGCGAGTGTTTTTATCTATCATCAGGGGTTATTTCGTGGCGGACAACTCGTCGACGGTGTCCTTCGCTTTGATCAGCGCCACTCAGCATGTAGAGCGCCTCAGCGACTTTGATTGGGGCTCCTATACCTTTGCCTATTTCCTTCGGGGCATGCGCCTGCTGTCGAAGGGTGTGACGGAGGCTTGGCTAGGATTCCATCAGTTTTTGCTGGTGAGTACATCTTTTTGTACCTTTTTGATTTCTGCACTTATTTTTGGCAGTCTTGGTCACTGAGGACTTTTGATATTTGCATGGATAGCTTTAGGCATTTGAGAGGCTTCCTTGCCTACGACCCGTTTCATCATTAGGTCTAAAGACCTATCCACGCGGACGGAGATGGCATCACTCCATTCTGACGGAGGTCCCTGTTGCTGAGGGATTCACTCATGCCCGTCTGCAGTTGGAGCTTTTGACGGCGGGCTCGATCACCTGGACGCCGTATACATCCGAGCATTTGACCATCGGATTTGATGGAGGCCTCCCTACTGGCCGGGAGTTTGATTTGTCAACCCGCAGAGTCCCTATGTTGACGGAGGGAGGCTGGGAGCTCTATCTTGGAGAGCGTGCCTTTCAGAGCGTTACAGGGGAGATTCGTATTTTCATTTCTCCTCCTACTTGGCATCATTGGCCATTGTCCGTGCCTTTGACAGACATCACTTTGGAGGGTATAGATGGCTTTGATCTATCAGAGGGCCCATACAGCCAGGCAGCCTTTCGCAGTTGGTGGAGTCCTCGCACTATCGGGGCTTAGACTCGTGCCACCCATTTTATGGCAGACATGGTGCCGGGGTCCGTGATGATGACGAACTGGATAGCTTGTATTAGAGAGGCTACTCATGCAGACCAGATAGCAGATCTGACCAGGGAGTTAGACCAAGCTCGTTTCTTTATCAGGCACATTGGCCGAGATCCATCAGAGGCATCTTTATTTTACCCGTCCAACTCTGGAGCAGGTCCCTCTTCAGGTCCATTTAGCAACAGTTATGCAGGGGCAGATCCTCCCTTATACCGCCCAGATATACCTGATCCCAGCAGGTTTGTGCAGACAGTGGATCTGGAGCAGGTTGATCGATTTGAGGAGGATGTCTTTAATTTCCTCTGATAGCTATTTGAGCTATAATTTTGGTCAGCCATTGTTTTGGCTATTCGGCGTTTGTGCCATCATTTTGATAGACCATTGTATTAGCTGGGTGGTGGTGCCCCATTTTCCCTGTATTCTTCCTTTCATTGTGTATCAGGATACAGGGATGTTGTATGCAGTAGATAGCTTGTTGTGGATATTCTTGCCATATCTTATCTTCTGCATTATGTTTATATTACTGTCATCATGCATGTATCTCGTGTATGCATTCAGACAGCTGCGACTTGACTTGACCTCTGGACAGTCTTGTGGTTCGGTACTACAGATGTCGTCATCGGCAGTTACCCGAATAGAGCATTCACCCCCGTCAGAGGTGGCAACCTCCTTGAGATCGTGGTATGATAGTCTGCCCTTTCCCACTCGGCAGACCGTTGATCATATGTTGGGGCATTCGATGGCCCTCGTAGATTTTCAGGTTCCTTCCGGATTTGTTGATGGCCTTTTACCATTCTGGATGCCAGACAGGCAGGTGTTCCGCATCAGGGGTGCGAGTTGTCGCCTACTCTGGAGGAGTACCAGAGGTTGACCGGCCTAGACTTAGAGTTGCCGTGTGCTCGGACGGCGATCAGTGATATGAGGAGACCATTCACTTGGTTGTTGGGTCTCCATCAGAGTGTAGTCATGGATGAGATCGTATCGGGGCATGTGATCTCCATGGACTTCTTGATTGAACGCTTTGGCGAGTCTGACAGCTATGACCGCCATGTCAGAGATTTTGTCATTTTTGCAGAGGAGTGGCAGATTGCCAAGGTAGACATGTTCCTGATGTGCATTGTGGCATATGTGTACATGCCACTGCGCTTGGATCATCTGGATGTGGGATTGGTAGTTGTAGTCAGAGCCCTTAGACAGGGTAGTACCATTCTCCCTATGATTCTGGCGGAGACACTGAGGGCGCTTACCCATTGTTGTACCCATCCAGAGGCATTTTTTCGAGGTAGTCTGGTCGTGCTATATATGTGGTTGATGTCCCACATCCGACCGATTGTAGCTTTCAGGCCTCAAGCATACTATTTTACACATGAGATATCCGCAGTTTACTCTTTCCGTCCGCCTGATTACGTCGATGCAGAGTATTGGTTGGGGTTTTTGTCGGATCTTGAGCATCCGTTTATAGTGTTGCCATGCTCAGGGATGGCGACCCCGTTCAGCTTCATCACTCATGCATCTGGCATGGATTATTTGCCTCTAGCAGGGCTGATAGGAGTGACTACCTATCGTCCATTGGCAGTCATGGAGCAGTTTGATCAGTGGCAGAGTCTGTATCTTTTCGAGGAGTTTGCTGATCAGAGGATGTCGGCTTCATCTATGTCATTGGCCGACTTGGTAAGAGTCTATGAGTGTTGGACTCACAGGGAGAGGGCTGAGTTCTCCAGTAGGCATCCAGGTCGTTCTCTGGAGTATTCTGTTTGGTTGGAGGCAGAGACCGCAGTCGTAGTAGTAGAGCCTCATTTATCTTCGCTTGCAGGTTCTGACGAGGAGGAGCCCATAGAGGATCCAGATTCTCCTACTGAGGATGAGCTATTTATAGATTTGGTTGCAGCTTTGGTTAGTGATCCCCCGATTATTCCCGCAGGGACAGATCCAACTTTGTCAGATTCTCTATTCAAGATGACCTTTGAGAGAGACTCAGCTAGAGCGCAGATGTTGGCTGCCCTGGTTGGCAGGGATTTAGCTTTTGCTGAGAGGGATAGCCTTAGGACCGCTCTGGATACTGGATTGATTGAGCGGGAGGAGCTTCGCTCTGCTTTGGATACTGGATTGATTGAGCGGGAAGAGCTTCGCTCTGCTCTGGATACCGCCGTTGTGGAGCGAGATGAGATCCGCTCTGGCAGAGATGCAACATATGTTGAGATTGAGGAGACTTTGATTTGTCGGGATGTAGCTTTTGCAAAGAGGGATGAGGCTATAGCTTCCCGTGATTTCCACATAGCTGATAGTACTGCTCTTCGATCCTACACCCATGGTTTGGTCACCGAGATGAGTGCTTACATTGATGACCACAATGCCACCTTGCAGATGACTGTGGATGTTCTGAGCCATATAGAGGCTGAGTGTAATACACTTACAGATGCTCCCCCATCTTCAAAGAGAGATGCCATGCTGGCATTGCTGACTCGCTTGTCTTTGGGTCCATAGACTAGCTTTATTTTTCCTGAAAAGACTAGATCAGCCATTTTTGTTATGTACAGGGCACTATGTATATAAAGCAGTTTATATCAGAGAAATATGTTTTTGAGACACTTCCCTGTTTGGATATGTATCGTCATTGCTGAGTGATTACCACTTCCGTCATAACTCGCAGTTGTTGATGCATTTTGAGCTTCTCCTTGATGGACTGACAGTTGAGGTGTCCAGGGAGTTCATCAGATGGGTTTGGTAACCAGACAGCTTGACAACATTTAGCTTTTATTTGTCTTTGGTGTCTTGGAACTGGTCTTCCAATTTTTGTTTTTTCTTGAGGGTCAAACCGCGCAGTAGATGCTGCCTACGTACTCCCGGGTTGAGGGAGATTAGGTCATTCGTAGTTCTGGCTATTTAGTTGAAGAGGCTTGAAAAGAGTTTATCTGGCATTTGAATTTGGTTTAATGAGCTTTGAAATTTAAAGTTGGGATTCGAAGGTTCTTTGGATTTTTTCTTGGTTTGACCGCACCATAGATGGTTGCCTACGTACTCCCGGGTTGAGGGAGATCAGGTCATTCGTAGTTCATGTTTTCCTAGTGAAAATTTGAACCTAATTTGATTTGTAGGACCCTGATGCGGGCATGCATGTGCTTCAGACGTAGTACCTTTTCATGGTGTCTGAATTTATGAGTTAGGGAAATTCATTCCCTTCCATTTCTTGTAGCCTTATGGCTCCCCTTGTCAGCACTTCCTTGACAATGAAAGGGCCTTCCCAGTTTGGGGAAAATTTTCCTTTGGCTTCATCCTGATTGGCCAGGACTTTCTTTAACACCAAATCGTTCTTTTTGAATTGCCGTATTCGGATTTTCTTGTTGTAGGACCTGGCAATCCTTTGCTGATATAACTGTCCGTGGAAAATGGCTGTGGCCCTCTTTTCATCTATCAGGGACAGTTGATGGTATTGATCTTGCAACCATTGATCTTCGTCCATCAGAGCATCTATCAACACTCGTAAAGACTCCATCTCTACTTCTATGGGGAGAACTGCTTCCATGCCATAGACCAGTGAGTAGGGGGTAGCCTAGTAGAGGTGCGCATTGATGTCCTGTAGGCTAACAGGGTGAGAGGCAGCAGGTCAGGCCATTCCTTGTGATTGGCGGACATTTTCTGCATGATTTTTTTGATGTTTTTGTTGGCCTCTTCGACAACACCGTTCATCTGGGGCCGATAGATGACGGAGTTGAGATGCTTGATGTGGAACTTGCCGCACAGTTCTACCATCATTTAATTATTCAAGTTTTTGGCGTTATCTGATACGATCACCTCTGGTTGTCCATATCGACAGACGACATTGTTTCTGATGAAACTGATGATGACCTCTTTTGTGACTTTAGGAAAAGAGGCTGCTTCAACCCATTTGGTGAAGTAATCGATCATGGTGAAGATGAACCGATGATCGTTGCTGGCTTTGGGTTCAACTGGACCTATCACGTCCATCCCCCACATAGAGAAAGGCCATGGTGCACTCATGTTGTGCAGCTCATTTGGAGGAGCGTGGATGGCATTTTATTGAAAGCATCTCTTAACGTGATCATCGCAATCAGCTTTGAGCGAGATCCAACAATGTCCTGTTCTGATTATCTTCTTGGCTAGCAGATGGCCGTTCATGTGTGGACCACAGACTCTGCCATGGATTTCGTCCATTAGTCTTTGGGTTTGCCCTTTGTCGAGGCATCGTAACAGGCCTATTCCAGCATCCCTTTTGTAAAGTGCATCTCTGCTCAAGTAGAACTTCATGGCCATCCTGAGGATCCGTTTATGTTCTAACTGGCTTGCCCCAGCGGGTATGGATCCATCACGGAGATATTCCTTGATGTCTTGAAACCAAGGTTTCTTGACATGAGGTATCTCGTCTGATACTTCTCCACTGTAATTCCCATATGTTGGGGCTTTTTGATTTGTGAATTGGATGTTGGGAAACCCGCTCCTGGTGGATATGCGGATTAATGAAGCCAACGTTGCCAATGCATCGGCAAAGTCATTTCAACCCCGAGGAATATGGACGAAGGTTATTGCTTCGAACTTCTGGGAGATTTTGAGGACTTGCCAATGATATGGCAGTAGATGCAGTTATTTTGTGAGATACTTGCCGGTGGTTTGTCTGATGACCAGCTCGGAATCTCTAAAGACCAGTAAATGTTTGATACCCATGGATTGGGCTAGTTTCAACCCCAGTATACAGCCTTTGTACTCGGCCGTGTTGTTGGTGTTGCCAAATTAAAGTTTGGTAGCCACAGGATATTGATCACCTATACCAGGGATGAGGACTGCCCCAACTCCGGAACCTTCCATGTTTACCGCTCCGTTGAAATACATTTTTCATGGTTAGACTGTATTCTTTGACTGGAGTTGTTGAATTGTCATGATCCCATCATCTGGGAATATGTCCCCAGGGGCTCGAACCCTCCTGAAGGTGCTTCTGCTAATTGATCGGCGATGCCTTAGCCTTTGATAGACTTCTGAGTCACGTAGACAATGTCGAACTGCTGTAGAATCAACTGCCAATTGGACAGCCGACAATTTAACATTGGTTTGTTGAAGACGTATTTGAGTGGATCCATGCGGGATATGAGATACGTCGTATGCCCATGCAAGTAATGTCCATGCAAGTAATGTTGCAACCTCATGGCGGCCCATGCTAATGCGCAGCATATTTTCTCGATCGGGGTGTATTTTTGTTCACCACTGCTGAATCTTTTGCTGATGTGGTAGATAGCTCTTTCTTTGCTACTATCATCCTTCTGCCTTAGCATACAGCCCATGGCATTGGCATTGACGGACAGGTACATGAATAAGGGGACTCCATCCCTCGGAGGTACCAAAATAGGTGCTTCGACAAGCTGCTTTTTGATGGCAAGGAAAGCTTGTTGATAGTCCTCATTCCATTTGGTGGAGGAATTCTTCCTTAATAGCTTGAAGATGGGTTCACAGGTTGCTATGAGCTGAGAAATGAATCGACTTATGAAGTTGATCCTTCCTAGGAATCCACGTATCTCCTTCTCTGTACGAGGTACGGGCATTTTAGAAATGACTTTGATCTTGGCGGGGTCTAACTCAATGCCCCGATTGCTCACCTGGAATCCTAGCAGTTTGCCTGCCTTGACGCCAAAAGCGCATTTGGCGGGATTTAGCTTAAGGTTGTACTTGCGCAACCTGTTGAATAACTTTTTGTGATGGTCGATATGATCATCCTCCCTTCGGGATTTGATGATGATGTCATCCACGTAGACCTCTATTTCTTTATGCATTATATCATGGAACAGGGCCATCATGGCTCGCTGATATGTGGCTCTGGCGTTGATGAGGCCGAAGGATAGTCTTTGGTAGCAAAACGTTTCCCAAGGAGTGATAAAAGCTGTTTTCTCCTGGTCTTCTTCAGCAACCGTGATTTGGTGGTAACCAAAAAATCAGTCCACGAAGGAATACATATCGTACTGCGTAGTGTTGTCGATCAGGATGTGGATGAAAGGTACCGGGAAGTTGTCCTTGAGGCAGGCTTTGTTTAAATCCCAGTAATCCACGTAGACTCGTACCTTCCCTCCTGGTTTAGGCACGGGGAAGATGTTTGACAGCCATTCTGGGTATGTTGATACCATGATAATTCTGGCTTTGAATTGTGTAACAACTTCTTCTTTGACTTCGAGACTCCACTCTGGTTTCAATCGCCTGAGCTTCTGTTTGGCTGGTTTGAACCTTTCTTTGATTGGCATTCGATGGATGACAATGTTTGTGGATAGACCAATCATGTCTTCATGTGACCAAGCAAATACATCCTGGTACTGTGTCAGGAGCTCGATCAGGTTGGCTTTTTGATCTGATGTGAGGTCTGAGCCTATTTGGATTTCTTTGATGGTTTCGGAGGTTCCTATGTTGATGGTGGTGGTTTGGTCGAGGTTTGGTTTGGGTTTATCTTCGACCCATTCCTTGATCTCCTCGGGCACCTCATAGTCATCTTCCTCCTCTTGATCAAGATCCATCAAGTCGAAGTTCAATTTTGCATCACAGTTGGAGTTATGTTGACAGGTTGGCATCTCATCAGCAGAGACACATACATCCAATGCTTGGGTCCTGAAAACAAAAATGCTTTCATTAATATATGCAACTTCTTAAACATACATAACATTTGACATGACAGAAGCTACTGCCATAGCTGTGCAATCAAAAGTAAGCAGTAAATGAAAGCATGATTAAGGGCAGATTGACTATCTGCCCCTTTACCCTTTTTGGCTAAGGCAAGGGACACTACTCCAGTTGTCCAATGTTAGATCCTCATGGATAAGGAGGATGCTGGAAGTGTGCTCGTCTGTCTCGTCTTGGACGATAACTGAGACATCCTTCAGAATAGGACCGAGGCTTTTGCGTGGATTGTCCCTATTCTTGATGTGAGGAGTTTGGACATGGTCTTCGTCGTCACTATCTGGGAGTTCTTCATTCATCCCCTCGTAGTTGATACTGACTCGCATGTTAGCAAATGGGTCTCGTCCTTCGTACATGATCTTTTCTTTTCCCTTTTCGCTATCCGCCTCAAACTTGAGGGCTTTCCTTTCATGGACAGGTATGATTGGAGGAAACAGCATGGCTAATACCGTAGTCAGGATTTTCCTCACAGGTTTCACCCATCCAGCAGTTGTGAGGTTTTGGAGCAGAATTGTAGAGGCATGAGCCTTAGGATGTTTGTGTGGATTTCGGTGACTGGACCCAGATGAGTATCCCAATCCTGCTCTTCCCATTTGACTTGGGATTTGGATTGGCATCTTAGTGCCGTGCTTGTTCTTTCCTAACCCTTCTCCAGGCTGGAAACCCACAGCTACCATTTCTTGGCCCACTGTCATTACTTCAGTGGAGACTTTAGGCTTTAGGGCTGGTGTCCCGATTAGCAGATACTGTGTATAGCTCACTTCCAGAGCTTGAAAGCTTGCAGGTTCAATCCCTGCATCCAGGCTGATTACCGGCATATCCCCATGTATGTGGGTAGGGTATTCCGGTTCGGCATTCACTATGATGTTGATGATGTATTTGAGTTACTGATGGAGGGTGGATGGCACAGCTCCGACCATATGGATCCAAGGCCTGCCCAACAACAAGTTATATCCGGTAGCTATGTTGAGCACCTGGAAAGATACGTAGAAGGTGTGTGGACCAATTTCTAGAGGAAGCTCGATTTCCCCCATAGCCTGGCGGCGAGATCCATCGAAGGCCCGGATGATCACATGACTGGATTTGATCCGGTTTGGATTGATCTTCATTCTTTCCAAAGTGTTGTATGGACAAATGTTGAGGGAGGATCCTCCGTCGATGAGCACGCCTCCAATCACGTATCAGGAGGACATCACGGCTATGTGCAGGGACTTGCGATGGCCCATTCCCTCTGCCGGGATATTGTCGTCAGTGAAGGATATCACATTGTTGTTGAAAATGTGTTCAATCACGTGACGGAATTCTCAGTGTCTACCGTGTGTGGCAGATAGGCTTCTTCTAGTACTTTCACTAGGATGTTGTGGTGATCCTCTTAGGATAGGACCAAGTCGAGGATGGATACTTACTTGGGTGCGTCCTTCAAGCTTTGCACTATCTTGATTTCATTATGTCCCATCTTTTTGAGGAACTCTTTTATTTTCTCTTCAGCCACCTTTTCTTTGGCTCTGATGACTGGTTTGACTACCCGCTGAGGCAGGTGCAATGGATTATCCTTTGACAGGATGAAAATGTTATTTAAATTCGAGCTTTCGATGTCCCCGTAATTCCATGGGAC
The DNA here is from genome assembly GCA_020205555.1 of Panax stipuleanatus. NCBI lineage: Eukaryota > Viridiplantae > Streptophyta > Magnoliopsida > Apiales > Araliaceae > Panax > Panax stipuleanatus. The sequence goes on along the minus strand of CM035122.1, from coordinate 34,093,928 downwards.
CTTCTTCAGACTGGTAATTGGATACTGTAGTCTGAAGGGCAAAATTAGAGGCTGAGGCGCCGCCACCTTCACAAGATTTTGTTTGTCTTGAATCCCTTTCCCTGTCAGTACCAGGGGTGTGAGGATTGATTCCTTGTCGCAGGATATGACAGCCACTGTGTCCTGGTACCATGCATTGGGTATCCAGAGGCTATTTTTATCTGAAAGGTCGAGGATTTGATTTCCCCTGATCAGGTCACCCTTTTTAATAAGGTCTTGAATCAAGTTTCGAAGAGCCCAGTAGTCTTCTGTATCGTGACCGGGTGAAATGGCGTGGTATTGACATATTTGATCAGGTTTGAATTTCCTGGCTTGAGGGTTCAATGGAGGTAACACGTCTTCAACCATTCCCTCGTTGATCAGCATTTTAAGGATTTCTTCCATTAACTGGTTCAGATTGGTGAAATTCCTTTAAAATAGGAATTTCTTACCATTTCGGACACTTGCTTCTTCGACCCCCTTGTCAGTCCAGGGTGTATGCTCGTGAGTCCGGTTATGATCTTGATTGGAATTGACTTTCGTTGTAGAAGAGCGACTACCAATAGATTGATAAATTTGCTTCAACATCTTTTTGGTGAATTGATGTTGGTAGACGACCAGTTCAGCCAACTGCTCGATTTGTTCCTTGATAGACTTGATTTCTTGCTCTGTCAGGAATTATATTTCAAAAGCTTCCTAACTCACTGGGCTGATGTTGTTGGATTGAGTTGATTCTTCAACATAGCGGAGGTAATTGGATCCTTCTCCACTCGAAGTGTTAATCATGTTGACATTCTCCTCTTGGTGCTGTGGGAGAGGGTTATCTTGGACATGCGGTTGTTCGGGCTTTGTTACCACGATCTCTCTGCTGTCAATCAAATCTTGGATTTTGTGCTTAAGGGACCAACAATCTTAGGTGTCGTGGCCCGGTGATCCGGAATGGTAAGCACATGTCTTGCTAGGGTTGAAATTCCGTGCATTAGTGTTGGTTGGCGGAAGGAGTTAACCAATCTTCTTCTGAGCTGTCAGAAGTTTGAAGACGTTCTCGAGTGAATCCCCTAGTGGGGTGAAAGTCCTTCTGTGCTTGACCTCCATGTTTTTCTGGAATGAAGGATTTGAAGGCTGTGTTGCAGCTTAGAAAGGGGTATAGTTCCTCCTTTGAATGGGAATATTGTTTGAACTGCCGCTAGAATTTTATCCTTGTAACACTAAGGAAACTTCTTCATCTCTCCAGGGATTACTCCCGTAATTTCTAGATTGGATATGCTCCGCAACAACTTTGAGGGCTGTTAGGTCTTTTATTTTTTCTGACTTGAGTCCTATTTCGGCTATTTCCCCGTGTTTGATCATTTCAGAGAAAGGTTTTCCTATGCCTGCTAGGACCCTTTCATAATAAGGAGCTTCTTGAATGTCGATGAAAGTCATGGCTATTTCAGATTCAGTCATGGCTGGGGTGACTTGTGCTGCAACCCATCTCCATCGCTGGGCATATTCCCTGAATGATTCAGTGTTCTTCTTTATTTTGGTAATTTGATACCGATCTGGAGCCAACTGAGATTGGAAACTATACTGGCTGAGGAAGGCATGGGCCAATTCTTCCCAATTGTGGATTTTGGAGTTGTCCAGACAGGGATACCAGGCTCTGGCCTCTGCAGTTAAACTCTTCTGAAATAGATGCATTTGAAGTTTCTCGTCCTCAGCATAGGATCCGAGTTCTCCGATGAAAACTTTCAGGTGTGTATAAGGATCCCCTAAGCCGTCATATTTCTCGAAATTAGGGACTTGGATTTTTTTGGGATACCGAGCCCCGGGAAATATGCATAGATCTGAGAAAAACACTGCTAAATGCCCCAGTCCCTTTGATGGACCGAAGGGTTTCTTCCATTTGTTGGATTTTCTTGAAGATGTCACCAGCTTCCTGTTCTTTGTTTAGGATGGTGATTTCCGGAGTTTTGTTGGTTGTATCCTGGTTCTGTGGTCCAGGAATCTGAGTTTTGGTTTTTTGTGTGTCTTAACCGCCAGTACCACTACCCGATGGTCCTGTTTCTAGATGAGTTTGAGATTGCTTCTCTTTGAAGGCCTTGCTTTGCTCTCGAAGGAAACCGGCTAGCTCGGCTATCTGATTTTTCAGTCCCTCGAATTCTTCCCTAGACACAGGGGTGTATTCTGGTGGAGCACTTGAAGCCATGTCCGTGGATGGACTGGGTGCTTTTCTGGCCTTGGATCTAGTGACCGAACCAATTTTTCCTTACCTACACCAAAGCGTAGGCGCGTTAGTTTCCTGCGGTAGGTAATGATTGGATGCATTTATGATGTGCGTTTTTTAAGTTTATCCTGCAAAACCGAGGTTAGTTGTTTTGATGGCAGGCTGACAGGATATCTGACAGGAAAGTAAATCTTTCATTATTGTCATTTACATTGTGCTCCTCAGTAATTGGAAACTTGACATGGAATTGAAAGAGGAAGGCATGAAGAAGCCTACCATCGATTGGGTTGATCAGAGGCTGACCTATCCTAGGTTTACTCTCGCGGGCTTAGTTTCGGCATGAAGGTTCCCAAATCATGAATAGTAAAATCAAAATTTTTCGCTGGTGCGCGTCCGTGAATTTCGTCCGAAATTTTTCACTGTGCAGTCCGTGATTTTTATTCAAATAGTACCCTTCCATTCTCCTATAAATAGGATGCTTAGTTTAGAATTGAAAATCACACCAGAATCAGAAAATTTTCTCTCTATAATATCGAGCGTATTTCTTGTGAGTATTTAGATACTTTGAGTGTTGATAGCAGTGCAAGTTTTCGTCCACATAATATCCGATATTCCAGTCTAAACTACTCTCCAGTTAAGGTAAGGGATGTTATTTTCTTTCGTAAATGATGTTATTCCTCTCAATATCATTATACCAAAATATTGGCATGGATTTTATTATGAAATTCTTACTTTTTTCGTCGAGGTTACTATTCACGTATACGGCACTATTCATGAATACGGTACTATTCACGAAGTATGATTTTTCTTATGAAATTTTTATCTTTTTCATGTCGGGGTTACTATTCACGTATACAGCACTATTCACAAATACGGTACTATTCACCGAAAAAATAAATTTTCTTCTATTTGTCCAAATGGTCTGTTAAGGTTCCTATCTTTGATTGGATCCAAGTTTTGAGCTTTATTCTTGAATTTTGCTCCACAAAGTATTATTATGGAGTATTTTTGAACTTGGATAAACTAAAATACGAATCCTTAATCTTTGTCCTTTATCTTGCTAGATTCGTTCTTTAAAATGTTTTTCATCATCCTCAGTCCTAAATGGTGATATAACTGAATATCTTTGGCCTGTAGTGCAAAGATGAATGATTACCTGATGAATATCTTTGTTCCGTAGTGCAAAGATGACAGGTGTTAAGATGAACATGACCAACTGGTAATACAAATGAATATCTTTGGCCCGTAGTGCAAAGATGAATATTTGATGTGAGATATATATTGATGTTACAGGGATAAAATATTGATGATGGACTTTTAAATCATAGAAGATAGTAGACATCATTTTCTTCTAAATTCTTCTGATATATTGTTATTTTCGCTGCGAATATTGATCTAAAACTTGTTTTCCATAATATTTTACCTGAATTGTTGAAGACAAACGATAATTTATTTTCCATTATCTTAGTCATAATATTCTTTACAGGGCTAGTTGAGCTCACCCTTTTCATCTATTGTCCTTTTCAGGGAATGAGAATGTTGCGGGAACTAGTCGGGGATCGGTGTGATGGTCAGAATAGAGTAGTAGTAGTCATCACTATTTTTGTAAAATAGTGGAATAATAATTGTAATAAATAAGGGATGAATTTGAATCTTTATATTTCGTATTATATATGATTTGCATTGAAATTCATAGTTGTATGGTCATATTTCTCACGACCTTTTGTTATAAAAGATTTATATTTGGAATTCTGTACCATGTATTTGGCGACTCAGAATGGGTTGGTATTGAACCTATTTTGGGGGTGTCACAGTTGGTATTTGAGCTTAGGGATATGATCTCTGGCGGAGATCTGAGAATAGAACTAGGAGGGGAGAGACGAGTAAAACTTTCGCTAGTGTGTCTTACCTAAGCTTAATTGTGATTTAATTGGTCGGTCGGAGCATATAGGGTTAATATGTGATATGTTAATTTGTTAAATTAACCCTTATTTTATGGCAGTAATTGAGAATGGCAGCTGAAAATCTAAACAATGGAGTGAATGAGACCGTGGAGACACCTTTAATCACCAACCAGGAAAACGTACAACAGGAAGACAATATTCCTCCTATAAACAACACCACTGACCAGCCAATGAATGAGGGGATGTTTAGAATTTTTTTCAGTTCATGCAAAACCAGACGAGGGAGACTCGTGTTCATAATACAGGGGGAAATAACAACTCGCGGCTTGTCACTGCCAAGCAGTTCAAAGAGTTGGGACCACTAGAGTTTCAGGGGAAGCTAGATCCAATCAAGGCAGATACGTGGGTTAAGCAAATTACCAAGATATTTGATGTCTTGGGATGCACGGAGGAACAGAAGGTTTCATTCGCCACGTTTATGTTCCGCAGAGAGGCAGATTACTGGTGGGAATCTGTGAAGCGTACGAAGCCTGCCGCACTCAAGATGTCTTGGGAGGAGTTCCAGAAACTGTTTAATGACAAGTACATTTCAGAAAGTATTCGTCACATGAAAGATGTGACAAACAAGATTTTTGTAATTTAATTTGAATATTTATTGAATTAAATAAATATTTTTCGATGATTTAATTATTGAGTTAAATAATTAATTGATGAAATTGTGGTAGATTAATTTAATTATATGTGTTACATTAGTTAAATTAATGTGGTGAATTTTTATATTCAAAGTATGTATTTAATTGAGCTTATTTGATTAATATATTAATTAATAAGCATATTGTGTTCTAATTAATTTAATAATTAATTAGAGATTTAATGATTTGGCATAATTAATAAATAAGAATTTTAATTATGTTACTATGTGATTTAATGTGAAATTATGCTATGCTATTTAATTGATGTAAATAACATTATTTGATTAAATTGGGTGTGACATTAATTAACTATATAATAAGAGATTAATTAAATTAAGTGAAAAAGAGAAATAAATAAGCTACACAAACGAGGCCCTATGAGGAGTTGACCAGTTAACCCACTAAGGGCATTAACCAACCACGACTCCATCGGTTTGAATATGCGTATAATTATATAGGCTTATATACACATATAACATATAAAACTTTATATTTCATCAGAGTAAAACTTTAGAGAGAAAAACTCAAACAAGAAAACACAGAGAGAAAGTTGGAGAATTAAAGCAATTGTTATCAAACAGAGACTGCAAGGGTAATCCCTACATCTCAATTCTTATTCACGTATTATATTTCTCCATCACTCCTTATTTACAAGTTATGTGAAATTATGATTTAAAGCTTGAATTGGTGAATTATGTGCATATACAAGTTAATATAGGATCATAACATGTTTCTACCAATTAAAGTATGTTCATACATGTCTAAATTGGAGTTTGAAAAGTTACAGAGTTTTCCATTTACGTTTTTTAAAAGTTCTCTGTGAATGGGGAGATTTGACAACTCTTGATTATATGTCTATATAGGTGTTACTAATGGTTAATAACATATTATATGCCATATATGCATAACTTTCAGTGATCACACCATCGAATTTTATTTATATTTAGGTTTTCAAAATGTCAGAGTCGTATTAAATGGTAGCAATTAAATTGTTGTGGTAGCATTAAATGGTGAATTCTGGTCCTGGTTCTCTGTTAGTCGTGAACTGCAGATTCTGAAAATGGCGTGTGGAGCTGCAGCGCCAACTTTAAGCCTAAGAGTGGGGCTATAGCACCAGTGGAGCTGCAACGCCAGTGGAGCTGCAGCGCCAGCTTTAAGCCTAAGATTGGGGCTGCAGCGCCAGTGGAGCTGCAGCGCCATTTTTAGTTCAAATGGTGGAGCTGCAGCGCCACTTGGCAGATTTTGCCCAGAAATAAGATTTTAATTGTTCAAGTCCAGGAAATGTAATTGTAACCTAATGTAATAAACATGAAGACATGATTAAACATATAATAAGAGGTTAATAACTTATATTACGTGAGTAATTAATAAGTTAATTATATGACTTGAATCGTTAATTGTATAGTCCAATAACGTGCTCAAGACCGATGTGTGTGATTCGATACGTATATCGAGTTATTGATTAATGTGTATTGTGAACGTATTGATATGTAGGATTTAATAAAGAACATGAATTATAAATTGTAGCTTGTGCAAGAGGCAAGTTTTCTATCCTTAAACTTGTTTAATATTTTGCAAGTTTCCTAAACTCAAACCTTACTTTTACATCGAGCAAGTTCTTATCCTTGTTTATTCAAGTTAAGATTTTCATATGAGATATTGTTATTCCTTTAAGTATTACTTCAGTTATACAATACTTATTCGATTGTATACTCTTGAGATTTACCATTCAAATTGAATATCGATGTTATTGTTGAATCTTATAGGACTAGTGAACCCTTATTGATTCGACTAGTCTATAGTTGATGAACGTTTCAAATTCTAGAATTTTTATTGAGCTTATCCAAACCAAACTTCCTTTGGTGCGGACTCTGATGTCAAACTGAGATGAACAACCCTTTAATAGGGGATTATTTACGCTTTAGCGTTGAGATATTGTGCACAGTATGGTACTAAGGGCTGATCCTCCTAAGTACGATAAGTAGAGTCCATAGTCTTATGACTGTTAAAGGTTTAAAGTTTAAACACTTTACAACCTAGGACATAGTTCGAGGTCTTATGACCCTCAGATGTTATTTTGATTCTTGTTATTCATTCTTGAGTCAAAAGTTGAGTTTTTTTATTCAGATGTCTTTGATTCACTCGCATGTTATTATATTATTGTCATATTATTATACTTGTGGGCAATCGTGCTCACTTTTGTGTAGTAATAACATTGCAGTTAAGAACGAAAGGTCCGATGAGCCTTCTACTAGCAAAGGCAAGGGCAAAGTTAACAAGTGATGAAGACTTGTTGTTTATTTTATATGTTTATGTTTCAGACTTATGTTAAAGTTGTGTAAGACTTATTTAATTGTTTATGTTTCCGCATTTGAGATTTAAGGTTAAGTACGACCTGGGATTGATGTATTTATTTTTAGATGTTGTAACCCCATAAGGGGAGGATTATTTCTATTTATTTCATGGTTTGCTTTTATTATGGGTAGATAGATAGATGATATTTGTACAGTGAACACCAGATCCCGTGGAATTGAAGTATCCGGATTTGGGGGTGTCATAGGTTGGTATCAGAGCTGTAGGTTATGAACCTTAGGTGGGGGAAAAACCTTAGGATAGTAGCCTTTTTTTTAGAGATCGAGAACATAGTAATGATAACTCTTATCGAGTTCTAAGAAAGATAATAACTTATCTTATGTGCTATGTGCTTATACTTATATACTCGAGTACCGATTAGCATCACGTAATTACTAAAACTTAAAAATTTTATTTGTCAGGATGACAGATGCAGGAGAACCTAGTCAGTCCAGGGACCTTGTACCCCTAGAGGCTAGAGAGGAGGAGCCCCGAGATATCCACATAGTCTGGGAGCAGTTAGTTCGACGAGAGCCATCACCCTTTATCACAGTCATTGGTCAGGAGTATGTGCCGGTGTCTGATTCAGAGGAGGACTCGGAGGAAGACCTTGAGGAGATTGAAGTTCAGGCTGAGGCAGCTGAAGAGGAGGAGGAAGACCCTGAAGAGTTTCCACCGAGCTCTATCAGTGCCGAGATGTATGACGAGCTGTATGACCGTAACATAGAGTTACATGATACTATTCAGGAGCTGAGGGAGACTGTTCAGGAGCTGAGGGAGCGGTCAGTTACTCAACAGTCTACCATCGAGCTGAGGGATGGAGAGGTTGAGGCTCTTCACACACGGTTGGGAAATGTAGAGTGGAATTTGGCTCACGAGAAGGGCCAAACCGAGCAGAAGTCAGAGGAAATGGAGGAATTAAAGAATAGGCTAAAAGAGAAATCAGCAAGGCTGGCCATAGCCGAGGAAGCCTGGGTAAGAGAATCACGACGAGCAGATCTCGCAGAAGATAACTGTCGGGCGAAGAAGGCCAAGCTTGAGGAGACGTACTCTACACTTCAATATGCAATTGATGAAGCCCAAGATCGGGTTATGAGGTACCCAATTCAGTTCGAAGGACTACCGTCATACATGCTAGATCGTAGGACGATGTCCCAAATTATGGAAGAAGAGCGTGGCAAAGCCGTTTGTCGCCTTAATGGGCAGTGATAGGAACATTTGATTTTGTAAAACCTATTTGGTAGTTAATAATGTAAATTCCAATGTGTTTATAAATAGAGGAATATTTTATGTTTTAAATCTTGCAGATTCTTTATCTCGGGATAGTTGATGTAAATAGCAGTGATGCTATCGTGTTATGTTAAAACTTTTGATTTAATAAAATATCAAAGTTTATTTGAGATAATGTGTTGACTGATTGTGTCTAAATATTTAAGTTAAGCCTTGGATATTTAGAGAATTGAACAAAGATGTAATAAGCGTATTTCTTAACAGAAAAATGTCGCCAAGGAGACGATTTAACCGTTAACAGGCCCAAGAAGGGTCAACAAACAACAACAACGACGCCAATGCTAACCCCGTTCAGCAGTTGGCGGACTTACTTGCTGGAGCGCTTAACAACCAACCTCAAGCTCCACCGAACACAACGTTCAAGGACTTCAAGGCGGTGGGACCGCCAGAGTTTACAGGCACCATGAACCCGATAGAAGCTCAAACCTGGGTCATGGAGATGGAAAAAGTTTTCGACGTCGCCAGAGTCAGAGAAGACCAGAAAACCACCTACGCAACGTTCATGCTGAAATCCGAAGCATGTTATTGGTGGCAAGCAAATAAGGTCCGGGGAGGAGAAGGTGTGATTACCTGGGAGAGGTTCAAAGAGATGTTCTTCGAGATGTACTTTCCGACCAGCTCGCAGAATCAAATGGAGGTCCAGTTCCTGGAACTGAAACAGGGGAATATGTCCGTATAGGAATATGCGGCGAAATTCAATGAGTTGGATAGGTTTGCCAGGTATCAAGTGCACACCGATCAGAGGAAGGCAATGAGGTTTGAGCAGGGCCTGAAGCCCTGGTTGTATAGCAAAGTTTCAATGTTCCAATTGAACACTTTGCTGGGGTGCTAGAGAAGGCCATTCTCGCTGAAGGCGGGAGTGACGCTGTTATAAAGTATAACCAAGATCAGAAAAAGAAGAAGAGTGAAGGTGAAGGAGTTAACAAGGCTAGTGGTAGCAACACGGGAGGGAGTAATAACCAGAAGAGGAGGTGGAATGATAACTCATCGACTGAGAATCAGCAAGGAGGTCAGAAGAAGAGGATCGAAGCATGTCCGACCTGCGGGAAGGCTCACCTGGGGGTCTGTATGAAGGAAAAACGAGTATGCTACAATTGTGGTCAGGAAGGCCATATAGCAGCTAACTTTTTGAACCCAAAGAAGGGTGCTTGCTTCACTTGCGGCTCAAAGGACCATCTGGCAAGGGACTGCCCCAAGTAGGGATCTGGAGGGGCAGGATCAGGAGGGAACAGGGGAAACAGCGGTGGAAGTGCTCTAACTATCACGGGACCAACCGCAACCAACCGACCAACCGCCAGAACCTTCAACATGACCGTGCAGGATGCTGTACAGTCTCGCGATGTGGTGTCAGGTATCATTTCGATCAATAAAGTCAATGCTTATGTACTATTTGATTCGGGTGCTACTTGTTCATTTATATCCGATGACTTTGCTAAGAACTTAGAATTGCCTATGGAAGAGTTAGAATACCCCATGAACATAGAAATTGCGAATAGAGAAGTGATCCCTGTTAAGTACGTACACAAGAACTGTAGGGTGGATATTAAGGGTAACATTATGAACGTAGATCTTATCCCGATTAGACTTGGCGAATTCGATGTTATTCTGGGAATGGATTGGCTAGTCAATTATGGGGCTGTAATTGATTTCCAGAGGAAGTGTATCAACCTTATGACCTCATCAAAGGTTATGTTTTATGGCAGTAAATCGCCTAGACAAGCGAGTTGTCTGACGATGATGCAGGCCAGGAAGTTGTTAAGATAAGGCTGTGTAGGATATTTAGCCTGCATAGTCGATAGTCGTAAAGAAAACCCGAAAGTGGAAGATATACTAGTCGTGAGGGACTTCTTAGACGTATTTTTGGATGATCTGCCAGGACTTCCGCCAGACAGAGAGGTTGAGTTTGTGATCGATTTGGTGCCAGGGACGGCTCCAATATCGAAAGCACCATACCGGATGGCTCCGGTAGAGATGAAAGAGTTAATGGTATAACTGCAAGAGTTATTAGACAAGAAGTACATCCAACCGAGCATATCGCCGTGAGGAGCGCTAGTGTTGTTTGTGAAGAAGAAGGACGGGACGATGCGGCTTTGCCTCGACTACAGAGAACTGAATAAGGTTACCATTAAGAATAGATATCCATTACCGAGGATCGACGATCTGTTTGATCAATTGAAGGGAGCAAGGTACTTTTTGAAGATATACTGGAGGAGTGGTTATCATCAACTGAAGGTGAGGCCAGAGGATGTCCCGAAGAAAACATTTAGGACTCGATATGGTCACTACGAATTTCTGGTGATGTCATTTGGTTTAACGAATGCTCCTGCAGCATTCATGGGCTTAATGAATGGAGTGTTCAAGCCGTTTTTGGACAAATTCGTGGTGGTCTTTATCGATGACATTTTGGTATACTCGAAGACCAAGGAAGAACATGTAGAACATCTGAAGTTAACCTTAGAGGCGTTGAGAAGAGAGAAGTTGTACGCCAAATTTTTGAAATGTGAATTCTGTATTGAAAGAGTGTAATTTCTTGGACATGTGATCGACAAGGACAGAATTTCGGTAGATCCCTCTAAAGTCGAAGCTGTGATGAACTGGGATCAGCCGAAAACACCGTCGAAAGTGAGGAGTTTTCTTGGATTGGCGGGTTATTATAGAAGATTCATTCAGGACTTTTCCAAGATCGCAACTCCGCTGACGAATTTGACTAGGAAATCGGTGAAATTTGTTTGGATGGAGAAGTGTGAGGAAAGCTTCCGAGAGCTTAAGAGGAGGTTGAGTTCAGCACCTGTGTTATCCCTTCCGGGCGACACAGGAAATTTTGTGGTTTATAGTGATGCGTCGCACAAAGGACTTGGCTGTGTGCTCATGCAAAATGGCAGGGTCATTGCTTATGCGTCATGATAATTAAAAGATTATGAGACGGGGTATTCGACCCATGACTTGGAGTTAGCTGCAGTGGTATTTGCTTTGAAAATTTGGAGACACTGTCTCTATGGCAAGAAGTGCGAAATATATACAGACCACAACAGTCTGAAATATATTTTTTCACAGAAGGACTTGAATATGCGCCAGAGAAGGTGGCTAGAGCTAATTAAAGACTGACTGCGAAATTTTATACCATCCGGGTAAGGCTAATGTGGTTGCCGACGCCTTAAGCAGGAAGGGTCGGGAAATATTGATGATGTTGACTACTCTGGAAGAGCTAATTTCAGCAATGGAAAAGCTGGAATTGGAAGTGAAGTATCCGATGGAGATTGACGAGAAGTTGTTTTAGATGCAAGTTGGTACAACCCTATTGGATAAAGTTAAGGAAGCCCAACTTCAGGATGAAGAATGTGAGAAGGTAAAGAAAAAGATATCTGAAGGAACCGAACTGAGATTCAAGATAGACAGTTAGGGACTACTGAGATTTGAGAACAGAGTGTGGATACCGTCAGTGCCAGTGATTAAGGATGACATTTTGAGCGAGGCTCATAGCTCACGGTATTCGATTTACCCCGGTAGTACCAAGATGTATCAGGATCTTCGACAACACTTCTGGTGGCCGAATTTGAAACGAGATGTTGCTAAGTGTGTTGCAAAGTGTCTAACCTGTCAGAAAGTGAAAGCAGAACATCAGAGACCGAGTGGTTTTCTACAACCCCTGGAAATCCCAGAATGGAAATGGGAACACATTACAATAGATTTTGTGGTTCGCCTTCTAACGACTCTGAAAGGCTACGACGCAGTATGGGTTATCGTTGACCGACTAACGAAATCCGCACACTTTCTTCCGATCAAAATCAGATTCAACTTAGACTAGTTGGCAAGGCTATATGTGAAAGAGATTGTTTCGAGGCACGGAGTTCCCGTGTCAATAGTTTTCGACAGAGATCCGCGCTTTACATTGAACTTCTGGAAGCGACTACAGGAATGCATGGGGACATAGTTGAGAATGAGTACGGCTTATCACCCTCAGACAGACGGGCACAGTGAAAGAACGATCCAGACATTGGAAGATATGTTGAGAGCATGCATCATGGATTTTAAAGGAAATTGGGATGATCACCTACCGCTTGTGGAATTCGGTTACAACAACAGTTACCACGCTAGTATTGGCATGCCGCCGTACGAAGCGTTGTACGGAAGAAAATGCAGAACTCCGCTATATTAGGATGAAGTTGGCGAGAGACAATTGCTAGGTCCATAGTTGGTACAACAGACAGTAGAGATAGTCAAAGTAATCCGGAAAAGACTGGTAGCCGCTCAGGATAGGTAGAAGAAATATGCCGATCCACACCGTAAGAATGTTGAGTTTGAATCGGGTAGCTATGTGTTCTTGAAAGTCTCTCCCTGGAAGGGAAAGATCAGATTCGGTAAGAAGGGGAAATTAAACCCGAGGTTCATTGGACCCTTTGAGGTACTGCGGAAGATAGGAGCAGTTGCGTATGAGGTAGCCTTACCTCCGGCGCTCGAGAATGTCCTCAACGTTTTCCACGTTTCAGTTTTATGACCCTACAAACCCGATTACAAGCACGTGATTAAATATGAACCCCTACATTTTGAGAAAGACTTATCTTATGAAGAAATTCCTGTTCAGATTGTTGACAGGAAGGAGCAAATTCTCAGAAACAAAATCATACCTTCTGTTAAAGTAATTTGGAGGAACCACAACGCTGAAGAAGCTACGTGGGAACTCGAAGAGAATATGATGAAGAATTATCCACATTTATTTACTTAATTATGTGTATACGATTCTAGGGACAGAATCTTTGTAAGGGGAGGGGGAGAATGTAACGGGACGAAATTTAATTGAATCGTGATTCTGGGGACAGAATCCTTTTAAGGGGGGAAAGATGTGACGAACAAGATTTTTGTAATTTAATTTGAATATTTATTGAATTAAATAAATATTTTTTGATGATTTAATTATTGAGTTAAATAATTAATTGATGAAATTGTGGTAGATTAATTTAATTATATGTGTTACATTAGTTAAATTAATGTGGTGAATTTTTATATTCAAAGTATGTATTTAATTGAGTTTATTTGATTAATATATTAATTAATAAGCATAATGTGTTCTAATTAATTTAATAATTAATTAGAGATTTAATGAGTTGGCATAATTAATAAATAAGAATTTTAATTATGTTACTATATGATTTAATGCGAAATTATGCTATGTTATTTAATTGATGTAAATAACATTATTTGATTAAATTGGGTGTGACATTAATTAACTATATAATAAGAGATTAATTAAATTAAGTGGAAAGGAGAAATAAATAAGCTACCCAAACGAGGCCCTATGAGGAGTTGGCCAGTTAACCCACTAAGGGCATTAACCAACCACGACTCCATCGATTTGAATATGTGTATAATTATATAGGCTTATATTCACATATAACATATAAAACTTTATATTTCATCAGAGTAAAACTTTAGAGAGAAAAACTCAAACAAGAAAACACAGAGAGAAAAGTTAGAGAGAAAGTTGGAGAATTAAAGCAATTGTTATCAAACAGAGACTGCAAGGGTAATCCCTACATCTCAATTCTTATTCACGTATTATATTTCTTCATCACTGCTTATTTACAAGTTGTGTGAAATTATGATTTAAAGCTTGAATTGATGAATTATATGTATATACAAGTTAATATAGGATCATAACATGTTTCTACCAATTAAAGTATGCTCATACTGTTGGGATTGTACGAAATCATGACGCAATCAAATTGCAAAAATTAGCGGAAGCATGGTATATCAGAGTTTAAAAAAATTTCTACAAAACCATTACCCGGATCATCCTTTATGTAAATTATTAATTTAAAATGATAAATAAGAAGTTATGGAATCATACCCTTGTAGAACGATGCTTCCACAGGTATTAGTTCAACTCCTTGTTCTTCGTGATCTCCTTGAATTTTCAGGTTATATTCCTTCCTTTGATCAACGTTAGCCACCCAAGTGTTTGGCCTCTAGAGGTGATCCACCAAGGAAGGGGAATTATCAAGAAGGAGGGTGTTTGGCTAAACCTTAGTTTTCTATCCTCTATAGAAAAGGAGTACTCTCCAACAATTGGAATTGCCTCAACTGATATCTATTATAAGACTCCTCTTATATAGATATTGGTCAACCCTTCTAATCCTATTAGACATGGGATTTCTTTTAATTAATTAAACTCCTTTAATTAATTTAGGCTTCCCACCACATGGGGAATAATTAATTAAATTCATTTAATTAATTTGTCTCCTAATCTTATTAGGAATAAATGAGAGTACTAATATTAAATTAATTACTAAACTCCTTTAGAAATTAAAATAATAATAATTATAATAATATTAATAAGACTCCTCTTATTAATTTATATTTAATATTTCCAAAATATTAAATAATAAACATTAAGCTATTTAATTTATTCTATCACTATAGATTAAATTAATTACACTTAATGCATTATTACGATTATGCCATTACCTTCTTAAATAATTATTCTTCCTTTTATGGTGTGACCCTTTAGGTTCTCTATATTAAACCGGTTGTGAATAAATCAATTAGAACAATTCTAATCTTATTAAATAAATAAATTAAACTAATAATCTATTTAAATAAATAATATTTATTCTATAATAGGGATAAGCCTCCCTAGCGATCAACGACTTTTCCAGATAATATAGATTTCAACATTAATCATAAAAGAACCTGTGAGTAAATAGTTACCATACAATTCAATCCTTCCACCATACAATCTCCCAATTAAATATAAGACATGAATTTACTGTCAAGTCTTATTTTATTTAATTATATGTATTTCGATTAGAAAATGCACAACTCCAAATAATGCAAATTTGAAACTCATTTCTAATTTCATTTTACCTTGGCCAAGGATTCCTGGGTTGTCATTTAACGAATCACATAGGACATATCTCCTCTTTTACTAGAGGTGGTAGATTCTTTATTGATCATTCATTATCTCCATATGTAACTCATTATACCTAAGCATACCCTTTTATATTCCCTAAAGGACTTTAAGGAATAAGTCAAAGTATAATTCATTACATACAAGATACTATGATGATCTCAAGTCCAAGGATCACTTATACTACTATCACATTAGGAATTCCTATTGACAGGCGAGTAAAACTCCATTAGGTATTCCATAGCGAGTCACGTTCAGTGAACTTATTCTCCAATAAGCACCTACATACTTGCTTTAGTGTCTCCACACAAATGATCATGAGATCAATCATCCTCATCCAATGAGCAAGCAACATATGTACCAATCTATTCGGATTTACTAATCCCCTTTTTAGTAATCCCACGATTGGGAACTATTTTAGTTTTAGAGCTTTCTAAGAATTTAGATCTCATTAGCATGATCATCATCATGATTCTAAAAGCATTGCTTAAAACTATGGGTTATTTACATATTATAAAAACAACACCATGTAGATAATTAAATTCCTTTAATAAATAAATATTTTATTAATAAATAAATAAGATTGTTTACAAAGTACGTGCTTTATCATCATACATGATTGGCTTGAATGCACACTACTATCAATCTCCTACTTGCACTAAAGCCAATCGCCATGGTATCTCATACCCATCTTCTCTAAGTGACGATCAAACTGCTGTTGTGTTAAAGCTTTAGTAAATGGATCTGCAATGTTGTCTTGAGAGTCTGCACGCTCCAAGGTGACGTCTCCTCTTTCAATGATCTCCCTGATCAAGTGAAATCGCCGCAACACGTGTTTAGATTTTTGATGAGACCTTGGTTCCTTAGCCTGTGCAACTGCTCCTGTGTTGTCATAGTAAACGGGAACTGCTTCTCCAATGCTAGGAACTATACCAAGTTCAGTTATGAACTTCTTCATCCAAACAGCTTCCTTTGCAGCTTCACTTGCAGCTATATACTCTGCCTCTGTCACTAATTCAACAACTGTTTGCTGCTTGGAACTCTTCCAACTCACTGCGCCTCCGTTCAAGGTAAAAACATACCCCGAAACAGATTTACTGTCATCTTGGTCCGTTTGAAAACTTGAGTCTGTGAAGCCCTCGAGTTTTAATTCAGACCCACCGTAGACAAGAAAAATATCCTTAGTCCTTCTCAAGTATTTTAGGATATTCTTCACTGCCTTCCAGTGCTTTTCTCCTGGATTCGACTGGTATCTGCTCGTTACACTAAGTGCATGAGCAACATCCGGTCTAGTACATATCATACCGTACATGATAGATCCTATTGCAGAAGCATAAGGGATCTTACTCATACGGGCTCTTTCCTCAGGTGTCTTTGGGGCTTGTTTCTTGGAGAGATGTATTCCATGGCTCATCGGCATGAGACCTCTTTTGGAATCTTTCATGCTAAATCTCTTTAGCATTGCATCAATGTACGTTCCTTGGGATAAACCAAGCATCCTTTTAGATCTATCTCTATAGATCTTTATCCCCAAAATATAGGATGCTTCTCCCAAGTCCTTCATGGAGAAGTGTTTAGATAACCAGATTTTAATCGATTGTAGCATAGGAATGTCATTCCCTATCAGTAATATATCATCAACATATAATACAAGGAATGAAACTGCGCTCCCACTAACCTTCTTGTACACACATGGTTCATCGTCATTTTTGATAAAATCAAATTCTTTGATTGTCTCATCAAAATGAATGTTCCATCTACGAGAAGCTTG
Source organism: Panax stipuleanatus (assembly GCA_020205555.1). Lineage (NCBI taxonomy): Eukaryota > Viridiplantae > Streptophyta > Magnoliopsida > Apiales > Araliaceae > Panax > Panax stipuleanatus. Next base: position 34,076,791 of record CM035122.1, on the reverse strand, counting down.
CTTCAATCCATAAATGGATCGTTGCAGCTTACAGACTTGATTTGTTCCAACCTTTGAAACAAATCCCTCTGGCTGTGTCATATACACATCCTCCTCAAGTTTCCCATTGAGGAAGGCCGTTTTCACGTCCATCTGCCAGATCTCATAGTCGTTATAAGCTGCAATCGCAAGCAAAATCCGAATGGACTTGAGCATAGCTACTGGTGAAAAGGTTTCATCATAGTCAACTCCTTGTCTTTGTTTGAAACCTTTTGCAACCAGTCGGGCCTTATAGGTCTCTACCTTGCCGTCCGCTCCAGTCTTTCTTTTAAAGACCCATTTACACCCAATAGGCTTAATGCCTTCAGGTGGTGAAACCAAAGTCCATACTTTGTTTTCATACATGGAGTCCATTTCGGATTTCACAGCTTCAAGCCATTTTCCTGAGTCTTTATTACTCATAGCCTGTTCGTAATTCAATGGATCATCATCATTCATGATGTGTACCTCATCGTCATCCTCTATAACGAATCCATACCTCTCAGGTATCTTAGTACTTTTCCAGATTTACGAACAGGGTGTGGTATAGTACGTTCTTCTACTTGGTCAGGTACCTGACTTTGATCCGTGGTAATTTGTGGTTCTTGAACTTCTTCAAGATATATCTTACTCCCACTGACCCCTTCATGGATAAACTCCTTTTCCAAGAAGGCAGCATGTTTCGCAACAAACACCTTTTGATCAGTTGGATGATAGAAATAATACCCTAAAGTTTCTTTAGGGTATCCCACAAATCTACACTTATCGGATTTAGTCTGTAGCTTATCATTTTCAAACTTTTTGACATAAGCTGGGCAACCCCAAGTCTTAACATGCTTAAAATTTGGTTTCCTCCCCTTCCACATCTCATATGGAGTCTTTGGGGCGGATTTGGTAGGTACCTTGTTAAGTAGGTATGCAGCCGTTTCTAGGGCATATCCCCAGAAAGAAATTGGAAGGTCGGTAAAACTCATCATGGATCGAACCATGTCCAACAGTGTTCGATTTCTCCTTTCAGATACTCCATTTAACTGTGGTGTACCTGGAGGAGTCCATTGTGAGATTATACCATTTTCTTTGAGACAATTGAGAAACTCACCGCTTAAGTATTCTCCACCTCGATCTGATCGAAGTATCTTTATACTCTTGTCCGTTTATTTCTCTACTTCACTTCTGAACTCTTTGAACTTTTCAAATGATTCTGACTTGTATTTCATTAAATACACATATCCAAATCTTGAGTGATCATCAGTGAAAGTATAAAATAAGAATACCCACCCCATGCACTTGTTATCATAGGTCCACAAACGTCTGTGTGAATCAATGCCAACAACTCTGTAACTTTTTCTCCTTTTTCACTAAAAGGAGATTTAGTCATTTTACCCATGAGACAAGATTTACAAGTTGAATATGATTCATAATCAGATAATTTAAGGAGCCCATCTTTATGCAACTTGGATAATCTTGTTTCATTGATATGACCGAGTCTACAGTGCCACATGTAGGTATAATTAATATCATCTCTTTTTCTTTTCTTAGTTTGTTCAATTTGAAAAATATTTTCTTGTAAGTCAAGTGTATAAAGTCCATTTTGTAAATTTTCAACACCATATAAAACATCGTCTTTATAAATAGAACAACTATTGTTCTTTATAACAACGTTAAATCCTTCCATATCCAATACAAAAATTGAAATAATGTTTTTAATAATATTCGGAACATAATAACAATTATTAAGATAAATGGACTTGCCCGAAGGCATTGCTAAATAATAAGTTCCTACAGCTAATGCAACAACCTTTACTCCATTCCCCACTCGTAGGATCACCTCATCATTGTTCAGCTTTCTACTTCTGACCAGTACCTTCACATTATTACATATGTGAGAACCACAGCCGGTATCCAATACCCAAGTAGAATTTTGACTTTCTGAAAAATTAATTTCAATCATGAACAAACCTTGATTGGAAGTCGAAGCTTCTCCAAGCTTCTTCTTTGCCAGAAACTTCTTGCAGTTCCTCTTCCAATGACCCGGCTCGTTGCAATGGAAGCACATTCCTTTGCTAGCTTGATCAGATTTCTTTTGTTCCTTTATGTTCACTTTTCCCTTGGTCATCCGAGATCGGAAGAGCTCCTTAGATATCTCATATCTAGCAGTCCTACTTTGTTCACCATACAACTCCTTGAGGTGAATCAACATAGTAGGAGCATCCATGTTTTTGTGCTGACGCTGAAGCTCGTTATTCATGGATGCGAGCATGATGCATTGAGCCACAGATGCATCATCTTGCCACTTTACAATGGTGGCAATCTCTTCCTCAGAGGCTATTTCTGGAACAGTTCCAGGGACAGGTGAGTTTAGGACATAAGAAATCTTTTCAGCAGTGAGAACTATTCTCAGATTTCTTAGCCAGTCCGTATAATTCAGCCCGGTAAGCTTATTAGCATCAAGTATGCTTCGCAGTGAAATTAGTGATTTTGACATTTTTAAAATTCTGCATGTGAAAAATAACATTTTAGCAAACATTCATTTTATTAATTTTGCATACCAAAATAAATTTAGGTCTTTATTTTAAATTGGTATCTCCCACTATTTTTATCAAACTATATTACCCTCACTTATATAGTTCGGCAACATCTAATTAAAGATTTGCTAGTGAAATTAAGAATCCCATTTCAAATGTATATAACCTTGTGGATAGCACAACAAGCGATATACAAATAAATAGGTAGACAACTCTTGTCAATTACATCACTATATAACTCTTTTTATTTTACCTCTTAAATCATAATGGTCAAGTGTGTGCACATCCGAACTAAAATGATTTAAGTTAAGTCCAGCCTAGCACTTCCATAAATTCAAAAAAAATAAATATTCGTCCTTGTGGATATCACAACAAGACTAGATCGTTCAATTTTCGTGATAAGCATCAAATGTGATTAATTAACATCTTAAATATGCAATACTCGCCTTGTGGATAGCACAACAAGCTCATATTAAATATTTAATACTCTATTAATTTATCATGCTAGAAAGTGACGTTCGATATTCTAAATATCATTTGAACGCTTCGGACTTAATATTATTTCTTTGAGGGGTTTGTTATTATTTGTCTCATCTTGTTTAGCGCGCATGCACACACACACACACACACACACACACACACATATATATATATATATAATACGCGTCATTTTATTAAACATGCGAAGCATGTTTGCATAAAATATAATATATATAATATTTAGCATGGAATATAGAATACTATATTCTACCCGGATTGATTATGGACTTTTATACTAGTTTGGTTTACTAGAGCCACCAAGTGAACCAAAAGGTCAAACCTAGGAGTGCAAGAATTTAAATTTAAATATAACTATTACATTTAAACCCGGGCTCCATACAAACGGGTGTTCACGCGCTCCTTGCTCATTGGTCTCCAATTTCTTCAAGATAATTCTAACTATTTCTATTACATTAAACTATTTAATTTAAATAGAAACCTTGATCAGCAGTCAAAGGGAAGTACATAGGAGGGAGATAGAATTTTACATCAAGAAAATTTTTTTTAGAGAAGACGAGGTACACATACCCCATTTAATAAAACCCATTCATTCAAGCATTCAACTAAAATAAAATCCAATCACATTGGTCAAATAGTCCATAATCAATCCTCATTTATTATCATACATATCACCATATATATCAATAAATAAATATTCATCTCATGAATTAAAACATTCCATATATATATGAGTATCATTTAATGGGCAATTTTAAATTGCTTCAAATTCAATTTCAAGATTAAAATAAACTCTTTATTTTAATTATAAAATTATTTAGAATATAATATATAAATATATCATATTTATTTTTTAAAAAGAAGTCACCTTCTTTTATTAAAAGAGTCCTGCAGGTTTATTAAAAGAGTCATTTCCTGATGGGTCACCTTCTTTTTGGAGTAAGAAAGAGACAACACTTTTTCTTTGCAGAATTCAAGATTAGCATCCCAAAAAAAATAATTTGTGATTCGTCCCAAAAAAAAAAGAAGTCATTTTTTTAAAAAAAAAATAAAATAATTTTATACAATAAAATTATGCCCAATAAATTATTTTAAATACATACCCATATGTATATGAAATCAAAAATAAATTAATAATTGCATAAAGGTTTGGCTCTGATGCCACTGTTGGGATTGTACGAAATCATTACGCAATCAAATTGCAAAAATTAGCGGAAGCATGGTATATCAGAGTTTAAAAAAATTTGTACAAAACCATTACCCGGATCATCCTTTATGCAAATTATTAATTTAAAATGATAAATAAGAAGTTATGGAATCATACCCTTTAGAACGAAGCTTCCACAGGTACTAGTTCAACTCTTTGTTCTTCGTGATCTCCTTGAATTTTTGGATTAGATTCCTTCCTTTGATCAACGTTAGCCACCCAAGTGTTTGGCCTCTAGAGGTGATCCACCAAGGAAGAGGAATTATCAAGAAGGAGGGTGTTTGGCTAAACCTTAGTTTTCTATCCTCTATAAAAAAGGAGTACTCTCCAACAATTGGAATTGCCTCAACTGATATCTATTATAAAACTCCTCTTATATAGATATTGGTCAACCCTTCTAATCCTATTAGACATGGGATTTCTTTTACTTAATTAAACTCCTTTAATTAATTTAGGCTTCCCACCACATGGGGTATAATTAATTAAATTCATTTAATTAATTTGTCTCCTAATCTTATTAGAAATAAATGAGAGTACTAATATTAAATTAATTACTAAACTCCTTTAGAAATTAAACTAATAATAATTGTAATAATATTAATAAGACTCCTCTTATTAATTTATATTTAATATTTCCAAAATATTAAATAATAAACATTAAGCTATTTAATTTATTCTATCACTATAGATTAAATTAATTACACTTAATGCATTATTACGATTATGCCATTACCTTCTTAAATAATTATTCTTCCTTTTATGGTGTAACCCTTTAGGTTCTCTATATTAAACCGGTTGTGAATAAATCAATTAGAACAATTCTAATCTTATTTAAATAAATAAATTAAACTAATAATCTATTTAAATAAATAATATTTATTCTACAATAGGGATAAGCCTCCCTAGCAATCAACGACTTTCCAGATAATATAGATTTCAACATTAATCATAAAAGAACCTGTGAGTAAATAGTTATCATACAATTCAATCCTTCCACCATACAATATCCCAATTAAATATAAGACATGAATTTACTGTCAAGTCTTATTTTATTTAATTATATGTATTTCGATTAGAAAATGCACAACTCCAAATAATGCAAATTAGAAACTCCTTTCTAATTTCATTTACCTTGGCCAAGGATTCCTGGGTTGTCATTTAACGAATCACATAGGACATATCTCCTCTTTTACTAGAGGTGGTAATTCTTTATTGATCATTCATTATCTCCATATGTAACTCATTATACCCAAGCATACCCTTTTATATACCCTAAAGGACTTTAAGAAATAAGTCAAAGTATAATTCATTACATACAAGATACTATGATGATCTCAAATCCAAGGATCACTTGTACTACTATCACATTAGGAATTCCTATTGACAGGCGAGTAAAACTCCATTAGGTATTCCATAGCGAGTCACGTTTAGTGAACTTATTCTCCAATAAGCACCTACATACTTGCTTTAGTGTCTCCACACAAATGATCATGAGATCAATCATCCTCATCCAATGAGCAAGCAACATATGTACCAATCTATTCGGATTTACTAATCCCCTTTTTAGTAATCCCACGATTGGGAACTATTTTAGTTTTAGAGCTTTCTAAGAATTTAGATCTCATTAGCATGATCATCATCATGATTCTAAAAGCATTGCTTAAAACTATGGGTTATTTACATATTATAAAAATAACACCATGTAGATAATTAAATGCCTTTAATAAATAAATATTTTATTAATAAATAAATAAGATTATTTACAAAGTACGGATTCGGTGTTATAACGAATCCGTAAAGTTAAATTTCATGATTTTCCTTCAAAACATGATAAAGTATGAAAACAGTGAAATTAGATGCCTTGGATTGTGTGATTACATGATTTAGAATGCTAAGATCATGCTAGAAATATTGTATAGAGTTTGTATGAAGTCCATACTTCATAGGTAGCAATTAAATTGTTGTGGTAGCATTAAATGGTGAATTTTGGTCCTGGTTCTTTGTTATTCGTGAACTGCAGATTCTGAATATGGCGTGTGGAGCTGCAGCGCCAACTTTAAGCCTAAGAGTGGGGCTGCAGCGCCAGTGGAGCTGCAACACCAACTTTAAGCCTAAGAGTGTGATAGTAGTGTGCATACAAGCCAATCATGTATGATGATAAAGCACGTACTTTGTAAACAATCTTATTTATTTATTAAAAAAAAATATTCATTTATTAAAGGCATTTAATTATCTACATGGTGCTGTTTTTATAATATGTAAATAACCCATAGTTTTAAGCAATGCTTTTAGAATCATGATGATGATCATGCTAATGAGATCTAAATTCTTAGAAAGCTCTAAAACTAAAATAGTTCCCAATCGTGGGATTACTAAAAAGGGGATTAGTAAATCCGGAGAGATTGGTACATATGTTGCTTGCTCATTGGATGAGGATGATTGATCTCATGATCATTTGTGTGGAGACACTAAAGCAAGTATGTAGGTGCTTATTGGAGAATAAGTTCACTGAACGTGATTCGTTATGGAATACCTAATGGAGTTTTACTCGCCTGTCAATAGGAATTCCTAATGTGATAGTAGTACAAGTGATCCTTGGACTTGAGATCATCATAGTATCTTGTATGTAACAAATTATACTTTGACTTATTCCTTAAGACCTTTTAAGGCATATATAGGGTATGCTTGGGTATAATGAGTTACATATGGAGATAATGAATGATCAATAAAGAATCTACCACCTCTAGTAAAAGAGGAGATATGTCCTATGTGATTCGTTAAATGACAACCCAGGAATCCTTGGCCAAGGTGAAATGAAATTAGAAAGGAGTTTTTAATTTGCATTATTTGGAGTTGTGCATTTTCTAATCGAAATACATATAATTAAATAAAATAAGACTTGACAGTAAATCCATGTCTTATATTTAATTGGGACATTGTATGGTGGAAGGATTGAATTGTATGGTAACTATTAACTCACAGGTTCTTTTATGATTAATGTTGAAATCTATATTATCTGGAAAGTCGTTGATCGCTAGGGAGGCTTATCCCTATTGTAGAATAAATATTATTTATTTAAATAAATTATTAGTTTAATTTATTTATTTAAATAAGATTAAAATTGTTTTAATTGATTTATTCACAACCGGTTTAATATGGAGAACCTAAAGGGTCACACCATAAAAGGAAGAATAATTATTTAAGAAGGTAATGGCATAATCGTAATAATGCATTAAGTATAATTAATTTAATCTATGGTGATAGAATAAATTAAATAGCTTAATATTTATTATTTAATATTTTGGAAATATTAAATATAAATTAATAAGAGGAGTCTTATTAATATTATTACAATTATTATTATTTTAATTTCTAAAGGAGTTTAGTAATTAATTTAATATTTAGTACTCTCATTTATTCCTAATAAGATTAGGAGACAAATTAATTAAATGAATTTAATTAATTATTCCCATGTGGTGGGAAGCCTAAATTAATTAAAGGAGTTTAATTAATTAAAAGAAATCCCATGTCTAATAGGATTAGAAGGGTTGACCAATGTCTATATAAGAGAAGTCTTATAATAGATATTAGATTGATGCAATTCCAATTGTTGGAGAGTACTCCTTTTCTATAGAGGATAGAAAACTAAGGTTAAGCCAAACACCCTCCTTCTTGATAATTCCTCTTCCTTGGTGGATCACCTCTAGAGGCCAAACACTTGGGTGGCTAACGTTGATCAAAGGAAAGAATCTAACCCGAAAATTCAAGGAGATCACGAAGAACAAGGAGTTGAACTAGTACCTGTGGAAGCTTCGTTCTACAAGGGTATGATTCCATAACTTCTTATTTATCGTTTTAAATTAATAATTTGCATAAAGGATGATCCGGGTAATGGTTTTGTAGAAATTTTTTAAACTCTGATATACCATGCTTCCGCTAATTTTTGCAATTTGATTGCGTCACGATTTCGTACAAACCCAACAGTGGCATCAGAGCCAAATCTTTATGCAATTATTAATTTATTTTTGATTTCATATACATATGGGTATGCATTTAAAATAATTTATTGGGCATAATTTTATTGTATAAAATTATATTTTTTAAGAAAAAAAAAGAAAAAAAAAAAGACTTTTTTTGGGACGAATCACAATTTTTTTTTTGGTGCTAATCTTGAATTCTGCAAAGAAAAGGTGTTGTCTCTTTCTTACTCCAAAAAGAAGGTGACCCATCAGGAAATGACTTTTTTAATAAACCTGCAGGACTCTTTTAATAAAAGAAGGTGACTTTTTAAAAATAAAAAAATAAATATGATATATTTATATATTATATTCTAAATAATTTTATAATTAAAATAAAGAGTTTATTTTAATCTTGAAATTGGATTTCATGCAATTTAAAATTGCCCATTAAATGATACTCATATATATATGGAATGTTTTAATTCATGAGATGAATATTTATTTATTGATATATATGGTGATATGTATGAAAATAAATGGAGATTGATTATGGACTATTTGACCAATGTGATTGGATTTTATTTTAGTTGAATGCTTGAATGAATGGGTTTTATTAAATGGGGTCTGCGTACCTCGTCTTCTCTAATTTTTTTTTCTTGATGTAAAATTCTATCTCCTTCCTATGTACTTCCCCTTGACTGTTGATCAAGGTTTCTATTTAAATTAAATAGTTTAATGTAATAAGAATAGTTAGAATTATCTTGAAGAAATTAGAGACCAAGGAGCAAGGAGCGCGTGAAGACCCGTTTGTATGGAGCCCGAGTTTAAATGTAATAGTTATATTTAAATTTAAATTCTTGCACTCCTAGGTTTGACCTTTTGGTTCACTTGGTGGCTCTAGTGAACCAAACTAGAATAAAAGTCCATAATCAATCCGGGTAGAATATAATATTCTATATTGCATGCTAAATATTATATATATTATATTTTATGCAAACATGCTTCGCATGTTTAATAAAATGACGCGTATTTTATATATATATGTGCATGCGCGCTAAACAAGATGAGACAAATAATAACAAACCCCTCAAAGAAATAATATTAAGTCCGAAGCGTTCAAATGATATTTGGAATATCGAACGTCGCCTTCTAGCATGATAAATTAATAGAGTATTAAATATTTAATATGAGCTTGTTGTGCTATCCACAAGGCGAGTATTGCGTATTTAAGATGTTAATTAATCACATTTGATGCTTATCAAGAAAATTGAACGATCTAGTCTTGTTGTGCTATCCACAAGGACGAACATTTTTCTTTTTTGAATTTATGGAAGTGCTAGGCTGGACTTAACTTAAATCATTTTAGTTCGGATGTGCACACACTTGACCATTATGATTTAAGAGGCAAAATAAAAGGAGTTATATAGTGTTGTAATTGACAAGAGTTGTCTACCTATTTATTTGTATATCGCTTGTTGTGCTATCCACAAGGTTATATACATTTGAAATGGGATCCTTATTCTCACTAGCAAATCTTTAATTAGATGTTGCCGAACTATATAAGTGAGGGTAATATAGTTTGATGAAAATAGTGGGAGATACCAATTTAAAATAAAGACCTAAATTTATTTTGGTATGCAAAATTAATAAAATGAATGTTTGCTAAAATGTTATTTTTCACAAGCAGAATTTTAAAAATGTCTAAATCACTAATCTCACTACGAAGCATACTTGATGCAAACAAGCTTACCGGGCCGAATTATGAGGACTGGCTAAGAAATCTGAGAATTGTTCTCACTGCTGAAAAGATTTCTTATGTCCTAAATTCAACTATCCCTGAATCTGTTTCAGAAACAGCCTCTGAGGAAGAGATTGTCACTTTCAATAAGTGGCAAGATGATGCATCTGTGGCTCAATGCATCATGCTCGCATCCATGAATAACGAGCTTCAGCGTCAGCACGAAAAAATGGATGCTCCTGCTATGCTGCTTCACCTCAAGGAGTTGTATGGTGAACAGAGTAGGACTGCTAGATATGAGATATCTAAGGAGCTCTTCCGATCTCGGATGACCGAGGGTACTGCCGTCGAGACTCATGTCCTGAAAGTGATCAATTTGATTGAACGCCTTGGACAGCTTGGGTTCGTCATGGATGGGGAGTTGAGTCAAGACTTGGTCTTGCAGTCACTCCCTGAGACCTTCTCGCAGTTTGTGGTTAATTTTCACATGAATAAGCTAGATGTCAGCTTGCCTGAGCTGCTTAACATGCTGAAAACTGCAGAAGGTCACTTCCCATCCAAGAAGAACCATATCTTGATGGTGGATTCTTCCAATAAAAGGAAGAGACCTAAGGTATCTTCTGAAAAGAAGAAATCCAAGAAGGCTAAGGGAAAGGGGAAAGAAAAGGAACAAAAGAAACCTGAACCAGCTAAAGGAATGTGCTTTCATTGCAACGAGCCGGGTCATTGGAAGAAAAACTGCAAGAAGTTTCTGGCAGACAAGAAGCTTGGAGAAGCTTCGACTTCCAATCAAGGTTTGTTCATGATTGAAATTAATTTTTCAGAAAGTCAAAATTCTACTTGGGTATTGAATACCGGCTGTGGTTCTCACATATGTAATAATGCGAAGGGACTGGTCAGAAGTAGAAAGCTGAACAATGATGAGGTGATCCTACGAGTAGGGAATGGAGCAAAGGTTGCTGCATTAGCTGTAGGAACTTATTATTTAGCAATGCCTTCGGGCAAGTCCATTTATCTTAATAATTGTTATTATGTTCCGAATATTATTAAAAACATTATTTCAATTTCTGTATTGGATATGGAAGGATTTAACGTTGTTATAAAGAACAATAGTTGTTCTATTTATAAAGACGATGTTTTATATGGTATTGGAAATTTGCGAAATGGACTTTATACACTTGACTTACAAGAAAATATATTTCAAATTGAACAAACTAAGAAAAGGAAAAGAGATGATATTAATTATACCTACATGTGGCACTGTAGACTCGGTCATATCAATGAAACAAGATTATCCAAGTTGCATAAAGATGGGCTCCTTGAGCTATCCGATTATGAATCATATCCAACTTGTGAATCTTGTCTCATGGGTAAAATGACTAAATCTCCTTTTAGTGGAAGAGGAGAAAGAGTTACAGAGTTGTTGACATTGATTCACACAGACGTTTGTGGGCCTATGACAACAAGTGCACGGGGTGGGTATTCTTATTTTATTACTTTCACTGATGATCACTCAAGATTTGGATATGTGTATTTAATGAAATACAAGTCAGAATCATTTGAAAAGTTCAAAGAGTTCAGAAGTGAAGTAGAGAAACAAACGGGCAAGAGTATAAAGATACTTCGATCAGATCGAGGCGGAGAATACTTAAGCGGTGAGTTTCTCAATTGTCTCAAAGAAAATGGTATAATCTCACAATGGACTCCTCCAGGTACACCACAGTTAAATGGAGTATCTGAAAGGAGAAATCGAACACTGTTAGACATGGTTCGATCCATGATGAGTTTTACTGACCTTCCAATTTCCTTCTGGGGATATGCCCTAGAAACGGCTGCATACCTACTTAACAAGGTACCTACCAAATCCGCCCCAAAGACTCCATATGAGATGTGGAAGGGGAGGAAACCAAATCTTAAGCATGTTAAGACTTGGGGTTGTCCAGCTTATGTCAAAAAGTTTGAACATGATAAGCTACAGACTAAATCCGAAAAGTGTAGATTTGTGGGATACCCTAAAGAAACTGTAGGGTATTATTTCTATCATCCAACTGATCAAAAGGTGTTTGTTGCGAAACATGCTGCCTTCTTGGAAAAGGAGTTTATCCATGAAGGGGTCAGTGGGAGTAAGATATATCTTGAAGAAGCTCAAGAACCACAAATTACCACGGATCAAAGTCAGGTACCTGACCAAGTAGAAGAACCTACTATACCACACCCTGTTCGTAAATCTGGAAGAGTACCGAAGATACCTGAGAGGTATGGATTCGTTATAGAGGATGATGATGAGGTACACATCATGAATAATGATGATCCATTGAATTACGAACAGGCCATGAGTAATAAACACTCAGGGAAATGGCTTGAAGCCATGAAATCCGAAATGGACTCCATGTATGAAAACAAAGTATGGACTTTGGTTTCACCACCTGAAGGCATTAAGCCTATTGGGTGTAAATGGGTCTTTAAAAGAAAGACTGGAGCGGACGGCAAGGTGGAGACCTATAAGGCCCGACTGGTTGCAAAAGGTTTCAAACAAAGACAAGGAGTTGATTATGATGAAACCTTTTCACCAGTAGCTATGCTCAAGTCCATTCGGATTTTGCTTGCGATTGCAGCTTATAACGACTATGAGATCTGGCAGATGGACGTGAAAACGGCCTTCCTCAATGGGAAACTTGAGGAGGATGTGTATATGACACAGCCAGAGGGATTTGTTTCAAAGGTTGGAATAAATCAAGTCTGTAAGCTGCAACGATCCATTTATGGATTGAAGCAAGCTTCTCGTAGATGGAACATTCGTTTTGATGAGACAATCAAAGAGTTTGATTTTATCAAAAATGACGATGAACCATGTGTGTACAAGAAGGTTAGTGGGAGCGCAATTTCATTCCTTGTATTATATGTTGATGATATATTACTGATAGGGAATGACATTCCTATGCTACAATCGATTAAAATCTGGTTATCTAAACACTTCTCCATGAAGGACTTGGGAGAAGCATCCTATATTTTGGGGATAAAGATCTATAGAGATAGATCTAAAAGGATGCTTGGTTTATCCCAAGGAACGTACATTGATGCAATGCTAAAGAGATTTAGCATGGAAGATTCCAAAAGAGGTCTCATGCTGATGAGCCATGGAATACATCTCTCCAAGAAACAGGCCCCAAAGACACCTGAGGAGAGAGACCGTATGAGTAAGATCCCTTATGCTTCTGCAATAGGATCTACCATGTACGGTATGATATGTACTAGACCGGATGTTGCTCATGCACTTAGTGTAACGAGCAGATACCAGTCGAATCCTGGAGAAGAGCACTGGAAGGCAGTGACGAATATCCTAAAGTACTTGAGAAGGACTAAAGATATTTTTCTTGTCTACGGTGGGTCTGAATTAAAACTCGAGGGCTTCACAGACTCAAGTTTTCAAACGGACCAAGATGACAGTAAATCTGTTTCGGGGTATGTTTTTACCTTGAACGGAGGCGCAGTGAGTTGGAAGAGTTCCAAGCAGCAAACAGTTGCTGATTCAGTGACAGAGGCAGAGTATATAACTGTAAGTGAAGCTGCAAGTTGATGTTTTAGATGAAAAGTTCATTACAGAACTAGGAATAGTTCCTAAGTCTCATATTGAATCTAAACATGTGTTGCGGCACTTTGATTAAAGAAATCATTGAAAGAGGAGAGTGTAGACTCTCAAGACAACATTGCAGATCCATTAACTAAAGCTTTAACACAACAGCAGTTTGATCGTCACTTAGAGAAGTTGGGTATGGGATACCATGGCGATTGGCTTTAGTGCAAGTGGGAGATTGATAGTAGTGTGCATACAAGCCAATCATGTATGATGATAAAGCACGTACTTTGTAAACAATCTTATTTATTTATTAAAAAAAATTATTCATTTATTAAAGGCATTTAATTATCTACATGGTGCTATTTTTATAATATGTAAATAACCCATAGTTTTAAGCAATGCTTTTAGAATCATGATGATGATCATGCTAATGAGATCTAAATTCTTAGAAAGCTCTAAAACTAAAATAGTTCCCAATCGTGGGATTACTAAAAAGGGGATTAGTAAATCCGGAGAGATTGGTACATATGTTGCTTGCTCATTGGATGAGGATGATTGATCTCATGATCATTTGTGTGGAGACACTAAAGCAAGTATGTAGGTGCTTATTGGAGAATAAGTTCACTGAATGTGATTCGCTATGGAATACCTAATGGAGTTTTACTCGCCTGTCAATAGGAATTCCTAATGTGATAGTAGTACAAGTGATCCTTGGACTTGAGATCATCATAGTATCTTGTATGTAACAAATTATACTTTGACTTATTCCTTAAGACCTTTTAAGGCATATATAGGGTATGCTTGGGTATAATGAGTTACATATGGAGATAATGAATGATCAATAAAGAATCTACCACCTCTAGTAAAAGAGGAGATATGTCCTATGTGATTCGTTAAATGACAACCCAGGAATCCTTGGCCAAGGTGAAATGAAATTAGAAAGGAGTTTTTAATTTGCATTATTTGGAGTTGTGCATTTTCTAATCGAAATAATGCATTAAGTATAATGGCATAATCGTAATAATGCATTAAGTATAATTAATTTAATCTATGGTGATAGAATAAATTAAATAGCTTAATATTTATTATTTAATATTTTGGAAATATTAAATATAAATTAATAAGAGGAGTCTTATTAATATTATTACAATTATTATTATTTTAATTTCTAAAGGAGTTTAGTAATTAATTTAATATTTAGTACTCTCATTTATTCCTAATAAGATTAGGAGACAAATTAATTAAATGAATTTAATTAATTATTCCCATGTGGTGGGAAGCCTAAATTAATTAAAGGAGTTTAATTAATTAAAAGAAATCCCATGTCTAATAGGATTAGAAGGGTTGACCAATGTCTATATAAGAGAAGTCTTATAATAGATATTAGATTGATGCAATTCCAATTGTTGGAGAGTACTCCTTTTCTATAGAGGATAGAAAACTAAGGTTAAGCCAAACACCCTCCTTCTTGATAATTCCTCTTCCTTGGTGGATCACCTCTAGAGGCCAAACACTTGGGTGGCTAACGTTGATCAAAGGAAAGAATCTAACCCGAAAATTCAAGGAGATCACGAAGAACAAGGAGTTGAACTAGTACCTGTGGAAGCTTCGTTCTACAAGGGTATGATTCCATAACTTCTTATTTATCGTTTTAAATTAATAATTTGCATAAAGGATGATCCGGGTAATGGTTTTGTAGAAATTTTTTAAACTCTGATATACCATGCTTCCGCTAATTTTTGCAATTTGATTGCGTCACGATTTCGTACAAACCCAACAGAGTGGGGCTGCAGCGCCAGTGGAGCTGCAGCGCCAGCTTTAAGCCTAAGATTGGGGCTGCAGCGCCAGTGGAGCTGCAGCGCCAGACTTAAGCCTAAAGTCCGAGCTGCAGCGCCAGTGGAGCTGCAGCGCCATTTTTAGTTCAAATGGTGGAGCTGCAGCGCCACTTGGCAGATTTTGCCCAGAAATAAGATTTTAATTGTTCAAGTCCAGAAAATGTAATTGTAACCTAATGTAATAAACATTAAGACATGATTAAACATATAATAAGAGGTTAATAACTTATATTACGTGAGTAATTAATAAGTTAATTACATGACTTGAATCGTTAATTGTATAGTCCAATAACGTGCTCAAGACCGATGTGTGTGATTTGATACGTATATCGAGTTATTGATTAATGTGTATTGTGAACGTATTGATATGTAGGATTTAATAAAGAACGTGAATTATAAATTGTAGCTTGTGCAAGAGGCAAGTTTTCTATCCTTAAACTTGTTTAATATTTTGTAAGTTTTCTAAACTCAAACCTTACTTTTACATCGAGCAAGTTCTTATCCTTGTTTATTCAAGTTAAGATTTTCATATAAGATATTGTTATTCCTTTAAGTATTACTTCAGTTATACAATACTTATTCGATTGTATACTCTTGAGATTTACCATTCAAATTGAATATCGATGTTATTGTTGAATCTTATAGGACTAGTGAACCCTTATTGATTCGACTAGTCCATAGTTGATGAACGTTTCAAATTCTAGAATTTTTATTGAGCTTATCCAAACCAAACTTCCTTTGGTGTGGACTCTGATGTCAAACTGAGATGAACAACCCTTTAATAGGGGATTATTTACGCTTTAACGTTGAGATATTGTGCACAGTATAGTTCTAAGGGCTGATCCCCCTAAGTACGAGAAGTAAAGTCCATAGTCTTATGATTGTTAAAGGTTTAAAGTTTAAACACTTTACAACCTAGGACATAGTTCGAGGTCTTATGACCCTCAGATGTTATTTTGATTCTTGTTATTCATTCTTGAGTCAAAAGTTGAGTTTCTTTATTCAGATGTCTTTGATTCACTCGCATGTTATTATATTGTTGTCATATTATTATACTTGTGGGCAATCGTGCTCACTCTTGCGTAATAATAACATTGCAGTTAAGAACGAAAGGTCCAACAAGCCTTCTACTAGCAAAAGCAAGGGCAAAGTCAACAAGTGATGAAGACTTGTTGTTTATTTTATGTGTTTATGTTTCAGACTTATGTTAAAGTTGTGTAATACTTATTTAATTGTTTATGTTTTCGCATTTGAGATTTAAGGTTAAGTACGACCTGGGATTGATGTATTTATTTTCAGATGTTGTAACCCCATAAGGGGAGGATTATTTTTTATTTATTTCATGGTTTGCTTTTATTATGGATAGATAGATAGATGATATTTGTAAAGTGAACACCAGATCTCGTGGAACTGAAGTACCCAGATTTGGGGGTGTCACAAAAGAGTAGAGTTTATCAGACTAAAACAGAACAACATAACGGTGTCCCAGTACGAGGCTAAGTTCGCAGGGTTATCTCGTTTTGCACCTCATTTGGTGGAGAATGAGGAACGAAGACGCGGATGTTTCTGAGAGGTTTGAAACCAGAAATTCGTTAATACCTCATTTCTCATAAATTTTCTCTATATTCAGATGTAGTGAACAGGGCCCAGTTATTAGAATGAGATAATGATTATGTTCAACCAAGGGACAACAACCAAGGTCGTACCGGTGGCAGCAGTCATCGGAATAATGACAACCAGCAGGGAGGAAAGTATCATGACAAAAGCGGTAGCCACTCCGGTGGTAATCGTGGCCATGATAATAGAAAAAATGAGTCGGGGAGAGATTTCAAGAAGAGAAGGTACAACAATGAGAACGTAAAGACGTCGACAGCAGCACCAGCATCAACTGTTTCTAGGGGAGGAGAACGATCGTCGGTCGTATGCGATAAATGCGGGCAAGAGGGACACATCAGTCCCAACTGCACACAGCAATCCAAGGTGTGCTATAACTGTGGAAAGGAAGGACATATAGCTAGAGTGTGTCCTGTAGCGAAACCAAGTCCAGCGGGGGTGGTGATTCCTAAAGCTGTTCCGGACAAGTCGAAGTCAGTGGTTCCTGGAAGGGCTTTTGTCATGACTACCCAACAAGCAAGGAACCCGAATGAGGTTATCACGGGTAAGCTAATCATAAACTCTTGCGAAGTCTATACCTTATTAGATACCGGTGCTACCCATTCTTTTATTTCACCTGCTTGTGCTCAACGTTTGAACTTGACTCCTGAGAAATTAGACTTTGACTTATCTGTTTAAACTCCGTTGGGAGAAATCTTCGGTACATCTACAGTTTACAAATCTTTCTTAATTCAAATTGGTACCCTCACCTTACCTATTGATCTTATATCTTTGAAAATACTTGCATTTGACGTGATTTTAGGAATTGACTGGTTAACCACTTATCATGCCAAAATTGATTATTTTTGTAAGGTTATTAGTTTTCATATTCCTAACCAACCTGTTGTGCAAATCCAAACAACCAAACCACTAAAATCAGTCAATGTCATTTCAAGTCATAAAGCTATTCGTTTATTGAAAAACGGATGTCAAGCTTTCTTAGCACATGTCACTGATCTAAACCATAATACGTTAGGTCTGAATGATATTTCTGTTGTTAATGAGTTTCCTGATGTATTTTTCGAAGAACTTCCCGGTTTACCCCCAGAACGTGAAGTTAAATTCTTTATTGACCTTGAGCCCGGTACAAAACCCATTTCTAAAACCCCATATCGGATGGCTCCTATTGAACTTTAGGAGTTAAAGGTCCAACTACAGGAATTATTAGACATCAATTTTATTCATCCTAGTACGTCTCCTTGGGGTGCTCTTGTTTTATTTGTGAAGAAGAAAGACCCGTATGCGACTTTGTATTGACTATCGGGAGTTGAACCATGTCACCATCAAGAATAGGTATCCGTTACCTCGTATTGATGACCTGTTCGACCAGTTACAAGGTGCACAATTCTTTTCAAAGATCGATCTTCGTTCTAGATATCATCAGCTGAAGATTAAAACTGAGGATATTCTAAAAATTACTTTCAGAACTCGATACGGGCATTATGAATTCTTAGTCATGTCTTTTGGATTGACTAATGATCCTGCCGCTTTTATGGATATGATGAACCGTGTATTCAAGGAATATTTGGATCAGTTCGTGGTTGTCTTTATTGATAACATTCTCATTTATTCCAAAAGCCGTGAAGATCATGAGCACCACCTGAAGCTGGCACTTCAATGACTTCGTGATAACAAGCTTTACGCCAAGTTGAAGAAATGCGAGTTTTGGCTTGAGGAAGTAGCGTTCCTTGGGCACGTAGTATCAAAACATGGAGTATCTGTGGACCCAGAAAAGATTGAAGCAATACAAAGTTGGGAGCAACCAAAGTCGGTGACCGAGGTACGTAGCTTCCTGGGCTTAGCTGGTTATTATCGGAGATTCGTGGAAGGATTTTCTCGAATCGCTACTCCATTAACTCAGCTGACTCGGAAAGATACAAAATTCGTATGGAACGAGGGATGCGAGAAGAGCTTTCAAGAGCTCAAGAGGAGACTCATTTCGGCACCTGTTCTGACGATACCATCTGGTTCGGATGGATTTGTCATCTACAGCGATGCTTCGGGCAAAGGGTTAGGACGTGTTCTCATGCAACATGGGAAAGTCATAGCCTATGCCTCACGACAACTCAAAGAATATGAGAGGAATTATCCTACTCATGATCTAGAATTGGAAGCAGTCGTGTTCGCGTTGAAGATCTGGAGACACTATCTGTATGGGGAGAAAGTAGAGATTTATACGGATCATAAGAGCCTTAAATATTTCTTCACTCAGAAGGAACTCAACATGCGACAACGACGTTGACTTGAGCTGTTGAAAGATTATGACCATACCAACCAATACCATCCTGGAAAAGCGAACGTGGTAGCTGACGCGTTGAGTAAAAGATCATATACGGGAATGAGTGCGATGATGTCAAGTATACGTGTAGAACCAGCTTTGATTGATAAAGTTAAAGCTGCTCAAGCTACAGACTTGGAGCTGATAAAGATGAAGAAGAAGGTGCAAGAAGGTGCTATTCTAGAAGCAAGAATCGATGAAGAAGGAATACTTCGAGTCAACTCTAGACTTTGTGTTCCTAACGATTCTGAGTTGAAGTATACAATCATGATGGAGGCACACAACACACCGTTTGCAATCCATCCTAGGAGTACCAAAATGTATCGTGATCTTCGACATACATTTTGGTGGAGCAATATAAAAAGAGAAATCGTGAAGTTCATCTCGAGGTGTTTAACGTGTCAACGTGTCAAGACAGAGCATTAAGTGCCAAAAGGACCATTGCAACCACTTGAGATTCCAAAGTGGAAGTGGGAACACATTACCATGGATTTCGTTACGGGTCTTCCAAAGCTTTCTCAAGGCATAGATGCGATTTGGGTTGTTGTTGATAGATTAACCAAGTCTTCTCATTTCTTGCCTATACGGGAGACTTATTCCCTTGAACATCTTGCTCGTATGTACGTAAATGATATTATGAGATTGCATGGCATGCCAGTATCTATAGTTTTGGATCGTGACCCCAGATTGACTTCACAATTTTGGATCAGTTTGCAGAAAGCTATGGGCACGAATTTATGATTCAGTTCGGCATATCATCCTCAAACAGACGGGCAATCAAAAAGGACTATTCAAACTCTTGAAGATCTATTGAGACTCTGTGTTCTAGACTTCAAAGGAAGTTGGGATAAGTACCTACCATTGGTGGAATTCTCTTACTCTTACAACAACAGTTATCAGGCAAGCATAGGCGTGGCTCCATTCGAGGCGTTGTATGGGAGAAAGTGTTGTTCTCCAGTATTCTGGGATACGGTGGGTGAAGCAACATTGTTGGGACTGGAGTTAGTACGTATGATTACGAAAAAGATTCACATGATCCGATAACGTATACAAATAGCACAGGATCGACAAAAGAGTTATGCGGATCTTCATCAAAAGGGCGTGGAATTTAATGTTGGGGATCATGTATTGTTACGTGTTGCTCCGTGGAAGGGAGTTAGGAGGTTTGGCAAGAGAGGAAAGCTTAATTCATGATTTATTGGTCCATTTGAGATTCTTGACCGAGTAGGAAATGTGGCATATAGACTCGCTTTACCTCCAAGAATGTCTCGTGTTCATAACGTTTTCACATATCCGTGCTTCGTAAATATGTGAAAGACCCAAACCACATTATTAAGTTAGAACCGGACGAGATAGCCAAAGATTTAATGTACGAGGAGGTACCTGTCAAAATCTTGGATAGGAAGGAGCATGTCCTACGCACAAAGGTTATACCACAAGTCAAAGTTTTGTGGAGAAACCATGCTATTGAGGAAATGACCTGGGAGTTGGAATTAAAAATGAAAGCAAGGTATCCTCACCTTTTCGACATACCAGGAACGTACGTCAATTTCGAGGACGAAATTTCATAAGGAGGGGAGGTTGTCAGACCCCAGATGTTATAAATAAAGATTTAATTTTCTTTATATATTATTTTGAAATAGTAAGGTGTTGATTTGATAAATGTGAAGTTATGGGTAAAATGTGCAAAATTTTCAAAGTTAGCAAGTGGTAATAAAATATTCATTGTTGTCAGGAAATATTCGTTTGGTCGTGGAATATTCTTATTGTCGGGGAATATTCGTACGACGACACAATCATTTGCGGGCCCCATAACGAAAAATTGTCGAATGAAGAAAACGACAAGAATAGGTTTTTTTAAAAATAACGGTGTGGTGGTTACCGTTAAAAAACTGTTGAAATACCCGGTGGTTAAAATACAGTAATACGAGGTGTTGCATAGTAGCACACGATATTGCACAGTAATTCTAATTATTGATTCTTACGTAAGAAGTCACTACTCAATAATGGTTACAGTAATTACTGTTTAATATTTTATTGTATTAATTAAATAATTGTCATTGCACAGTATTTCAAATTATCAAATCAATAATTCATATTATTTGAATAATATTATTAGATAGCATTATTGGCAATGTCTAAGGAAGTTCTGTCGAGGAAAGGGGTTAGGTTAATCTAATTGCGCGCTAGTAAGGAGAAATCCTTAGCGGAAAGCCCCCTCTTTCCTAGAAACGACCTGGTTGTCAATATTGTAGTTCTGTAATATAATTTGTGAATAATTAATTATTGATTTATATGATAAAAAAATATTTATTTTTGTGAATATAAAAGAAGGAATTAGTGTTGAGGAGTTTTTATCAGTATTGGTTGTTAATATTGTAAATTATAAATGTTATTAAAAATGTGTTTTGAGAAGCCAAGTGAATTGAGATAAATAGATGGATTTTTATTGAAGTATTTGTTGTAAATATTGCTTATTATTTGGACCCCCATTTACCCATTTTTCAAAACGATCGGTAGAAGTTATCTCAGTTTTGTTATATATATATATATATGTGTGTGTGTGTGTGTGTGTGTGTGTGTGTGTGTGTGTGATTGGTAGAAAAAAAGGGGGGGTGGAGGTTACGTAGAATGGAGGGAGTAGTATTATTATTATTATATATATATTATAATTACCTACCTTTTACGGTAGGTAATATATATATATATATATATATATATATATATATATATATATATATATATTATATTTTATTTAAAATTTTGTTTTATTAAAATATTTTATTGCACAATAATGAATAGTAAAATTAAATTTTTCCGTCGGTGCACACCCGTGAATTCGTCCGAAATTTTTCACTGTGCAATCCGTGATTTTTATTCAAATAGTACCCTTCCATTGTCCTATAAATAGGATGCTTAGTTTAGAATTGAAAATCACACCAGAATTAGAAAAATTTCTCTCTATAATATCGAGCGTATTTCTTGTGAGTATTTAGATACTTTAAGTGTTGATAGCAGTGTAAATTTTCGTCCACATAATATCCGATATTTCAGTCTAAACTACTCTCCGGTTAAGGTAAGGGATGTTATTTTCTTTCGTGAATGATGTTATTCTTCTCAATATCATTATACCAAAATATTGGCATGGATTTTATTATGAAATTCTTACTTTTTTCGTCGGAGTTACTATTCACGTATACAACACTATTCACGTATACATCACTATTCACGAGTACTATTCATGAAGTATGATTTTTCTTATAAAATTTCTATCTTTTTCATGTCGGGATTACTATTCACGTATACGACACTATTCACAAATACGGTACTATTCACCGACAAATTAAATTTTCTTCTATTTGTCCAAATGGTCTGTTAAGGTTCCTATCTGTTATTGGATCCAAGTTTTGAGCTTTATTCTTGAATTTTGCTCCACAAAGTATTATTATGGAGTACTTTTGAACTTGGATAAACTAAAATACGAATCCTTAATCTTTGTCCTTTATCTCGCTAGATTCGTTCTTTAAAATATTTTTCATCATTCTCAGTCCTAAATGGTGATATAACTGAATATCTTTGGCCTGTAGTGCAAAGATGAATGATTACCTGATGAATATCTTTGGCTCGTAGTGCAAAGATGACAGGTGTTGAGATGAACATGACCAACTGATAATACAAATGAATATCTTTGGCCCGTAGTGCAAATATGAATATTTGATGTGAGATATATATTGATGTTACATGGATAAAATATTGATGATGGACTTTTAAATCATAGAAGATAGTAGACATCATTTTCTACCAAATTCTTCTGATATATTGTTATTTTCGCTGCGAATATTGATCTAAAACTTGTTGTCCATAATATTTTACCTAAATTATTGAAGACTAACGATAATTTATTTTCCATTATCTTAGTCATAATATTCTTTACTGGGCTAGTTGAGCTCACCCTTTTCATCTATTGTGCTCTTCAGGGAATGAGAATGTTGCGGGAACTAGTCGGGGATCGGTGTGATGGTCAGAATAAAGCAGTAGTAGTCATCACTATTTTTGTAAAATAGTGGAATAATAATTGTAATAAATAAGGGATGAATTTGAATGTTTATATTTCGTATTATATACGATTTGCTTTAAAATTCATAGTTATATGGTCGTATTTCTCACGACCTTTTATTATAAAAGATTTGTATTTGGAATTCTGTACCATGTATTTGGCGACTCAGAATGGGTTGGTATTGAACCTATTTTGGGGGTGTCACAGAATGTTTGCTAAAATGTTGTCTTTTCACATGCAGAATTTTAAAAATGTCAAAATTACTAATCTCACTACGAAGCATACTTGTTCCAAATAAGCTCACCGGCTCGAATTATACGGACTGGCTAAGAAATCTGAGAATTGTTCTCACTGCTGAAAAGATTTTTTATGTCCTAAATTCACCTGTCCCTAAAACTGTTTCGAAAACAACCTCTGAGGAAGAGATTGCCACATTTACTAAGTGGCAAGATGATGCATCTGTAGCTCAATGCGTCATGCTTGCGTCCATGAATAACGAGCTTCAGCGTCAGCACGAAAACATGGATGCTCCTACTATTCTGCTTCACCTCAAAGAGTTGTATGGTGAACAGAGTAGGACTACTAGATATGCGATATCTAAGGAGCTCTTCCGATCTCGGATAACTGAGGGCACTGCCGTCGAGACTCATGTCCTGAGGGTGATCAATTTGATTGAACGCCTTGGACAGCTTGGGTTCGTCATGGATGGGGAGTTGAGTCAAGACTTGGTCTTGTAGACACTCCCTGAGACCTTCTCGCAGTTTGTGGTTAATTTTCACATGAATAAGCTAGATGTCAGCTTGCCTGAGCTGCTTAACATGCTGAAAACTGCAGAAGGTCACTTCCCATTCAAGAAGAACCATGTCTTGATGGTGGATTCTTCCAATAAAAGGAAGAGGCCCAAGGTATCTTTTGAAAAGAAGAAATCCAAGAAGGCTAAGGGAAAGGGGAAAGAAAAAGAACAAAAGAAACCTGAACCAGCTAAAGGAATGTGCTTTCATTGCAACGAGCCGGGACATTGGAAGAGGAACTGCAAGAAGTTTCTAGCAGAGAAGAAGCTTGGAGAAGCTTCAACTTCCAATCAAGGTTTGTGTATGATTGAAATTAATTTTTCTAAAAGTTATAATTCTATTTGGGTATTGGATACCAGCTGTGGTTCTCACATATGTAACACTGTGCAGGGACTGGTCAGAAGTAGAAAGCTGAGCAATGATGAGGTAATCCTACAAGTGGGGAATGGAGCAAAGGTTGCTGCATTAACTTTAGGGACTTATTATTTATCAATGCCTTCGGGCAAGTCCATTTATCTTAATAATTGTTTTTATGTTCTGAATATTATTAAAAATATTATTTCAATTTTTTATTGGATATGGAAGGATTTAACGTTGTTATAAAGAACAATGGTTGTTCTATTTATAAAGACGATATTTTATATGGTATTGGAAATTTGCGAAATGGACTTTATATACTTGACTTGCAAGAAAATATATTTAAAATTGAACAAACTAAGAAAAGGAAAAGAGATGATATTAATTATACCTATATGTGGCACTGTAGACTCGGTCATATCAATGAAACAAGATTATCCAAGTTGTATAAGGATGGGCTCCTAGAGATATCCGATTATGAATCATATCTAACTTGTGAATCTTGTCTCATGGGTAAAATAACTAAATCTCCTTTTAGTGGAAAAGGAGAAAGAGTTACAGAGTTGTTAGCATTGATTCACACAGACATTTGTGGACCTATGACAACAAGTGCACGGGGTGAGTATTCTTATTTTATTACTTTCACTGATGATCACACAAGATTTGGATATATGTATTTAACGAAATACAAATCAGAATCATTTGAAAAGTTCAAAGAGTTCAGAAGTGGAGTAGAGAAACAAACGGATTCAACCTAACCTTCAAAACGATCCGTACATCTCACACAAGTCTTCATTTATATAGACCTTCTTATTGTTTCATTAGTTCTCTTAAATTGTAAAAATATAGGTGATTATGAGTCCTATTACTTTGTTCTATTTAAAATTAGCATCAAAAGGAGCAATCCCATCACTATTGCGTCCAAATCGATGCATAGACCTCACACAAGTCTTCATTTAGGGAGACCTTCATATTGTTTCATTGGTTCCCTAAAATTGTCAAAGAAAGAAGTGATTAGGAGTCCTATAACTTCGTTCTAGTTTGATTAGCATTAAAAGGAACAATCCCATGACTATCGCGTTCAAAACGATGCGTACATCTCACACAAGTCTTCATTTAAGGAGGCCTTCTTATTATTTCATTGGTTTTCTAGAATTGTCAAAGAAAGAGGTGATTAGGAGTCCTTTTACTTCGTTCTAATTTGATTAGCATCAAAAGGAGCAATCCCATAACTATCGCGTTAAAAACGATGCGTACATCTCACACAAGTCTTGATTTAGGGAGACCTTATTATTTTATTGGTTCTCTCAAATTGTCAAAGAAAGAGGTGATTATAAGTCTTATAACTTCGTTCTATTTTGATTAGCATCAAAAGGAGCAATCCTATCACTAGTGCCTTCCAAACGATCCGTACATCCTACACAAGTCTTTATTTAGGGACACTTTCTTATTTTTTTCATTAGTTCTCTCAAACTATCAAAATATAGGTGATTATGAGTCCTATTACTTCGTTCTAGTTGAAATTAGCATCAAAAGGAGCAATCCCATCACTATCGTGTCCAAAATGATGCGTAGATCTCACACAAGTTTTTATTTAAGGAGACTTTCATATTGTATTATTGGTTGTTTCAAATTTACCAAGAAAGAGGTGATTAAGAGTTGTATTATTTTATTCTAGTTTGATTAGCGTCAAAAAGAGAAACCCATGACTATCGCGTTCAAAACCATGCGTACATTTCACACAAGTCTTCATTTAGAGAGACCTTGTTATTGTTTCATTGATTCTCTAAAAGTGTCAACGAAAGAGGTGATTAGGAGTCCTATAACTTCATTCTTGTTTGAATAGTATCAAAAGGAGCAATCCCATGACTATCACATTCAAAACGATGCGTACATCTCACACAAGTCTTTATTTAAGGAGACCTTATTGTTTCATTGATTTTCTAAAATTGCCAAAGAAATAGGTGAATAGGAGTCCTATAACTTCGTTCTAATTTGATTAGCATCAAAAGTAGCAATCCCATGACTATCACGTTAAAAACGATGCATACATCTCACACAAGTCTTCATTTAAGAAGACATTCTTATTGCTTCATTGGTTCTCTAAAATTATCAAAGAAAGAGGTGATTAGGAGTCCTATTACTTCGTTCTAATTTAATTAGCATCAAAAGGAGCAATCTCATGACTATCGCCTTAAAAACGATGCGTACATCTCACACAAGCCTTCATTTAGGGAGACCTTCTTATTGTTTCATTGGTTCCCTAAAATTGTCAAAGAAAGAGGTGATTAGGAGTCCTATAACTTCGTTCTAGTTTGATAAGCATCAAAAGGAACAATCCCATGACTATTTTTTTTTTGATAATGTGGAGTTTTCCAACCGCAGTTGGACTAAGTCTCCCCACCCCGGACCAGGCTTATCACACAGACTCGGCCTAAGACATGGCTCCGCCCTGAAACGTGCAATTTGTGGCCACACGGACCAGTTTTTAATTGGCCCTCACACTTGTTGCAGGCGGGAATCGATCCTAGGATGCTCGGGTTTACGGTTCACCCCAGGTCGAAGCTTATCGCTGCCCCAAGTGCTGTGGTTTAATTCCATGACTATCGTGTTTAAAATGATGCGTACATCTCACACAAGTCTTCATTTAAGGAGGCTTTCTTATTATTTCATTGGTTCTCTAGAATTGTCAAAGAAAGAGGTGATTAGGAGTCCTATAACTTCGTTCTAACTTGATTAGCATCCGAAGGAGCAATCCCATGACTATCGCATTAAAAACGATGCGTACATCTCACACAAGTCTTGATTTAGGGAGACCTTCTTATTATTTCATTGGTTCTCTCAAATTGTTAAAGAAAGAGGTGATTATGAGTCCTATAACTTCGTTCTAGTTTGATTAGCATCAAAAGGAGCAATCCTATCACTAGTGCCTTCAAAACGATCCTTACATCCCACACAAGTCTTCATTTAGGGACACCTTCTTATTTTTTTCATTAGTGCTCTCAAATTGTCAAAATATAAGTGATTATGAGTCCTATTACTTCGTTATAGTTGAAATTAGCATCAAAAAGAGCAATTCCATCACTATCGTGTCCAAAATGATGCGTAGATGTTACACAAGTCTTTATTTAGGGAGACTTTCATATTGTATCATTGGTTGTTTCAAATTTACAAAGAAAGAGGTGATTAAGAGTTGTATTATTTCGTTCTAGTTTGATTAGCGTCAAAAAGAGAAATCCATGACTATCGCGTTTAAAACCATGCGTACATCTCACACAAGTCTTCATTTAGGGAGACCTTGTTATTTATTTATTTATTTATTTTATTGTGGAGTTTCCAACCCGTGGGTCGACTAATCTCCACAGCCCGATACAAGAGCGGTTTGCTACCCGACTTACGTCAGGGGTACCGTGGCCATTCAAAATTATTTCTAATTCCTCACATTGTTGCTAGCGGGGTTCGATCCTAGTATGTCCGGGTTTACGGCTCATCCCAGGGCTATCCTTACCGCTGCGCCAATGCTTGTGGTTGGGAGACCTTGTTATTGTTTCATTGATTTTTTAAAATTGTCAACGAAAGAGGTGATTGATAGTCCTATAACTTCGTTCTAGTTTGATTAGTATCAAAAGGAGCAATACCCATGACTATCGCATTTAAAATGATGCGTACATATCACACAGGTCTTCATTTAAGGAGACTTTATTGTTTCATTGGTTTTCCAAAATTGTCAAAGAAAGAGGTGATTAGGAGTCCTATAACTTCGTTCTAATTTGATTAGTATCAAAAGTAGCAATTCCATGACTATCGCGTTAAAAACGATGCATACATCTCACACAAGTCTTCATTTTAGAAAACATTCTTATTGTTTCATTGGTTCTCTAAATTGTCAAATAAAGAGGTGATTAGGAGTCCTATTACTTCGTTTTAATTTGATTAGCATCAAAATAAGCAACCCCATGATACTAATCAAACTAGAACGAAGTTATAGGACTCCTGATCACCTCTTTCTTTGATAATTTTAGAGAATCAATGAAATGATAAGAAGGTCTCCCTAAATTGTGACTTGTGTAAGATGTACGGATCGTTTTGAAGGTACTAGTGATAGGATTGCTCCTATGATGCTAATCAAACTAGAACGAAGTCATAGGACTCATAATTGCATCTTTCTTTGAAAATTTGAGAGAACCAATAAAAAATAAGAAAGTCTCTATAAATCAAGACTTGTGTGAGATGTACACATCGTTTTTAACGCGATAGTCATGGGATTGCTCTTTTTGATGCTAAGCAAATTACAACAAAATAATAGGACTCCCAATCATCTCTTTCTTTGACAATTTTAGAGAACCAATGAAACAATAAGAATGTCTCCTTAAATGAAAACTTGTGTGAGATGTACGCATCGTTTTGAACGAACGAAGTTATAGGACTCCTAATCACCTCTTTCTTTGTTAATTTTAGAGAACCAATGAATCAATAAGGCCTCTTTAAATGAAGACTTGTGTGAGATATACGCATCGTTTTGAACGCGATAGTCATAGTATTGCTCCTTTTGATACTAATCAAACTAGAACGAAGTTATAGGACTCCTAATCACCTCTTTCTTTGATAATTTTAGAGAATCAATGAAACAATAAAAAGGTCTCTCAAAATGAAGACTTGTGTGATATGTACGCATGGTTTTGAACGCGATAATCATGGGTTTCTCTTTTTGACGCTAATCAAACTAGAACGAAAAAATACAACTGTAACAGGACGAATTTTTAATTGAACCGTGATTCTGGGGACAAAATCCTTTTAAGGGTGGGAAGATGTGACGAACAAGATTTTTGTAATTTAATTTGAATATTTATTGAATTAAATAAATATTTTTTGATGATTTAATTATTGAGTTAAATAATTAATTGATGAAATTGTGGTAGATTAATTTAATTATATGTGTCACATTAGTTAAATTAATGTGGTGAATTTTTATATTCAAAGTATGTATTAATTGAGCTTATTTGATTAATATATTAATTAATAAGAATAATGTTATTCTAATTAATTTAAATAATTAATTAGAGATTTAATGATTTGGCATAATTAATGAATGAGAATTTTAATTATGTGACTATGTGATTTAATATGGATTTATGCTATTTTATTTAAGTGATTTAAATAACATTATTTGATTTAATTGGGTGTGACATTAAAACTATATTATAAAGCTTTAATTAAATTAATGGGAAAGGAGATTATAAGGGGCAAGCAAACAAGGCCTTAGTAGGGGTTGGAGCCAGTTAACCCATTATGGGATTAACTAACGACCTATAACCCACGACCATTAACTATACGTATAATATATTCACTTATATATCTGCATCAGTTCATATTATATCATATATCGTATACTTTAGAGAGAGAAAAAAAAAACTCAAAGAAGGAAACACAGAGAATTGAGAGATTGGAACTAGAATCCATATCACCTTCACAGAGTTTGCAAAGGGTAATTCCTTTGTCCCAGTTTTATTTCACGTACTATGTTTTCTTTATGAACATATATTCTGAGTTCTCTGTGTATGGAAAAAAATTAGCAATTTTTGATTATATGCTTATATATGTGTTATTATATCATTATAACATGTTTTGTATTTGGTATGAATGAATTAAAATAATCGAATTCATGTAACTAGGCCTTAATTGGGTTTTTAAAATTTTACAGAATTTTTCCATTTACGTGCTTTAAAAATTCTCTGTGAATGAAAAAATTGATATTTGTTCATTATATGGCTATATGTGTGTTCATATGTGTTTATAACATATTATATGCCATATATGCATAACTTCAGTGATCAAACCATCGAAATTTTGTTTATACTTGGGTTTTCAAAATTACAGAGTTGTATATATGGCCATACGGCCCTTACGTACAAATTTTATACCATGAATCGATTGTTTAACTTTAAATTGACACTTGCATATAATTGTGTACGTTTAAACGAGCAAAATGGAAGTTAAACAAACGGATTCGGTGTTATAATGAATCCGTAACGGTAAATTTCTTGTTTTCTTTTAAAACTTTACAAAGTATGAAAAACAGTGAAATTGAGTGTTGTAATTTGTGTAATTACGTGATTTAAAACCTTAGAATCATGATAGGAACGTTGTAAAATGTTTCTATGAAGTTTTTACATTATGAGTAGCCTTATAATTCATTACGTTAGTTTAATTTGGATTTATTTGGGTTGTTCTGTGTTCTTCGCGAACTGCCAAAATATGGGTCTGCGTAGCCGCGCGGCCGCGCCGCTACAAGGCATACTTGGAGCTCGCCAGCGCCGTGCCTCGCGGCCGCGCCGATCCAAAGGGTAACTGGCGCGCGGCCGCGCCGCTTGCAGAATTCTAAATTTTTTTCTAAGTATTCAAGATTTCAAAGATGTGTTTTAAAAACCTAATGTGATGAACATGAAGACATGTTAAGCATATAATAGATGTTAATAACTTATATTACGTGAGTAATTAATAAGTTAATTGCATGACTTAAATCGTTAATCGTAAAGTCTAATAACGTGTTCGAAGATCAATGTTGTAATTCGATAAGTATATCGAATTTATTATTAATCTATGTTGTGAATGGATGGTTATGTAGGACTAAGTAAAGGACGTGAATTATAACTTGTTGCTTGTGCGAGAGGCAAGTATCTTATCCCTAACTTATTGTTATTAAGCAAGTTCCTAACTTTACTTTCATTGAACAAACTTTCTAAATTCAAGGTTATCGATTGAACAAGTTCTTATCCTTGTTTATTCAAGTTAAGATTTTTATATGAGATATTGTTATTCCTTTAAGTATTACTTCAGTTATACAATACTTATTCGATTGTATACTCTTGAGATTTATTGTTCAAGTTGAATATCGATGTTATTGTTGAACCTTATAGGACTAGTGAACCCTTATTGATTCGACTAGTCCATAGTTGATGAACGTTTCAAATTCTAGAATACTTATTGAGCTTATCCAAACCAAACTTCCTTTGGTGCGGACTCTGATGTCAAAACTGAGATGAACAACCTTGTAAAGGGGATTATTTACGCTTTAGCTTTGAGATATTGTGCACAGTATGGTACTAAGGGCTGATCCCCCTAAGTACGAGAAGTAGAGTCCATAGTCTTAGGACTGTTAAAGGTTTAAAGTATAAACACTTTACAACCTAGGACATAGTGCAAGGTCTTATGACCCTCAGATGTTCTTTTGATTCCTGTTATTTATCCTCGAGTCAAAAGTTGAGTTTCTTTATTCAGATGTCTTTGATTCACTCGCATGTTATTATATTGTTGTCATATTATTATACTTGTGGGAAATCGTGCTCACTCTTGCATAATAATAACATTGCAGTTAAGAACGAAAGGTTCGACGAGCCTTCTACTAGTAAAGGCAAGGGCAAGGTCAACAAGTGATGAAGACTTGTTGTTTATTTTATATGTTTATGTTTCAGCTCTATGTTAAAGTTGTGTAAGACTATTTATTTTTTATGTTCCGCATAGATGTTTAAGGTTAGTATTACCTGGGATTGATGTATTTATTTTTAGATGTTGTAACCCCATAAGGGGAGGATTATTTCTATTTATTTCATGGTTTGCATTTATTATGGGTAGATAGATAGATGATATTTGTACAGTGAACACCAAGTCCCGTGGAAATTGAAGTACCCGGATTTTGGGGTGTCACAGGTTGGTATCAAAGCTGTAGGTTATGAACCTTAGGTGGGGGAAAACCTTAGGATAGTAGCCTTTTTAGAGATCGAGAACATAGTAATGATAACTCTTATCGAGTTCTAAGAAAGATAATAACTTATCTTATGTGTTATGTGCTTATACTTATATACTCGAGTACCGATTAGCATCACGTAATTACTAAAACTTAAAAATTTATTTGTCAAGATGACGGATGCAGGAGAACCTAGTCAGTCCAGGGACCTTGTACCCCTAGAGGCTAGAGAGGAGGAGCCCCGAGATATCCACGTAGTCTGGGAGCAGTTAGTCCGACGAGAGCCATCACCCTTTATCACAGTCATTGGTCAGGAGTATGTGCCGGTGTCTGATTCAGAGGAGGACTCTGAGGAAGACCTTGAGGAGATTGAAGTTCAGGCTGAGGCAGCTGAAGAGGAGGAGGAAGACCCTAAAGAGTTTCCACCGAGCTCTATCAGTGCCGAGATGTATGACGAGCTGTATGACCGTAACATAGAGTTACGTGATACTGTTCAGGAGCTGAGGGAGACTGTTCAGGAGCTGAGGGAGCGGTCGGTTACTTAACAGTCTACCATCGAGCTGAGGGATGGAGAGGTTGAGGCTCTTCACACACGGTTGGGAAATGTAGAGTGGAATTTGGCTCACGAGAAGGGCCAAACCGAGCAGAAGTCAGAGGAAATGGAGGAATTGAAGAATGAACTAAAAGAGAAATCAGCAAGGCTGGCCATAGCAGAGGAAGCCTGGGTAAGGGAATCACGACGAGCAGATCTCGCAGAAGACAACTGTTGGGCGAAGAAGGCCAAGCTTGAGGAGACGTACTCTACACTTCAGTATGCAATTGACGAGGCCCAGGATCGGGTTATGAGGTACCCAATTCAGTTCGAAGGACTACCGTCGTACATGCTAGATCGCAGGACAATGTCCCGAATTATGGAAGAAGAGCGTGGCAAAGCTGTTCGTCGCCTTAATGGGCAGTGATAGGAACATTTGATTTTGTGAAACCTATCTGGTAGTTAATAATGTAAATTCCAATGTGTTTATAAATAGAGGAATATTTTATGTTTTAAATCCTGTAGATTCTTTATCTCGGGATAGTTGATGTAAATAGCAGTGATGCTATCGTATTATGTTAAAACTTTTGATTTAGTAATATATCAGAGTTTATTTGAGATAATGTGTTGACTGATTGTGTCTAAATATTTAAGTTAAGCCTTAAATATTTAAAAGATTGAATTCTAATAAGCGTATATCTTAACAGAAATATGCCGCCAAGGAGAAGACCGAATCGTCGACCGGCCCAGGAAGGGTCAACTAACAACAACAACGACGCCAATGCTAACCCCATTCAGCAGTTGGCGAACTTACTTGCTAGAGCACTTAACAACCAACCTCAAGCTCCACCGAACACAACGTTCAAGGACTTTAAGGCAGTGGGACCGCCATAGTTTAAAGGCACTATGAACCCGATAGAAGCTCAAACCTGGGTCATAGAGATGGAAAAAGTTTTCGACGTCACCAGAGTCAGAGAAGACTAGAAAATTGCCTACGCAACGTTCATGCTGAAATCCAAGGCCAGCTATTGGTGGCAAGTGAATAAGGTCCGGGGAGGTGAAGGTGTGATTACCTGGGAGAGGTTCAAAGAGATGTTCTTCGAGATGTACTTTCCGACTAGTTCGCAAAATCAAATAGAGGTCCAGTTCCTGGAGCTGAAACAGGGGAATATGTCCGTACCGGAATATGCGGCAAAATTCAATTAGTTGGCTAGGTTTTCTATGTATCAAGTGCACACCGATCAGAGGAAAGCAAGGAGGTTTGAGCAGGGCCTGAAGCCCTGGTTATATAGCAAGGTGTCAATGTTTCAATTGAACACTTTTACTGGGGTGTTGGAGAAGGCCATTCTCGCTGAAGGCGGGAGTGACGCTGTTACAAAGTATAACCAAGATCAGAAAAAGAAGAAGAGTGAAGGTAAAGGAATTAACAAGGCTAGTGGTAGCAACACGGGAGGGAGTAATAATCAGAAGAGGAGGTGGATTGATAACTCATCAACTGGGAATCAGCAAGGAGGTCAGAAGAAGAGGATCGAAGCATGTTCGACCTGCGGGAAAGCTCACCTGGGGGTCTGTATGAAGGGAAAATGAGTATGCTACAATTGTGGTTAGGAAGGCCACATAGCACCTAACTGTCCGAACCCAAAGAAGGGCGCTTGCTTCACTTGCGGCTCAAAGGACCATCTGGCAAGGGGCTGTCCCAAGAAGGGATCTGGAGGGGCAGGATCAGGAGGGAACAAGGGAAACAGCGGTGGAAGTGCTCTAACTATCACGGGACCAACCGCAACCAACCGACCAACCGCCAGAACCTTCAACATGACCGTGCAGGATGTTGTACAGTCTCGCGATGTGGTGTCAAGTATCATTCCGATCAATAAAGTTAATGCTTATGTACTATTTGATTCGGGTGCTACTTGTTCATTTATATCCGATGACTTTACTAAGAACTTAGAACTTCCTATGGACGAGTTAGAATACCCCATGAACATAGAGATTGCGAATAGAGAAGTGATCCCTGTTAAGTATGTACACAAGAACTGTGGAGTAGATATTAATGGTAACATTATGAATGTAGATCTTATCCCGATTAGACTTGGGGAATTCGATGTTATTCTGGGAATGGATTGGCTAGTAATTATGGGGCTGTAATTGATTGCCAGAGGAAGTGTACCAACCTTATGACCCCGTCAAAGGTTATGTTTTATGGCAGCAAATCGCCTAGACAAGCAAGTTGTCTGACGATGATGCAGGCCAGGAAGTTATTAAGACAAGGCTGTGTAGGATATTTAGCCTACATATTCGATAGTCGTAAAGAAAACCCGAAAGTGAAAGATATACCAGTAGTGAGGGACTTCATTGACGTATTTCCGGATGATCTGCCAGGACTTCCGCCAGACAGAGAGGTTGAGTTTGTGATCGATTTGGTGCCAGGGACGGCCCCAATATTGAAGGCACCATACCGGATGGCTCCGGTAGAGATGAAGGAGTTAATGGTACAACTGCAAGAGTTACTGGACAAGAAGTACATCCAACTGAGCGTATCGCCGTGGGGAGCGCCAGTGTTGTTTGTGAAAAAGAAGGAAGGGACGATGCGGCTTTGTATCGACTACAGAGAACTGAATAAGGTTACCATTAAGAATAGATATCCATTATCGAGGATCGACGATCTGTTTGACCAATTGAAGGGTACAAGGTACTTTTCAAAGATAGACTTGAGGAGTGGCTATCATCAGTTGAAGGTGAGGCTAGAGGATGTTCCGAAGACAGCATTTAGGACTCGATATGGTCATTACGAATTTTTGGTAATGTCATTTGGTCTAACGAATGCTCCTACAGCATTCATGGGCTTAATGAATGGAGTGTTCAAGTCATTTTTGGACAAATTTGTGGTGGTCTTTATCGAAGACATTTTGGTATACTCGAAGACCAAGGAAGAACATGTAGAACATCTGAAGTTAACATTAGAGGCGTTGAGAAGAGAGAAGTTGTACACCAAATTTTCAAAATGTGAATTCTGGATTGAAAGAGTGCAATTTCTTGGACATATGATTGACAATGACGAAATTTCGGTAGATCCCTCTAAAGTAGAAGCTGTGATGAACTGGGATCAGCCGAAAACACCGTCGGAAGTGAGGAATTTTCTTGGATTAGCGGGCTATTATAGAAGATTCATTCAGGACTTTTCCAAGATTGCAACTCCGCTGACAAATTTGACTAGGAAATCGGTGAAATTCATTTGGATGGAAAAGTGTGAGGAAAGCTTCCAAGAGCTTAAGAAGAGGTTGAGTTCAGCACTTGTGTTATCTCTTCTGGATGACACAGGAAATTTTGTGGTTTATAGTGACGCGTCGCATAAGGACTTGGCTGTGTGCTTATGCAAAACGACAGGGTCATTGCATATGCGTCATGACAATTGAAAGACTATGAGAAGGGGTATCCGACCCATGACTTGGAGTTAGCTGCAGTGGTATTTGCTTTAAAAATTTGGAGACACTATCTTTATGGGGAGAAGTGTGAAATATATACAGACCACAAGAGTCTGAAATATATTTTTACACAAAAGGACTTGAATATGCGCCAGAGAAGGTGGCTGGAGTTAATTAAGGACTATGACTGTGAAATTTTATACCATCCGGGTAAGGCTAATGTGGTCGCCGATGCCTTAAGCAGGAAGGGCCGGGAGAAATTGATGATGTTGACTGCTCAGGAGGAGCTAATTTCAGCAATGGAAAAACTGGAATTGGAAGTGAAGTATCCGATGGAGATTGACGAGAAGTTGTTTTAGATGCAAACTGGTACAACCCTATTGGATAAAGTTAAGGAAGCTCAACTTCAAGACGAAGAATGTGAGAAGGTTAAGAAAAAGATATCTGAAGGAACCGAACCGAGATTCAAGATAGACAGTGAGGGACTACTGAGATTTGAGAACAGAGTGTGGGTACCGTCAGTGCTAGAGATGAAGGAGGATATTTTGAGCGAGGCTCATAGCTCACGGTATTCGATTTATCCCGGTAGTACCAAGATGTACCAGGATCTTCGACAACACTTCTGGTGGCCGAATTTGAAATGAGTTGTTGCTGAGTGTGTTGCAAAGTGTCTAACCTATCAGAAAGTGAAAGCAGAACATCAGAGACCGAGTGGTTTGCTACAACCCCTGGAAATCCCAGAATGGAAATGGGAACACATTACGATGGATTTCGTGGTCGGCCTTCCGACGACTCAGAAAGGCTACGACGCAGTATGGGTTATCGTTGACCGACTGATGAAATCAGCACACTTCCTTCCGATCAAAATCAGATTCAACTTAGACCGGTTGGCAAGGTTATATGTGAAAGAGATTATTTCGAGGCACGGAGTTCCGGTGTCAATTGTTTTCGACAGAGATCCGCGCTTCACATCAAACTTCTGGAAGCGACTACAGGAATGCATGGGACACAGTTGAGAATGAGTACGGCTTATCACCCTCAAACAGATGGGCATAGTGAAAGAACGATCCAGACATTGGAAGATATATTGAGAGCATGCATCATGGATTTTAAAGGAAATTGGGATGATCACCCACCGCTTGTGGAATTTGGTTACAACAACAGTTACCACGCTAGTATTGGCATGCCGCCTTACGAAGCGTTGTACGGAAGAAAATGCAGAACTCCGCTATACTGGGATGAAGTTGGAGAGAGACAATTGCTAGGTCCAGAGTTGGTATAACAGACAGCAGAGATAGTCAAAGTGATCCGGACAAGACTGGTAGCCGCTCAGGATAGGCAGAAGAAATACGCCGATCCACACCGTAAGAACGTTGAGTTTGAATCGGGTAGCTATGTGTTCTTGAAAGTCTCTCCCTGGAAGAGAAAGATCAGATTCGGTAAGAAGGAGAAATTGAGCCCGAGGTTCATTGGACCCTTTGAGGTACTGCAAAGGATTAGAGAAGTTGCGTATGAGGTAGCCTTACCTCCGGCGCTCGAGAATGTCCACAACGTTTTCCACGTTTCAGTTCTACGACCCTACAAACCCAATTACAAGCATGTGATTGAATATGAACCCCTAAATTTTGAAAAAGACTTATCCTATGAAGAAATTCCTGTTCAAATTATTGACAGGAAAGAGCAAGTCCTCAGAAATAAAGTTATACCTTTTGTTAAGGTAATTTGGAGGAACCACAATGCTGAAGAAGATACGTGGAAACTCGAAAAGCATATGATGAAGAATTACCCAGATTTATTTACTTAATTTTTTTGTATATGTGATTCTGGGGACAGAATCTTTGTAAGGGGGGAGAATGTAACGGGACGAATTTTTAATTGAACCGTGATTCTGGGGACAAAATCTTTTTAAGGGGGGAAAGATGTGCCGAACAAGATTTTTGTAATTTAATTTGAATATTTATTAAATTAAATAAATATTTTTTGATGATTTAATTATTGAGTTAAATAATTAATTGATGAAATTGTGGTAGATTAATTTAATTATATGTGTCACATTAGTTAAATTAATGTGGTGAATTTTTATATTCAAAGTATGTATTTAATTGAGCTTATTTGATTAATATATTAATTAATAAGCATAATGCTATTCTAATTAATTTAAATAATTAATTAGAGATTAAATGATTTGGCATAATTAATGAATGAGAATTTTAATTATGTGACTATGTGATTTAATATGGATTTATGCTATTTTATTTAAGTGATTTAAATAACATTATTTGATTTAATTGGGTGTGACATTAAAACTATATTATAAAGCTTTAATTAAATTAATGGGAAATGAGATTATAAGGGGCAAGCAAACAAGGCCTTAGTGGGGGTTGGAGCCAGTTAACCCATTATGGGATTAACTGACGACCTATAACCCACGACCATTAACTATACGTATAATATATTCACTTATATATCTGCATCAGTTCATATTATATCATATATCGTATACTTTAGAGAGAAAAAAAAAACTCAAAGAAGGAAACACAGAGAATTGAGAGATTGGAACTAGAATCCATATCATCTTCACAAAGTTTGCAAAGGGTAATTCATTTGTCCCAGTTTTATTTCACGTACTATGTTTTCTTCATGAACATATATTCTGAGTTCTCTGTGTATGGAAAAAAATTAGCAATTTTTGATTATATGCTTATATATGTGCTATTATATCATTATAACATGTTTTGTATTTGGTATGAATGAATTAAAATAATCGAATTCATGTAATTAGGCCTTAATTGGGTTTTCAAAATTTTACAGAGTTTTTCCATTTATGTGCTTTAAAAATTCTCTGTGAATGGAAAAATTGATATTTGTTCATTATATGGCTATATGTGTGTTCATATGTGTTTATAACATATTATATGCCATATATGCATAACTTCAGTGATCAAACCATCGAAATTTTGTTTATACTTGGGTTTTCAAAATTACAGAGTTGTATATATGGCCATACGGCCCTTACGTACAATTTTTATACCATTAATCGATGGTTTAACTTTAAATTGACACTTGCATATAATTGTGTACGTTTAAACGAGCAAAATGAAAGTTAAACGAACGAATTCGGTGTTATAATGAATCTGTAACGTTAAATTTCTTGTTTTCTTTCAAAACTTTACAAAGTATGAAGAACAGTGAAATTGAGTACTGTAATTTGTGTAATTACGTGATTTAAAACCTTAGAATCATGATAGGAACGTTGTAAAATGTTTCTATGAAGTTTTTACATTATGAGTAGCCTTATAATTCATTATGTTAGTTTAATTTGGATTTATTTGGGCTGTTCTATGTTCTTCGCGAACTGCCAAAATCTGTGTCTACGTAGTCGCGCGGCCGCGCCGCTTTAAGGCATACTTGGAGCTCGCCCGCGCCGTGCCTCGCGGCCGCGCCGATCCAAAGGGTAACTGCCGCGCGGCCGCGCCGCCTGCAGAATTCTAAAAATTTTTCTAAGTATTCAAGATTTCAAAGATGTATTTTAAAAACCTAATGTGATGAACATGAAGACATGTTAAGCATATAATAGATGTTAATAACTTATATTACGTGAGTAATTAATAAGTTAATTGCATGACTTAAATCGTTAATCGTAAAGTCTAATAACGTGTTCGAAGATCAATGTTGTAATTCGATAAGTATATCGAATTTATTATTAATCTATGTTGTGAATGGATGGTTATGTAGGACTAAGTAAAGGACGTGAATTATAACTTGTTGCTTGTGCGAGAGGCAAGTATCTTATCCCTAACTTATTGTTATTAAGCAAGTTCCTAACTTTACTTTCATTGAACAAACTTTCTAAATTCAAGGTTATCGATTGAACAAGTTCTTATCCTTGTTTATTCAAGTTAAGATTTTCATATGAGATATTGTTATTCCTTTAAGTATTACTTCAGTTATACAATACTTATTCGATTGTATACTCTTGAGATTTATTGTTCAAGTTGAATATCGATGTTATTGTTGAACCTTATAGGACTAGTGAACCCTTATTGATTCGACTAGTCCATAGTTGATGAACGTTTCAAATTCTAGAATACTTATTGAGCTTATCCAAACCAAACTTCCTTTGGTGCGGACTCTGATGTCAAAACTGAGATGAACAACCTTGTAAAGGGGATTATTTACGCTTTAGCGTTGAGATATTGTGCACAGTATGGTACTAAGGGCTGATCCTCCTAAGTACGAGAAGTAGAGTCCATAGTCTTATGACTATTAAAGGTTTAAAGTATAAACACTTTACAACCTAGGACATAGTTCAAGGTCTTATGACCCTCAAATGTTCTTTTGATTCCTATTATTTATCCTCGAGTCAAAAGTTGAGTTTCTTTATTCAGATGTCTTTGATTCACTCGCATGTTATTATATTGTTGTCATATTATTATACTTGTGGGCAATCGTGCTCACTCTTGCGTAATAATAACATTGCAGTTAAGAATGAAAGGTCCAACGAGCCTTCTACTAGTAAAGGCAAGGGCAAAGTCAACAAGTGATGAAGACTTGTTGTTTATTTTATATGTTTATGTTTCATCTCTATGTTAAAGTTGTGTAAGACTATTTATTTGTTATGTTCCGCACAGATGTTTAAGGTTAGTATTACCTGGGATTGATGTATTTTATTTTCAGATGTTGTAACCCCATAAGGGGAGGATTGTTTTTATTTATTTCATGGTTTGCATTTATTATGGGTAGATTAGATAGATGATATTTGTACAGTGAACACCAAGTCCCGTGGAAATTGAAATACCCGGATTTGGGGGTATCACAACAACTCTTAATCACCTTTTTCTTTGTAAATTTGAAACAACCAATGAAACAATATAAAGGTCTCCCTAAATAAAGACTTGTGTGAGATCTACGCATCGTTTTGGACACGTTAGTGATGGGATTGCTCCTTTTGATACTAATTTCAATTAGAACAAAGTAATAGGACTCATAATCGCCTATATTTTGACAATTTGAGAAAACTAATAAAAAAATAAGGTGCTCCTAAATGAAGGCTTGTATAAGATGTACGGATTATTTTGAAGGCACTAGTGATATGATTGCTCCTTTTGATCCTAATCAAACTAGAATGAAGTCATAGGACTCATAATCACATCTTTCTTTGACAATTTGAGAGAATAAATGAAATAATAAAAAGGTCTTCCTAAATCAAGACTTGTGTGAGATGTACGCATCGTTTTTAACGCGATAGTTAGGGGATTGCTCCTTTTGATACTAATCAAATTAGAACGAAGTAATAGCTAATCACCTCTTTCTTTGATAGTTCTTGAGAACCAATGAAATAAAAAGAAGGCGGAGTAAATAAAGACTTGTGTGAGATGTACGCATTGTTTTTAACGCGATAGTCATGGGATTGCAACTTTTATTGCTAATCAAACTAGAATGAAGTTATAGGACTCCTAATCACCTCTTTCTTTGAGAATTTTAGGGAACCAATGAAACAATAAGAAGGTCTCCCTAAATGAAGACTTGTGTGAGGTCTACGCATCATTTTGGGAGCGATAGTGATGGGATTGCACCTGTTGATGCTAATTTTAACTACAACGAAGTAATAGGACTCATAATCACCTACATTTTGACAATTTGAGAGAACTAATGAAACAATAAAAATTTATCCCTAAATGAAGAATTGTGTAAGATGTACGGATCGTTTTGAAGGTACTAGTGATAAGATTGCTCCCTTGATGCTAATCAAACTAGAACGAAGTCATAGGACTCATAATCGCATCTTTCTTTGACAATTTGAGAGAACCAATGAAACAATAAGTAAGTCTCCATAAATCAAGACTTGTGTGAGATGTACGAATTGTTTTTAACGCGATAGTCATGGGATTGCTGCTTTTGATGCTAAGCAAATTAGAACGAAGTAATAGGACTCCCAATCAACTCTTTCTTTGACAATTTTAGAGAGCCAATGAAATAATAAGAATGTCTTCTTAAATAAAAACTTGTGTGAGATGTACGCATCGTTTTTATCGCGATAATCATGAGATTGCTACTTTTGATGCTAATCAAACTAGAACGAAGTTATAGGACTCCTAATCACCTCTTTGTTTGACAATTTTAGAGAACCAATGAAACAATAAGGTCTCCTTAAAGGAAGATTTGTGTGAGATGTACGCATCGTTTTAAACGCGAT
This sequence comes from Panax stipuleanatus, assembly GCA_020205555.1. NCBI lineage: Eukaryota > Viridiplantae > Streptophyta > Magnoliopsida > Apiales > Araliaceae > Panax > Panax stipuleanatus. Next base: position 34,034,404 of record CM035122.1, on the reverse strand, counting down.
AGTCATAGTATTGCTCCTTTTGATACTAATCAAACTAGAACGAAGTTATAGGACTCCTAATCACCTCTTTCTTTGACAATTTTAGAGAATCAAAGAAACAATAAGAAGGTCTCCCAAAATGAAGACTTGTGTAAGATGTACGCATGGTTTTGAACGCGATAATCATGGGTTTCTCTTTTTGACGCCAATCAAACTAGAACGAAAAAAATACAACACTTAATCACCTCTTTCTTTGTAAATTTAAAACAACCAATGAAACAATTTGACGGTCTCCCTAAATAAAGACTTGTGTAAGATCTATGCATCGTTTTGGACACGTTAGTGATGAGATTGCTCCTTTTGATGCTAATTCAACTAGAACAAAGTAATAGGACTCATAATCACCTATATTTTAATAATTTGAGAAAACTAATGAAAAAATAAGGTGTCCCTAAATGAAGGGTTGTGTGAGATGTACGGATCATTTTGAAGGCACTAGCAATATGATTGCTCTTTTTAATGCTAATCAAACTAGAACGAAGTCATAGGACTCATAACCACATCTTTATTTGACAATTTGAGAGGACAAATGAAATAATAAGAATGTCTCCCTAAATCAAGACTTGTGTGAGATGTACGCATCATTTTTAACGCGATAGTCATGTGATTGCTCCTTTTGATACTAATCAAATTAGAATGAAGTAATAGCTAATCACCTCTTTCTTTGAGAATTCTTAAGAACCAATGAAATAATAAGAAGGCGGAGTAAATGAAGACTTGTGTGAGATGTACGCATCATTTTGAACACGATAGTCATGGGATTGCTACTTTTATTGCTAATCAAACTAGAATGAAGTTATAGGACTCCTAATCACCTCTTTCTTTGAGAAATTTAGGGAACCAATAAAACAATAAGAAGGTCTCCCTAAATGAAGACTTGTGTGAGGTCTACGCATCATTTTGGGAGCGATAGTAATGGGATTGCTACTTTTGATGCTAATTTTAACTAGAACGAAGTAATAGGACTCATAATCACCTACATTTTGACAATTTGAGAGAACTAATGAAACAATAAGAAGTTATCCCTAAATGAAGACTTGTGTAAGATGTACGGATCGTTTTGAAGGTACTAGTGATAGGATTGCTCCATTGATGCTAATCAAACTAGAACGAAGTTATAGGATTCATAATCGCATCTTTCTTTGACAATTTGAGAGAACTAATGAAACAATAAGGAAGTCTCCATAAATCAAGGCTTGTGTGAGATGCACGCATCGTTTTTAACGCAATAGTCATGGGATTGCTCCTTTTGATGCTAATCAAATTAGAACGAAGTAATAGGACTCCCAATCTCCTCTTTTTTTGATAATTTTAGAGAACCAATGAAACAATAAGAATGTCTCCTTAAATGAAGACTTGTGTAAGATGTACGCATCGTTTTTATCGCGATAGTCATGAGATTGCTACTTTTGATGCTAATTAAACTAGAACGAAGTTATAGGACTCCTAATCACCTCTTTCTTTGACAATTTTAGAGAACCAATGAAACAAAAAGAATGTCTCCTTAAATAAAAACTTGTGTGAGATGTACGCATCGTTTTTATCACGATAGTCATGAGATTGGTGCTTTTGATGGTAATCAAACTAGAACGAAGTTATAGGACTCCTAATCACCTCTTTCTTTGATAATTTTGGAGAATCAATGAAACGATAAGAAGGTCTCCCTAAATAAAGACTTGTGTAAGATGTACGGATCGTTTTAAGGTACTAGTGATAGGATTGCTCCTTTGATGCTAATCAAACTAGAATGAAGTCATAGGACTTATAATTGCATCTTTCTTTGACAATTTGAGAGAACCAATGAAATAATAAGAAAGTCTCCATAAATCAAGACTTTTGTGAGATGTACGAATCGTTTTTAACGCGATAGTCATGTGATTGCTCCTTTTGATGCTAATCAAATTAGAATGAAGTAATAGGACTCCTAATCACCTCTTTCTTTGATAATTTTAAAGAACCAACGAAACAATAAGAATGTCTCCTTAAATGAAGAATTGTGTGTGATGTACGCATCGTTTTTATCGCGATAGTCATGAGATTGCTACTTTTGATGCTAATCAAACTAGGACGAAGTTATAGGACTCCTAATCACCTCTTTCTTTGACAATTTTAGAGAACTAATGAAACAATAAGGTCTCCTTAAATGAAGACTTGTATGAGATGTACGCATCGTTTTGAACGCGATAGTCATAGTATTGCTTCTTTTGATACTAATCAAAGTAGAACGAAGTTATAGGACTCATAATCACCTCTTTCTTTGACAATTTTAGAGAATCAATGAAACAATAATAAAGTCTCCCAAAATGAAGACTTGTGTGAGATGTACGCATGGTTTTGAATGCGATAATCATGGGTTTTTCTTTTTGACGCTAATCAAACTAGAACGAAAAAATACAACTCTTAATCACCTCTTTCTTTGTAAATTTAAAACAACCAATGAAACAATATGAAGGTCTCCCTAAATAAAGACTTGTGTGAGATCTACGCAACGTTTTGGACACGTTAGTGATGGAATTGCTCCTTTTGATGCTAATTACAACTAGAACGAAGTAATAGGACTCATAATCTCCTATATTTTGACTATTTGAGAAAACTAATGAAAAAATAAGGTGTCCCTAAATGAAGGCTTGTGAGAGATGTACGGATTGTTTTGAAGGCACTAGTGATATGATTGCTCCTTTTGATGCTAATCAAACTAGAACGAAGTCATAGGACTCATAATCACATCTTTCTTTGACAATTTGAGAGAACAATTGAAATAATAAGAAGGTCTTCCTAAATCAAGACTTGTGTGAGATGTACGCATCGTTTTTAAGGCGATAGTCATTAGATTGCTCCTTTTGATGCTAATCAAATTAGAACGAAGTAAAAGCTAATCACCTCTTTCTTTGACAGTTCTTGAGAACCAATGAAATAATAAGAAGGCGGAGTAAATGAAGACTTGTGTGAGATGTATGCATCGTTTTGAACGTGATAGTCATGGGATTGCTACTATTATTGCTCATCAAACTAGAATAAAGTTATAGGACTCCTAATCACCTCTTTCTTTGACAATTTTAGGGAACCAATGAAACAATAAGAAGGTCTCCCTAAATGAAGACTTTTGTGAGGTCTACGCATTATTTTGGGTGCAATAGTAATGGGATTGCTACTTTTGATGCTAATTTTAACTAGAACGAAGTATAGGACTCACAATTACCTACATTTTGACAATTCAAGAGAACTAATGAAACAATAAGAAGTTCTCCCTAAATGAAGACTTGTGTAAGATGTACGGATCGTTTTGAAGGTACTAGTGGTAGGATTGCTACTTTGATGCTAATCAAACTAGAACGAAGTCATAGGACTCATAATCGCATCTTTCTTTGACACTTTGAGAGAACCAATGAAACAATAAGAAAGTCTCCATAAATCAAGACTTGTGTGAGATTTACGCATCGTTTTTAACGCGATAGTCATGGATTTCTCCTTTTGATGCTAATCAAATTAGAACGAAGTAATAGGACTCCCAATCACCTCTTTCTTTGACAATATGAGAGAACCAATGAAATAATAAGAAAGTCTACATAAATCAAGACTTGTGTGAGATGTACGCATCGTTTTTAACGCGATAGTCATGGGATTGCTCCTTTTGATACTTAGCAAATTAGAACGAAGTAATAGGACTCCCAATCACCTCTTTCTTTTACAATTTTAGAGAACCAATGAAACAAAAAGAATGTCTCCTTAAATAAAAACTTGTGTAAGATGTACGCATCGTTTTTATCGCGATAGTCATGAGATTGGTACTTTTGGTGCTAATCAAACTAGAACGAAGTTATAGGACTCCTAATCACCTCTTTCTTTGACAATTCTAGAGAACCAATGAAACAATAAGGTTTCCATAAATGAAAACTTGTGTGAGATGTACGCATCATTTTGAAAACGATAGTCATAGTATTGCTCCTTTTGATACTAGTCAAACTAGAACGAAGTTATAGGACTCCTATTCACGTCTATCTTTGACAATTTTAGAGAATCAAAGAAACAATAAGAAGGTCTCCCAAAATGAAGACTTGTGTGAGAAGTACGTATGGTTTTGGACGCGATAATCATGGGTTTCTCTTTTTGACGCTAATCAAACTAGAACGAAAAAATACAACTCTTAATCACCTGTTTCTTTGTAAATTTAAAACAACCAATGAAACAATATGAATGTCTCCCTAAATAAAGACTTGTGTGAGATCTACGCATCGTTTTGGACACGTTTGTGATGGGAATGATCCTTTTGATGCTAATTTCAACTAGAACAAAGTAATAGGACTCATAATCACCTATATTTTGACAATTTGAGAAAACTAATGAAAAAATAAGGTGTCCCTAAATGAAGGCTTGTGTGAGATGTACGGATTATTTTGAAGGCACTAGTGATATGATTGCTCCTTTTGATGCTAATCAAACTAGAACGAAGTCATAGGACTCATAATCACATCTTTCTTTGACAATTTGAGAGAACAAAAAAAATAATAAGAAGTTCTTCCTAAATCAAGACTTGTGTGAGATGAACGCATCGTTTTTAATGCGATAGTCATGAGATTGCTCCTTTTGGTGCTAATCAAATTAGAACGAAGTAATGGCTAATCACCTCTTTCTTTGACAGTTCTTGAGAACCAATGAAATAATAAGAAGGCAGAGTAAATGAAGACTTGTGTGAGATGTATGCATCGTTTTGAACGCGATAGTCATGGGATTGCTACTTTTATTGCTCACCAAACTAGAATGAAGTTATAGGACTCTTAATCACCTCTTTCTTTGACAATTTTAGGGAACCAATGAAACAATAAGAAGGTCTCCCTAAATGAAGACTTGTGTGAGGTATACGCATCATTTTAGGAGCAATAGTAATGGGATTGCTACTTTTGATGCTAATTTTAACTTGAACGAAGTAATAGGACTCACAATCACCTACATTTTGACAATTTGAGAGAACTAATGAAACAATAAGAAGTTCTTCCTAAATGAAGACTTGTGTAAGATGTACGGATCGTTTTGAAGGTACTAGTGGTAGTATTGCTACTTTGATGCTAATCAAACTAGAACAAAGTCATGGGACTCATAATCGCATATTTCTTTGACACTTTGAGAGAACCAATGACACAATAAGAAAGTCTCCATAAATCAAGACTTGTGTGAGATTTCTGCATCGTTTTTAACGCGATAGTCATGGGATTTCTCCTTTTGATGCTAATCAAATTAGAACGAAGTAATAGGACTCCTAATCACTTCTTTCTTTAACAATTCTAGAGAACCAATGAAATAATAATAAGAAGGCGGAGTAAATGAAGACTTGTGTGAGATGTACGCATCGTTTTTAACGCGATAGTCATGGGATTGCTCCTTTTGATGCTAATCAAATTAGAACGAAGTAATAGGACTCCCAATCACCTCTTTCGTTGACAATTTTAGAGAACCAATGAAACAATAAGAATGTCTCCTTAAATGAAGACTTGTGTGAGATGTACGCATCGTTTTTATCGCGATAGTCATGATATTGCTACTTCTGATGCTAATCAAACTAGAACAAAGTTATAGGACTCCTAATCACCTCTTTCTTTGACAATTTTAGAGAACTAATGAAACAATAAGGTCTCCTTAAATGAAGACTTATGCGAGATGTACGCATCGTTTTGAACGCAATAGTCATAGTATTGCTCCTTTTGATACTAATCAAACTAGAACGAAGTTATAGGACTCCTAATCACCTCTTTCTTTGACAATTTTAGAGAATCAATGAAACGATAAAAAGGTCTCCCTAAATGAAGACTTGTGTAAGATGTACGGATCGTTTTGAACGCGATAATCATGGGTTTCTCTTTTTGACGCTAATCAAACTAGAATGAAAAAATACAACTCTTAATCACCTGTTTCTTTGTAAATTTAAAACAACCAATGAAACAATATGAATGTCTCCCTAAATAAAGACTTGTGTGAGATCTACGCATCGTTTTGCACACGTTTGTGATGGGATTGATCCTTTTGATGCTAATTTCAACTAGAACAAAGTAATAGGACTCATAATCACCTATATTTTGACAATTTGAGAAAACTAATGAAAAAATAAGGTGTCCCTAAATGAAAGCTTGTGTGAGATGTACGGATTGTTTTGAAGGCACTAGTGATATGATTGCTCCTTTTGATGCTAATCAAACTAGAATGAAGTCATAGGACTCATAATCACATCTTTCTTTGACAATTTGAGAGAACAAATGAAATAATAAGAAAGTCTTCCTAAATCAAGACTTGTGTGAGACGTACGCATCGTTTTTAATGCGATAGTCATGAGATTGCTCCTTTTGGTGCTAATCAAATTAGAACAAAGTAATAGCTAATCACCTCTTTCTTTGACAGTTCTTGAGAACCAATGAAATAATAAGAAGGCAGAGTAAATGAAGACTTGTGTGAGATGTATGCATCGTTTTGAACGCGATAGTCATGGGATTGCTACTTTTATTGCTCATCAAACTAGAATGAAGTTATAGGACTCTTAATCACCTCTTTCTTTGACAATTTTAGGGAACCAATGAAACAATAAGAAGGTCTCCCTAAATGAAGACTTGTGTGAGGTCTACGCATCATTTTAGGAGCAATAGTAATGGGATTGCTACTGTTGATGCTAATTTTAACTTGAACGAAGTAATAGGACTCACAATCACCTACATTTTGACAATTTGAGAGAACTAATGAAACAATAAGAAGTTCTTCCTAAATGAAGACTTGTGTAAGATGTACGGATCGTTTTGAAGGTACTAGTGGTAGTATTGCTACTTTGATGCTAATCAAACTAGAACAAAGTCATAGGACTCATAATCGCATCTTTCTTTGACACTTTGAGAGAACCAATGACACAATAAGAAAGTCTCCATAAATCAAGACTTGTGTGAGATTTACGCATCGTTTTTAACGCGATAGTCATGGGATTTCTCTTTTTGATGCTAATCAAATTAGGACGAAGTAATAGGACTTCCAATCACCTCTTTCTTTAACAATATGAGAGAACCAATGAAATAATAAGTAAGTCTCCATAAATCAAGACTTATGTGAGATGTACGCATCGTTTTTAACGCGATAGTCATGGGATTGCTCCTTTTGATGCTAATCAAATTAGAACGAAGTAATAGGACTCCCAATCACCTCTTTCGTTGACAATTTTAGAGAACCAATGAAACAATAAGAATGTCTCCTTAAATGAAGACTTGTGTGAGATGTACGCATCGTTTTTATCGCGATAGTCATGATATTGCTACTTCTGATGCTAATCAAACTAGAACAAAGTTATAGGACTCCTAATCACCTCTTTCTTTGACAATTTTAGAGAACCAATGAAACAATAAGGTCTCCTTAAATGAAGACTTATGCGAGATGTACGCATCGTTTTGAACGCGATAGTCATAGTATTGCTCCTTTTGATACTAATCAAACTAGAACGAAGTTATAGGACTCCTAATCACCTCTTTCTTTGACAATTTTAGAGAATCAATGAAACGATAAAAATGTCTCCCTAAATGAAGACTTGTGCAAGATGTACGGATCATTTTGAAAGTACTAGTGATAGGATTGCTCGTTTGATGCTAATCAAACTAGAACGAAGTCATAAGACTCATAATCGCATCTTTCTATGATAATTTGAGAGAACCAATGAAACAATAAGAAAGTCTCCATAAATCAAGACTTGTGTGAGATGTACGCATCGTTTTTAACGCGATAGTCACCTTTTGATGCTAATCAAATTAGAACAAAGTAATAGGACTCCCAATCACCTCTTTCGTTGACAATTTTAGAGAACCAATGAAACAATAAGAATGTCTCCTTAAATGAAGACTTGTGTGAGATGTACGCATCGTTTTTATCGCGATAGTCATGATATTGCTACTTTTGATGCTAATCAAACTAGAACGAAGTTATAGGACTCCTAATCACCTCTTTCTTTGACAATTTTAGAGAACCAATGAAACAATAAGGTCTCCTTAAATGATGTACGTATCGTTTTGAACGCGATAGTCATAGTATTGCTCCTGTTGATACTAATCAAACTAGAACGAAGTTATAGGACTCCTAATCACCTCTATCTTTGACAATTTTAGAGAATCAAAGAAACAATAAGAAGGTCTCCCAAAATGAAGACTTGATTGAGATATACGTATGGTTTTGAACGCGATAATCATGGGTTTCTCTTTTTGGCGCTAATCAAACTAAACCGAAAAAATACAACTCTTAATCATCTCTTTCTTTGTAAATTTAAAACAACCAATGAAACAATATGAAGGTCTTCCTAAATAAAGACTTGTGTGAGATCTACGCATCGTTTTGGACATGTTAGTGATGGGATTGCTCCTTTTGATGCTAATTTCAACTAGAACAAAGTAACAGGACTCATAATCACCTATATTTTGACAATTTGAGAAAACAAATAAAAAAATAAGGTGTCCCTAAATGAAGGCTTGTGTGAGATGAACGAATTATTTTGAAGGCAGTAGTGATATGATTGCTCCTTTTGATGCTAATCAAACTAGAACGAAGTCGTAGGACTCATAATCACATCTTTCTTTGACAATTTGAGAGAGCAAATAAAATAATAAGAAGGTCTTCCTAAATCAAGACTTGTGTGAGATGTACGCATCATTTTTAACGCGATAGTCATGGGATTGCTCCTTTTGATGCTAATCAAATTAGAACGAAGTAATCGCTAATCACCTCTTTCTTTGACAGTTCTTGAGAACCAATGAAATAATAAGAAGGCGGAGTAAATGAAGACTTCTGTGAGATGTACGCATCGTTTTGAACGCGATAGTCATGGGATTGCTACTTTTATTGCTAATCAAACTAGAATGAAGTTATAGGACTCCTAATCACCTCTTTCTTAGAGAATTTTAGGGAACCAATGAAACAATAAGAAGGTCTCCCTAAATGAAGACTTGTGTGAGGTCTACGCATCATTTTGGGAGCGATAGTGATGGGATTGCTCCTTTTGATGCTAATTTTAACTAGAACGAAGTAATAGAACTCATAATCACCTACATTTTGACAATTTGAGAGAACTAATGAAACAATAAGAAGTTATCCCTAAATGAAGACTTGTGTAAGATGTACGGATCGTTTTGAAGGTACTAGTGATAGGATTGCTCCTTTGATGCTAATCAAACTAGAACGAAGTCATAGGACTCATGATCGCATCTTTCTTTGACAATTTGAGAGAACCAATGAAACAATAAGAAAGTCTCCATAAATCAAGACTTGTGTGAGATGTACGCATCGTTTTTAACGCGATAGTCATGGGATTGCTCCTTTTGATGCTAATTAAATTAGAACGAAGTAATAGGACTCCCAATCACCTCTTTCTTTGATAATTTTAGAGAACCAATGAAACAATAAGAATGTCTCCTTAAATGAAGACTTGTGTGAGATGTACGCATCGTTTTTATCGCGATAGTCATGGGATTGCTACTTTTGATGCTAATCAAACTAGAACGAAATTATAGGACTCCTAATGTTCTTTGACAATTTTAGAGAACCAATGAAACAATAAGGTCTCCTTAAATGAAGACTTGTGTGAGATGTACGCATCGTTTTAGACGCGATAGTCATAGTATTGCTCCTTTTGATACTAATCAAACTAGAACGAAGTTATAGGACTCCTAATCACCTCATTCTTTAAAAATTTTAGAGAATCAATGAAACGATAAGAAGGTCTCCTTAAATGAAGACTTGTGTAAGATGTACGGCTCATTTTAAGGTACTAGTGATAGGATTGCTCCTTTGATGCTAATCAAACTAGAATGAAGTCATAGGACTCATAATTGCATCTTTCTTTGATAATTTGAGAGAACTAATGAAACAATAAGAAAGTCTTCATAAATCAAGACTTGTGTGTGATGTACGCATCGTTTTTAACGCGATAGTCGTGGGATTGCTCCTTTTGATGTTAATCAAATTAGAACGAAGTAATAGGACACCTAATCACCTCTTTTTTTGACAATTTTAGAGAACATTCTTATTGTTTCATTAGTTCTCTAAAATTGTCAAAGAAAGAGGTGATTGGGAGTCCTATTACTTCGTTCTAATTTGATTAGCGACGAAAGGAGCAATCCCATGAATATCGCATTAAAAACGATGCGTACATCTCACACAAGTCTTGATTTATGGAGATTTTCTTATTATTTCATTGGTTCTCTAAAATTGTCAAAGAAAATACGATTATGAGTCCTATAACTTTGTTCTAGTTTGATTAGCATCAAAGGAGCAATCCTATCACTTGTACCTTCAAAACGATCCGTACATCTTACACAAGTCTTCATTTAGGGAGAACTTCTTATTGTTTAATTAATTCTCTCAAATTATCAAAATGTAGGTGATTATGAGTGCTATTACTTCGTTCTAGTTAAAATTAGCATCAAAAGGAGCAATCCCATCACTATCGCTCCTAAAATGATGCGTAGACCTCACACAAGTCTTCATTTAGGGAGACCTTCTTATTGTTTCATTGGTTCCCTAAAATTGTCAAAGAAAGAGGTGATTAGGAGTCCTCTAACTTCATTCTAGTTTGATTAGCATTAAAAGTAGCATTCCCACGATTATTGCGTTCAAAACGATGCGTACATCTCACACAAGTCTTCATTTACGTCGCCTTATTATTATTTCATTGGTTCTCTTGAATTGTCAAAGAAAGAGGTGATTAGGAGTCCTATTACTTTGTTCTAATTTGATTAGCATCAAAAGGAGCAATCCCATGACTATCGCATTAAAAACGATGCGTACATCTTACACAAGTCTTCATTTAGGGAGACCTTCTTATTATTTCATTTGTTCTTTCAAATTATCAAAGAAAGATGTGATTATGAGTCCTATGACTTCCTTCTAGTTTGATTAGCATCAAAAGGAGCAATCATATCACTACTGCCTTCAAAACGATTCGTACATCTCACACAAGCCTTCACTTAGGGACACCTTATTTTTTCATTAGTTTTCTCAAATTGTCAAAATATAGGTGATTATGAGTCTTATTACTTTGTTCTAGTTGAAATTAGCATCAAAAGGATCAATCCCATCCCAAACGTGTCCAAAACGATGCGTAGATCTCACACAAGTCTTTATTTAGGGAGACATTCATATTGTTTCATTGGTTGTTTTAAATTTACAAAGAAAGAGGTGATTAAGAGTTGTATTTTTTCGTTCTAGTTTGATTATCGTCAAAAAGAGAAACCCATGATTATTGCGTTCAAAACCATGCATACATCTCACACAAGTCTTCATTTAGGGAGACCTTCTTATTGTTTCATTGATTCTCTAAAATTGTCAAAGAAAGAGGTGATTAAAAGTCCTATAACTTCGTTCTAGTTTGATTAGTATCAAAAGGAGCAATACTATGACAATCGCGTTCAAAACGATGCGTACATCTCACACAAGTCTTCATTTAAGGAGACCTTATTGTTTCATTGGTGTTGGGTTTGTACGTAACGCAATCATGCAATCAAATCACATAAATAGGGCGGAAGCGTAAAAAACTAGGTTTTCAAAAATTTATACAAACCCATTACCATGATCATTCTTATGCATCAATTATCAGTGAATGAAGAAGGAGAAAAACAGAATTATACCTTTGAAGATCTAAGCTGATAGTAGTGTGCATACAAGCCAATCATGTATGATGATAAAGTACTTACTTTGTAAACAATCTTATTTATTTATTAATAAAATATTCATTTATTAAAGGCATTTAATTATCTACATGGTGCTGTTTTTATAATATGTAAATAACCCATAGTTTTAAGCAATGCTTTTAGAATCATGATGATGATCATGCTAATGAGATCTAAATTCTTAGAAAGCTCTAAAACTAAAATAGTTCCCAATCGTGGGATTACTAAAAAGGGGATTAGTAAATCCGGATAGATTGGTACATATGTTTCTTGCTCATTGGATGAGGATGATTGATCTCATGATCATTTGTGTGGAGACACTAAAGCAAGTATGTAGGTGCTTATTGGAGAACACTGAATGTGACTCGCTATGGAATACCTAATGGAGTTTTACTCGCCTGTCAATAGGAATTCCTAATGTGATAGTAGTACAAGTGATCATTGGACTTGAGATCATCATAGTATCTTGTATGTAATGAATTATACTTTGACTTATTCCTTAAAGTCCTTTAGGGTATATAAAAGGGTATGCTTGGGTATAATGAGTTACATATGGAGATAATGAATGGTCAATAAAGAATCTACCACCTCTAGTAAAAGAAGAAATATGTCCTATGTGATTCGTTAAATGACAACCCAGGAATCCTTGGCCAAGGTAAAATGAAATTAGAAAGGAGTTTCTAATTTGCATTATTTGGAGTTGTGCATTTTCTAATCGAAATACATATAATTAAATAAAATAAGACTTGACAGTAAATTCATGTCTTATATTTAATTGGGACATTGTATGGTGGAAGGATTGAATTGTATGGTAACTATTTACTCACAGGTTCTTTTATGATTAATGTTGAAATCTATATTATCTGGAAAGTCGTTGATCGCTAGGGAGGCTTATCCCTATTGTAGAATAAATATTATTTATTTAAATAGATTATTAGTTTAATTTATTTATTTAAATAAGATTAGAATTGTTCTAATTGATTTATTCACAACCGGTTTAATATAGAGAACCTAAAGGGTCACACCATAAAATGAAGAATAATTATTTAAGAAGGTAATGACATAATCGTAATAATGCATTAAGTGTAATTAATTTAATCTATAGTGATAGAATAAATTAAATAGCTTAATGTTTATTATTTAATATTTTAGAAATATTAAATATAAATTAATTAGAGGAGTCTTATTAATATTATTATAATTATTATTATTTTAATTTTTAAAGGAGTTTAGTAATTAATTTAATATTAGTACTCTCATTTATTCCTAATAAGATTAGGAGATAAATTAATTAAATGAATTTAATTAATTATTCCCCATGTGGTGGGAAGCCTAAATTAATTAAAGGAGTTTAATTAATTAAATTAAATTCCATGTCTAATAGGATTAGAAGGGTTGACCAATATCTATATAAGAGGAGTCTTATAATAGATATTAGTTGATGCAATTCCAATTGTTGGAGAGTACTCCTTTTTTATAGAGGATAGAAAACTAAGGTTTAGCCAAACACCCTCCTTCTTGATAATTCATCTTCCTTGGTGGATCACCTCTAGAGGCTAAACATTTGGGTGGCTAACGTTGATCAAAGGAAGGAATCTAACCCGAAAATTCAAGGAGATCAAGAAGAACAAGGAGTTGAACTAGTACCTGTGGAAGCTTCGTTCTACAAGGGTATGATTCCATAACTTCTTATTTATCGTTTTAAATTAATAATTTGCATAAAGGATGATCCGGGTAATGTTTTGTAGAAATTTTTTTAAACTCTGATATACCATGCTTCCGCTAGTTTTTGCAATTTGATTGCATCACGATTTCGTACAAACCCAACAGTGGCATCAGAGCCAAACCTTTATGCAATTATTAATTTATTTTTGATTTCATATACATATGGGTATGTATTTAAAAATAATTTATTGGACATAATTTTATTGTATAAAATTATTTTTTTAAGAAAAAAAAATGACGTTTTTTTTTGGGACGAATCACATTTTTTTTTTGGGGTGCTAATCTTGAATTCTGCAAGGAAAAGGTGTTGTCTCTTTCTTACTCCAAAAAGAAGATGACCCATCAGGAAAGGACTCTTTTAATAAACCTGCATGACTCTTTTAATAAAAGAAGGTGACTTCTTTTTAAAAAATAAAACTGAATTTATATTATATATATATATGATATATATATATATATATGATATATATATATATATATATATGATATATTTATATATTATATTCTAAATAATTTTATAATTAAAATAAAGAGTTTATTTTAATCTTGAAATTGGATTTCATGCAATTTAAAATTGCCCATTAAATGATACTCATATATATATGGAATGTTTTAATTCATGAGATGAATATTTATTTATTGATATATATGGTGATATGTATGATAATAAATGGGGATTGATTATGAACTATTTGACCAATGTGATTGGATTTTATTTTAGTTGAATGCTTGAATGAATGAGTTTTATTAAATGGGGTCTGTGTACCTCGTCTTCTCTAATTTTTTTTTCTTGATGTAAAATTCTATCTCCCTCCTATGTACTTTTCCTTGACTGCTGATCAAGGTTTCTATTTAAATTAAATAGTTTAATGTAATAGAAATAGTTAGAATTATCTTGAAGAAATTGGAGACCAAGGAGCAAGGAGCGCGTGAAGACCTGTTTGTATGGAGCCCGGGTTTAAATATAATAGTTATATTTAAATTTAAATTCTTGCACTCCTAGGTTTGACCTTTTGGTTCACTTGGTGGCTCTAGTGAACCAAACTAGAATAAAAGTCCATAATCAATCCGGGTAGAATATAATATTCTATATTGCATGCTAAATATTATATATATTATATTTTATGCAAACATGCTTCGCATGTTTAATAAAATGACGCGTATTTTATATATATATGTGCATGCGCGCTAAACAAGATGAGACAAATAATAACAAATCCCTCAAAGAAATAATATTAAGTCCAAAGCGTTCAAATAATATTTGGAATATCGAACGTCGCCTTCTAGCATGATAAATTAATAGAGTATTAAATATTTAATATGAGCTTGTTGTGCTATCCATAAGGCGAGTATTGCGTATTTAAGATGTTAATTAATCACATTTGATGCTTATCAAGAAAATTGAACGATCTAGTCTTGTTGTGCTATCCACAAGGACGAACAGTTTTCTTTTTTAAATTTATGGAAGTGCTAGGCTGGACTTAACTTAAATCATTTTAGTTCGGATGTGCACACACTTGACCATTATGATTTAAGAGGCAAAATAAAAGGAGTTATATAGTGATGTAATTGACAAGAGTTGTCTACCTATTTATTTGTATATCGCTTGTTGTGCTATCCACAAGGTTATATACATTTGAAATGGGATCCTTATTCTCACTAGCAAATCTTTAATTAGATGTTACCGAACTATATAAGTGAGGGTAATATAGTTTGATAAAAATAGTGGGAGATACCAATTTAAAATAAAGAACTAAATTTATTTTGGTATGCAAAATTAATAAAATGAATGTTTGCTAAAATGTTGTTTTTCACATGCAGAATTTTAAAAATGTCAAAATCACTAATTTCACTACGAAGCATACTTGATGCTAATAAGCTTACCGGGCCGAATTATGAGGACTGGCTAAGAAATCTGAGAATAGTTCTCACTGCTGAAAAGATTTCTTATGTCCTAAACTCACCTATCCTTGGAACTGTTCCAGAAACAGCCTCTGAGGAAGAGATTGCCACCATTGTAAAGTGACAAGATGATGCATCTGTGACTCAATGCATCATGCTCGCATCCATGAATAACGAGCTTTAGCGTCAGCACGAAAACATGGATGCTCCTACTATGTTGATTCACCTCAAGGAGTTGTATGGTGAACAAAGTAGGACTGTTAGATATGAGATATCTAAGGAGCTCTTCCGATCTCGGATGACCAAGGGCAAAGTGAACATAAATGAACAAAAGAAATCTGATCCAGCTAGCAAAGGAATGTGCATCCATTGCAACGAGCCGGGTCATTGGAAGAGGAACCGCAAGAAGTTTCTGGCAAAGAAGAAGCTTGGAGAAGCTTCGACTTCCAATCAAGGTTTGTTCATGATTGAAATTAATTTTTCAGAAAGTCAAAATTCTACTTGGGTATTGGATACCGACTGTGATTCTCACATATGTAATAATGTGAAGGGACTGGTCAGAAATAGAAAGCTGAGCAATGATGAGGTCATCCTACGAGTGGGGAATGGAGCAAAGGTTGCTGCATTAGCTGTAGGGACCTATTGTTTAGTAATGCCTTCGGGGCAAGTCCATTTATCTAAATAATTGTTATTTTATTTCGAATATTATTAGAAACATTATTTCTATTTCTGTATTGGATATGGAAGGATATGACGTTATTATAAAGAACAACAGTTGTTCAATTTATAAAGACGATGTTTTATATAGTATTGGAAATTTGCGAAATGGACTTTATATACTTGACTTGCAAGAAAATATATTTCAAATTGAACAAACTAAGAAAAGGAAAAGAGATAATATTAATTATACCTACATGTGGCACTGTAGACTCGGTCATATCAATGAAACAAGATTATCCAAGTTGCATAAGGATGGGGTCCTAGAGCTATCCGATTATGAATCATATCCAACTTGTGAATCTTGTCTCATGGGTAAAATGACAAAATCTCCTTTTAGTGGAAAAGGAGAAAGAGTTACAAAGTTGTTGGCATTGATTCACACAGACGTTTGTGGACCTATGACAACAAGTGCACGGGGTGGGTATTCTTATTTTATTACTTTCACTGATGATCACTCAAGATTTGGATATATGTATTTAATGAAATACAAGTCAGAATCATTTGAAAAGTTCAAAGAGTTCAGAAGTGAAGTAGAGAAACAAACGGGCAAGAGTATAAAGATACTTCGATCAGATCGAGGTGGAGAATACTTAATCGGTGAGTTTCTCAATTGTCTCAAAGAAAATGGTATAATCTCACAATGGACTCCTCCAGGTACACCACAGTTAAATGGAGTATCTGAAAGGAGAAATCGAACACTGTTGGACATGGTTCGATCCATGATGAGTTTTACCGACCTTCCAATTTATTTCTGGGGATATGCCCTAGAAATGGCTGCATACCTACTTAACAAGGTACCTACCAAATTCGCCCCAAAGACTCCATATGAGATGTGGAAGGGGAGGAAACCAAATCTTAAGCATGTTAAGACTTGGGGTTGCCCAGCTTATGTCAAAAAGTTTGAAAATGATAAGCTACAGACTAAATCCGATAAGTGTAGATTTGTGGGATACCCTAAAGAAACTTTAGGGTATTATTTCTATCATCCAACTGATCAAAAGGTGTTTGTTGCGAAACATGCTGCCTTCTTGGAAAGGGAGTGTATCCATGAAGGGGTCAATGGGAGTAAGATATATCTTGAAGAAGTTCAAGAACCACAAATTACCACGGATCAAAGTCAGGTACCTGACCAAGTAGAAGAACCTACTATACCACACCCTGTTCGTAAATCTGGAAGAGTACCGAAGATACCTGAGAGGTATGGATTCGTTATAGAGGATGACGATGAGGTACACATCATGAATGATGATGATCCATTGAATTATGAACAGGCTATGAGTAATAAAGACTCAGGAAAATGGCTTGAAGCTATGAAATACAAAATGGACTCCATGTATGAAAACAAAGTATGGATTTTGGTTTCACCACCTGAAGGCATTAAGCCTATTGGGTGTAAATGGGTCTTTAAAAGAAATACTGGAGCGGACGGCAAGGTAGAGACTTATAAGGCCCGACTGGTTGCAAAAGGTTTCAAACAAAGACAAGGAGTTGACTATGATGAAACCTTTTCACCAGTAGCTATGCTCAAGTCCATTCAGATTTTGCTTGCGATTGCAGCTTATAACGACTATGAGATCTGGCAGATGGACGTGAAAACGGCCTTCCTCAATGGGAACTTGAGGAGGATGTGTATATGACACAGCCAGAGGGATTTGTTTCAAAGGTTGGAACAAATCAAGTCTGTAAGCTGCAACGATCCATTTATGGATTGAAGCAAGCTTCTCGTAGATGGAACATTCATTTTGATGAGACAATCAAAGAGTTTAATTTTATCAAAAACGACAATGAACCATGTGTGTACAAGAAGGTTAGTGGGAGCGCAGTTTCATTCCTTGTATTATATGTTGATGATATATTACTGATAGGGAATGACATTCCTATGCTACAATAGATTAAAATCTGGTTATCTAAACACTTCTCCATGAAGGACTTGGGAGAAGCATCCTATATTTTGGGGATAAAGATCTATAGAGATAGATCTAAAAGGATGCTTGGTTTATCCCAAGGAACGTACATTGATCCAATGCTAAAGAAATTTAGCATGGAAGATTCCAAAAGAGGTCTCATGCCGATGAGCCATGGAATACATCTCTCCAAGAAACAGGCCCCAAAGACACCTGAGGAGAGAGCCCGTATGAGTAAGATCGCTTATGCTTCTGCAATAGGATCTATCATATACGGTATGATATGTACTAGACCGGATGTTGCTCATGCACTTAGTGTAACGAGCAGATACCAGTCGAATCTAGGAGAAGAGCACTGGAAGGCAGTGAAGAATATCCTAAAATACTTGAGAAGGACTAAGGATATTTTTCTTGTCTACGGTGGATCTGAATTAAAACTCGAGAGCTTCACAGACTCAAGTTTTCAAACGGACCAAGATGACAGTAAATCTATTTCGGGGTATGTTTTTACCTTGAACGGAGGCGCAGTGAGTTGGAAGAGTTCCAAGCAGCAAACAGTTGTTGATTCAGTGACAGAGGCAGAGTATATAGCTGCAAGTGAAGCTGCAAAGGAAGCGATTTGGATGAAGAAGTTCATAACTGAACTTGGTATGGTTCCTAGCATTGGAGAAGCAGTTCCCGTTTACTGTGACAACACAGGAGCAGTTGCACAGGCTAAGGAACCAAGGTCTCATCAAAAATCTAAACACGTGTTGCGGCGATTTCACTTGATCAGGGAGATCATTGAAAGAGGAGACGTCACCTTGGAGCGTGTAGACTCTCAAGACAACATTGCAGATCCATTTACTAAAGCTTTAACACAACAGCAGTTTGTTCGTCACTTAGAGAAGATGGGTATGAGATACCATGGCAATTGGCTTTAGTGCAAGTGGGAGATTGATAGTAGTGTGCATACAAGCCAATCATGTATGATGATAAAGTACTTACTTTATAAACAATCTTATTTATTTATTAATAAAATATTCATTTATTAAAGGCATTTAATTATCTACATGGTGCTGTTTTTATAATATGTAAATAACCCATAGTTTTAAGCAATGCTTTTAGAATCATGATGATGATCATGCTAATGAGATCTAAATTCTTAGAAAGCTCTAAAACTAAAATAGTTCCCAATCGTGGGATTACTAAAAAGGGGATTAGTAAATCCGGATAGATTGGTACATATGTTGCTTGCTCATTGGATGAGGATGATTGATCTCATGATCATTTGTGTGGAGACACTAAAGCAAGTATGTAGGTGCTTATTGGAGAATAAGTTCACTGAACGTGACTCACTATGAAATACCTAATGGAGTTTTACTCGCCTGTCAATAGGAATTCCTAATGTGATAGTAGTACAAGTGATCCTTGGACTTGAGATCATCATAGTATCTTGTATGTAATGAATTATACTTTGACTTATTCCTTAAAGTCCTTTAGGGTATATAAAAGGGTATGCTTGGGTATAATGAGTTACATATGGAGATAATGAATGATCAATAAAGAATCTACCACCTCTAGTAAAAGAAGAAATATGTCCTATGTGATTCGTTAAATGACAACCCAGGAATCCTTGGCCAAGGTAAAATGAAATTAGAAAGGAGTTTCTAATTTGCATTATTTGGAGTTGTGCATTTTCTAATCGAAATACATATAATTAAATAAAATAAGACTTGACAGTAAATTCATGTCTTATATTTAATTGGGACATTGTATGGTGGAAGGATTGAATTGTATGGTAACTATTTACTCACAGGTTCTTTTATGATTAATGTTGAAATCTATATTATCTGGAAAGTCGTTGATCGCTAGGGAGGCTTATCCCTATTGTAGAATAAATATTATTTATTTAAATAGATTATTAGTTTAATTTATTTATTTAAATAAGATTAGAATTGTTCTAATTGATTTATTCACAACCGGTTTAATATAGAGAACCTAAATGGTCACACCATAAAATGAAGAATAATTATTTAAGAAGGTAATGGCATAATCGTAATAATGCATTAAGTGTAATTAATTTAATCTATAGTGATAGAATAAATTAAATAGCTTAATGTTTATTATTTAATATTTTGGAAATATTAAATATAAATTAATTAGAGGAGTCTTATTAATATTATTATAATTATTATTATTTTAATTTCTAAAGGAGTTTAGTAATTAATTTAATATTAGTACTCTCATTTATTCCTAATAAGATTAGGAGACAAATTAATTAAATGAATTTAATTAATTATTCCCCATGTGGTGGGAAGCCTAAATTAATTAAAGGAGTTTAATTAATTAAATTAAATCCCATGTCTAATAGGATTAGAAGGGTTGACCAATATCTATATAAGAGGAGTCTTATAATAGATATTAGTTGATACAATTCCAATTGTTGGAGAGTACTCCTTTTCTATAGAGGATAGAAAACTAAGGTTTAGTCAAACACCCTCCTTCTTGATAATTCATCTTCCTTGGTGGATCACTTCTAGAGGCCAAACACTTGGGTGGCTAACGTTGATCAAAGGAAGGAATCTAACCCGAAAATTCAAGGAGATCAAGAAGAACAAGGAGTTGAACTAGTACCTGTGGAAGCTTCGTTCTACAAGGGTATGATTCCATAACTTCTTATTTATCGTTTTAAATTAATAATTTGCATAAAGGATGATCCGGGTAATGGTTTTGTAGAAATTTTTTTAAACTCTGATATACCATGCTTCCGCTAATTTTTGCAATTTGATTGCATCACGATTTCGTACAAACCCAACATAAGCTTCCTCAGGTACAAGTTCTACTCCTTTGATTCATTTGATTCCTCTGTAGTGGCTCCTTCCCTTGATCAATGTCAGCCACCCAAATGTTTGGCCTCTAACGGTGATCCACCAAGGAAGATGAAGAACTCAGTAAGATGGGTTATTGGCTTAACCCTTGTTTCTATCTCTATAGAATATGTGTACTCCCAACTCTTGAAAAATTCACGTACCTTATTTCTGATATAAAACTCTCTTATATAGATATTAGGTTAACCCTCCTAATCCAATTAGAATAGGGTTTTATTTAATTAATTAATTAAATACTTTTAATTAATTTATATCCTAATCTTTATTAGGATTGAGAGAGAGTACTGATATTATATTAATTCCTAAACTCCTTTAGAATTAAAATAATAATAATAATAATAATATTAATAAGACTCCTCTTATTAATTTATATTTAATATTTCTAAAATATTAAATAATAAACAATAACCTATTTAATTTATTCTATCATCATAGATTAAATTAATTATACTTAATGCATTATTACTATCATGCCATTTTCTTCTAAAATAATTCTTCTTCCTTTTATGGTGTGACTCTTTAGGTTCTCCATATTAAACCGGTTGTGAATAAATCAATTAGAACAATTCTAATCTTATTTAAATAAACAAATTAAACTAATAATCTATTTAAATAAATAACATTTATTCTACAATAGGGATAAGCCTCCCTAGCGATCAACGACTTTTCAGATAATATAGATTTCAACATTAATCATAAAAGAACCTGTGAGTTAATAGTTACCGTACAATTCAATCCTTCCACCATACAATGTCCCAATTAAATATATGACATGGATTTACTGTCAAGTCTTAATTTATTAAATCATATGTATTTCGATTAGAAAATGCACAACTCCAAATAATGCAAATTAGAAACCTCTTTCTAATTTCATTCTACCTTGGCCAAGGATTCCTGGGTTGTCATTTAACGAATCACATAGGACATATCTCCTCTTTTACTAGAGGTGGTAGATTCTTTATTGATCATTCATTATCTCCATATGTAACTCATTACACCCAAGCATACCCTATATATGCCTTAAAAGGCCTTAAGGAATTAGTCAAAGTATAATTTGTTACATACAAGATACTATGATGATCTCAAGTCCAAGGATCACATGTACTACTATCACATTAGGAATTCTTATTGACAGGCGAGTAAAACTCCATTAGGTATTCCATAGCAAGTCACGTTCAGTGAACTTATTCTCCAATAAGCACCTACATACTTGCTTTAGTGTCTCCACACAAATGACCATGAGATCAGTCATCCTCATCCAATGAGCAAGCAACATATGTACCAATCTATCCGGATTTACTAATCCCCATTTTAGTAATCCCACAATTGGGAACTATTTTAGTTTTTAAGCTTTCTAAGAATTTAGATCTCATTATCATGATCTCATCATGATTCTAAAAGCATTGCTTAAAACTATGGGTTATTTACATATTATAAAAACAGCACCATGTAGATAATTATATGCCTTAAATGAATATTTTATTAATAAATAAATAAGATTGTTTACAAAGTATGTGCTTTGTCATCATACATGATTGGCTTGTATGCATACTACTATCAATTGGTTCTCTAAAATTATCAAAGAAAGAGGTGATTAGGAGTTCTATAACTTCGTTCTAGTTTGTTTAGCATCAAAAGTAGCAATCTCATGACTATCGCGATAAAAACGATGCGTACATCTCACACAAGTCTTCATTTAAGGAGACCTTATTGTTTCACTGGTTCTCTAAAATTGTCAAAGAAAGAGGTGATTGGGAGTCCTATTACTTCCTTCTAATTTGATTAGCATCAAAAGGAGCAATCCCATGACCATTGCGTTAAAAACGATGCGTACATCTCACACAAGTCTTAATTTATGGAGACTTTCTTATTTTTTCATTGTTTCTCTTAAATTGTCAAAGAAAGATGCGATTATGAGTCCTATGACTTCGTTCTAGTTTGATTAGCATCAAAGGAGCAATCCTATCACTAGTACCTTCAAAACGATCTGTACATCTTACACAAGTCTTCATTTAGGGAGAACTTTTTATTGTTTCATTAGTTCTCTCAAATTATCAAAATGTAGGTGATTATGAGTCCTATTACTTCGTTCTAGTTAAAATTAGCATCAAAAGGAGCAATCCCATCACTATCGCTCCCAAAATAATGCGTAGACCTCACACAAGTCTTCATTTAGGGAGACCTTCTTATTGTTTCAATGGTTCCCTAACATTGTCAAAGAAATAGGTGATTAGGAGTCCTATAACTTCATTCTAGTTTGATTAGCATTAAAAGTAGCAATCCCATGACCATCGCGTTCAAAACGATGCGTACATCTCACACAAGTCTTCATTTACACCGCGTTCATATTATTTCATTGGTTCTCTAGAGTTGTCAAAGAAAGAGATGATTAGGAGTCCTATTATTTCGTTCTAATTTGATTAGCATCAAAAGGAGCAATCCCATAACTATCGCGTTAAAAACGATGCGTGCATCTCACACAAGTCTTGATTTAGGGAGACCTTCTTATTATTTCATTTGTTCTCTCAAATTGTCAAAGAAAGATGTGATTATGAGTCCTATGGCTTCGTTCTAGTTTGATTAGCATCAAAAAGAGCAATCATATTGCTAGTGCCTTCAAAACGATCCGTACATCTCACAAAAGCCTTCATTTAGGGACACCTTATTTTTTCATTAGTTTTCTCAAATTGTCAAAATAGAGGTGATTATTATGAGTCCTATTACTTCGTTCTAGCTGAAATTAGCATCAAAATGAGCAATCCCATCACTAACGTGTCTAAAACGATGCGCAGATCTCACACAAGTCTTTATTTAGGGAGACCTTCATATTGTTTCATTGGTTGTTTTAAATTTACAAAGAAAGAGGTGATTAAAAAGGGTTGCATTTTTTCGTTCTAGTTTGATTAGCGTCAAAAAGAGAAACCCATGATTATCGCGTTCAAAACCATACGTACATCTCACACAAGTCTTCATTTAGGGAGACCTTCTTATTATTTCATTGATTCTCTAAAATTGTCAAAGAAAGAGGTGATTAGGAGTCCTATAACTTCGTTCTAGTTTGATTAGTATCAAAAGGAGCAATACTATGACTATCGCATTCAAAATGATGCGTACATCTCACACAAGTCTTCATTTAAGGAGACCTTATTGTTTCATTGGTTCTCTAAAATTGTCAAAGAAAGAGGTGATTAGGAGTTCTATAACTTCGTTCTAGTTTGTTTAGCATCAAAAGTAGCAATCTCATGACTATCGCGATAAAAACGATGCGTACATCTCACACAAGTCTTCATTTAAGAAGACATTCTTATTGTTTCATTGGTTCTCTAAAATTGTCAAAGAAATAGGTGATTGGGAGTCCTATTACTTCGTTCTAATTTGATTAGCATCAAAAGGAGCAATCCCATGACTATCGCGTTAAAAACGATGCGTACATCTCACACAAGTCTTGATTTATGGAGACTTTCTTATTGTTTCATTGGTTCTCTCAAATTATCAAAGAAAGATGCGATTATGAGTCTTATGAATTTATTCTAGTTTGATTAGCATCAAAGGGGCAATCCTATCACTAGTACCTTCAAAACGATCCGTACATTTTACACAAGTCTTCATTTTGGGAGAACTTTTTATTGTTTCATTAGTACTCTCAAATTGTCAAAATGTAGGTGATTATGAGTCCTATTACTTCGTTCTAGTTAAAATTAGCATCAAAAGGAGCAATCCCATCACTATCGCTCGCAAAATGATGCGTAGACCTCACACAAGTCTTCATTTAGGGAGACCTTCTTATTGTTTCATTGGTTACCTAAAATTATCAAAGAAAGAGGTGATTAGGAGTCCTATAACTTCATTCTAGTTTGATTAGCATTAAAAGTAGCAATAACATGACAATCGCGATAAAAACGATGCGTACATCTCACACAAGTCTTTATTTAAGAAAATATTCTTATTGTTTCATTGGTTCTCTAAAATTGTCAAAGAAAGAGGTGATTAGGAGTCTTATTACTTCGTTCTAATTTGTTTAGCATCAAAAGGAGCAATCCCATGACTATCGCATTAAAAACGATGCGTACATCTCACACAAGTCTTGATTTATGGAGACTTTCTTATTGTTTTATTGGTTCTCTCAAATTATCAAAGAAAGTTGCGATTATGAGTCCTATGACTTCATTCTAGTTTGATTAGCATCAAAGGAGCAATCCTATCACTGGTACCTTCAAAACGATGCGTACATCTTACACAAGTCTTCATTTAGGGAGAATTTTTTATTGTTTCATTAGTTCTCTCAAATTGTCAAAATGTAGGTGATTATGAGTGCTATTACTTCGTTCCAGTTAAAATTAGCATCAAAAGGAGCAATCCCATCACTATCGCTCCCAAAATGATGCGTAGACCTCACACAAGTCTTCATTTGGGGAGTCCTTCTTATTGTTTCATTGGTTCCCTAAAATTGTCAAACAAAGAGGTGATTAGGAGTCCTATAACTTCATTCTAGTTTGATTAGCATTAAAAGTAGCAATCCCATGACTATCGCGTTCAAAACGATGCGTACAACTCACACAAGTCTTCATTTATTCTGCTTTCTTATTATTTCATTGGTTCTCTAGAATTGTCAAAGAAAAAGGAGGTTAGGAGTCCTATTACTTCGTTCTAATTTGATTAGCATCAAAAGGAGCAATCCCATGACTATCGCGTTAAAAACGATGTGTACATCTCACACAAGTCTTGATTTAGGGAGACCTTCTTATTATTTTATTTGTTCTCTCAAATTGTCAAAGAAAGATGTGATTGTGAGTCCTATGACGTTCTAGTTTGATTAGCATCAAAAGGAGCAATCATATTACTAGTGCCTTCAAAATGATCCGTACATCTCACACAAGACTTCATTTAGGGACACCTTATTTTTTTCATTAGTTTTCTCAAATTATCGAAATATAGGAGATTATGAGTCCTATTACTTTGTTCTAGTTAAAATTAGCATCAAGAGGAGCAATCCCATCATTAACGTGTCCAAAACAATGCGTAGATCTCACACAAGTCTTTATTTAGGGAGACCTTTATATTGTTTCATTGGTTGTTTTAAATTTACAAAGAAAGTGGTGATTAAGAGTTGTATTTTTTCGTTCTAATTTGATTAGCGTCAAAAAGAGAAACCCATGATTATCACATGCAAAACCATGCGTACATCTCACACAAGTCTTCATTTAGGGAGACCTTCTTATTATTTTTTTTGTTCTCTCAAATTGTCAAAGAAAGATGTGATTATTAGTCCTACGACTTCGTCCTAGTTTGATTAGCATCAAAAGGCGCAATCATATCACTACTGCCTTAAAAACGATCCGTACATCTCACACAAGTCTTCATTTAGGGACACCTTATTTTTTCATTAGTTTTCTCAAATTGTCAAAATATTGGTTATTATGAGTCCTATTACTTCGTTCTAGTTGCAATTAGCATCAAAAGCCGCAATCCCATCAATAACTTGTCCAAAACGATGCGTAGATCTCACACATGTATTTATTTAGGGAGACCTTCATATGGTTTCATTGGTTGTTTTAAATTTACAAAGAAAGAGGTGATTAAGAGTTGTATTTTTTCGTTCTAGTTTGATTAGCGTCAAAAAGAGAAACCCATGATTATCGCGTTCAAAACCATGCGTACATTTCACACAACTCTTCATTTAGGGAGTCCTTCTTATTGTTTCATTGATTCTCTAAAATTGTCAAAGAAAAAGGTGATTAAGAGTCCTATAATTTCGTTCTATTTTTATTAGTATCACAAAGAGCAATACTATGACTATCGCGTTCAAAACGATGCGTACATCTCACACAAGTCTTCATTTAAGGAGACCTTATTGTTTCATTGGTTCTCTAAAATTTTCAAAGAAAGAGGTGATTAGGAGTCCTATAACTTCGTTCTAGTTTGATTAGAATCAAAAGTAGCAATCTCATGATTATCGCGATAAAAACGATGCGTACATCTCACACAAGTGTTCATTTATGGAGACATTCTTATTGTTTTATTAGTTCTCTAAAATTGTCAAAGAAAGAGGTGATTGGGAGTCCTATTACTTCGTTCTAATTTGATTAGCGACGAAAGGAGCAATCCCATGACCATTGCGTTAAAAACGATGCGTACATCTCACACAAGTCTTGATTTATGGAGACTTTCTTATTGTTTCATTGGTTCTCTCAAATTGTCAAAGAAAGATGCGATTATGAGTCCTATGACTTTGTTCTAGTTTGATTAGCATCAAAGGAGCAATCCTATCACTAGTACCTTCAAAACGATCCGTACATCTTACACAAGTCGTCATTTAGGGAGAACTTCTTATTGTTTCATTAGTTCTCTCAAATTGTCAAAATGTAGGTGATTATGAGTCCTATTACTTCGTTGTAGTTAAAATTAGCATCAAAAGGAGCAATCCCATCACTATCGCTCCCAAAATGATGTGTAGACCTCACACAAGTCTTCATTTAGGGAGACCTTCTTATTGTTTCATTGTTCCCTTAAATTATCAAAGAAAGAGGTGATTAGGAGTCCTCTAACTTCATTCTAGTTTGATTAGCATTAAAAGTAGCAATCCCACGATTATTACGTTCAAAACGATGCGTACATCTCACACAAGTCTTCATTTACGTCGCCTTCTTATTAGTTCATTGGTTCTCTAGAATTGTCAAAGAAAGAGGTGATTAGGAGTCCTATTACTTCTTTCTAATTTGATTAGCATCAAAAGGAGCAATCCCATGACTATCGCGTTAAAAACGATGCGTGCATCTCAGACAAGTCTTGATTTAGGGAGACTTTCTTATTGTTTCATTGGTTCTCTTAAATTGTCAAAGAAAGATGCGATTATGAGTCCTATGACTTCGTTCTAGTTTGATTAGCATCAAAGGAGCAATTCTATCACTAGTACCTTCAAAACGATCTGTGCATCTTACACAAGTCTTCATTTTGGGAGAACTTTTTATTATTTCATTAGTTCTCTCAAATTGTCAAAATATAGGTGATTATGAGTCCTATTACTTCGTTCTAGTTAAAATTAGCATCAAAAGGAGCAATCCCATCACTATCGCTCCCAAAATGATGCGTAGACCTCACATAAGTCTTCATTTAGGAAGACCTTCTTATTGTTTCATTGGTTCCCTAAAATTGTCAAAGAAATAGGTGATTAGGAGTCCTATAACTTCATTGTAGTTTGATTAGCATTAAAAGTAGCAATCCCATGACCATCGCGTTCAAAACGATGCGTACATCTCACACAAGTCTTTACTTACTCCGTGTTTCTATTATTTCAATGGTTCTCTAGACTTGTCAAAGAAAGAGATGATTAGGAGTCCTACTACTTCGTTCTAATTTGATTAGCATCAAAAGTAGCAATCCCATTACTATTGCACCCAAAATGATGCGTAGACCTCACACAAGTCTTCATTTAGGGAGACCTTCTTATTGTTTCATTGATTCTCTAAAATTGTCAAAGAAAGAGGTGATTAAGAGTCCTATAACTTCGTTCTAGTTTGATTAGTATCAAATGGAGCACTACTATGACTATCGCGTTCAAAACGTTGCGTACATCAAACACAAGTGTTCATTTAAGGAGACCTTATTGTTTCATTGGTTCGCTAAAATTGTCAAAGAAAGAGGTGATTAGGAGTTATATAACTTCGTTCTAGTTTGTTTAGCATCAAAAGTAGCAATCTTATGACTATCGCGATAAAAATGATGCGTACATCTCACACAAGTCTTCATTTAAGGAGACATTCTTATTGTTTCATTGGTTCTCTAAAATTATCAAAGAAAGAGGTGATTGGGAGTCCTATTACTTCATTCTAATTTGATTAGCATCAAAAGGAGCAATCTCATGACTATCGCGTTAAAAAAGATACGTACATCTCACACAAGTCTTGATTTATGGAGACTTTCTTATTGTTTCATTGGTTCTCTCAAATTGTCAAAGAAAGATACGATTATGAGTCTTATGAATTTGTTCTAGTTTGATTAGCATCAAAGGAGCAATCCTATCGCTAGTACCTTCAAAACGATCCGTACATCTTACACAAGTCTTCATTTAGGGAGAACTTTTTATTGTCTCATTAATTCTCTCAAATTGTCAAAATGTATGTGGTTATGAGTCCTATTACTTCGTTGTAGTTAAAATTAGCATCAAAAGGAGCAATTCCATCACTATCGCTCCCAAAATGATGCGTAGACCTCACACAAGTCTTCATTTAGGGAGACCTTCTTATTGTTTCATTGATTCCCTAACATTGTCAAAGAAATAGGTGATTAGGAGTCCAATAACTTCATTCTAGTTTGATTAGCTTTAAAAGTAGCGATCCCATGACCATCGCGTTCAAAACGATGCGTACATCTCACACAAGTCTTCATTTACTCCGCGTTCCTATTATTTCATTGGTTCTCTAGACTTGTCAAAGAAAGAGATGATTAGGAGTCCTATTACTTCGTTCTAATTTTATTAGCATCAAAAGGAGCAATCCCATAACTATCGCGTTAAAAACGATGCGTACATCTCACACAAGTCTTGATTTAGGGAGACCTTCTTATTATTTCATTTGTTCTCTCAAATTGTCAAAGAAAGATGTGATTATGAGTCCTATGACTTCGTTCTAGTTTGATTAGCATCAAAAAGAGCAATCATATTACTACTGCCTTCAAAACGATCCGTACATCTCACACAAGCCTTCATTTAGGGACACCTTATTTTTTTCATTAGTTTTCTCAAATTGTCAAAATATAGGTGATTATTATGAGTCCTATTACTTCGTTCTAGTTGAAATTAGCATCAAAATGAGCAATCCCATCACTAACGTGTCCAAAACGATGCGCAGATCTCACACAAGTCTTTATTTAGGGAGACCTTCATATTGTTTCATTGGTTGTTTTAAATTTACAAAGAAAGAGGTGATTAAAAAGGGTTGTATTTTTTCGTTCTAGTTTGATTAGCGTCAAAAAGAGAAACTCATGATTATCGCGTTCAAAACCATCCGTACATCTCACACAAGTCTTCATTTAGGGAGACCTTCTTATTGTTTCATTGATTCTCTAAAATTATTAAAGAAAGAGGTGATTAGGAGTCCTATAACTTCGTTCTAGTTTAATTAGTATCAAAAGGAGCAATACCATGACTTTCGCGTTCAAAACGATGCGTACATCTCACACAAGTTTTCATTTAAGGAGACCTTATTATTGTTTCGTTGGTTCCCTAAAATTGTCAAAGAAAGAGGTGATTAGGAGTCCTATAACTTCGTTCTAGTTTGATTAGCATCAAAAGAACAATCCCATGACTATCGTGTTCAAAGCGTTGCGTACATCTCCCACAAGTTTTCATTTAAGGAGGCCTTCTTATTATTTCATTGGTTCTCCAGAATTGTAAAAGAAAGAGGTGATTAGGAGTCCTTTTACTTTGTTCAAATTTGATTAGCATCAAAAGGAGAAATTCCATGACTATAGCGTTAAAAATGATGCGTACATCTCACACAAGTCTTGATTTAGGGAGACCTTCTTATTATTCCATTGGTTCTCTCAAATTATCAAAGAAAGAGGTGATTATGAGTCTTATGACTTCGTTCTAGTTTGATTAGCATAAAAAGGGGCAATCCTATCACTAGTGCCTTCAAAACGATCTGTACATCTCAGACAAGTCTTCATTTAGGAACACCTTTATATTTTTTCAATAGTTTTCTCAAATTGCCAAAATATAGGTGATTATGAGTCTAATTACTTCGTTATAGTTGAAATTAGCATCAAAAGGAGTAACCCATCACAAATATGTCCAAAACGATGCGTATATCTCACACAAGTCTTTATTTAGGGAGACCCTCATATTGTTTCATTGGTTGTTTCAAATTTTAAAACAAAGAGGTGATTAAGAGTTGTATTATTTCGTTCTAGTTTGATTAGCGTCAAAAAGAGAAACCCATGACTATCGCATTCAAAACCATGCGTACATCTCACACAAGTCTTCATTTAGGGAGACCTTCTTATTGTTTCATTGATTCTCTAAAATTGTGAAAGAAATAGGTGATTAGGATTTCTATCACTAGTGCCTTCAAAACGATCCGTACATCTCAGACAAGTCTTCATTTAGGGACACCTTATTTTTTCATTAGTTTTCTCAAATTGTCAAAATATAGGTGATTATGAGTCCTATTACTTCGTTCTAGTTGAAATTAGCATCAAAAGGAGCAATCCCATCACAATCATGTCCAAAACGATGCGTAGATCTCACACAAGTCTTTATTTAGGGAGACCCTCATATTGTTTCATTGGTTGTTTCAAATATACAAGGAAAGAGGTGACTAAGAGTTGTATTATTTCGTTCTAGTTTGATTAGCGTCAAAAAGAGAAACCGATGACTATTACGTTCAAAACCATGTGTACATCTCACACAAGTCTTCATTTAGGAAGACCTTTTTATTGTTTCATTGATTCTCTAAAATTGTCAAAGAAAGAGGTGATTAGGAGTCTTATAACTTCGTTCTAGTTTAATTAGTTTCAAAAGGAGCAATACCATGACTTTCGTGTTCAAAACGATGCGTACATCTCACACAAGTTTTCATTTAAGGAGACCTTATTGTTTCATTGGTTCCCTTAATATGACAAAGAAAGAGGTGATTAGGAGTCCTATAACTTTGTTCTAGTTTGATGCTAAAGGAGCAATCCCATGACTATCCTATTAAAAACGATGCTTGCATATCACACAAGTCTTGATTTTGGGAGACCTTCTTATTGTTTCAGTGGTTCCTTAAAATTGTCAAAGAAAGAGGTGATTAGGAGTCCTATAACTCGTTCTAGTTTGATTAGTATCAAAAGGAACAATCCCATGACTATCGCATTCAAAATGATGGGTACATCTCACACAAGTCTTCATTTAAGAAGGCTTCTTATTATTTCATTGGTCCTCTAGAATTGACAAAGAAATAGCTGATTACGAGTCCTTTTACTTCGTTCTAATTTGATTAGCATCAAAAGGAGCTATCCCATGACTATCACGTTAAAAACGATGCGTACATCTCACACAAATCTTGATTTAGGGAGACCTTCGTATTATTTCATTGGTTCTCTCAAATTGTCAAAGAAAGATGTGATTAAGAGTTCTATGACTTTGTTCTAGTTTGATTAGCCTCAAAAGGAGCAATCATATCACTAATGCCTTCAAAACGATCCGTACATCTAACACAAGTCTTCATTAAGAGACACCTTCTTATTTTTTTCATTAGTTCTCTCAAATTGTCAAAATATAGGTGATTATTAGTCCTATTACTTCGTTCTAATTGAAATTAGCATCAAAAGGAGCAATCACATCACTATCGTGTCCAAAACGATGCGTAAATCTCACACAAGTCTTTATTTAGGGAGACCTTCATATTGTTTCATTGGTTATTTCAAATTTACAAAGAAAGAGGTGATTAAAAGTTGTATTATTTCGTTCTAGTTTGATTAGAGTGAAAAAGAGAAACTCATGCCTATTGCGTTCAAAACCATGCGTACATCTCACACAAGTCTTCATTTAGGAAGACCTTCTTATTGTTTCATTGATTCTCTAAAATTGTCAAAGAAAGAGATAATTAGGTGTCCTATAACTTCATTCTAGTTTGATTAATATCAAAAGGAGCAATACCATGACTATCACGTTCAAAATGATGCGTACATCTCACACAAGTCTTCATTTTAGGAAACCTTATTATTTCATTGGTTCTCTAAAATAGTCAAAGAAAGAGGTGATTAGGAGTCTTATAACTTCGTTCTAGTTTGATTAGTATTAAAAGTAGCAATCCCATGACTATCGTGTTAAAAACGATGCGTACATCTCACACAAGTCTTCATTTAAGGAGACATCATTATTGTTTCATTGGTTCTCTAAAATTGTCAAAGAAAGAGGTGATTAGGAGTCCTATTACTTCGTTCTAATTTAATTAGCATCAAAAGGAGCAATCCCATGACTATCGCGTTAAAAACAATGCGTACATCTCACATAAATTTTGATTTATGGAGACCTTCTTATTGTTTCATTGGTTCTCTCAAATTGTCAAAGAAAGATGTGATTATGAGTCCTATGACTTTGTTCTAGTTTGATTAGCATCAAAGGAGCAATCCTATCACTAGTATCTTCAAAACGATCCGTACTTCTCACGCAAGTTTTCATTTAGAAAAACCTTCTTATTGTTTTATTAGTTCTCTCAAATTGTCAAAATATATGTGATTATGGGTCCTATTACTTCATTCTAGTTAAAATTAGCATCAAAAGGAGCAATCTCATCACTATCGCATCCAAAACGATGCGTAGACCTCACACAAGCCTTCATTTAGGGAGACCGTCTTATGGTTTCTTTGGTTCCCTAAAATTGTCAAAGAAAGAGGTGATTAGGAGTCCTATAACTTTGTTCTTGTTTGATTAGCATCAAAAGGAACAATCCCATGACTATCGCTTTCAAAACGATGCATACATCTCACACAAGTCTTCATTTAATGAGGCCTTATTATTATTTCATTGGTTCTCTAGACTTGTAAAAGAAATAGGTGATTAGGAGTCCTTTTACTTTGTTCTAATTTGATTAGCATTAAAAGGAGCAATTCCATGACTATAGCGCTAAAAACGATGAGTACATCTCACACATGTCTTGATTTAGGGAGACCTTATTATTCCATTGGTTCTCTCAAATTGTCAAAGAAAGAGGTGATTATGAGTCCTATGACTTCATTCTAGTTTGATTAGCATCAAAAGGAGCAATCCTATCACTAGTGCCTTCAAAACAATCCGTACATCTCTCACAAGCCTTCATTTAGGGACACCTTATTTTTTCATTAGTTTTCTCAAATTGTCAAAATATAGGTGATTATGAGTCCTATTACTTCGTTCTAGTTGAAATTAGCATCAAAAGGAGCAATCCCCTCACTATCATGTCCAAAACGATGCGTAGATCTCACACAAGTCTTTATTTTGGGAGACCATCATATTGTTCCATTGGTTGTTTCAAATTTACAAAGAAAGAGGTGATTAAGAGTTGTATTATTTCGTTCTAGTTTGATTAGCGTCAAAAAGAGAAACCCATGACTATCGCATTCAAAATCATGCGTACATCTCACACAAGTCTTCATTTAGGGAGACCTTATTGTTTCATTGATGCTCTAAAATTGTCAAAGAAAGAGGTGATTAGGAATCCTATAACTTCGTTCTAGTTTGATTAGTATCAAAAGGAGCAATACCATGACTTTTGCGTTCAAAACGATGCGTACATCTCACACAAGTCTTCATTTAAGGAGATCTTATTATTCTTTCATTGGTTCCCTAAAATTGTCAAAGAATGAGGTGATTAGGAGTCATATAACTTCGTTCTAGTTTGATTAGCATCAAAAAGAGCAATCACATGACTATCCTATTAAAAACGGTGCTTGTATGCAACACAAGTCTTGATTTAGGGAGACCTTCTTATTGTTTCATTGGTTCCCTAAAATTGTCAATGAAAGAGGTGATTAGGAGTCCTATAACTCGTTCTAGTTTGATTAGCATCAGAAAAACAATCCCATGACTATCGCATTCAAAACGATGCGTATATCTCACACAAGTCTTCATTTAAGGAGGCCTTCTTATTATTTCATTGGTTCTCTGGAATTGTCAAAGAAAGAGGTGATTAGGAGTCCTTTTACTTCGTTCTAATTTTATTAGCATCAAAAGGAGCTATCTTATGACTATCGCATTGAAAACGATGCGTACATCTCACACAAGTCTTGATTTTGGAAGACCTTCATATTATTTCATTGGTTCTCTCAAATTGTCAAAGAAAGATGTGATTAAGAGTCATATAACTTTGTTCTAGTTTGATTAGCCTTAAAAAGAGCAATCCTATCACTAGTGCCTTCAAAACGATCCGTACATCTAACACAAGTCTTCATTAAGAGACACCTTCTTATTTGTTTCATTAGTTCTCTCAAATTGTCAAAATATATGTGATTATTAGTCCTATTACTTCGTTCTAGTTGAAATTAGCATCAAAAGGAGCAATCCCATCACTATCGTGTCCAAAACTATGCGCAAATCTCACACAAGTCCTTATTTAGGGAGACCTTCATATTGTTTCATTGGTTGTTTCAAATTTATAAAGAAAGAGGAAATTAAAAGATCTATTATTTCGTTCTAGTTTGATTAGCGTCAAAAAGAGAAACCCATGACTATCGCATTCAAAACCATGCGTACATCTCACAAAAGTCTTCATTAAGGGAGACCTTCTTATTGTTTCACTGATTCTCTAAAATTGTCAAAGAAAGAGGTGATTAGGAGTCCTATAACTTCGTTCCAGTCTGATTAGCATCAAAATGAACAATCCCATGACTATCGCGTTCAAAACGATGCGTACATCTCACACAATTCTTCATTTAAGGAGGCCTTCTTATTATTTCATTGGTTCTCTAGAATTGTCAAAGAAAGAGGTGATTAGGAGTCCTTTTACTTCGTTCTAATTTGATTAGCATGAAAAGGAGCTATCCCATGACTATCGCGTTAAAAACAATGCGTACATCTCACACAAGTCTTAATTTAGGGAGACCATTGTATTATTTCATTGGTTCTCTCAAATTGTCAAAGAATGATGTGATTAAAAGTCCTATGACTTTGTTCTAGTTTGATTAGCCTCAAAAGGAGCAATCCTATCACTAGTGCCTTAAAAACGATCTGTACATCTAACACAAGTCTTCATTAAGGGACACCTTCTTATTTTTTTCATTAGTTCTCTCAAATTGTTAAAACATAGGTGATTATTAGTTCTATTACTACGTTCTAGTAGAAATTAGCATCAAAAGGAGCAATCCCATCACTATCGTGTCCAAAACGATGTGTAGATCTCACACAGGTCTTTATTTAGGGAGACCCTCATATTGTTTTATTGGTTGTTTCAAATTTACAAAGAAAGTGGTGATTAAAAGTTGTATTATTTTTTTTTAGTTTGATTAGCGTCAAAAAGAGAAACCCATGACTATCTCATTCAAAACCATGCGTACATCTCACACAAGTCGTCATTTAGGGAGACATTCTTATTGTTTCATTGATTCTCTAAAATTGTTAAAGAAAGGTGATTAGGAGTCCTATAACTTCGTTCTAGTTTGATTAGTATCAAAAGGAGCAATACCATGACTTACGTGTTCAAATCGATGCGTACATCTCACACAATTCTTCATTTAAGGAGACCTTATTATTGTTTCATTGGTTCCCTAAAATTGTCAAAGAAAGAGGTGATTAGGAGCCTATAAATTCGTTCTAGTTTGATTAGCATCAAAAGGAGCAATCCCATGACTATCCTATTAAAAATGATGCTTGCATGTCACACAAGTGTTAATTTAGGGAGACCTTCTTATTGTTTCATTGGTTCCCTAAAATTGTCAAAGAAAGAAGTGATTAGGAGTCCTATAACTCGTTCTAGTTTGATTAGCATCAGAACGAACAATCCCATGACTATCGCGTTCAAAACGATGCGTACATCTCACACAAGTCTTCATTTAAGGAGGCATTCTTATTATTTCATTGGTTCTCTAGAATTGTCAAAAAAAGGGGTGATTAGGAGTCCTTTTACTTCGTTCTAATTTAATTAACATCAAAAGGAGCAATCCCATAACTATCGCGTTAAAAACTATGCGTACATCTCACACAAGTCTTTATTTAGAAAGACCTTCGTATTATTTCATTGGTTCTCTCAAATTGTCAAAGAAAGATGTGATTAAGAGTCCTATGACTTTGTTCTAGTTTGATTAGCCTCAAAAATAGCAATCCTATCACTAGTGCCTTCAAAACGATCCGTACATCTAACACACGTCTTCATTAAGAGACACCTTATTTTTTTCATTAGTTCTCCCAAATTGTCAAAATATAGGTGATTATTAGTCCTATTACTTCGTTCTAGTTGAAATTAGCATCAAGAGGAGGAATTCCATCACTATCGTGTCCAAAACGATGCGCAGCTCTCACACAAGTCTTTATTTAGGTAGACCTTCATATTATTTCTTTGGTTATTTTAAATTTACAAAGAAAGAGGTGATTAAAAGTTGTATTATTTCGTTCTAGTTTGATTAGCGTCAAAAAGAGAAACCCGTGACTATCGCGTTCAAAACCATGTGTACATCTCACACAAGTCTTCATTTAAGGAGCCTTCTTATTATTTCATTAGTTCTCTAGAATTGTCAAAGAAAGAGGTGATTAGGAGTCCTTTTACTTTGTTCTAATTTGATTAGTATCAAAAGGAGAAATTCCATGACTATAGCATTAAAAACGATGCGTACATCTCACACAAGTCTTGATTTAGGGAGACCTTCTTATTATTCCATTGGTTCTCTCAAATTGTCAAAGAAAGAGGAAATTATGAGTCCTATGACTTCGTTCTAGTTTGATTAGCATAAAAAGGAGCAATCGTATCACTAAGTGCCTTCAAAACGATCCGTACATCTTAGACAAGTCTTCATTTAGGAACACCTTCTTTTTTTTCATTAGTTTTCTCAAATTATCAAAATATAGGTGATTATGAGTCCTATTACTTCGTTCTAGTTGAAATTAGCATCAAAAGGAGCAATCCCATCACTATCGTGTCCAAAACGATACGTAGATCTCACACAAGTCTTTATTTAGGGAGACCTTTATATTGTTTTAATGGTTGTTTCAAATTTACAAAGAAAGAGGAGATTAAGAGTTGTATTATTTCGTTCTAGTTTTATTAGTGCCAAAAAGAGAAACCCATGACTATCGCATTCAAAACCATGCGTACATCTCACACAAGTCTTCATTTAGGGAGACTTTCTTATTGTTTCATTGATTCTCTAAAAAAGTCAACGAAAGAGGTGATTAGAAGTCCTATAACTTCGTTCTAGTTTCATTAGTATCAAAAGGAGCAATTCCATGACTTTCGCATTCAAAACGATGCGTACATCTCACACAAGTCTTCATTTAAGGAGACCTTATTATTGTTTCATTGGTTCCCTAAAATTGTCAAAGAAAGTGATGATTAGGAGTCCTATAACTTCGTTCTAGTTTGATTAGCGTAAAAAGGAACAATCCCATGACTATCGCGTTCAAAACAATGCGTACATCTCACACAATTCTTCATTTAAGGATGCCTTCTTATTATTTCATTGGTTCTCTAGAATTGTCAAAGAAAGAGGTGGTTAGGAGTCCTTTTACTTCGTTCTAATTTGATTAGCATCAAAAGGAGCTATCCCATGACTATCGCGTTAAAAACGATACGTACATCTAACACAAGTCTTGATTTAGGGAGACCTTCGTATTATTTCATTGGTTCTCTCAAATTGTCAAAGAATGATGTGATTAAGAGTCCTATGACTTTGTTCTAGTTTGATTAGCCTCAAAAGAAGCAATCCTATCACTAGTGCCTTCAAAACGATCAGTACATCTAACACAAGTCTTCATTGAGGAACACCTTCTTATTTTTTTTCATTAGTTATCTCAAATTGTCAAAATATAGGTGATTATTAGTCCTATTACTTCGTTTTAGTAGAAATTAGCATCAAAATGAGCAATCCCATCACTATCGTGTCCAAAACGATGCGTAGAACACAAGTCTTTATTTTGGGAGACCTTCATATTGTTTCATTGGTTGTTTCAAATTTACAAGGAAAGAGGTGATTAAGAGTTGTATTATTTAGTTCTAGTTTGATTAGCGTCAAAAAGGAAACCCATGACTATCGCGTTAAAAACCATGCATACATCTCACACAAGTCTTCATTTAGGGATACCTTCTTATTGTTTCATTAATTCTCTAAAATTATCAAAGAAAGAGGTGATTAGGAGTCCTATAACTTTGTTCTAGTTTGATTAGTGTGACACCCCCAAATCCGGGTACTTCAATTCCACGGGACTTGGTGTTCACTATACGAATATCATCTATCTATCTACCCATAGTAAATGCAAACCATGCAATAAATAGAATTAAATCCTCCCCTTATGGGGTTACAACATCTGAGTAATAAATAAAATAAATCCCAGGTCATACTAACCATAAACATCTGTGCGGAACATAAATAAATAAATAAGTCTTATACAACTCTAATATAAGTCTGAAACATAAACACATAAAATAAACAACAAGTCTTCATCACTTGTTGACCTTGCCCTTGCCTTTGCTAGTAGAAGGCTCGTTGGACCTTTCGTTCTTAACTGCAATGTTATTATTACACAAGAGTGAGCACGATTGCCCACAAGTATAATAATATGACAACAATATAATAACATGCGAGTGAATCAAAGACATCTGAATAAAGAAACTCAACTTTTGACTCAAGAATGAATAACAGGATTCAAAAGAGGGTCATAAAACCTTGAACTATGTCCTAGGTTGTAAAGTTTTTATTCTTTAAACCTTTAACAGTCATAAGACTATGGACTCTACTTCTCGTACTTAGGGGGATCAGCCCTTAGTACCATACTGTGCACAATATTAAAGCGTAAATAATCCCCTTTTACAGGGTTGTTCATCTCAGTTTTGACATCAGAGTCCGCACCAAAGGAAGTTTGGTTTGGATAAGCTTAATAAGTATTTTAGAATTTAGAACGTTCATCAACTATGGACTAGTCGAATCAATAAGGGTTCACTAGTCCTATAAGGTTCAACAATAACATCGATATTCAACTTAAATAATAAATCTCAAGAGTATACAATCGAATAAGTATTGTATAACTGAATCATGCTTTTAAAAGAGTTACAATATGTAATATGAATTTCGAACTGGAACAATTAAGAACACGAGCTTACTCGATATAGAAACACAAGTCTAAGACTTAATAAATGAATAAATTAGAATTTAGGGAACTTGCTAAATCAATAAGTTAGGGATAGGATACTTGCCTCTTGCACAAGCTACAAATATAATTACAATTCACTTCCTCAATGTCCTACACATTACATTATGTATACGACATCGATTAGTTTTCATAACTACCATGTTTAACTGTTGAACTATTCACTTAAGTTCGACTTACAACTTGGTTTATAATATTACTCAATAGCTAACCACATAACATTAATGTAAACTCACAACATGCATATCACACATGTATAGCCCTTTAAACAATCATAATCAAGTTTTACAATTACGATATTCAAGTTCGCACTTAGTTTGTTAACTTGAACCTTCACATTATCTTATACATGTCAATAACTTAATTTATTAATCATGAACTTCAAATCATATAATATTCATGTATGTAACTTAAAACAACATATTTTATTATTGAGAACACTACACTTGTGTGCGTGCATGTCCGAAGCCCTCCAATTGCCTCCGAATACGCACCAGTCACAAAGATGGCCATTTTTACCCATTTTAACGATTTCAAATTGAAAAACTTAAAGAATGAAAATTGTAGGTCTACTCGTTATCTTTCCGAATCATCTTGAATCGCCTTAATCTGAGTTCGTATAAAAAGGTTATGCTTATTTTACTACAGGAGGTCAAAACAGTCTCGGAAACCAAAAAAAAAAGCTCATGGACAGCCCTTATACCAGCTGGGGCGGGTCCTAATGCCCATGAACACCCGCTGGGGCGGGTCCCCCTGCTGGTGTACTCCCTGGTTCGCGATGAACACACAGAGTAGCCCAAATAAATCCAAATTAAACTAACGTAATGAATTATAAGGCTACCCATAATGTAAAAACTCCACAGAAACATTATATAACATTTCTAGCATGATCTTAGCATTTTAAATCACGTATTTACACAATCCAAGGCATCTATTTTCACTGTTTTCAATATTTTGTAAAGTTTTGAAGGAAAACAAGAAATTCAACATTACGGATTCGTTATAACACCGAATCCGTTCGTTTAACTTCCATTTTGTTCGTTTAAACGTACATAATTACATGCAAGTATCAATTTAAGTTAAATAAACGTATAAGGTGTGTAAATTTTGTATGTAAGGGCTATATGGGCCATATGTACAATTTTTACACTCTGTAACTTTTGAAAACCCAATTATCAACAAAATTTCATGGTGTGATCACTGAAAGTTATGCATATATGGCATATAATATGTTATAAACACATATGAACACACATATAGCCATATAATGAACAAATATCAATTTTTCCATTCACAGAGAATTTTTAAAGCACGTAAATAGAAAAACTCTGTAAAATTTTGAAAACCCAATGAAGGCCTAATTACATGAATTCGATTATTTTAATTCATTCATACCAAATACAAAACATGTTATAATGATATAATAACACACATATAAGCATATAATCAAAAATTGCTAATTTTTTCCATACACGGAGAACTCAGAATATATGTTCATGAAGGAAACATAGTACATGAAATAAAACTGGGACAAATGAATTACCCCTTGCAAACTCTGTGAAGATGATATGGCTTTTTTTTTTATTCTTAAAATTCTTTCAACTCTCTCTCAATTCTCTTTTCTCTAAGTTTTCTCATAGTATGTATATGATATATAGTAGTTCTGATATATGTTTATAAGATACAAGTCTGATATGAATAATATACATATACGTATAATTAGTCGTGGGTCATGGTCGTCAGTTAATCCCATAATGGGTTAACTGGCCTCAACCTTCACCAAGGCCTTGTTTGCTTGTCCCTTATTCCCATTTTTCCATTTAATTTAATTAACTTACTATTATATAGTTAATTAAATGTCACACCCAATTAATCAAATAATCCTATTTAAATCAATTAAATAAAATTACATAATTCCACAATAATTCACATAGTCACATAATTAAAATTCTTATTTATTAATTATGTCAAATCATTAAATCTCTAATTAATTATTAAATTAATTAGAATAACATTATGCTTATTAATTAATTCATTAAATCAAATAAACTCAATTAAATACATACTTTGAATATAAAAATTCACCACATTAATTTAACTAACGTGACACATATAATTAAATTAATCTACCACAATTTCATCAATTAATTATTTAAATCAATAATTAAATCATAAAAAAAATATTTATTTAATTCTATAAATATTCAATTTAAATTATAAAAATCTTGTTCGTCACATCTTTCCCCCCTTAAAAGGATTTTGTCCCCAGAATCACGGTTCAATTAAAAATTCGTCCCGTTACATTCTCCCCCCTTACAAAGATTCTGTCCCCAGAATCACATATACAAAAAAATTAAGTATATAAATCTGGGTAATTCTTCATCATATGCTCTTCGAGTTCCCACGTAGCTTCTTCAGCATTGTGGTTTCTCCAAATTACCTTAACAAAATGTATAACTTTGTTTCTGAGGACTTGTTCTTTCCTGTCAACAATTTGAACAGGAATTTCTTCATAGGATAAGTCTTTTTCAAAATGTAGGTCATATTTAATCACATGCTTGTAATCGGGTTTGTAGGGTCGTAAAACTGAAACGTGAAAAACGTTGTGGACATTCTCGAGCGCCGAAGGTAAGGCTACCTCATACGCAACTTCTCCAATCCTTCGCAGTACTTCAAATGGTCCAATGAACCTCGGGCTCAATTTTCCCTTCTTTTCGAATCTTATCTTCCCCTTCCAGGGAGAGACTTTCAAAAATACAAAGCTACCCGATTCGAACTCAACATTCTTACGGTGTGGATCGGCGTATTTCTTCTACCTATCCTGAGCGGCTACCAGTCTTGTCCGGATCACTTTGACTATCTCTGTTGTCTGTTGTACCAACTCTGGACCTAGCAATTGTCTCTCGCCAACTTCATCCTAGTATAGCGGAGTTCTGCATTTTCTTCGGTACAACGCTTCGTAAGGCGGCATGCCAATACTAGCGTGGTAACTGTTGTTGGAACCGAATTCCACAAGCGGTAGGTGATCATCCCAATTTCCTTTAAAATCCATGATGCATGCTCTCAACATATCTTCCAATGTCTGGATCGTTCTTTCACTCTGCCCGTCTGTCTGAGGGTGATAAGCCGTACTCATTCTCAACTGTGTCCCCATGCATTCCTGTAGTCGCTTCCAGAACTTTGTGTGAAGCGCGGATCTCTGTCGAAAACAATTGACACCGGAACTCTGTGCCTCGAAATAATCTCTTTCACATATAACCTTGCCAACTGATCTAAGTTGAATCTGATTTTGATCGGAAAGAAGTGTGCTGATTTCGTCAGTCGGTCAACGATAACCCATACTGCGTCATAGCCTTTCTGAGTCGTCAGAAGACCGACCACGAAATCCATTGTAATGTGTTCCCATTTCCATTCTAGGATTTCCAAGGGTTGTAGCAAACCACTCAGTCTCTGATGTTCTGCTTTCACTTTCTAACAGGTTAGACACTTTGCAACACACTTAGCAACATCTCGTTTCAAATTCGGCCAACAGAAGTGCGGTCGAAGATCCTGGTACATCTTGGTACTACCGGGGTGAATCGAATACCGTGAGCTATGAGCCTCGCTCAAAATGTCCTCCTTAATCTTTGGCACTGATGGTACCCACACTTTGTTCTCAAATCTCAGTAGTCCCTCACTGTCTATCTTGAATCTCGGTTCGGTTCCTTCAGATATATTTTTCTTAACCTTCTCACATTCTTCGTCCTGAAGTTGAACTTCCTTAACTTTATCCAATAGGGTTGTACCAGCTTGCATCTGAAACAACTTCTCGTCAATCTCCATCAGATACTTCACTTCCAATTCCAGCTTTTCCATTGCTGAAATTAGCTCCTCCTGAGTAGTCAACTTCATCAATTTTTCCCGACCCTTTCTGCTTAAGGCGTCGGCAACTACATTAGCCTTACCCGGATGGTATAAGATTTCACAGTCATAGTCCTTAATTAACTCCAGCCACCTTCTCTGGCGCATATTCAAGTCCTTCTGTGTAAAAATATATTTCAGACTCTTGTGGTCTGTATATATTTCACACTTCTCCCCATAGAGATAGTGTCTCCAAATTTTCAAAGCAAATGCCACTGCAGCTAACTCTAAGTCATGGGTCGGATACCCTTTCTCATAGTCTTTCAATTGTCGTGACGCATACGCAATGACCCTGCCGTTTTGCATAAGCACACAACCAAGTCCTTTATGCGATGCATCACTATAAACCACAAAATTTCATGTGTCGTCCGGAAGGGATAACACAGGTGCTGAACTCAACCTCCTCTTAAGCTCTTGGAAACTTTCCTCACACTTCTCTGTCCAAACGAATTTCACCAATTTTTTAGTCAAATTCGTCAGCGGTGTTGCGATCTTGGAAAAGTCCTGAATGAATCTTCTATAATAACCCGCCAATCCAAGAAAACTCCTCACTTTCGACGGTGTTTTCGGCTGATCCCAGTTCATCACAGCTTCGACTTTAGAGGGATCTACCGAAATTCCGTTCTTGTCGATCACATATCCAAGAAATTGCACTCTTTCAACCCAGAATTCACATTTCAAAAATTTAGCGTACAACTTCTCTCTTCTCAACGCCTCTAATGTTAACTTCAGATGTTCTACATGTTCTTCTTTGGTCTTCGAGTATACCAAAATGT
Source organism: Panax stipuleanatus (assembly GCA_020205555.1). Taxonomy (NCBI): domain Eukaryota; kingdom Viridiplantae; phylum Streptophyta; class Magnoliopsida; order Apiales; family Araliaceae; genus Panax; species Panax stipuleanatus. The sequence continues at coordinate 33,990,085 of CM035122.1, read as the reverse complement.
CGTCGATAAAGACCACCATGAATTTGTCCAAAAACGGCTTGAACACTCCATTCATTAAGCCCATGAATGCTGCAGGAGCATTCGTTAGACCAAATGACATTACCAGAAATTCGTAGTGACCATATCGAGTCCTAAATGTTATCTTCGGAACATCCTCTGGCCTCACCTTCAGCTGATGATAGCCACTCCTCAAGTCTATCTTTGAAAAGTACTTTGCACTCTTCAATTGGTCAAATAGATCGTCGATCCTCGGTAATGGATATCTATTCTTAATTGTGACCTTATTCAATTCTCTATAGTCAATGCAAAGCCACATCGTCCCGTCCTTCTTTTTCACAAACAACACTGGCGCTCCCCACGGCGATACGCTCGATTGGATGTACTTCTTGTCCAGTAACTCTTGCATTTGTACCATTAACTCCTTCATCTCTACCGGAGCCATCTGGTATGGTGCCTTCGATATTGGGGCCGTCCCTGGTGCCAAATCGATCCCAAACTCAACATCTCTGTCTGGCGAAAGTTCGGCAGATCATCCAGAAATACGTCAATTAAGTCCCTCACGACTGGTATATCTTCCATTTTCGGGTTTTCTTTACGACTATCTACTATGCAGGCTAAATATCCTACACAGCCTTGTCTTAACAACTTCCTAGCCTGCATCATCGTCAGACAACTCGCTTGTCTAGGCGATTTGCTGCTATAAAACACAACCTTTTACGGGGTCATAAGGTTGATACACTTCCTTTGGCAATCAATTATTGCCCCATAATTGACTAGCCAATCCATTCCCAGAATAACATCGAATTCTCCAAGTCTAGTCGGGATAAGATCTACGTTCATAATGTTACCCTTAATATCTACTCTACAGTTCTTGTGTACATACTTAACAGGGATCACTTCTCTATTCGCAATCTCTATGTTCATGGGGTATTCTAACTCGTCCATAGGAAGTTCTAAGTTCTTAGCAAAGTCATCGGATATAAATGAACAAGTAGCACCCGAATCAAATAGTACATAAGCATTAACTTTATTGATCGGAATGATACCTGACACCACATCGCGAGACTGTACAGCATCCTGCACGGTCATGTTGAAGGTCCTGGCGGTTGGTCGGTTGGTTGCGGTTGGTCCCATGATAGTTAGAGCACTTCAACTGCTGTTTCCCCTGTTCCCTCCTGATCCTGCCCCTCCAGATGCCTTCTTGGGACAGCCCCTTGCCAGATGGTCCTTTGAGCCACAAGTGAAGCAAGCGCCCTTCTTTGGGTTCGGACAGTTAGGTGTTATGTGGCCTTCCTGACCACAATTGTAGCATACTCGTTTTCCCTTTTATACAGACCCCCAGGTGAGCTTTCCCGCAAGTCGGACATACTTCGATCCTCTTCTTCTGACCTCTTTGCTGATTCCCAGTTGATGAGTTATCATTCCACTTCCTCTTCTGATTATTACTCCCTCCCGTGTTGCTACCACTAGCCTTGTTGATTCCTTCACCTTCACTCTTCTTCTTTTTTTGATCTTGGTTATACTTTGTAATAGCGTCACTCCCACCTTCAGCGAGAATGGCCTTCTCCAACACCCCAACAAAAGTGTTCAATTGGAACATTGACACTTTGCTATACAACCAGGGCTTCAGGCCCTGCTCAAACCTCCTTGCCTTCCTCTGATCGGTGTGCACTTGATACGTGGCAAACCTAGCCAACTCATTGAATTTCGCCGCATATTCCGGTACGGACATATTCCCCTATTTCAGCTCCAGGAACTGGACCTCCATTTGATTCTGCGAACTAGTCGGAAAGTACATCTCGAAGAACATCTCTTTGAACCTCTCCCAGGTAATCACACCTTCACCTCCCCAGACCTTATTCGCTTGCCACCAATAGCTGGCCTCGGATTTCAGCATGAACGTTGTATAGGCGATTTTCTGGTCTTCTCTGACTCTGGTGACGTCGAAAACTTTTTCCATCTCCATGACCCAGGTTTGAGCTTCTATCGGGTTCATGGTGCCTTTAAACTCTGGCGGTCCCACTGCCTTGAAGTCCTTGAACGTTGTGTTCGGTGGAGCTTGAGGTTGGTTGTTAAGCGCTCCAGCAAGTAAGTTCGCCAACTACTGAACGGGGTTAGCATTGGCGTAGTTGTTGTTGTTAGTTGACCCTTCCTGGGCCGGTCGACGGTTTGGTCTTCTCCTTGGCGGCATATTTTTGTCAAGTTATATGCTTATTAGAACTTTATTCAATCTTTTAAATATTTAAGGCTTTACTTAAACATTTAGACACAATCAGTCAACACATTATCTCAAATAAACTCTGATATATTACTAAATCAAAAGTTTTAACATAATACGATAGCATCGCTGCTATTTACATCAACTATCCCGAGATAAAGAATCTACAGGATTTAAAACATAAAATATTCCTCTGTTTATAAACACATTGGAATTTACATTATTAACTACCAAATAGGTTTTACAAAATCAAATGTTCCTATCACTGCCCATTAAGGCGACAAACGGCTTTGCCACGCTCTTCTTCCATAATTTGGGACATCGTCCTACGATCTAGCATGTATGACGGTAGTCCTTCGAACTGAATTGGGTACCTCATAACCCGATCTTGGGCTTCATCAATTGCATATTGAAGTGTAGAGTACGTCTCCTCAAGCTTGGCCTTCTTCGCCCGACAGTTATCTTCTGCGAGATCTGCTCGTCGTGATTCTCTTACCCAGGCTTCCTCGGCTATGGCCAGCCTTGCTGATTTCTCTTTTAGTTCATTCTTCAATTCCTCTATTTCCTCTGACTTCTGCTCGGTTTGGCCTTTCTCGTGAACCAAATTCCACTCTACATTTCCCAAACGTGTTTGAAGAGCCTCAACCTCTCCATCCCTCAGCTCGATAGTAGACTGTTGAGTAACCGATCGCTCCCTCAGCTCCTGAACAGTCTCCCTTAGCTCCTGCACAGTATCACGTAACTCTATGTTACGGTCATATAGCTTGTCATACATCTCGGCACTGATAGAGCTCGGCAGGAACTCTTCAGGGTCTTCCTCCTCCTCTTCGGCTGCCTCAGCCTGAACCTCAATCTCCTCAGGGTCTTCCTCAGAGTCCTCCTCTGAATTAGACACCGGCACATACTCCTGACCAATGACTGTGATCAAGGGTGATGACTCTCGTTGGACTAACTGCTCCCAGACTACGTGGATATCTCGGGGCTCCTCCTCTCTAGCCTCTAGGGGTACAAGGTCCCTGGACTGACTAGGTTCTCCAGCAGCCGTCATCCTGACAAATAAAATTTTAAGTTTTAGTAATTACGTGATGCTAATTGATACTCGAATATATAAGTATAAGCACAAAGCACATAGCACATAAGGTAAGTTATTATATTTCTTGGAACTCGATAAGAGTTATCATTACTATGTTTTCGATCTCTAAAATGGCTACTATCCTAAGGTTTTCCCCCACCTAAGGTTCATAACCTACAGCTTTGATACCAACCTGTGACACCCCCAAATCCGGGTACTTCAATTCCACGGGACTTGGTGTTCACTGTACGAATATCATCTATCTATCTACCCATAGTAAATGCAAACCATGCAATAAATAGAATTAAATCCTCCCCTTATGGGGTTACAACATCTGAGTAATAAATAAAATAAATCCCAGGTCATACTAACCTTAAACATCTGTGCGGAACATAAACAAATAAATAAGTCTTACACAACTCTAATATAAGTCTGAAACATAAACACAAAAAATAAACAACAAGTCTTCATCACTTGTTGACCTTGCCCTTGCCTTTGCTAGTAGAAGGCTCGTTGGACCTTTCGTTCTTAACTGTAATGTTATTATTACGCACGAGTGAGCACGATTGCCCACAAGTATAATAATATGACAATAATATAATAACATGCGAGTGAATCAAAGACATCTGAATAAAGAAACTCAACTTTTGACTCAAGAATGAATAACAGAAATCAAAAGAACGTCTGAGGGTCATAAGACCTTGAACTATGTCCTAGGTTGTAAAGTTTTTGTGCTTTAAACCTTTAACATTCATAAGACTATGGACTCTACTTCTCGTACTTAGGGGGATCAGCCCTTAGTACCATAATGTGCACAATATTTCAACGCTAAAGCGTAAATAATCCCCTTTTACAGGGTTGTTCATCTCAGTTTTGACATCAGAGTCCGCACCAAAGGAAGTTTGGTTTGGATAAGCTCAATAAGTATTTTTGAATTTATAACGTTCATCAACTATGGACTAGTCGAATCAATAAGGGTTCACTAGTCCTATAAGGTTCAACAATAACATCGATATTCAACTTGAATAATAAATCTCAAGAGTATACAATCGAATAAGTATTGTATAACTGAATCATGCTTTTAAAAGAGTTACAATATGTAATATGAATTTCGAACTGGAACAATTAAGAACACGAGCTTACTCGATATAGAAACACAAGTCTAAGACTTAATAAATGAATAAATTAGAATTTAGGAAACTTGCTAAATTAATAAGTTAGGGATAGGATACTTGCCTCTTGCACAAGCTACAAATATAATTATAATTCACTTCCTCAACGTCCTACACATTACATTATGTATACGACATCGATTAGTTTTCATAACTACCATGTTTAACTGTTGAACTATTCACTTAAGCTCGACTTACAACTTGGTTTATAATATTACTCAATGGATAATCACATAACATGAATGTAAACTCACAACATGCATATCACACATGTATAGCCCTTTAAACAATCATAATCAAGTTTTACAATTACGATATTCAAGTTCGCACTTAGTTTGTTAACTTGAACCTTCACATTATCTTATACATATCAATAACTTAATTTATTAATCATGAACTTTAAATCATATAATATTCATGTATGTAACTTAAAACAACATCTTTTATTATCGAGAACACTACACTTGTGTGCGTGCATGTCCGAAGCCCTTCAATTGCCTCCGAATACGCATCAGTCACAAAGATGGCCATTTTTACCCATTTTAACGATTTCAAATTCAAAAACTTAAAGAATGAAAATTGTAGGTCTACTCGTTATCTTTCCGAATCATCTTGAATCGCCTTAATCGGAGTTCGTATAAAAAGGTTATGCTTATTTTACTACAGGAGGTCAAAACAGTCTCGGAAACCAAAAAAAAAGTTCCTGGACAGCCCTTATACCCGCTGGGGCGGGTCCCCCTGCTGGTGCACTCCTTGATTCGCGATGAACACACAGAGTAGTCCAAATAAATCCAAATTAAACTAACGTAATGAATTATAAGGCTACCCATAATGTAAAAACTCCACAGAAATATTATATAACATTTCTAGCATGATCTTAGCATTTTAAATCACGTATTTACACAATCCAAGGCATCTATTTTTACTGTTTTCAATATTTTGTAAAGTTTTGAAGGAAAATAAGAAATTCAACGTTACGGATTCGTTATAACACCGAATCCGTTCGTTTAACTTCCATTTTGTTCGTTTTAACGTACATAATTACATGCAAGTATCAATTTAAGTTAAATAAACGTATAAGGCGTGTAAATTTTGTACGTAAGGGCCATATGTACAATTTCTACACTCTGTAACTTTTGAAAACCCAATTATCAACAAAATTCCATGGTGTGATCACTGAAAGTTATGCATATATGGCATATAATATGTTATAAACACATATGAACACACATATAGCCATATAATGAACAAATATCAATTTTTTCATTCACAAAGAATTTTTAAAGCACGTAAATGGAAAAACTCTATAAAATTTTGAAAACCCAATTAAGGCCTAATTACATGAATTCGATTATTTTAATTCATTCATACCAAATACAAAACATGTTATAATGATATAATAACACACATATAAGCATATAATCAAAAATTGCTAATTTTTCCCATACACAGAGAACTCAGAATATATGTTCATGAAGGAAACATAGTACATGAAATAAAACTGGGACAAATGAATTATCCCTTGCAAACTCTGTGAAGATGATATGGATTGTTTTTTTTTATTCTTAAAATTCTTTCAACTCTCTCTCAATTCTCTTTTCTCTAAGTTTTCTCATAGTATGTATATGATATATAGTAGTTCTGATATATGTTTATAAGATATAAGTCTGATATGAATAATATACATATACGTATAATTAGTCGTGGGTCATTGTCGTCAGTTAATCCCATAATGGGTTAACTGGCCTCAACCTTCACCAAGGCCTTGTTTGCTTGTCCCTTATTCCCCTTTTTTCATTTAATTTAATTAACTTACTATTATATCGTTAATTAAATGTCACACCCAATTAATCAAATAATCCTATTTAAATCAATTAAATAAAATTACATAATTCCACAATAATTCACATAGTCACATAATTAAAATTCTTATTTATTAATTATGTCAAATAATTAAATCTCTAATTAATTATTAAATTAATTTGAATAACATTATGGTTATTAATTAATTCATTAAATCAAATAAACTCAATTAAATACATACTTTGAATATAAAAATTCACCACATTAATTTAACTAACGTGACACATATAATTAAATTAATCTACCACAATTTCATCAATTAATTATTTAAATCAATAATTAAATCATAAAAAAAATATTTATTTAATTCAATAAATATTCAATTTAAATTACAAAAATCTTGTTAATCACAATTAGTATCAAAAGGTGCAATACCATGACTTTCGCGTTCAAAACGATGCGTACATCTCACACAAGTCTTCATTTAAGGAGACCTTATTGTTTCATTGGTTCTCTAAAATTGTCAAAGAAATAGGTGATTAGGAGTCCTATAACTTCGTTCTAGTTTGATTAGCATCAAAAGTAACAATCTCATTACTATCGCGTTAAAAACGATGCGTACATCTCACACAAGTCGTCATTTAAGGATACTTTCTTATTGTTTCATTGGTTCTCTAAATTTGTCAAAGAAGAGGTGATTAGGAGTCCTATTACTTCGTTCTAAGTTGATTAGCATCAAAAGGAGCAATCCTATGACAATCGCATAAAAAACGATGCGGACATCTCACACAAGTCTTGATTTATGGAGACCTTCTTATTGTTTCATTGGTTATTTCAAATTGTCAAAGAAAGATGTGATTATGAGTCCTATGACTTCGTTCTAGTTTGATTAGCATCTAAGGAGCAATCCTATCAATAGTATCTTCAAAATAATGCGTACATCTCACATATGTCTTCATTTAAGGAAACCTTATTATTTCATTGGTTCTCTAAAATAGTCAAAGAAAGAGGTGATTAAGAATCCTATAATTTCGTTCTAGTTTGATTTGCATCAAAAGTAGCAATCCTATGACTATCGCGTTAAAAATGATGCGTACATCTCATGTAAGAACCCGAATTTTCAGATATTATTAAATAAGGATTTAATAAATAAAATTATTAAACCGTGAGATGAGTTCGAATAATAATATATATTTGTGATATGAGGTATGTGGTATTATATTACATAGGATAATATGGACTATGTAAAATGTGTTTTTGTGATTTATAAATATATTATTAATATATATTTGTTACTTATCGTAGAGACGATTCAGTGGAGATAAATGAAGTGGATAAATTTCTATCGATATTAAATAATTTATAGAATTATTTCATAGTAAGTTGGTGACATTAAATATCCTTAATGTATAATCACCATATTCTTGAGTATGTGTATTAATAACTAGTATGTTTATAATATAGGTTATTAATAGCACTTAAGCTATCTGTGAATAGGTTTGGATAGTGAAGCATGAGTTAGTTAAGGAATTAACTAATAAGAATAAATATTAGTTAATATAAGTTGTGAGTTATATTATGAAATAATATAATGTCAGTATTGAATCTTAATTAACTATGATGATATAGTACAATGTTTAATTTACTTAAGTAAAGGAGTGAATTAATATGTGTGTTGAATATGTAATTATAGTTGATACTTTTTATATATATTACTTAGAGTGGTAATATGTGAGAAAGTCTAATGTGCGAATAACGTTAAATATATATACGTTATTAAAGGGAGATGGAAATCATTATATGATTAAATGTATATTGAAGAAATTATTTTGGGGAACAATTTATAGAAAAGAAAGAGAAATAATTATTATATATTTCTAATAAAGGATATTAAAATAATTTCTAATATTGAATTATTTTAATAAAAGGAGGAAATGTTATTTTTGAATAATAATATTACCTTATATGTTTTTGTATAAGGAAATAGGTATGATTAATTAATATAGTAAATATATTAAAACATATTTGCTATATGTAATTAAATTGATGGAAACGATTTATTATAATAGAAAATAAACTTATTATCTATTTTCTATATATAATATATGTACATGTGTCGTACATATAGTTATTTGATATTATATTAAGAATAATATCATGAGACAATAAGTAAACTATTTTCTAATAACGAATGTGCTTATTTGGAGAAAACATAATATTTTATGATATGGCTAAATACATAATTTTAAATGTATTTTCAAGGGAGTTTAATTAATGAAAGGAAACTAAGTTATTTTAATATATTAAATAACTTAAGTTATTATTTGATCGTGAATATTATTATTAGAATAATTAATAGAGTATATATTAATTATTATAAGCGTAAAGGTTATACTTATTATAAGTATAATTAATTGAAGTAATTTAACATTTTAATAGCTTGAGTTATTATATTTTCGTAAAGGTTATATATAATATTTGAATATTCGATTTGTAAACTATTTATATGTGGACCTTGGATTTAATAGTTCTAATTTAATTGAACAGGTTATAAGTAGTAATGTGGTGAGAAATGAGTAAGTGATGAGATTAACGATAAGCTTAAGATTGAGCTTGTGAGAGATGCCTTGTGTGGCACAATGATAGATTCAGTAATGAATTGACTAATTTAATGATGGAGGAATTATTAATTAAACAATTAATCTAAATTAATTGTTAATTATTATTATGATAGTATGTTAAATTATTATGGCTAGTGATAGTATAATAATAAGGAAATCGATTATAAGTATAATCGGATTTGTGATGAGATAAATTGTCTTCTAATATTAATTATTGTTATGAACAATATACTATTATCAAGTAATTATTTGATAATATGATGATTAATGAGTAAATAATTTATAAATATAAAAAGATTTATATTTATTTAACGTGATAATAAATCATATAAAGTGTTAATCAATTAGCGTGGGAATTATAATTCCATGGATTAATGAGAAATGGATTAATTAATATTATTATTAATTAATTGATAAGATAAGTACTTTATTAATTTCTATGTGCAACCATGCGATATTAAAGTATAACGTATGATAGTTAACTATATGTTATGCGAAGTATAAAGTGCAATGCGACTATGTTATATATGAATATAAACTATATAGTAAAGTTATTGAGTTGTAATAGGTACATGAAATGTGGGTGTGACAATGTGTATATTAAGTATACAATAAAATAATATATCATGAATATATAGCAAAAAATTATTGAATTAATGAAATTTAATAATAAAGGAGACAATATACTGTGATGATACCCGATAGAATTATATCCGGTAGAATGAAATGTACATGAATTTATATGTGCAAGTTAAAATTTACTACACGATAGTATTATTGGGACTACATTGTGACACATTAAATTATAACTTAAGTTATATAAAAGGGAATGTGTATAACTTAAATATATATGAAATAAATATATATAGCCTAAGTATATACTATATGTATACATATAAAACAATAGTAAGTACATTTCCACTTGCTATTGCTGAGTTGCCTTGTCCCAATTTGAGTGTCCAAATTCTTCCCCATTTCATATACACGTGAATGGATTAGTAATAGCTTATCTCCTTCATCTCTCAATTTTCTAGCTAGCTAATAATTGCATAGGGTGTGGGAGTTATAATGAGATTTACCAACCCTCAACCACTCTCCCTTAACCATTGTGCATTCTTGAAATCTTTTGGTTTGGTTTGGAAGGTAAGAGCATTGTCTGTGTATCAATTGGCTTATAAATATAGCATCCCTTCCTCTCATTTTCTTTTGCTGAGAATTCTGTGAAGTAAGGCTAGTGAATATAGCATTATTATGAGTAAGTTACTGTGAGAGTTATCAGCGAGGGAGAATTTGTTTAGCAGCAAGTTAATTTCCCTTTTTGCAGAGGTATATTTCCTATTCTTGATTCTTCAATGTCAACTTCTTAATTTTACTAAATAAGATGTTAAGTTGATTTGGAAAATGTTGTTAACTGCTATATAAGATTGTAAACATGTTAGTTATGTAATATGGCTGGTGTAGAATCGAATTGATAAGAAAATTTTGAGTTTGGGCTAAGTTCTGCCGAAGCAGAACAGTTATATCTCTGGCCGGCCACCTGCGCAGCTGCGCCAGTTTTGTACTGGCCAGCGGCGCAGCTGCGCCGGTACCAGACGTTAAGTTGGCCAAGGCCCTGCGCAGCTGCGCCAGTTTTGAACTGGGGAGCTGCGCAGCTGCGCCGGTTCCAAATTCTGGAATCTTGTTTTCTGTTGTAGTCTGTTTCTTCTAGCTTGGTTGTTACCACTTAGAGCAAACATGTGAACATAAACAACATGCAAACTTTGATACAACATGCATGATTTTAACAATGTTATAATGTATATCATGAAATGGAAAGCGTATGTTTTAAATAAAAACTTAAAGTTTTAAATAAAAACTTATAGTTTTAAAATAAAACTTATAGTTTTAAATATGAACGTTGACACATATGTGAGACGTGAACATTCTGATCTTGTGAAGATGTTAACATACTTTAACTACAAATGATAAGAACTTTAAAGTTGTCTTGTATGTGTCGAATTGTATCGTTCAAGTTTAAAATGATTTCAAAGGCGAACTTGAATATGTTTTCAAATCAAGTTGCATTAAGTATGAGTAGCTAGATTCTAAAGATTTAAGATGCCATGTTTGTGTTTATTACGTCTCTAAATATGATTCGTATACGATTGGATATATTGACAACTAACCAAGCATGAGTTCGAGCATGTTTTAAAGTGATAAACGAAACATGTTTTTAAACTAATAACTATGATAGTTACATGTATGAAGAATGAATATTCATAAACATGAGTTACATGAATACTTTATATGTTTAAAGAACTAGCATGGTAAACTTTGTGATGTTCACGACCTCGAGTGGCCTTAAATTGTTGAAATGTTGACTTAGAACCTATATTGTGTAAGTTGAACGTGAAAAGGGTTGAATGAGCATGAAAGTATCCTTTAATATGTATACATGCTATGTAGGACCATATGTTAATACTTGAATCCGACTTCGACGGTTAATAGCGTATATTTGCTTTGTTATGGTCTTATGTGTTAGTAATGATATATGAGAATGATTAACTTAAAAGATGGACTACACTAGCTATATGTAAATAGATTAGTGGTAGACAGGCATATGTATGCGAAGAATGGTAGTAAGTACGTAAGGTTAAAATATACTTATACGTACATAATTATTCTAGGAATACGATAAGAATGTGAGACGAAGGTTCTAAGAACCAAGTTAGACAACAATGTAACCTTTGTTATTACATTGAGAATGTGTGGATGCATATAACTGATGAGTGTGATCTCTATGGTTAATATAACTGTGTAGGATTACACAAAGTGCAGAGATTCTTAAGCAGTTAAGTCGTAGTTGTTAAACTACGAATCAGGCAAGTCTTTCAGTTCCTATTTGATATATGAATTCAATAACTGTTAGTTGAATTATATTATGCTGTGATAATGCGAACTTATATATGAACTGTATATGAGATATAAATGAGATTGAAAGTTGATCTTTGATGATATACTTGTTATGTGAAAATTAACATGCGTAGTAAATATAAATTATTTATAAATGCATGAACTGAGTATAATTTTGTATGCTATGTGATGCATGAAAACTGTTAGAATTGCTGAGCTGTCAAGCTCACTCTTGCAAATAACCACTTTTGCAGGTTAAGGACTTACGATAAAGACTTCGTGCTTCTTGATTGATAAAGATAGATAGTATCACAACGAAGAATACTGATTAGATTATTACTCGAACCATGTCTAGGTTCTAGTAGTTGTACTTGATATTTGTTTACGAGGTTTAATGCTTGTCGTACTATAAAGATGTATTAGATAATACATAGAGGATATCGAGTTGAGTTGTAAACCTTTATACGATAGTTCTAATAGAATGAATCATAGTATATAGTTGATTCAAGGATTGTATTTGATTCAAAGTTATGAAATCAATAAAAAGATTTTATTCAAGGAGGATTGAAAAGTTTAAATTATTCCGTATTTTAGTAATATCGAATATGATGTAAAGACGAGATCTTGGATATGAATAGAATTTATATTCTAAATTGTAATGAACAAAGTTGTATTCTTTTACTAATGATTAAAAGATATAATAATTTGGCGATAATAGTATCGTGACTGCACCGAATCCGAGGTTTCGAAGGAACGTGGATTTGGGGGCGTCACAGGTTGGTATCAAAGCTGTAGGTTATAAACCTTAGGTAAGTGTACCTTAGACTATAACCTGAGAGAGGGAAAGATAAAGATTAAAATATATCTAAATGAAGATTCAAAGAAGAATCTCGAAATATCTAGAGAATGAGAATCAGGAGTTTTCTAACTCCAGTAATGAAAATGTTAAGATGATGTATATAAGATGTATATGACAAAGATAATGAGAATGAACTCAGATGGAGTTTGGTTGATAATAGGGAAAGAACCCTAAGGTATAGTGATGATCACGACGTGATCAGATTGAACTGTGAAAGGATAGATAGTCTGTAATGACTAAGTATGTATAGCTTGATGCTATGAGAGAATGTACTATGATAAAGTACGAGATGAACTCATGAGGAGTTGTATGTGGTGAAACGTAGAAAGCTCGTAATGAGCAAGTGATAGAGTAAGATATAGTTAAGTGTTGGAATTCCATTGAGGACTCATATGATGGCTTAGTTGTACAAACTTTTGTATGGGCAGAAGTTCTGTGCTTGCACTGAGTGCGTCACATTGATAATCGTTGGAATGTTAGTGTCGCGGTATCATTATACATATGGTGGAAAGGTGATTCTTTTCTTATATTTATTTTGATAGATAGAGGTTTCTAAGATATAATTAGATAATATTAAGATTAGGTGCGAGTTCTTAAAACTCATGCCTATGACAAGTTCGTGACTCATAATCGTATGATGGGACCCCTCAGCGAATGGACGACTTTGGTCTGACTAGGATAAGTTCCTACACCCATATGATTGTGGTAAGTTCCTAAACTTCCATGGTGTGGTAAGTTGGTGAACTGTACTGAGAATAGATATATTATATAAGAGTTTTGGAATAGTGAGCATTGATGGTGGTAAGAGATTGAAGCGATGGAGAAATTGGATTTTCCTAAATCCTCTAGCTACGCTAGATTTTCAATAATTATTGACTTCGTGCTAGTGTTTGCACTTCGGTTTTCTTGAGAAAACATTGGGTCAGGTAACTGAACTAATGAGTTTTAAAAACAACACCGTTATTCGTATGTCTACGCTATTTGTTTCGGCTAAGACAGAAATGATTTGACAATCTTTCAAAATATATTTTAACCTTGTGCATCATTTGATATGATGTAGAATGGTAAACGATGGAGTCATCAATGCAATCGAACTTAGTGTTGGTTGTGATTGAAAGATCATCAGCCCACTATGGTATGATGTAATATGACAAAGTCATAAAATGGCGGAATCCTCAACATACTATTAAGTTGGTGCGGCATCATGACGTCATAAAACGGTTTTTGGTTTTTCTTTTGAATTATGAAAAGTTGACTAAATTATTTCGATTGACGTCCGAATTGTTGATGAGAGTCTAAGCTATTTGATTCGGCTAGGCGACTGTTGGAAAGGGATTATTGAATTCAAGTATTCTTGTGTATGTATGCCAAACTAGATTGCTCTGGTGCGGATTTTGACGTTGAAAAGCTGAGGTGAACAACCCTATAAAGGGGACATGTTTTCGGGGACAATGGTTCCGAACGTAACGCATATAGTCGTTACAAAACACTACGTTGCGGCCCAACATAGTGGTACAATAGGTTGGCCACCTAGAGTACGTGTGGAGAGTGTTTTTAGTCTTTGTGATTGATAAACACTCTGGTTTGCGGTGTGAAGAATTGTGTTGAAGCATTAGTAAACCTGGAGCAAAGTTCACGGTCTTGTGACCCCTCAGCATAAATTGGAATCTGAGTTATTCATACTACTTCCCGATTATTGAAAAATCGTGGAAGATTCTTATTCTTCTAAAGGATGAATGTAGTAAGTAGATGCTCCTTAGAAAGGAGAAAGTGATATAATGCAATTGAGAAGGCTATAGTAATAAAACTTCTGAAAAGAGAATGAATAAAATTATTCAAGAGAATATGTAATAATCGGAATAACACCGAGTAGAGGAAGTTTCGGTGATTCCGAGGACGGAATCCTTATAAGGGGGAGAGGATGTAAGAACCCGAATTTTCAAATATTATTAAATAAGGATTTAATAAATAAAATTCTTAAACCGTGAGATGGGTTCGAATAATAATATATATATGTGATATGAGGTATATGGTATTATATTACATAGGATAATATGGACTATGTAAAATGTGTTTTTGTGATTTATAAATATATTATTAATATATATTTGTTACTTATCGTAGAGACGATTCAGTGGAGATAAAGGAAGTGGATAAATTCCTATCGATATTAAATAATTTATAGAATTATTTCATAGTAAGTTGGTGACATTAAATATCCTTAATGTATAATCACCTTATTCTTGAGTATGTGTATTAATAACTAGTATGTTTATAATATAGGTTATTAATAGCACTTAAGCTATCCGTGAATAGGTTAGGATAGTGAAGCATGAGTTAGTTAAGGAATTAACTAATAAGAATAAATATTAGTTAATATAAGTTGTGAGTTATATTATGAAATAATATAATGTCAGTATTGAATCTTAATTAACTATGATGATATAGTACAATGTTTAATTTACTTAAGTAAAGAAGTGAATTAATATGTGTGTTGAATATGTAATTATAGTTGTTACTTTTTATATATATTACTTAGAGTGGTAATATGTGAGAAAGTCTAATGTGCGAATAACGTTAAATATATATACGTTATTAAAGGGAGATGGAAATCATTATATGATTAAATGTATATTGAAGAAATTATTTTGGGGAACAATTTATAGAAAAGAAAGAGAAATAATTATTATATATTTCTAATAAAGGATATTAAAATAATTTCTAATATTGAATTATTTTAATAAAAGGAGAAAATGTTATTTTTGAATAATAATATTACCTTATATGTTTTTGTATGAGGTAATAGGTATGATTAATTAATATAGTAAATATATTAAAACGTATTTGCTATATGTAATTAAATTGATGGAAACGATTTATTATAATAGAAAATAAACTTATTATCTATTTTCTATATATAATATATGTACATGTGTAGTACATATAGTTATTTGATATTATATTAAGAATAATATCATGAGACAATAAGTAAACTATTTTCTAATAACGAATGTGCTTATTTGGAGAAAACATAATATTTTATGATATGGCTAAATACATAATTTTAAATGTATTTTCAAGGGAGTTTAATTAATGAAAGGAAACTAAGTTATTTTAATATATTAAATAACTTAAGTTATTATTTGATCGTGAATATTATTATTAGAATAATTAATAGAGTATATATTAATTATTATAAGCGTAAAGGTTATACTTATTATAAGTATAATTAATTGAAGTAATTTAACATTTTAATAGCTTGAGTTATTATATTTTCGTAAAGGTTATATATAATATTTGAATATTCGATTTGTAAACTATTTATATGTGGACCTTGGATTTAATAGTTCTAATTTAATTGAACAGGTTATAAGTAGTAATGTGGTGAGAAATGAGTAAGTGATGAGAATAACGATAAGCTTAAGATTGAGCTTGTGAGAGATGCCTTGTGTGGCACAATGATAGATTCAGTAATGAATTGACTAATTTAATGATGGAGGAATTATTAATTAAACAATTAATCTAAATTAATTGTTAATTGTTATTATGATAGTATGTTAAATTATTATGGCTAGTGATAGTATAATAATAAGGAAATCGATTATAAGTATAATCGGATTTGTGATGAGATAAATTGTCTTCTAATATTAATTATTGTTATGAACAATATACTATTATCAAGTAATTATTTGATAATATGATGATTAATGAGTAAATGATTTATAAATATAAAAAGATTTATATTTATTTAACGTGATAATAAATCATATAAAGTGTTAATCAATTAGCGTGGGAATTATAATTCCATGGATTAATGAGAAATGGATTAATTAATATTATTATTAATTAATTGATAAGATAAGTAATTTATTAATTTCTATGTGCAACCATGCGATATTAAAGTATAACGTATGATAGTTAACTATATGTTATGCGAAGTATAAAGTGCAATGCGACTATGTTATATATGAATATAAACTATATAGTAAAGTTATTGAGTTGTAATAGGTACATGAAATGTGGGTGTGACAATGTGTATATTAAGTATACAATAAAATAATATATCATGAATATATAGCAAACAATTATTGAATTAATGAAATTTAATAATAAAGGAGACAATACACTGTGATGATACCCGATAGAATTATATCCGGTAGAATGAAATGTACATGAATTATTGGGACTACATTGTGATACATTAAATTATAACTTAAGTTATATAAAAGGGAATGTGTATAACTTAAATATATATGAAATAAATATATATAGCCTAAGTATATACTATATGTATACATATAAAACAATAGTAAGTACATTTCCACTTGCTATTGCTGAGTTGCCTTGTCCCAATTTGAGTGTCCAAATTCTTCCCCACTTCATATACACGTGAATGGATTAGTAATAGCTTATCTCCTTCATCTCTCAATTTTCTAGCTAGCTAATAATTGCATAGGGTGTGGGAGTTATAATGAGATTTACCAACCCTCAACCACTCTCCCTTAACCATTGTGCATTCTTGAAATCTTTTGGTTTGGTTTGGAAGGTAAGAGCATTGTCTGTGTATCAATTGGCTTATAAATATAGCATCCCTTCCTCTCATTTTCTTTTGCTGAGAATTCTGTGAAGTAAGGCTAGTGAATATAGCATTATTATGAGTAAGTTACTGTGAGAGTTATCAGCGAGGGAGAATTTGTTTAGCAGCAAGTTAATTTCCCTTTTTGCAGAGGTATATTTCCTATTCTTGATTCTTCAATGTCAACTTCTTAATTTTACTAAATAAGATGTTATGTTGATTTGGAAAATGTTGTTAACTGCTATATAAGATTGTAAACATGTTAGTTATGTAATATGGCTGGTGTAGAATCGAATTGATAAGAAAATTTTGAGTTTGGGCTAAGTTCTGCCGAAGTAGAACAGTTATATCTCTGGCCGGCCACCTGCGCAGCTGCGCCGGTACCAGACGTTAAGTTGGCCAAGGCCCTGCGCAGCTGCGCCAGTTTTGAACTGGGGAGCTGCGCAGCTGCGCCAATTTTGAACTGGGGAGCTGCGCAGCTGCGCCGGTTCCAGATTCTGGAATCTTATTTTCTGTTGTAGTCTGTTTCTTCTAGCTTGGTTGTTACCACTTAGAGCAAACATGTGAACATAAACAACATGCAAACTTTGATACAACATGCATGATTTTAACAATGTTATAATGTATATCATGAAATGGAAAGCGTATGTTTTAAAGAAAAACTTATAGTTTTAAAATAAAACTTATAGTTTTAAATATGAACGTTGACACATACGTGAGACGTGAACATTCTGATCTTGTGAAGATGTTAACATACTTTAACTACAAATGATAAGAACTTTAAAGTTGTCTTGTATGTCTCGAATTGTATCGTTCAAGTTTAAAATGATTTCAAAGGCGAACTTGAATATGTTTTCAAATCAAGTTGCATTAAGTATGAGTAGCTAGATTCTAAAGATTTAAGATGCCATGTTTGTGTTTATTACGTCTCTAAATATGATTCGTATACGATTGGATATATTGACAACTAACCAAGCATGAGTTCGAGCATGTTTTAAAGTGATAAACGAAGCATGTTTTTAAACTAATAACTATGATAGTTACATGTATGAAGAATGAATATTCATAAACATGAGTTACATGAATACTTTATATGTTTAAAGAACTAGCATGGTAAACTTTGTGATGTTCACGACCTCGAGTGGCCTTAAATTGTTGAAATGTTGACTTAGAACCTATATCGTGTAAATTGAACGTGAAAAGGGTTGAATGAGCATGAAAGTATCCTTTAATATGTATACATGCTATGTAGGACCATATGTTAATACTTGAATCCGACTTCGACGGTTAATAGCGTATATTTGCTTTGTTATGGTCTTATGTGTTAGTAATGATATATGAGAATGATTAACTCAAAAGATGGACTACACTAGCTATATGTAAATAGATTAGTGGTAGACAGGCATATGTATGCGAAGAATGGTAGTAAGTACGTAAGGTTAAAATATACTTATACGTACATAATTATTCTAGGAATACGATAAGAATGTGAGACGAAGGTTCTAAGAACCAAGTTAGACAACAATGTAACCTTTGTTATTACTTTGAGAATGTGTGGATGCATATAACTGATGAGTGTGATCTCTATGGTTAATATAACTGTGTAGGATTACACAAAGTGCAGAGATTCTTAAGCAGTTAAGTCGTAGTTGTTAAACTACGAATCAGGCAAGTCTTTCAGTTCCTATTTGATATATGAATTCAATAACTGTTAGTTGAATTATATTATGCTGTGATAATGTGAACTTATATATGAACTGTATATGAGATATAAATGAGATTGAAAGTTGATCTTTGATGATATACTTGTTATGTGAAAATTAACATGCGTAGTAAATATAAATTATTTATAAATGCATGAACTGAGTATAATGTTGTATGCTATGTGATGCATGAAAACTATTAGAATTGCTGAGCTGTCAAGCTCACTCTTGCAAATAACCACTTTTGCAGGTTAAGGACTTACGATAAAGACTTCGTGCTTCTTGATTGATAAAGATAGATAGTATCACAACGAAGAATACTGATTAGATTATTACTCGAACCATGTCTAGGTTCTAGTAGTTGTACTTGATATTTGTTTACGAGGTTTAATGCTTGTCGTACTATAAAGATGTATTAGATAATACATAGAGGATATCGAGTTGAGTTGTAAACCTTTATACGATAGTTCTAATAGAATGAATCATAGTATATAGTTGATTCAAGGATTGTATTTGATTCAAAGTTATGAAATCAATAAAAAGATTTTATTCAAGGAGGATTGAAAAGTTTAAATTATTCCGTATTTTAGTAATATCGAATATGATGTAAAGACGAGATCTTGGATATGAATAGAATTTATATTCTAAATTGTAATGAACAAAGTTGTATTCTTTTACTAATGATTAAAAGATATAATAATTTGGCGATAATAGTATCGTGACTGCACCAAATCCGAGGTTTCGAAGGAACGTGGATTTGGGGGCGTCACATCTCACACAAGTCTTCATTTAAGGAGACATCATTATTGTTTCATTGGTTCTCTAAAATTGTCAAAGAAAAAGGTGATTAGGAGTCCTATTACTTCGTTCTAATTTGATTAGCATCAAAAGAAGCAATCCCATGACTATCGCATTAAAAACGATGCGTACATCTCACACAAGTTTTGATTTATGGAGACCTTCTTATTGTTTCATTGGTTATTTCAAATTATCAAAGAAAGATATGATTATGAGTCCTATGACTTCGTTCTAGTTTGATTAGCATCTAAGGAGCAATCCTATCAATAGTATCTTCAAAATGATCCGTACTTCTCACGCAAGTTTTCATTTAGGAAAACCTTCTTATTGTTTCATTAGTTCTCTCAAATTATCAAAATATAGGTGATTATGAGTCATATTACCTCGTTCTAGTTAAAATTAGCATCAAAAAGAGCAATCTCATCACTATCGCATCCAAAACGATGCGTAGACCTCACACAAGTCTTCATTTAGGGAGTCCTTCTTATTATTTTATTGGTTCCCTAAAATTATCAAAGAAAGAGGTGATTAGGAGTCGTATAACTTTGTTCTAGTTTGATTAGCATCAAAAAGAACAATCCCATGACTATCGCGTTCAAAACGATGCATACATCTCACACAAGTCTTCATTTATGGATGCCTTCTTATTTTTTCATTGGTTCTCTAGAATTGTCAAAGAAATAGGTGATTTTTTTTTTGATAATGTGGAGTTTCCCAACCGCAGTCAGACTAAATCTCCCCACCCCGGACCAGGCTTATTGCACAGGCTCGCCATAAGACATGGCTCGGCCCTGAAACGTGCGATCCGTGGCCACACGGACCAGTTTTTAATTGGCCCTCACACTTGTTGCAGGCGGGAATCGATCCCAGGATGCCCGGGTTTACGGTTCACCCTAGGTCGAAGCTTACCGCTGCGCCAAGTCCTGTGGTTAAGAAATAGGTGATTAGGAGTCCTTTTACTTTGTTCTATTTTGATTAGCATCAAAAGGAGCAATTCTATGACTATCGCGTTAAAAACGATGCGTACATCTCACACAAGTCTTAATTTAGGGAGACCTTCTTATTCTTCCAACGGTTCTCTCAAATTATCAAAGATAAAGGTGATTATGAGTCCTATAACTTTGTTCTAGTTTGATTAGCATCAAATGGAGCAATCCTATCACTAGTGCCTTCAAAACGATCCGTACATCTCAGACAAGTCTTCATATAGGGACACTTTCTTATTTTTTTCATTAGTTTTCTCAAATTGTCAAAATATAGGTGATTATGAGTTTTATTACTTCGTTCTAGTTGAAATTAGCATCAAAAGGAGCAATCCCATCACTATCGTGCCCAAAAGGATGCGTAGATCTCGCACAAGTCTTTATTTAGGGAGATCCTCATATTATTTCATTGATTGTTTCAAATTTACAAAGAAAGAGGTGATTAAGAGTTGTATTATTTCGTTCTAGTTTGATTAGCGTCAAAAAGAGAAACCCATGACTATCGCGTTCAAAACCATGCGTACATCTCACACAAGTCTTCATTTAGGGAGACCTTCTTATTGTTTCATTGATTCTCTAAAATTGTCAAAGAAATAGGTGATTAGGAGTTCTATAACTTCGTTCTAGTTTGATTAATATCAAAAGGTGCAATACCATGACTTTCGCGTTTAAAACGATGCGTACATCTTACACAAGTCTTCATTTAAGGAGACCTTATTATTGTTTCATTGGTTCCCTAAAATTGTCAAAGAAAGAGGCGATTAGGAGTCCTATAACTTCGTTCTAGTTTGATTACCATCAAAAGGAACAATCCCATAACTATAGCATTCAAAACGATGCGTACATCTCACACAATTCTTCATTTATGGAGGCCTTCTTATTATTTCATTGGTTCTCTGGAATTGTCACAGAAAAAGGTTATTAGGAGTCCTTTTACTTCGTTCTAATTTGATTAGCATCAAAAAGAGCTATCCTACGACTATCGCGTTAAAAACGATGCGTACATCTCACACAAGTCTTGATTTAGGGAGACCTTCGTATTATTTCATTGGTTCTCATCAAATTATCAAAGAATGATGTGATTAAGAGTCCTATGACTTTGTTATAGTTTGATTAGCCTCAAAAGGAGCAATCCTATCACTAGTGCCTTCAAAACGATCGTACATCTAACATAAGTCTTCATTAAGGGACATCTTCTTATTTTTTTCATTAGTTCACTCAAAATGTCAAAATATAGCTGATTATTAGTCCTATTACTTTGTTCTAGTTCAAATTAGCATTAAAAGGAGCAATCCCATCACTATCGTGTCCAAAACGATGCGTAGATCTCACACAAGTCTTTATTTAGGGAGACCTTCATATTGTTTCATTGGTTGTTTCAAATTTACAAAGAAAGAGGTGATTAAAAGTTGTATTATTTCGTTCTAGTTTGATTAGTGACAAAAAAAGAAACCCATGGCTATCGCGTTCAAAACCATGCGGACATCTCACACAAGTCTTTTTTTAGCTCCCACCTTCTTATTGTTTCATTGATTCTCTAAAATTGTCAAAGAAAGAGGTGATTAGGAATCATATAACTTCGTTCTAGTTTGATTATTATCAAAAGGGGCAATACCATGACTATCACGTTCAAAATAATGCGTACATCTCACATAAGTCTTCATTTAAGGAAACCTTATTATTTCATTGGTTCTCTAAAATAGTTAAAGAAAGAGGTGATTAAGAGTCCTATAACTTCGTTCTAGTTTGATTAGCATCAAAAGTAGCAATCCCATGACTATCGCGTTAAAAACGATGCGTACATCTCACACAAGTCTTCATTTAAGGAGACATCATTATTGTTTCATTGGTTCTCTAAAATTGTCAAAGAAAAAGGTGATTAGGAGTCCTATTACTTTGTTCTAATTTGATTAGCATCAAAAGGAGCAATCCCATGACTATCGCATTAAAAACGATGCGTACATCTCACACAAGTTTTGATTTATGGAGACCTTCTTATTGTTTCATTGGTTATTTCAAATTGTCAAAGAAAGATGTGATTATGACTCCTATGACTTCGTTCTAGTTTGATTAGTATCTAAGGAGCAATCCTATCAATAGTATCTTCAAAATAATGCGTACATCTCACATAAGTCTTCATTTAAGGAAACCTTATTATTTCATTGGTTCTCTAAAATAGTCAAAGAAAGAGGTGATTAAGAGTCCTATAACTTCGTTCTAGTTTGATTAGCATCAAAAGTAGCAATCCCATGACTATCGCGTTAAAAATGATGCGTACATCTCACACAAGTCTTCATTTAAGGAGACATCAATATTGTTTCATTGGTTCTCTAAAATTGTCAAAGAAAAAGGTGATTAGGAGTCCTATTACTTCGTTCTAATTTGATTAGCATCAAAAGGAGCAATCCCATGACTATCGCATTAAAAACGATGCATACATCTCACACAAGTTTTGATTTATGGAGACCTTCTTATTGTTTCATTGGTTATTTCAAATTATCAAAGAAAGATGTGATTATGAGTCCTATGACTTCGTTCTAGTTTGATTAGCATCTAAGGAGCAATCCTATCAATAGTATCTTCAAAACGATCCGTACTTCTCACGCAAGTTTTCATTTAGGAAAACCTTCTTATTGTTTCATTAGTTATCTCAAATTGTCAAAATATAGGTGATTATGAGTCATATTACTTCGTTCTTGTTAAAATTAGCATCAAAAAGAGCAATCTCATCACTATCGAATCCAAAACGATGCGTAGACCTCACACAAGTCTTCATTTAGGGAGTCCTTCTTATTATTTTATTGGTTCCCTAAAATTATCAAAGAAAGAGGTGATTAGGAGTCGTATAACTTTGTTCTAGTTTGATTAGCATCAAAAAGAACAATCCCATGACTATCGCGTTCAAAACGATGCATACATCTCACACAAGTCTTCATTTATGGATGCCTTCTTATTTTTTCATTGGTTCTCTAGAATTGTCAAAGAAATAGGTGATTTTTTTTTTTTGATAATGTGGAGTTTTCCAACCACAGTCGGACTAAATCTCCCCACCTCGGACCAGGTTTATTGCACAGTCTCGGCCTAAGATATGACTTCGCCCTGAAACGTGCGATCCGTGGCCACACGGAATAGTTTTTAATTGGCCCTCGCACTTGTTGCAGGCGGGAATCGATCCCATGATGCCCGGGTTTACGGTTCACCCCAGGTCGAAGCTTACCGCTGTGCCAAGTGCTGTGGTTAAGAAATAGGTAATTAGGAGTCCTTTTACTTTGTTCTATTTTGATTAGCATCAAAAGAGCAATTCCATGACTATCGCATTAAAAACGATGCGTACATCTCACACAAGTCTTAATTTAGGGAGACCTTCTTATTCTTCCAACGGTTCTCTCAAATTGTCAAAGATAGAGGTGATTATGAGTCCTATAACTTCGTTCTAGTTTGATTAGCATCAAAAGGAGCAATCCTATCACAAGTGCCTTCAAAACGATCCGTTTATCTCAGACAAGTCTTCATTTAGGGACACCTTCTTATTTTTTTCATTAGTTTTCTCAAATTGTCAAAATATAGGTGATTATAAGTTTTATTACTTCGTTCTAGTTGAAATTAGCATCAAAAGGAGCAATCCCATCACTATCGTGCCCAAAAGGATACGTAGATCTCACACAAGTCTTTATTTAGGGAGACCCTCATATTGTTTCATTGATTGTTTCAAATTTACAAATAAAAAGAGGTGATTAAGAGTTTTATTATTTCGTTCTAGTTTGATTAGCGTCAAAAAGAGAAACCCATGACTATCGCGTTCAAAACCATGCGTACATCTCACACAAGTCTTCATTTAGGGAGACCTTCTTATTGTTTCATTGATTCTCTAAAATTGTCAAAGAAATAGGTGATTAGGAGTCCTATAACTTCGTTCTAGTTTTATTAATATCAAAAGGAGCAATACCATAACTTTCGCGTTTAAAACGATGCGTACATCTTACACAAGTCTTCATTGAAGGAGACCTTATTATTGTTTCATTAGTTCCCTAAAATTGTCAAAGAAAGAGGTGAGTAGGAGTCCTATAACTTCGTTCTAGTTTGATTACCATCATAAGGAACAATCCCATGACTATCGCATTCAAAACGATGCGTACATCTCACACAATTCTTCATTTATGGAGGCCTTCTTATTATTTCATTGGTTCTCTGGAATTGTCAAAGAAAGAGGTGATTAGGAGTCCTTTTACTTCGTTCTAATTTGATTAGCATCAAAAAGAGCTATCCTACGAGTATCGAGGTTAAAAACGATGCGTACATCTCACACAAGTCTTGATTTAGGGAGACCTTCGTATTATTTCATTGGTTCTCATCAAATTGTCAAAGAATGATGTGATTAAGAGTCCTATGACTTTGTTATAGTTTGATTAGCCTGAAAAGGAGCAATCCTATCACTAGTGCCTTCAAAACGATCCGTACATCTAACACAGGTCTTCATTAAGGGACACCTTCTTATTTTTTTCATTAGTTCTCTCAAATTGTCAAAAATATAGGTGATTATTAGTCCTATTACTTCGTTCTAGTTGAAATTAGCATCAAAAGAAGCAATCCCATCACTATTGTGTCCAAAATGATGCGTAGATCTCACACAAGTCTTTATTTAGAGAGACCTTCATATTGTTTCATTGGTTGTTTCAAATTTACAAGGAAAGAGGTGATTAAGAGTGGTATTATTTTGTTCTAGTTTGATTAGCGTCAAAAAGGGACTATCGCATTAAAAACCATGCATACATCTCACACAAGTCTTCATTTAGGGATACCTTCTTATTGTTTCATTAATTCTCTAAAATTGTCAAAGAAAGAGGTGATTAGGAGTCCTATAACTTTGTTCTAGTTTGATTAGTATCAAAAGGAGCAATACCATGACTTTCGCGTTCAAAACGATGCGTACATCTCACATAAGTCTTCATTTAAGGAGACCTTATTGTTTTATTGGTTCCCTAAAATTGTCAAAGAAAGAGGTGATTAAGAGTCCGATAACTTCGTTCTAGTTTGATTAGCATCAAAAGGAATAATTCCATGACTATCGCGTTCAAAACGATGCGTACATCTCACACAAGTCTTCATTTAAGGAGGCCTTCTTATTATTTCATTGGTTCTCTAGAATTGTCAAAGAAAGAGATGATTAGGAGTTCTTTTACTTCGTTCTAATTTTATTAGAATCAAAAGGAGCTATCCCATGACTATCGCGTTAAAAACGATGCGTACATCTCACACAAGTCTTGATTTAGGGAGACCTTAGTATTATTTCATTGGTTCTCTCAAATTGTCAAAGAAAGATGTGATTAACTCTTCCTACGACTTTGTTCTAGTTTGATTAGCCTTAAAAGGAGCAATCCTATCCCTAGTGCCTTCAAAACGATCCGTACATCTAACACAAGTCTTCATTAAGGGACACCTTCTTATTTTTTTCATTAGTTCATTCAATTGTCAAAATATAGGTGATTATTAGTCCTATTACTTTGTTCTAGTTCAAATTAGCAATAAAAGGAGCAATCCCATCATTATCGTGTCCAAAACGATGCGTAGATCTCACATAAGTCTTTACTTAGGGAGACCTTCATATTGTTTCATTGGTTGTTTCAAATTTACAAAGAAAGAGGCGATTAAAAGTTGTATTATTTCGTTCTAGTTTGATTAGCGTCAAAACAAGAAACCCATGACTATCACGTTCAAAACCATGCGAACATCTCACACATGTCTTCTTTTATGGAGACCTTCTTATTATTTCATTGATTCTCTAAAATTGTCAAAGAAAGAGGTGATTAGGAGTCCTATAACTTCGTTCTAGTTTGATTATTATCAAAAGGAGCAATACCATGACTATCACGTTCAAAATGATGCGTACATCTCACATAAGTCTTCATTTAAGGAAACCTTATTATTTCATTGGTTCTCTAAAATAGTTAAAGAAAGAGGTGATTAGGAGTCCTATAACTTCGTTCTAGTTTGATTAACCTCAAAAGTAGCAATGCCATGACTATCGCGTTAAAAACGATGCGTACATCTCACACAAGTCTTCATTTCTCTTCACTGTACTCAATCCCTTTTTCAGGAAAGGCCTAGGGATTTGGCTCTCATTGAATCTGAAAAACTTTGCCTTCATTCGCTTTGGCAAGCTCTCGAAGTGGAGGAAACTCTTCTGCAACAAAAGTCTAGGGTTAATTGGTTGGCATTGGGGCACCGTAATTCTAAGTTCTTTTTCAACATGGTCAAGTGTAGATGGAATTCTAATAAGATCCTGTCCATTCTAAATGATGATGGAGTTCTTGTTCATGGACAGCAGGCGGTGGAATCGGTTGCCACTAAGTACTTCCAGGATCTGTTTAACCTAGAGTCTGACAATATTTTGCAACAGGATTGGGATGTTTCTCCTGCTAAAGTTATTAGTCCAGGCCAGGCTGGCCTTCTCATTGACCCTATCACTGATGAGGAAATTCTCTCCACTTTAAATTCCATGAAGAAGTATAAAAGCCCTGGCCCTGATGGGTTTAATGTGAATTTCTTCACTCACTGTTGGGCCATTGTGGGTAATGATTTCTCAAATCTTGTTAAACACTTTTTCGCAACAAGTTATATGCCTAAGGGTATTAACTCTACGGCCATCGCCCTCATTCCCAAATGTGCAACCCCATCTGCAATGTCTGACTTCCGACCCATTTCTTGTTGCAACACTATCTATAAGTGCATTTCTAAGATTCTTGCATCCAGGCTTAAGATTTTTTTGCCCACTGTTATTGGAAAGTCCCAATCTGCCTTCATCAACGGGAGGAGTATCAGTGACAATATCCTTCTTGCTCAAGACCTCCTTAGGAATTATCATCGTTCCTCTGGCCCTCCTCGGTGTGCCCTTAAAATTGATCTTAAAAAGGCTTTTGATACAGTTAATTGGGATTTTTGATAGTAGTGTGCATACAAGCCAATCATGTATGATGATAAAGCACGTACTTTGTAAACAATCTTATTTATTTATTAATAAAATATTCATTTATTAAAGGCATTTAATTATCTACATGGTGCTGTTTTTATAATATGTAAATAACCCATAGTTTTAGGCAATGCTTTTAGAATCATGATGATGATCATGCTAATGAGATCTAAATTCTTAGAAAGCTCTAAAACTAAAATAGTTCCCAATCGTGGGATTACTAAAAAGGGGATTAGTAAATCCGGATAGATTGGTACATATGTTGCTTGCTCATTGGATGAGGATGATTGATCTCATGATCATTTGTGTGGAGACACTAAAGCAAGTATGTAGGTGCTTATTGGAGAATAAGTTCACTGAACGTGATTCGCTATGGAATACCTAATGGAGTTTTACTCGCATGTCAATAGGAATTCCTAATGTGATAGTAGTACAAGTGATCCTTGGACTTGAGATCATCATAGTATCTTGTATGTAACAAATTATACTTTGACTTATTCCTTAAGACCTTTTAAGGCATATATAGGGTATGCTTGGGTATAATGAGTTACATATGGAGATAATGAATGATCAATAAAGAATCTACCACCTCTAGTAAAAGAGGAGATATGTCCCATGTGATTCGTTAAATGACAACCCAGGAATCCTTGGCCAAGGTGAAATGAAATTAGAAAGGAGTTTTTAATTTGCATTATTTGGAGTTGTGCATTTTCTAATCGAAATACATATAATTAAATAAAATAAGACTTGACAGTAAATCCATGTCTTATATTTAATTGGGACATTGTATGGTGGAAGGATTGAATTGTATTTTAACTATTAACTCACAGGTTCTTTTATGATTAATGTTGAAATCTATATTATCTGGAAAGTCGTTGATCGCTAGGGAGGCTTATCCCTATTGTAGAATAAATATTATTTATTTAAATAGATTATTAGTTTAATTTATTTATTTAAATAAGATTAAAATTATTTTAATTGATTTATTCACAACCGGTTTAATATGGAGAACCTAAAGGGTCACACCATAAAAGGAAGAATAAATATTTAAGAAGGTAATGGCATAATCGTAATAATGCATTAAGTATAATTAATTTAATCTATGGTGATAGAATAAATTAAATAGCTTAATGTTTATTATTTAATATTTTGGAAATATTAAATATAAATTAATAAGAGGAGTCTTATTAATATTATTACAATTATTATTATTTTAATTTCTAAAGGAGTTTAGTAATTAATTTAATATTTAGTACTCTCATTTATTCCTAATAAGATTAGGAGACAAATTAATTAAATAAATTTAATTAATTATTCCCATGTGGTGGGAAGCCTAAATTAATTAAAGGAGTTTAATTAATTAAAAGAAATTCCATGTCTAATAGGATTAGAAGGGTTGACCAATGTCTATATAAGAGAAGTCTTATAATAGATATTAATTTGATGCAATTCCAATTGTTGGAGAGTACTCCTTTTCTATAGAGGATAGAAAACTAAGGTTAAGCCAAACACCCTCCTTCTTGATAATTTCTCTTCCTTGGTGGATCACCTCTAGAGGCCAAACACTTGGGTGGCTAACGTTGATCAAAGAAAGGAATCTAACCCGGAAATTCAAGGAGATCACGAAGAACAAGGAGTTGAACTAGTACCTGTGGAAGCTTCGTTCTACAAGGGTATGATTCCATAACTTCTTATTTATCGTTTTAAATTAATAATTTGCATAAAGGATGATCCAGGTAATGGTTTTGTAAAAAAATTTTAAACTCTGATATACCATGCTTCCGCTAGTTTTTGCAATTTGATTGCGTCACGATTTCGTACAAACCCAACAGTGGCATCAGAGCCAAATCTTTATGCAATTATTAATTTTTTTTTTTTTGATTTCATATACATATGGGTATGTATTTAAAATAATTTATTGGGCATAATTTTATTGTATAAAATTATATTTTTTAAGAAAAAAAAAGACTTTTTTTGGGACGAATCACAAATTTTTTTTTTGGTGCTAATCTTGAATTCTGCAAAGAAAAGGTGTTTTCTCTTTCTTACTCCAAAAAGAAGGTGACCCATCAGGAAAGGACTTTTTTAATAAACCTGCAGGACTCTTTTAATAAAAGAAGGTGACTTCTTTTTAAAAAATAAATATGATATATTTATATATTATATTCTAAATAATTTTATAATTAAAATAAAGAGTTTATTTTAATCTTGAAATTGGATTTCATGCAATTTAAAATTGCCCATTAAATGATACTCATATATATATGGAATGTTTTAATTCATGAGATGAATATTTATTTATTGATATATATGGTGATATGTATGAAAATAAATGGGAATTGATTATGGACTATTTGACCAATGTGATTGGATTTTATTTTAGTTGAATGCTTGAATGAATGGGTTTTATTAAATGGGGTCTGCGTACCTCGTCTTCTCTAATTTTTTTTTTCTTGATGTAAAATTCTATCTCCTTCCTATGTACTTCCCCTTGACTGTTGATCAAGGTTTCTATTTAAATTAAATAGTTTAATGTAATAAGAATAGTTAGAATTATCTTGAAGAAATTGGAGACCAAGGAGCAAGGAGCGCGTGAAGACCCGTTTGTATGGAGCCCGAGTTTAAATGTAATAGTTATATTTAAATTTAAATTCTTGCACTCCTAGGTTTGACCTTTTGGTTCACTTGGTGGCTCTAGTGAACCAAACTAGAATAAAAGTCCATAATCAATCCGGGTAGAATATAATATTCTATATTGCATGCTAAATATTATATATATTATATTTTATGCAAACATGCTTCGCATGTTTAATAAAATGACGCGTATTTTATATATATATGTGCATGCGCGCTAAACAAGATGAGACTAATAATAACAAACCCCTCAAAGAAATAATATTAAGTCCGAAGCGTTCAAATGATATTTGGAATATCGAACGTCGCCTTCTAGCATGATAAATTAATAGAGTATTAAATATTTAATATGAGCTTGTTGTGCTATCCACAAGGCGAGTATTGCGTATTTAAGATGTTAATTAATCACATTTGATGCTTATCAAGAAAATTGAACGATCTAGTCTTGTTGTGCTATCCACAAGGACGAACATTTTTCTTTTTTGAATTTATGGAAGTGCTAGGCTGGACTTAACTTAAATCATTTTAGTTCGGATGTGCACACACTTGACCATTATGATTTAAGAGGCAAAATAAAAGGAGTTATATAGTGTTGTAATTGACAAGAGTTGTCTACCTATTTATTTGTATATCGCTTGTTGTGCTATCCACAAGGTTATATACATTTGAAATGGGATCCTTATTCTCACTAGCAAATCTTTAATTAGATGTTGCCGAACTATATAAGTGAGGGTAATATAGTTTGATGAAAATAGTGGGAGATACCAATTTAAAATAAAGACCTAAATTTATTTTGGTATGCAAAATTAATAAAATGAATGTTTGCTAAAATGTTATTTTTCACAAGCAGAATTTTAAAAATGTCTAAATCACTAATCTCACTACGAAGCATACTTGATGCAAACAAGCTTACCGGGCCGAATTATGAGGACTGGCTAAGAAATATGAGAATTGTTCTCACTGCTGAAAAGATTTCTTATGTCCTAAATTCAACTGTCCCTGAATCTATTTCAGAAACAGCCTCTGAGGAAGAGATTGTCACTTTCAATAAGTGGCAAGATGATGCATCTGTGGCTCAATGCATCATGCTCGCATCCATGAATAA
This sequence comes from Panax stipuleanatus, assembly GCA_020205555.1. Taxonomy (NCBI): domain Eukaryota; kingdom Viridiplantae; phylum Streptophyta; class Magnoliopsida; order Apiales; family Araliaceae; genus Panax; species Panax stipuleanatus. Next base: position 33,958,682 of record CM035122.1, on the reverse strand, counting down.
CGAGCTTCAGCGTCAGCACGAAAAAATGGATGCTCCTGCTATGCTGCTTCACCTCAAGGAGTTGTATGGTGAACAGAGTAGGACTGCTAGATATGAGATATCTAAGGAGCTCTTCCGATCTCGGATGACCGAGGGTACTGCCGTCGAGACTCATGTCCTGAAAGTGATCAATTTGATTGAACGCCTTGGACAGCTTGGGTTCGTCATGGATGGGGAGTTGAGTCAAGACTTGGTCTTGCAGTCACTCCCTGAGACCTTCTCGCAGTTTGTGGTTAATTTTCACATGAATAAGCTAGATGTCAGCTTGCCTGAGCTGCTTAACATGCTGAAAACTGCAGAAGGTCACTTCCCATCCAAGAAGAACCATATCTTGATGGTGGATTCTTCCAATAAAAGGAAGAGACCTAAGGTATCTTCTGAAAAGAAGAAATCCAAGAAGGCTAAGGGAAAGGGGAAAGAAAAGGAACAAAAGAAACCTGAACCAGCTAAAGGAATGTGCTTTCATTGCAACGAGCCGGGTCATTGGAAGAAAAACTGCAAGAAGTTTCTGGCAGACAAGAAGCTTGGAGAAGCTTCGACTTCCAATCAAGGTTTGTTCATGATTGAAATTAATTTTTCAGAAAGTCAAAATTCTACTTGGGTATTGGATACCGGCTGTGGTTCTCACATATGTAATAATGTGAAGGGACTGGTCAGAAGTAGAAAGCTGAACAATGATGAGGTGATCCTACGAGTAGGGAATGAAGCAAAGGTTGCTGCATTAGCTGTAGAAACTTATTATTTAGCAATGCCTTCGGGCAAGTCCATTTATCTTAATAATTGTTATTATGTTCCGAATATTATTAAAAACATTATTTCAATTTCTGTATTGGATATGGAAGGATTTAACGTTGTTATAAAGAACAATAGTTGTTCTATTTATAAAGACGATGTTTTATATGGTATTGGAAATTTGCGAAATGGACTTTATACACTTGACTTACAGGAAAATATATTTCAAATTGAACAAACTAAGAAAAGGAAAAGAGATGATATTAATTATACCTACATGTGGCACTGTAGACTCGGTCATATCAATGAAACAAGATTATCCAAGTTGCATAAAGATGGGCTCCTCGAGCTATCCGATTATGAATCATATCCAACTTGTGAATCTTGTCTCATGGGTAAAATGACTAAATCTCCTTTTAGTGGAAGAGGAGAAAGAGTTACAGAGTTGTTGGCATTGATTCACACAGACGTTTGTGGGCCTATGACAACAAGTGCACGGGGTGGGTATTCTTATTTTATTACTTTCACTGATGATCACTCAAGATTTGGCTATGAGTATTTAATGAAATACAAGTCAGAATCATTTGAAAAGTTCAAAGAGTTCAGAAGTGAAGTAGAGAAACAAACGGGCAAGAGTATAAAGATACTTCGATCAGATCGAGGCGGAGAATACTTAAGCGGTGAGTTTCTCAATTGTCTCAAAGAAAATGGTATAATCTCACAATGGACTCCTCCAGGTACACCACAGTTAAATGGAGTATCTGAAAGGAGAAATCGAACACTGTTAGACATGGTTCGATCCATGATGAGTTTTACCGACCTTCCAATTTCCTTCTGGGGATATGCCCTAGAAACGGCTGCATACCTACTTAACAAGGTACCTACCAAATCCGTCCCAAAGACTCCATATGAGATGTGGAAGGGGAGGAAACCAAATCTTAAGCATGTTAAGACTTGGGGTTGTCCAGCTTATGTCAAAAAATTTGAACATGATAAGCTACAGACTAAATCCGAAAAGTGTAGATTTGTGGGATACCCTAAAGAAACTGTAGGGTATTATTTCTATCATCTAACTGATCAAAAGGTGTTTGTTGCGAAACATGCTGCCTTCTTGGAAAAGGAGTTTATCCATGAAGGGGTCAGTGGGAGTAAGATATATCTTGAAGAAGTTCAAGAACCACAAATTACCACGGATCAAAGTCAGGTACCTGACCAAGTAGAAGAACCTACTATACCACACCCTGTCCGTAAATCTGGGAGAGTACCGAAGATACCTGAGAGGTATGGATTCGTTATAGAGGATGACGATGAGGTACACATCATGAATGATGATGATCCATTGAATTACGAACAGGCCATGTGTAATAAAGACTCAGGGAAATGGCTTGAAGCCATGAAATCCGAAATGGACTCCATGTATGAAAACAAAGTATGGACTTTGGTTTCACCACCTGAAGGCATTAAGCCTATTGGGTGTAAATGGGTCTTTAAAAGAAAGACTGGAGCGGACGGCAAGGTGGAGACCTATAAGGCCCGACTGGTTGCAAAAGGTTTCAAACAAAGACAAGGAGTTGATTATGATGAAACCTTTTCACCAGTAGCTATGCTCAAGTCCATTTGGATTTTGCTTGCGATTGCAGCTTATAACGACTATGAGATCTGGCAGATGGAAGTGAAAACAGCCTTCCTCAATGGGAAACTTGAGGAGGATGTGTATATGACACAGCCAGAGGAATTTGTTTCAAAGGTTGGAATAAATCAAGTCTGTAAGCTGCAACGATCCATTTATGGATTGAAGCAAGCTTCTCGTAGATGGAACATTCGTTTTGATGAGACAATCAAAGAGTTTGATTTTATCAAAAATGACGATGAACCATGTGTGTACAAGAAGGTTAGTGGAAGCGCAATTTCATTCCTTGTATTATATGTTGATGATATATTACTGATAGGGAATGACATTCCTATGCTACAATCAATTAAAATCTGGTTATCTAAACACTTCTCCATGAAGGACTTGGGAGAAGCATCCTATATTTTGGGGATAAAGATCTATAGAGATAGATCTAAAAGGATGCTTGGTTTATCCCAAGGAACGTACATTGATGCAATGCTAAAGAGATTTAGCATGGAAGATTCCAAAAGAGGTCTCATGCTGATGAGCCATGGAATACATCTCTCCAAGAAACAGGCCCCAAAGACACCTGAGGAGAGAGACCGTATGAGTAAGATCCCTTATGCTTCTGCAATAGGATCTATCATGTACGGTATGATATGTACTAGACCGGATGTTGCTCATGCACTTAGTGTAACGAGCAGATACCAGTCGAATCCTGGAGAAGAGCACTGGAAGGCAGTGAAGAATATCCTAAAGTACTTGAGAAGGACTAAAGATATTTTTCTTGTCTACGGTGGGTCTGAATTAAAACTCGAGGGCTTCACAGACTCAAGTTTTCAAACGGACCAAGATGACAGTAAATCTGTTTCGGGGTATGTTTTTTACCTTGAACGGAGGCGTAGTGAGTTGGAAGAGTTCCAAGCAGCAAACGGTTGCTGATTCAGTGACAGAGGCAGAGTATATAACTGTAAGTGAAGCTGCAAGTTGATGTTTTAGATGAAAAGTTCATTACAGAACTAGGAATAGTTCCTAAGTCTCATCTTGAATCTAAACATGTGTTGCGGCACTTTGATTAAACAAATCATTGAAAGAGGAGAGTGTAGACTCTCAAGACAACATTGCAGATCCATTAACTAAAGCTTTAACACAACAGCAGTTTGATCGTCACTTAGAGAAGATGGGTATGAGATACCATGGCGATTGGCTTTAGTGCAAGTGGGAGATTGATAGTAGTGTGCATACAAGCCAATCATGTATAATGATAAAGCACGTACTTTGTAAACAATCTTATTTATTTATTAATAAAATATTCATTTATTAAAGGCGTTTAATTATCTACATGGTGCTGTTTTTATAATATGTAAATAACCCATAGTTTTAGGCAATGCTTTTAGAATCATGATGATGATCATGCTAATGAGATCTAAATTCTTAGAAAGCTCTAAAACTAAAATAGTTCCCAATCGTGGGATTACTAAAAAGGGGATTAGTAAATCCGGATAGATTGGTACATATGTGGCTTGCTCATTGGATGAGGATGATTGATCTCATGATCATTTGTGTGGAGACACTAAAGCAAGTATGTAGGTGCTTATTGGAGAATAAGTTCACTGAACGTGATTCGCTATGGAATACCTAATGGAGTTTTACTCGCATGTCAATAGGAATTCCTAATGTGATAGTAGTACAAGTGATCCTTGGACTTGAGATCATCATAGTATCTTGTATGTAACAAATTATACTTTGACTTATTCCTTAAGACCTTTTAAGGCATATATAGGGTATGCTTGGGTATAATGAGTTACATATGGAGATAATGAATGATCAATAAAGAATCTACCACCTCTAGTAAAAGAGGAGATATGTCCCATGTGATTCGTTAAATGACAACCCAGGAATCCTTGGCCAAGGTGAAATGAAATTAGAAAGGAGTTTTTAATTTGCATTATTTGGAGTTGTGCATTTTCTAATCGAAATACATATAATTAAATAAAATAAGACTTGACAGTAAATCCATGTCTTATATTTAATTGGGACATTGTATGGTGGAAGGATTGAATTGTATTTTAACTATTAACTCACAGGTTCTTTTATGATTAATGTTGAAATCTATATTATCTGGAAAGTCGTTGATCGCTAGGGAGGCTTATCCCTATTGTAGAATAAATATTATTTATTTAAATAGATTATTAGTTTAATTTATTTATTTAAATAAGATTAAAATTGTTTTAATTGATTTATTCACAACCGGTTTAATATGGAGAACCTAAAGGGTCACACCATAAAAGGAAGAATAAATATTTAAGAAGGTAATGGCATAATCGTAATAATGCATTAAGTATAATTAATTTAATCTATGGTGATAGAATAAATTAAATAGCTTAATGTTTATTATTTAATATTTTGGAAATATTAAATATAAATTAATAAGAGGAGTCTTATTAATATTATTACAATTATTATTATTTTAATTTCTAAAGGAGTTTAGTAATTAATTTAATATTTAGTACTCTCATTTATTCCTAATAAGATTAGGAGACAAATTAATTAAATAAATTTAATTAATTATTCCCATGTGGTGGGAAGCCTAAATTAATTAAAGGAGTTTAATTAATTAAAAGAAATCCCATGTCTAATAGGATTAGAAGGGTTGACCAATGTCTATATAAGAGAAGTCTTATAATAGATATTAATTTGATGCAATTCCAATTGTTGGAGAGTACTCCTTTTCTATAGAGGATAGAAAACTAAGGTTAAGCCAAACACCCTCCTTCTTGATAATTTCTCTTCCTTGGTGGATCACCTCTAGAGGCCAAACACTTGGGTGGCTAACGTTGATCAAAGAAAGGAATCTAACCCGGAAATTCAAGGAGATCACGAAGAACAAGGAGTTGAACTAGTACCTGTGGAAGCTTCGTTCTACAAGGGTATGATTCCATAACTTCTTATTTATCGTTTTAAATTAATAATTTGCATAAAGGATGATCCGGGTAATGGTTTTGTAAAAAAATTTTAAACTCTGATATACCATGCTTCCGCTAGTTTTTGCAATTTGATTGCGTCACGATTTCGTACAAACCCAACAATTTTCTCCTCTCTTCTCTGCATCTTTTTCACTTTCCTCCCATCTTCATTAGATGGATTCGAGCATATATCTCCACAGCTATGTTCTCTATTAAGGTCAACGGTTCCCTTGCGGGTTATTTTGGAAGTAAGCGCGGTTTAAGACAAGGCGACCCCTTATCCCCTTACCTATTTGTGCTAGTCATGGAAATGCTCTCCTCTAAGATCTCGAAAGATGTCTTGCTCCCGGATTTCAAATTTTATTGGAGAACTAAAGATTATAACTTAACATCTTTTCTTTGCAGATTGTCATCATGGTGTTTTGCCATGCCAATGCAAATTCTGTTAACATCATCAACTCTTGCATCCAATCATTCTCTCTCTTTTCTGGTCTCCTTCCAAATGTCTACAAAAGTCAATGCTTTCTTGCCAATACTGACCAAAGAACCTCCACAGATATTTTATCTTTGCTTGGGTTTTATGTGGGCACCCTTCCTGTCAAATTCCTGGGGGTTCCTCTTATCTCATCTAAGCTTTCTTTCTCGGACTGTGTTCCACTTATCCACCGAATCACCTCCAGAGTATCATATTGGACTTCTATTTCCTTAGCATACTCTGGACGTCTTCAGCTTATCAAATCTGTCTTATTCTCCATCCAGTCTTATTGGAGCAACCATTTCATTTTCCCCAAAGCTGTGTCAAGGGCTATTCAATCCATCCTCTGCCGGTTCCTATGGAAAGGTCCTTCCCTGGGTAAATCTGGCTCTCGTGTCGCTTGGCAAAAGCTTTGCCACCTAGTTTCGGAAGGGGGTCTAGGAATCAAAAGTCTCATTGAATGGAACAATTCTCTGATTTTGATGCATTTAATTGATATCATTCGGGCTGATTCGCCCTCCTTATGGGCTTCTTGGGTTCATACCACTGTCTTGAAAGGGAGAAATTTCTGGAACTATCTGGCCCCTTCTGATTGTTCCTGGATATGGAGACAGGTCCTCAAGCTTAGGCCTCTTGCTAGAACCTTAATTTCTTATCATGTGGGTAATGGCTCCAACACTAGTTTTTGGTTTGACCCCTGGATTAATGACAACCCCATTAACCCCAGTCAAACCTTGCTTGCAAATTTTGGACTCTCTCCTATGGCAAAGGTGGCGGATATCATTATTGATTCCTCTTGGACTCTTCCCTTGAGCTTCCACCATGAGATGATTGAACTAAAGAGACTTATTGAAACTCAGCCTTTTCGCCCCCTCTCTCCCGACATAATTGAATGGAATAGTTCCTCTATAGTGCGTATCAAAGCTCGGCATATCTGGGATTCTATTAGATCCAAACAGTTTACTCCGAATTGGCACAAAATTATTTGGCATAAGCTTCACGTTCCTCGATTTTCTTTTATCCTATGGATGGGATTCCTTAAAAAGCTTCCCACTAATGATATTACTAGGCATTACTCCTCAGGAAGAATTTCCCCTTGCCCTTTTTGTCAGAGATATGATGAAAGCTTTGATAACTTATTTTTTGAATGCTTTTTCTCTTCATCCATTTTGCAGCAGGCCTTGGAGCTTAGCGACTGGTCTAATGTCCCCTTGGACTGGATTGGGCTTACTTCCTTCCTCATTTCTTTCCAAGGTAGAAGTTTGACAAAACTTATTCTTTATTTTACCTTTGCTGCTACCTTCTACAAGGTTTGGGAAGCTAGAAATGGAAAGATACACTCGGACAAGCTTCCCCTCTCTTCCTGTGTTGCTAGGGATATTATCAATATTGTTAAATCAAGGCTGTCTTCATCCTCTCGTTTTATTAAAGCATCTCATACAAATCAGTACTACTGTAAATGGTTATTTCTGTAATCATTACTACCGGTCTGATGCTGATCTGTAGGGCTGGGTTTGGATTTAAAATTTCTATGCTTGATATGGTATGCTCGGTGGACTTCTATGCTTTCCCCCTTCTGTGCTTTCTCAGCGCTGGCATCCTTGTTTCTAGGTTCTGCGGCTTCTCCTTGCTTTTGTACATGCTGCTGGGTTACACTTCTGGCTGTATGCTGCTTCTCCTGTTTTGCAGCCATTTTGTTAAAATTTAGCAATATACTGATAGGATTAGGGAGTTGGCTGCTGGTTTCGGATTATTTTGGGTTAGGTTGGTTGGAGATTTTTCTGGGTTTCTGATTCCTTGGGCTTTGATTTGCTTTGGGATGTTTGGTTTTGGTCGGCTCGGTATGGTTGTTTTAATTTGGTTTTGGCCGGTTCGGTATGGTTTGGCTAGGTTGGGTCTTCTGGCGTGTTGGGCTCGGCTGGACATTTTGGGATGTTTTTTGGTTTCGGGTTGGGCTCCTCTTCTAGGCTTCTTATTTGGTCTGTTTGGAGTCTCTTTGTGAGTGTCTTCTCTAAGGCTGTGGAACTAGGTGATTGGTCAAATGTCCCCACGGACTGGGAAGCTAGCAATGTTAAGATTCTGGTTTGGGTGGTCTGGCATGGAGGGTTTGGTTTTGGGTCGGTGGTCTGGGTTTGGTTGTTCTGACATTGTGGGCAGATTCTGGGTTTGTTGTTTGTTCTGGTTTGAACCGAAGAGTGTTGGCTTGCAGTGTTGCTATATTGGGATTGCAGTCTTCCTGCGTTACTCTTTGATCTGGTGCTTTGGCTTGTCTTGGGTCGGTTTATTTCCTGCGTTACTCTTGTCTATTTGGGTTGGGTGGGCCGTCCATCTTGGGCTCCTTTGCTTCTTCATGGTTCTCGGTTTTGGGCCCTTTTGATGTTGGTTCTCGATTTTGGTTTGCGTGCTTGTTTGTTGGGCCGATTGCTGCCTTGTATGGCTTTTTTGTACAGTTTATGTTCCTTGTAATATAGGGTAGTCTGGTCTTTCTTTTTGGCTTGGTCTTTGGCCTTCCTTTTATATTCATGACATCATACGGTTTATCCTATGATGTCTATGCTATATCCTATTGGAGTCCTCCAATGTCCCTTGTATCCGGTTATTATTTATATATTTTAAAATTTAGCAAAAAAGTCTTCATTTAAGGAGACATCATTATTGTTTCATTGGTTTTCTAAAATTGTCAAAGAAAAAAGTGATTAGGAGTCCTATTACTTCGTTCTAATTTGATTAGCATCAAAAGGAGCAATCCCATGACTATCGCATTAAAAACGATGCGTACATCTCACACAAGTTTTGATTTATGGAGACCTTCTTATTGTTTCATTGGTTCTTTCAAATTGTCAAAGAAAGATGTGATTATGAGTCCTATGACTTCGTTCTAGTTTGATTAGCATCAAAGGAGCAATCCTATCACTAGTATCTTCAAAACGATCCGTACTTCTCACGCAAGTTTTCATTTAGGAAAACCTTCTTAGTGTTTCATTAGTTCTCTCAAATTGTCAAAATATAGGTGATTATGAGTCCTATTACTTCGTTCTAGTTAAAATTAGCATCAAAAGGAGCAATCTCATCAGTATTGCATCCAAAACGATGCGTAGACCTCACACAAGTCTTCATTTAGGGACACCTTCTTATTATTTTATTGGTTCCCTAAAATTATCAAAGAAAGAGGTGATTAGGAGTCCTATAACTTCGTTCTAGTTTGATTAGCATCAAAAAGAACAATCACATGACTATCGCGTTCAAAACAATGCATACATCTCACACAAGTCTTCATTTATGGAGGCCTTCTTATTTTTTCATTGATTCTCTAGAATTGTCAAAGAAATAGGTGATTTTTTTTGATAATGTGGAGTTTCCCAACCGCAGTCGGACTAAATCTCCCCACCCCGGACCAGGCTTATTGCACAGGCTCGCCCTAAGATATGGCTCGGCCCTGAAACGTGCGATCCGTGGCCACACGGACCAGTTTTTAATTGGCCCTCACACTTGTTGCAGGCGGGAATCGATCCCAGGATGCCCGGGTTTACGGTTCACCCTAGGTTGAAGCTTACCGCTGCGCTAAGTGCTGTGGTTAAGAAATAGGTGATTAGGAGTCCTTTTACTTTGTTCTATTTTGATTAGCATCAAAAGGAGCAATTCTATGACCATCGCGTTAAAAACGATGCGTACATCTCACACAAGTATTAACTTAGGGAGACCTTCTTATTCTTCCAACGGTTCTCTCAAATTATCAAAGATAAAGGTGATTATGAGTCCTATAACTTTGTTCTAGTTTGATTAGCATCAAATGGAGCAATCCTATCACTAGTGCCTTCAAAACGATCCGTACATCTCAGACAAGTCTTCATATAGGGACACCTTCTTATTTTTTTCATTAGTTTTCTCAAATTGTCAAAATATAGGTGATTATGAGTTTTATTACTTCGTTCTAGTTGAAATTAGCATCAAAAGGAGCAATCCCATCACTATCGTGTCCAAAAGGATGCGTAGATCTCACACAAGTCTTTATTTAGGGAGACCCTCATATTATTTCATTGGTTGTTTCAAATTTACAAAGAAAGATGTGATTAAGAGTTCTATTATTTCGTTCTAGTTTGATTAGCGTCAAAAAGAGAAACCCATGACTATCGCGTTCAAAACCATGCGTACATCTCACACAAGTCTTCATTTAGGGAGACCTTCTTATTGTTTCATTGATTCTCTAATATTGTCAAAGAAATAGGTGATTAGGAGTCCTATAACTTCGTTCTAGTTTAATTAATATCAAAAGGAGCAATACCATGACTTTCGCGTTCAAAACGATGCGTACATCTCACACAAGTCTTTATTTAAGGAAACCTTATTATTTCATTGGTTCTCTAAAATAGTTAAAGAAATAGGTGATTAGGAGTCTTATAACTTCGTTCTATTTTGATTAGCATCAAAAGTAGCAATTCCATGGCTATCGCGTTAAAAACGATGCGTGCATCTCACATAAGTCTTCATTTAAGGAGACATCATTATTGTTTCATTGGTTCTCTAAAATTGTCAAAGAAAGAGGTGATTAGGAGTCCTATTACTTCGTTCTAATTTGATTAGCATGAAAAGGAGCAATCATGGGACTATCGCGTTAAAAACGATGCGTACATCGCTAACAAGTTTTGATTTATAGACACCTTCTTATTGTTTTATTGGTTCTCTCAAATTGTCAAAGAAAGATGTGATTATGAGTCCTATGACTTCGTTCTTGTTTGATTAGCATCAAAGGAGCACTCATATCACTAGTATCTTCAAAACGATCCGTACTACTCATATCACTCATATCACTAGTATCGCTAGTTTGATTAGCATCAAAGGAGACCTTATTATTATTTCAATGGTTCCCTAAAATTGTCAAAGAAAGAGGTGATTAGGAGTCCTATAACTTCGTTCTAGTTTGATTAGCATCAAAAGGAACAATCCCATGACTATCGCGTTCAAAACGATGCGTACATCTCACACAATTCTTCATTTAAGGGGGCCTTCTAATTATTTCATTGGTTCTCTAGAATTGTCAAAGAAATAGGTGATTAGGAGTCCTTTTACTTCGTTCTAATTTGATTAGCATCAAAAGGAGCTATCCCATGACTATCGCGTTAAAAACGATGCGTACATCTCAAAAGGAACACCTTCAAAACGATGCGTACATCTCAAAAGGAACACCTTCGTATTATTTCATTGGTTTTCTCAAATTGTCAAAGAATGATGTGATTAAAAGGTCCTATGACTTTGTTCTAGTTTGATTAGCCTCAAAAGGAACAATCCTATCACTAGTGCCTTCAAAATGATTCGTACATCTAACACAAGTCTTCATTAAGGGACACCTTCTTATTTTTTTCATTAGTTCTCTCAAATTATCAAAAATATAGGTGATTATTAGTCCTATTACTTCGTTCTTGTTGAAATTAGCATCAAAAGGAGCAATCCCATCACTATCGCGTCCAAAACGACGCGTAGATCTCACACAAGTCTTTATTTAGGGAGACCTTCATATTGTTTCATTGGTTGTTTCAAAATTACAAAGAAAGAGGTGATTAAAAGAGATCTTGGGATCTTGGCTCAATGGTAAAATAACTACTCATAAGGCTTTGAGTCCAAGAGATCTTCGGATCCATTCTTGCCCGAGGCAGGAATGTTAAGATATCGGCTTAAATTAGCAAAAAAAAAAATTGTATTATTTCGTTCTAGTTTGATTAGCTTCAAAAAGAGAAACCCATGACTATCGCGTTCAAAACCATGCGTACATCTCACAAAAGTCTTCATTGAGGGAGACCTTCTTATTGTTTCAATAATTCTCTAAAATTGTCAAAGAAATAGGTGATTAGGAGTCCTATAACATCGTTCTAGTTTGATTATTATCAAAATGAGCAATACCATGACTATCACGTTCAAAATGATGCATACATCTCACACAAGTCTTCATTTAAGGAATCCTTATTATTTCATTGGTTCTCTAAAATAGTCAAAGAAATAGGTGATTAGGAGTCCTATAACTTCGTTCTAGTTTGATTAGCATTAATAGTAGCAATCCCATGACTATCACGTAAAAACGATGCGTACATCTCACACAAGTCTTCATTTAAGGAAACATCATTATTGTTTCATTGGTTCTCTAAAATTGTCAAAGAAAGAGGTGATTAGAAGTCCTATTACTTCGTTCTAATTTGATTAGTTTCAAAATGAGCAATCCCATTACTATCGCGTTAAAAACGATGCGTACATCTCACACAAGTTTTGATTTATGGAGACCTTCTTGTTGTTTCATTGGTTCTCTCAAATTGTCAAAGAAAGATGTAATTATGAGTCCTATGACTTCGTTCTAGTATAATTAGCATCGAAGGAGCAATCCTATCACTAGTATCTTCAAAAGGATCCGTACTTCTCACGCAAGTTTTCATGTAGGAAAACCTTCTTATTGTTTCATTAGTTCTCTCAAATTGTCAAAATATAGGTGATTATGAGTCCTATTACTTCGTCTAGTTAAAATTAGCATCAAAAGGAGCAATCTCATCACTATCGCATCCAAAACGATACGTAGACCTCACACAAGTCTTCATTTAGGGAGACCTTCTTATTGTTTCATTGGTTCCCTAAAATTATCAAAGAAAGAGGTGATTAGGAGTCTTATAACTTTGTTCTAGTTTGATTAGCATCAAAATGAACAATTCCATGACTATCGCGTTCAAAACGATGAATACATCTCACACAAGTCTTTATTTAAGGAGGCCTTCTTACTATTTCATTGGTTCTCTAGAATTGTCAAAGAAAAAGGTGATTAGTAGTCTTTTTACATTGTTCTATTTTGATTAGCATCAAAAGGAGCAATTCCATGACTATCGCGTTAAAAACGATGCGTACATCTCACCCAAGTCTTGATTTAGGGAGACATTCTTATTATTCCATTGGTTCACTCAAATTGTCAAAAAAAGAGGTGATTATGAGTCCTATGACTTCATTCTAGATTGATTAGCATCAAAAGGAGTAATCCTATCACTAGTCCCTTCAAAACGATCCGTATATCTCAGATAAGTTTTCATTTAGGGACACCTTATTTTTTCATTAGTTTTCTCAAATTGTCAAAATATAGGTGATTATGAGTCCTATTACTTCGTTCTAGGTGAAATTAGCATCAAAAGGAGCAATCCCATCACTATCGTGTCCAAAACGATGCGTAGATCTCACACAAGTCTTTATTTAGGGAGACCTTCATATTGTTTCATTGGTTGTTTTAAATTTACAAGGAAAGAGGTGATTAAGAGTTGTATTATTTCGTTCTAGTTTGATTAGCGTCAAAAAGAAAACCCATGACTATCGCGTTAAAAACCATGCATACATCTCACACAAGTCTTCATTTAGGGAGACCATCTTATTGTTTCATTAATTCTCTAAAATTGTCAAAGAAAGAGGTGATTTGTAGTCCTATAACTTCGTTCTAGTTTGATTAATATCAAAAGGAGCAATACCATGACTTTCGCGTTCAAAACGATGCGTACATCTCACACAAGTTTTCATTTAAGGAGACCTTATTGTTTCATTTGTTCCCTAAAATTGTCAAAGAAAGAGGTGATTAGGAGTCCTATAACTTCATTCTAGTTTGATTAGCATCAAAAGGAACAATCCCATTACTATCGCGTTCAAAACGATGCGTATATCTCAAACAAGTCTTCATTTAAGGAGGCCTTCTTATTATTTCATTGGTTCTCTAGAATTGTCAAAGAAAGATATGATTAGGAGTCATTTTACTTCGTTCTAATTTGATTATCATCAAAAGGAGCTATCCCATGACTATCGCGTTAAAAACGATGCGTACGTCTTACACAAGTCTTGATTTAGGGAGACTTTCGTATTATTATTTCATTGGTTCTCTCAAATTGTCAAAGAAAGATGTGATTAAGAGTCCTATGACTTTGTTCTAGTTTGATTAGCCTTAAATGGAGCAATCCTATCACTAGTGCCTTCAAAATGATCCGTACATCTAACACGAGTCTTCATTAAGGGACACCTTCTTATTTTTTTCATTAGTTCTCTCAAATTGTCAAAATATAAGTGATTATTAGTCCTATTACTTCGTTCTTGTTGAAATTAGCATCAAAAGGAGCAATCTCATCACTATTGTGTCCAAAACGATGCGTAGATCTCACACAATTCTTTATTTAGGGAGACCTTCATATTGTTTCATTGGTTGTTTCAAATTTACAAAGAAAGAGGTGAGTAAAAGTTGTATTATTTCGTTCTAGTTTGATTAGCGCCAAAAAGAGAAACCCATGACTATTGAGTTCAAAACCATGCGTACATCTCACACAAGTCTTCATTTAAGGAGACCTTCTTATTGTTTCATTGATTCTCTAAAATTATCAAAGAAAGAGGTGATTAGGAGTCCTATAACTTCGTTCTAGTTTGATTATTATCAAAAGGAGCAATACCATGACTATCACGTTCAAAATGATGCGTACATCTCACACAAGTCTTCATTTAAGGAAACCTTATTATTTAATTGGTTCTCTAAAATAGTCAAAGAAATAGGTGATTAGGAGTCTTATAACTTCGTTCTAGTTTGATTAGCATCAAAAGTAGCAATTCCATGACTATCGCGTTAAAAACGATGCGTGCATCTCACATAAGTCTTCATTTAAGGAGACATCATTATTGTTTCATTGGTTCTCTAAAATTGTCAAAGAAAGAGGTGATTAGGAGTCCTATTACTTCGTTCTAATTTGATTAGCATCAAAAGGAGCAATCATGGGACTATCGCGTTAAAAACGATGCGTACATCGCTAACAAGTTTTGATTTATAGACACCTTCTTATTGTTTTATTTGTTCTCTCAAATTGTCAAAGAAAGATGTGATTATGAGTCCTATGACTTCGTTCTTGTTTGATTAGCATCAAAGGAGCACTCATATCACTAGTATCTTCAAAACGATCCGTACTTCTCACACAAGTTTTCATTTAGGGAAACCTTCTAATTATTTCATTAGTTCTCTCAAATTGTCAAAATATAGGTGATTATGAGTCCTATTACTTCGTTCTAGTTAAAATTAGCATCAAAAGGAGCAATCTCATCAGTATAGCATCCAAAACGATGCGTAGACCTCACACAAGTCTTCATTTTGGGAGATCTTCTTATTGTTTCATTGGTTCCCTAAAATTGTCAAAGAAAGAGGTGAGTAGGAGTCCTATAACTTCATTCTAGTTTGATTAGCATCAAAAGGAACAATCCCATGACTATCGCGTTTAAAACGATGCATACATCTCACACAAGTCTTCATTTAAGGAGGGCTTTATACTTTTTCATTGGTTCTCTAGAATTGTCAAAGAACTAAGTGATTTTTTTATAATGTGGATTTTCCCAACCGCAGTCTGTGACACCCCCAAATCCGGGTACTTCGTTTCCACATGATTTGGTGTTCACTTTCTAATTAAAACATACATCTACCCAAATAAAATTTCAAACTAATTACAACCTTCATAAAACCTTAATAAAATCTTCCTCTAGAAAGAATGGCAACTTGTTCAACAAAAATCCCAGGGTTATCTAAACCTTAACATCATTCAAATAACGTAAATGCGGAAATATAAACATAACCAACTAAGTCTTATTACAAAAGCAACTTGACGTCACAAGCCTTCACTTATTCATCTTTCCTTTTCCTTTACTTGTTGATGGTATGTCAACATTCTTGGTCTCAACTGCAAATGGTGGTAAAGCAGGCAAGAGTGAGCAAACAAAAGCTCACTTGGATATACAACAGTGATATGACATAAGTGAATCGTTTCAAAAGAGTTTGAATAACTTTACTTTCATCAATATAAAGAATTGAAATATAATTCTTTCATCAATATATAGGATTCGAATATGAAATCATCTGAGGGTCATAAGACCTTGAACCATTGTCCTAGGTTATAAATATTTCTATTTAAACCTTTAACAGTCAATAAGACTATGGACCCTTAACTCGTACTCAGGGGGATCAACCCTTTGTACCATGAATTGTGCACAACCATTTAACGCTTTCGCATAAATTTCCCCTAATTAATAGGGTTGTTCCTTCTCAGAAATTGAATACAAGTCCGCACCAAAGAAAGTTTGGTTTGGATAGATAAGGGAACTTTAGAGTTCAACTGTCATCAACTAGGAGTAGTTGAATCGACTTACAGTCCTTTACAGTTCAATAATATAAGAATCATGAACCAATTTCAAAATATAACAATAAACTCATAATAGATAGGCATGCTTTTAGAAACAACTTAAAGCATTCGATAGACTAAGTAGATCTTGCTTGAACAACTAAGTCAAGATCATATTACTAAAATAACGCTTTAATACTTACGCTTTATGAGTATGGTATAACTTGTACCACATATAACAAGTGAATGAACTTTCATGATTTATTGAGCAAGGGTTAGGAAACTTGCACAATGAAAATATACAATGAATAGGCTTGTATAGCATTCAAGAGTAGATTAAAGAACTTGCACAATATAAATAACAAGTTTAGAAACTTGTTTAACATAAGAGAATAAGGGTAAGAGAACTTGCCTTAAGCGCAAGCTACACTTTAACAACTATACGCACTTCACAAACACCCTACACATTTATATTGCATTCAAACCATCTATTAGTATCCAATTACAACATTTAAACCATTGAACTTCATATCCAAGTCCAACTCATAGTATAATTTACCACATTGGTTACTAATTAGTCAAGTACGTGAGTCTATACTCACGGCATGCATTAATAAGCCTATACTTCAATGAATCGTGTTGTGTGCCTCGTGGAAGCAACACACAAACACACACATGTAACATATTCATAATATACTTCAATCTAACTTAAACACATCAAAAACATGTTATCTTATTATACATTCCACTTTCCAAGTCTTAGAAACAAGTTAACTTAACAAACGGGGCATAAAAACTCAAAAACCAAAATCTAAAATTTCCGGGCAGCAACCTCACCCGCTGGGGTGGGTCCTCCCAGTGCAAAACACCCGCTGGGGCGGGTGTTCCCCCTGCCACAGCGCCCGGCTCGCGAACTGGTGGAGAATTAAGCCAATTTGGCTTATTCCTTCACACCGAATTCGATTTTTCCCAACATGATAAACATAAAACTTGATACTAACAATATTTTAAACTTATTATCATGCTCATAACATATATAATCCATAAAACACATAATCCAAAACAAGATTTCATGATTTTCAAAGAAAAACACAATTTTAAGCGTTCTTGACGAAAATTGCTACTACGAATTCGTTTTTCATCCAATTCAAGTGATTCCAATTGTGTTAACTCATATTCTTAACACATTAACATAATACATGATCAATTTTAACAATAAGTCAAAATCAAACATCAATTTGATAGTTTCAAAAGCCATTTTCAGAAATAGTTTCACCAAAAATCACTATGAACATGCTTCTTATTGTTTATCAAAAATTCATGGATTGAATTGCTAGAATCATCATATAACTCATATATAATCATGTTATATCACATATTACACATAATTCATGCTCACCTCAAGGATTTAAGGAAATTTTCAACATAACTTCATAATCTAACACTATGAACATGAATTTCATAGTGTTCATCATATACTTGTGAATTGAAATTCTTAAACAACTATGAAACTCTCATGTAAACATATATATATATATATATATATATATATACATACATATCCCATTCAAATATCAAAATAAATAGCTTTCACAAAGAGACTTTCACATAGAGTTCTAAAACCATGAAAACATAAAAGAATATGCTTTGAAAACTTGTTTTACAACAATTGTATTTTGAAACCCTTTCATGGCATACAATTTCATATGAAAACATATAACATCATATAACACATATAATTTCATGATTGTAAAGACCTAATTTGGCAAAGAAGAAAACACAACACATAAGAATTAGTTCTAGGGTTAAGATTATAACCTTACTAGTTTTGGGTTAAGAGAGAGATGAACTTGGGCTTGCTTTGCCTTCTTCTTCTTCTTCTTCTTCTTCTTTGAGAATTCTCTCTAACCCTCTTCTTCTTTTCTTTCTTTGTTTCGTAAAACTAACATAACTTTATTTTTAACTTAACATATATAATATTATACATATAATCATATACATATATGTAACTTATAAATAATAAGTATAATATTTATAATCATAATAAGTATTATTAATTACATAGGTTATAGAATTTGAAAAGAGTAAGGCCACGTTTGGCAAACTCTTAGAAAAATAGGTTTTTAGTGCTAAGGCCTTGTTTGGGTAAAATAAGATTAAACAAGTACAAGGGCCTTGTTTGGCAAAACACTTTAAAATCCTTTTTTAGTCTTTTAATAACTCTTTAAATCCATATATTAAATATTACACTTATTTAATTAAATTACAACACTCTAATTCAATTAAATAAACTAACATTCACATAATCCCAAATTGTCACACAATTGAATTTCCTTTATTAAACATAATTCGTGTACACATTATTATCACTTAGCACATAACATTAAATCTAATTAAATTATTCCCAATTAAATTAAAATGATGCTACACCATTGCTAGCATATCAATTTAATTAATCATATAGCACTTAATTAAATTGTCCACAACAATCGCAATATTTATTTATTTATCTTCACAAATAAATTCCATAAAATATTTATTTACTTCAATAAATATTTATAATTAATATTTAAAATTCTCAATCGTTACATAGTCAGACTAAGTCTCCCCATCCCGGACCAGGCTTATCGCACAGGCTCTGCCTACGACATGGCTCCGCCCTGAAACGTGCGATCCGTGGCCACACGGACCAGTTTTTAATTGGCCCTCACACTTGTTGTAGGCGAGAATCGATCCCAGGATGCCCGGGTTTACGATTCACCCCAGGTCTAAGCTTAACGCTGCGCCAAGTGCTGTGGTTAAGAAATAGGTAATTAGGAGTCCTTTTACTTTGTTCTATTTTGATTAGCATCAAAAAGAGCAATTCCATGACAAACACATTAAAAACGACGCGTACATCTCACACAAGTCTTGATTTAGGGAGACGTTCTTATTATTCCATTGGTTCTCTAAAATTGTCAAAGAAAGAGGTGATTACGAATCCTATAACTTCATTCTAGTTTGATTAGCATCAAAAGGAGCAATCCTATCACTAGTGCCTTCAAAACGATCCGTACATGTCAGACAAGTCTTCATTTAGGGACACCTTCTTATTTTTTTCATTAGTTTACTCAAATTGTCAAAATATAGGTGATTATGAGTTTTATTACATCGTTCTAGTTGAAATTAGCATCAAAAGGAGCAATTCCATCACTATCGTGTCCAAAACGATGCATAGATCTCACACAAGTTTTTATTTTGGGAGACCTTCATATTGTTTAATTGGTTGTTTCAAATTTACAAAGAAAGAGATGATTAAGAGTTGAATTATTTCGTTCTAGTTTGATTAGCGTCAAAAAGAGAAACCCATGACTATCGCGTTCAAAACCATGCGTACATCTCACACAAGTCTTCATTTAAGGAGAACTTCTTATTGTTTCATTGATTCTCTAAAATTTTCAAAGAAAGAGGTGATTAGGAGTCCTATAACTTCGTTCTAGTTTGATTAGTATCAAAAGGAGCAATACCATGACTTTCGCGTTCAAAATGATGCGTACATCTCACACAAGTCTTCATTTAACGAGACCTTATTGTTTTATTGGTTTCCTAAAATTGTCAAAGAAATAGGTGATTAGGAGTTTTATAACTTCGTTCTAGTTTGATTAGCATCAAAAGGAACAATCCCATGACTTTCACGTTCAAAACGATGCGTACATCTCACTGTGTCTTCATTTAACGAGGTCTTCTTATTATTTCGTTGGTTCTCTAGAATTGTCAAAGAAAGAGGTGATTAGGAGTCCTTTTACTTCGTTCAAATTTGATTAGCATCAAAAGGAGCTATCCCATGACTATTGCGTTAAAAACGATGCGTACATCTCACACAAGTCTTGATTTATGGAGACTTTCTTATTGTTTCATTGGTTCTCTCAAATTGTCAAAGAAAGATGCGATTATGAGTCCTATAACTTCATTCTTGTTTGATTAGCATCAAAGGAGCAATCTTATCACTAGTCCCTTCAAAACGATCCGTACATCTTACACAAGTCTTCATTTAGCGAGAACTTCTAATTGTTTCATTTGTTTTCTCAAATTGTCAAAATGTAGGTGATTATGAGTTTTATTACTTCGTTCTAGTTAAAATTAGCATCAAAAGGAGCAATCCCATCACTATCGCTCCCAAAATGATGCGTAGACCTCACACAAGTCTTCATTTAGGGAGACCTTCTTATTGTTTCATTGGTTCCCTAAAATTGTCAAAGAAAGAGGTGATTAGAAGTCCTATAACTTTATTCTAGTTTTATTAGCATTAAAAGTAGCAATCCCGTGACTATCGCGTTCAAAACGATGCGTACATCTCACACAAGTCTTCATTTAGGGAGACCTTCTAATTGTTTCTTTGATTATCTAAAATTGTCAAAGAAAGAGGTGGTTAGGAGTCCTATAACTTCGTTCTAGTTTGATTATTATCAAAAGGAGCATTACCATGACTATCACGTTCAAAATGATGCGTACATCTCACACAAGTCTTCATTTAAGAAAACCTTATTATTTCATTGGTTCTCTAAAATAGTCAAAGAAAGAGGTGATTAGGAGTCCTATAACTTCGTTCTAGTTTGATTAGCATCAAAAGTAGCAATCCCATGACTATCGCGTTAAAAACGATGCGTACATCTCACACAAGTCTTCATTTAAGGAGACATCATTATGTTTTCATTGGTTCTCTAAAATTGTCAAAGAAAGAGGTCATTAGGAGTCCTATTACTTCGTTCTAATTTGATTAGCATCAAAAGGAGCAATCCCATGACTATCACGTTAAAAACGATGCGTACATCTCACACAAGTTTCGACTTATGGAGACCATCTTAATGTTTCATTGGTTCTTTCAAATTGTCAAAGAAAGATGTGATTATGAGTCCTATGACTTCGTTCTAGTTTGATTAGCATCAAAGGAGCAATCCTATCACTAGTATCTTCAAAACGATCCGTACTTCTCACGCAAGTTTTCATTTAGGAAAACCTTCTTATTGTTTCATTAGTTCTCTCAAATTGTCAAAATATAGGTGATTATGAGTCCTATTACTTCGTTCTAGTTAAAATTAGCATCAAAATGAGCAATCTCATCACTATCGCATCCAAAACGATGCGTAGACCTCACACAAGTCTTCATTTAGGGAGACCTACTTATTGTTTCATTGGTTCCCTCAAATTATCAGAGAAAGAGGTGATTAGGAGTCCTATAACTTCGTTCTAGTTTGATTAGCATCAAAAGGAATAATCCCATGACTATCGTGTTCAAAATGATGCATAAATCTCACACCAGCCTTCATTTAAGGAGACCTTATTTTTTCATTGGTTCTCTAGAATTGTCAAAGAAATAAGTGATTAGGAGTCCTTTTACTTTGTTCTATTTTGATTAGCATCAAAAGGAACAATTACATGACTATCGCGTTAAAAACAATGCGTACATCTCACACAACTCTTGATTTAGGGAGACCTTCTTATTATTCTATTGGTTCTCTCAAATTATCAAAGAAAGAGGTGATTATGAGTCCTATAACTTCGTTCTAGTTTGATTAGCATCAAAAGGAGAAATCCTATCACTAGTGCCTTCAAAACAATCCGTACATCTCACACAAGTATTCAGTTAGGGACACCTTCTTAATTTTTTAGTTAATTTTCTCAAATTATAAAAATATAGGTGATTATGAGTCCTATTATTTCGTTCTAGTTGAAATTAGCATCAAAAGGAGCAATCCCACAGTGATCTTGCCCAAAAAGATGCGTAGATCTCACACATGTCTTTATTTAGAGAGACCTTCATATTGTTTCATTGGTTGTTTCAAATTTAAAATGAAAGAGGTGATTAAGAGTTGTATTATTTCGTTCTAGTTTGATTAGTGTCAAAAAGAGATACCCATGACTATCGTGTTCAAAACCATGCGTACATCTCACACAAGTCTTTATTTAGGGAGACCTTTTTATTGTTTCATTGATTCTCTAAAATTGTCAAAGAAAGAGTTGATTAGGAGTTCTATAACTTCGTTCTAGTTTTATAGTATAAAAAAGAGCAATACCATGACTATCGCGTTCAAAACAATGCGTACCTCTCACACAAGTCTTCATTTACTCCGCCTTCTTATTATTTCATTGGTTCTCTAGAATTGTTAAAGAAAGAGGTGATTATGAGTCCTATTACTTCGTTCTAACTTGATTAGCATCAAAAGAAGTAATCGCATGACTATCGCGTTAAAAATGATGCGTACATCTCCCACAAGTCTTGATTTAGGGAGACCTTCTCATTATTTCATTGGTTCTCTCAAATTGTCAAAGATAGATGTGATTATGAGTCCTATGACTTCGTTCTAGTTTGATTAGCATCAAAAGGAGCAATACTATCACTAGTGCCTTCAAAACGATCCGTACATATCACACAAGCCTTCATTTAGGGACACCTTATTTTTTCATTAGTTTTCTCAAATTATCAAAATATAGGCAAATATGAGTCCTATTACTTCGTTATAGTTGAAATTAGCATCAAAAAGAGCAATCACATCACTATCGTGTCCAAAACGATATGTAGATCTCACACAAGTCTTTATTTAGGGAGACCTTCCTATTGTTTCATTGGTTGTTTCAAATTTACAAAGAAAGTGGTGATTCAGAGTTGTATTATTTCGTTCTAGTTTGATTAGGGTTAAAAAGAGAAACCTATGACTATAGCGTTCAAAACCATTCGTACATCTTACACAAGTCTTCATTTAGGGAGAATTTTTTATTGTTTCATTGATTCTCTAAAATTGTCAACGAAAGAGGTGATTAGGAGTCCTATAACTTCGTTCTAGTTTGATTACTATCAAAAGGAGCAATCCCATGACTATCGCATTCAAAACGATGCGTACATCTCACACAAGTCTTCATTTAAGGAGACCTTATTGTTTCATTGGTTCTCTAAAATTGTCAAATAAAGAGGTGATTAGGAGTTCTATAACTTCATTCTAGTTTGATTAGCATCAAAGGTAGCAATCCCATGACTATCGCGTGTTAAAAATGATGCGTACATCTCACACAAGTCTTCATTTAAGGAGACATTCTTATTGTTTCATTGGATCTATAAAATTGTCAAAGAAAGAGGTGATTAGAAGTCCTATTACTTCATTTTAATTTGATTAGCAACAAAAGGAGCAATCCAATGACTATCTCGTTAAAAACGATGCGTACATCTCACACAAGTCTTGATTTAAGGAGATCTTCTTATTGTTTCATTGGTCCTTTCAAATTGTCAGAGAAAGATGTGATTATGAGTTCTATGACTTCGTTATAGTTTGATTAGCATCGAAGGAGCAATCCTATCACTAGTATCTTCAAAACGATCCGTACATCTCACACAAGTCTTCTTTTTGAGAGACCTTTTTATTGTTTCGTTAGTTCTCTCAAATTGTCAAAATATAGGTGATTATGAGTCCTATTACTTTGTTCTTGTTAAAATTAGCATCAAAAGGAGCAATCTCATCACTATCACATCCAAAACGACGCGTAGACCTCACATAAGTCTTCATTTAGGGAGACCTTCTTATTGTTTCTTTGGTTTCCTAAAAATGTCAAAGAAAGAGGTGATTAGGAGTCCTATAACTTTGTTCTAGTTTGATTAGCATCAAAAGAAACAATCCCATGACTATCGCGTTCAAAACGATGCGTACATCTCACACAAGTCTTTATTTAGGGACACCTTCTTATTTTTTCATTAGTTTTCTCAAATTGTCAAAATATAGGTGATTATGAGTCCTATTACTTTGTTCTAGTTGAAATTAGTATCAAAAGAAGCAATTCCATCACTATCGTGTCCAAAACGATGCATAGATCTCACACAAGTCTTTATTTAGGGAGACCTTCATATTGTTTCATTGGTTGTTTCAAAATTAGAAAGAAAGAGGTGATTAAGAGTTGTATTATTTCGTTCTAGTTTGATTAGCGTCAAAAAGAGAAACCCATGACTATCGCGTTCAAAACCATGCTTACATCTCACACAAGTCTTCATTTAGAGAGACATTCTTATTGTTTCATTGATTCTCTAAAATTGTCAAAGAAAAAGGTGATTAAGAGTCCTATAACTTTATTCTAGTTTGATTAGTATCAAAAGGAGCAATACCATTACTATCGCGTTCAAAACGATGCGTACATCTCACACAAGTCTTCATTTAAGGAGACCTTATTGTTTATTGGTTCTCTAAAATTGTCAAAGAAATAGGTGATTAGGAGTCCTATAACTTCGTTCTAGTTTGATTAGCATCAAAAGTAACAATCTCATTACTATCGCGTTAAAAACGATGCGTACATCTCACACAAGTCTTTATTTAAGGAGACTTTCTTATTGTTTCATTGGTTCTCTAAAATTGTCAAAGAAGAGGTGATTAGGAGTCATATTACTTCATTCTAAGTTGATTAGCATCAAAAGGAGCAATCCTATGACTATCGCAACAAAAATGATGCGTACATCTCACACAAGTCTTGATTTATGGAGACCTTCTTATTGTTTCTTTGGTTCTCTAAAATTATTAAAGAAATATGAGATTATGACTCCTATGACTTCGTTCTAGTTTGATTAGCATCAAAGGAGCAATCCTATCACTAGTACCTTGGAAACGATCTGTACATCTCACACAAGTCTTCATTTAGGAAGACCTTCTTATTGTTTCATTAGTTTTCTCAAATTGTCAAAATGTAGGTGATTGATTATGAGTCCTATTACTTCGTTATAGTTAAAATTAGCATTAATAGGAGCAATCCCATCACTATCGCGCCCAAAATGATGCGTAGACATCACACAAGTCTTCATTTAGGGAGACCTTCTTATTGTTACATTTGTTCCCTAAAATTCTCAAAGAAAGAGGTGATTAGGAGTCCCATATCTTCGTTCTAGTTTGATTAGCATCAAAAGAAACAATCCCATGACTATCGCGTTCAAAACGATGCGTACATCTCACACAAGTCTACATCTACTCCGCCTTCTTATTATTTCATTGGTTCTCTAGAATTGTTAAAGAAAGAGTTGATTATGAGTCCTATTACTTTATTCTAATTTGATTAGCATCAAAAGAAGTAATCGCATGACTATCGCGTTAAAAATGATGTGTACATCTCACACAAGTCTTGATTTAGGGAGACCTCCTTATTATTTCATTGGTTCTCTCAAATTGTCAAAGAAAGATGTGATTATGAGTCCTATGACTTCGTTCTAGTTTGATTAGCATCAAAAGGAGCAATACTATCACTAGTGCCTTCAAAACGATCCGTATATCTCACACAAGTTTCATTTAGGGACACCTTATTTTTTCATTAGTTTTCTCAAATTGTCAAAATATAGGCAATTATGAGTCCTATTACTTCGTTATTGTTGAAATGAGCATCAAAAAGAGCAATCCCATCACTATCGTGTCCAAAACGATGCGTATATCTCACACAAGTCTTTATTTAGGGAGACCTTCATATTGCTTCATTGGTTGTTTCAAATTTACAAAGAAAGTGGTGATTCAGAGTTGTATTAATTCGTTCTAGTTTGATTAGCGTCAAAAAGAGAAACCTATGACTATAGCGTTCAAAACCATTCGTACATCTTAGCACAAGTCTTCATTTAGGGAGACCTTTTTATTGTTTCATTGATTCTCTAAAATTGTCAACGAAAGAGGTGATTAGGAGTCCTATAACTTCGTTCTAGTTTGATTACTATCAAAAGGAGCAATCCCATGACTATCGCATTCAAAACGATGCGTACATCTCACACAAGTCTTCATTTAAGGAGACCTTATTGTTTCATTGGTTCTCTAAAATTGTCAAATAAAGAGGTGATTAGGAGTTCTATAACTTCATTCTAGTTTGATTAGCATCAAAGGTAGCAATCCCATGACTATCGCGTGTTAAAAATGATGCGTACATCTCACACAAGTCTTCATTTAAGGAGACATTCTTATTGTTTCATTGGATCTATAAAATTGTCAAAGAAAGAGGTGATTAGAAGTCCTATTACTTCATTTTAATTTGATTAGCAACAAAAGGAGCAATCCAATGACTATCTCGTTAAAAACGATGCGTACATCTCACACAAGTCTTGATTTAGGGAGATCTTCTTATTGTTTTATTGGTCCTCTCAAATTGTCAGAGAAAGATGTGATTATGAGTCCTATGACTTCGTTATAGTTTGATTAGCATCGAAGGAGCAATCCTATCACTAGTATCTTCAAAACGATCCGTACATCTCACACAAGTCTTCATTTTGGGAGACCTTTTTATTGTTTCATTAGTTCTCTCAAATTATCAAAATATAGGTGATTATGAATCCTATTACTTCATTCTTGTTAAAATTAGCATCAAAAGGAGCAATCTCATCACAATCACATCCAAAACGATGCGTAGGGCACAAGTCCTCATTTAGGGGGTCGTTTTTATTGTTTCTTTGGTTCCCTAAAAATGTCAAAGAAAGAGGTGATTAGGAGTCCTATAACTTCGTTCTAGTTTGATTAGCATCAAAAGGAACAATCCCATGACTATCGCGTTCAAAACGATGCGTACATCTCACACAAGTCTTTATTTAGGGACACCTTCTTATTTTTTCATTAGTTTTCTCAAATTGTCAAAATATAGGTGGTTGTAAGTCCTATTACTTTATTCTAGTTGAAATTAGTATCAAAAGAAGCAATTCCATCACTATCGTGTCCAAAACGATGTATAGATCTCACACAAGTCTTTATTTAGGGAGACTTTCATATTGTTGCATTGGTTGTTTCAAAATTAGAAAGAAAGAGGTGATTAAGAGTTGTATTATTTCGTTCTAGTTTGATTAGCGTCAAAAAGAGAAACCCATGACTATCGCGTTCAAAACCATGCGTACATCTCACACAAGTCTTCATCTAGGGAGACATTCTTATTGTTTCATTGATTCTCTAAAATTGTCAAAGAAAAAGGTGATTAAGAGTCCTATAACTTTATTTTAGTTTGATTAGTATCAAAGGGAGCAATACCATGACTATCGCGTTCAAAACGATGCGTACATCTCACACAAGTCTTCATTTAAGGAGACCTTATTGTTTCATTGGTTCTCTAAAATTGTCAAAGAAATAGGTGATTAGGAGTCCTATAACTTCGTTCTAGTTTGATTAGCATCAAAAGTAACAATCTCATTACTATCACGTTAAAAACGATGCGTACATCTCACACAAGTCTTTATTTAAGGAGACTTTCTTATTGTTTCATTGTTTCTCTAAAATTGTCAAAGAAGAGGTGATTAGGAGTCATATTACTTCGTTCTAAGTTGATTAGCATCAAAAGGAGCAATCCTATGACTATCGCATAAAAAACGATGCGTACATCTCACACAAGTCTTGATTTATGGAGACCTTCTTATTGTTTCTTTGGTTCCCTAAAATTATTAAAGAAATATTAGAGTATGACTCCTATGACTTCGTTCTAGTTTGATTAGCATCAAAGGAGCAATCCTATCACTAGTACCTTGGAAACGATCTGTACATCTCACACAAGTCTTCATTTAGGAAGACCTTCTTATTGTTTCATTAGTTTTCTCAAATTGTCAAAATGTAGGTGATTGCTTATGAGTCCTATTACTTCGTTATAGTTAAAATTAGCATTAATAGGAGCAATCCCATCACTATCGCGCCCAAAATGATGCGTTGACCTCACACAAGTCTTCATTTAGGGAGACCTTCTTATTGTTACATTGGTTCCCTAAAATTCTCAAAGAAGGAGGTGATTAGGAGTCCCATATCTTCGTTCTAGTTTGATTGGCATCAAAAGAAACAATCCCATGACTATCGCGTTTAAAACGATGCGTACATCTCACACAAGCCTACATCTACTCCGCCTTCTTATTATTTCATTGGTTCTCTAGAATTATTAAAGAAAGAGGTGATTATGAGTCCTATTACTTTGTTCTAATTTGATTAGCATCAAAAGAAGTAATCGCATGACTATCGCGTTAAAAATGATGTGTACATCTCACACAAGTCTTGATTTAGGGAGACCTTCT
Source organism: Panax stipuleanatus (assembly GCA_020205555.1). Lineage (NCBI taxonomy): Eukaryota > Viridiplantae > Streptophyta > Magnoliopsida > Apiales > Araliaceae > Panax > Panax stipuleanatus. The sequence continues at coordinate 33,930,697 of CM035122.1, read as the reverse complement.
TATTATTTCATTGGTTCTCTCAAATTGTCAAAGAAAGATGTGATTATGAGTCCTATGACTTCGTTCTAGTTTGATTAGCATCAAAAGGAGCAATACTATCACTAGTGCCTTCAAAACGATCCGTATATCTCTCACAAGTCTTCATTTAGGGACACCTTATTTTTTCATTAGTTTTCTCAAATTGTCAAAATATAGGCAATTATGAGTCCTATTACTTCGTTATTGTTGAAATGAGCATCAAAAAGAGCAATCCCATCACTATCTTGTCGAAAATGATGCGTAGATCTCACACAAGTCTTTATTTAGGGAGACCTTCATATTGTTTCATTGGTTGTTTCAAATTTACAAAGAAAGTGGTGATTCAGAGTTGTATTATTTCGTTCTAGTTTGATTAGCATCAAAAAGAGAAACGTATGACTATAGCGTTCAAAACCATTCGTACATCTTAGCACAAGTCTTCATTTAGGGAGACCTTTTTATTGTTTCATTGATTCTCTAAAATTGTCAACGAAAGAGGTGATTAGGAGTCCTATAACTTCGTTCTAGTTTGATTACTATCAAAAGGAGCAATCCCATGACTATCGCATTCAAAACGATGCGTACATCTCACACAAGTCTTCATTTAAGGAGGCCTTATTGTTTCATTGGTTCTCTAAAATTGTCAAATAAAGAGGTGATTAGGAGTTCTATAACTTCATTCTAGTTTGATTAGCATCAAAGGTAGCAATCCCATGACTATAGCGTGTTAAAAATGATGCGTACATCTCACACAAGTCTCCATTTTAGAAGACATTCTTATTGTTTCATTGGTTCTATAAAATTATCAAAGAAAGAGGTGATTAGAAGTCCTATTACTTCATTCTAATTTGATTAGCATCAAAAGGAGCAATCCAATGACTATCTCGTTAAAAATGATGCGTACATCTCACACAAGTCTTGATTTAAGGAGATCTTCTTATTGTTTCATTGGTCCTCTCAAATTGTCAGAGAAAGATGTGATTCTGAGTCCTATGACTTCGTTATAGTTTGATTAGCATCGAAGGAGCAATCCTATCACTAGTATCTTCAAAACGATCCGTACATCTCACACAAGTCTTCATTTTGGGAGACCTTTTTATTGTTTCATTAGTTCTCTCAAATTGTCAAAATATAGGTGATTATGAGTCCTATTACTTTGTTCTTGTTAAAATTAGCATCAAAAGGAGCAATCTCATCACTATCACATCCAAAACGATGCGTAGAGCACAAGTCTTCATTTAGGGGGACCTTTTTGTTATTTCTTTAGTTACCTAAAAATGTCAAAGAAAGAGGTGATTAGGAGTCCTATAACTTCGTTCTAGTTTGATTAGCATCAAAAGGAACAATCCCATGACTATCGCGTTCAAAACGATTCGTACATCTCACATAAGTCTTTATTTAGGGACACCTTCTTATTTTTTCATTAGTTTTCTCAAATTGTCAAAATATAGGTGGTTGTAAGTCCTATTACTTTATTCTAGTTGAAATTAGTATCAAAAGAAGCAATTCCATCACTATCGTGTCCAAAATGATGCATAGATCTCACACAAGTCTTTATTTAGGGAGACTTTCATATTGTTTCATTGGTTGTTTCAAAATTAGAAAGAAAGAGGTGATTAAGAGTTGTATTATTTCGTTCTAGTTTGATTAGCATCAAAAAGAGAAACCCATGACTATCGCGTTCAAAACCATGCGTACATCTCACACAAGTCTTCATTTAGGGAGACATTCTTATTGTTTCATTGATTCTCTAAAATTGTCAAAGAAAAAGGTGATTAAGAGTCCTATAACTTTATTTTAGTTTGATTAGTATCAAAAGGAGCAATACCATGACTATCGCGTTCAAAACGATGCGTACATCTCACACAAGTCTTCATTTAAGGAGACCTTATTGTTTCATTGGTTCTCTAAAATTGTCAAAGAAATAGGTGACTAGGAGTCCTATAACTTCGTTCTAGTTTGATTAGCATCAAAAGTAACAATCTCATTACTATCGCGTTAAAAACGATGCGTACATCTCACACAAGTCTTCATTTAAGGAGACTTTCTTATTGTTTCATTGGTTCTCTAAAATTGTCAAAGAAGAGGTGATTAGGAGTCATATTACTTCGTTCTAAGTTGATTAGCATCAAAAGGAGCAATCCTATGACTATCGCATAAAGAACGATGCGTACATCTCACACAAGTCTTGATTTATGGAGACCTTCTTATTGTTTCATTGGTTCTCTAAAATTATTAAAGAAATATGTGATTATGACTCCTATGACTTCGTTCTAGTTTGATTAGCATCAAAGGAGCAATCCTATCACTAGTACCTTGGAAACGATCTGTACATCTCACACAAGTCTTCATTTAGGGAGACCTTCTTATTGTTTCATTAGTTTTCTCAAATTGTCAAAATGTAGGTGATTGATTATGAGTCCTATTACTTCGTTATAGTTAAAATTAGCATTAATAGGAGCAATCCCAAAATGATACGTAGTCCTCACACAAGTCTTCTTTTAGGGAGTCCTTCTTATTGTTACATTGTTTCCCAAAAATTCTCAAAGAAAGAGGTGATTAGGAGTCCTATAACTTCGTTCTAGTTTGATTAGCATCAAAACAAACAATCCCATGACTATCGCGTTCAAAACGATGCGTACATCTCACACAAGTCTTCATTTACTCCGCCTTCTTATTATTTCATTGGTTCTCTAGAATTGTTAAAGAAAAAGGTGATTATGAGTCCTATTACTTTGTTCTAATTTGATTAGCATCAAAAGAAGTAATCGCATGACTATCGCGTTAAAAATGATGCGTACATCTCACACAAGTCTTGATTTTGGGAGACCTTCTTATTATTTCATTGGTTCTCTCAAATTGTCAAAGAAAGATGTGAATATGAATCCTATGACTTCGTTCTAGTTTGATTAGCATCAAAAGAAGCAATCCTATCACTAGTGCCTTCAAAACGATCCGTATATCTCACACAAGTCTTCATTTAGGGACACCTTCTTATTTTTTCATTAGTTTTCTCAAATTGTCAAAATGTAGGTGATTGATTATGAGTCCTATTACTTCGTTATAGTTAAAATTAGCATTAATAGGAGCAATCCCAAAATGATGCGTAGTCCTCACACAAGTCTTCATTTAGGGAGTCCTTCTTATTGTTACATTGTTTCCCAAAAATTCTCAAAGAAAGAGGTGATTAGGAGTCCTATAACTTCGTTCTAGTTTGATTAGCATCAAAACAAACAATCCCATGACTATTGCGTTCAAAACGATGCGTACATCTCACACAAGTCTTCATTTACTCCGCCTTCTTATTATTTCATTGGTTCTCTAGAATTGTTAAAGAAAAAGGTGATTATGAGTCCTATTACTTTGTTCTAATTTGATTAGCATCAAAAGAAGTAATCGCATGACTATCGCGTTAAAAATGATGCGTACATCTCACACAAGTCTTGATTTTGGGAGACCTTATTATTATTTCACTTGTTCTCTCAAATTGTCAAAGAAAGATGTGAATATGAATCCTATGACTTCGTTCTAGTTTGATTAGCATCAAAAGAAGCAATACTATCACTAGTGCCTTCAAAACGATCCGTATATCTCACACAAGTCTTCATTTAGGGACACCTTCTTATTTTTTCATTAGTTTTCTCAAATTGTCAAAATATAGGTAATTATGAGTACTATTACTTCGTTATAGTTGAAATTAGCATCAAAAAGAGCAATCCCATCACTATCGTGTCCAAAACGATGCGTAGATCTCACACAAGTCTTTATGTAGGGAGACCTTCATATTGTTTCATTGGTTGTTTTAAATTTACAAAGAAAGTGGTGATTCAGAGTTGTATTATTTTGTTCTAGTTTGATTAGCGTCAAAAAGAGAAACCTATGACTATAGCATTCAAAAACCATTCGTACATCTTACACAAGTCTTCATTTAGGGAGACCTTTTTATTGTTGCATTGATTCTCTAAAATTGTCAACGAAAGAGGTGATTAGGAGTCCTATAACTTCGTTCTAGTTTGATTACTATCAAAAGGAGCAATCCCATGACTATCGCATTCAAAACGATGCGTACATCTCACACAAGTCTTCATTTAAGGAGACCTTATTGTTTCATTGGTTCTTTAAAATTGTCAAATAAAGAGGTGATTAGGAGTTCAATAACTTCGTTCTAGTTTGATTAGCATCAAAGGTAGCAATCCCATGACTATCGCGCATTAAAAACGATGCGTACATCTCACATAAGTCTCCATTTTAGAAGACATTCTTATTGTTTTATTGGTTCTATAAATTTATCAAAGAAAGAGGTGATTAGAAGTCCTATTACTTCATTCTAATTTGATTAGCATCAAAATTAGCAATCCAATGACTATCTGGTTCAAAACGATGCGTACATCTCACACAAGTCTTGATTTAGGGAGATCTTCTTATTGTTTCATTGGTCCTCTCAAATTGTCAAAAAAAGATGTGATTATGAGTCCTATGACTTCGTTATAGTTTGATTAGCATCGAAGGAGCAATCCTATCACTAGTATCTTCAAAACGATCCGTACATCTCACACAAGTCTTTATTTTGGGAGACCTTTTTATTGTTTCATTAGTTCTCTCAAATTGTCAAAATATAGGTGATTATGAGTCCTAGTACTTCGTTCTAGTTAAAATTAGCATCAACAGGTTCAATCTCATCACAATCACATCCAAAACGATGCGTAGAGCACAAGTCTTCATTTAGGGGGACCTTTTTATTATTTCATTGGTTCCCTAAAAATGTCAAAGAAATAGGTGATTAGGAGTCTTATAACTTCGTTCTAGTTTGATTAGCATCAAAAGGAACAATCTCATGACTATCGCGTTCAAAACGATGCGTATATCTCACACAAGTCTTTATTTAGGGACACCTTCATATTTTTTCATTAGTTTTCTCAAATTGTCAAAATATAGGTGATTATGAGTCCTATTACTTCGTTCTAGTTGAAATTAGTATCAAAAGAAGCAATTCCATCACTATCGTGTCCAAAACGATGCGTAGATCTCACACAAGTCTTTATTTAGGAAGACCTTCATATTGTTTCATTGGCTGTTTCAAAATTAGAAAGAAAGAGGTGATTAAGTGTTGAATTATTTCGTTCTAGTTTGATTAGCGTCAAAAAGAGAAACCCATGACTATCGCGTTCAAAACCATGCGTACATCTCATAGAAGTATTCACAAGTCTTGATTTAGGGAGACCTTCTTATTATTCTATTGGTTCTCTCAAATTGTCAAAGAAAGCGGTGATTATGAGTCCTATAACTTCGTTCTAGTTTGATTAGCATCAAAAGGAGAAATCCTATCTCTAGTGCCTTCAAAACAATCCGTACATCTCACAAAAGTCTTCATTTAGGGAAACCTTCTTAATTTTTTCATTAGTTTTCTCAAATTGTGAAAATATAGGTGATTATGAGTCCTATGACTTCGTTCTAGTTGAAATTAGCATCAAAAGGAGAAATCCCATAGTGATCTTGTCCAAAATGATGCGTAGATCTCACACATGTCTTTATTTAGAGAGACCTTCATATTGTTTCATTGGTTGTTTCAAATTTAAAATGAAAGAGGTGATTAAGAGTTGTATTATTTCGTTCTAGTTTGATTAGTGTCAAAAAGAGAAACCCATGACTATCGTGTTCAAAATCATGCGTACATCTCACACAAGTCTTCATTTAGGAAGACCTTTTTATTGTTTCATTGATTCTCTAAAATTGTCAAAGAAAGAGTTGATTAGGAGTTCTATAACTTCGTTCTAGTTTGATAGTATAAAAAAGAGCAATACCATGACTATCGCGTTCAAAACGATGCGTACATCTCACACAAGTCTTCATTTAAGGAGATTTTATTATTTTATTGGTTCTCTAAAATTGTCAAAGAAAGAGTTGATTAGGAGTCCTATAACTTCGTTCAAGTTTGACTAGCATCAAAAGTAACAATCCCATGACTATCGCGTTAAAAACGATGCGTACATCTCACACAAGTCTTCATTTAAGGAGACAGCATTATTTATTTCATTGGTTCTCTAAAATTATCAAAAAAAGAGCTGATTAGGAGTCCTATTACTTCGTTCTAATTTGATTAGCATCAAAAGGAACAATTCCATGACTATCAAGTTAAAAACGATGCGTACATCTCACACAAGTTTTGATTTATGGAGACTTTCTTATTGTTTCATTGGTTCTCTCAAATTGTCAAAGAAACATGTGATTATGAGTTCTATGACTTCGTTCTTGTTTGATTAGCATCAAAGGAGCAATCCTATCACTAGTATCTTCAAAACAATCCGTACTTCTAACACAAGTTTTCATTTAGGGAAACCTTCTAATTGTTTCATTAGTTCTCTCAAATTGTCAAAATATAGGTGATTATGAGTCCTATTACTTCGTTCTAGTTAAAATTAGCATCAAAAGGAGCAATCTCATCATTATAGCATCCAAAATGATGCGTAGACCTCACACAAGTCTTCATTTGGGGAGACCTTCTTATTGTTTCATTGGTTCCCAAAAATTATCAAAGAAAGAGGTGATTAGGAGTCCTATAACTTTGTCCTAGTTTGATTAGCATCAAAAGGAACAATCCCATGACTATCACGTTCAAAACGTTGCATACATCTCACACAAGTCTTCATTTAAGGAGGCCTTCTTATTATTTCATTGGTTCTCTAGAATTGTCAAAGAAAGAGATGATTAGGAGTCCTTTTACTTTGTCCTAATTTGATTAGCATCAAAAGGAGCAATCCTATGACTATCGCATAAAAAACGATGAGTACATCTCACACAAGTTTTGATTTATGGAGACCTTCTTATTGTTTCATTGGTTCTCTCAAATTATCAAAGAAAGATGCTATTATGAGTCCTATGACTTTGTTCTAGTTTGATTAACATCAAAGGAGTAATCCTATCACTAGTACCTTGGAAACGATCTGTACATCTCACACAAGTCTTCATTTAGGGAGACCTTCTTATTGTTTCATTAGTTTTCTCAAATTGTCAAAATGTAGATGATTATGAGTCCTATTACTTTGTTATAGTTAAAATTAGCATTAAAAGGAGCAATCCCATCACTATCACGCCCAAAATGATGCGTAGACCTCACACAAGTATTCATTTAGGGAGACCTTCTTATTGTTACATTGGTTCCATAAAATTCTCAAAGAAAGAGGTGATTAGGAGTCCTATAACTTTGTTCTAGTTTGATTAGCATCAAAAGAAACAATCCCATGACTATCGCGTTCAAAACGATGCGTACATCTCATACAAGTCTTCATTTACTCCGCCTTCTTATTGTTACATTGGTTCTCTAGAATTGTTAAAGAAAGAGGTGATTATGAGTCCTATTACTTCGTTCTAACTTGATTAGCATCAAAAGAAGTAATCGCATGACTATCGCGTTAAAAATGATGCGTACATCTCCCATAAGTCTTGATTTAGGGAGACCTTCTCATTATTTCATTGGTTCTCTCAAATTGTCAAAGATAGATGTGATTATGAGTCCTATGACTTCGTTCTAGTTTGATTAGCATCAAAAGGAGCAATACTATCACTAGTGCCTTCAAAACGATCCGTACATCTCACACAAGTCTTCATTTAGGGACACCTTCTTATTTTTTCATTAGTTTTCTCAAATTATCAAAATATAGGTAATTATGAGTCCTATTACTTTGTTATAGTTGAAATTAGCATCAAAAAGAGTAATCCCATTACTATCGTGTCCAAAACGATGCGTAGATCTCACACAAGTCTTTATTTAGGGAGACCTTCATATTGTTTCATTGGTTGTTCCAAATTTACAAAGATAGTGGTGATTTAGAGTTGTATTATTTCGTTCTAGTTTAATTAGCGTCAAAAAGAGAAACCTATGACTATAGCGTTCAAAACCATTCGTACATCTTACACAAGTCTTCATTTAGGGATATCTTTTTATTGTTTCATTGATTCTCTTAAATTGTCAATGAAATAGGTGATTAGGAGTCCTATAACTTCGTTCTAGTTTGATTAGTATCAAAGGAGCAATCCCATGACTATCGCATTCAAAATAATGCGTACATCTCACACAAGTCTTCATTTAAGGAGACCTTATTGTTTCATTGATTCTCTAAAATTGTCAAATAAAGGGCTGATTAGGAGTTCTATAACTTCGTTCTAGTTTGATTAGCATCAAAGGTAGCAATCCCATGACTATCGCGCGTTAAAAACTATGCGTACATCTCATACAAGTCTCCATTTTAGAAGAGATTCTTATTGTTTCATTGGTTCTATAAAATTATCAAAGAAAGAGGTGATTAGGAGTCCTATTACTTCATTATAATTTGATTAGCATCAAAAAGAGCAATCCAATGACTATCTCGTTAAAAACGATGCGTACATCTCACACAAGTCTTGATTTAGGGAGATCTTCTTATTGTTTCATAGGTCCTCTCAAATTGTCAAAGAAAGATGTGATTATGAGTCCTATGACTTCGTTATATTTTGATTAGCATCGAAGGAGCAATCCTATCACTAGTATCTTCAAAACGATCAATACATCTCACACAAGTCTTTATTTTGGGAGACCTTTTTATTGTTTCATTAGTTCTCTCAAATTGTCAAAATATAGGTGATTATGAGTCCTATTACTTCGTTCTAGTTAAAATTAGCATCAACAGGAGCAATCGCATCACTATCACATCCAAAATGATGCGTAGAGCACAAGTCTTCATTTAGTGGGACCTTTTTGTTGTTTCATTGGTTCCCTAAAAATGTCAAAGAAATAGTTGATTAGGAGTCCTATAACTTCGTTCTAGTTTGATTAGCATCAAAAGGAACAATCCCATGACTATCGCGTTCAAAACGATGCGTACATCTCACACAAGTATTTATTTAGGGACACCTTATTTTTTCATTAGTTTTCTCAAATTGTCAAAATATAGGTGATTATGAGTCCAATTACTTCGTTCTAGTTGAAATTAGTATCAAAAGAAGCAATTCCATCACTATCGTGTCCAAAACGATGCGTAGATCACACACAAGTCTTTATTTAGGGAGACCTTCATATTGTTTCATTGGTTGTTTCAAAATTAGAAAAAAAGAGGTGATTAAGAGTTGTATTACTTCGTTCTAGTTTGATTAGCATCAAAAAGAGAAACCCATGACTATCGCGTTCAACACCATGCGTACATCTCACACAAGTCTTCATTTAGGGAGACATTCTTATTGTTTCATTGGTTCTCTAAAATTGTCAAAGAAATAGGTGATTAGGAGTCCTATAACTTCGTTCTAGTTTGATCAGCATCAAAAGTAACAATCTCATTACTATCGCGTTAAAAACGATGCGTACATCTCACACAAGTCTTCATTTAAGGAGACATTCTTATTGTTTCATTGGTTCTCTAAAATTGTCAAAGAAGTGGTGATTAGGAGTCATATTACTTCGTTCTAAGTTGATTAGCATCAAAACTAGCAATCCTATGACTATCGCATAAAAAACGATGCGTACATCTCACACAAGTCTTGATTTATGGAGACCTTCTTATTGTTTCATTGGTTCTCTCAAATTATCAAAGAAAGATGCGATTATGAGTCCTATGACTTCGTTCTAGTTTGATTAGCATCAAAGGAGCAATCCTATCACTAGTACCTTGGAAACGATCTGTACTTCTCACATAAGTCTTCATTTAGGGAGACCTTCTTATTGTTTTATTAGTTTTCTCAAATTGTCAAAATTTAGGTGATTATGAGTCCTATTACTTCGTTATAGTTAAAATTAGCATTAATAGGAGCAATCCCATCACTATAGCGCCCAAAATGATGCGTAGACCTCACACAAGTATTCATTTAGGGAGACCTTCTTATTGTTACATTGGTTTCGTAAAATTCTCAAAGAAAGAGGTGATTAGGAGTCCTATAACTTCGTTCTAGTTTGATTAGCATCAAAAGAAACAATCCCATGACTATCGCGTTCAAAACGATGCGTACATCTCATACAAGTCTTCATTTACTCCGCCTTCTTATTGTTACATTGGTTCTCTAGCATTGTTAAAGAAAGAGGTGATTATGAGTCCTATTACTTCGTTCTAACTTGATTAGCATCAAAAGAAGTAATCGCATGACTATCGCGTTAAAAATGATGCGTACATCTCCCATAAGTCTTGATTTAGGGAGACCTTCTCATTATTTCATTGGTTCTCTCAAATTGTCAAAGATAGATGTGATTATGAGTCCTATGACTTCGATCTAGTTTGATTAGCATCAAAAGGAGCAATACTATCACTAGTGCCTTCAAAACGATCCGTACATCTCACACAAGTCTTCATTTAGGGACACCTTCTTATTTTTTCATTAGTTTTCTCAAACTGTCAAAATATAGGTAATTATGAGTCCTATTACTTTGTTATAGTTGAAATTAGCATCAAAAAGAGCAATCCCATTACTATCGTGTCCAAAACGATGCGTAGATCTCACACAAGTCTTTATTTAGGGAGACCTTCATATTGTTTCATTGGTTGTTCCAAATTTACAAAGAAAGTGGTGATTTAGAGTTGTATTATTTCGTTCTAGTTTGATTAGCGTCAAAAAGAGAAACCTATGACTATAGCGTTCAAAACCATTCGTACATCTTACACAAGTCTTCATTTAGGGAGACCTTTTTATTGTTTCATTGATTCTCTTAAATTGTCAATGAAATAGGTGATTAGGAGTCCTATAACTTTGTTCTAGTTTGATTAGTATCAAAAGGAGCAATCCCATGACTATCGCATTCAAAATGATGCGTACATCTCACACAAGTCTTCATTTAAGGAGACCTTATTGTTTCATTGATTCTCTAAAATTGTCAAATAAAGGGCTGATTAGGAGTTCTATAACTTCGTTCTAGTTTGATTAGCATCAAAGGTAGAAATCCCATGACTATCGCGCGTTAAAAACGATGCGTACATCTCATACAAGTCTCCATTTTAAAAGACATTCTTATTATTTCATTGGTTCTATAAAATTATCAAAGAAAGAGGTGATTAGGAGTCCTATTACTTCATTATAATTTGATTAGCATCAAAAGGAGAAATCCAATGACTATCTCGTTAAAAACGATGCGTACATCTCACACAAGTCTTGATTTAGGGAGATCTTCTTATTGTTTCATAGGTCCTCTAAAATTGTCAAAGAAAGATGTGATTATGAGTCCTATGACTTCGTTATAGTTTGATTAGCATCGAAGGAGCAATCCTATCACTAGTATCTTCAAAACGATCCATACATCTCACACAAGTCTTTATTTTGGGAGACCTTTTTATGGCTTCATTAGTTCTCTCAAATTGTCAAAATATAGGTGATTATGAGTCCTATTACTTCGTTCTAGTTAAAATTAGTATCAAAAGGAGCAATCGCATCATTATCACATCCAAAACGATGCGTAGAGCTCAAGTCTTCATTTAGTGGGACCTTTTTGTTGTTTAATTGGTTCCCTAAAAATGTCAAAGAAATAGTTGATTAGGAGTCCTATAACTTCGTTCTAGTTTGATTAGGATCAAAAGGAACAATTCCATGACTATCGCGTTCAAAACGATGCGTACATCTCACACAAGTCTTTATTTTGGGACACCTTCTTATTTTTTCATTAGTTTTCTCAAATTGTCAAAATATAGGTGATTATGAGTCAAATTACTTCGTTCTAGTTGAAATTAGTATCAAAAGAAGCAATTCAAAACGATGCGTAGATCACACACAAGTCTTTATTTAGGGAGACCTTCATATTGTTTCATTGGTTGTTTCAAAATTAGAAAGAAAGATGTGATTAAGAGTTGTATTACTTCGTTCTAGTTTGATTAGCATCAAAAAGAGAAACCCATGACTATCGCGTTCAAAATCATGCGTACATCTCACACAAGTCTTCATTTAGGGAGACATTCTTATTGTTTCATTGGTTCTCTAAAATTGTCAAAGAAATAGGTGATTAGGAGTCCTATAACTTCGTTCTAGTTTGATCAGCATCAAAAGTAACAATCTCATTACTATCGCGTTAAAAACGATGCGTACATCTCACACAAGTCTTCATTTAAGGAGATATTCTTATTGTTTCATTGGTTCTCTAAAATTGTCAAAGAAGAGGTGATTAGGAGTCATATTACTTCGTTCTAAGTTGATTAGCATCAAAACTAGCAATCCTATGACTATCGCGTAAAAACCGATGCGTACATCTCACACAAGTCTTGATTTATGGAGACCTTCTTATTGTTTCATTGGTTCTCTCAAATTATCAAAGAAAGATGCGATTATGAGTCCTATGACTTCGTTCTAGTTTGATTAGCATCAAAGGAGCAATCCTATCACTAGTACATTGGAAACGATCTGTACTTCTCACATAAGTCTTCATTTAGGGAGACCTTCTTATTATTTTATTCGTTTTCTCAAATTGTCAAAATGTAGGTGATTATGAGTCCTATTACTTCGTTATAGTTAAAATTAGCATTAATAGGAGCAATCCCATCACTATCGCGCCCAAAATGATGCGTAGACCTCACACAAGTATTCATTTAGGGAGACCTTCTTATTGTTACATTGGTTCCATAAAATTCTCAAAGAAAGAGGTGATTAGGAGTCCTATAACTTCGTTCTAGTTTGATTAGCATCAAAAGAAATAATCCCATGACTATCGCGCTCAAAACGATGCGTACATCTCATACAAGTCTTCATTTACTCCGCCTTCTTATTGTTACATTGGTTCTCTAGCATTGTTAAAGAAAGAGGTGATTATGAGTCCTATTACTTCGTTCTAACTTGATTAGCATCAAAAGAAGTAATCGCATGACTATCGCGTTAAAAATGATGCGTACATCTCCCATAAGTCTTGATTTAGGGAGACCTTCTCATTATTTCATTGGTTCTCTCAAATTGTCAAAGATATATGTGATTATGAGTCCTATGACTTCGATCTAGTTTGATTAGCATCAAAAGGAGCAATACTATCACTAGTGCCTTCAAAACGATCCGTACATCTCACACAAGTCTTCATTTAGGGACACCTTCTTATTTTTTCATTAGTTTTCTCAAACTGTCAAAATATAGGTAATTATGAGTCCTATTACTTTGTTATAGTTGAAATTAGCATCAAAAAGAGCAATCCCATTACTATCGTGTCCAAAACGATGTGTAGATCTCACACAAGTCTTTATTTAGGGAGACCTTCATATTGTTTCATTGGTTGTTCCAAATTTACAAAGAAAGTGGTGATTTAGAGTTGTATTATTTCGTTCTAGTTTGATTAGCGTCAAAAAGAGAAACCTATGACTATAGCGTTCAAAACCATTCGTACATCTTACACAAGTCTTCATTTAGGGAGACCTTTTTATTGTTTCATTGATTCTCTTAAATTGTCAATGAAATAGGTGATTAGGAGTCCTATAACTTCGTTCTAGTTTGATTAGTATCAAAAGGAGCAATCCCATGACTATCGCATTCAAAATGCTGCGTACATCTCACACAAGTCTTCATTTAAGGAGACCTTATTGTTTCATTGGTTCTCTAAAATTGTCAAATAAAGGGCTGATTATGAGTTCTATAACTTCGTTCTAGTTTGATTAGCATCAAGGGTAGCAATCCCATGACTATCGCGCGTTAAAAACGATGCGTACATCTCATACAAGTCTCCATTTTAGAAGACATTCTTATTGTTTCATTGGTTCTATAAAATTATCAAAGAAAGAGGTGATTAGGAGTCCTATTACTTCATTATAATTTGATTAGCATCAAAAGGAGCAATCCAATGACTATCTCGTTAAAAACGATGCGTACATCTCACACAAGTCTTGATTTAGGGAGATCTTCTTATTGTTTCATAGGTCCTCTCAAATTGTCAAAGAAAGATGTGATTATGAGTCCTATGACTTCGTTATAATTTGATTAGCATCGAAGGAGCAATCCTATCACTAGTATCTTCAAAACGATCAATACATCTCACACAAGTCTTTATTTTGGGAGACCTTTTTATTGTTTCATTAGTTCTCTCAAATTGTCAAAATATAGGTGATTATGAGTCCTATTACTTCGTTCTAGTTAAAATTAGCATCAACAGGAGCAATCGCATCACTATCACATCCAAAACGATGCGTAGAGCACAAGTCTTCATTTAGTGGGACCTTTTTGTTGTTTCATTGGTTCCCTAAAAATGTCAAAGAAATAGTTGATTAGGAGTCCTATAACTTCGTTCTAGTTTGATTAGCATCAAAAGGAACAATCCCATGACTATCGCGTTCAAAATGATGCGTACATCTCACACAAGTCTTTATTTAGGGACACCTTCTTATTTTTTCATTAGTTTTCTCAAATTGTCAAAATATAGGTGATTATGAGTTCAATTACTTCATTCTAGTTGAAATTAGTATCAAAAGAAGCAATTCCATCACTATCGTGTCCAAAACGATGCGTAGATCACACACAAGTCTTTATTTAGGGAGACCTTCATATTGTTTCATTGGTTGTTTCAAAATTAGAAAGAAAGATGTGATTAAGAGTTGTATTACTTCGTTCTAGTTTGATTAGCATCAAAAAGAGAAACCCATGACTATCGCATTCAAAACCATGCGTACATCTCACACAAGTCTTCATTTAGGGAGACATTCTTATTGTTTCATTGGTTCTCTAAAATTGTCAAAGAAATAGGTGATTAGGAGTCCTATAACTTCGTTCTAGTGTGATCAGCATCAAAAGTAACAATCTCATTACTATCGCGTTAAAAACGATGCGTACATCTCACATAAGTCTTCATTTAAGGAGACATTCTTATTGTTTCATTGGTTCTCTAAAATTGTCAAAGAAGAGGTGATTAGGAGTCATATTACTTCGTTCTAAGTTGATTAGCATCAAAACTAGCAATCCTATGACTATCGCGTAAAAAACGATGCGTACATCTCACACAAGTCTTGATTTATGGAGACCTTCTTATTGTTTCATTGGTTCTCTCAAATTATCAAAGAAAGATGCGATTATGAGTCCTATGACTTCGTTCTAGTTTGATTAGCATCAAAGGAGCAATCCTATCACTAGTACCTTGGAAACAATCTGTACTTCTAACATAAGTCTTCATTTAGGGAGACTTTATTATTGTTTTATTAGTTTTCTCAAATTGTCAAAATTTAGGTGATTATGAGTCCTATTACTTCGTTATAGTTAAAATTAGCATTAATAGGAGCAATCCCATCACTATCGCGCCCAAAATGATGCGTAGACCTCACACAAGTATTCATTTAGGGAGACCTTCTTATTGTTACATTGGTTCCCTAAAATTCTCAAAGAAAGAGGTGATTAGGAGTCCTATAACTTCGTTCTAGTTTGATTAGCATCAAAAGAAACAATCCCATGACTATCACGTTCAAAACGATGCGTACATCTCATACAAGTCTTCATTTACTCCGCCTTCTTATTGTTACATTGGTTCTCTAGCATTGTTAAAGAAAGAGGTGATTATGAGTCCTATTACTTCGTTCTAACTTGATTAGCATCAAAAGAAGTAATCGCATGACTATCGCGTTAAAAATGATGCGTACATCTCCCATAAGTCTTGATTTAGGGAGACCTTCTCATTATTTCATTGGTTCTCTCAAATTGTCAAAGATAGATGTGATTATGAGTCTTACGACTTCGTTCTAGTTTGATTAGCATCAAAAGGAGCAATACTATCACTAGTGCCTTCAAAACGATCCGTACATCTCACACAAGTCTTCATTTAGGGACACCTTCTTATTTTTTCATTAGTTTTCTCAAATTGTCAAAATATAGGTAATTATGAGTCCTATTACTTTGTTATAGTTGAAATTAGCATCTAAAAGAGCAATCCCATTACTATCATGTCCAAAACGATGCGTAGATCTCACACAAGTCTTTATTTAGGGAGACCTTCATATTGTTTCATTGGTTGTTCCAAATTTACAAAGAAAGTGGTGATTTAGAGTTGTATTATTTCGTTCTAGTTTGATTAGCGTCAAAAAGAGAAACCTATGACTATAGCGTTCAAAACCATTCGTACATCTTACACAAGTCTTCATTTAGGGAAACCTTTTTATTGTTTCATTGATTCTCTTAAATTGTCAATGAAATAGGTGATTAGGAGTCCTATAACTTCGTTCTAGTTTGATTAGTATCAAAAGGAGCAATCCCATGACTATCGCATTCAAAATGATGCGTACATCTCACACAAGTCTTCATTTAAGGAGACCTTATTGTTTCATTGGTTCTCTAAAATTGTCAAATAAAGGGCTGATTAGGAGTTCTATAACTTCGTTCTAGTTTGATTAGCATCAAAGGTAGCAATCCCATGACTATCGCGCGTTAAAAACGATGCGTACATCTCATACAAGTCTCCATTTTAGAAGACATTCTTATTGTTTCATTGGTTCTATAAAATTATCAAAGAAAGAGGTGATTAGGAGTCCTATTACTTCATTATAATTTGATTAGCATCAAAAGGAGCAATCCAATGACTATCTCGTTAAAAACGATGCGTACATCTCACACAAGTCTTGATTTAGGGAGATCTTCTTATTGTTTCATAGGTCCTGTGACGCCCCCAAATTCCAGGACCGCCACTTGGTCTCTCGAATTCGGTTCATCACGTGCTCATGGTAATACATCACAATAATAATAATTAAATATCATACGATCACAGCGGAAAATCTATTCTAGAATAATTTACAATGATTTATTATAATTATTCCCCCAAGTCTCGCAACCTACAGTACTTAATAGATTACATAATAATATCAGTTAACGACTTATTACATAATCTAACTTAAGCTTAAACATAATCAAATCCAGTCTTACTACATCATCTTCATACAATATTAATATATTTAAAACATAACAGACATAAGCTAGTTGGTAGCTTTGCCCTTGCCCTTATCAACGCCCGAAGGTTCACCATGCTCTGCCTTAACTGAAATATTTTAGGGAAAGCAAGAATGAGCACAAATTGCCCAGCAAGTAATATACAATAAGGGTGAGTAATAAGATTCTCAATTCTCGAAAGGGTATAACAAGATTTGATAGTTCAAGAATAACAAGAATATCAACAGTTCTCAATATCAGTCGCTAAGGACAGGATAATATCAATATGGTTCAATAATAAGTCAATTCAAGATTTCAAATAATTGAATACTGAGTAGTCACTACGGACTATGAACTTCTACTAGAATTGACAGTAATAAACTGAAAATCCAACAAAAACAGGTACAACAGGTGATCAGCCTAAAGTACCCTTGTTATGCATAACAATCAACCATACTCAAGTGTGCACGTCGGTTCTCCGACAATTATATATTCCCTTCAAAGAAGGTTGTTCTTCTCAGTCAAATACAAGATCCCGCACCAATCAATTAGTTTGGGTCGCTTTTCAATAATATAAGTCTAGCCGAATCAAATGGCATAGACACTTTCACAATATTCAAGAACAATACTAAGTTCAACATGAATAATAGCTTTAATGAAATAAGAGTTCAAGTATGCTAATTCGATTCAACCGATTAAATAGGAAACTAGTTCGCAATACACAAGATAGGATACTTGCATAGTAAAAGAGTATATGTAATACCCAAGAATTTCCTATTATTATTAAATAATTATATTAATGGAAATGAGAATTTATTTGAATATAAATGATTTTGTGTTATGAGAATGATTAAATTCAATTATATTAAATTGAATATCTATGACAATTGAGAAAAATGTGGAGTTTACGATAAACTCGTTGAGAGCCTAGTGTGGCACAGTGATGGGAAATATTAATAATTATATTAATTAACGAATGAATTATTAAGTAAACAATTAATCTATATTAATTGTTAATTGCTATTGTAAAATATTAGTTGATGGTTATGGAATATTAACTGTGATTGATTAATAATACGTGATTATTATTATTGCAAGAAATATAATAATAATAAACCACTTGTTTATAATTGTGCTGAGATTTATACTTGTTAATGTGATAATGAATCCTATGATTATTAATTAGGTGTTATTAATAATCGATGAGGAATGGATTTATTAATATTATTGTTAATTAATTGATAAGATAAATAATTTATTTATTTGACATTATGAATAATAAAACAAATAAGTAAGTTATTAATATAATAAGATTATATTGATTGTTATGTACAAGCATGCAATAATATATAATACAACTATATTATATAGTGTAGAGAAACACTTAGGTGTGACCATACAAGTATACATAAACTATGCTATATAATACAATGTGAATATATTACACATATGGACCATGTATTAAGATTAATTAAACTATGTGAGCTACATGATTAATACCTATGTGACAATGTGTATGTAAGTATACATTAAAATGATATATCATGAATATATTGAAATCACTTGTTGATTGTAGAATTTAATGAAGGAAATAATGTGATGTGATTATATCCGGTATTAATAAATGTACATGGATGATATGTATGTTACATTGCCATATCACATCTACTACCTTGAAATATTAAGCATGTGACTTACATTATAATGTTAATTATAAAATATAGTATGAATAAATATATAATAGCCTAAGTGTATATGTATATATGGCCTTAGTGTTGATACACTTCATGTTGCAAATGCTGAGTTTCATATTGCCTTGTCCCTAAATGATAGTCACTATCTCTTCTCCCACGTGAAAGGCCAAAGGCCTAAGCTACTCCCTCATGTCAACTTCCTAGCTAGCCAATGATGCTCATGATGAAGAAGGATGTGGGTGATGGGGGTGGTTGGACACTATTCCATCAACTCCCCTCAATCCTCTAGTTCTTCATTTCCCCCATTGTTTCAAACCTTGGGGCAATTGCTTTGTATGGATATTGAATTCTCCTATAAATACCAAGCCTCTCTTCATTTTCTATGTTGCTAAAATTTGTACTAAGTTGATATAGAGAGAGTATTGTGAGTTATAATCTGAATTTGAGAACAAGTCTTGTGCAAGTTTGAGCTCAAGAGGTATAAATCCTTCATTCTTGGTTCATCACTTTGTTTACTGTCAAAGTTCCCAAATTCTTGATTTTGATTACAATTCATGCTAGATTGGATTAGAACATGTTCTTAGTTGTTATATAGACTTATAAACATGTTTAAACCATAATGTGGCTGCTTAGAAAAGTTTTTGTGAAGTAATTTCGTGAGTTGGATTTGATATGTGCCGTTGCAGGCTGCTCTCTGGACTGGAACAGGAGCCGCGCGGCCGCGCGTCTCCCTAGTACAATTTGGGCGCGGCCGCGCGCCACTGCAGAATTTGTTGATGATTTCTTTTATATCTTCTGATGTATTGAGCATGATGTACTGTTAGGATATGCATATAACTCACATTAACATATGGAATAAGGGTACTAGGTTATAGCAATCTATGCTAGTTGTTTTAGTTGAATATTTCAAAGAAAACTTAAAGTTATGAAAAGAGGAACTTGGATATATAAATACCATAATAGTATTCTGACTTTTGAGACACGTTTGTATGACCTAGAAACACATGGAATGCATATTGACTTAAGTATATATGTATCGTGATATAATATGAACATGTGAACCCAACTAGTGCACCTTTCTAACAAAAATACAAGTTTTGAAGGTTGATATTGACATGTAAAGACCATGTATACATTCTGACTTTTCAAGCATGTTATGTGACCTTGAAATGCGGGTCAAATATGTTAACATATGAATCTAGATAGCATGAGCATGTTAGGCCTTATTAGCAAGCTTTACTAATGACAACATAAGCTTTAAATGTGGACTTTGACATGTTATATTAGGACTCTACATTCTGATATTTTCAACATGATTGAATGTAGTTTGAAGGCATCATATATGTACGTATTTGTTAGATGTAATGCAAGTTAATCAAGCATGAGTTTGATTAAGTCATGAACTAGTAATAGTGCTAGAATCACATATCCATGACATAAGAAACATATGAACATGCGTATCAATAAAATATATGACTACTTTATATGTCTAAATGATAAGCATGACAATTTATGTGAATTCATGACATTGTATAACCCTAAGTCGTTAGGGATCGTGAATTAAAACAAAATCATAAATGATTAGAACGAGGAAAGATTGTATACAAACATAAAAGTATCCTTTAAAAATGTATACATGCTACGTGATATTATATGATGTCACTTGAACCCGATTTTGACGGTTAACTTATGAGAATGCCATAACTTGCTAAAATGAAATATATTTAGTATTGATTGTAGTCTTATGTGATATTAATAATATGCGAATATGTTTGCTAATTGTGGTAGTCTCACATGATAGTAACGATGTATGAATATGATCAACTTGAGAAAAGAGAAAGTTAAGAATAGAAATTAGATACTAAATAATTGTGTAGCTAGGGTAAAACTTAGCTTGTGTGTTGATCGTATATTTGAAGATATAATGTGAAGTTAAATTAAATGACTAATGACTATCATTACGATAGGAATTCAAAAGTGTTGACTAGCTTTACGTGAGTAAACTACGCATAAGGCAAGTATCCTAAACCCTTGCATTACTTTATTCAACGGATATCGTAAGCGAGTATCTAAAACTTATCTCTTTGGATACAAGTATTCTATCTTTGTATATTGCGAACTAGTTTCCTACTTAATTGTTTGAATTGAATTTGCATACTTGAACTCTTATTTCATTAAAGCTATTATTCATGTTGAACTTAGTATTGTTCTTGAATATTGTGAAAGCGTCTATGCCATTTGATTCGGCTAGACTTATGTTATTGAAAAATGACCCAAACTAATTGATTGGTGCGGGATCTTGTATTTGACTGAGAAGAACAACCTTCTTTGAAGGGAATATAAAACTATCGGAGAACCGACGTGCACACTTGAGTATGATTGATTGTTATGCATAACGATGGTACTTTAGGCTGATCACCTGTTGTACCTGTTTTTATTGGATTTTCAGTTTATTACTGTCAATTCTAGTAGAAGTTCATAGTCCTTAGTGACTGCTCAGTATTCAGTTATTTAAAATCTTGAATTGACGTATTATTGAATCATATTGATATTATTCTGTCCTTAGCGACTGTTATTGAGAACTGTTGATATTCTTGTTATCCTTGAACGATCAAACCTTGTTATACCCTTTCGAGAATTGAGAATCTTATTACTCACCCTTATTGTATATTACTTGCTGGGCAATTTGTGCTCATTCTTGCTTTCCCTAAAACATTTCAGTTAAGGCAGAGCATGGTGAACCTTCGGGCGTTGATAAGGGCAAGGGCAAAGCTACCAACTAGCTTATGTCTGTTATGTTTTAAATATATTAATATTGTATGAAGATGATGTAGTAAGACTGGATTTGATTATGTTTAAGCTTAAGTTAGATTATGTTATAAGTCGTTAACTGATAGTATTATGTAATCTATTAAGTACTGTAGGTTGCGAGACTTGGGGGAATAATTAAAATAAATCATTGTAAATTATTCTAGAATAGATTTTCCGCTGTGATCGTATGATATTTAATTATTATTATTGTGATGTATTACCATGAGCACGTGATGAACCGAATTCGAGAGACCAAGTGGCGGTCCTGGAATTTGGGGGCGTCACAGGTTGGTATCAAAGCTGTAGTTATAAACCTTAGGAACGAGTGTCCTTGGACTATAGCTTAGGTGAACTTAGAAGTTAGGAAGGAGATAAAACTCATGTAGAGTTTTCCTTGAGAAACTTAGTCTATTATGAAATGTAACTTCATTCTATACAATGAACTTATGTTTTATTTAACATTCTAATGGAGTTGCTGTTTGTTTGCCTGGTGTTTATGATTTTAGGATGACAGACACAGGTGTAACTAGTAGAGTAGCAGAGGAGGAGCCCAGGGATATACACGTAGTATACGAGGCACCTCTAGAGGCTGTGCCAGTGCAGGCAGTTGCACCATCCGAGTTTGATGACGAGGATGAGATCGAGATTGAGATAGAGACTGATCCAGAGGAGGAGCCGATGGAGGATGAGCCAGTAGAGGACTCTGATGAGGCTACTATAGAGGAGCAGATGCTAGGAGAATATGAGGAGCAGATCCTAGAGTTAGACTGTAGAGTTCAGGAGCTGGAGGCAGAGGCCCACGAGAGAGAGTCTGAGTTCCAGAAGCTGAGGGACGAGGACCACCAGAGGAAGTTGGCTATGCAAGAGTTAGAGGTGGAGATTGCCTACCGTAGGGAGGCAGGAATCCAGATGGGGACTCTGTTTCACAAGTCAGTGGCTAGGAATGTAGATTTGGCAGAGAAGCTAGAAGAGGTTGAGCAGAGGGAGCTGAGTGAGAAGACTGAGAAAGAGGCACTCCGTACTCAGCTAGAGTTGGAGGTGATGGATAGGTTACACTTCGAGGAGAAGTGGGAAGCGTCCAATGAGAGAGCTGACGACCTTGAGGACGAGGTCAGGTGCAAGAAGAGAAAGATGAACAAGATGGGGTATGTGTTCCGTTCAGCTTTTGAAAGGGTGATTGATGGTGTGTACCACTACCCGGCAGAACAGGGACAGACTCTACATACCTTGAGCCGAGAGCTGGTTGCGTATATAGCACAGTTGGAGTACAAGAGCGCAGTGGAGCGCGGGATGATGGGATGAGATTTCCTTAGTCAGTCTAGTGGTAGTACTAGTTGTGTCTTTATGTATGGTATATACTATGTTGTAATTCCGATCTTTTGTGTAAGATGTGGGATGATGATGTAAACCCCGAGTTAGCTTCTGTTAGAGGGGTAGTATGGTAGTAGGTTGGTATATTCCCTGTCTTTTGTGATATTAGGGGATATATGTGATAACATTTATAGCAGTATGCTGGGGAAATCATGTAATGAAATGAAATGGCATATGAATATAAATGGAGTTGATTTTAGAAACGTGTTATAAATTTATTCTTTTAGTATTAAAAGAAATACTTAAGTGATATACTTGAATAATAATAAAATGAAAAATTGTGATGTAGATAATGCCGCCCAGACGTAGATTGACAGCACCCGAAGAATCTGTTAACAACGAGAGGGAACAAGTAGACCCGATCCAGAAACTGGTAGACTTGTTAGGAGAAGCCTTAAGGGGAAGGAACAATGAACCCGTTCGCCCGAACCCTCAAACTGTGCCAGTAACAACCTTTAAAGACTTTAAGAGTGTAGGACCCCCGGAGTTCGAGGGAACTACCGACCCAATCGTCGCACAAACGTGGATCAAAGAGATCGAAAAAGCTTTCACTATAGCTAGCGTAGGCGAAGATCAGAAGACGGTGTTTGCCACGTACATGATGAGGGGAGAAGCGAACTACTGGTGGGAGGCTAATCAACAAAGAGCTGGAGAAGGGATAATAGCTTGGGACAAGTTTAAGACGCTATTCTTCGAGAATTACTTCCCGAAGAGTATGAAGAATAGGATGGAGGTGAAATTCCTAGAGTTAAAACAAGGTGAGATGACGGTGGCGCAATACGCGGCTAGGTTTAACGAACTAGCGCGATTTGCGGAGCACCAAGTTGGTGATGAAGAGAGGAAGGCTAGACGCTTTGAACAAGGGTTGAAGCCATGGCTGTTCAATAAGGTATCAGTTCTTCAAATTGATTCCTTTGCAACATTACTGGAGAAGGCAATCATTGCGGAAGGCGGCAGTGAGGCCTTAAGTCTGTATAACAAAGAAAAGAAAGGAAAGAATGCTGGAGGAGAGAATCGTACCGAAGGAAGCAGCAGTGGAGGAAGTAATTTGGGAAAGAGAAAGTGGGAGGACAACAACAACAACAACAAAAATAACAATAATAATCAATCAGGGAATTTTCGTGGAGGTTTCAAGAAGAGGGCTGAAGGATGCCCGAAGTGTGGGAAGAATCACCAGGGCGAGTGCTGGAAGGGACGTGGCACTTGCTACAACTGCGGACAGGAAGGGCACATCTCGCCCAACTGTTTGAAACCGAAAAAGATACAAGGATGCTTTGCGTGTGGCTCGACGGAGCACCGGATTAAGGACTGCCCAAAGAAGGGAAGTGGCGGGGGTAGTAATCAGCAAGGAGGCAACAAGCTGATGATCGGTGGACAGGCACAATCCAACCGCCCAACCGCCAGAACCTTTAACATTACCGTCCAGGACGCCGTGGCTGCGAAGGACGTGGTGTCAGGTATAATCCCAATCAATGATATAAATGCTTATGTATTATTTGATTCGGGTGCCACCTGTTCTTTTGTATCTGAAGAATTTGCTAGTAGACTTAGTACACCTCGAGAACTTTTAGAAAATCCTTTGATCATAGAAGTTGCTAATAAGGAAGTGATCCCTGTAGAATACGTTTATCGAAATTGTCGCGCAAATATTAGTAAACATGAACTGAGCGTAGACTTGATTCCTATTAGACTGGGAGAATTTAACGTAATACTGGGAATGGATTGGTTGTATAACCATGCTGCGATAATAGACTGTCAGAACAAATGTGTGATCCTTCAGACTCCGAGTAAGTCTAAGGTAGTGTTTTATGGTAGCTCATCGCTTAAGCAATCGTGTTGCGTTACGATAATGCAGGCCAAGAAATTGTTAAGGAAAGGATGTGGAGGATATTTAGCTTACATCATTGATACTCGGAAGAAGGGAGTAGAAATTAAGGATATATACGTAGTTAATGAATTCCAAGATGTGTTTCCGGACGATCTGCCTGGTCTTCCGCCAGACAGAGAAATCGAATTCGTAATAGACTTAGCACCGGGAACGGCATCGATTTCGAAAGCTCCATATCGTATGGCGCCAGTAGAAATGAAGGAATTGATGATACAATTGCAAGAATTATTGGATAAGGGTTACATTCGACCGAGTGTTTCTCCTTGGGGAGCACCAGTACTATTCGTTAAGAAGAAGGACGGATCGATGAGGCTCTGTATCGATTATCGAGAATTGAATAGAGTAACGATCAAGAACCGGTATCCGTTACCGAGGATAGACGACTTATTTGATCAACTGAAGGGAGAAAAGTGTTTCTCAAAGATCGACCTACGAACAGGATATCATCAACTGAAGGTACGGGATGAGGACATACCAAAGACTGCGTTTCGAACCCGTTATGGACACTACGAGTTTTTGGTAATGTCATTCGGATTGACTAATGCTCCGGCAGCATTTATGGACTTGATGAACCGAGTTTTCAAGCCATACTTGGATAAATTTGTAGTGGTCTTTATCGACGACATTTTGATCTACTCGAAGACAGAGGAAGAACACGCCGAACATCTAAAGATTATTTTGGAGGCACTAAGGAAGGAGAAGATGTATGCAAAATTTTCTAAGTGCGAATTTTGGATGGAGAAGGTTCAATTCTTAGGCCACGTGGTGGATAAGAATAGAATCTCTGTAGACCCTGCGAAGGTTGAAGCAGTAAGTAATTGGGAACAACCGAGAACACCGACGGAGGTAAGAAGTTTTCTAGGGTTAGCTGGGTACTATCGAAGATTCATCCAAGATTTTTCTAAGATAGCAACCCCGTTGACCAATTTGACTAGAAAGACGGTGAAATTTGTATGGACCGACAAATGCGAAGAAAGTTTTCAAGAACTGAAAAGGAGATTGAGCGAAACACCTGTGTTATCATTACCAGATGATGCGGGAAATTTTGTGGTGTATAGTGATGCATCGCACAAGGGGCTTGGCTGTGTGCTCATGCAACATGGCAAGGTTATTTCATATGCGTCACGACAATTGAAGGATTACGAAAAACGATACCCTACTCATGACTTAGAGTTAGCGGCAGTAGTTTTTGCGTTAAAGATATGGAGACATTATCTATACGGAGAAAAATGTGAGATATACACGGACCACAAAAGTCTGAAATATATCTTCACACAGAAGGAGTTAAACATGCGGCAGAGAAGGTGGTTAGAATTAATCAAAGACTATGACTGCGATATTCTTTATCACCCGGGAAAGGCAAATGTGGTTGCCGACGCTCTGAGCAGGAAAGGAAGGGAGAAGTTGTTTAATTTGACGACTCAGGAAGAATTGATAAGAGAGATGGAGAAATTGGAGATAGAAGTAAAAGGACCAGAAAAGTCTGGTGAGAAGTTAATTGTAATGGAAGCTTGTCCGACATTGTTGGATAGAGTAAAGGAAGCTCAGGAAAAGGATGAAGAGTGTGAGAAAATCCGAAAGAGGATCACAGAAAATGAGGAAGAAAAATTTCGAATGGATAAAGACGGTATTTTGAGATTTGAAGGGAGAGTGTGGGTACCAGCGGTAACCGAGTTGAGGGAAGAGATTTTGCACGAGGCACACAATACGACATATTCCATTCATCCGGGAGGCACAAAGATGTACCAAGATCTAAGGCAACATTTTTGGTGGCCCAATTTGAAACGGGAAGTCGCAGAGTGCGTCAGTAGATGTTTGACTTGCCAACGCGTTAAAGCAGAGCATCAACGGCCGAGTGGTTTACTACAACCGTTAGAAATACCAGAGTGGAAATGGGAGCATATTACCATGGACTTCGTGGTAGGACTTCCAGTTACACAGAAAGGTTATGATGCCATTTGGGTTATCGTGGATCGACTAACGAAGACCGCACATTTTCTACCAATCAAGATCCGCTACAGTTTGAACCAATTAGCAAGCCGATATGTAAAAGAAATTGTCTCACGACATGGAGTGCCGGTATCTATTGTCTCTGATCGAGATCCGCGCTTCACGTCCAATTTTTGGAAGAGTTTGCAAGAAAGAATGGGAACGCAGTTGAGGTTGAGTACTGCTTACCATCCTCAGACAGACGGACAGAGTGAGCGAACAATACAAACGCTGGAGGACATGCTTAGGACTTACGTGATGGATTTTAAAGGAAATTGGGACGACCATCTACCCTTAGTTGAATTTGCATATAACAATAGTTACCATGCGAGTATCGGCATGCCACCGTTTGAAGCTCTTTACGGAAGAAAGTGCAGAACGCCATTATGTTGGGATGAAGTCGGAGAACGACAAATACTCGGACCAGAGTTAGTACAACAAACCGCAGACATGGTGACAGTGATAAGAGCCCGATTAGTAGCAGCTCAGGATCGCCAGAAGAAATACGCAGATTTGCATCGACAGGACCGAGACTTCAAAGTCGGCAGTTTCGTATTCTTAAAAGTATCTCCATGGAAAGGAAAGCTCCGTTTCGGCAAGAAAGGAAAATTGAGTCCAAGATTTATAGGACCGTTCGAAATACTGAAGCGAGTGGGCGAAGTGGCATACAAAGTTGCGTTGCCACCCGAGTTGGAGCACATCCACAACGTATTTCACATTTCTGTGTTGCGACCGTACAAGGTCGACTACAAACATGTGATTTCTTACGAGCCCATTCAAGTGGAGAAGAACTTGGCGTATGAAGAAATTCCTGTCCAGATATTAGATAGGAAAGAGCAAACTTTGAGAAACAAAATTATTTCGTCTGTAAAAGTACTTTGGCGTAACCACGATGTCGAGGAGGCAACGTGGGAATTAGAAGATAGGATAATGAGGGATTATCCCCATTTGTTTGTGTAACCTTGTAGCAATTCCGGGGCGAAATTTTTATAAGGGGGGGAGGATGTAATACCCGAGAATTTCCATATATTATTAAATAAATATATTAATGAAAATTAGAATTTATTTGAATATGAATGATTTTGTGTTATGAGATGAATTAATTCAATTATATATAATTGAATAATTATAATAATTGAGAAATTGGTGGAGTTTGTGATAAACTCGTTGATTGCCTTGTGTGGCACAGTGACGTAATATAAGAATGATTATATTAATTTAAGCGAATAATTAATCTATATTAATTGTTAATCGAAGAATATTAATTAACTGTTATAAAATACTAATGAGGATTGATTAATAATATGTGATTATTATTGCAAGAAACATAATAATAATGAGCAACGTGTTTATAAATATAATAAGATTTATATCAAAGTCTCTCAAGGAAAACTCTACATGAGTTTTATCTCCTTCCTAACTTCTAAGTTCGCCTAAGTTATAGTCTAAGGACACTCGTTCCTAAGGTTTATAACTACGGCTTTGATACCAACCTGTGACGCCCCCAAATTCCAGGACCGCCACTTGGTCTCTCGAATTCGGTTCATCATGTGCTCATGGTAATACATCACAATAATAATAATTAAATATCATACGATCACAGCGGAAAATCTATTCTAGAATAATTTACAATGATTTATTATAATTATTCCCCCAAGTCTCGCAACCTACAGTACTTAATAGATTACATAATAATATCAGTTAACGACTTATTACATAATCTAACTTAAGCTTAAACATAATCAAATCCAGTCTTACTACATCATCTTCATACAATATTAATATATTTAAAACATAACAGACATAAGCTAGTTGGTAGCTTTGCCCTAGCCCTTATCAACGCCCGAAGGTTCACCATGCTCTGCCTTAACTGAAATATTTTAGGGAAAGCAAGAATGAGCACAAATTGCCCAGCAAGTAATATACAATAAGGGTGAGTAATAAGATTCTCAATTCTCGAAAGGGTATAACAAGATTTGATAGTTCAAGAATAACAAGAATATCAACAGTTCTCAATATCAGTCGCTAAGGACAGGATAATATCAATATGATTCAATAATAAGTTAATTCAAGATTTCAAATAATTAAATACTGAGTAGTCACTACGGACTATGAACTTCTACTAGAATTGACAGTAATAAACTGAAAATCCAACAAAAACAGGTACAACAGGTGATCAGCCTAAAGTACCCTTGTTATGCATAACAATCAACCATACTCAAGTGTGCACGTCGGTTCTCCGACAATTATATATTCCCTTCAAAGAAGGTTGTTCTTCTCAGTCAAATACAAGATCCCGCACCAATCAATTAGTTTGGGTCGCTTTTCAATAATATAAGTCTAGCCGAATCTAATGGCATAGACACTTTCACAATATTCAAGAACAATACTAAGTTCAACATTAATAATAGCTTTAATGAAATAAGAGTTCAAGTATGCTAATTCGATTCAACCGATTAAATAGGAAACTAGTTCGCAATACACAAGATAGGATACTTGCATAGTAAAAGAGTATAAGTTAGGAAACTTTCACAATCATAGATTTCCTTGCATAAAGTAAATGCGTCGGTTGGGATACTTGCACTTTAGAAGAGTGTAAGTAAGAGAACTTGCCTTTAGCGTAGTTTATCCACGAAAAGCAATCAACACTTTCGAATTCCTATCGTAATACAGTTACGTATATATATGATATTCATTAGTCATATAATTTAACTTCACATTTTCTCTTTGAATATACGATCAACACATAAGCTAAGTTTTACCTAGCTACACAGTTATATAGAATATAATTTCTATCCTTAACGTTCCTTCTTTAGAGTTTAAACGCATTCTCATATTATATAAGATCTCAACAATTAGCAAACATGCTTGCATGTTATTAATATCACATAAGACCACAATCAATACTAAATATATTTTATTTTAGCAAGTTACGGCATCTCCTTAAGTTAACCGTCAAAATCGGGTTCAAGTAACATCATATAATATCGCGTAGCATGTATTCATATTTAAAGGATACTTTCATGCTTGTATAACTTTTCCAAATCCAATCGTACATGGTATAGGTTCTTAAGTTAATACTTAAAGCCATTCAAGGACACGAACTTATATGGTCTAACATGATTGCTTTTAAACACAAGATATTCATATAACTTGTATTAGTCATGCTCATGAGTACTCGTATTGCATATATGTAGCTAGCATTGTTATTATCTTGAAAACATGCTTTGTTCATGCTAAACTTTAATCACGGCAACTAATCATGGTATATATATATGCATGACACATGAATGAGTCTAAGAGTACTATCACATGTGTCCATAAATATCAGAATTTAAATCTCCACATATCGTGTTAATGCTCATGTGCAAGGCTTGTATTTCTATTGGTGAATCTTACTAATAGAGCCTAACATGTTCATGCTTCCTTACGAACTATATAAACACAAGTTAAGGCTTCATTCATATATTTCAAAGTTATCTAAACATGCTCATAACATCAAAATGACTATATAGCATTTACATGATCATATCCACCTTCAAACTTATATTTTTGTTAGGAATGAGCACTAGTTAGGTTCACATGTTCACATTCTATTACGGAACCAATATAGATAAGCTAACATGCACTTCATGTGTCTCTAGGTGGTACTAACGTGCTTGCAAGGTCAGTATGTAAACATGCTTTATATATGTTAACGTCGTTTATGAAACTTTAAATTCGTTTCCAAACTATGTGTCGTTTGGTTAACCGTGTATGCTAATATACTAGAACATGCTTACATTGCCTCATTAGGTTTATATATATGTGTTAATCATGCTCCCATGCTTGTTTAAACAAAAATCAAACGAACATAGAGGCTGGCGCTGCGGCGCGGCACAGTAGCTTAATACTGGCGCTGCGGCGCGAGTGGCGCTGCGTGCGGCGCTGCGGCGCGTGCTGCGGCGCGTGCTGCGGCGCGGGCTGCGGCGCTGTGGCGTCAAGGCAGTTTTCCGGTTCAGACGGCAGCGAAAAACGACCCAAAACCTCCCATTTCATCGATTTCAACATACCATACCCAGATATTAGACTTGTTTAACTTACTAACACATACATATATGCTTATATAACAGTTAATAGCAATTATCAATTCCCAATTTCATGAACTCTAACTTAATTTACGAATTTCATGTATTTACAGAAATTGAAGAGGAACAATGGAAATGAAAGACTATTCAGTGGTTCCATCATGTGTGTATGTTCATATAACAACAATATAAGGGTTCTACAAACCAATCATGAACCAATTTGGCATAATCAAGAATTTCAACAAAACTCAGAGAACAACAATGGAGTTCTTTTGACAGAAAATGAAAATGAAGACACGAAGAGGATTTATACCTCTGTTATGGAGTAAGCTTGCTGATATCTCACAATGCTATTATGTATATGCTCTCAACTTATCAACTCAAACAAAATCTCAGCAATGTGAAATGGGAAGAAAGGAAGCCATATTTATAGAGAAAACAAGATACAGACAATGCAATTGCCTACTATTTCAAACTAACAGAAATTTGAATTGCATGCTAGATAAGAGGAAGTTGGTAGATAGTTGTTGAAAGCCATCATTAGAGCCACTCCTCATATAATTATTGCTAGCTAAGCTTGGGAGAAGAATGGGAGAATAGGCCTTAGCCTTTTTGCCATACACGTGAAGGAGAAGGAGGGTGACTATTATATTGGAACAAGGCCATATATCAGCATTCTATAATTTGTATATATACACAACACTTATGCCAAAATATGTTACATGTGTATATACTATATAATTAGGCCACAATTATAGTTACAATGTAATTCTAATGATACTAACATGGATTCACATAATGTAATAAGTGTGAATTGTGCACATATAATTCATGTACATTTTTATCATACTGGTATAATTTAATCGGATGTTATCACATTACATTATCTCATGTATTATTAAATTGTATTACTCAACAATTATTTATAATAGATCCATGATACATTATTTTAATGTATATCCACACATCATTTGTCACCTACACATATCATAACATATAGTTACTATACATTTAATTCGCATGCTTGCACATATAATTTCTCATCTTATAAATTGAATATTAATTAATAATATACACATATCCTACATCAATCAATATAATTGTTAACCTCCATAACAATTTAATTAACCTTTATATGATTAACTATCACTTTGATATAAATCTTATTATATTTATAAACACGTTGCTCATTATTATTATGTTTCTTGCAATAATAATCACATATTATTAATCAATCCTCATTAGTATTTTATAACAGTTAATTAATATTCTTCGATTAACAATTAATATAGATTAATTGTTCGCTTAAATTAATATAATCATTCTTATATTACGTCACTGTGCCACACAAGGCAATCAACGAGTTTATCACAAACTCCACCAATTTCTCAATTATTATAATTATTCAATTATATATAATTGAATTAATTCATCTCATAACACAAAATAAATTCTCATTTCCATTAATATATTTATTTAATAATATATGGAAATTCTCGGGTATTACAGGTCCTCTCAAATTGTCAAAGAAAGATGTGATTATGAGTCCTATGACTTCGTTATAGTTTGATTAGCATCGAAGGAGCAATCCTATCACTAGTATCTTCAAAACGATCCATACATCTCACACAAGTCTTTATTTTGGGAGACCTTTTTATTATTTCATTAGTTCTCTCAAATTGTCAAAATATAGGTGATTATGAGTCCTTTTACTTCGTTCTAGTTAAAATTAGCATCAAGAGGAGCAATCGCATCACTATCACATCCAAAACGATGTGTACATCTCACACAAGTCTTCATTTTGGGAGACCTTTTTATTGTTTCATTAGTTCTCTCAAATTGTCAAAATATAGGTGATTATGAGTCCTATTACTTCGTTCTAGTTAAAATTAGCATCAACAGGTTCAATCTCATCACAATCACATCCAAAACGATGCGTAGAGCACAAGTCTTCATTTAGGGGGACCTTTTTATTATTTCATTGGTTCCCTAAAAATGTCAAAGAAATAGGTGATTAGGAGTCCTATAATTTCGTTCTAGTTTGATTAGCATCAAAAGGAACAATCTCATGACTATCGCGTTCAAAACGATGCGTATATCTCACACAAGTCTTTATTTAGGGACACCTTCATATTTTTTCATTAGTTTTCTTAAATTGTCAAAATATAGGTGATTATGAGTCCTCTTACTTCGTTCTAGTTGAAATTAGTATCAAAAGAAGCAATTCTATCACTATCGTGTCCAAAACGATGCGTAGATCACACACAAGTCTTTATTTAGGAAGACCTTCATATTGTTTCATTGGTTGTTTCAAAATTAGAAAGAAAGAGGTGATTAAGTGTTGAATTATTTCGTTCTAGTTTGATTAGCGTCAAAAAGAGAAACCCATGACTATCGCGTTCAAAACCATGCGTACATCTCATAGAAGTATTCACAAGTCTTGATTTAGGGAGACCTTCTTATTATTCCATTGGTTCTCTCAAATTGTCAAAGAAAGCGGTGATTATGAGTCCTATAACTTCGTTCTAGTTTGATTAGCATCAAAAGGAGAAATCTTATCTCTAGTGCCTTCAAAACAATCCGTACATCTCACAAAAGTCTTCATTTAGGGAAACCTTCTTAATTTTTTCATTAGTTTTCTCAAATTGTGAAAATATAGGTGATTATGAGTCCTATTACTTCGTTCTAGTTGAAATTAGCATCAAAAGGAGCAATCCCATAGTGATCTTGTCCAAAACGATGCGTAGATCTCACACATGTCTTTATTTAGAGAGACCTTCATATTGTTTCATTGGTTGTTTCAAATTTAAAATGAAAGAGGTGATTAGGAGTTGTATTATTTCGTTCTAGTTTGATTAGTGTCAAAAAGAGAAACCCATGACTATCGTGTTCAAAACCATGCGTACATCTCACACAAGTCTTCATTTTGGAAGACCTTTTTATTGTTTCATTGATTCTCTAAAATTGTCAAAGAAAAAGTTGATTAGGAGTTCTATAACTTCGTTCTAGTTTGATAGTATAAAAAAGAGCAATACCATGACTATTGCGTTCAAAACGATGCGTACATCTCACACAAGTCTTCATTTAAGGAGATTTTATTGTTTTATTGGTTCTCTAAAATTGTCAAAGAAAGAGTTGATTAGGAGTCCTATAACTTCGTTCTAGTTTGACTAGCATCAAAAGTAACAATCCCATGACTATCGCGTTAAAAACGATGCGTACATCTCACACAAGTCTTCGTTTAAGGAGACAACATTATTTATTTCATTAGTTCTCTAAAATTGTCAAAAAAGAGCTGATTAGGAGTCCTATTACTTCGTTCTAATTTGATTAGCATCAAAAGGAACAATTCCATGACTATCGCGTTAAAAACGATGCGTACATCTCACACAAGTTTTGATTTATGGAGACTTTCTTATTGTTTCATTGGTTCTCTCAAATTGTCAAAGAAAGATGTGATTATGAGTTCTATGACTTCGTTCTTGTTTGATTAGCATCAAAGGAGCAATCCTATCACTAGTATCTTCAAAATAATCCGTACTTCTAACACAAGTTTTCATTTAGGAAAACCTTCTAATTGTTTCATTAGTTCTCTCAAATTGTCAAAATAGAGGTGATTATGAGTCCTATTACTTCGTTCTAGTTAAAATTAGCATCAAAAGGAGCAATCTCATCATTATAGCATCCAAAACGATGCGTAGACCTCACACAAGTCTTCATTTGGGGAGACCTTCTTATTGTTTCATTGGTTCCCAAAAATTATCAAAGAAAGAAGTGATTAGGAGTCCTATAACTTTGTCCTAGTTTGATTAGCATCAAAAGGAACAATCCCATGACTATCACGTTCAAAACGTTGCATACATCTCACACAAGTCTTCATTTAAGGAGGCCTTCTTATTATTTCATTGGTTTTCTAGAATTGTCAAAGAAAGAGATGATTAGGAGTCCTTTTACTTTGTCCTAATTTGATTAGCATCAAAAGGAGCAATCCTATGACTATCGCATAAAAAACGATGAGTACACCTCACACAAGTCTTGATTTATGGAGACCTTCTTATTGTTTCATTAGTTCTCTCAAATTATCAAAGAAAGATGCTATTATGAGTCCTATGACTTTGTTCTAGTTTGATTAGCATCAAAGGAGTAATCCTATCACTAGTACCTTGGAAACGATCTGTACATCTCACACAAGTCTTCATTTAGGGAGACCTTCTTATTGTTTCATTAGTTTTCTCAAATTGTCAAAATGTAGATGATTATGAGTCCTATTACTTTGTTATAATTAAAATTATCATTAATAGGAGCAATCCCATCACTATCGCGCCCAAAATGATGCGTAGACCTCACACAAGTATTTATTTAGGGAGACCTTCTTATTGTTACATTGGTTCCATAAAATTCTCAAAGAAAGAGGTGATTAGGAGTCCTATAACTTTGTTCTAGTTTGATTAGCATCAAAAGAAACAATCCCATGACTATCGCGTTCAAAACGATGCGTACATCTCATACAAGTCTTCATTTACTCCGCCTTCTTATTGTTACATTGGTTCTCTAGAATTGTTAAAGAAAGAGGTTATTATGAGTCCTATTACTTCGTTCTAACTTGATTAGCATCAAAAGAAGTAATCGCATGACTATCGCGTTAAAAATGATGCGTACATCTCCCATAAGTCTTGATTTAGGGAGACCTTCTCATTATTTCATTGGTTCTCTCAAATTGTCAAAGATAGATGTGATTATGAGTCCTATGACTTCGTTCTAGTTTGGTTAGCATCAAAAGGAGCAATACTATCACTAGTGCCTTCAAAATAATCTGTACGTCTCACACAAGTCTTCATTTAGGGACACCTTCTTATTTTTTCATTAGTTTTCTCAAATTGTCAAAATATAGGTAATTATGAGTCCTATTACTTTGTTATAGTTGAAATTAGCATCAAAAAGAGCAATCCCATTACTATCGTGTCCAAAACGATGCGTAGATCTCACACAAGTCTTTATTTAGGGAGACCTTCATATTGTTTCATTGGTTGTTCCAAATTTACAAAGAAAGTGGTGATTTAGAGTTGTATTATTTCGTTCCAGTTTGATTAGCGTCAAAAAGAGAAACCTATGACTATAGTGTTCAAAACCATTCGTACATCTTACACAAGTCTTCATTTAGGGAGACCTTTTTATTGTTTCATTGATTTTCTTAAATTGTCAATGAAATAGGTGATTAGGAGTCCTATAACTTCGTTCTAGTTTGATTAGTATCAAAAGGAGCAATCCCATGACTATCGCATTCAAAATGATGCGTACATCTCACCCAAGTCTTCATTTAAGGAGACCTTATTGTTTCATTGGTTCTCTAAAATTATCAAATAAAGGGCTGATTAGGAGTTCTATAACTTCGTTCTAGTTTGATTAGCATCAAAGGTAGCAATCCCATTACTATCGCGCGTTAAAAACGATGCGTACATCTCATACAAGTCTCCATTTTAGAAGACATTCTTATTGTTTCATTGGTTCTATAAAATTATCAAAGAAAGAGGTGATTAGGAGTCCTATTACTTCATTATAATTTGATTAGCATCAAAAGGAGCAATCCAATGACTATCTCGTTAAAAACGATGCGTACATCTCACACAAGTCTTGATTTAGGGAGATCTTCTTATTGTTTCATAGGTCCTCTCAAATTGTCAAAGAAAGATATGATTATGAGTCCTATGACTTCGTTATAGTTTGATTAGCATCGAAGGAGCAATCCTATCACTAGTATCTTCAAAACGATCCATACAACTCACACAAGTCTTTATTTTGGGAGACCTTTTTATTGTTTCATTAGTTCTCTCAAATTGTCAAAATATAGGTGATTATGAGTCCTATTACTTCGTTCTAGTTAAAATTAGCATCAACAGGAGCAATCGCATCACTATCACATCCAAAACGATGCGTAGAGCACAAGCCTTCATTTAGTGGGACCTTTTTGTTGTTTCATTGGTTCCCTAAAAATGTCAAAGAAATAGTTGATTAGGAGTCCTATAACTTCGTTCTAGTTTGATTAGCATCAAAAGGAACAATCCCATGACTATCGCGTTCAAAACGATGCGTACATCTCACACAAGTCTTTATTTAGGGACACCTTCTTATTTTTTCATTAGTTTTCTCAAATTGTCAAAATATAGGTGATTATGAGTCCAATTACTTCGTTCTAGTTGAAATTAGTATCAAAAGAAGCAATTCCATCACTATCGTGTCCAAAACGATGCGTAGATCACACACAAGTCTTTATTTAGGGAGACCTTCATATTGTTTCATTGGTTGTTTCAAAATTAGAAAGAAAGAGGTGATTAAGAGTTGTATTACTTCGTTCTAGTTTGATTAGCATCAAAAAGAGAAACCCATGACTATCGCGTTCAAATCCATGCGTACATCTCACATAAGTCTTCATTTAGGGAGACATTCTTATTGTTTCATTGGTTCTCTAAAATTGTCAAAGAAATAGGTGATTAGGAGTCCTATAACTTCGTTCTAGTTTGATCAGCATCAAAAGTAACAATCTCATTACTATCGCGTTAAAAACGATGCGTACATCTCACACAAGTCTTCATTTAAGGAGACATTCTTATTGCTTCATTGGTTCTCTAAAATTGTCAAAGAAGAGGTGATTAGGAGTCATATTACTTCGTTCTAAGTTGATTAGCATCAAAACAAGCAATCCTATGACTATCGCGTAAAAAACGATGCGTACATCTCACACAAGTCTTGATTTATGGAGACCTTCTTATTGTTTCATTGGTTCTCTCAAATTATCAAAGAAAGATGCGATTATGAGTCCTATGACTTCGTTCTAGTTTGATTAGCATCAAAGGAGCAATCCTATCACTAGTACCTTGGAAACGATCTGTACTTCTCACATAAGTCTTCATTTAGGGAGACCTTCTTATTGTTTCATTAGTTTTCTCAAATTATCAAAATGTAGGTGATTATGAGTCCTATTACTTCGTTATAGTTAAAATTAGCATTAATAGGAGCAATCCCATCACTATCGCGCCCAAAATGATGCGTATACCTCACACAAGTATTCATTTAGGGAGACCTTCTTATTGTTACATTGGTTCCATAAAATTCTCAAAGAAAGAGGTGATTAGGAGTCCTATAACTTCGTTCTAGTTTGATTAGCATCAAAAGAAACAATCCCATGACTATCGCGTTCAAAACGATGCGTACATCTCATACAAGTCTTCATTTACTCCGCCTTCTTATTGTTACATTGGTTCTCTAGCATTGTTAAAAAAAGAGGTGATTATGAGTCCTATTACTTCGTTCTAACTTGATTAGCATCAAAAGAAGTAATCGCATGACTATCGCGTTAAAAATGATGCGTACATCTCCCATAAGTCTTGATTTAGGGAGACCTTCTCATTATTTCATTGGTTCTCTCAAATTGTCAAAGATAGATGTGATTATGAGTCCTATGACTTCGTTCTAGTTTGATTAGCATCAAAAGGAGCAATACTATCACTAGTGCCTTCAAAACGATCTGTACATCTCACACAAGTCTTCATTTAGGGACACCTTCTTATTTTTTCATTAGTTTTCTCAGATTGTCAAAATATAGGTAATTATGAGTCCTATTACTTTGTTATAGTTGAAATTAGCATCAAAAAGAGCAATCCCATTACTATCGTGTCCAAAACGATGCGTAGATCTCACACAAGTCTTTATTTAGGGAGACCTTCATATTGTTTCATTGGTTGTTCCAAATTTACAAAGAAAGTGGTGATTTAGAGTTGTATTATTTCGTTCTAGTTTGATTAGCGTCAAAAAGAGAAACCTATGACTATAGCGTTCAAAACCATTCGTACATCTTACACAAGTCTTCATTTAGGGAGACCTTTTTATTGTTTCATTGATTCTCTTAAATTGTCAATGAAATAGGTGATTAGGAGTCCTATAACTTCGTTCTAGTTTGATTAGTATCAAAAGGAGCAATCCCATAACTATCGCATTCAAAATGATGCGTACATCTCACACAAGTCTTCATTTAAGGAGACCTTATTGTTTCATTGGTTCTCTAAAATTGTCAAATAAAGGGCTGATTAGGAGTTCTATAGCTTCGTTCTAGTTTGATTAGCATCAAAGGTAGCAATCCCATGACTATCGCGCGTTAAAAACTATGCGTACATCTCATACAAGTCTCCATTTTAGAAGACATTCTTATTGTTTCATTGGTTCTATAAAATTATCATAGAAAGAGGTGATTAAGAGTCCTATTACTTCATTATAATTTGATTAGCATCAAAAGGAGCAATCCAATGACTATCTCGTTAAAAACGATGCGTACATCTCACACAAGTCTTGATTTAGGGAGATCTTCTTATTGTTTCATAGGTCCTCTCAAATTGTCAAAGAAAGATGTGATTATGAGTCCTATGACTTCGTTATAGTTTGATTAGCATCGAAGGAGCAATCCTATCACTAGTATCTTCAAAACGATCCATACATCTCACACAAGTCTTTATTTTGGGAGACCTTTTTATTGTTTCATTAGTTCTCTCAAATTGTCAAAATATAGGTGATTATGAGTCCTATTACTTCGTTCTTGTTAAAATTAGCATCAAAATGAGCAATCTCATCACTATCACATCCAAAACGATGCGTAGAGCACAAGTCTTCATTTAGTGGGACCTTTTTGTTGTTTCATTGGTTCCCTAAAAATGTCAAAGAAATAGTTGATTAGGAGTCCTATAACTTCGTTCTAGTTTGATTAGCATCAAAAGGAACAATCCCATGACTATCGCGTTCAAAACGATGCGTACATCTCACACAAGTCTTTATTTAGGGACACCTTCTTATTTTTTCATTAGTTTTCTCAAATTGTCAAAATATAGGTGATTATGAGTCCAATTACTTCGTTCTAGTTGAAATTAGTATCAAAAGAACAATTCCATCGCTATCGTGTCCAAAACGATGCGTACATCACACACAAGTCTTTATTTAGGGAGACCTTCATATTGTTTCATTGGTTGTTTCAAAATTAGAAAGAAAGAGGTGATTAAGAGTTGTATTACTTCGTTCTAGTTTGATTAGCATCAAAAAGAGAAACCCATGACTATCGCGTTCAAATCCATGCGTACATCTCACATAAGTCTTCATTTAGGGAGACATTCTTATTGTTTCATTGGTTCTCTAAAATTGTCAAAGAAATAGATGATTAGGAGTCCTATAACTTCGTTCTAGTTTGATCAGCATCAAAAGTAACAATCTCATTACTATCGCGTTAAAAACGATGCGTACATCTCACACAAGTCTTCATTTAAGGAGACATTCTTATTGTTTCATTGGTTCTCTAAAATTGTCAAAGAAGAGGTGATTAGGAGTCATATTACTTCGTTCTAAGTTGATTAGCATCAAAACAAGCAACCCTATGACTATCGCGTAAAAAACGATGCGTACATCTCACACAAGTCTTGATTTATGGAGACCTTCTTATTGTTTCATTGGTTCTCTCAAATTATCAAAGAAAGATGCGATTATGAGTCCTATGACTTCATTCTAGTTTGATTAGCATCAAAGGAGCAATCCTATCACTAGTACCTTGGAAACGATCTGTACTTCTCACATAAGTCTTCATTTAGGGAGACCTTCTTATTGTTTTATTAGTTTTCTCAAATTATCAAAATGTAGGTGATTATGAGTCCTATTACTTCGTTATAGTTAAAATTAGCATTAATAGGAGCAATCCCATCACTATCGCGCCCAAAATGATGCGTAGACCTCACACAAGTATTCATTTAGGGAGACCTTCTTATTGTTACATTGGTTCCATAAAATTCTCAAAGAAAGAGGTGATTAGGAGTCCTATAACTTCGTTCTATTTTGATTAGCATCAAAAGAAACAATCCCATGACTATCGCGTTCAAAACGATGCGTACATCTCATACAAGTCTTCATTTACTCCGCCTTCTTATTGTTACATTGGTTCTCTAGCATTGTTAAAAAAAGAGGTGATTATGAGTCCTATTACTTCGTTCTAACTTGATTAGCATCAAAAGAAGTAATCGCATGACTATCGCGTTAAAAATGATGCGTACATCTCCCATAAGTCTTGATTTAGGGAGACCTTCTCATTATTTCATTGGTTCTCTCAAATTGTCAAAGATAGATGTGATTATGAGTCCTATGACTTCGTTCTAGTTTGATTAGCATCAAAAGGAGCAATACTATCACTAGTGCCTTCAAAACGATCCGTACATCTCACACAAGTCTTCATTTAGGGACACCTTCTTATTTTTTTATTAGTTTTCTCAAATTGTCAAAATATAGGTAATTATGAGTCCTATTACTTTGTTATAGTTGAAATTAGCATCAAAAAGAGCAATCCCATTACTATCGTGTCCAAAACGATGCGTAGATCTCACACAAGTCTTTATTTAGGGAGACCTTCATATTGTTTCATTGGTTGTTCCAAATTTATAAAGAAAGTGGTGATTTATAGTTGTATTATTTCGTTCTAGTTTGATTAGCGTCAAAAAGAGAAACCTATGACTATAGCGTTCAAAACCATTCGTACATCTTACACAAGTCTTCATTTAGGGAGACCTTTTTATTGTTTCATTGATTCTCTTAAATTGTCAATGAAATAGGTGATTAGGAGTCCTATAACTTCGTTCTAGTTTGATTAGTATCAAAAGGAGCAATCCCATGACTATCGCATTCAAAATGATGCGTACATCTCACACAAGTCTTCATTTAAGGAGACCTTATTGTTTCATTGGTTCTCTAAAATTGTCAAATAAAGGGCTGATTAGGAGTTCTATAACTTCGTTCTAGTTTGATTAGCATCAAAGGTAGCAATCCCATGACTATCGCGCGTTAAAAACGATGCGTACATCTCATACAAGTCTCCATTTTAGAAGACATTCTTATTGTTTCATTGGTTCTATAAAATTATCATAGAAAGAGGTGATTAGGAGTCCTATTACTTCATTCTAATTTGATTAGCATCAAAAGGAGCAATCCAATGACTATCTCGTTAAAAACGATGCGTACATCTCACACAAGTCTTGATTTAGGGAGATCTTCTTATTGTTTCATAGGTCCTCTGAAATTGTCAAAGAAAGATGTGATTATGAGTCCTATGACTTCGTTATAGTTTGATTAGCATCGAAGGAGCAATCCTATCACTAGTATCTTCAAAACGATCAATACATCTCACACAAGTCTTTATTTTGGGAGACCTTTTTATTGTTTCATTAGTTCTCTCAAATTGTCAAAATATAGGTGATTATGAGTCCTATTACTTCGTTCTAGTTAAAATTAGCATCAACAGGAGCAATCGCATCACTATCACATCCAAAACGATGCGTAGAGCACAAGTCTTCATTTAGTGGGACCTTTTTGTTGTTTCATTGGTTCCCTAAAAATGTCAAAGAAATAGTTGATTAGGAGTCCTATAACTTCGTTCTAGTTTGATTAGCATCAAAAGGAACAATCCCATGACTATCGCGTTCAAAACGATGCGTACATCTCACACAAGTCTTTATTTAGGGACACTTTCTTATTTTTTCATTAGTTTTCTCAAATTGTCAAAATATAGGTGATTATGAGTCCAATTACTTCATTCTAGTTGAAATTAGTATCAAAAGAAGCAATTCCATCACTATCGTGTCCAAAACGATGCGTAGATCACACACAAGTCTTTATTTAGGGAGACCTTCATATTGTTTCATTGGTTGTTTCAAAATTAGAAAGAAAGATGTGATTAAGAGTTGTATTACTTCGTTCTAGTTTGATTAGCATCAAAAAGAGAAACCCATGACTATCGCATTCAAAACCATGCGTACATCTCACACAAGTCTTCATTTAGGGAGACATTCTTATTGTTTCATTGGTTCTCTAAAATTGTCAAAGAAATAGGTGATTAGGAGTCCTATAACTTCGTTCTAGTGTGATCAGCATCAAAAGTAACAATCTCATTACTATCGCGTTAAAAACGATGCGTACATCTCACATAAGTCTTCATTTAAGGAGACATTCTTATTGTTTCATTGGTTCTCTAAAATTGTCAAAGAAGAGGTGATTAGGAGTCATATTACTTCGTTCTAAGTTGATTAGCATCAAAACTAGCAATCCTATGACTTCGTTATAGTTTGATTAGCATCGAAGGAGCAATCCTATCACTAGTATCTTCAAAACAATCCGTACATCTCAATCATGTCTTCATTTTGGGAGACCTTTTAATTATTTCATTAGTTCTCTCAAATTGTCAAAATATAGGTGATTATGAGTCCTATTACTTCGTTCTTGTTAAAATTAGCATCAAAAGGAGCAATCTCATCACTATCACATCCAAAACGATGCGTAGAGCACAAGTCTTCATTTAGTGGGACCTTTTTGTTGTTTCATTAGTTCTCTAAAAATGTCAAAGAAATAGTTGATTAGGAGTCCTATAACTTCGTTCTAGTTTGATTAGCATCGAAAGGAACAATCCCATGACTATCGCGTTCAAAACGATGCGTACATCTCACACAAGTCTTTATTTAGGGACACCTTAGTTTTTCATTAGTTTTCTCAAATTGTCAAAATATAGGTGATTATGAGTCCTATTACTTCGTTCTAGTTGAAATTAGTATCAAAAGAAGCAATTCCATCACTATCGTGTCCAAAAAGATGGATAGATCTCACACAAGTCTTTATTTTGGGAGACCTTCATATTGTTTCATTGGTTGTTTCAAAATTAGAAAGAAAGAGGTGATTAATAGTTGTATTATTTCTTTCTAGTTTAATTAGCGTCAAAAAGAGAAACCCATGACTATCGCGTTCAAAACTATGCGTACATCTCACACAAGTCTTCATTTAGGGAGACATTCTTATTATTTCATTGATTTTCTAAAATTGTCAAAGAAAAAGGTGATTAAGAGTCCTATAACTTTATTCTAGTTTGATTAGTATCAAAAGGAGCAATACCATGACTATCGCGTTCAAAACGATGCGTACATCTCACACTAGTCTTCATTTAAGGAGACCATATTGTTTCATTGGTTCTCTAAAATTGTCAAAGAAATAGGTGATTAGGAGTCCTATAACTTCGTTCTAGTTTGATTAGAATCAAAAGTAACAATCTCATTACTATCGCGTTAAAAACGATGCGTACATCTCACGCAATTCTTCATTTAAGGAGACTTTCTTATTGTTTCATTGGTTCTCTAAAATTGTCAAAGAAGAGGTGATTAGGAGTCATATTACTTCGTTCTAAGTTGATTAGCATCAAAAAGAGCAATTCTATGACTATCGCATAAAAACGATGCGTACATCTCAGATAAGTCTTGATTTATGGAGACCTTCTTATTGTTTCATTGGTTCTCTAAAATTATTAAAGAAATTTGCGATAATAACTCCTATGACTTCGTTCTAGTTTGATTAGCATCAAAGGAGCAATCTTATCACTAGTACCTTGGAAACGATCTGTACATCTCACACAAGTCTTCATTTAGGGAGACCTTCTTATTGTTTCATTAGTTTTCTCAAATTGTCAAAATGTAGGTGATTGATTATGAGTCGTATTACTTCGTTATAGTTAAAATTAGCATTAATAGGAGCAATCCCATCACTATCACTCCCAAAATGATGCGTAGACCTCACACAAGTCTTCATTTAGTTAGACCTTCTTATTGTTACATTGGTTCCCTAAAATTCTAAAAGAAAGAGGTGATTAGGAGTCCCATATCTTCGTTCTAGTTTGATTAGCATCAAAAGAAACAATCCCATGACTATCACGTTCAAAACGATGCGTACATCT
Source organism: Panax stipuleanatus (assembly GCA_020205555.1). NCBI lineage: Eukaryota > Viridiplantae > Streptophyta > Magnoliopsida > Apiales > Araliaceae > Panax > Panax stipuleanatus. Next base: position 33,886,267 of record CM035122.1, on the reverse strand, counting down.
CACACAAGTCTTCATTTACTCCGCCTTCTTATTATTTCATTGGTTCTCTAGAATTGTTAAAGAAATATGTGATTATGAGTCCTATTACTTTGTTTTAATTTGATTAGCATCAAAAGAAGTAATCGCATGACTATCGCATTAAAAATGATGCGTACATCTCACACAAGTCTTGATTTAGGGAGACCTTATTATTTCATTGGTTCTCTTAAATTGTTAAAGAAAGATGTGATTATGAGTCCTATGACTTCGTTCTAGTTTGATTAGCATCAAAAGGAGCAATACTATCACTAGTGCCTTCAAAACGATGCGTAGATCTCACACAAGTCTTTATTTAGGGAGACCTTCATATTATTTCATTGGTTGTTTCAAAATTAGAAAGAAAGAGGTGATTAAGAGTTGTATTACTTCGTTCTAGTTTGATTAGCATCAAAAAGAGAAACCCATGACTATCGCGTTCAAAACCATGCGTACATCTCACGCAAGTCTTCATTTAGGGAGACATTCTTATTGTTTCATTGGTACTCTAAAATTGTCAAAGAAATAGGTGATTAGGAGTCCTATAACTTCGTTCTAGTTTGATCAGCATCAAAAGTAACAATCTCATTACTATCGCGTTAAAAACGATGCGTACATCTCACACAAGTCTTCATTTAAGGAGACCTTATTGTTACATTAGTTCTTTAAAATTGTCTAATAAAGAGGTGATTAGGAGTTCTATAACTTCGTTCTATATTGATTAGCATCAAAGGTAGCAATCCCATGACTATCGCGCGTTAAAAACGATGCGTACATCTCACACAAGTCTCCATTTTAGAAGACATTCTTATTGTTTGATTGGTTCTATAAAATTATCAAAGAAAGAGGTGATTAGAAGTCCTATTACTTCATTCTAATTTGATTAGCCTTAAAAGGAGCAATCCAATGACTATCTCGTTCAAAACGATGCGTACATCTCACACAAGTATTGATTTAAGGAGATCTTCTTATTGTTTCATTGGTCCTCTCAAATTGTCAAAGAAAGATGTGATTATGAGTCCTATGACTTCGTTATAGTTTGATTAGCATCGAAGGAGCAATCCTATCACTAGTATCTTCAAAACGATCCGTACATCTCACACAAGTCTTCATTTTGGGAGACCTTTTTATTGTTTCATTAGTTCTCTCAAATTGTCAAAATATAGGTGATTATGAGTCCTATTACTTCGTTCTTGTTAAAATTAGCATCAAAAGGAGCAATCTCATCACTATCACATCCAAAACGATGCGTAGAGCACATGCCTTCATTTAGGGGGACCTTTTTATTATTTCTTTGGTTACCTAAAAATGTCAAAGAAAGAGGTGATTAGGAGTCCTATAACTTCGTTCTAGTTTGATTAGCATCAAAAGGAACAATCCCATGACTATCGCGTTCAAAACGATGCGTACATCTCACACAAGTCTTTATTTAGGGACACCTTCTTATTTTTTCATTAGTTTTCTCAAGTTGTCAAAATATAGGTGATTGTAAGTCCTATTACTTTGTTCTAGTTGAAATTAGTATCAAAAGAAGAAATTCCATCACTATCGTGTCCAAAACGATGCATAGATCTCACACAAGTCTTTATTTAGGGAGACCTTCATATTGTTTCATTGGTTGTTTCAAAATTAGAAAGAAAGAGGTGATTAAGAGTTGTATTATTTCGTTCTAGTTTGATTAGCGTCAAAAAGAGAAACCCATGACTATCGCGTTCAAAACCATGCGTACATCTCACACAAGTCTTCATTTAGGGAGACATTCTTATTGTTTCATTGATTCTCTAAAATTGTCAAAGAAAAAGGTGATTAAGAGTCCTATAACTTTATTCTAGTTTGATTAGTATCAAAAGGAGCAATACCATGACTATCGCGTTCAAAACGATGCGTACATCTCACACAAGTCTTCATTTAAGGAGACCTTATTGTTTCAGTGGTTCTCTAAAATTGTCAAATAAATAGGTGATTAGGAGTCCTATAACTTCGTTCTAGTTTGATTAGCATCAAAAATAAGAATCTCATTACTATCGCGTTAAAAACGATGCGTACATCTCACACAAGTCTTCATTTAAGGAGACTTTCTTATTGTTTCATTGGTTCTCTAAAATTGTCAAAGAAGAGGTGATTAGGAGTCATATTACTTCGTTCTAAGTTGATTAGCATCAAAAGGAGCAATCCTATGACTATCGCATAAAAAACGATGCGTACATCTCACACAAGTCTTGATTTATGGAGACCTTCTTATTATTTCATTGGTTCTCTAAAATTATTAAAGAAATATGCGATTATGACTCCTATGACTTCGTTCTAGTTTGATTAGCATCAAAGGAGCAATCCTATCACTAGTACCTTGGAAACGATCTGTACATCTCACACAAGTCTTCATTTAGGGAGACCTTCTTATTGTTTCATTAGTTTTCTCAAATTATCAAAATGTAGGTGATTGATTATGAGTCCTATTACTTCGTTATAGTTAAAATTAGCATTAATAAGAGCAATCCCATCACTATCGCGCCCAAAATGATGCGTAGTCCTCACACAAGTCTTCATTTTGGGAGACCTTCTTATTGTTACATTGGTTCCCTTGAATTCTCAAAGAAAGAGGTGTTTAGGAGTCCTATAACTTCGTTCTAGTTTGATTAGCATCAAAAGTAACAATCTCATTACTATCGCGTTCAAAACGATGCGTACATCTCACACAAGTCTTCATTTAAGGAGACTTTCTTATTGTTTCATTGGTTCTCCAAAATTGTCAAAGAAGAGGTGATTAGGAGTCATATTACTTCGTTCTAAGTTGATTAGCATCAAAAGGAGCAATCCTATGACTATCGCATAAAAAACGATGCGTACATCTCACACAAGTCTTGATTTATGGAGACCTTCTTATTGTTTCATTGGTTCTCTAAAATTATTAAAGAAATATGCGATTATGACTCCTATGACTTCGTTCTAGTTTGATTAGCATCAAAGGAGCAATCCTATCACTAGTACCTTGGAAACGATCTGTACATCTCACACAAGTCTTCATTTAGGGAGACCTTCTTATTGTTTCATTAGTTTTCTCAAATTATCAAAATGTAGGTGATTGATTATGAGTCCTATTACTTCGTTATAGTTAAAATTAGCTTTAATAGGAGCAATCCCATCACTATCGCGCCCAAAATGATGCGTAGTCCTCACACAAGTCTTCATTTAGGGAGACCTTCTTATTGTTACATTGGTTCCCTAAAATTCTCAAAGAAAGAGGTGATTAGGAGTCCTATATCTTCGTTCTAGTTTGATTAGCATCAAAAGAAACAATCCCATGACTATCGCGTTCAAAACGATGCGTACATCTCACACAAGTCTTCATTTACTCCGCCTTCTTATTATTTCATTGGTTCTCTAGAATTGTTAAAGAAAGAGGTGATTATGAGCCATATTACTTTGTTCTAATTTGATTAGCATCAAAAGAAGTGATCGCATGACTATCGCGTTAACAATGATGCGTACATCTCACACAAGTCTTGATTTAGGGAGACATTCTTATTATTTCATTGGTTCTCTCAAATTGTCAAAGAAAGATATGATTATGAGTCCTATGACTTCGTTTTAGTTTGATTAGCATCAAAAGGAGCAATACTATCACTAGTTCCTTCAAAACGATCCGTAGATCTCACACAAGTCTTTATTTAGGGACACCTTCTTATTGTTTCATTGGTTGTTTCAAATTTACAAAGAAAGTGGTGATTCAGAGTTGTATTATTTTGCTCTAGTTTGATTAGCGTCAAATAGAGAAACCTATGACTATAGCGTTCAAAACCATTCGTACATCTTACACAAGTCTTCATTTAGGGATACCTTTTTATTGTTTCAATGATTCTCTAAAATTGTCAACGAAAGAGGTGATTAGGAGTCCTATAACTTCTTCTAGTTTGATTAGTATCAAAAGGAGCAATCCCATGACTATCGCATTCAAAATGATTCGTACATCTCGCACAAGTCTTCATTTAAGGAGACCTTATTGTTTCATTGGTTCTTTAAAATTGTCAAATAAAGAGGTGATTAGGAGTTCTATAACTTCGTTCTAGTTTGATTAGCATCAAAGGTAGCAATCCCATGACTATCGCGCGTTAAAAACGATGCGTACATTTCACACAAGTCTCCATTTTAGAAGACATTCTTATTGTTTGATTGGTTCTATAAAATTATCAAAGAAAGAGGTGACTAGAAGTCCTATTACTTCATTCTAATTTGATTAGCATCAAAAGGAGCAATCCAATGACTATCTCGTTCAAAACGATGCGTACATCTCACACAAGTCTTGATTTAAGGAGATCTTTTTATTGTTTCATTGGTCCTCTCAAATTATCAAAGAAAGATGTGATTATGAGTCCTATGACTTCGTTATAGTTTGATTAGCATCGAAGGAGCAATCCTATCACTAGTATCTTCAAAACGATCCGTACATCTCACACAAGTCTTCATTTTGGGAGACCTTTTATTTGTTTCATTAGTTCTCTCAAATTGTCAAAATATAGGTGATTATGAGTCCTATTACTTCGTTCTTGTTAAAATTAGCATCAAAAGGAGCAATCTCATCACTATCACATCCAAAACGATGCGTAGAGCACATGCCTTCATTTAGGGGGACCTTTTTATTATTTCTTTGGTTACCTAAAAATGTCAAAGAAAGAGGTGATTAGGAGTCCTATAACTTCGTTCTAGTTTGATTAGCATCAAAAGGAACAATCCCATGACTATCGCGTTCAAAACGATGCGTACATCTCACACAAGTCTTTATTTAGGGACACCTTCTTATTTTTTCATTAGTTTTCTCAAGTTGTCAAAATATAGGTGATTGTAAGTCCTATTACTTTGTTCTAGTTGAAATTAGTATCAAAAGAAGAAATTCCATCACTATCGTGTCCAAAACGATGCATAGATCTCACACATGTCTTTATTTAGGGAGACCTTCATATTGTTTCATTGGTTGTTTCAAAATTAGAAAGAAAGAGGTGATTAAGAGTTGTATTATTTCGTTCTAGTTTGATTAGCGTCAAAAAGAGAAACCCATGACTATCGCGTTCAAAACCATGCGTACATCTCACACAAGTCTTCATTTAGGGATACATTCTTATTGTTTCATTGATTCTCTAAAATTGTCAAAGAAAAAGGTGATTAAGAGTCCTATAACTTTATTCTAGTTTGATTAGTATCAAAAGGAGCAATACCATGACTATCGCGTTCAAAACGATGCGTACATCTCACACAAGTCTTCATTTAAGGAGACCTTATTGTTTCATTGGTTCTCTAAAATTGTCAAATAAATAGGTGATTAGGAGTCCTATAACTTCGTTCTAGTTTGATTAGCATCAAAAATAAGAATCTCATTACTATCGCGTTAAAAATGATGCGTACATCTCACACAAGTCTTCATTTAAGGAGACTTTCTTATTGTTTCATTGGTTCTCTAAAATTGTCAAAGAAGAGGTGATTAGGAGTTATATTACTTCGTTCTAAGTTGATTAGCATCAAACGGAGCAATCCTATGACTATCGCATAAAAAACGATGCGTACATCTCACACAAGTCTTGATTTATGGAGACCTTCTTATTATTTCATTGGTTCTCTAAAATTATTAAAGAAATATGCGATTATGACTCCTATGACTTCGTTCTAGTTTGATTAGCATCAAAGGAGCAATCCTATCACTAGTACCTTGGAAACGATCTGTACATCTCACACAAGTCTTCATTTAGGGAGACCTTCTTATTGTTTCATTAGTTTTCTCAAATTGTCAAAATGTAGGTGATTGATTATGAGTCCTATTACTTCGTTATAGTTAAAATTAGCATTAATAGGAGCAATCCCATCACTATCGCGCCCAAAATGATGCGTAGTCCTCACACAAGTCTTCATTTTGGGAGACCTTCTTATTGTTACATTGGTTCCCTAAAATTCTCAAAGAAAGAGGTGTTTAGGAGTCCTATATCTTCGTTCTAGTTTGATTAGCATCAAAAGAAACAATCCCATGACTATCGCGTTCAAAATGATGCGTACATCTCACACAAGTCTTCATTTACTCCGCCTTCTTATTATTTCATTGGTTCTCTAGAATTGTTAAAGAAAGAGGTGATTATGAGTCCTATTACTTTGTTCTAATTTGATTAGCATCAAAAGAAGTGATCGCATGACTATCGCGTTAACAATGATGCGTACATCTCACACAAGTCTTGATTTAGGGAGACATTCTTATTATTTCATTGGTTCTCTCAAATTGTCAAAGAAAGATATGATTATGAGTCCTATGACTTCGTTCTAGTTTGATTAGCATCAAAAGGAGTAATACTATCACTAGTGCCTTCAAAACGATCCGTAGATCTCACACAAGTCTTTATTTAGGGACACCTTCTTATTGTTTCATTGGTTGTTTCAAATTTACAAAGAAAGTGGTGATTCAGAGTTGTATTATTTTGTTCTAGTTTGATTAGCGTCAAATAGAGAAACCTATGACTATAGCGTTCAAAACCATTCGTACATCTTACACAATTCTTCATTTAGGGAGACCTTTTTATTGTTTCAATGACTCTCTAAAATTGTCAACGAAAGAGGTGATTAGGAGTCCTATAACTTCGTTCTAGTTTGATTAGTATCAAAAGGAGCAATCCCATGACTATCGCATTCAAAACGATGCGTACATCTCATACAAGTCTTCATTTAAGGAGACATTATTGTTTCATTGGTTCTTTAAAATTGTCAAATAAAGAGGTGATTAGGAGTTCAATAACTTCGTTCTAGTTTGATTAGCATCAAAGGTAGCAATCCCATGACTATCGCGTGTTAAAAACGATGCGTACATCTCACACAAGTCTCCATTTTAGAAGACATTCTTATTGTTTGATTGGTTCTATAAAATTATCAAAGAAAGAGGTGATTAGAAGTCCTATTACTTCATTCTAATTTGATTAGCATCAAAAGGAGCAATCCAATGACTATCTCATTCAAAACGATGCGTACATCTCACATAAGTCTTGATTTAAGGAGATCTTCTTATTGTTTCATTGGTCCTCTCAAATTGTCAAAGAAAGATGTGATTATGAGTCCTATGACTTCGTTATAGTTTGATTAGCATCGAAGGAGCAATCCTATCACTAGTATCTTCAAAACGATCCGTACATCTCACACAAGTTTTCATTTTGGGAGACCTTTTTATTGTTTCATTAGTTCTCTCAAATTGTCAAAATATAGGTGATTATGAGTCCTATTACTTCGTTCTTGTTAAAATTAGCATCAAAAGGAGCAATCTCATCACTATCACATCCAAAACGATGCGTAGAGCACATGTCTTCATTTAGGGGGACCTTTTTATTATTTCTTTGGTTACCTAAAAATGTCAAAGAAAGAGGTGATTAGGAGTCCTATAACTTCGTTCTAGTTTGATTAGCATCAAAAGGAACAATCCCATGACTATCGCGTTCAAAACGATGCGTACATCTCACACAAGTCTTTATTTAGGGTCACCTTCTTATTTTTTCATTAGTTTTCTCAAATTGTCAAAATATAGGTGATTGTAAGTCCTATTACTTTGTTCTAGTTGAAATTAGTATCAAAAGAAGCAATTCCATCACTATCGTGTCCAAAACGATGCATAGATCTCACACAAGTCTTTATTTAGGGAGACCTTCATATTGTTTCATTGGTTGTTTCAAAATTAGAAAGAAAGAGGTGATTAAGAGTTGTATTATTTCGTTCTAGTTTGATTAGCGTAAAAAAGAGAAACCCATGACTATCGCGTTCAAAACCATGCGTACATCTCACACAAGTCTTCATTTAGGGATACATTCTTATTGTTTCATTGATTCTCTAAAATTATCAAAGAAAAAGGTGATTAAGAGTCCTATAACTTTATTCTAGTTTGATTAGTATCAAACGGAGCAATACCATGACTATCGCGTTCAAAACGATGCGTACATCTCACACAAGTCTTCATTTAAGGAGACCTTATTGTTTCATTGGTTCTCTAAAATTGTCAAAGAAATAGGTGATTAGGAGTCCTATAACTTCGTTCTAGTTTGATTAGCATCAAAAGTAACAATCTCATTACTATCGCGTTAAAAACGATGCGTACATCTCACACAAGTCTTCATTTAAGGAGACTTTTTTATTATTTCATTGGTTCTCTAAAATTGTCAAAGAAGAGGAGATTAGGAGTCATATTACTTCGTTCTAAGTTGATTAGCATCAAAAGGAGCAATCCTATGACTATCGCATAAAAAACGATGCGTACATCTCACACAAGTCTTGATTTATGGAGACCTTCTTATTGTTTCATTGGTTCTCTAAAATTATTAAAGAAATATGCGATTATGACTCCTATGACTTCGTTCTAGTTTGATTAGCATCAAAGGAGCAATCCTATCACTAGTACCTTGGAAACGATCTATACATCTCACACAAGTCTTCATTTAGGGAGACCTTCTTATTGTTTCATTAGGTTTCTCAAATTGTCAAAATGTAGGTGATTGATTATGAGTCCTATTACTTCGTTATAGCTAAAATTAGCATTAATAGGAGCAATCCCATCACTATCGCGCCCAAAATGATGCGTAGTCCTCACACAAGTCTTCATTTAGGGAGACCTTCTTATTGTTACAGTGTTTCCCTAAAATTCTCAAAGAAAGAGGTGATTAGGAGTCCTATAACTTCGTTCTAGTTTGATTAGCATCAAAAGAAACAATCCCATGACTATCGCGTTCAAAACGATGCGTACATCTCACACAAGTCTTCATTTACTCCGCCTTCTTATTATTTCATTGGTTCTCTAGAATTGTTAAAGAAAGAGGTGATTATGAGTCCTATTACTTTGTTCTAATTTGATTAGCATCAAAAAAAGTGATCGCATGACTATCGCGTTAACAATGTTGCGTACATCTGACACAAGTCTTGATTTAGGGAGACATTCTTATTATTTCATTGGTTCTCTCAAATTGTCAATGAAAGATATGATTATGAGTCCTATGACTTCGTTTTAGTTTGATTAGCATCAAAAGGAGCAATACTATCACTAGTTCCTTCAAAACGATCCGTAGATCTCACACAAGTCTTTATTTAGGGACACCTTCTTATTGTTTCATTGGTTGTTTCCAATTTACAAAGAAAGTGGTGATTCAGAGTTGTATTATTTTGTTCTAGTTTGATTAGCGTCAAATAGAGAAACCTATGACTATAGCGTTCAAAACCATTCGTACATCTTACACAAGTCTTCATTTAGGGAGACCTTTTTATTGTTTCAATGATTCTCTAAAATTGTCAACGAAAGAGGTGATTAGGAGTCCTATAACTTCGTTCTAGTTTGATTAGTATCAAAAGGAGTAATCCCATGACTATCGCATTCAAAACGATGCGTACATCTCACACAAGTCTTCATTTAAGGAGACCTTATTGTTTCATTGGTTCTTTAAAATTGTCAAATAAAGAGGTGATTAGGAGTTCTATAACTTCGTTCTAGTTTGATTAGCATCAAAGGTAGCAATCCCATGACTATCGCGCGTTAAAAACGATGCGTACATCTCACACAAGTCTCCATTTTAGAAGACATTCTTATTGTTTGATTGGTTCTATAAAATTATCAAAGAAAGAGGTGATTAGAAGTCCTATTACTTCATTCTAATTTGATTAGCATCAAAAGGAGCAATCCAATGACTATCTCGTTCAAAACGATGCGTACATCTCACACAAGTCTTGATTTAAGGAGATCTTCTTATTGTTTCATTGGTCCTCTCAAATTGTCAAAGAAAAATGTGATTATGAGTCCTATGACTTCGTTATAGTTTGATTAGCATCGAAGGAGCAATCCTATCACTAGTATCTTCAAAACGATCCGTACATCTCACACAAGTCTTCATTTTGGGAGACCTTTTTATTGTTTCATTAGTTCTCTCAAATTATCAAAATATAGGTGATTATGAGTCCTATTACTTCGTTCTTGTTAAAATTAGCATCAAAAGGAGCAATCTCATCACTATCACATCCAAAACGATGCGTAGAGCACAATTCTTCATTTAGGGGGACCTTTTTATTATTTCTTTGGTTCCCTAAAAATGTCAAAGAAAGAGGTGATTAGGAGTCTTATAACTTCGTTCTAGTTTGATTAGCATCAAAAGGAACAATCCCATGACTATCGCGTTCAAAACGATGCGTACATCTCACACAAGTCTTTATTTAGGGACACCTTCTTATTTTTTCATTAGTTTTCTCAAATTGTCAAAATATAGGTGATTGTAAGTCCTATTACTTTGTTCTAGTTGAAATTAGTATCAAAAGAAGCAACTCCATCACTATCGTGTCCAAAACGATGCATAGATCTCACACAAGTCTTTATTTAGGGAGACCTTCATATTAATTTTTTTTTGCTAAATTTAGACTGAATTGAATAAAATAAAAAGGTGTTACAGGACCTCATGGGAAACCCCAAACAGATTATTGCATAGACATCATAGGACAAGCCCTATGATGTCATGACTATAAAAGAACAAAAGGCCAAAGCCAACAAACTGAAAAGGAAAGAAGAACAGTACCCAACCACATTAAACAAATGATATAAAGCAACAAAGGAAAACCCGACAAGAAATAACAAAACAAACCAAGGCAACAACCCAACCCTTTCGGCCCAAACTGCAGCCCAACTCAACCAGCCCAGTCAGGGAGCAGTAACATCATTTCCAAAACTACAGCCGGCCCAAACAAAACCAAGCAAGCTGCAGTAAAATCATTTCCAAAACCCCAGCCCCAGCCTATAATAGCCGCCCACATCAGCCTACCAGCCAAAGGCTTGGCCAACCCAAGCAGCTGAAGAACGGAGCCCGAACAACCAAGCCTTAAAACGAAAAAGGCAGCCAAAATGCAACAGAGTAGAACAGTTTAGCCCACCAAAAATTAACATTCCAAATTGTAGGCGGGAAACAAACCAAGGAGTGGTCAGAAACCCACACTCAGTCAACAAAATGATGCCAGCATGACCTATGAAAGTAGAATGCAGAAACAAGCAACAGACCCACGTGGGTCTGCACACAAGTAGGCAGAGTCATGCGTGAAGCAACGTGCACACCAACTGAAACAACCTCTACAAAATATACCGGCAGGACCAGCCCATGACCTGCGAACAACCAACCAAGAAAGCAATCAAAAGCCAAACATCACATGTCCGGCTAAACTAAGTCAAACCAAGAAAGCAACACCACAACAGGGAACGAACAGGAACAGACCCCCTAATCTGCCTAAGCGAACCACCATTGAAGAGGAGTTGATAAGAGGATGAGACCAAGGAACACAAAACCAAAACCAATGCGACAACATGAAACTGCCAAGCCCAGACCAAGACGTAACAAGCTGGGTCGAGCACAACAGCAATAGTATGAGCACACCAAGCAGAACTGACAAAACTCCGGTGGACTCCATGGATTCCGATCATAAAAACTCAAATCAAGCACCAGAAATGGAACATAAGAACACGAAGGAAATATTCGAAACAAAACACCACCCTACACCAACACCCAACTCAGCTAGCTGAGCCACCGCAACCCAAAGACAACCCTAAACATTCCACATACTCAAAAGGAGAGATCCATCAACAGCCCTCATCTGCCTTGAAAACTTCATTTAAGAGTAGGAACCAAAGGAGTCCAAAGGAGATAGGACAACCAGCCAACCGAGAAGGGAAAGGAAGGAGAGAGAGCAGGAAAGAAGATTGGAGAAGAGACCAAGAAGCAAGCAACCAACGAAAACACTCCTAACAAGACAAAGGCCCCGGTGAAGCCCACTAGAATCCCCAACCCTAGTAAAGAATATCCAGCCAAGGAGTCAAGAGGGAGGAGAAGGAGGAAGCAAAGCTTAGGAAAGAAGCTGACAGTAGAAAGAAACCCACCGAAAACAACAAACTCAATCAGAACCAAAGAAACTCACAAATAGGATCCATGAAACATAGGCCCCTCACTCCTCTTGGGAGAGACCCACAACCTCTAAGCACTAGCCCTCTTCTCAGGAGAAATCCTCAAAGTGAGATCAAGAGGAAAGAGAAAGGAGATGAATCCATAGGGGAAACCCACAAAACAAGCAAACAGAAAATGTCCGGAGATAACCCAATACAAAACAAAGAATGGACAGAATCAAAACAAAGCAAACAAAGTCCGAACGAGACCAAACAAGGATCAAACAAAGATTAAACAAAGATCTCCATAGGAGGAGGTTCGGGAGGAGGAGGGGGAAGAAGGGGATTAAGATCAGGCTTTGCAATTCTAGAGAGAAGTTGGAGATTCTCTCTCTTCAACTCCTCCATGACTGACATGCTTATCTCACCGGGAGACCTTCATATTGTTTCATTGGTTGTTTCAAAATTAGAAAGAAAGAGGTGATTAAGAGTTGTATTATTTCGTTCTAGTTTGATTAGCGTCAAAAAGAGAAACCCATGACTATCGCGTTCAAAACCATGCATACATCTCACACAAGTCTTCATTTAGGGAGACATTCTTATTGTTTCATTGATTCTCTAAAATTGTCAAAGAAAAAGGTGATTAAGAGTCCTATAACTTTATTCTAGTTTGATTAGTATCAAAAGGAGCAATACCATGACTATCGCGTTCAAAACGATGCGTACATCTCACACAAGTCTTCATTTAAGGAGACCTTATTGTTTCATTGGTTCTCTAAAATTGTCAAATAAATAGGTGATTAGGAGTCCTATAACTTCGTTCGAGTTTAATTAGCATCAAAAGTAACAATCTCATTACTATTACGTTAAAAACGATGCGTACATCTCACACAAGTCTTCATTTAAGGAGACTTTCTTATTGTTTCATTGGTTCTCTAAAATTGTCAAAGAAGAGGTGATTAGGAGTCATATTACTTCGTTCTAAGTTGATTAGCATCAAAAGGAGCAATCCTATGACTATCGCATAAAAAACGATGCGTACATCTCACACAAGTCTTGATTTATGGAGACCTTCTTATTGTTTCATTGGTTTTCTAAAATTATTAAAGAAATATGCGATTATGACTACTATGACTTCGTTCTAGTTTGATTAGCATCAAAGGAGCAATCCTATCACTAGTACCTTGGAAACGATCTGTACATCTCACACAAGTCTACATTTAGGGAGACCTTATTATTGTTTCATTAGTTTTCTCAAATTATCAAAATGTAGGTGATTGATTATGAGTCCTATTACTTCGTTATAGTTAAAATTAGCATTAATAGGAGAAATCCCATCACTATTGCGCCCAAAATGTTGCGTAGTCCTCACACAAGTCTTCATTTAGGGAGACCTTCTTATTGTTACATTGTTTCCCTAACATTCTCAAAGAAAGAGGTGATTAGGAGTCCTATAACTTCGTTCTAGTTTGATTAGCATCAAAAGAAACAATCCCATGACTATCGCGTTCAAAACGATGCGTACATCTCACACAAGTCTTCATTTACTCTGCCTTCTTATTATTTCATTGGTTCTCTAGAATTGTTAAAGAAAGAGGTGATTATGAGTTCTATTACTTTGTTCTAATTTGATTAGCATCAAAAGAAGTAATCGCATGACTATAGCGTTAAAAATGATGCGTACATCTCACACAAGTCTTGATTTAGGGAGACCTTATTATTATTTCATTGGTTCTCTCAAATTGTCAAAGAAAGATATGATTATGAGTCCTATGACTTCGTTCTAGTTTGATTAGCATCAAAAGGAGCAATACTATCACTAGTGCCTTTAAAACGATCCGTATATCTCACACAAGTCTTCATTTAGGGACACCTTCTTATTTTTTCATTAGTTTTCTCAGATTGTCAAAATATAGGCAATTATGAGTCCTATTACTTCGTTATAGTTGAAATTAGCATCAAAAAGAGCAATCCCAACACTCTTGTGTCCAAAACGATGCGTAGATCTCACACAAGTCTTTATTTAGGGAGACCTTCATGTTGTTTCATTGGTTGTTCCAAATTTACAAAGAAAATGGTGATTCAAAGTTGTATTATTTCGTTCTAGTTTGATTAGCGTAGAGCACAAGTCTTCATTTAGGGGGACCTTTTTATTATTTTTTTGGTTCCCTAAAAATGTCAAAGAAAGAGGTGATTAGGAGTCCTATAACTTCGTTCTAGTTTGATTAGCATCAAAAGGAACAATCCCATGACTATCGCGTTCAAAACGATGCGTACATCTCACACAAGTCTTTATTTAGGGACACCTTATTTTTTTCATTAGTTTTCTCAAATTGTCAAAATATAGGTGATTGTAAGTCCTATTACTTTGTTCTAGTTGAAATTAGTATCAAAAGAAACATTTCCATCACTATCGTGTCCAAAACGATGCATAGATCTCACACAAGTCTTTATTTAGGGAGACCTTCATATTGTTTCATTCGTTGTTTCAAAATTAGAAAGAAAGAGGTGATTAAGAGTTGTATTATTTCGTTCTAGTTTGATTAGCGTCAAAAAGAGAAACCTATGACTATAACGTTCAAAACCATTCATACATCTTACACAAGTCTTCATTTAGGGAGACCTTTTTATTGTTTCATTGATTCTCTAAAATTGTCAACGAAAGAGGTGATTAGGAGTCCTATAACTTCGTTCTAGTTTGATTAGTATCAAAAGGACCAATCCCATGACTATCGCATTCAAAACGATGCGTACATCTCACACAAGTCTTCATTTAAGGAGACCTTATTCTTTCATTGGTTCTTTAAAATTGTCAAATAAAGAGGTGATTAGGAGTTCTATAACTTCGTTCTAGTTTGATTAGCATCAAAGGTAGCAATCCCATGACTATCGCGCGTTAAAAATATTGCGTACGTCTCACACAAGTCTCCATTTTAGAAGACATTCTTATTGTTTCATTGGTTCTATAAAATTATCAAAGAAAGAGGTGATTAAAAGTCCTATTATTTCATTCTAATTTGATTAGCATCAAAAGGAGCAATCCAATGACTATCTCGTTCAAAACGATGCGTACATCTCACACAAGTCTTAATTTAAGGAGATCTTCTTATTGTTTCATTGGTCCTCTCAAATTGTCAAAGAAAGATGTGATTATGAGTCATATGACTTCGTTATAGTTTGATTAGCATCGAAGGAGCAATCCTATCACTAGTATCTTCAAAACGATCCGTACATCTCACACAAGTCTTCATTTTGGGAGACCTTTTTATTGTTTCATTAGTTCTCTCAATTTGTCAAAATATAGGTGATTATGAGTCCTATTACTACGTTCTTGTTTAAATTTGCATCAAAAGGAGCAATCTCATCACTATCACATCCAAAACGATGCGTAGAGCACAAATCTTCATTTAGGAGGACCTTTTTATTATTTCTTTGGTTCCCTAAAAATGTCAAAGAAAGAGGTGATTAGGAGTCCTATAACTTCGTTCTAGTTTGATTAGCATCAAAAGGAACACTCCCATGACTATCGCGTTCAAAACGATGCGTACATCTCACACAAGTCTTTATTTAGGGACACCTTCTTATTTTTTCATTAGTTTTCTCAAATTGTCAACATATAGGTGATTGTAAGTCCTATTACTTTGTTCTAGTTGAAATTAGTATCAAAAGAAGCAATTCCATCACTATCGTGTCCAAAACGATGCATAGATCTCACACAAGTCTTTATTTAGGGAGACCTTCATATTGTTTCATTGGTTGTTTCAAAATTAGAAAGAAAGAGGTGATTAAGAGTTGTATTATTTCGTTCTAGTTTGATTAACGTCAAAAAAGAGAAACCCATTACTATCGCGTTCAAAACCATGCGTACATCTCACACAAGTCTTCATTTAGGGAGAGATTCTTATTGTTTCATTAATTCTCTAATATTGTCAAAGAAAAAGGTGATTAACAGTCCTATAACTTTATTCTAGTTTGATTAGTATCAAAACGAGCAATACCATGACTATCGCGTTCAAAACGATGCGTACATCTCACACAAGTCTTCATTTAAGGAGACCTTATTGTTTCATTGGTTTTCTAAAATTGTCAAAGAAATAGGTGATTAGGAGTCCTATAACTTCGTTCTAGTTTGATTAGCATCAAAAGTAACAATCTCATTACTATCGCGTTAAAAACGATGCGTACATCTCACACAAGTCTTCATTTAAGGAGACTTTCTTATTGTTTCATTGGTTCTCTAAAATTTTCAAAGAAGAGGTGATTAGGAGTCATATTACTTCGTTCTAAGTTGATTAGCATCAAAAGGAGCAATCCTATGACTATCGCATAAAAAATGATGCGTACATCTCACACAAGTCTTGATTTATTGAGACCTTCTTATTGTTTCATTGGTTCTCTAAAATTATTAAAGAAATATGCGATTATGACTCCTATGACTTCGTTCTAGTTTGATTAGCATCAAAGGAGCAATCCTATCACTAGTACCTTGGAAACGATCTGTACATCTCACACAAGTCTTCATTTAGGGAGACCTTCTTATTGTTTCATTAGTTTTCTCAAATTGTCAAAATGTAGGTGATTGATTATGAGTCCTATTACTTCGTTATAGTTAAAATTAGCATTAATAGGAGCAATCCCATCACTATCGCGCCCAAAATGATGCGTAGTCCTCACACAAGTCTTCATTTAGGGAGACCTTCTTATTCTTACATTGTTTCCCAAACATTCTCAAAGAAAGAGGTGATTAGGAGTCCTATAACTTCGTTCTAGTTTGATTAGCATCAAAAGAAACAATCCCATGACTATCGCGTTCAAAACGATGCGTACATCTCACACAAATCTTCATTTACTCCGCCTTCTTATTATTTCATTGGTTCTCTAGAATTGTTAAAGAAAGAGGTGATTATGAGTCCTATTACTTTGTTCTACATTGATTAGCATCAAAAGAAGTGATCGCATGACTATCGCGTTAAAAATGATGCATACATCTCACACAAGTCTTGATTTAGGGAGACCTTCTTATTATTTCATTGGTTCTCTCAAATTGTCAAAGAAAGATATGATTATGAGTCCTATGACTTCGTTCTAGTTTGATTAGCATCAAAAGGAGCAATACTATCACTAGTACCTTCAAAACGATCCGTATATCTCACACAAGTCTTCATTTAGGGACACCTTCTTATTTTTTCATTAGTTTTCTGAAATTGTCAAAATATACGCAATTATGAGTCCTATTACTTCGTTATAGTTAAAATTAGCATCAAAAAGAGCAATCCCATCACTATTGTGTCCAAAACGATGCGTAGATCTCACACAAGTCTTTATTTAGGGAGACCTTCATATTGTTTCATTGGTTGTTTCAAATTTACAAAGAAAGTGGTGATTCAGAGTTGTATTATTTCGTTCTAGTTTGATTAGCGTCAAAAAGAGAAACCTATGACTACAGCGTTCAAAACCATTCGTACATCTTACACAAGTCTTCATTTAGAGAGACCTTTTTATTGTTTCATTGATTCTCTAAAATTGTCAACGAAAGAGGTGGTTAGGAGTCCTATAACTTCGTTCTAGTTTGATTAGTATCAAAAGGAGCAATCCCATGACTATCGCATTCAAAACGATGCGTACATCTCACACAAGTCTTCATTTAAGGAGACCTTATTGTTTCATTGGTTCTTTAAAATTGTCAAATAAAGAGGTGATTAGGAGTTCTATAACTTCGTTCTAGTTTGATTAGCATCAATGGTAGCAATCCCATGACTATCGCACGTTAAAAACGATGCGTACATCTCACACAAGTCTCCATTTTAGAAGACATTCTTATTGTTTGATTGGTTCTGTAATGATCAAGGATTTTCAAGTTTCATTACTAATTAAATAAAAAATTTATTTCTAATGAATTTATTTTGTATGATTTAATTTAAACCTTTGTGTGATTAATAATTTATGTAACTAATTGTTAGTAAAGGAGGTCCCACTAATAGTTATTTAAATTAGTGGACTAACCTAAGAGTTTTAATAGCAAACAATTGATAAGATAGTAAGTAACTCAATATTTGATTAAATTGAATATAGTAAGTTTAAATTGACTATGTAAATTAATTAATATAATTATTAATTAATGAGAACTATGTGAAGTATGAATAATTGTATAGTCCAACTAATACTAGTGGACTAGCCCTATTGGTTTATTAATGAAGCCCACTATTTATTTGGGTGTGGACTTGAAGATTAGTATGCAAATTAAAAGCCCAATTCAATGACCCAATTGATAAGCCTTCTAGAAGACTTCATTTTTGTCAAATTACATAATAAAAATAAATCAAAAATCACTTGAAATTGGGGGCATGGGCGGGTGAGATTTGGTAGGGAGCTAGCTTGATTTTTGTGGTCATTTTTTTTCAAAGAAATCCCACAAAATAAGGACCTACTTTGACAAATGAGTTGGCTAGCAAAAATATATACATTTAACACTTATATCTATATACTTGAGAGGCTATAATTACCAAGCATGACATATGGAGTTGAGATTCCAAAAATATTGCAAGAATTCATGGATGTCATCTCAGTTCATTACTTACTTTGGAAAGCTTAGAAAGCAAGCCATCAAGACTAAGAGGTAATAAAACACTCACAACTATAGTTCTTTAGTTTTTTTGATTTCTATGGTAAAAATGCTATCTTCAAGCTCATTATGTCTAAAAGCATGCTAGATTAGTGGGTCTAGGATTAAATGGGTTTAGCATGTATATTCATATCTGTTTATATTGAAAAGTTTGTTAGAATGCCTAAAAATATTTTTTACTTGAAAACTAAAACGGAACAGCCTCTCCCGGAGTTACTGTTCACGTTCTGTAAGTCGGATTCATGATCCGTCACCTTTGGGTGATAGAGCTATTCAATACGAAGATTCTCCAAGTGGAACGACTAAAAATTGATTTAAAACGACTAAGTTATGATTTTTCTAACAAAATACCCCGCTGTCAAAAAACACTCACGAACAGTGCACTTCCGGCCCAATTTCAGTGACCAAAACGGGTCCAAATTTGATGTTTGATAAATGAAAACTGTAGTTCGGGAAAATACGAATCCAACGATACCAATTGGACCTAAAACGGAGTTGTAGATTTCATTTTGTGGAGGTTTTAGTGAAGGACCCCGAAACTGTCAACAAAGGCTAAAATATTTAAGAAAAATATAGAAAATGACCGGTTCAGCATTTTCCGGCGAACCGGAAAATTTTCCGACGACCGGTTCACCTACTTTCCGACCGGTTCTGGTGGTGAGTCCAGGACCCAAAATTTTCTAAAATTATGTAGAATATTAAAATAGTTTATTCAGAATTTTTCTGAACAGTTACGTAATTATTGGGTAATTAATGGTTTAAATGCATTTAAATCATTTAAAACCTACTAATTAATAATCATTAATGCCACTAAATGATTATTAAACTAATTACATATAATTTAAATATAATTAACTATTTAATTATTATTTAAGAAATATTAAAGTGATAATTAAGTAGAATTAGTGATAAGAAACTAACTATTGATTATTTAATTAAGATTAAATAATAAATAGAGTTAAACAATTGATTAATTATTATTTAATTAATATTAAATAATAATTAAAGAATATTTAAGTAAGATTATATAATAATAATGTAATTACTTACTTACATTGACATAAAATTTATAAAATAATTATTTATTATTTAATTAATATTAAATAATAAATAATAACAATAATAATTAATTATTCTTAGATTAATAAGAAAGAATAATTAAAAACTTATGAAGTAAATTAATTATTTATTATTCAAGGATAAATAATTAATTAATATTTAATATTTAATTAAGATTAAATAATAAATAAGGATCAGTATTAATTAATTATTTATTATTTAATATTAAATAATAAATAAATATAAATATTAATTAATTATTATTTAATTAAGGTTAAATAATAGTTAAAGACTAATAAAGTTAATACATTAATTATTTATTATTTAATTAATATTAAATAATAAATAAAGATAAATATTGATTAATTATTATTTAATTAGTGTTAAATAATAATTAAAGACTAATAAGATTAATAATATTAGAGAGAGGCTAAAATATTATTAAATAATTAATAATATTAGGAAGCGAATAGAATATTATTACAAGGTTAATAATATTGTTCAAGCGTTAAGATACTTACTTAATAATAATATTATCAAGGGACAATAATATTATTAAGGAATTAATGTGATATCTAATATTTAATTATGTGATTAATGTTAGATAATATATGAGAATAATAATGTTATGAATAATTATATGTTATACTAATTGAAGGATCTATGATAGGTCTTTCCAAAGAGGATAAGTTAAATTCCTTAAGCGGATTATAGAATTGCGTAGCAGTAGTCCGCAGACAAGGCAAGTTCTTTAACTCAAACTCGAGTTATTATTTCAAAGCATGTTAGTGGATAATTATTGTTGATTATTCCACATTCCTTAATGATTATTGTTTATCGCACTTTGTGCAACTGAATTCTTGTTCTATAATTATTGAACTGTGAATCAATTAAAGTTCTTTTATTCGTGAACTGTTTATGAGATAGATCTATGCTAGTTGTGTCAGCTAGATCGAATATGTTTTAAATTTGATAAATCAAATAGATTTTAAAAGCTGTTCTTAACCAATTGATTTGGTAAGGACTCGAGACTGAGGAAAAGAACAATTCTATTAAAGCATTATATTGAAAAACAATTGTTGCTCGACTATTAAGTGTTTATGTATAATTCACTGGGTATGAAAGGCTGATCCCCTTGACTACCAAAATTTACTAAAAGGACCAGTTTAAATACTGACAACCTTAGTATATGTTCATGGTTATTTCAAACCACTCAGCATCTATTATTCAATTATTGAGACTTAATTCATGTTCTTTCACAATCGAATTCCATTGTTGAACATTGAACGTTAAATTTCTTTCTAATCATGATATATCTCCCTTGTATTTAAACTTGCTAAGCAAATTAGTTGCTTACTCTTGCTATATCATGACGTTTATTTCAGCTAAGCCAGAGGCATCAAATAAGAAAGATAAAGGCAAGGGCAAGGTTCAGGAATAGTAGTTGTTAAAGATGTTTAATTATTATCTAATCTAATATAATTAGTTATGTAAACCTTTTGTAATAGCAAAGGTAAGTTTAAGTTAAGGTTAAGAAAACCTTGGGATTATTGTTGGAAGATTTTATATTAATGAACGATGTACGTTTATTATTCCGCAATAGTTATAGAATGTTTATTATGTTGATGTATCGTGAGCACCAAACTCGATGTTAGAGAACTCGGATTTGGGGGCGTCACAGGTTCTATAAAATTATCAAAAAAAAGAGGTGATTAGAAGTCCTATTACTTCATTCTAATTTGATTAGCATCAAAAGGAGCAATCCAATGACTATCTCGTTCAAAACGATGCGTACATCTCACACAAGTCTTGATTTAAGGAGATCTTCTTATTGTTTCATTGGTCCTCTCAAATTGTTAAAGAAAGATGTGATTATGAGTCCTATGACTTCGTTATAGTTTGATTAGCATCGAAGGAGCAATCCTATCACTAGTATCTTCAAAACGATCCGTACATCTCACACAAGTCTTCATTTTGGGAGACCTTTTTATTGTTTCATTTGTTCTCTCAAATTGTCAAAATATAGGTGATTATGAGTTCTATTACTACGTTCTTGTTTAAATTAGCATCAAAAGGAGCAATCTCATCACTATCACATCCAAAACGATGCGTAGAGCAAAAGTCTTCATTTAGGGGGACCTTTTTATTATTTCTTTGGTTCCCTAAAAATGTCAAAGAAAGAGGTGATTAGGAGTCCTATAACTTCGTTCTAGTTTGATTAGCATCAAAAGGAACAATCCTATGACTATCGCGTTCAAAACGATGCGTACATCTCACACAAGTCTTTATTTAGGGACACCTTCTTATTTTTTCATTAGTTTTCTCAAATTGTCAAAATATAGGTGATTGTAAGTCCTATTACGTTGTTCTAGTTGAAATTAGTATCAAAAGAAGCAATTCCATCACTATCGTGTCCAAAACGATGCATAGATCTCACACAAGTCTTTATTTAGGGAGACCTTCATATTGTTTCATTGGTTGTTTCAAAATTAGAAAGAAAGAGGTGATTAAGAGTTGTATTATTTCGTTCTAGTTTGATTAGCGTAAAAAAGAGAAACCCATGACTATCGCGTTCAAAACCATGCGTACATCTCACACAAGTCTTCATTTAGGGATACATTCTTATTGTTTCATTGATTCTCTAAAATTATCAAAGAAAAAGGTGATTAAGAGTCCTATAACTTTATTCTAGTTTGATTAGTATCAAACGGAGCAATACCATGACTATCGCGTTCAAAACGATGCGTACATCTCACACAAGTCTTCATTTAAGGAGACCTTATTGTTTCATTGGTTCTCTAAAATTGTCAAAGAAATAGGTGATTAGGAGTCCTATAACTTCGTTCTAGTTTGATTAGCATCAAAAGTAACAATCTCATTACTATCGCGTTAAAAACGATGCGTACATCTCACACAAGTCTTCATTTAAGGAGACTTTTTTATTATTTCATTGGTTCTCTAAAATTGTCAAAGAAGAGGAGATTAGGAGTCATATTACTTCGTTCTAAGTTGATTAGCATCAAAAGGAGCAATCCTATGACTATCGCATAAAAAACGATGCGTACATCTCACACAAGTCTTGATTTATGGAGACCTTCTTATTGTTTCATTGGTTCTCTAAAATTATTAAAGAAATATGCGATTATGACTCCTATGACTTCGTTCTAGTTTGATTAGCATCAAAGGAGCAATCCTATCACTAGTACCTTGGAAACGATCTATACATCTCACACAAGTCTTCATTTAGGGAGACCTTCTTATTGTTTCATTAGGTTTCTCAAATTGTCAAAATGTAGGTGATTGATTATGAGTCCTATTACTTCGTTATAGCTAAAATTAGCATTAATAGGAGCAATCCCATCACTATCGCGCCCAAAATGATGCGTAGTCCTCACACAAGTCTTCATTTAGGGAGACCTTCTTATTGTTACATTGTTTCCCTAAAATTCTCAAAGAAAGAGGTGATTAGGAGTCCTATAACTTCGTTCTAGTTTGATTAGCATCAAAAGAAACAATCCCATGACTATCGCGTTCAAAACGATGCGTACATCTCACACAACTCTTCATTTACTCCGCCTTCTTATTATTTCATTGGTTCTCTAGAATTGTTAAAGAAAGAGGTGATTATGAGTCCTATTACTTTGTTCTAATTTGATTAGCATCAAAAGAAGTGATCGCATGACTATCGCGTCAAAAATGATGCGTACATCTCACACAAGTCTTGATTTAGGGAGACCTTCTTATTATTTCATTGGTTCTCTCAAATTGTTAAAGAAAGATATAATTATGAGTCCTATGACTTCGTTCTAGTTTGATTAGCATCATAAGGAGCAATACTATCACTAGTGCCTTCAAAACGATCCGTATATCTCACACATGTCTTCATTTAGGGACACCTTCTTATTTTTTCATTAGTTTTCCCAAATTGTCAAAATATAGGCAATTATGAGTCCTATTACTTCGTTATAGTTGAAATTAGCATCAAAAAGAGCAATCCCATCACTATTGTGTCCAAAACGATGCATAGATCTCACACAAGTCTTTATTTAGGGAGACCTTCATATTGTTTCATTGGTTGTTTCAAATTTACAAAGAAAGCGGTGATTCAGAGTTGTATTATTTCGTTCTAGTTTGATTAGCGTCAAAAAGAGAAACCTATGACTATAGCGTTCAAAACCATTCGTACATCTTACACAAGTCTTCATTTAGGGAGACCTTTTTATTGTTTCATTGATTCTCTAAAATTGTCAACGAAAGAGGTGATTAGGAGTCCTATAACTTCGTTCTAGTTTGATTAGTATCAAAAGGAGCAATCCCATGACTATCGCATTCAAAACGATGCGTACATCTCACACAAGTCTTCATTTAAGGAGACCTTATTGTTTCATTGGTTCTTTAAAATTGTCAAATAAAGAGGTGATTAGGAGTTCTATAACTTCGTTCTAGTTTGATTAGCATCAAAGGTAGCAATCCCATGACTATCGCGCGTTAAAAACGATGCGTACATCTCACACAAGTCTCCATTTTAGAAGACATTCTTATTGTTTGATTGGTTCTATAAAATTATCAAAGAAAGAGGTGATTAGAAGTCCTATTACTTCATTCTAATTTCATTAGCATCAAAAGGAGCAATCCAATGACTATCTCGTTCAAAACGATGCGTACATCTCACACAAGTCTTGATTTATGGAGATCTTCTTATTGTATCATTGGTCCTCTCAAATTGTCAAAGAAAGCTGTTATTATGAGTCCTATGACTTCGTTATAGTTTGATTAGCATCGAAGGAGCAATCCTATCACTAGTATCTTCAAAATGATCCGTACATCTCACACAAGTCTTCATTTTGGGAGACCTTTTTATTGTTTCATTAGTTCTCTCAAATTGTCAAAATATAGGTGATTATGAGTCCTATTACTTCGTTCTTGTTAAAATTAGCATCAAAAGGAGCAATCTCATTACTATCACATCCAAAACGATGCGTAGAGCACAAGTCTTCATTTAGGGGGACCTTTTTATTATTTTTTTGGTTCCCTAAAAATGTCAAAGAAAGAGGTGATTAGGAGTCCTATAACTTCGTTCTAGTTTGATTAGCATCAAAAGGAACAATCCCATGACTATCGCGTTCAAAACGATGCGTACATCTCACACAAGTCTTTATTTAGGGACACCTTATTTTTTTCATTAGTTTTCTCAAATTGTCAAAATATAGGTGATTGTAAGTCCTATTACTTTGTTCTAGTTGAAATTAGTATCAAAAGAAACATTTCCATCACTATCGTGTCCAAAACGATGCATAGATCTCACACAAGTCTTTATTTAGGGAGACCTTCATATTGTTTCATTCGTTGTTTCAAAATTAGAAAGAAAGAGGTGATTAAGAGTTGTATTATTTCGTTCTAGTTTGATTAGCGTCAAAAAGAGAAACCCATGACTATCGCGTTCAAAACCATGCGTACATCTCACACAAGTCTTCATTTAGGGAGACATTCTTATTGTTTCATTGATTCTCTAAAATTATCAAAGAAAAAAGTGATTAAGAGTCCTATAACTTTATTCTAGTTTGATTAGTATCAAAAGGAGCAATACCATGACTATCGCGTTCAAAACGATGCGTACATCTCACACAAGTCTTCATTTAAGGAGACCTTATTGTTTCATTGGTTCTCTAAAATTGTCAAAGAAATAGGTGATTAGGAGTCCTATAACTTCGTTCTAGTTTGATTAGCATATAAAGTAACAATCTCATTACTATCGCGTTAAAAACGATGCGTACATCTCACACAAAACTTCATTTAAGGTGACTTTCTTATTGTTTCATTGGTTCTCTAAAATTGTCAAAGAAGAGGTGATTAGGAGTCATATTACTTCTTTCTAAGTTGATTAGCATCAAAAGGAGCAATCCTATGACTATCGCATAAAAAATAATGCGTACATCTCACACAAGTCTTGATTTATGGAGATCTTCTTATTGTTTCATTGGTTCTCTAAAATTATTAAAGAAATATGCGATTATGACTCCTATGACTTCGTTCTAGTTTGATTAGCATCAAAGGAGCAATCCTATCACTAGTACCTTGGAAACGATCTGTACATCTCACACAAGTCTTCATTTAGGGAGACCTTCTTATTGTTTCATTAGTTTTCTCAAATTGTCAAAATGTAGGTGATTGATTATGAGTCGTATTACTTCGTTATAGTTATAATTTGCATTAATAGGAGCAATCCCATCACTATCGCTCCCAAAATGATGCGTAGTCCTCACACATGTCTTCATTTAGGGAGACCTTCTTATTGTTACATTGTTTCCCTAAAATTCTCAAAGAAAGAGGTGATTAGGAGTCCTATAACTTCGTTCTAGTTTGATTAGCATCAAAAGAAACAATCCCATGACTATCGCGTTCAAAACGAAGCGTACATCTCACACAAGTCTTCATTTACTCCGCCTTCTTATTATTTCATTGGTTCTCTAGAATTATTAAAGAAAGAGGTGATTATGAGTCCTATTACTTTGTTCTAATTTGAGTAGCATCAAAAGAAGTGATCGCATGACTATCGCGTTAAAAATGATGCGTACATCTCACACAAGTCTTGATTTAGGGAGACCTTCTTATTATTTCATTGGTTCTCTCAAATTGTCAAAGAAAGATATGATTATGAGTCCTATGACGTCGTTCTAGTTTGATTAGCATCATAAGAAGCAATACTATCACTACTGCCTTCAAAACGATCCGTATATCTCACACAAGTCTTCATTTAGGGACCCCTTCTTATTTTTTCATTAGATTTCTCAAATTGTCAAAATATAGGCAATTATGAGTCCTATTACTTCGTTATAGTTGAAATTAGCATCAAAAAGAGCAATCTCATTACTATTGTGTCCAAAACGAAGCGTAGATCTCACACAAGTCTTTATTTAGGGAGACCTTCATATTGTTTCATTGGTTGTTTCCAATTTACAAAGAAAGTGGTGATTCAGAGTTGTATTATTTCGTTCTAGTTTGATTAGCGTCAAAAAGAGAAACCTATGACTATAGCGTTCAAAACCATTCGTACATCTTACACAAGTCTTCATTTAGGGAGACCTTTTTATTGTTTCATTGATTCTCTAAAATTGTCAACGAAAGAGGTGAGTAGGAGTCCTATAACTTCGTTCTAGTTTGATTAGTATCAAAAGGAGCAATCCCATGACTATCGCATTCAAAACGATGCGTACATCTCACACAAGTCTTTATTTAAGGAGACCTTATTGTTTCATTGGTTCTTTAAAATTGTCAAATAAAGAGGTGATTAGGAGTTCTATAACTTCGTTCTAGTTTGATTAGCATCAAAGGTAGCAATCGCATGACTATCGCGCATTAAAAATGATGCGTACATCTCACACAAGTGTCTATTTTAGAAGACATTCTTATTGTTTTATTGGTTCTATAAAATTATCAAAGAAAGAGGTGATTAGAAGTCCTATTACTTCATTCTAATTTGATTAGCATCAAAAGGAGCAATCCAATGACTATCTCGTAAAAAACGATGCGTACATCTCACACAAGTCTTGATTTAGGGAGATCTTCTTATTGTTTCATTGGTCCTCTCAAATTGTCAAAGAAAGATGTGATTATGAGTCCTATGACTTCGTTATAGTTTGATTAGCATCGAAGGAGCAATCCTATCACTAGTATCTTCAAAACGATCCGTACATCTCACACAAGTCTTCATTTTGGTAGACCTTTTTATTGTTTCATTAGTTCTCTCAAATTGTCAAAATATAGGTGATTATGAGTCCTATTACTTCGTTCTTGTTAAAATTAGCATCAAAAGGAGCAATCTCATCACTACCACATCCAAAACGATGCGTAGAGCACAAGTCTTCATTTAGGGGGACCTTTTTATTATTTCTTTGGTTCCATAAAAATGTCAAAGAAAGAGGTGATTAGGAGTCCTATAACTTCGTTCTAGTTTGATTAGCATCAAAAGGAACAATCCCATGACTATCGCGTTCAAAACGAGGCGTACATCTCACACAAGTCTTTATTTAGGGACATCCTCTTATTTTTTCATTAATTTTCTCAAATTGTCAAAATATAGGTGATTATGAGTCCTATTACTTTGTTCTAGTTGAAATTAGTATCAAAAGAAGCAATTCCATCACTATCGTGTCCAAAACGATGGATAGATCTCACATAAGTCTTTATTTAGGGAGACCTTCATATTGTTTCATTTGTTGTTTCAAAATTAGAAAGAAAGATGTAATTAAGAGTTGTATTATTTCGTTCTAGTTTGATTAGCATCAAAAAGAGAAACCCATGACTATCGCGTTCAAAACCATGCGTACATCTCACACAAGTCTTAATTTAGGGAGGCATTCTTATTGTTTCATTGATTTTCTAAAATTATCAAAGAAAAAGGTGATTAAGAGTCCTATAACTTTATTCTAGTTTGATTAGTATCAAAAAGAACAATACCATGACTATCGCGTTCAAAACGATGCGTACATCTCACACAAGTCTTCATTTAAGGTAACCTTATTGTTTTATTGATTCTCTAAAATTGTCAAAGAAATAGGTGATTAGGAGTCCTATAACTCCGTTCTAGTTTGATTAGCATCAAAAGTAACAATCTCATTACTATCGCGTTAAAAACGATGCGTACATCTCACACAAGTCTTCATTTAAGGAGACTTTCTTATTGTTTCATTGGTTCTCTAAAATTGTCAAAGAAGAGGTGATTAGGAGTCATATTACTTCGTTCTAAGTTGATTAGCATCAAAAGGAGCAATCCTATGACTATCGCATAAAAAACAATGCGTACATCTCACACAAGTCTTGATTTATGGCGACCTTCTTATTGTTTCATTGGTTCTCTAAAATTATTAAAAAAATATGCGATTATGACTCCTATGACTTCGTTCTAGTTTGATTAGCATCAAAGGAGCAATCCTATCACTAGTACCTTGGAAACGATTTGTACATCTCACACAAGTCTTCATTTAGGGAGACCTTCTTATTGTTTCATTAGTTTTCTCAAATTGTCAAAATGTAGGTGATTGATTATGAGTCGTATTACTTCGTTATAGTTATAATTAGCATTAATAGGAGCAATCCCATCACTATCGCGCCCAAAATGATACGTAGTCCTCACACAAGTCTTCATTTAGGGAGACCTTCTTATTGTTACATTGTTTCCCTAAAATTCTCAAAGAAAGAGGTGATTAGGAGTCCTATAACTTCGTTCTAGTTTGATTAGCATCAAAAGAAACAATCCCATGACTATCGCGTTCAAAACGAAGCGTACATCTCACACAAGTCTTCATTTACTCAACCTTCTTATTATTTCATTGGTTCTCTAGAATTGTTAAAGAAAGAGGCGATTATGAGTTCTATTACTTTGTTCTAATTTGATTAGCATCAAAAGAAGTGATCGCATGACTATCGCGTTAAAAAAGATGCGTACATCTCACACAAGTCCTGATTTAGGGAGACCTTCTTATTATTTCATTGGTTCTCTCAAATTGTCAAAGAAAGATATGATTATGAGTCCTATGACTTCGTTCTAGTTTGATTAGCATCATAAGGAGCAATACTATCACTAGTGCCTTCAAAACGATCCGTATATCTCACACAAGTCTTTATTTAGGAACACCTTCTTATTTTTTCGTTAGTTTTCTCAAATTGTCAAAATATAGGCAATTATGAGTCCTATTACTTCGTTATAGTTGAAATTAGCATCAAAAAGAGCAATCCCATCACTATTGTGTCCAAAACGAAGCGTAGATCTCACACAAGTCTTTATTTAGGGAGACCTTCATATTGTTTCATTGGTTGATTAGCATCAAAAGGAGCAATCCTATGACTATCGCATAAAAAACAATGCGTACATCTCACACAAGTCTTGATTTATGGAGACCTTCTTATTGTTTCATTGGTTCTCTAAAATTATTAAAAAAAATATGCGATTATGACTCCTATGACTTCGTTCTAGTTTGATTAGCATCAAAGGAGCAATCCTATCACTAGTACCTTGGAAACGATCTGTACATCTCACACAAGTCTTCATTTAGGGAGACCTTCTTGTTGTTGAAAGTAGTATGCATACAAGACAATCATGTATGATGATAAAGCATATACTTTGGAGGCAATCTTATTTATTTATTAATAAAAATATTCATTTATTAAAGGCATTTAATTATCTACATGGTGCTGTTTTTATAATATGTAAATAACCCATAGTTTTAAGCAATGCTTTTAGAATCATGATGATGATCATGCCAATGAGATCTAAATTCTTAGAAAGCTCTAAAACTAAAATAGTTCCTAATCATGGGATTACTAAAAAGGGGATTAGTAAATCCGGATAGATTAGTACATATGTTGCTTGCTCATTAGATGAGGATGATTGATCTCATAATCATTTGTGTGGAGACACTAAAGCAAGTATGCAGGTGCTTATTGGAGAATAAGTTCACTGAACGTGACTCGCTATGGAATACCTAATGGAGTTTTACTCGCCTGTCAATAGGAATTCCTAATGTGATAGTAGTACAAGTGATCCTTGGACTTGAGATCATCATAGTATCTTGTATGTAATGAATTATACTTTGACTTATTCCTTAAAGCCCTTTAGGGTATATAAAAGGGTATGCTTGGGTATAATGAGTTACATATGGAGACAATGAATGATCAATAAAGAATCTACCACCTCTAGTAAAGGAGGAGATATGTCCTATGTGATTCGTTAAATGACAACCCAGGAATCCTTGGCCAAGGTAAAATAAAATTAGAAAGGAGTTTCTAATTTACATTATTTGGAGTTGTGCATTTTCTAATCGAAATACATATAATTAAATAAAATAAGACTTGACAGTAAATTCATGTCTTATATTTAATTGGGACATTGTATGGTGGAAGGATTGAATTGTATGGTAACTATTTACTCACAGGTTCTTTTATGATTAATGTTGAAATCTATATTATCTGGAAAGTCGTTGATCGCTAGGGAGGCTTATCCCTATTGTAGAATAAATATTATTTATTTAAATAGATTATTAGTTTAATTTATTTATTTAAATAAGATTAAAATTGTTTTAATTGATTTATTCACAACCGGTTTAATATGGAGAACCTAAAGGGTCACACCATAAAAGGAAGAATAATTATTTAAGAAGGTAATGGCATAATCGTAATAATGCATTAAGTATAATTAATTTAATCTATGGTGATAGAATAAATTAAATAGCTTAATGTTTATTATTTAATATTTTGGAAATATTAAATATAAATTAATAAGAGGAGTCTTATTAATATTATTACAATTATTATTATTTTAATTTCTAAAGGAGTTTAGTAATTAATTTAATATTTAGTACTCTCATTTATTCCTAATAAGATTAGGAGACAAATTAATTAAATGAATTTAATTAATTATTCCCATGTGGTGGGAAGCCTAAATTAATTAAAGGAGTTTAATTAATTAAAAGAAATCCCATGTCTAATAGGATTAGAAGGGTTGACCAATGTCTATATAAGAGAAGTCTTATAATAGATATTAGATTGATGCAATTCCAATTGTTGGAGAGTACTCATTTTCTATAGACGATAGAAACTAAGGTTTAGCCAAACACCCTCCTTTTTGATAATTTCTCTTTCTTGGTGGATCACCTCTTGAGGCCAAACACTTGGGTGGCTAACGTTGATCAAAGGAAGGAATCTAATCCGGAAATTCAAGGAGATCACGAAGAACAAGGAGTTGAACTAGTACCTGTGGAAGCTTCGTTCTACAAAGGTATGATTCCATAACTTCTTATTTATCGTTTTAAATTAATAATTTGCATAAAGGATGATCCGGGTAATGGTTTTGTAAATTTTTTTTTAAACTCTGATATACCATGCTTCCGCTAATTTTTGCAATTTGATTGCGTCACGATTTCGTACAAACCCAACAGTGGCATCAGAGCCAAATCTTTATGCAATTATTAATTTATTTTTGATTTCATATACATATGGGTATGTATTTAAAATAATTTATTGGGCATAATTTTATTGTATAAAATTATATATATATATATATATATATATTTTTTTTTAAAAAGACTTTTTTTTGGGACGAATCACAATTATTTTTTTTTGGTGCTAATCTTGAATTCTGCAAAGAAAAGGTGTTGTCTCTTTCTTACTCCAAAAAGAAGGTGACCCATCAGGAAAGGACTTTTTTAATAAACCTGCAGGACTCTTTTAATAAAAGAAGGTGACTTCTTTTTAAAAAATAAATATGATATATTTATATATTATATTCTAAATAATTTTATAATTAAAATAAAGAGTTTATTTTAATCTTGAAATTGGATTTCATGCAATTTAAAATTGCCCATTAAATGATACTCATATATATATGGAATGTTTTAATTCATGAGATGAATATTTATTTATTGATATATATGGTGATATGTATGAAAATAAATGGGGATTGATTATGGACTATTTGACCAATGTGATTGGATTTTATTTTAGTTGAATGCTTGAATGAATGGGTTTTATTAAATGGGGTCTGCGTACCTCGTCTTCTCTAATTTTTTTCTTGATGTAAAATTCTATCTCCCTCCTATGTACTTCCCCTTGACTGTTGATCAAGGTTTCTATTTAAATTAAATAGTTTAATGTAATAAGAATAGTTAGAATTATCTTGAAGAAATTGGAGACCAAGGAGCAAGGAGCGCGTGAAGACCCGTTTGTATGGAGCCCGTGTTTAAATGTAATAGTTATATTTAAATTTAAATTCTTGCACTCCTAGGTTTGACCTTTTGGTTCACTTGGTGGCTCTAGTGAACCAAACTAGAATAAAAGTCCATAATCAATCCGGGTAGAATATAATATTCTATATTGCATGCTAAATATTATATATATTATATTTTATGCAAACATGCTTCGCATGTTTAATAAAATGACGCGTATTTTATATATATATGTGCATACGCGCTAAACAAGATGAGACAAATAATAACAAACCCCTCAAAGAAATAATATTAAGTCCGAAGCGTTCAAATGATATTTGGAATATCGAACGTCGCCTTCTAGCATGATAAATTAATAGAGTATTAAATATTTAATATGAGCTTGTTGTGCTATCCACAAGGCGAGTATTGCGTATTTAAGATGTTAATTAATCACATTTGATGCTTATCAAGAAAATTGAACGATCTAGTCTTGTTGTGCTATCCACAAGGACGAACATTTTTCTTTTTTGAATTTATGGAAGTGCTAGGCTAGACTTAACTTAAATCATTTTAGTTCGGATGTGCACACACTTGACCATTATGATTTAAGAGGCAAAATAAAAGGAGTTATATAGGGTTGTAATTGACAAGAGTTGTCTACCTATTTATTTGTATATCGCTTGTTGTGCTATCCACAAGGTTATATACATTTGAAATGAGATCCTTATTCTCACTAGCAAATCTTTAATTAGATGTTGCCGAACTATATAAGTGAGGGTAATATAGTTTGATAAAAATAGTGGGAGATACCAATTTAAAATAAAGACCTAAATTTATTTTGGTATGGAAAATTAATAAAATGAATGTTTGCTAAAATGTTGTTTTTCACATGTAGAATTTTAAAAATGTCAAAATCACTAATTTCACTGCGAAGCATACTTGATGCTAATAAGCTTACCGGGCCGAATTATACGGACTGGCTAAGAAATCTGAGAATAGTTCTCACTGCTGAAAAGATTTCTTATGTCCTAAACTCACATGTCCCTGGAACTGTTCCAGAAACAACCTCTGAGGAAGAGATTGCCACCATTGTAAAGTGGCAAGATGATGCATCTGTAGCTCAATGCATCATGCTCGCATCCATGAATAACGAGCTTCAGCGTCAGCAAGAAAACATGGATGCTCCTACTATGTTGATTCACCTCAAGGAGTTGTATGGTGAACAAAGTAGGACTGCTAGATATGAGATATCTAAGGAGCTCTTCCGATCTCGGATGACCAAGGGCAAGGTGAACATAAAGGAACAAAAGAAATCTGATCCAGCTAGCAAAGGAATGTGCTTCCATTGCAACGAGCCGGGTCATTAGAAGAAAAACTGCAAGAAGTTTCTGGCAGACAAGAAGCTTGGAGAAGCTTCGACTTCCAATCAAGGTTTGTTCATGATTGAAATTAATTTTTCAGAAAGTCAAAATTCTACTTGGGTATTGGATACCGGCTGTGGTTCTCACATATGTAATAATGTGAAGGGACTGGTCAGAAGTAGAAAGCTGAACAATGATGAGGTGATCCTACGAGTAGGGAATGGAGCAAAGGTTGTTGCATTAGCTGTAGGAACTTATTATTTAGCAATGCCTTCGGGCAAGTCCATTTATCTTAATAATTGTTATTATGTTCCGAATATTATTAAAAACATTATTTCAATTTCTGTATTGGATATGGAAGGATTTAACGTTGTTATAAAGAACAATAGTTGTTCTATTTATAAAGACGATGTTTTATATGGCATTGGAAATTTGCGAAATGGACTTTATACACTTGACTTACAAGAAAATATATTTCAAATTGAACAAACTAAGAAAAGGAAAAGAGATGATATTAATTATACCTACATGTGGCACTGTAGACTCGGTCATATCAATGAAACAAGATTATCCAAGTTGCATAAAGATGGGCTCCTCGAGCTATCCGATTATGAATCATATCCAACTTGTGAATCTTGTCTCATGGGTAAAATGACTAAATCTCCTTTTAGTGGAAGAGGAGAAAGAGTTACAGAGTTGTTGACATTGATTCACACAGACGTTTGTGGGCCTATGACAACAAGTGCACGGGGTGGGTATTCTTATTTTATTACTTTCACTGATGATCACTCAAGATTTGGATATGTGTATTTAATGAAATACAAGTCAGAATCATTTGAAAAGTTCAAAGAGTTCAGAAGTGAAGTAGAGAAACAAACGGGCAAGAGTATAAAGATACTTCGATCAGATCGAGGCGGAGAATACTTAAGCGGTGAGTTTCTCAATTGTCTCAAAGAAAATGGTATAATCTCACAATGGACTCCTCCAGGTACACCACAGTTAAATGGAGTATCTGAAAGGAGAAATCGAACACTGTTAGACATGGTTCGATCCATGATGAGTTTTACCGACTTTCCAATTTCCTTCTGGGGATATGCCCTAGAAACGGCTGCATACCTACTTAACAAGGTACCTACCAAATCCGCCCCAAAGACTCCATATGAGACGTGGAAGGGGAGGAAACCAAATCTTAAGCATGTTAAGACTTGGGGTTGTCCAGCTTATGTCAAAAAGTTTGAACATGATAAGCTACAAACTAAATCCGAAAAGTGTAGATTTGTGGGATACCCTAAAGAAACTGTAGGGTATTATTTCTATCATCCAACTGATCAAAAGGTGTTTGTTGCGAAACATGCTGCCTTCTTGGAAAAGGAGTTTATCCATGAAGGGGTCAGTGGGAGTAAGATATATCTTGAAGAAGCTCAAGAACCACAAATTACCACGGATCAAAGTCAGGTACCTGACCAAGTAGAAGAACCTACTATACCACACCCTGTTCGTAAATCTGGAAGAGTACCGAAGATACCTGAGAGGTATGGATTCGTTGTAGAGGATGACGATGAGGTACGCATCATGAATGATGATGATCCATTGAATTACGAACAAGCTATGAGTAATAAAGACTCAGTGAAATGGCTTGAAGCCATGAAATCCGAAATGGACTCCATGTATGAAAACAAAGTATGGACTTTGGTTTCACCACCTGAAGGCATTAAGCCTATTGGGTGTAAATGGGTCTTTAAAAGAAAGACTGGAGCGGACGGCAAGGTAGAGACCTATAAGGCCCGACTGGTTGCAAAAGGTTTCAAACAAAGACAAGGAGTTAACTATGATGAAACCTTCTCACCAGTAGCCATGCTCAAGTCTCATCTTGAATCTAAACATATGTTGCGGCACTTTGAT
Source organism: Panax stipuleanatus (assembly GCA_020205555.1). Taxonomy (NCBI): domain Eukaryota; kingdom Viridiplantae; phylum Streptophyta; class Magnoliopsida; order Apiales; family Araliaceae; genus Panax; species Panax stipuleanatus. The sequence goes on along the minus strand of CM035122.1, from coordinate 33,850,702 downwards.
TAAAGAAATCATTGAAAGAGGAGAGTGTAGACTCTCAAGACAACATTGCAGATCCATTAACTAAAGCTTTAACATAACAGCAGTTTGATCGTCACTTAGAGAAGTTGGGTATGAGATACCATGGCGATTGGCTTTAGTGCAAGTGGGAGATTGAAAGTAGTATGCATACAAGCCAATCATGTATGATGATAAAGCATATACTTTGGAGGCAATATTATTTATTTATTAATAAAAATATTTATTTATTAAAGGCATTTAATTATCTACATGGTGTTGTTTTTATAATATGTAAATAGCCCATAGTTTTAAGCAATGCTTTTAGAATCATGATGATGATCATGCCAATGAGATCTAAATTCTTAGAAAGCTCTAAAACTAAAATAGTTCCTAATCAATGGATTACTAAAAAGGGGATTAGTAAATCCGGATAGATTAGTACATATGTTGCTTGCTCATTAGATGAGGATGATTGATCTCATAATCATTTGTGTGGAGACACTAAAGCAAGTATGCAGGTGCTTATTGGAGAATAAGTTCACTGAACGTGACTCGCTATGGAATACCTAATGGAGTTTTACTCGCCTGTCAATAGGAATTCCTAATGTGATAGTAGTACAAGTGATCCTTGGACTTGAGATCATCATAGTATCTTGTATGTAATGAATTATACTTTGACTTATTCCTTAAAGCCCTTTAGGGTATATAAAAGGGTATGCTTGGGTATAATGAGTTACATATGGAGACAATGAATGATCAATAAAGAATCTACCACCTCTAGTAAAGGAGGAGATATGTCCTATGTGATTCGTTAAATGACAACCCAGGAATCCTTGGCCAAGGTAAAATAAAATTAGAAAGGAGTTTCTAATTTACATTATTTGGAGTTGTGCATTTTCTAATCGAAATACATATAATTAAATAAAATAAGACTTGACAGTAAATTCATGTCTTATATTTAATTGGGACATTGTATGGTGGAATGATTGAATTGTATGGTAACTATTTACTCACAGGTTCTTTTATGATTAATGTTGAAATCTATATTATCTGGAAAGTCGTTGATCGCTAGGGAGGCTTATCCCTATTGTAGAATAAATATTATTTATTTAAATAGATTATTAGTTTAATTTATTTATTTAAATAAGATTAAAATTGTTTTAATTGATTTATTCACAACCGGTTTAATATGGAGAACCTAAAGGGTCACACCATAAAAGGAAGAATAATTATTTAAGAAGGTAATGGCATAATCGTAATAATGCATTAAGTATAATTAATTTAATCTATGGTGATAGAATAAATTAAATAGCTTAATGTTTATTATTTAATATTTTGGAAATATTAAATATAAATTAATAAGAGGAGTCTTATTAATATTATTACAATTATTATTATTTTAATTTCTAAAGGAGTTTAGTAATTAATTTAATATTTAGTACTCTCATTTATTCCTAATAAGATTAGGAGACAAATTAATTAAATGAATTTAATTAATTATTCCCATGTGGTGGGAAGCCTAAATTAATTAAAGGAGTTTAATTAATTAAAAGAAATCCCATGTCTAATAGGATTAGAAGGGTTGACCAATGTCTATATAAGAGAAGTCTTATAATAGATATTAGATTGATGCAATTCCAATTGTTGGAGAGTACTCATTTTCTATAGACGATAGAAACTAAGGTTTAGCCAAACACCCTCCTTTTTGATAATTTCTCTTTCTTGGTGGATCACCTCTTGAGGCCAAACACTTGGGTGGCTAACGTTGATCAAAGGAAGGAATCTAATCCGGAAATTCAAGGAGATCACGAAGAACAAGGAGTTGAACTAGTACCTGTGGAAGCTTCGTTCTACAAAGGTATGATTCCATAACTTCTTATTTATCGTTTTAAATTAATAATTTGCATAAAGGATGATCCGGGTAATGGTTTTGTAGAAATTTTTTTAAACTCTGATATACCATGCTTCTGCTAATTTTTGCAATTTGATTGCGTCACGATTTCGTACAAACCCAACAGTGGCATCAGAGCCAAATCTTTATGCAATTATTAATTTATTTTTGATTTCATATACATATGGGTATGTATTTAAAATAATTTATTGGGCATAATTTTATTGTATAAAATTATATATTTTTTTTTTTTAAAAAAAAAAAGACTTTTTTTTGGGACGAATCACAATTTTTTTTTTGTGCTAATCTTGAATTCTGCAAAGAAAAGGTGTTGTCTCTTTCTTACTCCAAAAAGAAGGTGACCCATCAAGAAAGGAAACCTTATTGTTTCATTGGTTCTCTAAAATTGTCAAAGAAATAGGTGATTAGGAGTCCTATAACTTCGTTCTAAGTTGATTAGCATCAAAAGTAAGAATCTCATTACTATCGCATTAAAAACGATGCGTACATCTCACACAAATCTTCATTTAAGGAGACTTTCTTAGTGTTTCATTGGTTCTCTAAAATTATCAAAGAAGAGGTGATTAGGAGTCATATTACTTCGTTCTAAGTTGATTAGCATCAAAAGGAGCAATCCTATGACTATCGCATAAAAAACGATGCATACATCTCACACAAGTCTTGATTTATGGAGACCTTCTTATTGTTTCATTGGTTCTCTAAAATTATTAAAGAAATATGCGATTATGACTCCTATGACTTCGTTCTAGTTTGATTAGCATCAAAGGAGCAATCCTATCACTAGTACCTTGGAAACGATCTGTACATCTCACACAAGTCTTCATTTAGGGAGACCTTCTTATTGTTTCATTAGTTTTCTCAAATTGTCAAAATGTAGGTGATTGATTATGAGTCCTATTACTTCGTTATAGTTAAAATTAGCATTAATAGGAGCAATCCCATCACTATCGCGCCCAAAATGATGCGTAGTCCTCACACAAGTCTTCATTTAGGGAGACTTTCTTATTGTTACATTGGTTCCCTAAAATTCTCAAAGAAAGAGGTGATTAGGAGTCCTATATCTTCGTTCTAGTTTGATTAGCATCAAAAGAAACAATCCCATGACTATCGCGTTCAAAACGATGCGTACATCTCACACAAGTCTTCATTTACTCCGCCTTCTTATTATTTCATTGGTTCTCTAGAATTGTTAAAGAAAGAGGTGATTATGAGTCCTATTACTTTGTTCTAATTTGATTAGCATCAAAAGAAGTGATCGCATGACTATCGCGTTAAAAACGATGCGTACATCTCACACAAGTCTTGATTTAGGGAGACCTTCTTATTATTTAATTTGTTCTCTCAAATTGTCAAAGAAAGATATGATTATGAGTCCTATGACTTCGTTATAGTTTGATTAGCATCAAAAGGAGCAATACTATCACTAGTGCCTTCAAAACGATCCGTATATCTCACACAAGTCTTCATTTAGGGACACCTTCTTATTTTTTCATTAGTTTTCTCAAATTATCAAAATATAGGCAATTATGAGTCCTATTACTTCGTTATAGTTGAAATTAGCATCAAAAAGAGCAATCCCATCACTATCGTGTCCAAAACGATGCGTAGATCTCACACAAGTCTTTATTTAGGGAGACTTTCATATTGTTTCATTGGTTGTTTCAAATTTACAAAGAAAGTGGTGATTCAGAGTTGTATTATTTCGTTCCAGTTTGATTAGCGTCAAAAAGAGAAACCTATGACTATAGCATTCAAAACCATTCGTACATCTTAGCACAAGTCTTCATTTAGGGAGACCTTTTTATTGTTTCATTGATTCTTTAAAATTGTTAACGAAAGAGGTTATTAGGAGTCCTATAACTTCGTTCTAGTTTGATTAGTATCAAAAGGAGCAATCCCATTACTATCGCATTCAAAATGATGCGTACATCTCACACAAGTCTTCATTTAAGGAGACCTTATTGTTTCATTGGTTCTTTAAAATTATCAAATAAAGAGGTGATTAGGAGTTGTATAACTTCGTTCTAGTTTGATTAGCATCAAAGGTAGCAATCCCATGACTATCGCGCGTTAAAAATGATGCGTACATCTCACACAAGTCTCCATTTTAGAAGACCTTCTTATTGTTTGATTGGTTCTATAAAATTATCAATGAAAGAGGTGATTAGAAGTCCTATTACTTCATTCTAATTTGATTAGCATCAAAAGGAGCAATCCAATGACTATCTCGTTCAAAACGATGCGTACATCTCACACAAGTCTTGATTTAAGGAGATCTTCTTATTGTTTCATTGGTCCTCTCAAATTGTCAAAAAAAGATGTGATTATGAGTCCTATGACTTCGTTCTAGTTTGATTAGCATCAAAAGGAGCAATACTATCACTAGTGCCTTCAAAACGATCCGTATATCTCACACAAGTCTTCATTTAGGGACACCTTCTTATTTTTTCATTAGTTTCCTCAAATTGTCAAAATATAGGCAATTATGAGTCCTATTACTTCGTTATAGTTGAAATTAGCATCAAAAAGAGCAATCCCGTCACTATCGTGTCCAAAACGATGTGTAGATCTCACATAAGTCTTTATTTAGGGAGACTGTCATATTGTTTCATTGGTTGTTTCAAATTTACAAAGAAAGTGGTGATTCAGAGTTGTATTATTTCGTTCCATTTTGATTAGCGTCAAAAAGAGAAACCTATGACTATAGCGTTCAAAACCATTCGTACATCTTAGCACAAGTCTTCATTTAGGGAGACCTTTTTATTGTTTCATTGATTCTCTAAAATTGTCAACGAAAGAGGTGATTAGGAGTCCTATAACTTCGTTCTAGTTTGATTAGTATCAAAAGGAGCAATCCCATTACTATCACATTCAAAATGATGCGTACATCTCACACAAGTCTTCATTTAAGGAGACCTTATTGTTTCATTGGTTCTTTAAAATTGTCAAATAAAGAGGTGATTAGGAGTTCTATAACTTCGTTCTAGTTTGATTAGCATCAAAGGTAGCAATCCCATGACTATCGCGCTTTAAAAACGATGCGTACATCTCACACAAGTCTCCATTTTAGAAGATATTCTTATTGTTTGATTGGTTCTATAAAATTATCAATGAAAGAGGTGATTAGAAGTCCTATTACTTCATTCTAATTTGATTAGCATCAAAAGGAGCAATCCAATGACTATCTCGTTCAAAACGATGCGTACATCTCACACAAGTCTTGATTTAAGGAGATCTTCTTATTGTTTCATTGGTCCTCTCAAATTGTCAAAGAAAGATGTGATTATGAGTCCTATGACTTCGTTATAGTTTGATTAGCATCGAATGAGCAATCCTATCACTAGTATCTTTAAAACGATCCGAACATCTCACACAAGTCTTCATTTTGGGAGACCTTTTTATTGTTTCATTAGTTCTCTCAAATTGTCAAAATATAGGTGATTATGAGTCCTATTACTTCGTTCTTGTTAAAATTAGCATCAAAAGGAGCAATCTCATCACTATCACATCCAAAACGATGCGTAGAGCACAAGTCTTCATTTAGGGGGACCTTTTTATTATTTCTTTGGTTCCCTAAAAATGTCAAAGAAAGAGTTGATTAGGAGTCCTATAACTTCGTTCTAGTTTGATTAGCATCAAAAGGAATAATCCCATGACTATCACGTTCAAAACGATGCGTACATCTCACACAAGTCTTCATTTGGGGACACCTTCTTAATTTTTTCATTAGTTTTCTCAAATTGTGAAAATATAGGTGATTATGAGTCCTATTACTTCGTTCTAGTTAAAATTAGCGTCGAAAGGAGCAATCCCATAGTGATCTTATCCAAAATAATGCGTAGATCTCACACATGTCTTTATTTAGAGAGACCTTCATATTGTTTCATTGGTTGTTTCAATTTTAAAATGAAAAAGGTGATTAAGAGTTGTATTATTTCGTTCTAGTTTGATTAGTGTCAAAAATAGAAACCCATGACTATCGTGTTCAAAACCATGCGTACATCTCACACAAGTCTTCATTTAGGGAGATTTTTTTATTGTTTCATTGATTCTCTAAAATTGTCAAAGAAAGAGTTGATTAGGAGTTCTATAATTTCGTTTTAGTTTGATAGTATAAAAAAGAGCAATACCATGACTATCGCGTTCAAAACAATGCGTACATCTCACACAAGTCTTCCCTTAAGGAGATTTTATTGCTTTATTGGTTCTCTAAAATTGTCAAAGAAAGAGTTGATTAGGAGTCCTATAACTTCGTTCTAGTTTGATTAGCATCAAAAGTAACAATCCCATGACTATCGCGTTAAAAACGATGCGTACATCTCACACAAGTCTTCATTTAAGGAGACATCATTATTTATTTCATTGGTTCTCTAAAATTGTCAAAGAAAGAGCTGATTAGAAGTCCTATTACTTCGTTCTAATTTGATTAGCATCAAAAGAAACAATTCCATGACTATCGCGTTAAAAAAGATGCGTACATCTCACACAAGTTTTGATTTTTGGAGACCTTCTTATTGTTTCATTGGTTCTCTCAAATTGTCAAAGAAAGATGTGATTATGAGTTCTATGACTTCGTTCTTGATTGATTAGCATCAAAGGAGCAATCCTATCACTAGTATCTTCAAAACGATCCGTACTTCTCACACAAGTTTTCATTTAGGGAAACCTTCTAATTGTTTCATTAGTTCTCTCAAATTGTCAAAATATAGGTGATTATGAGTCCTATTACTTCATTCTAGTTAAAATTAGCATGAAAAGGAGCAATCTCATCACTACAGCATCCAAAACGATGCGTAGACCTCACACAAGTCTTCATTTGGGGAGACATTCTTATTGTTTCATTGGTTCCCAAAAATGTCAAAGAAAGAGGTGATTAGGAGTCCTATAACTTTGTCCTAGTTTGATTAGCATCAAAAGAAACAATCCCATGACTATCACGTTCAAAACGTTGCATACATCTCACACAAGTCTTCATTTAAGGAGGCCTTCTTATTATTTCATTGGTTCTCTAGAATTGTCAAATAAAGAGATGATTAGGAGTCCTTTTACTTTGTCCTAATTTGATTAGCATCAAAAGAAGCAATCCTATGACTATCGCGTAAAAAACGATGAGTACATCTCACACAAGTCTTGATTTATGGAGACCTTTTTATTGTTTCATTGGTTCTCTCAAATTATCAAAGAAAGATGCTATTATGAGTCCTATGACTTTTTTCTAGTTTGATTAGCATCAAAGGAGCAATCCTATCACTAGTACCTTGGAAACGATCTGTACATCTCACATAAGTCTTCATTTAGGGAGACCTTCTTATTGTTTCATTAGTTTTCTCAAATTGTCAAAATGTAGGTGTTTATGAGTCCTATTACTTTGTTATAGTTAAAATTAGCATTAATAGGAGCAATCCCATCACTATCGCGCCCAAAATGATGCGTAGACCTCACACAAGTCTTCATTTAGGGAGACCTTCTTACTGTTACATTGGTTTCATAAAATTCTCAAAGAAAGAGGTGATTAGGAGTCCTATAACTTCGTTTTAGTTTGATTAGCATCAAAAGAAATAATCCCATGACTATCGCGTTCAAAACGATGCGTACATCTCATACAAGTCTTCATTTACTCCGCCTTCTTATTGTTACATTGGTTCTCTAGAATTGTTAAAGAAAGAGATGATTATGAGTCCTATTACTTCGTTCTAACTTGATTAGCATCAAAAGAAGTAATCGCATGACAAGGAATCGCATGACAAGTAATCGCATGACTATCGCGTTAAAAATGACGCGTACACCTCCCACAAGTCTTGATTTAGGGAGACCTTCTCATTATTTCATTGGTTCTCTCAAATTGTCAAAGATAGATGTGATTAAGAGTCCTATGACTTCGTTCTAGTTTGATTAGCATCAAAAGGAGCAAGACTATCACTAGTGCCTTCAAAACGATCCGTACATCTCACACAAGTCTTCATTTAGGGACACCTTCTTATTTTTTCATTAGTTTTCTCAAATTATCAAAATATAGGTAATTATGAGTCCTATTACTTCGTTATAGTTGAAATTAGCATCAAAAAGAGCAATCCCATTACTATCGTGTCCAAAATAATGCGTAGATCTCACACAAGTCTTTATTTAGGGAGACCTTCATATTGTTTCATTGGATGTTTCAAATTTACAAAGAAAGTGGTGATTCAGAGTTATATTATTTCGTTCTAGTTTGATTAGCGTCAAAAACAGAAACCTATGACTATAGCGTTCAAAACCATTCGTACATCTTACACAAGTCTTCATTTAGGGAGACCTTTTTATTGTTTCATTGATTCTCTTAAATTGTCAATGAAAGAGGTGATTAGGAGTCCTATAACTTCGTTCTAGTTTGATTAGTATCAAAAGGAGCAATCCCATGACTATCACAATTAAAACGATGCGTACATCTCACACAAGTCTTCATTTAAGGAGACCTTATTGTTTCATTGGTTCTCTAAAATTGTCAAATAAAGGGCTGATTAGGAGTTCTATAACTTCGTTCTAGTTTGATTAGCATCAAAGGTAGCAATCCCATGACTATCGCGCGTTAAAAACGATGCGTACATCTCATACAAGTCTCCATTTTAGAAGACATTCTTATTGTTTGATTGGTTCTATAAAATTATCAAAGAAAGAGGTGATTAGGAGTTCTATTACTTCATTCTAATTTGATTAGCATCAAAAGGAGCAATCCAATAACTATCTCGTTAAAAACGATCCGTACATCTCACACAAGTCTTGATTTAGGGATATCTTATTATTGTTTCATAGGTCCTCTTAAATTGTCAAAGAAAGATTGATTATGAGTCCTATGACTTCGTTATAGTTTGATTAACATCGAAGGAGCAATCCTATGACTATCTCGTAAAAAGTGATGCGTACATCTCACACAAGTCTTGATTTAGGGAGATCTTCTTATTGTTTCATTGGTCCTCTCAAATTGTCAAAGAAAGATGTGATTATGAGTCCTATAACTTCGTTATAGTTTGATTAGCATCGAAGGAGCAATCCTATCACTAGTATCTTCAAAACGATCCATACATCTCACACAAGTCTTCATTTTGGGAGACCTTTTTATTGTTTCATTAGTTCTCTCAAATTGTCAAAATATAGGTGATTATGAGTCCTATTACTTCGTTCTAGTTAAAATTAGCATCAACAGGAGCAATCTCATCACTATCACATCCAAAACGATGCGTAGAGCACAAGTCTTCATTTAGGGGGACCTTTTTATTATTTCATTGGTTCCCTAAAAATGTCAAAGAAATAGGTGATTAGGAGTCCTATAACTTCGTTCTAGTTTGATTAGCATCAAAAGGAACAATCCCATGACTATCGCGTTCAAAACGATGCGTACATCTCACACAAGTCTTTATTTAGGGACACCTTCTTATTTTTTCATTAGTTTTCTCAAATTGTCAAAATATAGGTGATTATGAGTCCTATTACTCCGTTATAGTTAAAATTAGCATTAATAGGAGCAATCCCAACACTATCGCGCCCAAAATGATGGGTAGACCTCACACAAGTCTTCATTTAGGGAGACCTTCCTATTGTTACATTGGTTCCCTAAAATTCTCAAAGAAAGAGGTGATTAGGATTCCTATAACTTCGTTCTAGTTTGATTAGCATCAAAAGAAACAATCCCATGACTATCGCGTTCAAAACGATGCGTACAGCTCACACAAGTCTTCATTTACTCCGCCTTCTTATTATTTCATTGGTTCTCTAAAATTGTTAAAGAAAGAGGTGATTATGAGTCCTATTATTTCGTTCTAATTTGATTAGCATCAAAAGAAGTATTTGCATGACTATCGCGTTAAAATGATGTGTACATCTCACACAAGTCTTGATTTAGGGAGACCTTCTTATTATTTCATTGATTCTGTCAAATTGTCAAAGAAAGATATGATTATGAGTCCTATGACTTCGTTCTAGTTTGATTAGCATCAAAAGGAGTAATACTATCACTAGTGCCTTCAAAACGATCCGTACATTTCACACAAGTCTTCATTTAGGGACACCTTCTTATTTTTTCATTAGTTTTCTCAAATTGTCAAAATATAGGCAATTATGAGTCCTGTTACTTCGTTATAGTTGAAATTAGCATCAAAAAGAGCAATCCCATCACTATTGTGTCCAAAACGATGCGTAGATCTCACACAAGTCTTTATTTAGGGAGACCTTCATATTGTTTCATTGGTTGTTTCAAATTTACAAAAAAAGTGGTTATTCAGAGTTGTATTATTTCGTTCTAGTTTATTAGCGTCAAAAAGAGAAACCTATGACTATAGCGTTCAAAACCATTCGTACATCTTACACAAGTCTTCATTTAGGGAGACCTTTTTATTGTTTCATTGATTCTCTTAAATTGTCAATGAAAGAGGTGATTAGGAGTCCTATAACTTTGTTCTAGTTTGATTAGTATCAAAAGGAGCAATCCCATGACTATCGTATTCAAAACGATGCGTACATCTCACACAAGTCTTCATTTAACGAGACCTTATTGTTTCATTGGTTCTCTAAATTTGTGAAATAAAGGGCTGATTAGGAGTTCTATAACTTCGTTCTAGTTTGATTAGCATCAAAGGTAGCAATCCCATGATTATCGCGCGTTAAAAATGATGCGTACATCTCATACAAGTCTCCAATTTAGAAGACATTCTTCTTATTTCAATTGTTCTATAAAATTATCAAAGAAAGAGGTGATTAGGAGTCCTATTACTTCATTCTAATTTGATTAGCATCAAAAGGAGCAATCCGATGACTATCGCATTAAAAACGATGCGTACATCTCACACAAGTCTTGATTTAGGGAGATCTTCTTATTGTTTCATTGGTCCTCTCAAATTGTCAAAGAAAGATGTGATTATGAGTCCTATGACTTCGTTATAGTTTGATTAACATCAAAAGAGCAATCCTATCACTAGTATCTTCAAAACGATTCGTACATCTCACACAAGTCTTCATTTTGGGTGACCTTTTTATTGTTTTATTAGTTCTCTCAAATTGTCAAAATATAGGTGATTATGAGTCCTATTACTTCGTTCTAGTTAAAATTAGTATCAAAAGGAGCAATCTCATCACTATCACATCCAAAACGATGCCTAGAGCACAAGTCTTCATTTAGGGGGGACCTTTTTATTGTTTCATTGGTTCCCTAAAAATGTCAAAGAAAGAGGTGTTTAGGAGTCCTATAACTTCATTCTAGTTTGATTAGCATCAAAAGGAACAATCCCATGACTATTGCGTTCAAAACGATGCTTACATCTGACACAAGTCTTCATTTAAGGAGGCCTTCTTATTATTTCATTGGTTCACTAGAATTGTCAAAGAAAGAGTTGATTAGGAGTCCTTTTACTTTGTTTTATTTGATTAACCTCAAAAGTAGCAATCCCATGACTATCGCGTTAAAAACGACACGTACATCTCACACAAGTCTTGATTTAGGGAGACCGTCGTATTATTCCATTGGTTTTCTCAAATTGTCAAAGAAAGATGTGATTATGAGTTTTTTGACTTTGTTCTAGTTTGATTAGCATCAAAAGGAGCAATACTATAACTAGTGGCTTCAAAACGATCCGTACATCTCACACAAGTCTTCATTAAGGGACACCTTCTTATTTTTTTCATTAGTTCTCTCAAATTATCAAAATATAGGTGATTATGAGTCCTATTACTTCGTTCTAGTTGAAATTAGCATCAAAATAAGCAATCTCATCACTATCGTGTCTAGAACGATGCGTAAATCTCACACAAATCTTTATTTTGGGAGTCCTTCATATTGTTTCATTGGTTGTTTCAAATTTACAAAGAAAGAGGTGATTAAGAGTTGTATTATTTCGTTCTAGTTTGATTAACTTAAAAAAAAGAAACCCATGACTATCGCGTTTAAAACCATGCGTACATCTCACACTAGTCTACATTTAGGGAGACCTTCCTATTGTTTCATTGATTCTTTAAACTTGTCAAAGAAAGAGGTGATTATGAGTCCTATAACTTCGTTCTAGTTTGATTAGTATCAAAAGGAGCAATACAATGACTATCACATTCAAAACGATGCGTACATCTCACACAAGTCTTCATTTTAAGAGACCTTATTGTTTCTTTGATAACCCGAGAATTTATAAAATCTTGAATGATTAGAATAAAGGTTAAAGGATAAAACTAGATGAGAATTTGAGGATTTATTCAAGTAAAACCTATATGGTTTGCAAGAATGAGAATAGAGAAAGTATGGGTTACAAAATTCCAAACCGTAGAAAGGAGTTATATGTATTTGAAGGAATGTTAAGAATAAGGTATTGTGATACCTATAAATTCAATGTGGATTGAATAGTGTTAGAAATGTGATAATGATATACGTGGACATTTATTAAGGAAATACAATTTTTCATGAAGAGATACTATGAGGTCAAACGAAAATGAGTATATGTATAGAAATATATGTATATATATATACTTACTAAGGTGCTATATATTTTAGCAAGAGGAATTATGAATTAAGTTAAGGATATGAGAATTCAGATAAAACTATATCAGTAATTAACATAGTATGAATGTTGGCCTTGATCGACAAATAAGAAGTGAAATAAGTGGAAAGTTATTAGCTAATATAATTAGCAATAAAAATAGAGCAAGTTAAAACTCAAAATTTGAGTGTGAGATAGAATTTTGAAGCACGGACTGCTCGGCTGCGTCCGGAACGTCAAGTTTAGTCAGAAAGGATAATAAACACAAAATGTGTAAGGGTTTGACTTTTTGGTCAAAGTCAACAGTTGACTTTTATGGAGAAAAGTCTATTTGGGTTATGTAAGTAAAATTGATATTATTAATATATGAGAATGTGTTTATATTAATAATAATGTATAAGAGTCCAAATGATAATTTATTTCATGAACTAAGGAGAATAAATTATTTAAACAAGCCCATTAGTTTAATTAAGCATGGGACTTGTAGATAAAGTGATTAAGGGCGATTAAGTTATTAATCTAGCCCAATATATCATGTATAGGACAAGTATTATGATGGCCCAACTTAATTGTTGGTGGAAGCCCAATTTCATTTTAACTAGTAAGCAAAATAAAATTTACTTGCAAGCCCAAAGTGAATTAATTAAAGCCCAAGCTCTTAGCCCAATTAAGAGAGGACTTATTGGACTTCTTGTAAGCTAATTGAGGAATTAAAAATTTAAACCAAGGGGGGAAGAAGAGCCCCAAAATTCGGCTCTATGGGGTAAAATGGGGAGAAAATTTGCAACTTTGAAGCTTGCCCAAAATCTTGGTTATAATCTCTTGGAACCAACACCCATGACATGTGTCACCCTCCTAGCATGTCCAACACTTGTGTTTAGTGACTAAGCAACCAAGTAATGATTAAGAAAGAGAATTAGTGGAAGAATACTTACACTTTCAATTATACCCACTCCATTAACTTATTTTATTTCATTATTCTTCCAAGTTCCTTAGCTAGAGAAAGAAAAAGAAAATAGAGAGAGCAACAGATAGCATAATTTCGGCCACTTCAAGAGGAAGAATAGGGTCTAGATCTTCATGCATGCTAAGTATCTAAGTTATTTTGGGAAGATAAGAAGGATAACAAGAAGAACTAGGTTTTGATTCTCTACATTTTCAAGCTTTGATTTCTTATTTGTTGGATTTTGATGAAATAAAGAGTCTTAAGTTTGATCTTTGAAAACCCTTCATCTATATGTGTATAAATGTTTTATATGATGATCAAAACAATTTTGAAGTTGAAAGTAAGATCAAAAGAGAGATTTATACCAAATGGGTAGTAAAAGGCACATGCATGCATGCACTAGGTAATTTTATGTTTGATTCTTGTGATGCATGTTGAATATGGTTAATATCAAGATTAGAGTGTTAGATCTTGAGTTTAACAAATGAGACTTGTGGATTTATATGAGTTCATGTGATGAGAGTTGGAAAAAGGATGTTAGATGGATTTTTGAAGGAATTTCTATTTAACTAGTATGCTATAACATGTGCATGTTGAAATCAAGTGATATTTGATGTTTTCTTTTTTGGTATGCTAGATGCATGAGTTAAGGGCAAAACCCCTTTGGAATCACTCAAATATGTTTAAAAATGAGCAAGTTATGAGTTAAATCCCAAACTACCCAACTGTGATAAACATGCTACTGATCAGTCACTTGTAGACTATTTTCGATACCCAAAACAAACTCCAATTTGATGTTCGATACATGGAAAATGTAATTCGGAAAAATACGAATCCAACGATACCAAATGGACCTAAATCCGAGATGTAGATCTCGAGATATGAGTGTTTCCATAAAGGACTCTAAATCTAAAAAATGAAATAACTGTTATGAATGTCCTTGAGAATCAGTCCACTTTAACACTGATTTCTGGGACCTAAACAGAACATAATTTAATGTTTGATAAATGGAAATTGGAATTCGGGAAGATACGAATCCAACGCCTCTGACAGAACCTAAATCCGAGTGGTAGACTTTGTTCTACAAGCATTTCCGTGAAGGACCCCAAATCTAAAATTTTGGGCGAAAATTAGAGTATCAATATGAAGCGAAATGAAAGTAAGTTATTATATAATAAATAACTTTAAAACCACTAATGGGCTAGTAAGTTAATTACACATAAAATGAAATACAATTAATTATTTAATTATTATTTAAATGATGTTAAGTAATAATTAAAATGAGTTAGTGTTAATAAAATAACTACTTATTATTTAATTAGGATTAAATAATAAATTGAGTTAATCAATTAATTAATTATTATTTAATTAATATTAAATAATGATTAAAGAGTATTGAAGTAAGATTAAGTAATAATGAAGTAATTACTTACTTACTTTGACATAAAAGTTTATAGAATTAATTATTTATTATTTAAATAATAAACAAAGATGAATGTTAATTAATTATTTTTTTAATAATAATAAGGAATGATTAAAGAAGAAGGAAATGAATAAATCAATTATTATTTATTCAAGGATGAGAGAGTTATTAATTATTATTTAAAGATAAATAATAATTTAATTATCTATTATTTAATTGACATTAAATAATGAGGAGTTATAATTGGTTATTAGTAAGTAATAACTAAAGATAAATAGTTAATTACTATTTAACAAATATTAAATAGTAATCGAAGGAAAAGAGAGTTAAAAATTAAAGGAAATTAAATAAACTCCTTAAGTAAACAATTATAATAAATTGTTTAAAGAACTAATAAGTGTTTATTACTTAAGAAAAGCCTTATTAATTATTAAATCATTAACCTAAGATCAATTGAATATCTTATAGGACTAATGATAGTGCATTAGATGTATGTACCTTGTGATTGTATTATTGGCTAGATAATAATACGAGTAAGCGTATTGATGAACAATTATACACAGTACTAATTGATAAATCTATATTATAAATATTAGGTCATTCAAAGAGTGTTAATTAAAGCTAATAAGTTGTAGCTTGTCAAACAGGCAAGTTTCCTAACTCAAACTCGAGTTATTATTTTTCAAGCATGTTGGTGGATAAATATTGTTGATTTTTCCACATCCTGATGAATTATTGCGAATCTTGTGCAAATTAAATTCTTGTTCTACTATTTATTGAACTGTGAATCGACTAAAGTTCTTTTATACATAGAACTGATTATGAGATGGATCTATGCTAGTTGTGTCTGCTAGATCAAGAATGTTTAAAATTGCTTATGAGATGGATCTATGCTAGTTGTGTTAGCTAGATCAAGAATGTTTAAAATTTCTTACGAGATGGATCTATGGTAGTTGTGTCAGCTAGATCAAGCATGTTAAAATTTGTTAACTCAAATTTGTTTTGAAGACTTAGTGCATGTTGCGTATGTTTATCAGGTATGAAAGGCTGATCACCTTCATTACCATAGGGTTCAGTTGAATTTGTTCATACTCATTGTTGGCCATTCATCATTATTGACTCGGTCATTCAGTTATGAAAAAAATTGATTTATATTCTTTCACAACTATCATATTGTTGAAAGTTTGTCAGCTTACTATTCTTTTCAATCATAATATATCTTCATTTGAACTTAAACTTGTTGGGCAAACTTGTTGCTCACCCTTGCTATCCAATTTCAGATTAAGACGAAGGCTGGAAGAAGGACACAGTCAAGAAAAAAGTACAATAGTAGAATATTACTATGCAAGAATAACTATTTAGTTATCTTATGTAAACCTTTTTGAGTGTTAAAGGTATGTATTCAATTAAGGTTAAGAAACCTGGGGAATTGTTGTAGAATCATCTGAAATAAATAACATAAGTTTATATGTTCCGCATTAGATGATAGAATGTGTATGAAGAATGAATTACCATAACGAACCGAATTCGAGTTTAGAGGACCCGGGTTTGGGGGCGTCACAGGTTGGTATCAGAGCTGATAGGTTATAACCCTTAGGTAGGAGTACTATACGCTATAACCGTAGAAATGATGATAATGATGATGAGGAATAAACTCAAATAGAGTTTAAGTATTAAGAGATGAATTCAGAAAATTCATCATTAAGATAAAAAGATGATAAATAAGATTCAAAGAGGAATCTTGAAAAGCTTAAGGATCAGGGGACACCTGATTCAGCTAATCATAAAGTAATATGATTAAAGAATGAAAAGAGAAGAGTATGGATCAAAACGATTATAAGATAGAAAAGAGATTCAAAGAAGAATATTAGAAAGGCAAGAAGTAGAGGATCAGGGGACACCTGATTCGGAATATCATAAATAATATGATTAAGGATGAAAGAAATGAAGATCGTAAAATAAAACGATCTTGGAATGAGAAAGAATCGTAATATAACACGATTGTAAGATAAGTGTTGGGTTTGTATGTAACGCAATCATGCAATCAAATCACATAAATAGGGCGGAAGCGTAAAAACTAGGTTTTCAAAATTTATACAAACCCATAACCATGATCATGCTTTGTGCTTGTTATCAATAACAGAAAAGAGAGAACATAGAATTATACCTTTGAAGATCTAAGCTTCCTCATGTACAAGTTCTACTCCTTTGATTCCTTTGATTCCTCTGATAGTGGCTCCTTCCCTTGAATAATGCCAGCCACCCAAATGTTTGGCCTCTAACGGTGATCCACCAAGGAAGATGAAGAACTCAAGAAGATGGGTTATTGGCTTAACCCTTGTTTCTATCTCTATAGAATATGTGTACTCCCAACTCTTGGAAAATTTCACATTACTTATTTCTAATATAAGACTCTCTTATATAGATATTAGGTTAACCCTCCTAATCCAATTAGAATAGGGTTTTATTTAATTAATTTATATCCTAATCTTTATTAGGATTGAGAGAGAGTACTGATATTATATTAATTTCTAAACTCCTTTAGAATTAAAATAATAATAATAATAATAATATTAATAAGACTCCTCTTATTAATTTATATTTAATATTTCTAAAATATTAAATAATAAACATTAAGCTATTTAATTTATTCTATCATCATAGATTAAATTAATTATACTTAATGCATTATTACTATCATGCCATTTTCTTCTTAAATAATTCTTCTTCCTTTTATGGTGTGACCCTTTAGGTTCTCCATATTAAACCGGTTGTGAATAAATCAATTAGAACAATTCTAATCTTATTTAAATAAACAAATTAAACTAATAATCTATTTAAATAAATAACATTTATTCTACAATAGGGATAAGCCTCCCTAGCGATCAACGACTTTCCAGATAATATAGATTTCAACATTAATCATAAAAGAACCTGTGAGTTAATAGTTATCGTACAATTCAATCCTTCCACCATACAATGTCCCAATTAAATATAAGACATGGATTTACTGTCAAGTCTTAATTTATTTAATCATATGTATTTCGATTAGAAAATGCACAACTCCAAATAATGCAAATTAGAAACCTCTTTCTAATTTCATTCTACCTTGGCCAAGGATTCTTGGGTTGTCGTTTAACGAATCACATAGGACATATCTCCTCTTTTACTAGAGGTGGTAGATTCTTTATTGATCATTCATTATCTCCATATGTAACTCATTATACCCAAGCATACCCTATATATGCCTTAAAATGCCTTAAGGAATTAGTCAAAGTATAATTTGTTACATACAAGATACTATGATGATCTCAAGTCCAAGGATCACATGTACTACTATCACATTAGGAATTCCTATTGACAGGCGAGTAAAACTCCATTAGGTATTCCATAGCGAGTCACGTTCAGTGAACTTATTCTCCAATAAGCACCTACATACTTGCTTTAGTGTCTCCACACAAATGACCATGAGATCAGTCATCCTCATCCAATGAGCAAGCAACATATGTACCAATCTATCCGGATTTACTAATCCCCTTTTTTAGTAATCCCACGATTGGGAACTATTTTAGTTTTAAAGCTTTCTAAGAATTTAGATCTCATTAGCATGATCAACATCATGATTCTAAAAGCATTGCTTAAAAGTATGGGTTATTTACATATTATAAAAACAGCACCATGTAGATAATTAAATGCCTTTAATAAATAAATATTTTATTAATAAATAAATAAGATTGTTTACAAAGTATGTACTTTATCATCATACATGATTGGCTTGTATGCACACTACTATCAATAAGATCACAACGTGACCCGATGAGGTCCTAGAAGGACAGATAATCAATCTATTGATTGAAGACTTTATAGCAGAAGGGCTATACAAATACGGTACTATGAAATAGTACGAGTTAAACTCGAAAGAGTCAAAAAGGATGAAATACGGATTAAATGAAATTCGTATTGAGCAAAGAAGAGAATGTACTATGAGATAGTACGAGATAAACTCACAAGGAGTTATAAATGATGAGATACAAAAAAAAATCTGTATCGAGCATAAAGCAAGAAGTTATGAGCAAGATAGAGTTATGTGAAATTTCAATTGAGGACTCATGTTAGCAGTTAAGTAGTATGATTCCTTGTATGGGCGGGGATTTATGCTTGGTCTTAGAACCACTTAGCTTCCTATATTGATATAGTGGTTGAGTTGAACATTTCCTTGTATGGGCAGGGAGTTGTCCTTGGTCTAACAAACCGCTTATCTTCCTGTATTGATTAGTGGCTGAGTTGACCAATTCCTTGTATGGGCGGGGGATGGTGTTTGGTTCGACAACCACTTAGCTTCTTACATTGATAATCATTGAAATGTTGATGCCACGCTATTCGCTATATGTATGCTGAGAAGGTGATTCTTTTCTCATGTGTATGACGGATAGGTAGAGAATATAAGAATAGGTGCGAGTTCTTAGAACTCATACTTATGGTAAGTTCGTAACTCATAATCGTATGATATGTTTTTGAACCCCTAAGCGTACGGACAGTTCCTGATTGGTTCTTAAACTACGTATTGCTAGGATAAGTTCCTAAACTCATATTATTGTGGAAAGTTCCAGAACTCATAACGTGTGCTATGTTTGATGAACTATACTGGGGTATAGAAAAGTTATGGATGAAAGATGAAGAATTGTTAAATTCTAATGGTGATAGAATAGATAGAATGATTAAGCAAATGATCATTAGAGAAATTGAAGTTGATGATGGAAGCATATGCATTCCAAATCTTCTAGCTGTGCTAGACTTTAAATTTTTGACATCAAGCTAAATTCGCACTGATGTGCCTTTCGAAATAAAATGAATTTTTGTTATCAGCAAGCGGCATGATAACATCAAAGTGATTTTCAATGGTTTTGAGCTGTTTAAAGAAGAGTCTATGCTAATTTGTTTCGGTTAGAAAAAAATAATTTGAGATGTCAAAATGTATTTTATATATCATCAATGCATCATCAAACCTGATGTAAAATGATAAAAATGATGGAGTTATCAATCAGAATTACCTAGTGTTGGATGTGATCTAAGGAGCGTCAACCCACTATGGTACGATGTAGTATGATGAGTCATGAAATGACGAAATCCTCAAACAGACTGTGAATACAATGCGGTATCATGACGTCATAAAATAATTTTTTGAATTTTAAGAAAAAAGTTGAGTGCCAATTGAATTTGGCCAGATATATGTTTCGATTGATGTTCAAATTATTGATATACGTCTACGCTAATTGATTCAGCTAGACCAATGTTTATGAAGAGTCAAGTATCTCTTTGAGAATTATCTTGAACCAAATTGTGTTGGTACGGACTCTGATGTTAAGACTGAGGTGAACAACCCCGAAACAAATAGGGATATATCGGTTGATGATATATTCCAATCTAAGAACGCATATAGCTGTTCCAAAAATTAAGGTGCAATAACCGATCACCTAATGTACCCGACTAGGTAGTTTACCTTCTTCATGATTGTAAACATACCTAGTAGAAAGTGTATACGGTATGAAGTACGGAGGTGAAGTGCCGTTTATCTTTTCAGAGGTAGAATACTTTTTTTCGTAATAGAAAAAGTAGCAGGTAGTGATACCCCTAAACCTCAAAGTTCATGGTCTATATGACCCCTTAGCATGATATGAAAATTCTTATTCCTCAAAGTGATGGGGTGAGAGTATGTGATGATGGGTATGAAATAGTGTAAACTCAGTACCTATGGGTAAAATCTGATATGATTGAATAAAGGTTATTGTGAAAATCTAGTTTTGATGAATAAATGGGGATATATTGGTTGATGATATATCTCAATCTAAGAACGCATGTAGCCGTTCCGAAAGCTAAGGTGTGATAGGCTGATAACCTAATGTACCCGACTAGGTAATGTACCTTCTTCGTGATGGTAAAGATTACCTAGTAGAATGTGATGATAGAAGAGAAATCCTCAGAGGAGGAAATTGTAAAGGTTAAATGAATAACCTAGTTTTGATAAACAGAATGAGCAGTGATTAGTAGACTGTAATTTCGAGGACGAAATTCTTAGAAGAAGGGGTGAATGTGATAACTCGAGAATTTATAAAATCTTGAATGATTAGAATAAAGGTTAAAGGATAAAACTTAGATGAGAATTTGAGAATTTATTCAAGTAAAACCTATATAGTTTACTATTCGAATGAGAATAGAGAAAGTATGGGTTATAAAATTCCAAACCCTAGAAAGGAGTTATATGTATTTGAAAGAATGTTAAGAATAAGGTATTGTGATACCTATAAATTCAATGTAGATTGAATAGTGTTAGAAATGTGATAATGATATACGTGGACATTTATTAAGGAAATAAAAATTTTCATGAAGAGATACTATGAAGTTAAACGAAAATGAGTATATGTATATATATATATATATATATATATATACTTACTAAGGTGCTATATATTTTAGCAAGAGGAATTATGAATTAAGTTAAGGATATGAGAGTCCAGATAAAACTATGTCAGTAATTAACATAGTGTGAATGTTGGCCTTGACTGACAAATAAGAAGTGGAATAAGTGAAAGTTATTAGCTAATATAATTAGCAATAAAAATGGAGTAAGTTAAAACTCAAAATTTGAGTGAAAGATAGAATTTTGAAGCACGGACTGCTCGGTTGCGTCCGTAACGTCAAGTTTAGTCAGAAAGGACAAAAACACAAAATGTGTAAGGATTTGACTTTTTAGTCAAAGTCAACAGTCGACTTCCATGGAGAAAAGTCTATTTGAGTTATGTAAGTAAATTGATATTATTAATATATGAGAATGTGTTTATATTAATAATAATGTATAAGAGTCTAAATGATAATTTATTTCATGGACTAAGGAGAATAAATTGTTTAAACAAGCCCATTAATTTAATTAAACATGAGACTTGTAGATAAAGTGATTAAGGGCAATTAAGTTATTAATTTAGCCCAATATATTATGTATTAGACAAGTATTATGATGGCCCAATTTAATTGTTGGTGGAAGCCCAAGTTCATTTTCACTAGTAAGCAAAATAGAATTTACTTGCAAGCCCAAAGTGAATTAATCAAAGCTTAAACTCTTAGCCCAATTAAGAGAGGACTTATTGGACTTCTTGTAAGCTAATTGAGGAATTAAAAATTTAAACCAAGGGGGGAGAAGAGCCCAAAAATTCAGCCCTATGGGGGTAAAATGGGGAAAAAATTTGCAACTTTGAAGCTTGTCCAAAATCTTGGTTATAATCTTTTGGAACCAACACCCATGACATGTGTCACCCTTCTAGCTTGTCCAACACTTGTGTTTAGTGACTAAGCAACCAAGTAATGATTAAGAAAGAGAGTTAGTAGAAGAATACTTACACTTTCAATTATACCCACTCCATTAACTTATTTTATTTCATTATTCTTCCAAGTTCCTTAGCTAGAGAAAGAAAAAGAAAATAGAAAGAGCAAGAGAGAGCATAATTTCGGCCACTTCAAGAGGAAGAATAGGGTCTTGATCTTCATGCATGCTAAGTATCTAAGCTATTTTGGGAAGATAAGAAGGATAGCAAGAAGAACTAGGTATTGATTCTCTTTATTTTCAAGCTTTGATTTCTTATTTGTTGGATTTTGACGAAACAAAGAGTCTTAAGTTTGATATTTGAAAATCCTTCATCTATATGTGTATAAATATTTTATATGATGGTCAAAACATTTTTGAAGTTGAAAGCAAGATCAAAAGAGAGAATTATACCAAATGGGTAGGAAAAGGCACATGCATGCATGCACTAGGTAATTTTATGTTAGATTCTTATGATGCATGTTGAATATGATTAATATCAAGATTAGAGTGTTAGATCTTGAGTTTAACAAATGAGACTTGTGGATTTATATGAGTTTATGTGATGAGAGTTGGAAAAGGATGTTAGATGGATTTTTGAAGGAATTTCTATTTAACTAGTATGCTGTAACATGTGCATGTTGAAACCTACAAGTGATATTTGAGATTTTCTTTCTTGGTATGCTATATGCATGAGTTAAGGGCAAAACCCCTTTGGAATCACTCAAATATGTTTAAAAATGAGCAAGTTATGAATTAAATCCCAAACTACCCAACTGTGATAAATATGTTACTGATCAGTCACTTGTGGACTATTTTTGGTAACCAAACAAAACTCAAATTTGGTGTTTGATATATGAAAAATATAGTTCGGAAAAATACGAATCCAACTATACCAAATGTAGATCTCGAGGTATGAGCGTTTCCGTAAAGGATCTCAAATCTGGAAAACGAACAAACTATTATGAATGTCCTTGCGGATCAGTCCACTTTAACACTGATTTCCGGGACTTAAACAGAACATTATTTGATGTTTGATAAATGAAAATTGGAATTCGGGAAGATACGAACCCAACGTCTCTGACGGAACGTAAATCCGAGTTGTAGACTTCGTTCTACAAGCATTTCCGTGAAGGACCCCAAATCTGAAATTTTGGGCGAAAATTAGAGTATCAATACGAAGCGAAAGGAAAGTAAGTTATTATAATAAATAACCTTAAAGCCACTAATGGGCTAGTAAGTTAATTACACATAAAATGAAATGTAATTAATTATTTAATTATTTTTAAATGATGTAAAGTAATAATTAAAATGAGTTAGTGTTAATAAAATAGCTACTTATTATTTAATTAAGATTAAATAATTAAATTAAGATTAAATAACTATCGCGTTCAAAACGATGCGTACAACTCACACAAGTCTTCATTTAAGGAGGTCTTCTTATAATTTCATTGGTTCTCTAGAATTGTCAAAGAAAGAGATGATTAGGAGTCTTTTTACTTCGTTCTAATTTGATTAGCATCAAAAGGAGCAATCCCATGACTATCGCGTTAAAAACGATGCGTATATCTCACACAAGTCTTGATTTAGGGAGACCTTTTTATTATTTCATTGGTTCTCTCAAATTGTCAAAGAAAGAGGTGATTATGAGTCCTATGACTTCGTTCTAGTTTGATTAGCATCAAAAGGAGCAATCCACTAGTGCCTGCAAAACGATCCGTACATCTCACACAACTCTTCATTTAGGAAGACTTTCTTTTTTTTTTCATTACTTCTCTCAAATTGTCAAAATATAGGCGATTATGAGTCCTATACTTTGTTATATTTGAAATTAGCATCAAAAGAAGCAATTCCATCACTATTGTGTTCAAAACGATGCGTAGATCTCACACAAGTCTTTATTTAGGGAGACCTTCATATTGTATCATTGGTTGTTTCAACTGTACAAAGAAAGAGGTGATTAAGAGTTGTGCTATTTCGTTCTAGTTTGATTAGAATCAAAAAGAGAAACCCATGACTATCGCGTTCAAAACCATGCGTACATCTCACACAAGTCTCCATTTATTAAGATCTTCTTATTGTTTCATTGATTCTCTAAAATTGTCAATGAAAGAGGTGATTAGGAGTCCTATAACTTCGTTCTAGTTTGATTAGTATCAAAAGAAGCAATCCCATGACTATCGCATTCAAAACGATGTGCACATCTAACACAAGTCTTCATTTAAGGAGACCTTATTGTTTCATTGGTTCTCTAAAATAGTCAAAAAAAGAGAGGTGATTAGGAGTCCTATAACTTCGTTCTAGTTTGATTAGCATCAAAAGTAGCAATTCCATGACTATCGCGTTAAAAATGATGCTTACATCTCACACAAGTCTTCATTTAAAGAGACATTCTTATTGTTTCATTGGTTCTCTAAAATTGTCAAAGAAAGAGGAGATTAGGAGTCCTATTACTTCGTTCTAATTTGATTAGCAGCAATCCCATGACTATCGCGTTAAAAACGATGAGTATATCTCACACAAGTCCTGATTTAGGGAGACCTTCTTATTGCTTCGTTGGTTCTCTCAAATTGTCAAAGAAAGATGTGATTATGAGTCCTATGACTTTGTTATAGTTTGATTAGCATCAAAAGAGCAATCTTATCACTAGTATCTTCAAAACGATCCGTACATCTCACACAAGTCTTTATTTAGGGAGACCTTCTTATTGTTTCATTAGTTCTTTTAAATTATCAAAATATAGGTGATTATAAGTCCTATTACTTTGTTCTAGTTAAAATTAGCATCAAAAGGAGCAATCCCATCACTATCGCGTCCAAGAAAGATGCGTAGACCTCACACAAGTCTTCATTTAGGGAGACCTTCTTATTATTTCATTGGTTCCCTAAAATTGTCAAAGAAGGAGATGATTAGGAGTCCCATAACTTCGTTCTAGTTTGATTAGCATTAAAAAGAACAATCCCATGACTATCGCATTCAACACGATGCGTACACCTCACACAAGTCTTCATTTAAGGAGGCCTTATTATTTCATTGGTTCACTAGAATTGTCAAAGAAAGAGGTGATTAGGAGTCCTATTACTTTGTTCTAAATTGATTAGCATCAAAAGGAGCAATCCCAAGACTATCGCGTTAAAAACGATGTGTACATCTCACACAAGTCTTGATTTAGGGAGACCTTCTTATTATTTCATTGGTTCTCTCAAATTGTCAAAGAAAGAGTTGATTATGAGTCATATGACTTCGTTCTAATTTGATTAGCATCAAAAGAAGCAATCCACTAGTGCCTTCAAAACGATCCGTACATCTCACACAAGTCTTCATTTAGGGACACTTTCTTATTTTTTTAATTACTTCTCTTAAATTGTCAAAATATAGGTGATTATGAGTCCTATTACTTCGTTTTAGTTGCAATTAACATCAAAAGGAGCAATCCCATCACTATCGTGTCCAAAACGATGCGTAGATCTCACACAAGTCTTTATTTAGGTAGGCCTTCATATTGTATCATTGGTCGTTTCAAATTTGCAAAGAAAGAGGTGATTAAGAGTTGTACTATTTCGTTCTAGTTTGATTACGTCAAAAAGAAAAACCCATAACTATCGCGTTCAAAACCATGCGTACGTACATCTCACACAAGTCTTCATTTAGGGAGACCTTCTTATTGTTTCATTTATTCTCTAAATTTGTCAAAGAAAGAGGAGGTTTTTTTTAATTTTTTTATTTTTTTTACTAATTCAAGCTGAAATCTTAACATTCTTGCATTGGGCAGGAATGGATCCCAGGACCTCTTGGACTCAAAGCCTTATAAGTAGTTGTTTTACCATTGAGCCAAGAGGGACTTGGTTAAAGAAAGAGGTGATTAAGAGTCCTATAACTTTGTTCTAGTTTGAATAGTATTAAAAGGAGCAATCTCATGACTATCGCGTTCAAAACGAAGCGTACATCTCACACAAGTCTTTATTTAAGGAGACCTTATTGTTTCATTGGTTCTCTAAAATAGTCAAAGAAATAGGTGATTAGGAGTCCTATAACTTCGTTCTATTTTGATTAGCATTAAAAGAATCAATCCCATGACTATCGCGTTAAAAGCGATGCGTACATCTCACACAAGTCATCATTTCAGGAGATCTCACACAAGTCATCATTTAAGGAGACATCATTATTGTTTCATTGGTTCTTTAAATTATCAAAGAAAAAGGTGATTAGGAGTCATATTACTTCGTTCTAATTTGATTAGCACCAAAAGGAGCAATCCCATGACTATGGGGTCCAAAACGATGCGTACATCTCACACAAGTCTTGATTTAGAGAGACCTTCTTATTGTTTCATTGGTTCTCTTAAATTGTAAAAGAAAATGTGATTATGAGCCCTATGACTTTGTTATAGTTTGATTAGCATCAAAGGAGCAATCCTATCACTAGTATCTTCAAAACGATCCGTACATCTCACACAAGTCTTCATTTAGGGAGACCTTCTTCTTGTTTCATTAGTTCTCCCGAATTGTCAAAATATAGGTGATTATGAGTCATATTACTTCCTTCTAGGTAGAATTAGAATCAAAAGGAGCAATCGCATCACTATCGCATCCAAAACGATGCGTAGACCTCACACAAGTCTTCATTTAGGGAGACATTCTTATTGTTTCATTGGTTCCCTAAAATTATCAAAGAAAGAGGTGATTAGGAGTCCTATAACTTCGTTCTAGTTTGATTAGCATCAAAACGAACAATCCCCATAACTATCGTGTTCAAAACGATGCGTACATCTCACACAAGTCTTCATTTAAGGAGGCCTTCTTATTATTTCATTGGTTCTCTAGAATTGTCAAAGAAAGAGGTGATTAGGAGTCCTTTTACTTCATTCTAATTTGATTAGCATCAAAAGGAGCAATCCCATGACTATCACGTTAAAAACGATGCGTACATCTCACACAAGCCATGATTTACGGAGACCTTCTTATTATTTCATTGGTTCTCTCAAATTGTTAAAGAAAGAGGTGATTATGAGTCCTATGACTTCGTTTTAGTTTGATTAGCATCAAAAGGAGCAATCCTATCACTAGTGCCTTCAAAACGATCCGTACATCTCACACAAGTCTTCATTTAGGGACACTTTCGTTTCTTTTTTTTCATTAGTTCTCTCAAATTATCAAATATCGATGATTATGAGTCCTATTACTTCGTTCTAGTTGAAATTAGCATCAAAAGGAGCAATCCCATCACTATCGTGTCTAGAACAATGTGTAGATCTCACACAAGTTTTTATTTAGGGAGACCTTCATATTGTATCATTGGTTGTTTCAAATTTACAAAGAAAGAGGTGATTAAGAGTTGTATTATTTTGTTTTAGTTTGATTAGCATCAAAAGGAGAAACCCATGACTATCGCGTTCAAAACCGTGCCTACATCTCACACAAGTCTTCATTTAGGGATACCTTCTTATTGTTTCATTGATTCTCCAAAATTGTCAAAGAAAGAGATGATTAGGAGTCCTATAACTTCGTTCTAGTTTGATTAGTATCAAAATAAGTAATCCCATGACTATCGCGTTCAAAACGATGCGTACATCTCACACAGATCTTCATTTAAGGAGACCTTATTGTTTTATTGGTTCTTTAAAATAGTAAAAGAAAGAGGTGATTAGGAGTTCTATAATTTTGTTCTAGTTTGATTAGCATCAAAAGTAGCAAACCCATGACTATCGCGTTAAAACCGATGCGTACATCTCACACAAGTCATCATTTAAGGAGACATCATTATTGTTTCATTGGTTTTATAAAATTGTCAGAGAAAGAGGTGATTAGGAGTCCTATTACTTCGTTCTAATTTAATTAGCATCAAAAGGAGCAATCCCATGACTATCGCGTTAAAAATGATGTTTACATCTCACACAAGTCTTGATTTAGGGAGACCTTCTTATTGTTTCATTGGTTCTCTCAAATTGTCAAAGAAAGATCTGATTATGAGTCCTATGACTTCGTTATAGTTTGATTAGCATCAAAGAAGCAATCCTATCACTAGTATCTTCAAAACGATCCGTACATCTCACACAAGTCTTCATTTAGGGAGACCTTCTTGTTGTTTCATTAGTTCTCTCAAATTGTCAAAATATAGATGATTATGAGTCCTATTACTTCGTTCTAGTTAAAATTAGCATCAAAAGGAGCAATCCCATCACTATCCCATCCAAAACGATGCGTAGACCTCACACAAGTCTTCATTTAGGAATACCTTCTTATTATTTCATTGGTTTCCTAAAATTATCAAAGAAAGAGGTGATTAGGAGTCCTATACCTTCGTTCTAGTTTGGTTAGTATCAAAAGAAGCGATCCCATGACTATCGCATTCAAAACGATGCGTACATCTCACACAAGTCTTCATTTAAGGAGACCTTATTGTTTCATTGGTTCTCTAAATAGTCAAAAAAGAGGTGATTAGGAGTCCTATAACTTCGTTCTAGTTTGATTAGCATCAAAAGTAGCAATTCCATGACTATCGCGCGTTAAAAATGAGGCGTACATCTCACACAAGTCTTCATTTAAAGAGACATTCTTATTGTTTCATTGGTTCTCTAAAATTGTCAAAGAAAAAGAGGTGATTAGGAGTCCTATTACTTCGTTCTAATTTGATTAGCAGCAATCCCATGACTATTCCGTTAAATATGATGTGTACATCTCACACAAGTCATGATTTTAGGAGACTTTCTTATTATTTAATTGGTTCTCTCAAATTGTCAGAGAAAGATGTGATTATGAGTCCTATGACTTCGGTCTAGTTTGATTAGCATCAAAAGGAGCAATCCTATCACTAGTGCCTTCAAAACGTTCCGTACATGTCACACAAGTCTTCATTTAGGGACACCTTATTTTTTCATTAGTTCTCTCAAATTATAAAAATATAGATGATTATGAGTCCTATTACTTCGTTCTAGTTGAAATTATCATCAAAAGGAGTAATCCCATCACTATCGTGTCCAAAACGATTCGTAGATCTCACACAAGTCTTTATTTAGGGAGAGGTATATTGTTTCATTGGTTGTTTCAAATTTACAACGAAATAAGTGATTAAGAGTTGTATTATTCCGTTCTAGTTTTATTAGCGTCAAAAAGAGAAACCCATGACTATCGCGTTCAAAACCATGCGTACATCTCACACAAGTCTTCTTTTAGGGAGAACTTCTTATTGTTCCATTGATTCTCTAAAATTATCAAAGAAAGAGGTGATTAGGAGTCCTATAACTTTGTTCTAGTTTGATTAGTATCAAAAGGAGCAATCCCACAACTATCGTGTTCAAAACGATGCTTACATCTCACACAAGTCTTCATTTAAAGAGACCTTATTATTTTATTGGTTCTCAAAAATATTCAAAGAAAGAGGTGATTAGGAGTGCTATAACTTCGTTCTAGTTTGATTACCATCAAATGTAGCAATCCCATGACTATCGCATTAAAAACAATGCGTTCATCTCACACAAGTCTTCATTTAAGGATACATCATTATTTTTATTTTTATTTTTTTTGCTAAATTTAAGCTGTATTAAAAATGAAAAGAGATTACAAGACTCATGGGAAACCCCAAGCAGAGATCAACAAGTCAAGATAGGACAGGCCCTATGATGACAGCTAAAACAACCAATAGGCCAAAGCCTATAAACACACAAAACATTATAAAAGATAACTAGAAAAACTAGGACGTACATTACAGCCCAAACAGCACAAACCAACAGCCAGCCCAAAAACAAAAAAGGCCAGACAAAATAAAGTAGCCCCACTAGATCGGCATATGAACGCCCAGCCCAAACTGAGCAGCAGCCGTCAACCTGCCCAAATCTGCAAGCATAGCCAATCATAATGTTGAGAAATCAGTAAATTAGCCTAACCGTCTCCCCGAGCAGGATGGAAAGAAACGCATCAGCCATCCTAAACTAGACCATCCTGCAGAAAGAGCCCAGTGGCAGCCACCCAAGATACATTCAAATCAACCCACAGTAGCAGCCACAAGCCCAAACACAACAGAAGGGAGCATAAAGAGAATTAACGAGACCCAAGGCCAGCGTCATCCTAAATCCCAGCATGCTCAAGAACAAATCCGAAGCTTGCAGGCCACAAAATAGCAGCAGCCAGCAGCCATATCAAGCAGAAAATAGCAGAATCCAGCATTAGGAACTGGGCAAAAAACCAGCAGGAACCAGCATTCCCAATCCAAATAGCAGAATCCAGCCGAAATCAGAACCTGCAGAAATAGCAAATTAAAAGGGGCAGAAATCGAACAGAGAGCAGAGGTAGGCCAGAAAAATTCCACCGCAGCAACCTGCAACTGCCCAACAGCCCTCATCATGCAACCCAGCACAAAAAATAGTCCAACGCACAGCATGCTTTCATAGTCCAACGCACAGCAACAAGCAGAAGTAGCCCAGCAGCAGAAATAACTCAGTCAAGTAGGCTAGAACATCAGCCAAAACTAGAACTTTCAGAAGAAAGGACATGAATGGCACCAGCCAGGAGCAGCAGCATCAACATTTTAATATTACAGGCATCATTCTAGCAGAAATCAACCTAGCTCAAAAGCTTCAGACTCAGCAGAGAAGATCCATAGCAGCAAGCATGAGGCAGACTGCAGCATGCGACTGCAAGGCCTACTGCAAGAAAGAGCAGCATGATAGCAGACCCCTGCAGCCTGCAACAAGCCAGAGCATGCCACATCGAGAAACCAGCAGCAAACCTAGCATAATGCAACAGACTGCAGCAGGCCTAGAACAGATCCCCCAGAATCCTAATCCAGAAAAAACCAATAGCAGTAAAACAAAACCTTGTGAAACAAGAGACCCATCCTTATAAAGAGAGATGATGAAAACATGGTCTGGATTTAAATTTCTGAAACCTGACATTTGTGTGGAGACCACACTTAAGGAGATGAATAAGGTCTCTGATAATGTCCCGAGCAGGAGTGAACTTATTGGAAAAGATCCTAGCGTTATGTTCTTGCCAGATCCTATAGACAACAATAGCAAACCCAAGGTGTAATAAATTATGGTGGAATTTGGGGCCGGATGTGTTACATATAAAATCAGTGATTGAAGTCCAGCTCCTGCAGAAACCTCTCCATCCACATCTACGCAGCACAACAACCAAGAGTTGAAAGGAAAAGTTACATTGAAAGAAGAGGTGTTGGAAGCTTTCTCTCTCAGAACGACATAGGACACACATGGGGTTAACCGCAAGGCTAAACAGAGTCAGTTTATCAAGAGTCCTTAGACCTTTGTGAAAAGTAAGCCACAGAAAGAAGGAGTAACGTGGGGGAAAAATTTTATGCCACACAAGACTATGCCACTCTACAGTTCGCCCAACTTGACGAATAGAGTTCCAAATGGTAAAGGCTTTAACATCCGTAGCCAGAATACCATTCCAAAGAAGCCCATCCTGTATATCAGAGTTGCAAGTCCTAGATATGTCAAAAGATGCTCTAAATTGAATGACATCATTATGGTTTGAGGATGGCAGAGTCCAACTAGAATCATGGATGATACAGCTCACAGTAGCATTAGGACTCATACCAGAATTAGTAATCAGAGAGGAGTGAATAGAGCGAGCCAAAGGAGTGCAATGTAACCATGGGTCAAACTATAGGCTTGTATTGGCACCATTACCAATAGAGAAGGTAATGTGCCTACAAGCAAGAGACCTAAGTTGAAGAACTTTCCTCCATATCCAAGAACAATCATTAGTTCTCTAAAATTGTCAAAGAAAGAGGTGATTAAGAGTCCTATTAGTTCGTTCTAATTTGATTAGCATAAAAATGAGCAATCTCATGACTATCGCGTTAAAAACGATGCGTACATCTCACACAAGTCTTGATTTAGGGAGACCTTCTTATTGTTTTATCAGTTCTCTCAAATTGTCAAAGAAAGATGTGATTATGAGTCCTATGACTTCGTTATAGTTTGATTAACATCAAAGGAGCAATCCTATCACTAGTATCTTCAAAACGATCCATACATCTCACACAAGTCTTCATTTAGGGAGACCTTCTTATTATTTCATTAGTTCTCTTAAATTGTCAAAATATAGGTGATTATGAGTCCTATTACTTCGTTCTAGTTAAAATTAGCATCAAAAGAAGGAATCCCATCACTATCGCATCCAAAACGATGCGTAGACCTCACACAAGTCTTCATTTAGGGAGACCTTCTTCTTGTTTCATTTGGTTCCATAAAATTGTCAAAGAAGGAGGTGATTAGGAGTCCTATAACTTCGTTCTAGTTTGATTAGCATCAAAAAGAACAATCCCATGACTATCGCGTTCAAAACGATGCGTACATCTCACACAAGTCTTCATTTAAGGAGGCTTCTTATTATTTCATTGGTTCTCTAGAATTGTCAGAGAAATAGGTGATTAGGAGTCCTTTTTCTTTGTTCCAATTTCATTAGCATTAAAAGGAGCAATCCCATGACTATCGCGTTAAAAACGATGCGTACAACTCACCCAAGTCTAGATTTAGGGCGACCTTCGTATTATTTCATTTGTTCTCTCAAATTGTCAAAGAAAGATTGATTATGAGTCCTATCACTTCGATCTAGTTTGATTAGCATCAAAATGAGCAATTCTATCAGTAGTGCCTTCAAAACGATCCGTACATCTCACACAAGTTTTCATTTAGGGACACCTTATTATTTTTTTCATTAGTGAATTGTCAAAATATAGATGATTATGAGTCCTATTACTTCGTTCTAGTTGAAATTAGCATCACAAGGAGCAATCCCATCACTATCGTGTCCAAAACGATGCGTAGATCTCACACAAGTCTTTATTTAGGGAGACCTTCTGTTTCAAATTTACAAAGAAAGAGGTGATTAAGAGTTGTATTATTTCATTCTAGTTTTATTAGCGTCAAAAAGAGAAACCCATGACTATCGCGTTCAAAACCATGCGTACACCTCCCACAAGTCTTCATTTAGGGATACCTTCTTTTCGTTTAATTGATTCTCTAAAACTGTCAAAGAAAGAGATGATTATGAGTCCTATAACTTCGTTCTAGTTTGATTAGTATCAAAAGGAGCAATCCCATGACTATCGCGTTCAAAACGATGCGTATATCTCACGCAAGTCTTCATTTAAGGAGACCTTATGGTTTCATTGTTTCTCTAAAATAGTCAAAGAAAGAGGTCATTAGGAGTCCTATAACTTCGTTCTAGTTTGATTGGCATCAAAAGGAACAATCCCATGACTATCGCGTTCAAAACGATGCGTACAACTCACACAAGTCTTCATTTAAGGAGGCCTTCTTATAATTTCATTGGTTCTCTAGAATTGTCAAAGAAAGAGGTGATTAGGGGTCCTTTTACTTTGTTCTAATTTGATTAGCATCAAAAGGAGCTAGCAATCCCATGACTATCGCGTTAAAAATGATGCGTACATCTCACACAAGACTTGATTTAGGGAGACCTTCTTATTATTTCATTGGTTCTCTCAAATTATCAAAGAAAGAGTTGATTATGAGTCCAATGACTTCGTTCGAGTTTTATTAGCATCAAAAGCTGCAATCCACTAGTGCCTTCAAAACGAACCGTACATCTCACACAAGTCTTCATTTAGGGACACTTTCTTATTTTTTCATTACTTTTCTCAAATTGTCAAAATATAGGTGATTATGAGTCCTATTACTTCGTTCTAGTTGAAATTAGCATCATAAGGAGCAATCCCATCACTACCGTGTCCAAAACGATGCGTAGATCTCACACAAGTATTTATTTAGGGAGACCTTCATATTGTATCATTGGTTGTTTCAACTTTACAAAAAAAGAGGTGATTAAGAGTTGTATTATTTCGTTCTAGTTTAATTAGCATCAAAAAGAGAAACCCATGACTATCGCGTTCAAAACCATGCGTACGTCTCACACAAGTCTCCATTTATAAAGATCTTCTTATCGTTTCATTGATTCTCTAAAATTGTCAATGAAAGAGGTGATTAAGAGTCCTATAACTTCGTTCTAGTTTGGTTAGTATCAAAACAAGCAATCTCATGACTATCGCATTCAAAACGATGCGTACGTCTCACACAAGTCTTCATTTAAGGAGACCTTATTGTTTCATTGGTTCTCTAAAATAGTCAAAAAAGAGGTGATTAGGAGTCCTATAACTTCGTTCTAGTTTGATTAGCATCAAAAGTAGCAACTCCATGACTATCGCATTAAAAATGATGCTTACATCTCACACAAGTCTTCATTTAAAGAAACATTTTTATTATTTCATTGGTTCTCTAAAATTATCAAAGAAAGAGGAGATTTGGAGTCCTATTACTTCATTCTAATTTGATTAGCAGCAATCCCATGACTATCGCGTTAAAAACGATGCTTACATCTCACACAAGTTTGATATAGGTAGACCTTCTTATTGTTTCATTAGTTCTCTCAAATTATCAAAGAAAGATGTGATTATGAGTTCTATGACTTCGTTATAGTTTGATTAGCATCAAAAGAGCAATCTTATCACTAGTATCTTCAAAACGATCCGTACATCTCACACAAGTTTTCATTTAGGGAGACCTTCTTATTATTTCATTAGTTCTCTCAAATTGTCAAAATGTAGGTGATTATAAGTCTTATTACTTCGTTCTAGTTAAAATTAGCATCAAAAGGTGTATTCCCATCACTATTGCGTCCAAAACGATGCGTAGACCTCACACAAGTCTTCATTTAGGGAGACCTTCTTATTGTTTCATTGGTTCCCTAAAATTATCAAAGAAGGAGGTGATTAGGAGTCCTATAACTTCGTTCTAGTTTGATTGGCATCAAAAGGAACAATCCCATGACTATCACGTTTAAAATGATGCGTACATCTCACACAAGTCTTCATTTAAGGAGGCATTCTTATTATTTCATTGGTTCACTAGAATTGTCAAAGAAAGAGGTGATTAGGAGTCCTATTACTTCGTTCTAATTTGATTAGCATCAAAAGGAGCAATCTCATGACTATTCCGTTAAAAACGATGCGTACATCTCACACAAGTCTTGATTTAGGGAGACTTTCTTATTATTTCATTGGTTCTCTCAAATTTCCAAAGAAAGATGTTATTATGAGTCCTATGACTTCGTTCTAGCTTGATTAGCATCAAAAGGAGCAATCCTATCACTAGTGCCTTCGAAACGATACGTACATCTCACACAAGTCTTCATTTAGGGACACCTTATTTTTTTCATTAGTTCTCTCAAATTGTCAAAATATAGATGATTATGAGTCCTATTACTTCGTTCTAGTTGAAATTATCATCAAAAGGAGTAATCCCATCACTATCGTGTCCAAAACGATTCGTAGATCTCACACAAGTCTTTATTTAGGGAGACCTTCATATTGTTTCATTAGTTGTTTCAAATTTACAACGAAATAGGTGATTAAGAGTTGTATTATTCCGTTCTAGTTTTATTAGCGTCAAAAAGAGAAACCAATGACTATCGCGTTCAACACCATGCGTACATCTCACACAAGTCTTCTTTTAGGGAGAACTTCTTATTGCTCCATTGATTCTCTAAAATTGTCAAAGAAAGAGGTGATTAGGAGTCCTATAACTTTGTTCTAGTTTGATTAGTATCAAAAGGAGCAATCCCATGACTATCGCGTTCAAAACGATGCGTACATCTTACACAAGTCTTCATTTAAGGAGACCTTATTATTTCATTGGTTCTCTAAAATAGTTAAAGAAAGAGGTGATTAGGAGTGCTATAACTTCGTTCTAGTTTGATTAGCATCAAAAGTAGCAATCCCATGACTATCGCGTTAAAAACAATGTGTACATCTCACACTAGTATTCATTTAAGGATACATCATTATTGTTTCATTGGTTCTCTAAAATTGTCAAAGAAAGAGGTGATTAAGAGTCCTATTACTTCGTTCTAATTTGATTAGCATCAAAATGAGCAATCTCATTACTATCGCGTTAAAAATGATGCGTACCTCTCACACAAGTTTTGATTTAGGGAGACCTTCTTATTATTTTATTGGTTCTCTTAAATTGTCAAAGAAAGATGTAATTATGAGTCCTATGACTTCGTTATAGTTTGATTAGCATCAAAGGAGCAATCCTATCACTAGTATCTTTAAAACGATCCGTACATCTCACACAAGTCTTCATTTAGGGAGACCTTCTTATTGTTTCATTAGTTTTCTCAAATTGTCAAAATATATGTGATTATGAGTCCTATTACTTCGTTCTGGTTAAAATTAGCATTGAAAAGAGGAATCCCATCACTATCGCATCCAAAATGATGCGTAGACATCTCTGGAAGGAGTATTAGTGACAACATCTTGCTTGCGCATAAGCTTTTCAGAAATTACCATAGGATTTTCGGCCCTACCCGATGTGCCCTGAAGATTGATATCAGGAAGGCTTTTGACACAGTGGTATGGGGGTTTCTCTTGGACTTGCTCTCCCTTCTCAAGGTTCCACCCATCTTCATTAATTGGGTCCACTCTTGCATCTCCACGCCTATGTTCTCCATAAAAGTCAACGAAGCATTATCAGGCTATTTCAAAAGTTCTAGAGGGCTTAGACAAGGGGATCCCCTTTCCCCGTACCTTTTCATTCTTGCTATGGAAGCCTTCTCGATGATTCTACATAAGGAGACTCTGCTCCCGGATTTCAAATTCCACTGGAGAACGGAATCGTGCAATATTACCCACTTATGCTTCGCGGATGATCTTTTGGTCTTTTGCCATGGTAGTCTTGCTTCAGTCTCCATCATACACTCTTGTATTCAATCCTTCTCCCTGTTTTCTGGCCTGATCCCCAATGCCCTCAAAAGTCATTATTTTTTGTCTAATGTTGCCGACGAGGTGAGGGTGAGTATCTGCTCCTTGCTTGGCTTTCCCCTTGGTGTTCTGCCTATCTCCTTCCTGGGTGTTCCTCTCATCACTTCCAAGCTCTCTCACTCGGACTGCATGCCTCTTATTATTAGAATCACAGCCAGGGTCACCTCTTGAACGGCTCGTTAACTTTCCTATTCGGGTCGGTTGCAGCTGATTAAGTCGATTTTGTTCGCTATACAGTCCTACTGGGCGGCTCATTTTATCCTACCTAAATCTGTTCTTCGTTCGATTCAATCAATTCTCTGCAGATTTTTGTGGAAAGGGCCTTCCCAATCTGTAATACCCGAGAATTTCCATATATTATTAAATAAATATATTAATGAAAATGAGAATTTATTTGAATATAAATGATTTTGTGTTATGAGATGAATTAATTCAATTATATATAATTGAATAATTATAATAATTGAGAAATTGGTGGAGTTTGTGATAAACTCGTTGATTGCCTTGTGTGGCACAGTGACGTAATATAAGAATGATTATATTAATTTAAGCGAACAATTAATCTATATTAATTGTTAATCGAAGAATATTAATTAACTGTTATAAAATACTAATGAGGATTGATTAATAATATGTGATTATTATTGCAAGAAACATAATAATAATGAGCAACGTGTTTATAAATATAATAAGATTTATATCAAAGTGATAGTTAATCATATAAAGGTTAATTAAATTGTTATGGAGGTTAACAATTATATTGATTGATGTAGGATATGTGTATATTATTAATTAATATTCAATTTATAAGATGAGAAATTATATGTGCAAGCATGCGAATTAAATGTATAGTAACTATATGTTATGATATGTGTAGGTGACAAATGATGTGTGGATATACATTAAAATAATGTATCATGGATCTATTATAAATAATTGTTGAGTAATACAATTTAATAATATATGATATAATGTAATGTGGTAGTATCCGATTGTATTATATCGGTAAGATAAAATGTACATAGATTATATGTATTCAAATTGCATTTATTACATTATGGGGAGAACATTGTAATTATAACCTAAGAGTACATATAATATATAACATAAGTGTAGCATATAGTCCATTTGTAAGAATGCTGAGATTTGCTTGGCTTGTCCCAATATAATAGTCACTCTCCTTTTTCCTCATTCACGTGCACAGCCATTATGGCCTAAGCCTATTGCTTCTCCTTAAACTCAGTAAATTTCCATAGCCTTGTAGCAATGATGAGCAAGGGAGTGGTTTTAATGATGGATTCTAACAACTAAATACCATGATTGGTTGCCGTGATTAAAGTTTAGCATAAACAAAGCATATTTTCAAGATAATAACAATGCTAGCTACATATATGCAATACGAGTACTCATGAGCATGACTAATACAAGTTATATGAATATCTTATGTGTTTAAAAGCAATCATGTTAGACCATATGAGTTCGTGTCCTTGAATGGCTTTAAGTATTAACTTAAGAACCTATACCATGTACGATAGGATTTGGAAAAGTTATACAAGCATGAAAGTATCCTTTAAATATGAATACATGCTACGCGATATTATATGATGTTACTTGAACCCGATTTTGACGGTTAACTTAAGGAGATGCCGTAACTTGCTAAAATAAAATATATTTAGTATTGATTGTGGTCTTATGTGATATTAATAATATGCAAGCATGTTTGCTAATTGTTGAGATCTTATATAATATGAGAATGCGTTTAAACTCTAAAGAAGGAACGTTAAGGATAGAAATTATATTCTATATAACTGTGTAGCTAGGTAAAACTTAGCTTATGTGTTGATCGTATATTCAAAGAGAAAATGTGAAGTTAAATTATATGACTAATGAAGATCATATATATACGTAACTGTATTACGATAGGGATTCGAAAGTGTTGATTTCTTTTCGTGGATAAACTACGCTAAAGGCAAGTTCTCTTACTTACACTCTCTTAAAGTGCAAGTATCCTAACCTACGCATTTACTTTATGCAAGGAAAGCTATGATTGTGAAAGTTTCCTAACTTATACTCTTTTACTATGCAAGTATCCTATCTTGTGTATTGCGAACAAGTTTTCTATTTAATCGGTTGAATTGAATTAGCATACTTGAACTCTTATTTCATTAAAGCTAGTATTCATGTTGAACTTAGTATTGTTCTTGAATATTGTGAAAGTGTCTATGCCATTTGATTCGGCTAGACTTATATTATTGAAAAGCGACCCAAACTAATTGATTGGTGCGGGATCTTGTATTTGACTGAGAAGAACAACCTTCTTTGAAGGGAATATATAATTGTCGGAGAACCGACGTGCACACTTGAGTATGGTTGATTGTTATGCATAACAAGGGTACTTTAGGCTGATCACCTGTTGTACCTGTTTTTGTTGGATTTTCAGTTTATTACTGTCAATTCTAGTAGAAGTTCATAGTCCGTAGTGACTACTCAGTATTCAATTATTTGAAATCTTGAATTGACTTATTATTGAATCATATTGATATTATCCTGTCCTTAGCGACTGATATTGAGAACTGTTGATATTCTTGTTATTCTTGAACTATCAAATCTTGTTATACCCTTTCGAGAATTGAGAATCTTATTACTCACCCTTATTGTATATTACTTGCTGGGCAATTTGTGCTCATTCTTGCTTTCCCTAAAACATTTCAGTTAAGGCAGAGCATGGTGCACCTTCGGGCGTTGATAAGGGCAAGGACAAAGCTACCAACTAGCTTATGTCTGTTATGTTTTAAATATATTAATATTGTATGAAGATGATGTAGTAAGACTGGATTTGATTATGTTTAAGCTTAAGTTAGATTATGTAATAAGTCGTTAACTGATATTATTATGTAATCTATTAAGTACTGTAGGTTGCGAGACTTGGGGGAATAATTATAATAAATCATTGTAAATTATTCTAGAATAAATTTTCCGCTGTGATCGTATGATATTTAATTATTATTATTGTGATGTATTACCATGAGCACGTGATGAACCGAATTCGAGAGACCAAGTGGCGGTCCTGGAATTTGGGGGCGTCACAGGTTAGTATCAAAGCCGTAGTTATAAACCTTAGGAATGAGTGTCCTTAGACTATAACTTAGGCGAACTTAGAAGTTAGGAAGGAGATAAAACTCATGTAGAGTTTTCCTTGAGAGACTTAGTCTGTTATGAAATGTAACTTCATTCTATACAATGAACTTATATTTTGTTTAACATTCTAATGGAGATGCTATTTCTTGTCTTGTGTTTGTGAGTGTAGGATGGCAGACACAGGGGTACCTAGTAGAGTGGCCGAGGAGGAGCCCAGGGATATACATGTAGTGTACGAGGCACCTCTAGAGGCTACACCAGTGCAGGCTGTTGCACCATTCGAGTCTGACGACGAGGACGAGATTGAGATAGAGTCTGATCCAGAGGAGGAGCCGATGGAGGATGAGCCAGTAGAGGACTCTGATGAGGCTACTATAGAGGAACAGATGTTAGGCGAGTACGAGGAGCGTATTCTAGAGTTAGACTGCAGAGTCCAGGAGCTGGAGGCAGAGGCTCACGAGAGAGAGTCTGAGTTCCAGAAGCTGAGGGACGAGGACCACCAGAGGAAGCTGGCTATGCAAGAGTTAGAGGTGGAGATTGCCTACCGTAGGGAGGCAGGGATCCAGATGGGGACTCTATTTCACAGGTCAGTGGCTAGGAATGTAGATTTGGCAGAGAAGCTAGAAGAGGTTGAGCAGAGGGAGCTGAGTGAGAAGACTGAGAAAGAGGCACTCCGTACTCAGCTAGAGTTGGAGGTGATGGATAGGTTACACTTCGAGGAGAAGTGGGAAGCGTCCAATGAGAGAGCTGACGACCTTGAGGACGAGGTCAGGTGCAAGAAGAGAAAGATGAACAAGATGGGGTATGTGTTCCGTTCAGCTTTTGAAAGGGTGATTGATGGTGTGTACCACTACCCGGCAGAACAGGGACAGACTCTACATACCTTGAGCCGAGAGCTGGTTGCGTATATAGCACAGTTGGAGTACAAGAGCGCAGTGGAGCGCGGGATGATGGGATGAGATTTCCTTAGTCAGTCTAGTGGTAGTACTAGTTGTGTCTTTATGTATTGTATATACTATGTTGTAATCCCGATCTTTTGTGTAAGATGTGGGATGATGATGTAAACCCCGAGTTAGCTTTTGTTAGAGGGGTAGTATGGTAGTAGGTTGGTATATTCCCCGTCTTTTGTGATATTAGGGGATATATGTGATAACATTTATAGCAGTATGCTAGGAAAATCATGTAATGAAATAAAATGGCATATGAATATAAATGGAGTTGATTTTAGAAACGTGATATAAATTTATTCTTTTAGTATTAAAAGAAATACTTAAGTGATAAACTTGAATAATAATAACATGAAAAATTGTGATGCAGATAATGCCGCCCAGACGTAGATTGACTGCACCCGAAGAATCCGTTAACAATGAGAGAGAACAAGTAGACCCGATCCAGAAACTGGTAGACTTGTTAGGAGAAGCCTTAAGGGGAAGGAACAATGAACCCGTTCGCCCGAACCCTCAAACTGTGCCAGTAACAACCTTTAAAGACTTTAAGAGTGTAGGACCCCCGGAGTTCGAGGGAACTACCGACCCAATCGTCGCACAAACGTGGATCAAAGAGATCGAAAAAGCTTTCACTATAGCTAGCGTAGGCGAAGATCAGAAGACGGTGTTTGCCACGTACATGATGAGGGGAGAAGCGAACTACTGGTGGGAGGCTAATCAACAAAGAGCTGGAGAAGGGATAATAGCTTGGGATAAGTTTAAGACACTGTTCTTCGAGAATTACTTTCCAAAGAGTATGAAGAATAGGATGGAGGTGAAATTCCTAGAGTTAAAACAAGGTGAGATGACGGTGGCGCAATACGCGGCTAGGTTTAACGAACTAGCGCGATTTGCGGAGCACCAAGTTGGTGATGAAGAGAGGAAGGCTAGACGCTTTGAACAAGGGTTGAAGCCATGGCTGTTCAATAAGGTA
Source organism: Panax stipuleanatus (assembly GCA_020205555.1). Taxonomy (NCBI): domain Eukaryota; kingdom Viridiplantae; phylum Streptophyta; class Magnoliopsida; order Apiales; family Araliaceae; genus Panax; species Panax stipuleanatus. The sequence goes on along the minus strand of CM035122.1, from coordinate 33,808,717 downwards.
TCAGTTCTTCAAATTGATTCCTTTGCAACATTACTGGAGAAGGCAATCATTGCGGAAGGCGGCAGTGAGGCCTTAAGTCTGTATAACAAAGAAAAGAAAGGAAAGAATACTGGAGGAGAGAATCATACGGGAGGAAGCAGTAGCGGAGGAAGCAACTTGGGAAAGAGAAAGTGGGAGAACAACAACAACAACAAAAACAACAATAATAATCAATCAGGGAATTTTCGTGGAGGTTTCAAGAAGAGGGCTGAAGGATGCCCGAAGTGTGGGAAGAATCACCAGGGCGAGTGCTGGAAGGGACGTGGCACTTGCTACAACTGCGGACAGGAAGGGCACATCTCGCCCAACTCTTTGAAACCAAAAAAGATACAAGGATGCTTTGCTTGTGGCTCGACGGAGCACCGAATTAAGGACTGCCCAAAGAAGGGAAGTGGCGGGGGTAGTAATCAGCAAGGAGGCAACAAGCTGATGATCGGTGGACCGGCACAATCCAACCGCCCAACCGCCAGAACCTTTAACATGACCGTCCAAGACGCAGTGACTGTGAAGGATGTGGTGTCAGGTATAATCCCAATCAATGATATAAATGCTTATGTATTATTTGATTCGGGTGCCACCTGTTCTTTTGTATCTGAAGAATTTACTAGTAGACTTAGTACACCTCGAGAACTATTAGAAAATCCTTTGATCATAGAAGTTGCTAATAAGGAAGTGATCCCTGTAGAATACGTTTATCGAAATTATCGCGCAAATATTAGTAAACATGAACTGAGCGTAGACTTGATTCCTATTAGACTGGGAGAATTTGACGTAATACTAGGAATGGATTGGTTGTATAACCATGCTGCGATAATTGACTGTTAGAACAAATGTGTGAACCTTCAGACTCCGAGTAAGTCTAAGGTAGTGTTTTATGGTAGCTCATCGCTTAAGCAATCGTGTTGCGTTACGATGATGCAGGCCAAGAAATTGTTAAGGAAATGATGCGGAGGATATTTAGCTTACATCGTTGATACTCGGAAGAAGGGAGTAGAAATTAAGGATATATCCGTAGTTAATGAATTTCAAGACGTGTTTCCGGACGATCTGCCTGGTCTTCCGCCAGACAGAGAAATCGAATTCGTAATAGACTTAGCACCGGGAACGGCACCGATTTCGAAAGCTCCATATCGTATGGCGCCAGTAGAAATGAAGGAATTGATGATACAATTGCAAGAATTGTTGGATAAGGGTTACATTCGACCGAGTGTTTCTCCTTGGGGAGCACCAGTACTATTCGTTAAGAAGAAGGACGGATCGATGAGGCTCTGTATCGATTATCGAGAATTGAACAGAGTAACGATCAAGAACCGATATCCGCTACCAAGGATAGACGACTTATTTGATCAACTGAAGGGAGCAAAGTGTTTCTCAAAGATCGACCTACGAACAGGATATCATCAACTGAAGGTACGGGACGAGGACATACCAAAGACTGCGTTTCGAACCCGTTATGGACACTACGAGTTTTTGGTAATGTCATTCGGATTGACTAATGCTCCGGCAGCATTTATGGACTTGATGAACCGAGTTTTCAAGCCATACTTGGATAAATTTTGGAGTGGTTTTTATCGACGACATTTTGATCTACTCAAAGACAGAGGAAGAACACGCCGAACATCTAAAGATTATTTTGGAAGCACTAAGGAAGTAGAAGATGTATGCAAAATTTTCTAAGTGCGAATTTTGGATGGAGAAGGTTCAATTCTTAGGCCACGTGGTGGATAAGAATGGAATCTCTGTAGACCCTGCGAAGGTTGAAGCAGTAAGTAATTGGGAACAACCGAGAACACCGACGGAGGTGAGAAGCTTTCTAGGGTTAGCTGGGTACTATCGAAGATTCATCCAAGATTTTTCTAAGATAGCAACCCCGTTGACCAATTTGACTAGAAAGACGGTGAAATTTGTATGGACCGACAAATGCGAAGAAAGTTTTCAAGAACTGAAAAGGAGATTGAGCGAAACACCTGTGTTATCATTACTAGATGATGCGGGAAATTTTGTGGTGTATAGTGATGCATCGCACAAGGGGCTTGGCTGTGTGCTCATGCAACATGGCAAGGTTATTGCATATGCGTCACGACAATTGAAGGATTACGAAAAACGATACCCTACTCATGACTTAGAGTTAGCGGCAGTAGCTTTTGCGTTAAAGATATGGAGACATTATCTATACGGAGAAAAATGTGAGATATACACGGACCACAAAAGTCTGAAATATATCTTCACACAGAAGGAGTTAAACATGCGGCAGAGAAGGTGGTTAGAATTAATCAAAGACTATGACTGCGATATTCTTTATCACCCGGGAAAGGCAAATGTGGTTGCCGACGCTCTGAGCAGGAAAGGAAGGGAGAAGTTGTTTAATTTAACAACTCAGGAAGAGTTGATAAGAGAGATGGAGAAATTGGAGATAGAAGTAAAAGGACCAGAAAAGTCTGGTGAGAAGTTAATTGTAATGGAAGCTTGTCCGACGTTGTTGAATAGAGTAAAGGAAGCTCAGGAAAAGGATGAAGAGTGTGAGAAAATCCGAAAGAGGATCACAGAAAGTGAGGAAGAAAAATTTCGAATGGATAAAGACGGTATTTTGAGATTTGAAGGGAGAGTGTGGGTACCAGCGGTAACCGAGTTGAGGGAAGAGATTTTGCACGAGGCACACAATACGACATATTTCGATCCTCCGGGAGGCACAAAGATGTACCGAGATCTAAGGCAACATTTTTGGTGGCCTAATTTGAAACGGGAAGTCGCAGAGTGCGTCAGTAAATGCTTGACTTGCCAACGCGTTAAAGCAGAGCATCAGCGGCCAAGTGGTTTACTACAACCGTTAGAAATACCAGAGTGGAAATGGGAGCATATTACCATGGACTTCGTGGTAGGACTTCCAGTTACACAGAAAGGTTATGATGCTATTTGGGTTATCGTGGATCGACTAACGAAGACCGCACACTTTCTACCAATCAAGATCCGCTACAGTTTGAACCAATTAGCAAGCCTATATGTAAAAGAAATTATTTCACGACATGGAGTGCCGGTGTCAATTGTCTCTGATCGAGATCCGCGCTTCACGTCCAATTTTTGGAAGAGTTTGCAGGAAAGAATGGGAACGCAGTTGAGGTTGAGTACAGCTTATCATCCTCAAACAGACGGACAAAGTGAGCGAACAATACAAACGCTAGAAGACATGCTTAGGACTTGCGTGATGGATTTTAAGGGAAATTGGGACGACCACCTACCCTTAGTAGAATTCGCATATAATAATAGCTACCATGCGAGTATTGGCATGCCACCGTACGAAGCTCTTTACGGGAGAAAGTGCAGAACGCCGTTATGTTGGGACGAAGTCGGAGAACGACGAATACTCGGACCAGAGTTAGTTCAACAAACCGCAGACGTGGTGACAGTGATAAGAGCCAGACTTGTGGCAGCTCAAGATCGCCAGAAGAAATACGCAGATTTGCATCGGCAGGACCGAGACTTCAAAGTCGGCAGTTTCGTATTCTTGAAGGTATCTCCATGGAAGGGAAAAATCCGTTTCGGCAAGAAAGGAAAATTGAGTCCAAGATTCAAAGGACCGTTCGAGATACTGAAGCGAGTGGGCGAAGTAGCATACAAAGTTGCGTTACCACCCGAGTTGGAGAATATCCACAACGTGTTCCACATTTCCGTGTTGCGACCGTACAAGGCCGACTACAAGCACGTGATTTCTTACGAGCCCATTCAAGTGGAGAAGAACTTGGCGTATGAAGAAATTCCTGTCCAAATATTAGATAGGAATGAACAAACTTTGAGAAATAAAGTTATTTCATCTGTAAAAGTACTTTGGCGTAACCACGATGTCGAGGAGGCAACGTGGGAGTTAGAAGATAGGATGATGAGGGACTATCCCCATCTATTTGTGTAACCTTGTAGCAATTCCGGGACGAAATTTTTATAAGGGGGGGAGGATGTAATACCCGAGAATTTCCATATATTATTAAATAAATATATTAATGAAAATGAGAATTTATTTGAATATGAATGATTTTGTGTTATGAGATGAATTAATTCAATTATATATAATTGAATAATTATAATAATTGAGAAATTAGTGGAGTTTGTGATAAACTCGTTGATTGCCTTGTGTGGCACAGTGACGTAATATAAGAATGATTATATTAATTTAAGCGAATAATTAATCTATATTAATTGTTAATCGAAGAATATTAATTAACAGTTATAAAATACTAATGAGGATTGATTAATAATATGTGATTATTATTGCAAGAAACATAATAATAATGAGCAACGTGTTTATAAATATAATAAGATTTATATCAAAGTGATAGTTAATCATATAAAGGTTAATTAAATTGTTATGGAGGTTAACAATTATATTGATTGATGTAGGATATGTGTATATTATTAATTAATATTCAATTTATAAGATGAGAAATTATATGTGCAAGCATGCGAATTAAATGTATAGTAACTATATGTTATGATATGTGTAGGTGACAAATGATGTGTGGATATACATTAAAATAATGTATCATGGATCTATTATAAATAATTGTTGAGTAATACAATTTAATAATATATGATATAATGTAATGTGGTAGTATCCGATTGTATTATATCGGTAAGATAAAATGTACATAGATTATATGTATTCAAATTGCATTTATTACATTATGGGGAGAACATTGTAATTATAACCTAAGAGTACATATAATATATATCATAAGTGTAGCATATAGTCCATTTGTAAGAATGCTGAGATTTGCTTGGCTTGTCCCAATATAATAGTCACTCTCCTTTTTCCTCATTCACGTGCACAGCCATTATGGCCTAAGCCTATTGCTTCTCCTTAAACTAAGTAAATTTCCATAGCCTTGTAGCAATGATGAGCAAGGGAGTGGTTTTAATGATGGATTCTAACAACTAAATACCATGATTGGTTGCCGTGATTAAAGTTTAGCATAAACAAAGCATGATTTCAAGATAATAACAATGCTAGCTACATATATGCAATACGAGTACTCATGAGCATGACTAATACAAGTTATATGAATATCTTATGTGTTTAAAAGCAATCATGTTAGACCATATGAGTTCGTGTCCTTGAATGGCTTTAAGTATTAACTTAAGAACCTATACCATGTACGATTGGATTTGGAAAAGTTATACAAGCATGAAAGTATCCTTTAAATATGAATACATGCTACGCGATATTATATGATGTTACTTGAACCCGATTTTGACGGTTAACTTAAGGAGATGCCGTAACTTGCTAAAATGAAATATATTTAGTATTGATTGTGGTCTTATGTGATATTAATAATATGCAAGCATGTTTGCTAATTGTTGAGATCTTATATAATATGAGAATGCGTTTAAACTCTAAAGAAGGAACGTTAAGGATAGAAATTATATTCTATATAACTGTGTAGCTAGGTAAAACTTAGCTTATGTGTTGATCGTATATTCAAAGAGAAAATGTGAAGTTAAATTATATGACTAATGAAGATCATATATATACGTAAATGTATTACGATAGGGATTCGAAAGTGTTGATTTCTTTTCGTGGATAAACTACGCTAAAGGCAAGTTCTCTTACTTACGCTCTCTTAAAGTGCAAGTATCCTAACCGACGCATTTACTTTATGCAAGGAAAGCTATGATTGTGAAAGTTTCCTAACTTATACTCTTTTACTATGCAAGTATCCTATCTTGTGTATTGCGAACAAGTTTTCTATTTAATCGGTTGAATTGAATTAGCATACTTGAACTCTTATTTCATTAAAGCTAGTATTCATGTTGAACTTAGTATTGTTCTTGAATATTGTGAAAGTGTCTATGCCATTTGATTCGGCTAGACTTATATTATTGAAAAGCGACCCAAACTAATTGATTGGTGCGGGATCTTGTATTTGACTGAGAAGAACAACCTTCTTTGAAGGGAATATATAATTGTCGGAGAACCGACGTGCACACTTGAGTATGGTTGATTGTTATGCATAACAAGGGTACTTTAGGCTGATCACCTGTTGTACCTGTTTTTGTTGGATTTTCAGTTTATTACTGTCAATTCTAGTAGAAGTTCATAGTCCGTAGTGACTACTCAGTATTCAATTATTTGAAATCTTGAATTGACTTATTATTGAATCATATTGATATTATCCTGTCCTTAGCGACTGATATTGAGAACTGTTGATATTCTTGTTATTCTTGAACTATCAAATCTTGTTATACCCTTTCGAGAATTGAGAATCTTATTACTCACCCTTATTGTATATTACTTGCTGGGCAATTTGTGCTCATTCTTGCTTTCCCTAAAACATTTCAGTTAAGGCAGAGCATGGTGAACCTTCGGGCGTTGATAAGGGCAAGGGCAAAGCTACCAACTAGCTTATGTCTGTTATGTTTTAAATATATTAATATTGTATGAAGATGATGTAGTAAGACTGGATTTGATTATGTTTAAGCTTAAGTTAGATTATGTAATAAGTCGTTAACTGATATTATTATGTAATCTATTAAGTACTGTAGGTTGCGAGACTTGGGGGAATAATTATAATAAATCATTGTAAATTATTCTAGAATAGATTTTCCGCTGTGATCGTATGATATTTAATTATTATTATTGTGATGTATTACCATGAGCACGTGATGAACCGAATTCGAGAGACCAAGTGGCGGTCCTGGAATTTGGGGGCGTCACACTATCTCTCTATGGGTCTAAAGTATCATGGAAAGATATCTCCTTGCCCTACTCGGAAGGTGGGCTTGCCATTAAAAACCTCTTTGACTGGAACATTGCCCTCATCCTTCTGCATTTACTCAAGGTCCTTTCTCCACTCCCTTCATCCCTTTGGTCCAGTTGGGTGAAGATGACTATTCTTAAATGGAGGAACTTCTGGCAAATTGGTGTCCCTTCGGACTTCTCCTGGATTTGGCGTAAGATTCTCAATTTGCGGCCTATTGCTCTCCCTTTCCTCTTTTATAAGGTTGGTAATGGCAATTCTTTTAGTCTCTGGCACGATCTATGGTTACTAGGGCAGTCGGTTAACCCATCTGAGTCCCTCATCTCTAACTCTAGGCTTCCCCTCTTTGCCCGGGTTTCCAGTATCATTGCCTCGGGCTCCTGGTCGCTCCGTCTTAGTAATCATCATGAGGTTCTGTAGTTCAGAAATCTCTTCCATGACGTTCCTCCTCCCTTTGATGCTGAGGACGCTATCCTTTGGGATGGTTGTGATATTAAAGATGTGAAGGCTCACTCTGTTTGGGACTCCATCCGCTCTAGGGCTCCTGTTGTGGCTTGGTCTAACTTGTTATGGCACTCCCTTCACGTCCCTCATTTTTCTTTCATGCTTTGGCTGGCCTTGAGACGTAGACTCCCAACCAACGATCGCTTCTCAGCCTTTTCCAGTTTCCAGCCTCTTGTTTGCCCTCTTTGTGAGCTTCATACGGAGTCAGTCCTACACCTCTTTTTTGGTTGCTCTTACTCTTATACTGTCCTCTCCTCGGTCTTTGCCTTCGGGAATTGGACTAGTTATCCCCGTGATTGGGATAGCTTGATTGAGTTTATCTTTCACTTTAAAGGAGGTTCTATGAATTCTGAGATTTTAAAATTATCCTTCGCCACTACTGTTTACAGAATTTGGGCTGCTAGGAATTCTGGGGTTCATAACCAATTGAAGGTGCCTCCTCTTGTCCTTGCCCGTGATATTATTGTTGTGATCAAATCTAGGCTGGTTTCTTCCTTGAAATTCCATAAAGCTGTTCTTAATTCTCCATCCTATAATATTTGGCTGTAATCGGATGGGTGTTGCTATAGGATGTGGCTGGAATGCTTGCTGTTTTATGGTTCTGGTTGCCGGTTGTTTGTTCTCTGGGCTTCAGTTGGGTTGGCTGTTTAAGCTGTTTACAGACTGGTTCTTATGCAGGGTTGTTTGGTTATTATGGTTCTACTTGGTTCATGATAAGATCAAGATGCCTTCAGGGGTTATTATTCGGGAGATTTTAAATGTCATCAAATCTAGGCTCTCTTCTTCTTCTAAATTTCTGTTGATTGCTCAGAATTGTCCACGGCTCAGTGTGTGGCTGTAGATTAGTTTGGCTGAGTGGATGTTCTATAGTGCTGTGGGTGGTCAGATTTTTGGTTGTATGGCCGGCAAGTTATCGTGTGGTGTTTAGGTTGTTCAGGTTTAAGCTAGTCCGGGAGGATCTTGTTTCTGACTGGTGTGTTTCTGTTCGGGCTGGGCTGTTGCAGTTGGGCCCAGTTCGGGTGGGCTGGGGTATGGCTGGTTGCTGCGGTTATGTTGTTTCCATTCCAAGTCGTTGGTGGTTGCTGTGGCTAGCATTTTTGATTTGGTTTGGCCGGGTGCGTATCTGGTTTGGGTGAATTTTTGTTTTGGGCAGACTGTTGCAGTTGGGACCAGTTCGGGTGTGCTGGGGCAGGGGCTGGTTTCTGTTGTTCAGTTGGTTCCAGTTCTGGCTGAAGGCTGAAGGCTGAAGTGATAGTAGTGTGCATACAAGCCAATCATGTATGATGATAAAGCACGTACTTTGTAAACAATCTTATTTATTTATTAATGAAATATTCATTTATTAAAGGCATTTAATTATCTATATGTTGCTGTTTTTATAATATGTAAATAACCCATAGTTTTAAGCAATGCTTTTAGAATCATGATGATGATCATGCTAATGGGATCTAAATTCTTAGAAAGTTTTAAAACTTAAATAGTTCCCAATCATGGGATTACTAAAAAGGGGATTAGTAAATCCGGATAGATTGGTACATATGTTGCTTGCTCATTGGATGAGGATGATTAATCTCATGATCATTTGTGTGGAGACACTAAAGCAAGTATGTAGGTGCTTATTGGAGAATAAGTTCACTGAACGTGATTCGCTATGGAATACCTAATGGAGTTTTACTCGCATGTCAATAGGAATTCCTAATGTGATAGTAGTACAAGTGATCCTTGGACTTGAGATCATCATAGTATCTTGTATGTAACAAATTATACTTTGACTTATTCCTTAAGACCTTTTAAGGCATATATAGGGTATGCTTGGGTATAATGAGTTACATATGGAGATAATGAATGATCAATAAAGAATCTACCACCTCTAGTAAAAGAGGAGATATGTCCTATATGATTCGTTAAATGACAACCCAGGAATCCTTGGCCAAGGTGAAATGAAATTAGAAAGGAGTTTTTAATTTGCATTATTTGGAGTTGTGCATTTTCTAATCGAAATACATATAATTAAATAAAATAAGACTTGACAGTAAATCCATGTTTTATATTTAATTATATGTATTTCGATTAGAAAATGCACAACTCCAAATAATGCAAATTAAAAACTCCTTTCTAATTTCATTTCACCTTGGCCAAGAATTCCTGGGTTGTCATTTAACGAATCACATAGGACATATCTGCTCTTTTACTAGAGGTGGTAGATTCTTTATTGATCATTCATTATCTCCATATGTAACTCATTATACCCAAGCATACCCTATATATGCCTTAAAAGGTCTTAAGGAATAAGTCAAAGTATAATTTGTTACATACAAGATACTATGATGATCTCAAGTCCAAGGATCACTTGTACTACTATCACATTAGGAATTCCTATTGACATGCGAGTAAAACTCCATTAGGTATTCCATAGCGAATCACGTTCAATGAACTTATTCTCCAATAAGCACCTACATACTTGCTTTAGTGTCTCCACATAAATGATCATGAGATTAATCATCCTCATCCAATGAGCAAGCAACATATGTACCAATCTATCCGGATTTACTAATCCCCTTTTTAGTAATCCCACGATTGGGAACTATTTAAGTTTTAAAACTTTCTAAGAATTTAGATCTCATTAGCATGATCATCATCATGATTCTAAAAGCATTGCTTAAAACTATGGGTTATTTACATATTATAAAAATAGCAACATATAGATAATTAAATGCCTTTAATAAATGAATATTTCATTAATAAATAAATAAGATTGTTTACAAAGTACGTGCTTTATCATCATACATGATTGGCTTGTATGCACACTACTATCAATCTCCCACTTGCACTAAAGCCAATCGCCATGGTATCTCATACCCATCTTCTCTAAGTGACGATCAAACTGCTGTTGTGTTAAAGCTTTAGTAAATGGATCTGCAATGTTGTCTTGAGAGTCTACACGCTCCAAGGTGATGTCTCCTCTTTCAATGATCTCCCTGATCAAATGAAATCGCCGCAACACGTGTTTAGATTTCTGATGAGACCTCGGTTCCTTAGCCTGTGCAACTGCTCCTGTGTTGTCACAATAAATGGGAACTGCTTCTCCAATGCTAGGAACCACACCAAGTGCAGTTATGAACTTCTTCATCCAAACAGCTTCCTTTGCAGCTTCACTTCCAGCTATATACTCTGCCTCTGTCACTGAATCAGCAACTGTTTGCTGCTTGGAACTCTTCCAACTCACTGCACCTCCGTTCAAGGTAAAAACGTACCCCGAAACAGATTTACTGTCATCTTGGTCCGTTTGAAAACTTGAGTCTGTGAAGCCCTCGAGTTTTAATTCAGACCCACCGTAGACAAGAAAAATATCCTTAGTCCTTCTCAAGTATTTTAGGATATTCTTCACTGCCTTCCAGTGCTCTTCTCCTGGATTCGACTAGTATCTACTCGTTACACTAAGTGAATGAGCAACATCCGGTCTAGTACATATCATACCGTACATGATAGATCCTATTGCAGAAACATAAGGGATCTTACTCATACGGTCTCTCTCCTCAGGTGTCTTTGGGGCCTGTTTCTTGGAGAGATGTATCCATGGCTCATCGGCATGAGACCTCTTTTGGAATCTTCCATGCTAAATCTCTTTAGCATTGCATCAATGTACGTTCCTTGGGATAAACCAAGCATCCTTTTAGATCTATCTCTATAGATCTTTATCCCCAAAATATAGGATGCTTCTCCCAAGTCCTTCACGGAGAAGTGTTTAGATAACCAGATTTTAATCGATTGTAGCATAGGAATGTCATTCCCTATCAGTAATATATCATCAACATATAATACAAGGAATGAAATTGCGCTCCCACTAACCTTCCTGTACACACATGGTTCATCGTCATTTTTGATAAAATCAAACTCTTTGATTGTCTCATCAAAACGAATGTTCCATCTACGAGAAGCTTGCTTCAATCCATAAATGGATCGTTGCAGCTTACAAACTTGATTTATTCCAACCTTTGAAATAAATCCCTCTGGCTGTGTCATATACACATCCTCCTCAAGTTTCCCATTGAGGAAGGCCGTTTTCACGTCCATCTGCCAGATCTCATAGTCGTTATAAGCTGCAATCGCAAGCAAAATCCGAATGGACTTGAGCATAGCTACTGGTGAAAAGGTTTCATCATAATCAACTCCTTGTCTTTGTTTGAAACCTTTTGCAACCAGTCGGGCCTTATAGGTCTCCACCTTGCCGTCCACTCCAGTCTTTCTTTTAAAGACCCATTTACACCCAATAGGCTTAATGCCTTCAGGTGGTGAAACCAAAGTCCATACTTTGTTTTCATACATGGAGTCCATTTCGGATTTTATGGCTTCAAGCCATTTCCCTGAGTCTTTATTACTCATAGCCTGTTCATAATTCAATGGATCATCATCATTCATGATGTGTACCTCATCGTCATCCTCTATAACGAATCCATATCTCTCAGGTATCTTCGATACTCTTCCAGATTTACTAACAGGGTGTAGTATAGTAGGTTCTTCTACTTGGTCAGGTACCTGACTTTGATCCGTGATAATTTGTGGTTCTTGAACTTCTTCAAGATATATCTTACTCCCACTGACCCCTTCATGGATAAACTCCTTTTCCAAGAAAGCAGCATGTTTCGCAACAAACACCTTTTGATCAGTTGGATGATAGAAATAATACCCTATAGTTTCTTTAGGGTATCCCACAAATCTACACTTATCGGATTTAGTCTGTAGCTTATCATTTTCAAACTTTTTGACATAAGCTGGGCAACCCCAAGTCTTAACATGCTTAAGATTTGGTTTCCTCCATTTCCACATCTCATATGGAGTCTTTGGGGCGGATTTGGTAGGTACCTTGTTAAGTAGGTAAGCAGCCGTTTCTAGGGCATATCCCAGAAAGAAATTGGAAGGTCGGTAAAACTCATCATGGATCGAACCATGTCCAACAGTGTTCGATTTCTCCTTTCAGATACTCCATTTAACTGTGGTGTACCTGGAGGAGTCCATTGTGAGATTATACCATTTTCTTTGAGACAATTGAGAAACTCACCGCTTAAGTATTCTCCACCTCGATCTGATCGAAGTATCTTTATACTCTTGCCCGTTTGTTTCTATACTTCACTTCTGAACTCTTTGAACTTTTCAAATGATTTTGACTTGTATTTCATTAAATACACATATCCAAATCTTGAGTGATCATCAGTGAAAGTAATAAAATAAGAATACCCACCCCGTGCACTTGTTGTCATAGGTCCACAAACGTCTGTGTGAATCAATGCCAACAACTCTGTAACTCTTTCTCCTTTTCTACTAAAAGGAGATTTAGTCATTTTACCCATGAGACAAGATTCACAAGTTGGATATGATTCATAATCGGATAGCTCGAGGAGCCCATCTTTATGCAACTTGGATAATCTTGTTTCATTGATATGACCGAGTCTACAGTGCCACATGTAGGTATAATTAATATCATCTCTTTTCCTTTTCTTAGTTTGTTCAATTTGAAATATATTTTCTTGTAAGTCAAGTGTATAAAGTCCATTTCGCAAATTTCCAATACCATATAAAACATCGTCTTTATAAATAGAACAACTATTGTTCTTTATAACAACGTTAAATCCTTCCATATCCAATACAGAAATTGAAATAATATTTTTTAATAATATTCGGAACATAATAACAATTATTAAGATAAATGGACTTGCCCGAAGGCATTGCTAAATAATAAGTTCCTACAGCTAATGCAGCAACCTTTGCACCATTCCCTACTCGTAGGATCACCTCATCATTGTTCAGCTTTCTACTTCTGACCAGTCCCTGCACAGTATTACATATGTGAGAACCACACCCGGTATCCAATACCCAAGTAGAATTATGACTTTCAGAAAAATTAATTTCAATCATAAACAAACCTTGATTGGAAGTCGAAGCTTCTCCAAGCTTCTTCTCTGCTAGATACTTCTTGCAGTTCCTTTTCCAATGTCCCGGCTTGTTGCAATGAAAGCACATTCCTTTAGCTGATTCAGGTTTCTTTTGTTCCTTTTCTTTCCCCTTTCCCTTAGCCTTCTTGGATTTCTTCTTTTCAGAAGATACCTTGGGCCTCTTCCTTTTATTGGAAGAATCCACCATCAAGACATGGTTCTTCTTGGATGGGAAGTGACCTTCTGCAGTTTTCAGCATGTTAAGCAGCTTAGGCAAGCTGACATCTAGCTTATTCATGTGAAAATTAACCACAAACTGCGAGAAGGTCTCAGGGAGTGACTGCAAGACCAAGTCTTAACTCAGCTCCCCATCCATGACGAACCTCGGCTGTCCAAGGCGTTCAATCAAATTGATCACCTTTAGGACGTGAGTCTCGACGGCAGTACCCTCGGTCATCCGAGATCGGAAGAGCTCCTTAGATATCTCATATCTAGCAGTCCTACTCTGTTCACCATACAACACCTTGAGGTGAAGCAGCATAGCAGGAGCATCCATGTTTACGTGCTGACGCTGAAGCTCGTTATTCATGGATGCGAGCATGATGCATTGAGCCACAGATGCATCATCTTGCCACTTTACAATGGTGGCAATCTCTTCCTCAGAGGCTGTTTCTGGAACAGTTCCAGGGACAGGTGAGTTTAGGACATAAGAAATCTTTTCAGCAGTGAGAACTATTCTCAGATTTCTTAGCCAGTCCGTATAATTCGGCCCGGTAAGCTTATGAGCATCAAGTATGCTTCGCAGTGAAATTAGTGATTTTGACATTTTTAAAATTCTGCCTGTGAAAAACAATATTTTAGCAAACATTCATTTTATTAATTTTACATACCAAAATAAATTTAGGTCTTTATTTTAAATTGGTATCTCCCACTATTTTCATCAAACTATATTACCCTCACTTATATAGTTCGGCAACATCTAATTAAAGATTTGCTAGTGAGAATAAGGATCACATTTCAAATGTATATAACCTTGTGGATAGCACAACAAGCGATATACAAATAAATAGGTAGACAACTCTTGTCAATTATATCACTATATAACTCCTTTTATTTTGCCTCTTAAATCATAATGGTCAAGTGTGTGCACATCCGAACTAAAATGATTTAAGTTAAGTCCAGCCTAGCATTTTCATAAATTCAAAAAAGAAAAATGTTCGTCCTTGTGGATAGCACAACAAGACTAGATCGTTCAATTTTCTTGATAAGCATCAAATGTGATTAATTAACATCTTAAATACGCAATACTCGCCTTGTGGATAGCACAACAAGCTCATATTAAATATTTAATACTCTATTAATTTATTATGCTAGAAGGCGACGTTCGATATTCCAAATATCATTTGAACGCTTCGGACTTAATATTATTTCTTTGAGGGGTTTGTTATTATTTGTCTCATCTTGTTTAGCGCGCATGCACATATATATATAAAATACGCGTCATTTTATTAAACATGCGAAGCATGTTTGCATAAAATATAATATATATAATATTTAGCATGCAATATAGAATACTATATTCTACCCGGATTGATTATGGACTTTTATTCTAGTTTGGTTCACTAGAGCCACCAAGTGAACCAAAAGGTCAAACCTAGGGGTGCAAGAATTTAAATTTAAACGTAACTATTACATTTAAACCCGGGCTCCATACAAACGGGTCTTCACGCGCTCCTTGCTCCTTGGTCTCTAATTTTTAAAGATAATTCTAACTATTTCTATTACATTAAACTATTTAATTTAAATAGAAACCTTGATCAACAGTCAAGGGGAAGTACATAGGAGGGAGATAGAATTTTACATCAAGAAAAAAAAAATTAGAGAAGACGAGGTACGCAGACCCCATTTAATAAAACCCATTCATTCAAGCATTCAACTAAAATAAAATCCATTCACATTGGTCAAATAGTCCATAATCAATCCCCATTTATTTTCATACATATCACCATATATATCAATAAATAAATATTCATCTCATGAATTAAAACATTCCATATATATATGAGTATTATTTAATGGGCAATTTTAAATTGCATGAAATCCAATTTCAAGATTAAAATAAACTCTTTATTTTAATTATAAAATTATTTAGAATATAATATATAAATATATCATATTATTTTATATTTAATTGGGACATTGTATGGTGGAAGGATTGAATTGTATGGTAACTATTAACTCACAGGTTCTTTTATGATTAATGTTGAAATCTACATTATCTGGAAAGTCGTTGATCGCTAGGGAGGCTTGTCCCTATTGTAGAATAAATATTATTTATTTAAATAGATTATTAGTTTAATGTATTTATTTAAATAAGATTAAAATTATTTTAATTGATTTATTCACAACCGGTTTAATATGGAGAACCTAGAGGGTCACACCATAAAAAGAAGAATAATTATTTAAGAAGGTAATTGCATAATCGTAATAATGCATTAAGTATAATTAATTTAATCTATGGTGATAGAATAAATTAAATAGCTTAATGTTTATTATTTAATATTTTGGAAATATTAAATATAAATTAATAAGAGGAGTCTTATTAATATTATTACAATTATTATTATTTTAATTTCTAAAGGAGTTTAGTAATTAATTTAATATTTAGTACTCTCATTTATTCCTAATAAGATTAGGAGACAAATTAATTAAATGAATTTAATTAATTATACCCATGTGGTGGGAAGCCTAAATTAATTAAAGGAGTTTAATTAATTAAAAGAAATTCCATGTCTAATAGGATTAGAAGGGTTGACTAATATCTATATAAGAGGAGTCTTATAATAGATATCAGTTGAGGCAATTCTAATTGTTAGAAAGTACTCCTTTTCTATAGAGGATAGAACACTAAGCCAAACACCCTCCTTCTTGATAATTTCTCTTCCTTGGTGGATCACCTCTAGAGGCCAAACACTTGGGTGGCTAACGTTGATCAAAGAAAGCAATCTAACCCGGAAATTCAAGGAGATCACGAAGAACAAGGAGTTGAACTAGTACCTGTGGAAGCTTCGTTCTACAAGGGTATGATTCCATAACTTCTTATTTATCGTTTTAAATTAATAATTTGCATAAAGGATGATCCGGGTAATGGTTTTGTAGAAATTTTTTAAACTCTGATATACCATGCTTCCGCTACTTTTTGCAATTTGATTGCGTCACGATTTTGTACAAACCCAACATGAAGGCTGTTGCTGTTCTGGTTTGTTTGAGGTCTGTTGCCGGGTTTCCTATTTGCTGTTCTGGAGTTTGGATTCCATCCCCTTGTGTTGTTGGGTTGAAGTTAGGGCTGGTTTGGTGGGTTATTGGGATGGATTGGTCCCAGTGAGTTGCTGGGTTGGGTTGGGCTGCTGCTGTTTGGTCCAGGTGCTGTCTGGGCCGGGGATCTGTTGTTGCAGCTGTTGTGTGGTTGGTTGCTGGATCATGTGAGCATGGCTTCTGTCTTGGTTGCTGCTGTTGTGATATTTTTTTTTGTGATCCCTCCTTGTCCTGGTCTTATGGGGTATTTGTGTTCTCTAGTGGAAGGCTGCCTATTGGGCAGCGGGGCCGCTCGATTGCAAGTTGCTGGCTGCTTTGATTCATTTGGGTTCTTAATTTTTGGTCGGTTAGGAAGCTTTATTCCACTTATGGTTGTTTAGGCTAAATGCCTTGCTTTTTTATTTGTATGCTTGTTTTAGGCTGAATGCCTTTCTCTCTTGGTCTGATTGGGTGTTGGTCTTTAGTTTTATCCTCATGGGGGTTGTCCGATGATGATCTTTCTAAAGCTTCTGGGGTATGCCCCTTTGTGATTTTATTATCCTTCTTTCTTTTCAATTTACAAACAAACTTAGCGGAAAAAAAAACGATGCGTAGACCTCACACAGGTCTTCATTTAGGGAGACCTTCTTATTGTTTCATTTGGTTCCCTAAAATTGTCAAAGAAGGAAGTAATTAGGTGTCCTATAACTTCGTTCTAGTTTGATTAGCATCAAAAAGAACAATCCCATGACTATCGCGTTCAAAACGATGCGTACATCTCACACAAGTCTACATTTCAGGAGGCTTCTTATTATTTCATTGGTTCTTTAGAATTGTCAGAGAAATAGGTGAATAGGAGTCCTTTTACTTTGTTCTAATTTCATTAGCATTAAAAAGAGCAATCCCATGAATATCACGTTAAAAAAGATGCGTACAACTCACCCAAGTCTTGATTTAGGGAGACCTTCGTATTATTTCATTGGTTCTCTCAAATTGTCAAAGAAAGATGTGATTATGAGTCCTATCACTTTGTTCTAGTTTGATTAGCATCAAAAGGAGCAATTCTATCACTAGTGACTTCAAAACGATCCGTACATCTCACACAAATCTTCATTTAGAGACACCTTATTATTTTTTTCATTAGTGAATTGTCAAAATATAGATGATTATGAGTCCTATTACTTCGTTCTAGTTGAAATTAGCATCAAAAGGAGCAATCCGATCACTATTGTGTCCAAAATGATGCGTAGATCTCACAAAAGTCTTTATTTAGGGAGACCTTCATATTATTTCATTGGTTATTTCAAATTTACAAAGAAAGAGGTGATAAAGAGTTTTATTATTTCGTTCTAGTTTGATTAGCGTAAAAAAGAGAAAACCATGACTATCGCGTTCAAAACCATGCGTACATCTCCCACAAGTCTTCATTTAGGGATACTTTCTTATTGTTTCATTGATTCTCTAAAATTGTCAAAGAAAGAAGTGATTATGAGTCCCATAACTTCGTTCTAGTTTGATTAGTATCAAAAGGAGCAATCCCGTGACTATCGCGTTCAAAACGATGCGTACATCTCACACAAGTCTTTATTTAAGGAGACCGTATTGTTTCATTGGTTCTCTAAAATAGTCAAAGAAAGAGGTGATTAGGAGTCCTATAACTTCGTTCTAGTTTGATTAACATCAAAAGGAGCAATCCCATGACTATCGCGTTCAAAAAGATGCGTACAACTCACACAAGTCTTCATTTAAGGAGGCCTTCTTATAATTTCATTGGTTCTCTAGAATTGTTAAAGAAAGAGGTGATTAGGGGTCCTTTTACTTCGTTCTAATTTGATTAGCATCAAAAGGAGCAATCCTATGACTATTGCATTAAAAATGATGCGTACATCTCACACAAGTCTTGATTTAGGAAGACCTTCTTATTATTTCATTGGTTCTCTCAAATTGTCAAAGAAAGAGGTGATTATGAGTCCTATGACTTCGTTCTAGTTTGATTAGCATCAAAAGGAGCAATCCACTAGTGCCTTCAAAACGATCCGTACATCTCACACAAGTCTTTATTTAGGGACACTTTCTTATTTTTTTCATTACTTCTCTCAAATTGTCAAAATATAGGTGATTATGAGTCCTATTACTTCGTTCTAGTTGAAATTAGCATCAAAAGGAGCAATCCCATCACCATCGTATCCAAAACGATGCGTAGATATCACACAAGTCTTTAATTAGGGAGACCTTCATATTGTATCATTGGTTGTTTCAACTTTACAAAGAAAGAGGTGATTAAGAGTTGTATTATTTCGTTCTAGTTTGATTAGCATCAAAAAGAGAAACCCATGACTATCGCGTTCAAAACCATGCGTATATCTCACACAAGTCTCCATGACTATCGCGTTAAAAATGATGTGTACATCTCACACAAGTCTTGATTTAGGGAGACCTTATTATTTCATTGGTTCTCTCAAATTGTCAATGAAAGATGTGATTATGAGTCTTATGACTTCGTTATAGTTTGATTAGCATCAAAAGAGCAATCTTATCACTAGTATCTTCAAAACGATCCGTACGTCTCACACAAGTCTTCATTTAGGAAAACCTTCTTATTTTTTTTATTTATTTTTGATAAATTTGTTTGTATATTAAAATGCAAAAAAGTAGGATATTACAATGAAGTTCAAGAACATAGTCCCATCTCCCGTAGGGACTAAAACACTAGTTAAAACTAGGATATCCAAAAACCTAACCATATATAATTAACCTCACAACCCGAGGTAAGGTTTTGGAAAGCAACCCAATTGGGCAATTGGACGACCCAAATGGGGAAACCGCTGACACAGGTCAGCACAAAATATGGCAACAGTCAAGCCCACGAAAGCAATAAGGTTTGAATTTTAAAAAACCAACGTGGGCCCCAAAGCAACAATCATGACCAACATGGAGACCGTGCATGCATCAGCCGCCGGTCAACCAACAATCACCGGCCGAAACCATCACCGGCCAAACAACCATTAACCATCACAGTCCGAAAACCATCACCGGCAAGAAAACTCCATAGTTTCCGGCCAAAACAGCAACACAATCTATTACAGATGTAACATTAAGTAACAAACAGATTATGAGCAAATAGAAACCAGAATCCGACGAGATCCAAACCCCGCCAGCAGCAACGAAGAGGCAAGCCCATAATCCGGTAACAACCATCAACTCCGGCAAGAAGAACCCATAACCAGATCAAATAGACCCAAAACAGTTATCAAAACAAACTACATCAGGCCAAACACCAAATCATTCGAGATGGAATAAAGAACACAATCCCAACCGAGATGAAATGGAACGGAGGACAAAATCCCAAGACATCCAAATCTAAAAAGATAAGATAAAGCAATAATCAATACTCCAGATCGGAACTCAACAATAATGAAAATGATTTCCGAACTAAACACCGTCACAACACCACCAGAAATCAAACAAGCCGACCATCGAGACTCTACGAAACCCAAACTAGCCCAAAGCTTCATCAAGATCAGATCCGAACTGTTCAAATGGGAGAGAAAGGGTGGGCCGCATGATGAAGGGGGAGAAACGAGTGCAATCTGGGGTGGTGGTCAGAAAGAGATCTAAAAGGTGGCGTTAAGACATAAGCTCGACCACCCATGAACAAACAGAGATGAACATAGGAAAGAAAGATCGAAAACGATCCAAATCTGAACCGTAAAAAGAATAATCAGTAAAGCAGTAAAGTCAGATTTGAGAAATAGTACCAAATTAGGCTGAAACAACCCAATTGGTACAAAACAGATAACCAACCCAATCGGTACAAATAATTGGAAAATATGAATCACAGAACAGGATGCACACAAAGGAATCCGGCCATCCGAACAAGATCCAAAGTCTAAAATCCCAAACATCAGCAGACAACAAGATCTGAAACACAAACCCAAAAAATCCCCCTCACAGATCATAACTTCATTGCCCAAAGAAGAGATGGTGGGCCAAAAGGAGGAGAGGGTGATGAAAAAGGTGGGCCGGATGTCAAGCTAGAGTTCCAAATCCATATCCATGTAACAGAGATCCACCCACAGCCAAGAAGAATGCTCCCACACTCACAGATGAAGAAATTTAGCATAACCTACAAGCCATCGGACTTTGCCAAAATAGGTGAAAAATTAGTTTTCTTGTTAAGACACATATGGAGTTGTCGGGAAGACTCCAAATGTGTCAAGCAAAAAGGAAGTGGAATGAGGAAAGCGTAGCATCAAAAAGAGCAATCCCATCACTAGCGCGTCCAAAACGATGCGTAGACCTCACACAAGTCTTCATTTAGGTAGACCTTCTTATTGTTTCATTGGTTCCCTAAAATTTTCAAAGAAGGAGGTGATTAGGAGTCCTATAACTTCGTTCTAGTTTGATTAGCATCAAAAGGAACAATCCCATGACTATCGCGTTCAAAATAATGCGTACACCTCACACAAGTCTTCATTTAAGGAGGCTTTCTTATTATTTCATTGGTTGACTAGAATTGTCAAAGAAAGAGGTGATTAGGAGTCCTATTACTTCGTTCTAGTTTGATTAGCATCAAAAGAAGCAATCCCATGACTATTCCATTAAAAACGATGCATACATCTCACACAAGTCTTGATTTAGGGAGACTTTCTTATTATGTCATTGGCTCTCTCAAATTGTCAAAGAAAGATGTGATTATGAGTCCTATGACTTCGTTCTAGTTTGATTAGCATCAAAAGGGGCAATTCTATACCTAGTGCCTTCAAAACGATTCGTACATCTCACACAAGTCTTTATTTAGGGACATCTTCTTATTTTTTTCATTAGTTCTCTCAAATTGTCAAAATATAGATGATTATGAGTCCTATTACTTCGTTCTAGTTGAAATTATCATCAGAATGAGTAATCCCATCACTATCGTGTCCAAAACGATTCTTAGATCTCACACAAGTCTTTATTTAGGGAGACCTTCATATTGTTTCATTGGTTGTTTCAAATTTACAACGAAATAGGTGATTAAGAGTTGTATTATTCCATTCTAGTTTTATTAGCGTTAAAAAGAGAAACCCATGACTATCGCGTTCAAAACCATGCGTACATCTCATACAAGTCTTCATTTAGGTAGACCTTATTATGTTTCATTGATTCTCTAAAATTGTCAAAGAAAGAGGTGATTGAGAGTCTTATAACTTCGTTCTAGTTTGATTAGTATCAAAAGGAGCAATCCCATGACAATCGCGTTCAAAATGATGCGTACATCTGACACAAGTCTTCATTTAAGGAGGCCTTATTATTTCATTGGTTCTCTAAAATAGTTAAAGAAAGAGGTGATTAGGAGTGCTATAACTTCGTTGTAGTTTGATTAGCATCAAAAGTAGCAATCCCATGACTATCGCGTTAAAAACAATGCGTACATCTCACACAAGTCTTTATTTAAGGATACATCATTATTGTTTCATTGGTTCTCTAAAATTGTCAAAGAAAGAGGTGATTAAGAGTCCTATTACTTCGTTATAATTTGATTAGCATCAAAATGAGCAATCTCATCACTATTTCATTAAAAACGATGCGTACATCTCACACAAGTCTTGATTTAGGGAGACCTTCTTATTGTTTTATTGGTTCCCTCAAATTGTCAAAGAAAGATGTGATTATGACTCCTATGACTTTGTTATAGTTTGATTAGCATCAAAGGAGCAATCCTATCACTAGTTTCTTCAAAAAGATCCGTACATCTCACACAAGTCTTCATTTAGGGAGACCTTCTTATTGTTTCATTAGTTCTTTCAAATTATCAAAATATAGGTGATTATGAGTCCTATTACTTCGTTCTAGTTAAAATTAGCATCAAAAGGAGGAATCCATCACTATCGCATCCAAAATGATGCATATACCACACACAAGTCTTCATTTAGGGAGATCTTCTTATTGTTTCATTTGGTTCCCTAAAATTGTCAAAGAAGGAGGTGATTAGGAGTCCTATAACTTCGTTCTAGTTTAATTAGCATCAAAAAGAACAATCCCATGACTATCGCGTTCAAAACGATGAGTACATCTCACACAAGTCTTCATTTAAGGAGGCTTCTTATTATTTCATTGGTTCTCTAGAATTGTCAGAGAAATAGGTGATTAGGAGTCCTTTTACTTTGTTCTAATTTCATTAGCATTAAAAGAAGCAATCCCATGACTATCGCGTTAAAAACGATGCGTATAACTCACCCAAGTCTTGATTTAGGGAGACCTTCGTATTATTTCATTGGTTCTCTCAAATTGTCAAAGAAAGATGTGATTATGAGTCCTATCACTTTGTTCTAGTTTAATTAGCATCAAAAGGAGCAATTCTATCACTAGTGCCTTCAAAACGATCCGTACATCTCACACAAGTCTTCATTTAGGGACACCTTATTATTTTTTTCATTAGTGAATTGTCAAAATATAGATGATTATGAATCCAATTACTTCGTACTAGTTGAAATTAGCATCAAAAGGAGCAATCCATTCACTATCGTGTGCAAAATGATGCATAGATGTCACACAAGTCTTTATTTGGGGAGACCTTCATATTGTTTCATTGGTTGTTTCAAATTTACAAAGAAAGAGGTGATTAAAAGTTGTATTATTTCGTTCTAGTTTTATTAGAGTCAAAAAGAGAAACCCATAACTATCGCGTTCAAAACCATGCGTACATCTCCCACAAGTCTTCATTTAGGGATACCTTCTTATTGTTTCATTGATTCTCTAAAAATGTCAAAGAAAGACGTGATTATGAATCCTATAACTTCGTTCTAGTTTGATTAGTATCAAAAGGAGCAATCCCATAACTATCGCGTTCAAAACGATGCGTACATCTCACACAAGTCTTCATTTAAGGAGGCCTTATGTTTAATTAGTTCTCTAAAATTGTCAAAGAAAGAGGTGATTAGGAGTCCTATAACTTCGTTCTAGTTTGATTAGTTTCAAAAGGAGCAATTCCATAACTATCGCGTTCAAAACGATGCGTACATCTCACACAAGTCTTCATTTAAGGAGGCCTTATTGTTTCATTGGTTCTCTAAAATAGTCAAAGAAAGAGGTGATTAGGAGTCCTATAATTTCGTTCTAGTTTGATTAGCATCAAAAGGAACAATCCCATGACTATCGCGTTCAAAATGATGCGTACAACTCACACAAGTCTTCATTTAAGGAGGCCTTCTCATAATTTCATTGGTTCTCTAGAATTTCAAAGAAAGAGGTGATTAGGGGTCCTTTTACTTCGTTCTAATTTGATTAGCATCAAAAGGAGCAAGCAATCCCATGACTATCGCGTTAAAAACGATGCGTACATCTCACACAAATTTTGATTTAGGGAGACCTTCTTATTATTTCATTGGTTCTCTCAAATTGTCAAGGAAAAAGGTGATTATGAGTCCTATGACTTCGTTCTAGTTTGATTAGCATCAAAGGAGCACTTCTTATTCGTTCTAGAGAACCAATGAAACAATAAGAATGTCTCCTTAAATGAAGACTTGTGTGAGATGTACGCATCGTTTTTATCGCGATAGTCATGAGATTGCTACTTTTGATGCTAATCAAACTAGAACGAAGTTATAGGACTCCTAATCACCTCTTTCTTTGACAATTTTAGAGAACCAATGAAACAATAAGGTCTACTTAAATGAAGACTTGTGTGAGATGTACGCATCGTTTTAAAGGCGATAGTCACAGTATTGTTCCTTTTGATGCTAATCAAACTAGAACAATGTTATAGGACTCCCAATCAACTCTTTCTTTGACAATTTTAGAGAATCAATGAAACAATAAGAAGGTCTCCCTAAATGAAGACTTGTGTGAGATGTACGCATGGTTTTGAACGCGATAATCATGGGTTTCTCTTTTTGACGCCAATCAAACTAGAACGAAAAAATACAACTCTTAATCACCTCTTTCTTTGTAAATTTAAAACATCCAATGAAACAATATGAAGGTGTTCCTAAATAAAGACTTGTGTGAGATCTACGCATTGTTTTGGACACGTTAGTGATGAGATTGCTTCTTTTGATGCTAATTTCAACTGGAACGAAGTAATAGGACTCATAATCACCTATATTTTGACAATTTGAGAAAATTAATGAGAAAATAATGTGTCCCTAAATGAAGGCATGTGTGAGATGTACGGATCGTTTTGAAGGCACTAGTGATATGATTGCTCCTTTTGATGCTAATCAAACTAAAACGAAGTCATAGGACTCATAATCACATCTTTCTTTGACAAATTGAGATAACAAATGAAATAATAAGGTCTCCCTAAATCAAGACTTGTGTGAGATGTACACATCATTTTTAACGCGATAGTCATGGAATTTCTCCTATTGATGCTAATCAAATTACAACGAAGTAATAGGACTCCTAATCACCTCTTTCTTTGACAATTCTAGAGAACCAATGAAATAATAAGAAGGCGGAGTAAATGAAGACTTGTGTGAGATGTACGCATTGTTTTGAACGCGATAGTCATGGGAATGCTACTTTTAATGCTAATCAAACTAGAATGAAGTTATAGGACTCCTAATCACCTCTTTCTTTGACAATTTTAGAGAACTAATGAAACAATAATAAGGTCTCACTAAATAAAGACTTGTGTAAGATGTACGGATCGTTTTGAAGGTACTAGTGATAGGATTGCTCCTTTGATGCTAATCAAACTAGAACAAAGTCATAGGACTCATAATAGCATCTTTCTTTGACAATTTGAGAAAACCAATGAAACAATAAGAAAGTCTCCATAAATCAAGACTTGTGTGAGATGTACGCATCGTTTTTAACGCGATAGTCATGGGATTGCTCCTTTTGATGCTAATCAAATTAGAATTTAGTAATAGGACTCTCAATCACCTCTTTCTTTGACAATTTTAGAGAACCAATGAAACAATAAGAATGTCTCCTTAAATAAAGACTTGTGTGAGATGTATGCATCGTTTTTATCGCGATAGTCATAAGATTGCTACTTTTGATGCGAATCAAACTAGAAGGAAGTTATAGGACTCCTAATCACCTCTTTCTTTGACAATTTTAGAGAACCAATGAAACAATAAGGCCTCCTTAAATGAAGGCTTGTGCGAGATGTACGCATCGTTTTGAACGCGATAGTCATAGTATTACTCCTTTTGATACTAATCAAACTAGAACGAAGTTATAGGACTCCCAATCACCTCTTTCTTTGACAATTTTAGAGAATCAATGAAACAATAAAAAGGTCTCCCTAAATGAAAACTTGTGTGAGATGTACGCATGGTTTTGAACGCGATAGTCGTGAATTTCTCTTTTTGACGCAAATCAAACTAGAACAAAAAAATACAACTCTTAATCACCTCTTTCTTTGTAAATTTAAAACAACCAATGAAACAATATGAAGGTCTCCCTAAATAAAGACGTTTGTGAGATCTACGCATCGTTTTGGACATGTTAGTGATGGGATTGCTCCTTTTGATGCTAATTTCAACTAGAACGAAGTAATAGGACTCATAATCACCTATATTTTGACAATTTGAGAAAAACTAATGAAAAAATAAGGTGTCCCTAAATGAAGGCTTGTATGAGATGTACGCATCGTTTTGAAGGCACTAGTGATATGATTGCTCCTTTTGATGCTAATCAAACTAGAGCGAAGTCATAGGACTCATAATCACATCTTTCTGTGACAATTTGAGAGAACGAATGAAATAATAAGAAGGTCTCCCTAAATGAAGACTTGTGTGAGATGTACGCATTGTTTTTAACGCGATAGTCATGGGATTTCTCTTTTTGATGCTAATCAAATTAGAACGAAGTAGTAGGACTCCTAATCACCTCTTTCTTTGACAATTCTAGAGAACCAATGAAATAATAAGAAGGCGAAGTAAATGAAGAATTGTGTGAGATGTACACATCGTTTTGAACGCGATTGTCATAGGATTGCTACTGTTAATGCTAATCAAACTAGAATGAAGTTATAGGACTCCTAATCACCTGTTTCTTTAACAATTTTAGGTAACCAAAGAAACAATAAGAAGGTTTTCCTAAATAAAGACTTGTGTGAGGTGTACGCATCATTTTGGGAGCGAACTAAAATGATTTAAGTTAAGTCCAGCCTAGCACTTCCATAAATTCAAAAAGAAAAATTTTCGTCCTTGTGGATAGCACAACAAGACTAGATCGTTCAATTTTCTTGATAAGCATCAAATGTGATTAATTAACATCTTAAATATTCAATACTCGCCTTGTGGATAGCACAACAAACTCATATTAAATATTTAATACTCTATTAACTAATCATGCTAGAAGGCGACGTTCGATATTCCAAATATCATTTGAACGCTTCAGACTTAATATTATTTCTTTGAGGGGTTTGTTATTATTTGTCTCATCTTTTAAGCGCGCATGCACATATATATATAATACGCGTCATTTTATTAAACATGCGAAGCATGTTTGTATAAAATATAATATATATAATATTTAGCATGCGATATAGAATACTATATTCTACCCGGATTGATTATGGACTTTTATTCTAGTTTGGTTCACTAGAGCCACCAAGTGAACCAAAAGGTCAAACCTAGGAGTGCAAGAATTTAAATTTTAAATGTAACTATTACATTTAAACCCGGGCTCCATACAAACGGGTCTTCACGCGCTCCTCGCTCCTTGGTCTCTAATTTCTTCAAAATAATTCTAACTATCTCTATTACATTAACTTATTTTAAAATTAAATAGAAACCTTGATCAGCAGTCAAGGGGAATTACATAGAAAGGAGATAGAATTTACATCGAGAATAAAACTAGAGAAGACGAGGTACGCAGACCCCATTTTATAAAACCCATACATTCAAGCATTCATCCAAAATAAAATCCAATCACATTGGTCATTGTCCATAATCAATCCCATTTATTATCATACACATCAACATATGCATCAATAAATATCCATTCATCTCATGAATAACAATGCTATTCCATATATGGATCGATGTTATTTAATGGACAAAAATTTTGCTAAATTTTATTTTTGAAACAAAATAAACTCTTTTATTTTAATCAAAAATAAATCCAAATTAAACTCCTTTAATTTTAGCATTCTGAAATCATATTTCAGATAAAATAAACTTCTTTATTTTAAAACTTTATCAATTAAATAAACAGTTTACTTAATTAATTAAAATCAATTTTCAGGGTCTGTCCAGGTACCGGCGCAGCTGCGCCAGTAATGAACTGGGCATCTGCGCAGCTGCGCAGGTAAACGGAAGCAGCAGTTTTTGCAGAACGGCGCAGCTGCGCAAGTAATGAACTGGGAGGCTGCGCAGCTGCGCCGTTCGCCGTAGAAACTTGCAGAAAATGATTTTTTTTCCAGAAAAACGATCCAATTCTCACATCAATTCATACATGAAATTATAAAATTGATAATTAGCACAAAGTTAGGCTCTGATACCACTGTTGGGTTTGTATGTAACGCAATTATGCAATCAAATCACATAAATAGGGCGGAAGCGTAAAAACTAGGTTTTCAAAATTTATACAAACCCATAACAATGATCATGCTTTGTGCTTGTTATCAATAACAGAAAAGAGAGATCATGGAATTATACCTTTGAAGATCTAAGCTTCCTCAGGTACAAGTTCTACTCCTTTGATTCATTTGATTCCTCTGATAGTGGCTCCTTCCCTTGAATAATGTCAGCCACCCAAATATTTGACCTCTAACGGTGATCCACCAAGGAAGATGAAGAACTCAAGAAGATGGGTTATTGGCTTAACCCTTGTTTCTATCTCTATAGAATATGTGTACTCCCAACTCTTGGAAAATTTCACATCCCTTATTTCTAATATAAGACTCTCTTATATAGATATTAGGTTAACCCTCCTAATCCAATTAGAATAGGGTTTTATTTAATTAATTTATATCCTAATCTTTATTAGGATTGAGAGAGAGTACTGATATTATATTAATTCCTAAACTCCTTTAGAATTAAAATAATAATTTTAATAATAATATTAATAAGACTCCTCTTATTAATTTATATTTAATATTTCTAAAATATTAAATAATAAACATTAAGCTATTTAATTTATTCTATCATCATAGATTAAATTAATTATACTTAATGCATTATTACTATCATGCCATTTTCTTCTTAAATAATTCTTCTTCCTTTTATGGTGTGACCCTTTAGGTTCTCCATATTAAACCGGTTGTGAATAAATCAATTAGAACAATTCTAATCTTATTTAAATAAACAAATTAAACTAATAATCTATTTAAATAAATAACATTTATTCTACAATAGGGATAAGCCTCCCTAGCAATCAACGACTTTCCAGATAATATAGATTTCAACATTAATCATAAAAGAACCTGTGAGTTAATAGTTACCGTACAATTCAATCCTTCCACCATACAATGTCCCAATTAAATATAAGACATGGATTTACTGTCAAGTCTTAATTTATTTAATCATATGTATTTCGATTAGAAAATGCACAACTCCAAATAATGCAAATTAGAAACCTCTTTCTAATTTCATTTTACCTTGGCCAAGGATTCCTGGGTTGTCATTTAACGAATCACATAGGACATATCTCCTCTTTTACTAGAGGTGGTAGATTCTTTATTGATCATTCATTATCTCTATATGTAACTCATTACACCCAAGCATACCCTATATATGCCTTAAAAGGCCTTAAGGAATTAGTCAAAGTATAATTTGTTACATACAAGATACTATGATGATCTCAAGTCCAAGGATCACATGTACTACTATCACATTAGGAATTCCTATTGACAGGTGAGTAAAACTCCATTAGGTATTTCATAGCGAGTCACGTTCAGTGAACTTATTCTCCAATAAGCACCTACATACTTGCTTTAGTGTCTCCACACAAATGACCATGAGATCAGTCATCCTCATCCAATGAGCAAGCAACATATGTACCAATCTATCCGGATTTACTAATCCCCTTTTTAGTAATCCCACGATTGGGAACTATTTTAGTTTTAAAGCTTTCTAAGAATTTAGATCTCATTAGCATGATCAACATCATGATTCTAAAAGCATTGCTTAAAACTATGGGTTATTTACATATTATAAAAACAGCACCATGTAGATAATTAAATGCCTTTAATAAATAAATATTTTATTAATGAATAAATAAGATTGTTTATAAAGTATGTGCTTTATCATCATACATGATTGGCTTGTATGCACACTACTATCATCATAATCGCCTCTTTCTTTGACAATTTGAGAGAACAAATGAAATAATAAGAAAGTCTCCATAAATCAAGGCTTGTGTGAGATGTACGCATCGTTTTTAAAGCGATAGTCATATGATTGCTCCTTTTGATACTAATCAAATTAGAACGAAGTAATAGGACTCCCAGTCACCTCTTTCTTCGACAATAATAGAGAACCAATGAAACAATAAGAATGTCTCCTTAAATGAAGACTTGTGTGAGATGTACGCATCGTTTTTATCGCGATAGTGATGAGATTGCTACTTTTGATGCTAATCAAACTAGAACGAAGTTATAGGACTCCTAATCACATCTTTCTTTAACAATTTTAGAGAACCAATAAAATAATAAGGCCTCCTTAAATGAAGACTTGTGTGAGATGTACGCATCGTTTTGAACGCGATAGTCATAGTATTGCTCCTTTTGATACTAATCAAACTAGAACGAAGTTATAGGACTCCCAATCACCTCTTTCTTTGACAATTTTAGAGAACCAATGAAACAATAAGAATGTCTCCTTAAATGAAGACTTGATGGAGATGTACGCATCATTTTTATCGCGATAGTCAAGAGATTGCTACTTTTGATGCTAATCAGACTAGAACGAAGTTATAGGACTCCTAATCAACTCTTTATTTGACAATTTTAGAGAACCAATGAAATAATAAGAAGGCGGAGTAAATGAAGACTTGTGTGAGATGTACGCATCGTTTTGAACGCGATAGTCATGTGATTGCTACTTTTAATGCTAATCAAACTAGAATGAAGTTATTGGACTCCTAATCACCTCTTTCTTTGACAATTTTAGGGAACCAATGAAACAATAAGAAGGTCTCCCTAAATGAAGACTTGTGTGAGGTCTACGGATCATTTTGGGAGCGATAGTGATGGGATTGCTCCATTTGATGCTAATTTTAACTAGAACGAAGTAATAGGACTCATAATCTCCTACACTTTGATAATTTGAGAGAACTAATGATACAATAAGACGTTCTCCCTAAAAGAAGACTTGTGTAAGATATACGGATCGTTTTGAATGTACTATTGATAGGATTGCTCCTTTGATGCTAATCAAACTAGAACGAAGTCATAGGACTCATAATCGCTTCTTTCTTTGACAATTTGAGAGAACCAATGAAACAATAAGAAAGTCTCCATAAATCAAGACTTGTGTGAGATGTACGCATCGTTTTTAACGCGATAGTCATGGGATTGCTTTTTTTGATGCTAATCAAATTAGAATGAAGTAATAGGACTCTCAGTCACCTCTTTCTTCGACAATTATACAGAACCAATGAAACAATAAAAATGTCTCCTTAAATGAAGACTTGTGTGAGATGTACGCATTGTTTTTAACACGATAGTCATGGGATTACTCCTTTTGATGCTAATCAAATTGGAACGATGTAATAGCTAATCAACTCTTTCTTTCACAATTCTAGAGAACTAATGAAATAATAAGAAGGCGGAGTAAATGAAGACTTGTGTGAGATGTACGCATCGTTTTGAACGCGATAGTCCTGGGATTGCTACTTTTAATGCAAATCAAACTAGAATAAAGTTATAGGACTCCTAATCACCTCTTTCTTAGACAATTTTTGGGAACCAATAAAACATTAATAAGGTCTTCCTAAATGAAGACTTGTGTGAGGTCTACACATCATTTTGGGAGCGATAGTGATGGGATTGCTCCTTTTGATGCTAATTTTTACTAGAACGAAGTAATAGGACTCATAATCACCTACATTTTGACAATTTTAGAGAACTATTGAAACAATAAGAAGTTCTCCCTAAATGAAGACTTGTGTGAGATGTACGCATCGTTTTTATCGCGATAGTCATGAGATTGCTACTTTTGATGCTAATCAAACTAGAACGAAGTTATAGGACTCCAAATCACATCTTTCTTTGACAATTTTAGAGAACCAATAAAATAATAAGGCCTCCTTAAATGAAGAGTTGTGTGAGATGTACGCATCGTTTTGAACGCGATAGTCATAGTATTGCTCCTTTTGATACTAATCAAACTAGAACGAAGTTATAGGACTCCCAATCACCTCTTTCTTTGACAATTTTAGAGAACCAATGAAACAATAAGAATGTCTCCTTAAATGAAGACTTGATGGAGATGTACGCATCATTTTTATCGCGATAGTCATGAGATTGCTACTTTTGATGCTAATCAAACTAGAATGAAGTTATACGACTTCTAATCAACTCTTTATTTGACAATTTTAGAGAACCAATGAAATAATAAGAAGGCGGAGTAAATGAAGACTTGTGTGAGATGTATGCATCGTTTTGAACGCGATAGTCATGTGATTGCTACTTTTAATGCTAATCAAACTAGAATTAAGTTATTGGACTCCTAATCACCTCTTTCTTTGACAACTTTAGGGAACCAATGAAACAATAAGAAGGTCTCCCTAAATGAAGACTTGTGTGAGGTCTACGGATCATTTCGGGAGCGATAGTGATGGGATTGCTCCATTTGATGCTAATTTTAACTAGAACGAAGTAATAGGACTCATAAGCACCTACATTTTGATAATTTGAGAGAACTAATGAAACAATAATTAGTTCTTCCTAAATAAAAACTTGTGCAAGATGTACGGATTGTTTTGAAGGTACTAGTTATAGGATTGCTCCTTTGATGCTAATCAAACTAGAACGAAGTCATAGGACTCATAATCGCATCAGTCTTTGACAATTTGAGAGAACCAATGAAACAATAAGAAAGTCTCCATAAATCAAGACTTGTGTGAGATGTACGCATAATTTTTAACGCGATAGTCATGGGATTGCTCCTTTTGATGCTAACCAAATTAGAACGAAGTAATAGGACTCTCAGTCACCTCTTTCTTCGACAATTATAGAGAACCAATGAAACAATAAAAATGTCTCCTTAAATGAAGATTTGTGTGAGATGTACGCATTGTTTTTATCGCGATAGTCATGAGATTGCTACTTTTGATGCTAATCAAACTAGAACGAAGTTATAGGACTCCTAATCACCTCTTTTTTTGACAATTTTAGAGAACCAATGAAACAATAAGGTCTCCTTAAATGAAGACTTGTGTGAGATGTACGCATCGTTTTGAACGCGATAGTCACAGTATTTCTCCTTTTGATACTAATCAAACTAGAACGAAGTTATAGGACTCCCAATCACCTCTTTCTTTGACAATTTTAGAGAATCAATGAAACAATAAGAAGGTCTCCCTAAATGAAGACTTGTGTGAGATGTACGCATGGTTTTGAACGCAATAATCGTGGGTTTCTCTTTTTGACGCTAATCAAACTAGAACAAAAAAATTCAACTCTTAATCACCTCTTTCTTTGTAAATTTAAAACAACCAATGAAATAATATGAATGTTTCCCTAAATAAAGGCTTGTGTGAGATTTACGCATCGTTTTGGACATGTTTGTGATAGGATTACTCCTTTTGATGCTAATTTCAACTAGAACGAAGTAAATAGGACTCATAATCACCTATATTTTGACAATTTGAGAAAACAAATGAAAAAATAAAGTGTCCCTAAATGAAGGTTTGTGTGAGATGTACGAATCGTTTTGAAGGCACTAGTGATATGATTGCTCCTTTTGATGCTAATCAAATTAGAACGAAGTCATAGGACTCATAATCACATCTTTCTTTGACAATTTGAGAGAACAAATGAAATAATAAGACGGTCTCCCTAAATCAAGACTTGTGTGAGATATACGCATCGTTTTTAACGAGATAGTCATGGGATTTCTCCCTTTGATGCTAATCAAATTAGAACGAAGTAATAGGACTCCTAATCACCTCTTTGTTTGATAATTCTAGATTACCAATGAAATAATAAGAAGGCGAAGTAAATGAAGAATTGTGTGAGATGTACGCATCGTTTTGAACGCGATAGTCACAGGATTGCTACTTTTAATGCTAATCAAACTAGAATGAAGTTATAGGACTCCTAATCACCTCTTTCTTTGACAAATTTAGGGAACCAATGAAACAATAAGAAAGTCTCCCTAAATGAAGACTTGGGTGAGGTCTACGCATCATTTTAGGAGCGATAGTGATGGGATTGCTCCATTTTATGCTGATTTTAACTAGAACGAAGTAATAGGACTCATAATCGCCTACATTTTGATAATTTGAGAGAACTAATGAAACAATAAGACGTTCTCCCTAAAAGAAGACTTGTGTAAAATATACGGATCTTTTTGAATGTACTAGTGATAAGATTGCTCCTTTGATGCTAATCAAACTAGAACGAAGTCATAGGACTCATAATCGCATCTTTCTTTGACAATTTGAGAGAACCAATGAAACAATATGAAAGTCTCCATAAATCAAAACTTGTATGAGATGTACGCATCGTTTTTAACGCGATAGTCATGGGATTGCTCCTTTTGATTCTAATCAAATTAGAACGAAGTAATAGGACTCTCAGTCACCTCTTTCTTCGACAATTATAGAGAACCAATGAAACAATAAAAATGTCTCCTTAAATGAAGACTTGTGTGAGATGTACGCATCGTTTTTATCGCAATAGACATGAGATTGCTACTTTTGATGCTAATCAAACTAGAACGAAGTTATAGGACTCCTAATCACCTCTTTCTTTGACAATTTTAGAGAACCAATGAAATAATAAGGCCTCCTTAAATGAAGACTTGTGTGAGATGTACGCATCGTTTTGAACGCGTTAGTCATAGTTTTGCTCCTTTTGATACTAATCAAACTATAACGAAGTTATATGACTCCCAATCACCTCTTTCTTTGACAATTTCAGAGAATCAATGAAACAATAAGAAGGTCTCCCTAAATGAAGACTTGTGTGAGATGTACGCATGGTTCTGAATGCGATAATCGTGGGTTTCTCTTTTTGACGCTAATCAAACTAGAACGAAAAAATACAACTCTTAATCACCTATTTCTTTGTAAATTTAAAACAACCAATGAAACAATATAAAGGTGTCCCTAAATAAAGACTTGTGTGAGATATATGCACCGTTTTGGACACGTTAGTGATGGGATTGGTCCTTTTGATGCTAATTTCAACCAGAACGAAGTAATAGGACTCATAATCACCTATATTTTGACAATTTGAGAAAACTAATGAAAAAATAAGATGTCCCTAAATGAAGGCTTGTGTGAGATGTACGGATCGTTTTGAAGGCACTAGTGATATGATTGCTCTTTTTGATGCTAACCAAA
Organism: Panax stipuleanatus; assembly: GCA_020205555.1. Taxonomy (NCBI): domain Eukaryota; kingdom Viridiplantae; phylum Streptophyta; class Magnoliopsida; order Apiales; family Araliaceae; genus Panax; species Panax stipuleanatus. The sequence goes on along the minus strand of CM035122.1, from coordinate 33,773,748 downwards.
CTAGAATGAAGTCATAGGACTCATAATCACATCTTTCTTTGACAATTTGAGAGATCAAATGAAATAATAATAAGGTCTCCCTAAATCAAGTGTGTGAAATGTACGCATCGTTTTTAACGCGATAGTCATGGGATTGCTCCTTCTGATGCTAATCAAATTAGAACGAAGTAATAGGACTCCTAGTCACCTCTTTCTTTGACAATTCTAGAGAACCAATGAAATTATAAGAAGGCGAAGTAAATGAAGACTTGTGTGAGATGTACGCATCGTTTTGAACGCTATAGTCACGGGATTGCTACTTTCAATGCTAATCAAACTAGAGTGAAGTTATTGGACTCCTAATCACCTCTTTCTTTGACAATTTTAGGGAACCAATGAAACAATAAGAAAGTCTCCATAAATCAAGACTTGTGTGAGATGTACGCATCGTTTTTAACGCGATAGTCATGGGATTGGTCCTTTTGATGCTAATCAAATTAGAATTTAGTAATAGGACTCGCAATCACCTCTTTCTTTGACAATTTTAGAGAACCAATGAAACAATAAGAATGTCTCCTTAAATGATGCCTTGTGTGAGATGTATGCGTCGTTTTTATCTCGATAGTCATGAGATTGCTACTTTTGATGCTAATCAAACTAGAACTAAGTTATAGGACTCCTAATCACCTCTTTCTTTGACAATATTAGAGATCCAATGAAACAATAAGGCCTCCTTAAATGAAGACTTGTGTGAGATGTACGCATTATTTTGAACGCGATGGTCATAGTATTACTGCTTTTGATACTAATCAAACTATAACGAAGTTATAGGACTCCCAATCACCTCTTTCTTTGACAATTTTAGAGAATCAATGAAACAATAAGAAGGTCTCCCTAAATCACTTGTGTGAGATGTACGCATGATTTTGAACGCGATAATCGTGGGTTTCTCTTTTTGACGCTAAGCAAACTAGAACGAAAAAATACAACTCTTCATCACCTCTTTCTTTGTAAATTTAAAACAACCAATGAAACAATATGAAGGTCTCCTTAAATAAAGACTTGTGTGAGATCTACGTATCGTTTTGGACACGTTAGTGATGGGATTGCTCCTTTTGATGCTAATTTTAACTAGAACGAAGTAATAGGACTATCGCGTTCAAAACCATGCGTACATCTCCCACAAGTCTTCATTTAGGGATACCTTCTTATTGTATCATTGATTCTCTAAAAATGTCAAAGAAAGAGGTGATTATGAGTCTTATAACTTCGTTCTAGTTTGATTAGTATCAAAATGAGCAATCCCATAACTATCGCGTTCAAAACGATGCGTACATTTTACACAAGTCTTCATTTAAGGAGGCCTTATTGTTTCATTGGTTCTCTAAAATTGTCAAAGAAAGAGGTGATTAGGAGTCCTATAACTTCGTTCTAGTTTGATTAGTATCAAAAGGAGCAATCCCATAACTATCGCATTCAAAACGATGCGTACATCTCACACAAGTCTTCATTTAAGGAGGCATTATTGTTTCATTGGTTCTCTAAAATAGTCAAAGAAAGAGGTGATTAGGAGTCCTATAATTTTGTTCTAGTTTGATTAGCATCAAAAGGAACAATCCCATGACTATCGCGTTCAAAATGATGCGTACAACTCACACAAGTCTTCACTTAAGGAGGCCTTCTTATAATTTCATTGGTTCTCTAGAATTGTCAAAGAAAGAGGTGATTAGGGGTCCTTTTACTTCGTTCTAATTTGATTAGCATCAAAAGGAGCAAGCAATCCCATGACTATCGCGTTAAAAACGATGCGTACATCTCACACAAGTCTTGATTTAGGGAGACCTTCTTATTATTTCATTGGTTCTCTCAAATTGTCAAAGAAAAAGGTGATTATGAGTCCTATGACTTCGTTCTAGTTTGATTAGCATCAACGCAGTAATAGGACTCATAAGCACCTACATTTTGATAATTTGAGAGAACTAATGAAACATTAATTAGTTCTTCCTAAATGAAATCTTGTGCAAGATGTACGGATTGTTTTGAAGGTACTAGTGATAGGATTGCTCCTTTGATGCTAATCAAACTAGAACGAAGTCATAGGACTCATAATCGCATCTTTCTTTGACAATTTGAGAGAACCAATGAAACAATAAGAAAATCTCCATAAATCAAGACTTGTGTGAGATGTACGCATCATTTTTAACGCGATAGTCATGGGATTTCTCCTTTTGATGCTAATCAAATTAGAACGAAGTAATAGGACTCTCAGTCACCTCTTTCTTCGACAATTATAGAGAACCAATGAAACAATAAAAATGTCTCCTTAAATGAAGATTTGTGTGAGATGTACGCATTATTTTTATCGCGATAGTCGTGAGATTGCTACTTTTGATTCTAATCAAACTAGAACGAAGTTATAGGACTCCTAATCACCTCTTTCTTTGACAATTTGAGAGAACCAATGAAACAATAAGAAGGTCTCCCTAAATGAAGACTTGTGTGAGATGTACGCATCGTTTTGAACGCGTTAGTCATAGTTTTGCTCCTTTTGATACTAATCAAACTATAACAAAGTTATATGACTCCCAATCACCTCTTTCTTTGACAATTTCAGAGAATCAATGAAACAATAAGAAGGTCTCCCTAAATGAAGACTTGTGTGAGATGTACGCATGGTTCTGAATGCGATAATCGTGGGTTTCTCTTTTTGACGCTAATCAAACTAGAACGAAAAAAATACAACTCTTAATCACCTATTTCTTTGTAAATTTAAAACAACCAATGAAACAATATAAAGGTCTCCCTAAATAAAGACTTGTGTGAGATATATGCATCGTTTTGGACACGTTAGTGATGGGATTGGTCCTTTTGATGCTAATTTCAACTAGAACGAAGTAATAGGACTCATAATCACCTATATTTTGACAATTTGAGAAAACTAATGAAAAAAATAAGATGTCCCTAAATGAAGGCTTGTGTGAGATGTACGGATCGTTTTGAAGGCACTAGTGATATGATTGCTCTTTTTGATGCTAACCAAACTAGAATGAAGTCATAGGACTCATAATCACATCTTTCTTTGACAAATTGAGAGATCAAATGAAATAATAATAAGGTCTCCCTAAATCAAGTGTGTGAAATGTACGCATCGTTTTTAACGCGATAGTCATGGGATTGCTCCTTCTGATGCTAATCAAATTAGAACGAAGTAATAGGACTCCTAGTCACCTCTTTCTTTGACAATTCTAGAGAACCAATGAAATTATAAGAAGGCAAAGTAAATGAAGACTTGTGTGAGATGTACGCATCGTTTTGAACGCGATAGTCACGGGATTGCTACTTTCAATGCTAATCAAACTAGAGTGAAGTTATTGGACTCTTAATCACCTCTTTCTTTGACAATTTTAGGGAACCAATGAAACAATAAGAAAGTCTCCATAAATCAAGACTTGTGTGAGATGTACGCATCGTTTTTAACGCGATAGTCATGGGATTGGTCCTTTTGATGCTAATCAAATTAGAATGAAGTAATAGGACTCCCAATCACCTCTTTCTTTGACAATTTTAGAGAACCAATGAAACAATAAGAATGTCTCCTTAAATGATGCCTTGTGTGAGATGTATGCATCGTTTTTATCTCGATAGTCATGAGATTGCTACTTTTGATGCTAATCAAACTAGAACTAAGTTATAGGACTCCTAATCACCTCTTTCTTTGACAATATTAGAGATCCAATGAAACAATAAGGCCTCCTTAAATGAAGACTTGTGTGAGATGTAAGCATCATTTTTAACGCTATAGTCATGGGATTGCTCCTTTTGATGCTAATCAAATTAGAACGAAGTAATAGGACTCTCAGTCACCTCTTTCTTCGACAATTATAGAGAACCAATGAAACAATAAAAATGTCTGCTTAAATGAAGATTTGTGTGAGATGTACGCATTATTTTTATCGCGATAGTCATGAGATTGCTACTTTTGATTCTAATCAAACTAGAACGAAGTTATAGGACTCCTAATCACCTCTTTCTTTGACAATTTTAGAGAACCAATGAAATAATAAGGCCTCCTTAGATGAAGACTTGTGTGAGATGTACGCATCGTTTTGAACGCGATAGTCAAAGTATTGCTCCTTTTGATACTAATCAAACTAGAACGAAGTTATAGAACTCCCAATCACCTCTTTCTTTGACAATTTTAGAGAATCAATGAAACAATAAGAAAGTCTCCCTAAATGAAGACTTGTGTGAGATGTACACATAGTTTTGAACGCGATAATCGTGGGTTTCTCTTTTGGACGCTAATCAAACTAAAACGAAAAAATACAACTCTAAATAACCTCTTTCTTTGTAAATTTAAAACAACCAATGAAACAATATGAAGGTCTCTCTAAATAAAGACTTGTGTGAGATCTACGCATCGTTTTGGACACGGTAGTGTTGTGATTGCTCCTTTTGATGCTAATTTCAACTAGAACGAAGTAATAGGACTCATAATCACCTATATTTTTATAATTTGAGAAAACTAATGAAAAAATAAGGTGTCCCTAAATGAAGACTTGTGTGAGATGTATGGATCGTTTTGAAGGCACTAGTGATATGATTGCTCCTTTTGATGCTAATTAAACTAGAACGAAGTAATAGGACTCATTATCAAATCTTTCTTTGACAATTTGAGAGAACAAATGAAATAAGGAGAAGATCTCCTTAAATCAAGACTTGTGTGAGATGTACGCATTGTTTTTAACGCGATAGTCATGGGATTTCTCCTTTTGATGCTAATCAAATTAGAACGAAGTAATAGGACTCCTAATCACCTCTTTCTTTGACAATTCTAGAGAACCAATGAAATAATAAGAAGGCGAAGTAAATGAAGAATTGTGTGAGATGTACGCATCGTTTTGAACGCGATAGTCACGGGATTGCAACTTTTAATGCTAATCAAACTAGAATGAAGTTATAGGACTCCTAATCACCTGTTGCTTTGACAATTTTAGGGAACCAATGAAACAATAAGAAGGTCTCCCTAAATGAAGATTTGTGTGAGGTCTACGCATCATTTTGGGAGTGATAGTGATGGGATTGCTCCTTTTGCTGCTAATTTTAACTAAAACGAAGTAATAGGACTCATAATCACCTATATTTTGACAATTTGAGAGAACTAATGAAACAATAAGAAGTTCTCCCTAAATGAAGACTTGTGTAAGATGTACGGATTGTTTTGAAGGTACTAGTGATAGGATTGCTCTTTTGATGCTAATCAAACAAGAACGAAGTCATAGGACTCATAATCGCATCTTTCTTTGATAATTTAAGAGAACCAATGATACAATAAGAAAGTCTCCATAAATCAAGACTTGTGTGAGATGTACGCATCGTTTTTAACGAGATAGTCATGGGATTGCTCCTTTTGATGCTAATAAAATTAGAACGAAGTAATAGGACTCCCAATCACCTCTTTCTTTGACAATTTTAGAGAACCAATGAAATAATAGGAATGTCTCCTTAAATGAAGACTTGTGTTAGATGTACGCATCGTTTTTTTCCTGATAGTCATGAGATTGCTACTTTTGATGCTAATCAAACTAGAACGAAGTTATAGGACTCCTAATCACCTCTTTCTTTGACAATTTTAGATAACCAATGAAATAATAAGGCCTCCTTAAATGAAAACTTGTGTGAGATGTACGCATCATTTTGAACGCGATAGTCATAATATTGCTCCTTTTGATACTAATCAAACTAGAACGAAGTTATAGGACTCCCAATCACCTCTTTCTTTGATAATTTTAGAGAATCAGTGAAACAATATGAAGGTCTCCCTAAATGAAGACTTGCGTATGGTGTACTCATAGTTTTGAATGCGATAATCATAGGTTTCTCTTTTTGACGCTAATCAAACTAGAACGAAAAAATACAACTTTTAATCACCTATTTCTTTGTACATTTAAAACAACCAATGAAACAATATGAAGGTCTCCCTAAATAAAGACTTGTGTGAGATATATGCAACGTTTTGGACACGTTAGTGATGGGATTGGTCCTTTTGATGCTAATTTCAACTAGAACGAAGTAATAGGACTCATAATCACCTATATTTTGACAATTTGAGAAAACTAATGAAAAAATAAGGTGTCCCTAAATGAAGGCTTGTGTGAGATGTACGGATCGTTTTGAAGGCACTAGTGATATGATTGCTCCTTTTGATGCTAATCAAACTAGAACGAAGTCATAGGACTCATAATCACATCTTTCTTTGACAATTTGAGAGAGCAAATGAAATAATAAGAAGGTCTCCCTAAATCAAGTGTGTGAGATGTACGCATCGTTTTTAACGCGATAGTCATGGGATTGCTCCTTCTGATGCTAATCAAATTAGAACGAAGTAATAGGACTCCTAATCACCTCTTTCTTTGACAATTCTAGAGAACCAATGAAATAATAAGAAGGCGGAGTAAATGAAGACTTGTGTGAGATGTACGCATCGTTTTGAACGCGATAGTCACGGGATTGCTACTTTTAATGCTAATCAAACTAGAATAAAGTTGTAGGACTCCAAATCACCTCTTTCTTTGACAATTTTAGGGAACCAAAGAAACAATAAGAAGGTCTCCCTAAATGAAGACTTGTGTGAGGTCTATGCATCATTTTGGGAGGGATAGTGATGGGATTTCTCCTTTTGCTGCTAATTTTAACTAGAACGAAGTAATAGGACTCATAATCACCTATATTTTGACAATTTGAGAGAACTAATGAAACAATAAGAAGTTCTCCCTAAATGAAGACTTGTGTAAGATGTACGGATTGTTTAGAAGGTACTAGTGATAGGATTGCTCCTTTGATGCTTATCAAACTAGAACGAAGTCATAGGACTCATAATCGCATCTTTCTTTGACAATTTGAGAGAACCAATGAAACAATAAGAAAGTCTCCATAAATCAAGACTTGTGTGAGATGTACGCATCATTTTTAAAGCGATAGTCTTGGGATTGCTCCTTTTGATGCTAATCAAATTAGAACGAAGTAATAGGACTCTCAGTCACCTCTTTCTTCGACAATTATAGAGAACCAATGAAAGAATAAAAATATCTCCTTAAATAAAGACTTGTGTGAGAGGTACGCATCGTTTTTATCGCGATAGTCATGAGATTGCTACTTCTGGTGCTAATCAAACTAGAACGAAGTTATTGGACTCCTAATCACCTCTTTCTTTGACAATTTTAGAGAACCAATTAAACAATAAGGCCTCCTTAAATGAAAACTTGTGTGAAATGTACGCATCGTTTTGAACGCGATAGTCATAGTATTGCTCCTTTTGATACTAATCAAACTAAAACGAAGTTATAGGACTCCCAATCACCTCTTTCTTTGACAATTTTAGAGAATCAATGAAATAATACGAAGGTCTCCCTAAATAAAGACTTGTGTGAGATATACGCATAGTTTTGAACGCGATAATCGTGGGTTTCTCTTTTTGACGCTAATCAAACTAGAACAACAAAATTCAACTCTTAATCACCTCTTTCTTTGTAAATTTAAAACAACCAATGAAACAATATGAAGGTTTCCCTAAATAAAGACTTGTGTGAGATCTACGCATCGTTTTGGACACGTTAGTGATAGGATTGCTCCTTTTGATGCTAATTTCAACTAGAACGAAGTAAATAGGACTCATAATCACCTATATTTTGACAATTTGAGAAGGCGAATGAAAAAATAAGGTGTCCTTAAATGAAGGTTTGTGTGAGATGTACGAATCGTTTTGAAGGCACTAGTGATATGATTGCTCCTTTTGATGCTAATCAAACTAGAACGAAGTCATAGGACTCATAATCACATCTTTCTTTGACAATTTGTGAGAACAAATGAAATAATAAGACGGTCTCCCTAAATCAAGACTTGTGTGAGATGTACGCATCGTTTTTAACGAGATAGTCATGGGATTTCTCCTTTTGATGCTAATCAAATTAGAACGAAGTAATAGGACTCCTAATCACCTCTTTCTTTGACAATTCTAGATTACCAATGAAATAATAAGAAGGCGAAGTAAATGAAGAATTGTGTGAGATGTACGCATCGTTTTGAACGCGATAGTCACGGGATTGCTACTTTTAATGCTAATCAAACTAGAATGAAGTTATAGGACTCCTAATCACCTCTTTCTTTGACAATTTTAGGCAACCAATGAAACAATAAGAAGGTCTCCCTAACTGAAGGCTTGTGTGAGGTCCACGCATCATTTTGGGAACGATAATGATGGGATTGCTCCTTTTGATGCTAATTTTAACTAGAACAAACTAATAGGACTCATAATGACCTACATTTTGACAATTTGAGAGAACTAATGAAACAATAAGACGTTCTCTCTAAAAGAAGACTTGTGTAAGATATACGGATCGTTTTGGATGTACTAGTGATAGGATTGCTCCTTTGATTCTAATCAAACTAGAACGAAGTCATAGGACTCATAATCGCATCTTTCTTTGACAATTTGAGGAATCCAATGAAACAATAAAAAAGTCTCCATAAATCAAAACTTGTGTGAGATGTACGCATTGTTTTTAATGCGATAGTCATAGGATTGCTCCTTTTGATGCTAATCAAATTAGAACGAAGTAATAGGACTCTTAGTCACCTCTTTCTTCGATAATTATAAAGAACCAATGAAACAATAAAAATGTCTCCTTAAATGAAGACTTGTGTGAGATGTACGCATCATTTTTATCGCAATAGACATGAGATTGCTACTTTTGATGCTAATCAAGCTAGAACAAAGTTATAGGACTCCTAATCACCTCTTTCTTTGACAATTTTAGAGAACCAATGAAACAATAAGGCCTCCTAAAATGAAGACTTGTGTGAGTTGTACGCATCGTTTTGAACGCGATAGTCATAGTATTGCTCCTTTTGATACTAATCAAACTAGAACGAAGTTATAGGACTCCCAATCACCTCTTTCTTTGACAATTTTAGAGAATCATTGAAACAATAAGAAGGTCTCCCAAAATGAAGACTTGTGTGAGATGTACGCATGGTTTTGATTGCGATAATCGTGGGTTTCTCTTTTTGACGCTAATCAAACTAGAACGAAAAAATACAACTCTTATTCACCTATTTCTTTGTAAATTTAAAGCAACCAATGAAACAATATAAAGGTCTCCCTAAATAAACACTTGTGTGAGATATATGCATCATTTTGGACACGTTAGTGATGGGATTGCTCCTTTTGATACTAATTTCAACAAGAACGAAGTAATAGGACTCATAATCACCTATATTTTGACAATTTGAGAAAACTAATGAAAAAATAAGGTGTCCCTAAATGAAGGCTTGTGTGAGATGTACGGATTGTTTTGAAGTCACTAGTGATATGATTGCTCCTTTTGATGCTAATCAAACTAGAACGAAGTCATAGGACTCATAATCACATCTTTCTTTGACAATTTGAGAGAACAAATGAAATAATAAGAAGATCTTCCTAAATCAAGTGTGTGAGATGTACGCATCGTTTTTAACGCAATAGTCATGGGATTGCTTCTTGTGATGCTAATCAAATTAGAACGAAGTAATAGGACTCCTAAACACCTCTTTCTTTGACAATTCTAGAGAACCAATGAAATAATAAGAAGGCAGAGTAAATGAAGACTTGTGTGAGATGTACGCATCGTTTTGAACGCGACAGTCACGGGATTGCTACTTTTAATGCTAATCAAACTAGAATGAAGTTATTGGACTCCTAATCACCTATTTCTTTGACAATTTTAGGGAACCAATGAAACAATAAGAAGGTCTCCCTAAATGAAGACCTGTGTGAGGTCTATGCATCATTTTGGGAGTGATAGTGTTGGGATTGCTCCTTTTGCTGCTAATTTTAACTACAACGAAGTAATAGGACCCATAATCACCTACATTTTGACAATTTGAGAGAACTAATGAAACAATAAAAAGTTCTCCCTAAATGAAGACTTGTGTAAGATGTATAGATCGTTTTGAAGGTACTAGTGATAGGATTGCTCCTTTGATGCTAATCAAACTAGAACGAAGTCATAGGACTCATAATCGCATCTTTCTTTGATAATTTGAGAGAACCAATGAAACAATAAGAAAGTCTCCATAAATCAATACTTGTGTGAGATATACGCATCGTTTTTAACGCGATAGTCATGGGATTGCTCCTTTTGATGCTAATCAAATTAGAACGAAGTAATAGGACTCCTACTCACCTCTTTCTTTGACAATTTTAGAGAACCAATGAAACAATAAAAATGTCTCCTTAAATAAAGACTTGTGTGAGATGTACGCATCGTTTTTATCGCGATAGTCATGAGATTGCTACTTTTGATGCTAATCAAACTAGAACTAAGTTATAGGACTCCTAATCACCTCTTTTTTTGACAATTTTAGATAACCAATGAAACAATAAGGCCTCCTTAAATGAAGACTTGTGTGAGATGTACGCATCGTTCTGAACGCGATAGTCATAGTATTACTGCTTTTGAAACTAATCAAACTATAACGAAGTTATAGGACTCCCAATCACCTCATTCTTTGACAATTTTAGAGAATCAATGAAACAATAAGAAGGTCTCCCTAAATGAAGACTTGTGTGAGATGTACGCATGGTTTTGAACGCGATAATCGTGGGTTTCCCTTTTTGACGCTAATCAAACTACAACAAAAAAATACAACTCTTAATCACCTTTTTCTTTGTAAATTTAAAACAACCAATGAAACAATATGAAGGTCTCCCTAAATAAAGACTTGTGTGAGATCTACGCATCGTTTTGGACACGTTAGTCATTAAATTGCTCCTTTTGATGCTAATTTCAACCAGAACGAAGTAATAGTACTCATAATCAACTATATTTTGACAATTTGAGAAAAACTAAGGAAAAAATAAGGTGTCCCTAAATGAAGGCTTGTGTGAGATGTACGGATCGTTTTGAAGGCACTAGTGTTAGTTTTGCTCCTTTTGATGCTAATCAAACTAGAACGAAGTCATAGGACTCATAATCACATCTTTCTTTGACAATTTGAGGGAACAAATGAAATAATAAGAAGGTCTCCCAAAATAAAGAATTGTGTGAGATGTACGCATCGTTTTTAACCCGATAGTCATGGGATTTCTCCTTTTGATGATAATCAAATTAGAACGAAGTAATAGGACTCCTAATCATCTCTTTCTTTGATAATTTTAGGGAACCAATGAAATAATAAGAATGCGGAGTAAATGAAGACTTGTGTGAGATGTACGCATCGTTTTGAACGCGATAGTCATGTGATTGCTACTTTTAATGCTAATCAAACTAGAATGAAGTTATAGGACTCCTAATCACCTCTTTCTTTGACAATTTTAGGGAACCAATGAAACAATAAGAAGGTCTCCCTGAATGAAGACTTGTGTGAGGTCTACGCATCAGTTTGGGAGAGATATTGATGGTATTGCTCCTTTTGATGCTAATTTTAACTAGAACGAAGAAATATGACTCATAATCACCTACATTTTGATAATTTGAGAGAACTAATGAAACAATAAAACGTTCTCCCTAAATGAAGACTTGTGTAAGATATACAGATCGTTTTGAAGGTACTAGTGATAGGATTGCTCCTTTGATGCTAATCAAACTAGAACGAAGTCATAGGACTCATAATCGCATCTTTTTTGACAATTTGAGAGAACCAATTAAACAATAAGAAAGTCTCCATAAATCAAGACTTGTGTGAGATGTACGCATCGTTTTTAACGCGATAGTCATTGGATTGCTCCTTTTGATGCTAATCAAATTAGGAAGAAGTAATAGGACTCCCAATCACCTCTTTCTTTGACAATTTTAGAGAACCAGTGAAATAATAAGAATGCTTTCTTAAATGAAGACTTGTGTGAGATGTACGCATCGTTTTTATCGCGATAGTCATGAGATTAATACTTTTGATGCTAATCAAACTAGAACGAAGTTTTAGCACACCTAATCACCTGTTTCTTTGATAATTTTAGAGAACCAATGAAACAATAAGGTCTCCTTAAATGAAGTCTTGTGTGAGATGTACACATCGTTTTGAATGCGATAGTCACAGTATTGCTCCTTTTGATACTAATCAAACTAGAACGAAGTTATAGGACTCCCAATCACCTCTTTCTTTGACAATTTTAGAGAATCAATGAAACAATAAGAAGGTCTCCCTAAATGAAGACTTGTGTGAGATGTACGCATGGTTTTGAACGCGATAATCGTGGGTTTTTCTTTTTGACGCTAATCAAACTAGAACGAAAAAATACAACTCTTAATAACCTCTTTCTTTGTAAATTTAAAACAACCAATGAAACAATATGAAGGTCTCCCCAAATAAAGACTTGTGTGAGATCTACGCATCGTTTTGGACACGGTAGTGATTGGATTGCTCCTTTTGATGCTAATTTCAACAAGAACGAAGTAATAGGACTCATAAGCACCTATATTTTCATAATTTGAGAAAACTAATGAAAAAATAAGGTGTCCCTAAATGAAGGCTTGTGTGAGATGTACGGATCGTTTTGAAGGCACTAGTGATATGATTGCTCCTTTTGGTGCTAATCAAACTAGAACGAAGTCATAGGACTCATAATCACATCTTTCTTTGACAATTTGAGGGAACAAATGAAATAATACGAAGGTCTCCCAAAATAAAGAATTGTGTGAGATGTACGCATCGTTTTTAACCCGATAGTCATGGGATTTCTCCTTTTGATGATAATCAAATTAGAACGAAGTAATAGGACTCCTAATCATCTCTTTCTTTGATAATTTTAGGGAACCAATGAAATAATAAGAATGCGGAGTAAATGAAGACTTGTGTGAGATGTACGCATCGTTTTGAACGCGATAGTCATGTGATTGCTACTTTTAATGCTAATCAAACTAGAATGAAGTTATAGGACTCCTAATCACCTCTTTCTTTGACAATTTTAGGGAACCAATGAAACAATAAGAAGGTCTCCCTGAATGAAGACTTGTGTGAGGTCTACGCATCAGTTTGGGAGAGATATTGATGGTATTGCTCCTTTTGATTCTAATTTTAACTAGAACGAAGAAATATGACTCATAATCACCTACATTTTGATAATTTGAGAGAACTAATGAAACAATAAAACGTTCTCCCTAAATGAAGACTTGTGTAAGATATACGGATCGTTTTGAAGGTACTAGTGATAGGATTGCTCCTTTGATGCTAATCAAACTAGAACGAAGTCATAGGACTCATAATCGCATCTTTTTTGACAATTTGAGAGAACCAATTAAACAATAAGAAAGTCTCCATAAATCAAGACTTGTGTGAGATGTACGCATCGTTTTTAACGCGATAGTCATTGGATTGCTCCTTTTGATGCTAATCAAATTAGGAAGAAGTAATAGGACTCCCAATCACCTCTTTCTTTGACAATTTTAGAGAACCAATGAAATAATAAGAATGCTTTCTTAAATGAAGACTTGTGTGAGATGTACGCATCGTTTTTATCGCGATAGTCATGAGATTAATACTTTTGATGCTAATCAAACTAGAACGAAGTTTAGGACACCTAATCACCTGTTTCTTTGATAATTTTAGAGAACCAATGAAACAATAAGGTCTCCTTAAATGAAGTCTTGTGTGAGATGTACGCATCGTTTTGAATGCGATAGTCACAGTATTGCTCCTTTTGATACTAATCAAACTAGAACGAAGTTATAGGACTCCCAATCACCTCTTTCTTTGACAATTTTAGAGAATCAATGAAACAATAAGAAGGTCTCCCTAAATGAAGACTTGTGTGAGATGTACGCATGGTTTTGAACGCGATAATCGTGGGTTTTTCTTTTTGACGCTAATCAAACTAGAACGAAAAAATACAACTCTTAATAACCTCTTTCTTTGTAAATTTAAAACAACCAATGAAACAATATGAAGGTCTCCCCAAATAAAGACTTGTGTGAGATCTACGCATCGTTTTGGACACGGTAGTGATTGGATTGCTCCTTTTGATGCTAATTTCAACAAGAACGAAGTAATAGGACTCATAAGCACCTATATTTTCATAATTTGAGAAAACTAATGAAAAAATAAGGTGTCCCTAAATGAAGGCTTGTGTGAGATGTACGGATCGTTTTGAAGGCACTAGTGATATGATTGCTCCTTTTGATGCTAATTAAACTAGAACGAAGTCATAGGACTCATAATCACATCATTCTTTGACAATTTGAGAGAACAAATGAAATAAGAAGAAGGTCTCCCTAAATCAAGACTTGTGTGAGATGTACGCATCATTTTTAATGCTATAGTCATGGGATTTCTCCTTTTGATGCTAATCAAATTAGAACAAAGTAATAGGACTCCTAATCACCTCTTTTTTTGACAATTCTAGAGAGCCAATGAAATAATAAGAAGGCGGAGTAAATGAAGACTTGTGTGAGATGTACGCATCGTTTTGAACGCGATAGTCATGTGATTGCTACTTTTAATGCTAATCAAATTAGAATGAAGTTATAGGACTCCTAATCACCTCTTTCTTTGATAATTTTAGGGAACCAATGAAACAATAAGAAGGTCTCCCTGAATGAAGACTTGTGTGAGGTCTACGCATCAGTTTGGGAGAGATATTGATGGTATTGCTCCTTTTGATGCTAATTTTAACTAGAACGAAGAAATATGACTCATAATCACCTACATTTTGATAATTTGAGAGAACTAATGAAACAATAAAACGTTCTCCCTAAATGAAGACTTGTGTAAGATATACGGATCGTTTTGAAGGTACTAGTGATAGGATTGCTCCTTTGATGCTAATCAAACTAGAACGAAGTCATAGGACTCATAATCGCATCTTTTTTGACAATTTGAGAGAACCAATTAAACAATAAGAAAGTCTCCATAAATCAAGACTTGTGTGAGATGTACGCATCGTTTTTAACGCGATAGTCATTGGATTGCTCCTTTTGATGCTAATCAAATTAGGAAGAAGTAATAGGACTCCCAATCACCTCTTTCTTTGACAATTTTAGAGAACCAATGAAATAATAAGAATGCTTTCTTAAATGAAGACTTGTGTGAGATGTACGCATCGTTTTTATCGCGATAGTCATGAGATTAATACTTTTGATGCTAATCAAACTAGAACGAAGTTTTAGGACACCTAATCACCTGTTTCTTTGATAATTTTAGAGAACCAATGAAACAATAAGGTCTCCTTAAATGAAGTCTTGTGTGAGATGTACGCATCGTTTTGAATGCGATAGTCACAGTATTGCTCCTTTTGATACTAATCAAACTAGAACGAAGTTATAGGACTCCCAATCACCTCTTTCTTTGACAATTTTAGAGAATCAATGAAACAATAAGAAGGTCTCCCTAAATGAAGACTTGTGTGAGATGTACGCATGGTTTTGAACGCGATAATTGTGGGTTTTTCTTTTTGACGCTAATCAAACTAGAACGAAAAAATACAACTCTTAATAACCTCTTTCTTTGTAAATTTAAAACAACCAATGAAACAATATGAAGGTCTCCACAAATAAAGACTTGTGTGAGATCTACGCATCGTTTTGGACACGGTAGTGATTGGATTGCTCCTTTTGATGCTAATTTCAACAAGAACGAAGTAATAGGACTCATAAGCACCTATATTTTCATAATTTGAGAAAACTAATGAAAAAATAAGGTGTCCCTAAATGAAGGCTTGTGTGAGATGTACGGATCGTTTTGAAGGCACTAGTGATATGATTGCTCCTTTTGATGCTAATTAAACTAGAACGAAGTCATAGGACTCATAATCACATCATTCTTTGACAATTTGAGAGAACAAATGAAATAAGAAGAAGGTCTCCCTAAATCAAGACTTGTGTGAGATGTACGCATCATTTTTAATGCTATAGTCATGGGATTTCTCCTTTTGATGCTAATCAAATTAGAACAAAGTAATAGGACTCCTAATCACCTCTTTTTTTGACAATTCTAGAGAGCCAATGAAATAATAAGAAGGCGGAGTAAATGAAGACTTGTGTGAGATGTACGCATCGTTTTGAACGCGATAGTCACGGGATTGCTACTTTTAATGCTAATCAAACTAGAATGAAGTTATAGGACTCATAATCACCTATTTCTTTGATAATTTTAGGGAACCAATAAAACAATAAGAAGGTCTCCCTAAATGAAGACTTGTGTGAGGTCTATGCATCATTTTGGGAGTGATTGTGATGGGATTGCTTCTTTTGCTGCTTATTTTAACTAGAACGAAGTAATAGGACTCATAATCACCTATATTTTGACAATTTGAGAGAACTGATGAAACAATAAGCAGTTCTCCCTAAATGAAGACTTGTGTAAGATGTACAGATCGTTTTGAAGGTACTAGCGATAGGATTGCTCTTTTGATGCTAATCAAACTAGAACGAAGTCATAGGACTCATAATCGTATCTTTCTCTGACAATTTGAGAGAACCAATGAAACAATAAGAAAGTCTCCATAAATCAAGACTTGTGTGAGATTTACGCATCGTTTTTAACGCGATAGTCATGTGATTGCTCCTTTTGATGCTAATCAAATTAGAACGAAGTAATAGGACTCCCAATCACCTCTTTCTTTGACAATTTTAGAGAACCAATGAAACAATAAGAATGTCTCCTTAAATGATGACTTGTGTGAGATGTACGCATCGTTTTTATCCCAATAGTCATGAGATTGCTACTTTTGATGCTAATCAAGCTAGAACGAAGTTATAGGACTCCTAATCACCTCTTTCTTTGACAATTTTAGAGAACCAATGAAACAGTAAGGCCTCCTTAAATGAAGACTTGTGTGAGATGTACGCATCGTTTTGAACGCGATAGTCACAGTATTGCTCCTTTTGATACTAATAAAACTAGAACGAAGTTATAGGACTCCCAATCACCTCTTTCTTTGACAATTTTAGAGAATCAATGAAACAATAAGAAGGTCTCCCTAAATAAAGATTTGTGTGAGGTGTACGCATGGTTTTGAACGTGATAATCGTGGGTTTCTCTTTTTGACGCTAATCAAACTAGAACGAAAAAATACAACTCTTAATCACCTCTTTCTTTGTAAATTTAAAACAATCAACGAAACAATACTAAGGTCTCCCTAAATAAAGACTTGTGTGAGATCTATACATCATTTTGGACACGTTAGTGATGGGTTTGCTCCTTTTGATGCTAATTTCAACTAGAACGAAGTAATAGGACTCATAATCACCTATATTTTGACAATTTGAGAAAACTAATGAAAAAATAATGTGTCCCTAATTGAAGGCTTGTGTGAGATGTACGGATCGTTTTGAAGGCACTAGTGATATGATTGCTCCTTTTGATGCTAATCAAACTAGAACGAAGTCAAAGGACTCATAATCACATCTTTCTTCGATAATTTGAGAGAACAAATGAAATAATAAGAAGGTCTCCCTAAATCAAGACTTGTGTGAGATGTACGCATCCTTTTTAACGCGATTGTCGTGGGATTGCTCCATTTGATGCTAATCAAATTAGAACGAAGTAATAGGACTCCTAATCACCTCTTTATTTGACAATTCTAGAGAGCCAATGAAATAATAGGAATTCGGAGTAAATGAAAACTTGTGTGAGATGTACGCATCATTTTAAACGCGATAGTCACGGGATTGCTACTTTTAATGCTAATCAAACTAAAAAGAAGTTATAGGACTCCTAATCACCTCTTTCTTTGACAATTTTAGGGAACCAGTAAAACAATAAGAAGGTCTCCCTAAATGAAGACTTGTGTGAGGTCGACGCATCATTTTGGGAGCAATAGTGATGGGATTGCTCCATTTGATGCTAATTTTAACTAGAGCGAAGTAATAGGACTCATAATCACCTATATTTTGACAATTTGAGAGAACTAATGAAACAATATGACGTTCTCCCTAAATGAAGACTTGTGTAAGATATACGGATCGTTTTGAAGGTACTAGTGATAGGATTGCTCCTTTGATGCTAATCAAACTAGAACGACGTCATATGACTCATAATCGCTTTTTTCTTTGACAATTTGAGAGAACCAATGAAACAATAAGAAAGTCTCCATAAATCAATACTTGTGTGAGATGTACGCATCGTTTTTAACGTGATATTCATGGGATTGCTCCTTTTGATGATAATCAAATTAGAACGAAGTAATAGGACTCCCAATCACCTCTTTCTTTGATAATTTTAGAGAACCAATGAAACAATAAGACTGTCTCCTTAAATGAAGACTTGTGTGAGATGTACGCATAGTTTTTATCCCGATAGTCATGAGATTGCTACTTTTGATGCTAATCAAACTAGAACGAACTTATAGGACTCCTAATCACCTCTTTCTTAGACAATTTTAGAGAACCAATGAAACAATAAGGCCTCCTTAAATGAAGACTTGTGTGAGATGTACGAATCATTTTGAACGCGATAGTCATAGTATTGCTCCTTCTGATTCTAATAAAACTAGAACGAAGTTATAGGACTCCCAATCACCTTTTTCTTTTATAATTTTAGAGAATCAATGAAACAATAAGAATGTCTCCCTAAATGAAGACTTGTGTGAGATGTACGCATGGTTTTGAATGCGATAATCATGTGTTTCTCTTTTTGACGCTAATCAAACTAGAACGAAAAAATACAACTCTTAATCACCTCTTTCCTTGTAAATTTAAAACAACCAATAAAACAATATGAAGGTCTCCCTAAATAAAGACTTGTGTGAGATCTACGCATCGTTTTGCACATGTTAGTGATTGGATTGCTCCTTTTGATGCTAATTTCAACTATAACGAAGTAATAGGACTCATAATCACCTATATTTTGACAATTTTAGAGAACTAATGAAACAATAAGAAGTTCTCCCTAAATGAAGACTTATGTAAGATGTACGGATCGTTTTGAAGGTACTAGTGATAGGATTGCTCCTTTGATGCTAATCAAACTAGAACCAAGTTATAGGACTCATAATCGCATCTTTCTTTGACAATTTGAGAGAACCAATGAAACAATAAGAAAGTCTCCATAAATCAAGACTTGTGTGAGATGTACGCATCGTTTTTAACGCTATTGTCTTGAGATTGCTCCTTTTGATGCTAATCAAAATAGGACGAAGTATTAGGACTCTTAATCACCTCTTTCTTTGACAATTCTGGAGAACCAATGAAATAATAAGAAGGCTGAGTAAATGAAGACTTGTGTGAGATGTACGCATCGTTTTGAACGCGATAGTCACGGGATTGCTACTTTTAATGCTAATCAAACTAGAATAAAGTTGTAGGACTCCAAATCACCTCTTTCTTTGACAATTTTAGGGAACCAATGAAACACTAAGAAGGTCTCGCTAAATGAAGACTTGTGTGAGGTCTATGCATCATTTTGGGAGGGATAGTGATGGGATTGCTCCTTTTGCTGCTAAGTTTATCTAGAACGAAGTAATAGGACTCATAATCACCTACATTTTGACAATTTGAGAGAACTAATGAAACAATAAGACGTTCTCCCTAAATGAAGACTTGTGTAAGATATACGGATCGTTTTGAATGTACTAGTGATAGGATTGCTCCTTTGATGCTAATTAAACTAGAACGAAGTCATAGGACTCATAATCGCATCTTTCTTTGATAATTTGAGAGAACCAATGAAACAATAAGAAAGTCTCCATAAATCAAGACTTGTGAATGTACGCATTGTTTTTAACGCGATGGTCATGGGATTGCTCCTTTTGATGCTAATCAAATTAGAACGAAGTAATAGGACTCCCAATCACCTCTTTCTTTAACAATTTTAGAGGTCCAACGAAACAATAAGAACGAAGAAATAGGACTCATAATCACCTATGTTTTGACAATTTGAGAAAACTAATGAAAAATAATGTGTCCCAAACTGAAGGTTTATGTGAGATGTACGGATTGTTTTGAAGGCACTAGTGATATGATTGCTCCTTTTGATGCTAATCAAACTAGAACGAAGTCATAGGACTCTTAATCACATCTTTCTTTGACAATTTGAGAGAACAAATAAAATAATAAGAAGATGTCCCTAAATCAAGACTTGTGTGAGATGTACGCATAGTTTTTATTGCGATAGTCATTGGATTGCTCCTTTTGATGCTAATCAAATTAGAACGAAGTAATAGGACTCCTAATCACCTCTTTCTTTAACAATTCTAGAGAACCCATGAAATAATAAGAAGGCGGAGTAAATGAAGACTTGTGTGAGATGTACGCATCGTTTTGAACGCAATAGTCACGGGATTGCTACTTTTAGTGCTAATCAAACCAGAATGAAGTTATAGGACTCCTAATCACCTCTTTCTTTTACAATTTTAGGGAACCAATGAAACAATAAGAAGGTCTCCCTTAATGAAGACTTGTGTGAGGTCTACGCATCATTTTGGGAGCGATAGTGATGAGATTGCTCATTTTGATGCTAATTTTAACTAGAACGAAGGAATAGGACTCATAATCACCTACATTTTGATAATTTGAGAAAACTAATGAAATAATAAGAAGTTCTCCCTAAATGAAGACTTGTGTAAGATGTACGGATCGTTTTGAAGGTACTAGTGATAGGATTGCTCCTTTGATGCTAATCAAACTAGAACGAAGTCATAGGACTCATAATCGCATCTTTCTTTGATAATTTGAGAAAACCAATGAAACATTAAGAAAGTCTCCATAAATCAAGACTTTTGTGAGATGTACGCATTGTTTTTGAAGCGATAGTCATGGGATTGCTCCTTTTGAGGCTAATTTTAACTAGAACAAAGTAAAAGGACTCATAATCACCTATATTTTGACAATTTTAGAGAACTAATGAAACAATAAGAAGTTCTTCCTAAATGAAGACTTGTGTAAGATGTACGGATCGTTTTGAAGGTACTAGTGATAGGATTGCTCCTTTGAAGCTAATCAAACTAGAACAAAGTCATAGGACTCATAATCGCATCTTTCTTTGACAATTTGAGAGAACCAATGAAACAATAAGAAAGTCTCCATAAATCAAGACTTGTGTGAGATGTACGCATCGTTTTTAACGCGATTGTCATGAGATTGCTCCTTTTGATGCTAATCAAAATAGGACGAAGTAATAGGACTCTTAATCACCTCTTTCTTTGACAATTCTAGAGAACCAATGAAATAATAAGAAGGCAGAGTAAATAAAGACTTGTGTGAGATGTACGCATCGTTTTGAACGCGATAGTCACGGGATTGCTACTTTTAATGCTAATCAAACTAGAATGAATTTATAGGACTCCAAATCACCTCTTTCTTTGACAATTTTAGGGAACCAATGAAACACTAAGAAGGTCTCGCTAAATGAAGACTTGTGTGAGGTCTATGCATCATTTTGGGAGGGATAGTGATGGGATTGCTCCTTTTGCTGCTAAGTTTATCTAGAACGAAGTAATAGGACTCATAATCACCTACATTTTGACAATTTGAGAGAACTAATGAAACAATAAGACGTTCTCCCTAAATGAAGACTTGTGTAAGATATACGGATCGTTTTGAATGTACTAGTGATAGGATTGCTCCTTTGATGCTAATTAAACTAGAACGAAGTCATAGGACTCATAATCGCATCTTTCTTTGATAATTTGAGAGAACCAATGAAACAATAAGAAAGTCTCCATAAATCAAGACTTGTGAATGTACGCATTGTTTTTAACGCGATGGTCATGGGATTGCTCCTTTTGATGCTAATCAAATTAGAACGAAGTAATAGGACTCCCAATCACCTCTTTCTTTAACAATTTTAGAGGTCCAACGAAACAATAAGAACGAAGAAATAGGACTCATAATCACCTATGTTTTGACAATTTGAGAAAACTAATGAAAAATAATGTGTCCCAAACTGAAGGTTTATGTGAGATGTACGGATCGTTTTGAAGGCACTAGTGATATGATTGCTCCTTTTGATGCTAATCAAACTAGAACGAAGTCATAGGACTCTTAATCACATCTTTCTTTGACAATTTGAGAGAACAAATAAAATAATAAGAAGATGTCCCTAAATCAAGACTTGTGTGAGATGTACGCATAGTTTTTATTGCGATAGTCATTGGATTGCTCCTTTTGATGCTAATCAAATTAGAACGAAGTAATAGGACTCCTAATCACCTCTTTCTTTAACAATTCTAGAGAACCCATGAAATAATAAGAAGGCGGAGTAAATGAAGACTTGTGTGAGATGTACGCATCGTTTTGAACGCAATAGTCACGGGATTGCTACTTTTAGTGCTAATCAAACCAGAATGAAGTTATAGGACTCCTAATCACCTCTTTCTTTTACAATTTTAGGGAACCAATGAAACAATAAGAAGGTCTCCCTTAATGAAGACTTGTGTGAGGTCTACGCATCATTTTGGGAGCGATAGTGATGAGATTGCTCATTTTGATGCTAATTTTAACTAGAACGAAGGAATAGGACTCATAATCACCTACATTTTGATAATTTGAGAAAACTAATGAAATAATAAGAAGTTCTCCCTAAATGAAGACTTGTGTAAGATGTACGGATCGTTTTGAAGGTACTAGTGATAGGATTGCTCCTTTGATGCTAATCAAACTAGAACGAAGTCATAGGACTCATAATCGCATCTTTCTTTGATAATTTGAGAAAACCAATGAAACATTAAGAAAGTCTCCATAAATCAAGACTTTTGTGAGATGTACGCATTGTTTTTGAAGCGATAGTCATGGGATTGCTCCTTTTGAGGCTAATTTTAACTAGAACAAAGTAAAAGGACTCATAATCACCTATATTTTGACAATTTGAGAGAACTAATGAAACAATAAGAAGTTCTTCCTAAATGAAGACTTGTGTAAGATGTACGGATCGTTTTGAAGGTAATAGTGATAGGATTGCTCCTTTGAAGCTAATCAAACTAGAACAAAGTCATAGGACTCATAATCGCATCTTTCTTTGACAATTTGAGAGAACCAATGAAACAATAAGAAAGTCTCCATAAATCAAGACTTGTGTGAGACGTACGCATCGTTTTTAACGCGATTGTCATGAGATTGCTCCTTTTGATGCTAATCAAATTAGAACGAAGTAATAGGACTCTTAATCACCTCTTTCTTTGACAATTCTAGAGAACCAATGAAATAATAAGAAGGCAGAGTAAATAAAGACTTGTGTGAGATGTACGCATCGTTTTGAATGCAATAGTCCCGGGATTGCTACTTTTAATGCTAATCAAACTAGAATGAATTTATAGGACTCCTAAGCACCTCTTTCTTTGACAATTTAAGGAAACCAATGAAACAATAAGAAGGTCTCCCTAAATGAAGACTTGTGTGAGGTCTACGCATCATTTTGGGAGCGATAGTGATGGGATTGCCCCTTTTGATGCTAATTTTATCTAGAACGAAGTAATAGGACTCATAATCACCTACATTTTGACAATTTGAGAAAAGTAATGAACTAATAAGAAGTTCTCCCTAAATGAAGACTTGTGTAAGATGTACGGATCGTTTTGAAGGTACTAGTGATAAGATTGCTCTTTGATGCTAATCAAACTAGAACGAAGTCATAGGACTCATAATCGCATCTTTCTTTGACAATTTGACAGAACCAATGAAACAATAAGAAAGTCTCCATAAATCAAGACTTGTGTGAGATGTACGCTACGTTTTTAGCTCGATAGCCATGGGATTGCTCCTTTTGATGCTAATCAAATTAGACCGAAGTAATAGGACTCCCAATCACCTCTTTCTTTGTCAATTTTAGAGAACCAACGAAACATTAAGATTGTCTCCTTAAATGAAGACTTGTGTGAGATGTATGCATCATTTTTATAGCAAAAGTCATGAGATTGCTACTTTTGATGCTAATCAAACTAGAACGAAGTTATAGGACTCCTAATCACCTCTTTCTTTGACAATTTTAGAGAACCAATGAAACAATAAGGTCTCCTTAAATGAAGACTTGTGTGAGATGTACGCATCGTTTTGAACGCGATAGTCACAATATTGCTCCTTTTGATACTAATCAAACTAGAACGAAGTTATAGGACTCCCAATCACCTCTTTCTTTGACAATTTTAGAGAATCAATTAAACTATAAGAAGGTCTCTCTAAGTCAAGACTTGTGTGAGATGTACGCATGGTTTTGAACGTGATAATCATGGGTTTCTCTTTTTCACGCCAATCAAACTAGAACGAAAAAATACAACTCTTAATCACCTTTTTCTTTGTAAATTTAAAACAACCAATGAAACAATATGAAGGTGTCCCTATATAAAGACTTGAGTGAGATCTACGCATCGTTTTGGACACGTTAGTGACGGGATTGCTCCTTTTGATGCTAATTTCAACTAGAACGAAGTAATAGGACTCATAATCACCTATATTTTGACAATTTGAGAAAACTAATGAAAAAATAAGGTGTCCCTCAATGAAGGCTTGTATGACAATTTTAAAGAATCAATGAAACTATAAGAAGGTCTCCCTAACTGAAGACTTGTGCGAGGTCTACGCATCATTTTGGGAGCGATAGTGATTGGATTGCACCTTTTGACGCTAATTTTAACTAGAACGAAGTAATAGGACTCATAATCTCCTACATTTTTACAATTTGAGAAAACTAATGAAATAATAAGAAGTTTTCCCTAAATGAAGACTTGTGTAAGATGTACGGATCGTTTTGAAGGTACTAGTGATAGGATTGCTCCTTTGATGCTAATCAAACTAGAACGAAGTCAAAGGACACATAATCGCATCTTTCTTTGACAATTTAAGAGAACCAATGAAACAATAAGAAAGTCTCCATAAATCAAGACTTGTGTGAGATGTACGCATCATTTTTAGCGCGATAGTCATGGGATTGCTCCTTTTGATTCTAATCAAATTAGAACAAAGTAATAGGACTCCCAATCACCTCTTTCTTTAACAATTCTAGAGAACCAATGAAATAATAAGAAGGCAGAGTAAATGAAGACTTGTGTGAGATGTACGCATCGTTTTGAACGCGATAGTCACGGAATTGCTACTTTTAATGCTAATCAAACTAGAATGAAGTTATAGGACTCCTAATCACCTCTTTCTTTGATAATTTTAGGAAACCAATGAAACAATAAGAAGGTCTCCCTAAATGAAGACTTGTGTGAGGTCTACGCATCATTTTGGGAGCGATAGTGATTGGATTGCACCTTTTGACGCTAATTTTAACTAGAACGAAGTAATAGGACTCATAATCACCTACATTTTGACAATTTGAGAAAACTAATGAAATAATAAGAAGTTCTCCCTAAATGAAGACTTGTGTAAGATGTACGGATCGTTTTGAAGGTACTTGTGATAGGATTGCTCCTTTGATGCTAATCAAACTAGAACGAAGTCAAAGGACACATAATCGCATCTTTCTTTGACAATTTAAGAGAACCAATAAAACAATAAGAAAGTCTCCATAAATCAAGACTTGTGTGAGATGTACGCATCGTTTTTAGCGTGATAGTCATGGGATTGCTCCTTTTGATGCTAATGAAATTAGAACGAAGTAATAGGACTCCCAATCACCTCTTTCTTTGACAATTCTAGAGAACCAATGAAATAATAAGAAGGCGGAGTAAATGAAGACTTGTGTGAGATGTACGCATCGTTTTGAACGCGTTAGTCAAGGGATTGCTACTTTTAATCCTAATCAAACTAGAATGAAGTTATAGGACTCCTAATCACCTCTCTTTCTTTGACAATTTTAGGAAACCAATGAAACAATAAGAAGGTCTCCCTAAATGAAGACTTGTGTGAGGTTTACGCATCATTTTGGGAGCGATAGCGATGAGATTGCTCCTTTGGATTCTAATTTTAACTAGAACGAAGTAATAGGACTCATAATCACCTACATTTTGATAATTTGATAAAACTAATGAAATAATAAGAAGTTCTCCCTAAATGAAGACTTGTGTAAGATGTACGGATCGTTTTGAAGGTACTAGTTATAGGATTGCACCTTTGATGCTAATCAAATTAGAACGAAGTCATCGGACTCATAATCGCATCTTTCTTTGATAATTTGAGAGAACCAATGAAACAATAAGAAAGTCTCCATAAATCAAGACTTGTGTGAGATGTACGCATCGTTTTTAGCGCGATAGTCATGGGATTGCTCCTTTTGATGCTATTAAAATTATAACGAAGTTATAGGACTCCCAATCACCTCTTTCTTTGACAATTTTAAAGAATCAATGAAACTATAAGAAGGTCTCCCTAAATAAAGACTTGTGTGAGATGTACGCATGGTTTTGAACGCGATAATCATGGGTTTCTCTTTTTCACGCCAATCAAACTAGAACGAAAAAATACAACTCTTAATCACCTCTTTCTTTGTAAATTTAAAACAACCAACGAAATAATATGAAGGTGTCCCTATATAAAGACTTGTGTGAGATCTTCGCAGCGTTTTGGACACGTTAGTGACGGGATTGCTCCTTTTGATGCTAATATCAACTAGAACGAAGTAATAGGACTCATAATCACCTATATTTTGACAATTTGAGAAAACTAATGAAAAAATAAGGTGTCCCTCAATGAAGGCTTGTGTGAGATTTACAGATCATTTTGAAGGCACTAGTGATATGATTGCTTCTTTTGATGTTAATCAAACTAGAACGAAGTCATAGGACTCATAACCACATCTTTCTTTAACAATTTGAGAGAACAAATGAAATAATAAGAAGGTCTCCCTAAATCAAGACTTGTGTGAGATGTACGCATCGTTTTTAATGCGACAGTCATGGGATTGCTCCTTTTGATGCTAATGAAATTAGAACGAAGTAATAGGACTCCTAATCACCTCTTTCTTTGACAATTCTAGAGAACCACTGAAATAATAAGAAGGCGGAGTAAATGAAGACTTGTGTGAGATGTACGCATCGTTTTGAACGCGATACTCACGGGATTGCTACTTTTAATGCTAATTAAACTAGAATAAAGTTATAGGACTCGTAATCACCTCTTTCTTTGATAATTTTAGGGACCCAATGAAACAATAAGAAGGTCTCCCTAAATGAAGACTTGTGTGAGGTCTACGCATCATTTTGGGAGCGATAGTGATGGGATTGCTCCTTTTGAAGCTAATTTTAACTAGAACAAAGTAATAGGACTCATAATCAACTACATTTTTACAATTTGAGCGAACTAATGAAACAATAAGAAGTTCTCCCTAAATGAAGACTTGTGTAAGATGTACGGATCGTTTTGAAGGTACTAGTGATAGGATTGCTCCTTTGTTGCTAATCAAACTAGAACAAAGTCATATGACTCATAATCGCATATTTCTTTGACAATTTGAGAGAACCAATGAAATAATAAGAAAGTCTCCACAAATCAAGACTTGTGTGAGATGTACGCATCCTTTTTAACTCGATTGTCGTTGGATTGCTCCATTTGATGCTAATCAAATTAGAACGAAGTAATAGGACTCCTAATCACCTCTTTCTTTGACAATTCTAGAGAACCAATGAAATAATAAGAAGGCGGAGTAAATGAAGACTTGTGTGAGATGTACGCATCATTTTGAACGCAATAGTCATGGGATTGCTACTTTTAATGCTAATCAAACCAGAATGAAGTTATAGGACTCCTAATCACCTCTTTCTTTGATAATTTTAGGAAACCAATGAAACAATAAGAAGGTCTCCCTAAATGAAGACTTGTACGAGGTCTACGCATCATTTTGGGAGCGATAGTGATTGGATTGCTCTTTTTGATGCTAATTTTACCTAGAACGAAATAATAGAACTCATAATCACCTACATTTTGACAATTTGAGAAAACTAATGAAATAATAAGAAGTTTTCCCTAAATGAAGACTTGTGTAAGATGTACGGATCGTTTTGAAGGTACTAGTGATAGGATTGCTCCTTTGATGCTAATCAAACTAGAACGAAGTCATAGGACTCATAATCGCATCTTTCTTTGACAATTTAAGAGAACCAATGAAACAATAAGAAAGTCTCCATAAATCAAGACTTGTGTGAGCTGTACGCATCGTTTTTAGCGCGATTGTCATGGGATTGCTCCTTTTGATGCTAATCAAATTAGAACGAAGTAATAGGACTCCCAATCACCTCTTTCTTTGATAATTCTAGTGGAGAAATAATAATAAGGCTTGTGTGAGATGTACGGATCATTTTGAAGGCACTAGTTATATGATTGCTTCTTTTGATGCTAATCAAACTAGAGCGAAGTAATAGGACTCATAATCACATCTTTCTTTGACAATTAGAGAGAACAAACGAAATAATAAGAAGGTCTCCCTAAATCAAGACTTGTGTGAGTTGTACGCATTGTTTTTAACGCGATAGTCATGGGATTGCTTCTTTTGATGCTAATCAAATTAGAACGAAGTAATAGGACTCCTAATCATTTCTTTCTTTGACAATTCTAGAGAACCAATGAAATAATAAGAAGGTGGAGTAAATAAAGACTTGTGTGAGATGTACGCATCGTTTTAAACGCTATAGTCACGGGACTACTACTTTTAATGCTAATCAAACTAGAATGAAGTTATAGGACTCCTAATCACCTCTTTCCTTGACAATTTTAGGGAACCAATGAAACAATAAGAAGGTCTCCCTAAATGAAGACTTGTGTGAGGTATACGCATCATTTTGGGAGCGATAGTGATGGGATTGCTCCTTTTGATGCTAATTTTAACTAGAACAAAGTAATAGGGCTCATAATCAACTACATTTTTACAATTTGAGAGAACTAATGAAACAATAAGAAGTTCTCCCTAAATGAAAACTTGTGTAAGATGTACGGATCGTTTTGAAGGTACTAGTGATAGAATTTCTGATAGTAGTGTGCATACAAGCCAATCATGTATGATGATAAAGCACGTACTTTGTAAACAATTTATTAATAAAATATTCATTTATTAAAGACATTTAATTATCTACATGGTGCTGCTTTTATAATATGTAAATAACCCATAATTTTAAGCAATGCTTTTAGAATCATGATGATGTTCATGCTAATGAGATCTAAATTCTTAGAAAGCTCTAAAACTAAAATAGTTCCCAATCGTGGGATTACTAAAAAGGGGATTAGTAAATCCGGATAGATTGGTACATATGTTGCTTGCTCATTGGATGAGGATGATTGATCTCATGATCATTTGTGTGGAGACACTAAAGCAAGTATGTAGGTGCTTATTGGAGAATAAGTTCACTGAACGTGACTCGCTATGGAATACCTAATGGAGTTTTACTCGCCTGTCAATAGGAATTCCTAATGTGATAGTAGTACAAGTGATTCTTGGACTTGAGATCCTCATAGTATCTTGTATGTAATGAATTATACTTTGACTTATTCCTTAAAGTCCTTTAGGAGTTGTATGGTGAACAAAGTAGGACTGCTAGATATGAGATATCTAAGGAGCTCTTCCGATCTCGGATGACCAAGGGCAAAGTGAACATAAAAGAACAAAAAAAATCTGATCCAGCTAGCAAAGGAATGTGTTTTCATTGCAACGAGCCGGGTCATTGGAAGAGGAACTGCAAGAAGTTTCTGGCAAAGAAGAAGCTTGGAGAAGCTTCGACTTCCAATCAAGGTTTGGTCATGATTGAAATTAATTTTTCAGAAAGTCAAAATTCTACTTGGGTATTGGATACCGGCTGTGGTTCTCACATATGTAATAATGTGAAGGGACTGGTCAGAAATAGAAAGCTGAGCAATGATGAGGTCATTCTACGAGTGGGGAATGGAGCAAAGGTTGCTGCATTAGCTGTAGGGACTTATTGTTTAGTAATGCCTTCGGGCAAGTCCATTTTTCTTAATAATTGTTATTATATTCCAAATATTATTAAAAACATTATTTCAATTTCTGTATTGGATATGGAAGGATTTAACGTTGTTATAAAGAACAATAGTTGTTCTATTTATAAAGACGATGTTTTATATGGTATTGGAAATTTGTGAAATGGTCTTTATACACTTGACTTACAAGAAAATATTTTTCAAATTGAACAAACTAAGAAAAGGAAAAGAGATGATATTAATTATACTTACATGTGGCACTGTAGACTCGGTCATATCAATGAAACAAGATTATCCAAGTTGCATAAAGATGGGCTCCTCGAGCTATCCGATTATGAATCATATCCAACTTGTGAATCTTGTCTCATGGGTAAAATGACTAAATCTCCTTTTAGTGGAAAAGGAGAAAGAGTTACAGAGTTGTTGGCATTGATTCACACAGACGTTTGTGGGCCTATGACAACAAGTGCACGGGGTGGTATTCTTATTTTATTACTTTCACTGATGATCACTCAAGATTTGGATATGTGTATTTAACGAAATACAAGTCAGAATCATTTGAAAAGTTCAAAGAGTTCAGAAGTGAAGTAGAGAAACAAACGGGCAAGAGTATAAAGATACTTCGATCAGATCGAGATGGAGAATACTTAAGCGGTGAGTTTCTCAATTGTCTCAAAGAAAATGGTATAATCTCACAATGGACTCCTCCAGGTACACCACAGTTAAATGGAGTATCTGAAAGGAGAAATCGAACACTGTTAGACATCGTTCGATCCATGATGAGTTTTACTGACCTTCCAATTTCCTTCTGGGGATATGCCTTAGAAACGACTGCATACCTACTTAACAAGGTACCTACCAAATCCGCCCCAAAGACTCCATATGAGATGTGGAAGGGGAGGAAACCAAATCTTAAGCATGTTAAGACTTGGGGATGTCCAGCTTATGTCAAAAAGTTTGAAAATGATAAGCGACAAACTAAATCCGACAAGTGTAGATTTGTGGGATACCCTAAAGAAACTGTAGGGTATTATTTCTATCATCCAACTGATCAAAAGGTGTTTGTTGCGAAACATGCTGCCTTCTTGGAAAAGGAGTTTATCCATGAAGGGGTCAGTGGGAGTAAGATATATCTTGAAGAAGTTCAAGAACCACAAATTACCACGGATCAAAATCAGGTACCTGACCAAGTAGAAGAACCTACTATACCACACCCTGTTCGTAAATCTGGAAGAGTACCGAAGATACTTGAGAGGTATGGATTCGTTATAGAGGATGACGATGAGGTACGCATCATGAATGATGATGATCCATTGAATTACGAACAGGCTATGAGTAATAAAGACTCAGGGAAATGGCTTGAAGCCATGAAATCCGAAATGGACTCTATGTATGAAAATAAAGTATGGACTTTGGTTTCACCACCTGAAGGTGATAGTAGTGTGCATACAAGCCAATCATGTATGATGATAAAGCACGTACTTTGTAAACAATCTTATTTATTTATTAATAAAATATTCATTTATTAAAGGCATTTAATTATCTACATGTTGCTGTTTTTATAATATGTAAATAACCCATAGTTTTAAGCAATGCTTTTAGAATCATGATGATGATCATGCTAATGAGATCTAAATTCTTAGAAAGTTTTAAAACTAAAATAGTTCCCAATCGTGGGATTACTAAAAAGGGGATTAGTAAATCCGGATAGATTGGTACATATGTTGCTTGCTCATTGGATGAGGATGATTGATCTCATGATCATTTGTGTGGAGACACTAAAGCAAGTATGTAGGTGCTTATTGGAGAATAAGTTCACTGAACGTGATTCGCTATGGAATACCTAATGGAGATTTACTCGCCTGTCAATAGGAATTCCTAATGTGATAGTAGTACAAGTAATCCTTGGACTTGAGATCATCATAGTATCTTGTATGTAACAAATTATACTTTGACTTATTCCTTAAGACCTTTTAAGGCATATATAGGGTATGCTTGGGTATAATGAGTTACATATGGAGATAATGAATGATCAATAAAGAATCTACCACCTCTAGTAAAAGAGGAGATATGTCCTATGTGATTCGTTAAATGACAACCCAGGAATCCTTGGCCAAGGTGAAATGAAATTAGAAAGGAGTTTCTAATTTGCATTATTTGGAGTTGTGCATTTTCTAATCGAAATACATATAATTAAATAAAATAAGACTTGACAGTAAATCCATGTCTTATATTTAATTGGGACATTGTATGGTGGAAGGATTGAATTGTATGGTAACTATTTACTCACAGGTTCTTTTTTATTAATGTTGAAATCTATATTATCTGGAAAGTCGTTGATCGCTAGGCAGGCTTAATTATCCCTATTGTAGAATAAATATTATTTATTTAAATAGATTATTAGTTTAATTTATTTATTTAAATAAGATTAAAATTATTTTAATTGATTTATTCACAACCGGTTTAATATGGAGAACCTAAAGGGTCACACCATAAAAGGAAGAATAATTATTTAAGAAGGTAATGGCATAATCGTAATAATGCATTAAGTGTAATTAATTTAATCTATGGTGATAGAATAAATTAAATAGCTTAATGTTTATTATTTAATATTTTGGAAATATTAAATATAAATTAATAAGAGGAGTCTTATTAATATTATTATTATTTTAATTTCTAAAGGAGTTTAGTAATTAATTTAATATTAGTACTCTCATTTATTCCTAATAAAATTAGGAGACAAATTAATTAAATGAATTTAATTAATCATTCCCCATGTGGTGGGAAGCCTAAATTAATTAAAGGAGTTTAATTAATTAAAAGAAATCCCATGTCTAATAGGATTAGAAGGGTTGACCAATATCTATATAAGAGGAGTCTTATAATAGATATCAGTTGATGTAATTCCAATTCTTAGAGAGTACTCCTTTTCTATAGAGGATAGAAAACTAAGCCAACAACCCTCCTTCTTGATAATTCACCTTCCTTGGTGGATCACCTCTAGAGGTCAAACACTTGGGTGGCTAACGTTAATCAAAGGAAAGAATCTAACCCGTTAATTCAAGGAGATCTCGAAGAACAAGGAGTTGAACTTGTACCTGTGGAAGCTTCGTTCTACAAGGGTATGATTTTATAACTTCTTATTTATCGTTTTAAATTAATAATTTGCATAAAGGATGATCCGGGTAATGGTTTTGTAGAAATTTTTTAAACTCTGATATACCATGCTTCCGCTAATTTTTGCAATTTGATTGCGTCACGATTTCGTACAAACCCAACAGTGGCATCAGAGCCAAACCTTTATGCAATTATTAATTATTTTGATTCTATATATATGTATGAGTATGTATTTAGAATATTTATTGGGCATAATTACTTGTATAAAATTATTGAATTTTTTTTTTTGAAAGAAAGAAAAAATAAACGAAAAGCAAAAAAAAAAATTTAGTCCGTTGGCTGCTGGTTCCGTGAATAACATGATAGTTTTTCAAAAGGAGTCAAAGATGACTTTGTTTTTTTTTTAAAGGTGATCTGAATTATCCACGAAAATATTCAAATTATTTTGTAAAAGTGATTCACTTGAAAAACTGTTCTGACTCTTTTTCTAATATACAAGGGATTTTATATAGTTGATTCACGTTTTTTTTTCCCGAAAAGGTGGGTAATATATATTAAGTTACTTATATAACTTAATAGGATCTAGCTTTACATGAATATTATATATATATATATATATATATATATATAATATTTTAAATAATTTTATAATTAAAATAAAGAGTTTATTTTAATCTTGAAATTGGATATCATGCAATTTAAAATTGCCCATTAAATGATACTCATATATATATGGAATGTTTTAATTCATGAGATGAATATTTATTTATTGATATATATGGTGATATGTATGATAATAAATAGGGATTGATTATGGACTATTTGACCAATGTGATTGGATTTTATTTAAGTTGAATGCTTGAATGAATGGGTTTTATTAAATGGGGTTTGCGTACCTTGTCTTCTCTAATTTTTTTTTCTTGATGTAAAATTCTATCTCCCTCCTATGTACTTCCCCTTGACTGCTGATCAAGGTTTCTATTTAAATTAAATAGTTTAATGTAATAGAAATAGTTAGAATTATCTTGAAGAAATTGGAGACCAAGGAGCCAAGGAGCGCGTGAAGACCCGTTTGTATGGAGCCCGGGTTTAAATGTAATAGTTACGTTTAAATTTAAATTCTTGCACTCCTAGGTTTGACCTTTTGGTTCACTTGGTGGCTCTAGTGAACCAAACTAGAATAAAAGTCCATAATCAATCCGGGTAGAATATAGCATTCTATATTGCATGCTAAATATTATATATATTATATTTTATGCAAACATGCTTCGCATGTTTAATAAAATGACGCGTATTTTATATATATATGTGCATGCGCGCTAAACAAGATGAGACAAATAATAACAAACCCCTCAAAGAAATAATATTAAGTCCGAAGCGTTCAAACGATATTTAGAATATCGAACGTCGCCTTCTAGCATGGTTAATTAATAGAGTATTAAATATTTAATATGAGTTTGTTGTGCTATCCACAAGGAGAGTATTGCGTATTTAAGATGTTAATTAATCACATTTGATGCTTATCAAGAAAATTGAACGATCTAGTCTTGTTGTGCTATCCACAAGGACGAAAATTTTTCTTTTTTGAATTTATGGAAGTGCTAGGTTGGACTTAACTTAAATTATTTTAGTTCGGATGTGCACACACTTGACCATTATGATTTAAGAGGCAAAATAAAAGGAGTTATATAGTGATGTAATTGACAAGAGTTGTCTACCTATTTATTTGTATATCGCTTGTTGTGCTATCCACAAGGTTATATACATTTGAAATGGGATCCTTATTCTCACTAGCAAATCTTTAATTAGATGTTGCCGAACTATATAAGTGAGGGTAATATAGTTTGATGAAAATAGTGGGAGATACCAATTTAAAATAAAGACCTAAATTTATTTTGGTATGCAAAATTAATAAAATGAATGTTTGCTAAAATGTTATTTTTCACAAGCAGAATTTTAAAAATGTCAAAATCACTAATTTCACTTCGAAGCATACTTGATGATAATAAGCTTACCAGGCCGAATTATACGGACTGGCTAAGAAATCTGAGAATAGTTCTCACTGCTGAAAAGATTTCTTATGTCCTAAACTCACCTGTCCCTGGAACTGTTCTAGAAACAGTCTCTGAGGAAGAGATTGCCACCATTGTAAAGTGGCAAGATGATGCATCTGTGGCTCAATGCATCATGCTCGCATCCATGAATAACGAGCTTCAGCGTCAGCACGAAAATATTGATGCTCCTACTATGTTGATTCACCTCAAGGAGTTGTATGGTGAACAAAGTAGGACTGCTAGATATGAGATATCTAAGGAGCTCTTCCGATCTCGGATGACCAAGGGCAAAGTGAACATAAAAGAACAAAAAAAATCTGATCCAGCTAGCAAAGGAATGTGTTTTCATTGCAACGAGCCGGGTCATTGGAAGAGGAACTGCAAGAAGTTTCTGGCAAAGAAGAAGCTTGGAGAAGCTTCGACTTCCAATCAAGGTTTGTTCATGATTGAAATTAATTTTTCAGAAAGTCAAAATTCTACTTGGGTATTGGATACCGGCTGTGGTTCTCACATATGTAATAATGTGAAGGGACTGGTCAGAAATAGAAAGCTGAGCAATGATGAGGTCATCCTACGAGTGGGGAATGGAGCAAAGGTTGCTGCATTAGCTGTAGGGACTTATTGTTTAGTAATGCCTTCGGGCAAGTCCATTTTTCTTAATAATTGTTATTATATTCCAAATATTATTAAAAACATTATTTCAATTTCTGTATTGGATATGGAAGGATTTAACGTTGTTATAAAGAACAATAGTTGTTCTATTTATAAAGACGATGTTTTATATGGTATTGGAAATTTGTGAAATGGTCTTTATACACTTGACTTACAAGAAAATATTTTTCAAATTGAACAAACTAAGAAAAGGAAAAGAGATGATATTAATTATACTTACATGTGGCACTGTAGACTCGGTCATATCAATGAAACAAGATTATCCAAGTTGCATAAAGATGGGCTCCTCGAGCTATCCGATTATGAATCATATCCAACTTGTGAATCTTGTCTCATGGGTAAAATGACTAAATCTCCTTTTAGTGGAAAAGGAGAAAGAGTTACAGAGTTGTTGGCATTGATTCACACAGACGTTTGTGGGCCTATGACAACAAGTGCACGGGGTGGTATTCTTATTTTATTACTTTCACTGATGATCACTCAAGATTTGGATATGTGTATTTAATGAAATACAAGTCAGAATCATTTGAAAAGTTCAAAGAGTTCAGAAGTGAAGTAGAGAAACAAACGGGCAAGAGTATAAAGATACTTCGATCAGATCGAGATGGAGAATACTTAAGCGGTGAGTTTCTCAATTGTCTCAAAGAAAATGGTATAATCTCACAATGGACTCCTCCAGGTACACCACAGTTAAATGGAGTATCTGAAAGGAGAAATCGAACACTGTTAGACATCATTCGATCCATGATGAGTTTTACTGACCTTCCAATTTCCTTCTGGGGATATGCCTTAGAAACGACTGCATACCTACTTAACAAGGTACCTACCAAATCCGCCCCAAAGACTCCATATGAGATGTGGAAGGGGAGGAAACCAAATCTTAAGCATGTTAAGACTTGGGGATGTCCAGCTTATGTCAAAAAGTTTGAAAATGATAAGCGACAAACTAAATCCGACAAGTGTAGATTTGTGGGATACCCTAAAGAAACTGTAGGGTATTATTTCTATCATCCAACTGATCAAAAGGTGTTTGTTGCGAAACATGCTGCCTTCTTGGAAAAGGAGTTTATCCATGAAGGGGTCAGTGGGAGTAAGATATATCTTGAAGAAGTTCAAGAACCACAAATTACCACGGATCAAAATCAGGTACCTGACCAAGTAGAAGAACCTACTATACCACACCCTGTTCGTAAATCTGGAAGAGTACCGAAGATACTTGAGAGGTATGGATTCGTTATAGAGGATGACGATGAGGTACGCATCATGAATGATGATGATCCATTGAATTACGAACAGGCTATGAGTAATAAAGACTCAGGGAAATGGCTTGAAGCCATGAAATCCGAAATGGACTCTATGTATGAAAATAAAGTATGGACTTTGGTTTCACCACCTGAAGGTGATAGTAGTGTGCATACAAGCCAATCATGTATGATGATAAAGCACGTACTTTGTAAACAATCTTATTTATTTATTAATAAAATATTCATTTATTAAAGGCATTTAATTATCTACATGTTGCTGTTTTTATAATATGTAAATAACCCATAGTTTTAAGCAATGCTTTTAGAATCATGATGATGATCATGCTAATGAGATCTAAATTCTTAGAAAGTTTTAAAACTAAAATAGTTCCCAATCGTGGGATTACTAAAAAGGGGATTAGTAAATCCGGATAGATTGGTACATATGTTGCTTGCTCATTGGATGAGGATGATTGATCTCATGATCATTTGTGTGGAGACACTAAAGCAAGTATGTAAGTGCTTATTGGAGAATAAGTTCACTGAACGTGATTCGCTATGGAATACCTAATGGAGATTTACTCGCCTGTCAATAGGAATTCCTAATGTGATAGTAGTACAAGTAATCCTTGGACTTGAGATCATCATAGTATCTTGTATGTAACAAATTATACTTTGACTTATTCCTTAAGACCTTTTAAGGCATATATAGGGTATGCTTGGGTATAATGAGTTACATATGGAGATAATGAATGATCAATAAAGAATCTACCACCTCTAGTAAAAGAGGAGATATGTCATATGTGATTCGTTAAATGACAACCCAGGAATCCTTGGCCAAGGTGAAATGAAATTAGAAAGGAGTTTCTAATTTGCATTATTTGGAGTTGTGCATTTTCTAATCGAAATACATATAATTAAATAAAATAAGACTTGACAGTAAATCCATGTCTTATATTTAATTGGGACATTGTATGGTGGAAGGATTGAATTGTATGGTAACTATTTACTCACAGGTTCTTTTTTATTAATGTTGAAATCTATATTATCTGGAAAGTCGTTGATCGCTAGGCAGGCTTAATTATCCCTATTGTAGAATAAATATTATTTATTTAAATAGATTATTAGTTTAATTTATTTATTTAAATAAGATTAAAATTATTTTAATTGATTTATTCACAACCGGTTTAATATGGAGAACCTAAAGGGTCACACCATAAAAGGAAGAATAATTATTTAAGAAGGTAATGGCATAATCGTAATAATGCATTAAGTGTAATTAATTTAATCTATGGTGATAGAATAAATTAAATAGTTTAATGTTTATTATTTAATATTTTGGAAATATTAAATATAAATTAATAAGAGGAGTCTTATTAATATTATTATTATTTTAATTTCTAAAAGAGTTTAGTAATTAATTTAATATTAGTACTCTCATTTATTCCTAATAAAATTAGGAGACAAATTAATTAAATGAATTTAATTAATCATTCCCCATGTGGTGGGAAGCCTAAATTAATTAAAAGAGTTTAATTAATTAAAAGAAATCCCATGTCTAATAGGATTAGAAGGGTTGACCAATATCTATATAAGAGGAGTCTTATAATAGATATCAGTTGATGCAATTCCAATTGTTAGAGAGTACTCCTTTTCTATAGAGGATAGAAAACTAAGCCAACAACCCTCTTTCTTGATAATTCACCTTCCTTGGTGGATCACCTCTAGAGGCCAAATACTTGGGTGGCTAACGTTAATCAAAGGAAGGAATCTAACCCGGAAATTCAAGGAGATCTCGAAGAACAAGGAGTTGAACTCGTACCTGTGGAAGCTTCGTTCTACAAGGGTATGATTTTATAACTTCTTATTTATCGTTTTAAATTAATAATTTGCATAAAGGATGATCCGGGTAATGATTTTGTAGAAATTTTTTAAACTCTGATATACCATGCTTCCGCTAATTTTTGCAATTTGATTGCGTCACGATTTCGTACAAACCCAACAATTTCTCCTTTGTTGCTAATCAAACTAGAACAAAGTCATATGACTCATAATCGCATCTTTCTTTGACAATTTGAGAGAACCAATAAAATAATAAGAAAGTCTCCATAAATCAAGAGTTGTGTGAGATGTACGCTACGTTTTTAGCGCTATAGTCATGGGATTGCTCCTTTTGATGCTAATCAAATTAGAACGAAGTAATAGGACTCCCAATCACCTCTTTCTTTGACAATTTTAGAGAACCAATGAAACAATAAGAATGTCTCCTTAAATGGAGACTTGTGTAAGATGTACGCATCATTTTTATCGCAATAGTCATGAGATTGCTACTTTTGATGCTAATCAAACTAGAACGAAGTTATAGGACTCCTAATCACCTCTTTCTTTGACAATTTTAGAGAACCAATGAAACAATAAGATCTCCTTAAATGAAGACTTGTGTGAGATGTACGCATCGTTTTGAACGCGATAGTCACAATATTGCTCCTTTTGATACTAATCAAACTAGAACGAAGTTATAGGACTCCCAATCACCTCTTTCTTTGACAATTTTAGAGAATCAATGAAACTATAAGAAAGTCTCCCTAAATGAAGACTTGTGTGAGTTGTACGCATGGTTTTGAACGCGATAATCATGGGTTTCTCTTTTTCACGCCAATCAAACTAGAACAAAAAAATACAACTCTTAATCACCTCTTTCTTTGTATATTTAAAACAACCAATGAAACAATATGAAGGTGTCCCTATATAAAGACTTGTGTGAGATCTACGCATCGTTTTGGACACGTTAGTGACGGGATTGCTCCTTTTGATGCTAATTTCAACTAGAACGAAGTAATAGGACTCATAATCACCTATATTTTGACAATTTGATAAAACTAATGAAAAAATAAGGTGTCCCTAAATGAAGGCTTGTGTGAGATGTACGGATCGTTTTGAAGGCACTAGTGATATGATTGCTCCTTTTGATGCTAATCAAACTAGAACGAAGTAATAGGGCTCATAATCACATCTTTCTTTGACAATTTGATAGAACAAATGAAATAATAAGAAGGTATCCCTAAATAAAGACTTGTGTGAGATGTACGCATCGTTTTTAACGCGATAGTCATGGGATTGCTCCTTTTGAATCTAATCAAATTAGAACGAAGTAATAGGACTCCTAATCACTTCTTTCTTTGACAATTCTAGAGAACCAATGAAATTATAAGAAGGCAGAGTAAATCAAGACTTGTGTGAGATGTACTCATCGTTTTGGACGCGATAGTCACGGGATTGCTACTTTTAATGCTAATCAAACTAGAATGAAGTTATAGGACTCCTAAACACCTCTTTCTTTGACATTTTTAGGGAACCAATGAAACAATAAGAAAGTCTCCCTAAATGAAGACTTGTGCGAGGTCTACGTATCATTTTGGGAGCGATAGTGATTGGATTGCACCTTTTGACGCTAAGTTTAACTAGAACGAAGTAATATGACTCATAATCACCTACATTTTGACAATTTGAGAAAACTAATGAAATAATAAGAAGTTTTCCCTAAATGAAGACTTGTGTAAGATGTACGGATCGTTTTGAAGGTACTAGTGATAGGATTGCTCCTTTGATGCTAATCAAACTAGAACGATGTCAAAGGACACATAATCGCATCTTTCTTTGACAATTTAAGAGAACCAATGAAACAATAAGAAAGTCTCCATAAATCAAGACTTGTGTGAGATGTACGCATCGTTTTTAGCGCGATAGTCATGGGATTGCTCCTTTTGATGCTAATCAAATTATAACGAAGTTATAGGACTCCCAATCACCTCTTTTATTGACAATTTTAGAGAATCAATGAAAATATAAGAAGGTCTCCCTAAATGAAGACTTGTGTGAGATGTACGCATGGTTTTGAACGCGATAATCATGGGTTTCCCTTTTTCACGCCAATCAAACTAGAACGAAAAAATACAACTCTTAATCACCTCTTTCTTTGTAAATTTAAAACAACCAATGAAACAATAAGAAGGTGTCCCTATATAAAGACTTGTGTTAGATCTACGCATCGTTTTCGACACGTTAGTGATGGGATTGCTCCTTTTGATGCTAATTTCAACTAGAACGAAGTAATAGGACTCATAATCACCTATATTTTGACAATTTGAGAAAACTAATGAAAAAATAAGGTGTCCCTCAATGAAGGCTTGTGTGAGATGTACGGATCGTTTTGAGGGCACTAGTGATATGATTGCTTCTTTTGATGTTAATCAAACTAGAACGAAGTTATAGGACTCATAACCACATCTTTCTTTGACAATTTGAGAGAACAAACGAAATAATAAGATGGTCTCCCTAAATCAAGACTTGT
This sequence comes from Panax stipuleanatus, assembly GCA_020205555.1. Taxonomy (NCBI): domain Eukaryota; kingdom Viridiplantae; phylum Streptophyta; class Magnoliopsida; order Apiales; family Araliaceae; genus Panax; species Panax stipuleanatus. The sequence goes on along the minus strand of CM035122.1, from coordinate 33,732,563 downwards.
GTGAGATGTACGCATCGTTTTTAATGCGACAGTCATGGGATTGCTCCTTTTGATGCTAATGAAATTAGAACGAAGTAATAGGACTCCTAATCACCTCTTTCTTTGACAATTCTAGAGAACCAATGAAATAATAAGAAGGCGGAGTAAATGAAGACTTGTGTGAGATGTACGCATCGTTTTGAACGCGATACTCACGGGATTGCTACTTTTAATGCTAATTAAACTAAAATGAAGTTATAGGACTCGTAATCACCTCTTTCTTTGATAATTTTAGGGACCCAATGAAACAATAAGAAGGTCTCCCTAAATGAAGACTTGTGTGAGATCTACGCATCATTTTGGGAGCGATAGTGATGGAATTTCTCCTTTTGATGCTAATTTTAACTAGAACAAAGTAATAGGACTCATAATCAACTACATTTTTACAATTTGAGCGAACTAATGAAACAATAAGAAGTTCTCCCTAAATGAAGACTTGTGTAAGATGTACGGATCATTTTGAAGGTACTAGTGATAGGATTGCTCCTTTGTTTCTAATCAAACTAGAACAAAGTCATATGACTCATAATCGCATTTTTCTTTGACAATCAAGACTTGTGTGAGATGTACGCATCGTTTTTAGCGCGATAGGTATGGGATTGCTCCTTTTGATGATAATCAAATTAGAACGAAGCAATAGGACTCCCAATCACCTATTTCTTTGATAATTCTAGAGAACCAATGAAATAATAAGAAGGCGGAGTAAATGAAGACTTGTGTGAGATGTACGCATCGTTTTGAACGCGATAGTCATGGGATTGCTACTTTTAATGCTAATCAAACTAGAATGAAGTTATAGGACTCCTAATCACCTCTTTCTTTGACAATTTTAGGGAACCAATGAAACAATAAGAAGGTCTCCCTGAATGAAGACTTGTGTGAGGTCTACGCATCAGTTTGGGAGAGATATTGATGGTATTGCTCCTTTTGATGCTAATTTTAACTAGAACGAAGAAATATGACTCATAATCACCTACATTTTGATAATTTGAGAGAACTAATGAAACAATAAAACGTTCTCCCTAAATGAAGACTTGTGTGAGGTCTACGCATCATTTTGGGAGCGATAGTGATGAGATTGCTCCTTTTGATGCTAATCAAACTAGAACGAAGTAATAGGACTAATAATCACATCTTTCTTTGACAATTTGAGCGAACAAACGAAATAATAAGAGGTCTCCCTAAATCAAGACTTGTGTGAGATGTACGCATCGTTTTTAACGCGATAGTCATGGGATTGCTCCTTTTGATGCTAATCAAATTAGAACGAAGTAATAGGATTCCTAATCATTTCTTTCTTTGACAATTCTAGAGAACCAATGAAATAATAAGAAGGCGGAGTAAATGAAGACTTGTGTGAGATGTACTCATCGTTTTGAACGCGATAGTCACGGGACTGCTACTTTTAATGCTAATCAAACTAGAATGAAGTTATAGGACTCCTAATCACCTCTTTCTTTGACAATTTTAGGGAACCAATGAAACAATAAAAATGTCTCCCTAAATGAAGACTTGTGTGAGGTATACGCATCATTTTGGTAGCGATAGTGATGGTATTGCTCCTTTTGATGCTAATTTTAACTAGAACAAAGTAATAGGACTCATAATCAACTACATTTTTACAATTTGAGAGAACTAATGAAACAATAATAAGTTCTCCCTAAATGAAGACTTGTGTAAGATGTACTTATCGTTTTGAAGGTACTAGTGATAGGATTTCTCCTTTGTTGCTAATCAAACTAGAACGAAGTCATATGACTCATAATCGCATCTTTCTTTGACAATTTGAGAGAACCAATGAAACAATAAAAAAGTCTCCATAAATCAAGACTTGTGTGAGATGTACGCATCCTTTTTAACGCGATTGTCGTGGGATTGCTCCATTTGATGCTAATCAAATTAGAACGAAGTAATAGGACTCCTAATCACCTCTTTCTTTGACAATTCTAGAGAACCAATGAAATAATAAGAAGGCGGAGTAAATGAAGACTTGTGTGTGATGTACGCATCGTTTTGAACGCGATAGTCACGGGATTGCTACTTTTAATGCTAATCAAACCAGAATGAAGTTATAGGACTCCTAATCACCTCTTTCTTTGATAATTTTAGGAAACAAATGAAACAATAAGAAGGTCTCCCTAAATGAAGACTTGTGTGAGGTCTACGCATCATTTTGGGAGCGATAGTGATTGGATTGTTCCTTTTGATGCTAATTTTAAGTAGAACGAAGTAATAGGACTCATAATCACCTACATTTTGACAATTTGAGAAAACTAATGAAATAATAAGTTCTCCCTAAATGAAGACTTGTGTAAGATGTACGGATCGTTTTGAAGGTACTAGTGAAAGGATTGCTCCTTTGATGCTAATCAAACTAGAACGAAGTCATAGGACTCATAATCGCATCTTTCTTTGACAATTTAAGAGAACCAATGAAACAATAAGAAAGTCTCCATAAATCAAGACTAGTGTGTGATGTACGCATCGTTTTTAGCGCTATAGTCATGGGATTGCTCCTTTTGATGCTAATCAAATTAGAACGAAGTAATAGGACTCCCAATCACCTCTTTCTTTGACAATTCTAGAGAACCAATGAAATAATAAGAAGGCGGAGTAAATGAAGACTTGTGTGAGATGTACGCATCGTTTTGAACGCGATTGTCACGGGATTGCTACTTTTAATGCTAATCAAACCAGAATGAAGTTATAGGACTCCTAATCACCTCTTTCATTGACAATTTTAGGGAACCAATGAAACAATAAGAAGGTCTCCCTAAATGAAGACTTGTGTGAGGTCTACGCATCATTTTGGGAGCGATAGTGATGGGATTGCTCCTTTTGATGCTAATTTTAACTAGAACAAAGTAATAGGACTCATAATCAACTATATTTTTACAATTTGAGAGAACTAATGAAATAATAAGAAGTTCTCCCTAAATGAAGACTTGTGTAAGATGTACGGATCGTTTTGAAGGTACTAGTGATAGGATTTCTCCTTTGTTGCTAATCAAACTAGAACAAAGTCATATGACTCTTAAGCGCATCTTTCTTTGACAATTTGAGAGAACCAATGAAATAATAAGAAAGTCTCCATAAATCAAGACTTGTGTGAGATGTACACATCCTTTTTAACGCGATTGTCATGGGATTGCTCCATTTGATGCTAATCAAATTAGAACGAAGTAATAGGACTCCTAATCACCTCTTTCTTTGACAATTCTAGAGAACCAATGAAATAATAAGAAGGCGGACGTCTGCAATGTCTGACTTCCGACCCATTTCTTGTTGCAACACTATCTATAAGTGCATTTCGAAGATACTTGCGTCCAGGCTTAAGACTGTTTTGCCCACTGTTATTGGTAAGTCCCAGTCTGCCTTCATCAAGGGGAGGAGTATCAGTGACAATATCCTTCTTGCTCAAGGCCTCCTTAGGAATTATCATCGTTCCTCTGGCCCCCCTCAGTGTGCCCTTAAAATTGATCTAAGAAAGGCTTTTGATACAGTAAACTGGGATTTTCTCCTCTCTTCTCTGCATCTTTTTCACTTTCCTCCCATCTTCATTAGATGGATCCGAGCATGTATCTCCACAGCTATGTTCTCTATTAAGGTCAATGGCTCTCTTGCGGGTTATTTTGGAAGTAAGCGTGGTTTAAGACAGGGTGACCCCCTATCCCCTTACCTTTTTGTGCTAGTCATGGAAAAGCTCTCCTCTAAGATCTCGAAAGATGTCTTGCTCCCGGATTTCAAATTTCATTGGAGAACTAAATATTGTAACCTAACCCATCTTTTCTTTACGGATGACATCATGGTGTTTTGCCATGCCAATGTTAACTCTGTTAACATCATCAACTCTTACATCCAATCTTTCTCTCTCTTTTCTGGCCTCCTTCCAAATGTCTACAAAAGTCAATGCTTCCTTGCAAATACTGACCAAAGAACCTCCACAGATATTCTATCCTTGCTTGGGTTCCAAGTGGGCACCCTTCCTGTCAAATTCTTAGGGGTTCCTTTTATCTCCTCTAAGCTTTCTTTCGCGGATTGTGTTCCACTTATCCATCGAATCACCTCCAGAGTATCGCCTTGGACTTCCATTTCCTTAGCATACTCTGGACGTCTTCAGCTTATCAAATATGTCTTATTCTCCATCCAGTCTTTTTGGAGAAACCATTTCATCTTCCCCAAAGCTGTATCTAGGGCTATTCAATCCATCCTCTGCCGGTTCCTATGGAAAGGTCCATCCCTGGGTAAATCTGGCTCTCGTGTCGCTTGGCAAAAGCTTTGCCACCCAGTTTCGGAAGGGGGTCTAGGAATCAAAAGTATCATTGATTGGAACAATTCTCTGATCTTGATGCATTTAATTGACATCATCCGGGCTGATTCGCCCTCCTTAAGGGCTTCTTGGATTAACACCACTGTCTTGAAAGGGAAAAATTTTTGGAACTATCTAGCCCCTTCTGATTGTTCTTGGATATGGAGACAGGTCCTTAAGCTTAGGCCCCTTGCTAGAACCTTTATTTCTTATCATGTGGGTAATGGCTCCAACACTCCCTGGATTAATGCAATCCCATTAACCCAAGTCAAACCTTGCTTGCAAATTCTGGACTCTCTCCTATGGCAAAGGTGGCGGATATCATTATTGATTCCTCTTGGACTCTTCCCTTGAGCTTCCACCATGAGATGATTGAACTTAAGAGACTTATTAAAGCGCAGCCTTTCCGCCCCCTCTCTCTCGACAGAATTGAATGGAATGGTTCCTCTATAGTGCGTATTAAAGCTCGGCATATCTGGGATTCTATTAGATCCAAACAGTCTACTCCGAATTGGCACAAAATTATTTGGCATAAGCTTCATGTCCCTCGATTCTCATTTATCCTATGGATGGGATTCCTTAAAAATCTTCCCACTAATGATATTACTAGGCATTACTCCTCAGACAGAATTTCCCCTTGCCCTTTTTGTCAGCGACATGAGGAAAGCTTTGATCACCTTTTTTTTGAATGCTCTTTCTCTTCGTCCATTTTGCAGCAGGCCTTGGAACTTAGTGACTGGTCTAATGTTCCAAAGGACTGGATTGGGCTTACTTCCTTTATCATCTCTTTCCAAGGTAGAAGTCTGTCAAAACTCATTCTCTATCTTACCTTTGCTGCTACCTTCTATAAGGTTTGGGAAGCTAGAAATTTAAAGACACACTCGGACAAGCTTCTCCTCTCTTCCTGTGTTGCTAGGGATATTATCAATATTGTTAAATTAAGGTTGTCTTCATCATCTAATTTTTTAAAAGCATCTCATACGAATCAGTACTACTGTAAATGGTTACTTCTGTAATCATTACTTCTGGCATCAGCGCTGGCTGCATTGTTTCTAGGTTCTGTTTTTGGGTTGGGTTGGTTGGAGCATTTTCTAGGTTTCTGATGCCTTCCTCATCCCTCCTAGTTGTTGATTGATCAAGATGGTTTCTGGCTTGTTTCAGCTGGGTTCTTTTGTTGGCTTCTGGCTTGTGGCAGCTGCTGGTTTCTGGCTTCTGGCCCCAGCTGGTTTCTGGCTTCTGCTGATGTTGTGGGTTTGGGGAACTGCTGGGTTCTGGTTTCTTGTTTGCTTCAGCTGGGTTTGTGTTTTTTTCTGTTGGCCCTAGCAGGTTCTGTGTCGCTCCGGCTGCTGGGGGTATGCTATCTGTTGCGGCTTCTTATTTTGGATCGGGGCCTGTTGCTGGAAGAAGCTGCAGTTTCTGCCAGTAGTTTCTTGATGCCGGTCTGCCTTTCTTCTCTGTGCTCTGGCTTGTTGATCCTTGCTGCTATCTGCTGCTGTTTGTTTGTTCTCTTTATAGTTTTTGCTATGTTCTGCAGTTTCTGCTATGTTTTGCAGTTTCTGCAGTTTGCTTGCAGTCGTGCTCTTTTGTCTGCAAATGATGCAAAACTCGAAGGTAGTTTGCTTGCAGTCGTGTTGGTGTTATGAGCATGTGCTATATGGATTAGGTTGGTTTGGGTTGAGGCTTTGGTGTTCTGAGCATGGTGTTCTGAGCATTGTGCTATGCTTGGTCTAATGCTTGGCTGGAGGGCAGATTCTGGGTTGGGTGGTCCGGCATGGAGGGTTTAGTTTTGGGTTGGTGGTCTAGGTTTAGTTGGTCTGACATTGTGGGCATATTCTGGGTTTGCTGTTTGTTCTGGTTTGAACCGAAGAGTGTTGGCCTGCTGTTTGTTCTGGTTTCTACTGGTTTTATGTTTGGTTGGTTTGGACCGTGCTGACTCCTGGTTGTTCCTTTTGGCTGGGTTGCTTAGGCTGTGCTAGTTCCGGGCACTGGTCTTTGGTTTTAGGTTGGGCCGGGTGTTTTGGCTGTCTTGGGCCGGTTGGCTTGGGGTTTGTTGTTCTTGGAGGGGCTTTGCTTCTCCATGGTTCTCGGCTTGGGGTTGTTGGCTTGGGCCCTTTTGATGTTGGTCTTTGTTTCTTGACGGTTGGTTTGAGTGCTTATTTGTTGGGCCGGTTGCTGCCTTGTATGGCTTTTTTGTACAGTTTATATTCCTTGCAATATAGGGTAGTCTGCTCTTTCTTGTTGGCTTGGTCTTTGGCCTTCCTTTTATAGTTATGACATCATAGGGTTTGTCCTATGATGTCTATGCTATATCCTATTGGAGTCCTCCAATGTCCCTTGTATCCTGTTTTATTTATATATTTTAAAAGTTAGCAAAAAAAAAATAAGAAGGCGGAGTAAATGAAGACTTGTGTGAGATGTACGCATCGTTTTGAACGCGATAGTCACTGGATTGCTACTTTTAATGCTAATCAAACCAGAATGAAGTTATAGGACCCCTAATCACCTCTTTCTTTGATAGTTTTAGGAAACAAATGAAACAATAAGAAGGTCTCCCTAAATGAAGACTTGTACGAGGTCTACGCATCATTTTGGGAGCGATAGTGATTGGATTGCTCCTTTTGATGCTAATTTTAACTAGAACGAAGTAATAGGACTCATAATCACCTACATTTTGACAATTTGAGAAAACTAATGAAATAATAAGAAGTTCTCCCTAAATGAAGACTTGTGTAAGATGTACGGATCGATTTGAAGGTACTAGTGAAAGGATTGCTCCTTTGATGCTAATCAAACTAGAACGAAGTCATAGGACTCATAATCACATCTTTCTTTGACAATTTAAGAGAACCAATGAAACAATAAGAAAGTCTCCATAAATCAAGACTTGTGTGAGATGTACGCATCGTTTTTAGTGCGATAGTCATGGGATTGCTCCTTTTGATGCTAATCAAATTAGAACGAAGTAATAGGACTCCCAATCACCTCTTTCTTTGACAATTTTAGAGAACCAATGAAACAATAAGAATGTCTCCTTAAACGAAGACTTGTGTGAGATGTATGCATCATTTTTATCGCAATAGTCATGAGATTGCTACTTTTGATGCTAATCAAACTAGAAAGAAGTTATAGGACACCTAATCACCTCTTTCTTTGACAATTTTAGAGAACCAATGAAACAATAAGGTCTCCTTAAATGAAGACTTGTGTGAGATGTACGCATCGTTTTGAACGCGATAGTCACAGTATTGCTCCTTTTGATACTAATCAAACTAGAACGAAGTTATAGGACCCCCAATCACCTCTTTCTTTGACAATTTTAGGGAATCAATGAAACTATAAGAAGGTCTCCCTAAATCAAGACTTGTGTGAGATGTACGCAACGTTTTTAACGCGATAGTCATGGGATTGCTCCTTTGGATGCTAATCAAATTAGAACGAAGTAATAAGACTCTTAATGACTTCTTTCTTTGACAATTCTAGAGAACCAATGAAATAATAAGAAGGTGGAGTAAATGAAGACTTGTGTGAGATATACGCATCGTTTTGAACTCGATAGTCACGGGATTGCTACTTTTAATGCTAATCAAACCAGAATGAAGTTATAGGACATCTAATCACCTCTTTCTTTGACAATTTTAGGGAACCAATGAAACAATAAGAAGGTCTCCCTTAATGAAGACTTGTGTGAGGTCTACGCATCATTTTGGGAGCGATAGTGATGGGATTTCTCCTTTTGAGGCTAATTTTAACTAGAAGAAAAGTAATAGGACTCATAATCACCTACATTTTGACAATTTAAAAGAACTAATGAAACAATAAGAAGTTCTCCCTAAATGAAGACTTGTGTAAGATGTACGGATCGTTTTGAAGGTACTAGTGATAGGATTTCTCCTTTGTTGCTAATCAAACTAGAACAAAGTCATATGACTCATAATCGCATCTTTCTTTGACAATTTGAGAGAACCAAAGAAACAATAAGAAAGTCTCCATAAATCAAGACTTGTGTGAGATGTACGCATCCTTTTTAATGCGATTGTCGTGGGATTGCTCCATTTGATGCTAATCAAATTAGAACGAAGTAATAGGACTCCTAATCACCTCTTTCTTTGACAATTCTAGCGAACCAATGAAATAATAAGAAGGCGGAGTAAATGAAGACTTGTGTGAGATGTACGCATCGTTTTGAACGTGATAGTCACGGGATTGCTACTTTTAATGCTAATCAAACCAGACTGAAGTTATAGGACTACTAATCACCTCTTTCTTTGATAATTTTAGGAAACCAATGAAACAATAAGAAGGTCTCCCTAAATGAAGACTTGTGCGAGGTCTACGCATCATTTTGGGTGCGATAGTGATTGGATTGCTCCTTTTGATCTAATTTTAAATAGAACGAAGTAATAGGACTCATAATCACCTACATTTTGACAATTTATGAAAACTAATGAAATAATAAGAAGTTTTCCCTAAATGAAGACTTGTGTAAGATGTACGGATCGTTTTGAAGGTACTAGTGATAGGATTGCTCCTTTGATACTAATCAAACTAGAACGAAGTCAAAGGACACATAATCGCATCTTTCTTTGACAATTTAAGAGAACCAATGAAACAATAAGAAAGTCTCCATAAATCAAGACTTGTGTGAGATGTACGCATCGTTGTTAGCGCGTCAGTCATGGGATTGGTCCTTTTGATGCTAATCAAATTAGAACGAAGTAATATGACTCCCAATCACCTATTTCTTTGACAATTCTAGAGAACCAATGAAATAATAAGAAGGCGGAGTAAATGAAGACTTGTGTGAGATGTACGCATCGTTTTAAACGCGATAGTCATGGGATTGCTACTTTTAATGCTAATCAAACCAGAATGAAGTTATAGGACTTCTAATCACCTCTTTCTTTGACAATTTTAGGGAACCAATGAAACAATAAGAAGGCCTCCCTAAATGAAGACTTGTGTGAGGTCTACGCATCATTTTGGGAGCGATAGTGATGGGATTGCTCCTTTTGATGCTAATTTTAACTAGAACAAAGTAATAGGACTCATAATCCACTACATTTTTACAATTTGAGAGAACTAATTTAACAATAAGAAGTTCTCCCTAAATGATGACTTGTGTAAGATGTACGGATCGTTTTGAAGGTACTAGTGATAGGATTTCTCCTTTGTTGCTAATCAAACTAGAACAAAGTCATATGACTCATAATCGCATCTTTCTTTAACAATTTGAGAGAACCAATGAAACAATAAGAAGGTCTCCATAAATCAAGACTTGTGTGAGATGTACGCGTCCTTTTTAACGCAATTGTCGTGGGATTGCTCCATTTGATGCTAATCAATTTAGAACGAAGTAATAGGACTCTTAATCACCTCTTTCTTTGACAATTCTAGAGAACCAATGAAATAATAAGAAGGCGGAGTAAATTAAGACTTGTGTGAGATGTACGCATCGTTTTGAATGCAATAGTCACTGGATTGCTACTTTTAATGCTAATCAAACCAGAATGAAGTTATAGGACTCCTAATCACCTCTTTCTTTGACAATTTTAGGGAACCAATGAAACAATAAGAAGGCCTCCCTAAATGAAGACTTGTGTGAGGTCTACGCATCATTTTGGGAGCTATAGTGATGGGATTGCTCCTTTTGATGCTAATTTTAACTAGAACAAAGTAATAGGACTCATAATCCACTACATTTTTACAATTTGAGAGAACTAATGAAACAATAAGAAGTTCTCCCTAAATGAAGACTTGTGTAAGATGTACGGATCGTTTTGAAGGTACTAGTGATAGGATTTCTCCTTTGTTGCTAATCAAACTAGAACAAAGTCATATGACTCATAATCGCATCTTTCTTTAACAATTTGAGAGAACCAATGAAACAATAAGAAGGTCTCCATAAATCAAGACTTGTGTGAGATGTACGCATCCTTTTTAACGCGATTGTCGTGGGATTGCTCCATTTGATGCTAATCAATTTAGAACGAAGTAATAGGACTCCTAATCACCTCTTTCTTTGACAATTCTAGAGAACCAATGAAATAATAAGAAGGCGGAGTAAATGAAGACTTGTGTGAGATGTACGCATCGTTTTGAACGCGATAGTCACGGGATTGCTACTTTTAATTCTAATCAAACCAGAATGAAGTTATAGGACCCCTAATCACCTCTTTCTTTTACAATTTTAGGAAACCAATGAAACAATAAGGACGTCTCCCTAAATGAAGACTTGTACGAGGTCTACGCATCATTTTGGGAGCGATAGTGATTGGATTGCTCATTTTGATTCTAATTTTAACTAGAACGAAGTAATAGGACTAATAATCACCTACATTTTGACAATTTGAAAAAACTAATGAAATAATAAGTTCTCCCTAAATGAAGACTTGTGTAAGATGTACGGATCGTTTTGAAGGTACTAGTGAAAGGATTGCTCCTTTGATGCTAATCAAACTAGAACAAAGTCATAGGACTCATATTCGCATCTTTCTTTGACAATTTAAGAGAACCAATGAAACAATAAGAAAGTCTCCATAAATCAAGACTTGTGTGAGTTGTACGCATCGTTTTTAGCGCGATAATCATGGGATTGCTCCTTTTGATGCTAATCAAATTAGAACAAAGTAATAGGACTCCCAATTACCTCTTTCTTTGACAATTCTAGAGAACCAATGAAATAATAAGAAGGCGGAGTAAATGAAGACTTGTGTGAGATGTACGCATCGTTTTAAACGCGATAGTCATGGTATTGCTACTTTTAATGCTAATCAAACCAGAATGAAGTTATAGGACTCCTAATCACCTCTTTCTTCGATAATTTTAGGGAACCAATGAAACAATAAGAAGGTCTCCCGAAATGAAGACTTGTGTGAGGTCTACGCATCATTTTGGCAGCGATAGTGATGGGTTTGCTCCTTTTCATGCTAATTTTAACTAGAACAAAGTAATAGGACTCATAATCAACTACATTTTTACAATTTGAGAGAACTAATGAAACAATAAGAAGTTCTCCCTAAACGAAGACTTGTGTGAGATGTACGGATCGTTTTGAAGGTACTAGTGATAGGATTTCTCCTTTGTTGCTAATCAAACTAGAACAAAGTCATATGACTCATAATCGCATCTTTCTTTGACAATTTGAGAGAACAAAATGAAACAATAAGAAAGTCTCCATAAATCAAGACTTGTGTGAGATGTACGCATCCTTTTTAACGCGATTGTCGTGGGATTGCTCCATTTGATGCTAATCAAATTAGAACGAAGTAATAGGACTCCTAATCACCTCTTTCTTTGACAATTCTAGAGAACCAATGAAATAATAAGAAGGCGGAGTAAATGAAGACTTGTGTGAGATGTACGCATCGTTTTGAACGCGATAGTCACGGGATTGCTACTTTTAATTCTAATCAAACCAGAATGAAGTTATATGACCCCTAATTACCTCTTTCTTTGACAATTTTAGGAAACCAATGAAACAATAAGAAGGTCTCCCTAAATGAAGACTTGTACGAGGTCTACGCATCATTTTGGGAGCGATAGTGATTGGATTGCTCCTTTTGATGCTAATTTTAACTAGAACGAAGTAATAGGACTCATAATCACCTACATTTTGACAATTTGAGAAAACTAATAAAATAATAAGAAGTTCTCCCTAAATGAAGACTTGTGTAAGATGTACAGATCGTTTTGAAGGTACTAGTGAAAGGATTGCTCCTTTGATGCTAATCAAACTAGAACGAAGTCATAGGACTCATAATCGCATCTTTCTTTGACAATTTAAGAGAACCAATGAAACAATAAGAAAGTCTTCATAAATCAAGACTTGTGTGAGATGTACGCATCGTTTTTAGCGCGATAGTCATGGGATTGCTCCTTTTGATACTAATCAAATTAGAACGAAGTAATAGGACTCCCAATCACCTCTTTCTTTGACAATTTTAGAGAACCAATGAAACAATAAGAATGTCTCCTTCAATGAAGACTTGTGTGAGATGTATGCATCATTTTTATCGCAATAGTCATGAGATTGCTACTTTTGATGCTAATCAAACTAGAACGAAGTTATAAGACACCTAATCACCTCTTTCTTTGACAATTTTAGAGAACCAATGAAACAATAAGGTCTCCTTAAATGAAGACTTGTGTGAGATGTACGCATCATTTTGAACGCGATAGTCACAGTATTGCTCCTTTTGATACTAATCAAACTAGAACGAAGTTATAGGACTCCCAATCACCTCTTTCTTTGACAATTTTAGGGAATCAATGAAACTATAAGAAGGTCTCCCTAAATCAATACTTGTGTAAGATGTACGCATCGTTTTTAACGCGATAGTCATGGGATTGCTCCTTTGGATGCTAATCAAAGTAGAACGAAGTAATAAGACTCCTAATCACTTCTTTCTTTGACAATTCTAGAGAACCAATGAAATAATAAGAAGGCGGAGTAAATGAAGACTTGTGTGAGATATACGCATCGTTTTAAACGCGATAGTAACGGAATTGCTACTTTTAATGCTAATCAAACCAGAATGAAGTTATAGGACTCCTAATCACCTCTTTCTTTGATAATTTTAGAGAACCAATGAAACAATAAGAAGGTCTCCCTTAATGAAGACTTGTGTGAGATCTACGCATCATTTTGGGAGCGATAGTGATGGGATTGCTCCTTTTGAGGCTCATCTTTAACTAAAACAAAGTAATAGGACTAATAATCACCTACATTTTGACAATTTAAGAGAACTAATGAAACAATAAGAAGTTCTCCTTAAATGAAGACTTGTGTAAGATGTACGGATCGTTTTAAAGGTACTAGTGATAGGATTGCTCCTTTGATGCTAGTCAAACTAGAACGAAGTCATAGGACTCATAATCGCATCTTTCTTTGACAATTTGAGAGAACCAATGAAACAATAAGAAAGTCTCCATAAATCAAGACTTGTGGGAGATGTACGCAACGTTTTTAGCGCGATAGTCATGGGATTGCTCCTTTTGATTCTAATCAAATTAGAACGAAGTAATAGGACTCCCAATCACCTCTTTCTTTGACATTTTTAGATAACCAATGAAACAATAAGAATGTCTCCTTAAATGAAGACTTGTGTGAGATGTATGCATCATTTTTATCGCAATAATCATGAGATTGCTACTTTTGATGCTAATCAAACTAGAACGAAGTTATAGGACACCTAATCACCTCTTTCTTTGACAATTTTAGAGAACCAATGAAACAATAAGGTCTCCTTTAATGAAGACTTGCGTGAGATGTACGCATCGTTTTGAACGCGATATTCACAGTATTGCTCATTTTGATGCTAATCAAACTAGAACGAAGTCATAGTACTCATAATCACATCTTTCTTTGACAATTTGAGAGAACAAATGAAATAATAAGAAGGTCTCCCTAAATCAAGACTTGTGTGAGATGTACGCATCGTTTTTAACGCGATAGTCATGGGATTGCTCCTTTGGATGCTAATCAAATTAGAACGAAGTAATAAGACTCCTAATCACTTCTTTCTTTGACAATTCTAGAGAACTAATGAAATAATAAGAAGGCGGAGTAAATGAAGACTTGTGTGAGATATACGCATCGTTTTGAACGCGATAGTAACGGAATTGCTACTTTTAATGCTAATCAAACCAGAATGAAGTTATAGGACTCCTAGTCACCTCTTTCTTTGACAATTTTAGAGAACCAATGAAACAATAAGAAGGACTCCCTTAATGAAGACTTGTGTGAGGTCTACGCATCATTTTGGGAGTGATAGTGATGGGATTGCTCCTTTTGAGGCTAATTTTAACTAAAACAAAGTAATAGGACTCATAATCACCTACATTTTGACAATTTAAGAGAACTAATGAAACAATAAGAAGTTCTCCCTAAATGAAGACTTGTGTAAGATGTACGGATCGTTTTGAAGGTACTAGTGATAGGATTGCTCCTTTGATGCTAGTCAAACTAGAAGAAAGTCATGGACTCATAATCGCATCTTTCTTTGACAATTTGAGAGAACCAATGAAACAATAAGAAAGTCTCCATAAATCAAGACTTGTGTGAGATGTACGCATTCTTTTTAGCGCGATAGTCATGGGATTGCTCCTTTTGATGCTAATCAAATTAGAACAAAGTAATAGGACTCCCAATCACCTCTTTCTTTGACAATTTTAGAGAACCAATGAAACAATAAGAATGTCTCCTTAAATGAAGACTTGTGTGAGATGTACTCATCATTTTTATCACAATAGTCATGAGATTGCTACTTTTGATGCTAATCAAACTAGAACGAAGTTATAGGACTCCTAATCACCTCTTTCTTTGACAATTTTAGAGAACCAATGAAACAATAAGGTCTCCTTAAATGAAGACTTGTGTGAGATGTACGCATCATTTTGAACGCGATAGTCACAGTATTGCTCCTTTTGATACTAATCAAACTAGAACGAAGTTATAGGACTCCCAATCAACTCTTTCTTTGACAATTTTAGAGAATCAATGAAACAATAAGAAGGTCTCCCTAAATGAAGACTTGTGTGAGATGTACGCATGGTTTTGAACGCGATAATCATGGGTTTCTCTTTTTGACGCCAATCAAACTAGAACGAAAAAATACAACTCTTAATCACCTCTTTCTTTGTAAATTTAAAACATCCAATGAAACAATATGAAGGTGTTCCTAAATAAAGACTTGTGTGAGATCTACGCATCGTTTTGGACACGTTAGTGATGAGATTGCTCCTTTTGATGCTAATTTGAACTGGAACGAAGTAATAGGACTCATAATCACCTATATTTTGACAATTTGAGAAAACTAATGAAAAAATAAGGTGTCCCTAAATGAAGGCTTGTGTGAGATGTACGGATCGTTTTGAAGGCACTAGTGATATAATTGCTCTTTTCGATGCTAATCAAACTAGAACGAAGTCATAGTACTCATAATCACATCTTTCTTTGACAATTTGAGAGAACAAATGAAATAATAAGAAGGTCTCCCTAAATCAAGACTTGTGTGAGATGTACGCATCGTTTTTAACGCGATAGTCATGGAATTGCTCCTTTTGATGCTAATCAAATTAGAACGAAGTAATAGGACTCCTAATCACTTCTTTCTTTGATAATTCTAGAGAACCAATGAAATAATAAGAAGGCGGAGTAAATCAAGACTTGTGTGAGATGTACGCATCGTTTTGAACGCGATAGTCACGGGATTGCTACTTTTAATGCTAATCAAACTAGAATGAAGTTATAGGACTCCTAATCACCTCTTTCTTTGACATTTTTAGGGAACCAATGAAACAATAAGAAAGTCTCCCTAAATGAAGACTTGTGTGAGGTCTACGCACCATTTTGGGAGCGATAGTGATGGGATTGCTCCTTTTGATGCTAATTTTAACTAAAACGAAGTAATAGGACTCATAATCACCTACATTTTGACAATTTAAGAAAACTAATGAAATAATAAGAAGTTCTCCCTAAATGAAGACTTGTGTAAGATGTACGGATCGTTTTGAAGGTACTAGTGATAGGATTGCTCCTTTGATGCTAATCAAACTAGAGCGAAGTCATAGGACTCATAATCGCATCTTTCTTTGACAATTTGAGAGAACAAATGAAACATTAAGAAAGTCTCCGTAAATCAAGACTTTTGTGAGATGTACGCATTGTTTTTAATCCGATAGTCATGGGATTGCTCCTTTTGATGCTAATCAAATTAGAACAAAGTAATAGGACTCCTAATCACCTCTTTCTTTGACAATTTTAGAGAACTAATGAAACAATAAGAATGTCTCCTTAAATGAAGACTTGTGTGAGATGTAGCATTATTTTTATCGCGATAGTCATGAGATTGCTACTTTTGATGCTAATCAAACAAGAACGAAGTTATAGGACTCCTAATCACCTCTTTCTTTGACAATTTTAGAGAACCAATGAAATAATAAGGTATCCTTAATTGAAGACTTATGTTAGATGTATGCATCGTTTTGGACGCGATAGTCACAGTATTGCTCCTTTTGATACTAATCAAACTAGAACGAAGTTATAGGACTCCCAATCACCTCTTTCTTTGACAATTTTGGAGAATCAATGAAACAATAAGAAGGTCTCCCTAAATGAAGACTTGTGTGAGATGTACGCATGGTTTTGAACGCGATAATCTTGGGTTTCTCTTTTTGACGCCAATCAAACTAGAACGAAAAAATACAACTCTTAATCACCTCTTTCTTTGTAAATTTAAAACATCCAATGAAATAATATGAAGGTGTTCCTAAATAAAGACTTGGGTGAGATCTACGCATCGTTTTGGACACGTTAGTGATGAGATTGCTCCTTTTGATGCTAATTTCAACTGGAACGAAGTAATAGGACTCATAATCACCTATATTTTGACAATTTGAGAAAACTAATGAAAAAATAAGGTGTCCCAAAATGAAGGCTTGTGTGAGATGTACGGATCGTTTTAAAGGCACTAGTGATATAATTGCTCCTTTTGATGCTAATCAAACTAGAACGAAGTCATAGTACTCATAATCACATCTTTCTTTGAAAATTTAAGAGAACAAATGAAATAATAAGAAGGTCTCCCTAAATCAAGACTTGTGTGAGATGTACGCATCATTTTTAACGCGATAGTCATGGGATTGCTCCTTTGGAAGCTAATCAAATTAGAACGAAGTAATAGGACTCCTAATCACTTCTTTCTTTGACAATTCTAGAGAACCAATGAAATTATAAGAAGGCGGAGTAAATCAAGACTTGTGTGAGATGTACTCATCGTTTTGGACGCGATAGTCACGGGATTGCTACTTTTAATGTTAATCAAACTAGAATGAAGTTATAGGACTCCTAATCACCTCTTTCTTTGACATTTTTAGGGAACCAATGAAACAATAAGAAAGTCTCCCTAAATGAAGACTTGTGTGAGGTCTACGCATCATTTTGGGAGCGATAGTGATGGGATTGCTCCTTTTGATGCTAATTTTAACTAGAATGAAGTAATAGGACTCATAATCACCTACATTTTGACAATTTGAGAAAACTAATGAAATAATAACAAGTTCTCCCTAAATGAAGACTTGTGTAAGATGTACGGATCGTTTTGAAGGTACTAGTGATAGGATTGCTCCTTTGATGCTAATCAAACTAGAGCGAAGTCATAGGACTCATAATCGCATCTTTCTTTGACAATTTGAGAGAACAAATGAAACATTAAGAAAGTCTCCGTAAATCAAGACTTTTGTGAGATGTACGCATTGTTTTTAATCCGATAGTCATGGGATTGCTCCTTTTGATGCTAATCAAATTAGAACAAAGTAATAGGACTCCCAATCACCTCTTTCTTTGACAATTTTAGAGAACCAATGAAACAATAAGAATGTCTCCTTAAATGAAGACTTGTGTGAGATGTACTCATCATTTTTATCACAATAGTCATGAGATTGCTACTTTTGATGCTAATCAAACTAGAACGAAGTTATAGGACTCCTAATCACCTCTTTCTTTGACAATTTTAGAGAACCAATGAAACAATAAGGTCTCCTTAAATGAAGACTTGTGTGAGATGTACGCATCGTTTTAAAAGCGATAATCACAGTATTGCTCCTTTTGATACTAATCACACTAGAACGAAGTTATAGGACTCCCAATCACCTTCTTTGACAATTTTAGAGAATCAATGAAATAATAAGAAGGTCTCCCTAAATGAAGACTTGTGTGAGATGTACGCATGGTTTTGAACGCGATAATTATGGGTTTCTCTTTTTGACGCCAATCAAACTAGAACGAAAAAATACAACTCTTAATCACCTTTTTCTTTGTAAATTTAAAACATCCAAGGAAACAATATGAAGGTGTTCCTAAATAAAGACTTGTGTGAAATCTACGCATCGTTTTGGACACGTTAGTGATGAGATTGCTCCTTTTGTTGCTAATTTCAACTGGAACGAAGTAATAGGACTCATAATCACCTATATTTTGACAATTGGAGAAAACTAATGGAAAAAATAAGGTGTCCCTAAATGAAGGCTTGTGTGAGATGTACGGATCGTTTTGAAGGCACTAGTGATATAATTGCTCCTTTTGATGCTAATCAAACTAGAACGAAGTCATAGTACTCATAATCACATCTTTCTTTGACAATTTGAGAGAACAAATGAAATAATAAGAAGGTCTCCCTAAATCAAGACGTGTGTGAGATGTACGCATCGTTTTTAACGCGATAGTCATGGGATTGCTCCTTTTGATGCTAATCAAATTAGAACGAAGTAATAGGACTCCTAATCACTTCTTTCTTTGACAATTCTAGAGAACCAATGACATAATAAGAAGGCGGAGTAAATCAAGACTTGTGTGAGATGTACGCATCGTTTTGAACGCGATAGTCACGGGATTGCTACTTTTAATGCTAATCAAACTAGAATGAAGTTATAGGACTCCTAATCACCTCTTTCTTTGACATTTTTAGGGAACCAATGAAACAGTAAGAAAGTCTCCCTAAATGAAGACTTGTGTGAGGTCTACGCATCATTTTGGGAGCGATAGTGATGGGATTGCTCCTTTTGATGCTAATTTTAACTAGAACAAAGTAATAGGACTCATAATCACCTACATTTTGACAATTTGAGAAAACTAATGAAATAATAAGAAGTTCTCCCTAAATGAAGACTTGTGTAAGATGTACGAATCGTTTTGAACGTACTAATGATAGGATTGCTCCTTTGATGCTAATCAAAGTAGAACGAAGTCATAGGACTCATAATCGCATCTTTCTTTGATAATTTGAGAGAACTAATGAAACATTAAGAAAGTCTCCATAAATCAAGAATTTTGTGAGTTGTACGCATTGTTTTTAATGCGATAGTCATGGGATTGCTCCTTTTGATGCTAATTAAATTAGAACAAAGTAATAAGACTCCCAATCACCTCTTTCTTTGACAATTTTAGAGAACCAATGAAACAATAAGAATGCCTCCTTAAATAAAGACTTGTGTGAGATGTACGCATCATTTTTATCGCGATAGTCATGAGATTGCTACTTTTGATGCTAATCAAACTAGAACGAAGTTGTAGGACTCCTAATCACCTCTTTCTTTGATAATTTTAGAGAACCAATGAAACAATAAGGTCTCCTTAAATGAAGACTTGTGTGAGATGTACGCATCGTTTTGAACGCGATAGTCATAGTATTGCTCCTTTTGATACTAATCAAACTAGAACGAAGTTATAGGACTCCCAATCACCTCTTTCTTTGACAATTTTAGAGAATCAATGAAACAATAAGAAGGTCTCCCTAAATGAAGACTTGTGTAAGATGTACGCATGGTTTTGAACGTGATAATCATGGGTTTCTCTTTTTGACGACAATCAAAACTAGAACTAAAAAATACAACTCTTAATCACCTCTTTCTTTGTAAATTTAAAACATCCAATGAAACAATATGAAGGTGTTCCTAAATAAAGACTTGTGTGAGATCTACGCATCGTTTTGGACACGTTAGTGATGAGATTGCTCCTTTTGATGCTAATTTCAACTGGAACGAAGTAATAGGACTAATAATCACCTATATTTTGACAATTTGAGAAAACTAATGAAAAAATAAGGTGTCCCTAAATGAAGGCTTGTGTGAGATGTACGGATCGTTTTGAAGGCACTAGTGATATAATTGCTCTTTTCGATGCTAATCAAACTAGAACGAAGTCATAGTACTCATAATCACATCTTTCTTTGACAATTTGAGAGAACAAATGAAATAATAAGAAGGTCTCCCTAAATCAAGACTTGTGTGAGATGTACGCATCGTTTTTAACGCGATAGTCATGGAATTGCTCCTTTTGATGCTAATCAAATTAGAACGAAGTAATAGGACTCCTAATCACTTCTTTCTTTGATAATTCTAGAGAACCAATGAAATAATAAGAAGGCGGAGTAAATCAAGACTTGTGTGAGATGTACGCATCGTTTTGAACGCGATAGTCACGGGATTGCTACTTTTAATGCTAATCAAACTAGAATGAAGTTATAGGACTCCTAATCACCTCTTTCTTTGACATTTTTAGGGAACCAATGAAACAATAAGAAAGTCTCCCTAAATGAAGACTTGTGTGAGGTCTACGCACCATTTTGGGAGCGATAGTGATGGGATTGCTCCTTTTGATGCTAATTTTAACTAGAACGAAGTAATAGGACTCATAATCACCTACATTTTGACAATTTAAGAAAACTAATGAAATAATAAGAAGTTCTCCCTAAATGAAGACTTGTGTAAGATGTACGGATCGTTTTGAAGGTACTAGTGATAGGATTGCTCCTTTGATGCTAATCAAACTAGAGCGAAGTCATAGGACTCATAATCGCATCTTTCTTTGACAATTTGAGAGAACAAATGAAACATTAAGAAAGTCTCCGTAAATCAAGACTTTTGTGAGATGTACGCATTGTTTTTAATCCGATAGTCATGGGATTGCTCCTTTTGATGCTAATCAAATTAGAACAAAGTAATAGGACTCCTAATCACCTCTTTCTTTGACAATTTTAGAGAACTAATGAAACAATAAGAATGTCTCCTTAAATGAAGACTTGTGTGAGATGTAGCATTATTTTTATCGCGATAGTCATGAGATTGCTACTTTTGATGCTAATCAAACAAGAACGAAGTTATAGGACTCCTAATCACCTCTTTCTTTGACAATTTTAGAG
Source organism: Panax stipuleanatus (assembly GCA_020205555.1). NCBI lineage: Eukaryota > Viridiplantae > Streptophyta > Magnoliopsida > Apiales > Araliaceae > Panax > Panax stipuleanatus. The sequence continues at coordinate 33,711,518 of CM035122.1, read as the reverse complement.
AACCAATGAAATAATAAGGTATCCTTAATTGAAGACTTATGTTAGATGTATGCATCGTTTTGGACGCGATAGTCACAGTATTGCTCCTTTTGATACTAATCAAACTAGAACGAAGTTATAGGACTCCCAATCACCTCTTTCTTTGACAATTTTGGAGAATCAATGAAACAATAAGAAGGTCTCCCTAAATGAAGACTTGTGTGAGATGTACGCATGGTTTTGAACGCGATAATCTTGGGTTTCTCTTTTTGACGCCAATAAAACTAGAACGAAAAAATACAACTCTTAATCACCTCTTTCTTTGTAAATTTAAAACATCCAATGAAATAATATGAAGGTGTTCCTAAATAAAGACTTGGGTGAGATCTACGCATCGTTTTGGACACGTTAGTGATGAGATTGCTCCTTTTGATGCTAATTTCAACTGGAACGAAGTAATAGGACTCATAATCACCTATATTTTGACAATTTGAGAAAACTAATGAAAAAATAAGGTGTCCCAAAATGAAGGCTTGTGTGAGATGTACGGATCGTTTTAAAGGCACTAGTGATATAATTGCTCCTTTTGATGCTAATCAAACTAGAACGAAGTCATAGTACTCATAATCACATCTTTCTTTGAAAATTTAAGAGAACAAATGAAATAATAAGAAGGTCTCCCTAAATCAAGACTTGTGTGAGATGTACGCATCATTTTTAACGCGATAGTCATGGGATTGCTCCTTTGGAAGCTAATCAAATTAGAACGAAGTAATAGGACTCCTAATCACTTCTTTCTTTGACAATTCTAGAGAACCAATGAAATTATAAGAAGGCGGAGTAAATCAAGACTTGTGTGAGATGTACTCATCGTTTTGGACGCGATAGTCACGGGATTGCTACTTTTAATGTTAATCAAACTAGAATGAAGTTATAGGACTCCTAATCACCTCTTTCTTTGACATTTTTAGGGAACCAATGAAACAATAAGAAAGTCTCCCTAAATGAAGACTTGTGTGAGGTCTACGCATCATTTTGGGAGCGATAGTGATGGGATTGCTCCTTTTGATGCTAATTTTAACTAGAATGAAGTAATAGGACTCATAATCACCTACATTTTGACAATTTGAGAAAACTAATGAAATAATAACAAGTTCTCCCTAAATGAAGACTTGTGTAAGATGTACGGATCGTTTTGAAGGTACTAGTGATAGGATTGTTGGGTTTGTACGAAATCGTGATGCAATCAAATTGCAAAAATTAGCGGAAGCATGGTATATTAGAGTTTAAAAAAAATTCTACAAAACCATTACCCGGATCATCCTTTATGCAAATTATTAATTTAAAACGATAAATAAGAAGTTATGGAATCATACCCTTGTAAAATGAAACTTCCACAGGTACGAGTTCAACTCCTTGTTCTTCGTGATCTCCTTGAATTTCCGGGTTAGATTCCTTCCTTTGATCAACGTTAGCCACCCAAGTGTTTGGCCTCTAGAGGTGATCCACCAAGGAAGATGAATTATCAAGAAGGAGGGTGGTTGGCTTAGTTTTCTATCCTCTATAGAAAAGGAGTACTCTCCAACAATTGGAATTGCATCAACTGATATCTATTATAAGACTCCTCTTATATAGATATTGGTCAACCCTTCTAATCCTATTAGACATGGGATTTCTTTTAATTAATTAAACTCCTCTAATTAATTTAGGCTTCCCACCACATTGGGAATAATTAATTAAATTCATTTAATTAATTTGTCTCCTAATCTTATTAGGAATAAATGAGAGTACTAAATATTAAATTAATTACTAAACTCCTTTAGAAATTAAAATAATAATAATTGTAATAATATTAATAAGACTCCTCTTATTAATTTATATTTAATATTTCCAAAATATTAAATAATAAACATTAAGCTATTTAATTTATTCTATCACCATAGATTAAATTAATTACACTTAATGCATTATTACGATTATGCCATTACCTTCTTAAATAATTATTCTTCCTTTTATGGTGTGACCCTTTAGGTTCTCCATATTAAACCGGTTGTGAATAAATCAATTAAAATAATTTTAATCTTATTTAAATAAATAAATTAAACTAATAATCTATTTAAATAAATAATATTTATTCTACAATAGGGATAAGCCTCCCTAGCGATCAACGACTTTCCAGATAATATAGATTTCAACATTAATCATAAAAGAACCTGTGAGTAAATAGTTACCATACAATTCAATCCTTCCACCATACAATGTCCCAATTAAATATAAGACATGGATTTACTGTCAAGTTTATTTAATTATATGTATTTCGATTAGAAAATGCACAACTCCAAATAATGCAAATTAAAAACTCCTTTCTAATTTCATTTCACCTTGGCCAAGGATTCCTGGTTGTCATTTAACGAATCACATAGGACATATCTCCTCTTTTACTAGAGGTGGTAGATTCTTTATTGATCATTCATTATCTCCATATGTAACTCATTATACCCAAGCATACCCTATATATGCCTTAAAAGGTCTTAAGGAATAAGTCAAAGTATAATTTGTTACATACAAGATACTATGATGATCTCAAGTCCAAGGATCACTTGTACTACTATCACATTAGGAATTCCTATTGACATGCGAGTAAAACTCCATTAGGTATTCCATAGCGAATCACGTTCAGTGAACTTATTCTCCAATAAGCACCTACATACTTTCTTTAGTGTCTCCACACAAATGATCATGAGATCAATCATCCTCATCCAATGAGCAAGCAACATATGTACCAATCTATCCAGATTTACTAATCCCCTTTTTAGTAATCCCACGATTGGGAACTATTTTAGTTTTAAAACTTTCTAAGAATTTAGATCTCATTAGCATGATCATCATCATGATTCTAAAAGCATTGCTTAAAACTATGGGTTATTTACATATTATAAAAACAGCAACATGTAGATAATTAAATGCCTTTAATAAATGAATATTTTATTAATAAATAAATAAGATTGTTTACAAAGTACGTGCTTTATCATCATACATGATTGGCTTGTATGCACACTACTATCAATCTCCCACTTGCACTAAAGCCAATCGCGATGGTATCTCATACCCATCTTCTCTAAGTGACGATCAAACTGCTGTTGTGTTAAAGCTTTAGTAAATGGATCTGCAATGTTGTCTTGAGAGTCTACACGCTCCAAGGTGACGTCTCCTCTTTCAATGATCTCCCTGATCAAGTGAAATCGCCGCAACACGTGTTTAGATTTCTGATGAGACCTGGGTTCCTTAGCCTGTGCAACTGCTCCTGTGTTGTCACAGTAAATGGGAACTGCTTCTCCAATGCTAGGAACCACACCAAGTTCAGTTATGAACTTCTTCATCCAAACAGCTTCCTTTGCAGCTTCACTTGCAGCTATATACTCTGCCTCTGTCACTGAATCAGCAACTGTTTGCTGCTTGAAACTCTTCCAACTCACTGCGCCTCCGTTCAAGGTAAAAACATACCCCGAAACAGATTTACTGTCATCTTGGTCCGTTTGAAAACTTGAGTCTGTGAAGCCCTCGAGTTTTAATTCAGACCCACCGTAGACAAGAAAAATATCTTTAGTCCTTCTCAAGTACTTTAGGATATTCTTCACTGCCTTCCAGTGCTCTTCTCCAGGATTCGACTGGTATCTGCTCGTTACACTAAGTGCATGAGCAACATCTGGTCTAATACATATCATACCGTACATGATAGATCCTATTGCAGAAGCATAAGGGATCTTACTCATACGGTCTTTCTCCTCAGGTGTCTTTGGGGCCTATTTTTTGGAGAGATGTATTCCATGGCTCATCGGCATGAGACCTCTTTTGGAATCTTCCATGCTAAATCTCTTTAGCATTGCATCAATGTACGTTCCTTGGGATAAACCAAGCATCCTTTTAGATCTATCTCTATAGATCTTTATCCCCAAAATATAGGATGCTTCTCCCAAGTCCTTCATGGAGAAGTGTTTAGATAACCAGATTTTAATTGATTGTAGCATAGGAATGTCATTCCCTATCAGTAATATATCATCAACATATAATACAAGGAATGAAACTGCGCTCCCACTAACCTTCTTGTACACACATGGTTCATCGTCATTTTTGATAAAATCAAACTCTTTGATTGTCTCATCAAAACGAATGTTCCATCTACGAGAAGCTTGCTTCAATCCATAAATGGATCGTTGCAGCTTACAGACTTGATTTATTCCAACCTTTGAAACAAATTCATCTGGCTGTGTCATATACACATCCTCCTCAAGTTTTCCATTGAGGAAGGCCGTTTTTACGTCCATCTGCCAGATCTCATAGTCGTTATAAGCTGCAATTGCAAGCAAAATCCGAATGGACTTGAGCATAGCTACTGGTGAAAAGGTTTCATCATAGTCAACTCCTTGTCTTTGTTTGAAACCTTTTGCAACCAGTCGGGCCATATAGGTCTCCACCTTGCCGTCCGCTCCAGTCTTTCTTTTAAAGACCCATTTACACCCAATAGGCTTAATGCCTTCAGGTGGTGAACCCAAAGTCCATACTTTGTTTTCATACATGGAGTCCATTTCGGATTTCATGGCTTCAAGCCATTTCACTGAGTCTTTATTACTCATAGCTTGTTCGTAATTCAATTGATCATCATCATTCATGATGCGTACCTCATCGTCATCCTCTACAACGAATCCATACCTCTCAGGTATCTTCGGTACTCTTCCAGATTTACGAACAGGGTGTGGTATAGTAGGTTCTTCTACTTGGTCAGGTACCTGACTTTGATCCGTGGTAATTTGTGGTTCTTGAGCTTCTTCAAGATATATCTTACTCCCACTGACCCCTTCATGGATAAACTCCTTTTCCAAGAAGGCAGCATGTTTCGCAACAAACACCTTTTGATCAGTTGGATGATAGAAATAATACCCTACAGTTTCTTTAGGGTATCCCACAAATCTACACTTTTCGGATTTAGTTTGTAGCTTATCATGTTCAAACTTTTTGACATAAGCTGGACAACCCCAAGTCTTAACATGCTTAAGATTTGGTTTCCTCCCCTTCCACGTCTCATATGGAGTCTTTGGGGCGGATTTGGTAGGTACCTTGTTAAGTAGGTATGCAGCCGTTTCTAGGGCATATCCCCAGAAGGAAATTGGAAGGTCGGTAAAACTCATCATGGATCGAACCATGTCTAACAGTGTTCGATTTCTCCTTTCAGATACTCCATTTAACTGTGGTGTACCTGGAGGAGTCCATTGTGAGATTATACCATTTTCTTTGAGACAATTGAGAAACTCACCGCGTAAGTATTCTCCACCTCGATCTGATCGAAGTATCTTTATATTCTTGCCCGTTTGTTTCTCTACTTCACTTTTGAACTCTTTGAACTTTTCAAATGATTCTGACTTGTATTTCATCAAATACACATATCCAAATCTTGAGTGATCATCAGTGAAAGTAATAAAATAAGAATACCCACCCCGTGCACTTGTTGTCATAGGCCCACAAACGTCTGTGTGAATCAATGCCAACAACTCTGTAACTCTTTCTCCTCTTCCACTAAAAGGAGATTTAGCCATTTTACCCATGAGACAAGATTCACAAGTTGGATATGATTCATAATCGGATAGCTCGAGGAGCCCATCTTTATGCAACTTGGATAATCTTGTTTCATTGATATGACCGAGTCTACAGTGCCACATATAGGTATAATTAATATCATCTCTTTTCCTTTTCTTAGTTTGTTCAATTTGAAATATATTTTCTTCTAAGTCAAGTGTATAAAGTCCATTTCGCAAATTTCCAATACCATATAAAACATCGTCTTTATAAATAGAACAACTATTGTTCTTTATAACAACGTTAAATCCTTCCATATCCAATACAGAAATTGAAATAATGTTTTTAATAATATTCGGAACATAATAACAATTATTAAGATAAATGGACTTGCCCGAAGGCATTGCTAAATAATAAGTTCCTACAGCTAATGCAGCAACCTTTGCTCCATTCCCCACTCGTAGGATCACCTCATCATTGTTCAGCTTTCTACTTCTGACCAGTCCCTGCACAGTATTACATATGTGAGAACCACAGCCGGTATCCAATACCCAAGTAGAATTATGACTTTCAGAAAAATTAATTTCAATCATAAACAAACCTTGATTGGAAGTCGAAGCTTCTCCAAGCTTCTTTTCTGCTAGATACTTCTTGCAGTTCCTTTTCCAATGTCCCGGCATGTTGCAATGAAAGCACATTCCTTTAGCCGGTTCAGGTTTCTTTTGTTCCTTTTCTTTCCCCTTTCCCTTAGCCTTCTTAGATTTCTTCTTTTCAGAAGATACATTGGGCCTCTTCCTTTTATTGGAAGAATCCACCATCAAGATATGGTTCTTCTTGGATGGGAAGTGACCTTCTGCAGTTTTCAGCATGTTAGGCAGCTCAGGCAAGCTGACATCTAGCTTATTCATGTGAAAATTAACCACAAACTGCGAGAAGGTCTCAGGGAGTGACTGCAAGACCAAGTCTTGACTCAGCTCCCCATCCATGACGAACCCCAGCTGTCCAAGGCGTTCAATCAAATTGATCACCTTTAGGACATGAGTCTCGACGGCAGTACCCTCGGTCATCCGAGATCGGAAGAGCTCTTTAGATATCTCATATCTAGCAGTCCTACTCTGTTCACCATACAACTCCTTGAGGTGAAGCAGCATAGCAGGAGCATCCATATTTACGTGCTGACGCTGAAGCTCGTTTTTCATGGATGCGAGCATGATGCATTGAGCCATAGATGCATCATCTTGCCACTTATTGAAAGTGGCAATCTCTTCCTCAGAGGCTATTTCCGAAACAGATACAGGGACAGTTGAATTTAGGACATAAGAAATCTTTTCAGCAGTGAGAACAATTCTCAGATTTCTTAGCCAGTCCTCATAATTCGGCCCGGTAAGCTTGTTTGCATCAAGTATGCTTCGTAGTGAGATTAGTGATTTAGACATTTTTAAAATTCTGTATGTGAAAAAAAACAACATTTTAGCAAACATTCATTTTATTAACTTTGCATACCAAAATAAATTTAGGTCTTTATTTTAAATTGGCATCTCCCACTATTTTCATCAAACTATATTACCCTCACTTATATTGTTCGGCAACATCTAATTAAAGATTTGCTAGTGAGAATAAGGATCCCATTTCAAATGTATATAACATTGTGGATAGCACAACAAGCGATATACAAATAAATAGGTAGACAACTCTTGTCAATTACATCATCATGTAATTCCTTTTATTTTGCCTCTTAAATCACAATGGTCATGTGTGTGCACATCCGAACTAAAATGATTTAAGTTAAGTCCAGCCTAGCACTTCCATAAATTCAAAAAAAAAAATGTTCGTCCTTGTGGATAGCACAACAAGACTAGATTGTTCAATTTTCTTGATAAGCATCAAATGTGATTAATTAACATCTTAAATACGCAATACTCGCCTTGTGGATAGCACAACAAGCTCATATTAAATATTTAATACTCTATTAATTTATCATGCTAGAAGGCGACGTTCGATATTCCAAATATCATTTCAACGCTTCGGACTTAATATTATTTCTTTGAGGGGTTTGTTATTATTTGTCTCATCTTGTTTAGCGCGCATGCACACATATATATATATATATATATATATATATATAAAATACGCGTCATTTTATTAAACATATGAAGCATGTTTGCATAAAATATAATATATATAATATTTAGCATGCAATATAGAATACTATATTCTACCCGGATTGATTATGGACTTTTATTCTAGTTTGGTTCACTAGAGCCACCAAGTGAACCAAAAGGTCAAACCTAGGAGTGTAAGAATTTAAATTTAAATATAACTATTACATTTAAACCCGGGCTCCATACAAACGGGTCTTCACGCGCTCCTTGCTCCTTGGTCTCCAATTTCTTCAAGATAATTCTAACTATTTTTATTACATTAAACTATTTAATTTAAATAGAAACCTTGATCAGAAGTCAAGGGGAAGTACATAGGAGGGAGATAGAATTTTACATCAAGAAAAAAAATTAGAGAAGACGAGGTACACATACCCCATTTAATAAAACTCATTCATTCAAGCATTCAACTAAAATAAAATCCAATCACATTGGTCAAATAGTCCATAATCAATCCCCATTTATTATCATACATATCACCATATATATCAATAAATAAATATTCATCTCATGAATTAAAATATTCCATATATATATGAGTATCATTTTATGGGCAATTTTAAATTGCATGAAATTCAATTTCAAGATTAAAATAAACTCTTTATTTTAATTATAAAATTATTAAGTATATTATATATATATATATATATATATATATATAATAACCGTCCTTTTAAGTAAAAAATCATGCACACCTTTTTGAAATCATGTTACATTGTTACTATATATATAATATATATATACGTTAATAGTATCATAGTAACCATGAATTCCTTTTCAAAAAAAAAAAATGATCAGTGAAATCACTAAATCACGTTACACTTGTACTGTCCAGGATTAGAAAAAGTTATTGAAGTTTCATTATATATATTATATATATAAGATGAACGTGACCCAGGAAAAAATTTCAAGCACTTTCACTTTAATAACCAATTCGTGGGAAAGGAATTCGGCAGTCACAATTAAAGCCCAAGCCACAAAATTCATGCAAGGAAGAAAAAAAAACTGATTTCACAATTCATTTTTTTTTTCTCATAAAAAAAAATAATTTTAAACAATTAATTATGCCCAATAAATTATTTTAAATACATACTCATATGTATATGAAATCAAAAATAAATTAATAATTGCATAAAGGTTTGGCTCTGATGCCACTGTTGGGTTTGTACGAAATCGTGATGCAATCAAATTGCAAAAATTAGCGGAAGCATGGTATATCAGAGTTTAAAAAAATTTCTACAAAACCATTACCCGGATCATCCTTTATGAAAATTATTAATTTAAAACGATAAATAAGAAGTTATGGAATCATACCCTTGTAAAACGAAACTTCCACAGGTACGAGTTCAACTCCTTGTTCTTCGTGATCTCCTTGAATTTCCGGGTTAGATTCCTTCCTTTGATCAACGTTAGCCACCCAAGTGTTTGGCCTCTAGAGGTGATCCACCAAGGAAGATGAATTATCAAGAAGGAGGGTGGTTGGCTTAGTTTTCTATCCTCTATAGAAAAGGAGTACTCTCCAACAATTGGAATTGCATCAACTGATATCTATTATAAGACTCCTCTTATATAGATATTGGTCAACCCTTCTAATCCTATTAGACATGGGATTTCTTTTAATTAATTAAACTCCTCTAATTAATTTAGGCTTCCCACCACATTGGGAATAATTAATTAAATTCATTTAATTAATTTGTCTCCTAATCTTATTAGGAATAAATGAGAGTACTAAATATTAAATTAATTACTAAACTCCTTTAGAAATTAAAATAATAATAATTGTAATAATATTAATAAGACTCCTCTTATTAATTTATATTTAATATTTCCAAAATATTAAATAATAAACATTAAGCTATTTAATTTATTCTATCACCATAGATTAAATTAATTACACTTAATGCATTATTACGATTATGCCATTACCTTCTTAAATAATTATTCTTCCTTTTATGGTGTGACCCTTTAGGTTCTCCATATTAAATCGGTTGTGAATAAATCAATTAAAATAATTTTAATCTTATTTAAATAAATAAATTAAACTAATAATCTATTTAAATAAATAATATTTATTCTACAATAGGGATAAGCCTCCCTAGCGATCAACGACTTTTCAGATAATATAGATTTCAACATTAATCATAAAAGAACTTGTGAGTAAATAGTTACCATACAATTCAATCCTTCCACCATACAATGTCCTAATTAAATATAAGACATGGATTTACTGTCAAGTCTTATTTTATTTAATTATATGTATTTCGATTAGAAAATGCACAACTCCAAATAATGCAAATTAAAAACTCCTTTCTAATTTTATTTCACCTTGGCCAAGGATTCCTGGTTGTCATTTAACGAATCACATAGGACATATCTCCTCTTTTACTAGAGGTGGTAGATTCTTTATTGATCATTCATTATCTCCATATGTAACTCATTATACCCAAGCATACCCTATATATGCCTTAAAAGGTCTTAAGGAATAAGTCAAAGTATAATTTGTTACATACAAGATACTATGATGATCTCAAGTCCAAGGATCACTTGTACTACTATCACATTAGGAATTCCTATTGACATGCGAGTAAAACTCCATTAGGTATTCCATAGTGAATCACGTTCAGTGAACTTATTCTCCAATAAGCACCTACATACTTGCTTTAGTGTCTCCACACAAATGATCATGAGATCAATCATCCTCATCCAATGAGCAAGCAACATATGTACCAATCTATCCAGATTTACTAATCCCCTTTTTAGTAATCCCACGATTGGGAACTATGTTAGTTTTAAAACTTTCTAAGAATTTAGATCTCATTAGCATGATCATCATCATGATTCTAAAAGCATTTCTTAAAACTATGGGTTATTTACATATTATAAAAACAGCAACATGTAGATAATTAAATGCCTTTAATAAATGAATATTTTATTAATAAATAAATAAGATTGTTTACAAAGTACGTGCTTTATCATCATACATGATTGTCTTGTATGCACACTACTATCAAGGATTGCTCCTTCGATGCTAATCAAACTAGAACGAAGTCATAGGACTCATAATCGCATCTTTCTTTGACAATTTGAGAGAAGCAATAAAACATTAAGAAAGTATCCAAAAATCAAGACTTTTGTGAGATGGACTCATTGCTTTTAATGCGATAGTCATGGGATTGCTCCTTTTGATGCTAATCAAATTAGAACAAAGTAATAAGACTCCCAATCACCTCTTTCTTTGACAATTTTAGAGAACCAATGAAACAATAAGAATGTCTCCTTAAATAAAGACTTGTGTGAGATGCACGCATCATTTTTATCGCGATAGTCATGAGATTGCTACTTTTGATGCTAATCAAACTAGAACGAAGTTATAGGACTCCTAATCACCTCTTTCTTTGACAATTTTAGAGAACCAATGAAACAATAAGGTCTCCTTAAATGAAGACTTGTGTGAGATGTACGCATCGTTTTGAACGCGATAGTCATAGTATTGCTCCTTTTGATACTAATCAAACTAGAACGAAGTTATAGGACTCCCAATCACCTCTTTCTTTGACAATTTTAGAGAATCAATGAAACAATAAGAAGGTCTCCCTCAATGAAGACTTGTGTGAGATGTACGCATGGTTTTGAATGCGATAATCATGGGTTTCTCTTTTTGACGCCAATCAAACTAGAACGAAAAAATACAACTCTTAATCACCTCTTTCTTTGTAAATTTAAAACATCCAAGGAAGCAATATGAAGGTGTTCCTAAATAAAGACTTGTGTGAGATCTACGCATCGTTTTGGACACGTTAGTGATGAGATTGCTCCTTTTGATGCTAATTTCAACTGGAACGAAGTAATAGGACTCATAATCACCTATATTTTGACAATTGGAGAAAACTAATGGAAAAAATAAGGTGTCCCTAAATGAAGGCTTGTGTGAGATGTACGGATCGTTTTGAAGGCACTAGTGATATAATTGCTCCTTTTGATGCTAATCAAACTAGAACGAAGTCATAGGACTCATAATCACATCTTTCTTTGACAATTTCAGAGAACAAATGAAATAATAAGAAGGACTCCCTAAATCAAGACGTGTGTGAGATGTACGCATCGTTTTTAACGCGATAGTCATAGGATTGCTCCTTTTGATGCTAATCAAATTTGAACGAAGTAATAGGACTCCTAATCACTTCTTTCTTTGACAATTCTAGAGAACCAATGAAATAATAAGAAGGCGGAGTAAATCAAGACTTGTGTGAGATGTACGCATCGTTTTGAACGCGATAGTCACGGGATTGCTACATTTAATGCTAATCAAACTAGAATGAAGTTATAGGACTCCTAATCACCTCTCTCTTTGACATTTTTAGGGAACCAATGAAACAGTAAGAAAGTCTCCCTAAATGAAGACTTGTGTGAGGTCTACGCATCATTTTGGGAGCGATAGTGATGGGATTGCTCCTTTTGATGCTAATTTTAACTAGAACGAAGTAATAGGACTCATAATCACCTACATTTTGTTAATTTGAGAAAACTAATGAAATAATAAGAAGTTTTTCCTGAATGAAGACTTGTGTAAGATGTACGGATCATTTTGAAGGTACTAGTGATAGGATTGCTCCTTTGATGCTAATCAAACTAGAACGAAATCATAGGACTCATAATCGAATCTTTCTTTGACAATTTGAGAGAACCAATGAAACATTAAGAAAGTCTCCAAAAATCAAGACTTTTGTGAGATGTACCCATTGTTTTTAATGCGATAGTCATGGGATTGCTCCTTTTGATGCTAATCAAATTAGAACAAAGTAATAGGACTCCCAATCACATCTTTCTTTGACAATTTTAGAGAACTAATGAAACAATAAGAATGTCTCCTTAAATGAAGACTTGTGCGAGATGTACGCATCATTTTTATCGCGATAGTCATGAGATTGCTACTTTTGATGCTAATCAAACTAGAACAAAGTTATAGGACTCCTAATCACCTCTTTCTTTGACAATTTTAGAGAACCAATGAAACAATAAGGTATCCTTAAATGAAGACTTGTGTGAGATGTACGCATCGTTTTGAACGCGATAGTCATAGTATTGCTCCTTTTGATATTAATCAAACTAGAACGAAGTTATAGGACTCCCAATCACCTCTTTCTTTGACAATTTTAGAGAATCAATGAAACAATAAGAAGGTCTCCCTAAATGAAGACTTGTGTGAGATGTACGCATGGTTTTGAACGCGATAATCTTGGGTTTCTCTTTTTGATGCCAATCAATTTAGAACGAAAAAATACAACTCTTAATCACCTCTTTCTTTGTAAATTTAAAACATCCAATGAAAAATATGAAGGTTTTCCTAAATAAAGACTTGTGTGAGATCTACGCATCGTTTTGGACACGTTAGTGATGAGATTGCTCCTTTTGATGCAAATTTCAACTGGAACGAAGTAATAGGACTCATAATCACCTATATTTTGACAATTTGAGAAAACTAATGAAAAAATAAGGTGTCCCTAAATGAAGGCTTGTGTGAGATGTACGGATCGTTTTAAAGGCACTAGTGATATAATTGCACCTTTTGATGCTAATCAAACTAGAACGAAGTCATAGTACTCATAATCACATCTTTCTTTGAAAATTTGAGAGAACAAATGAAATAATAAGAAGGTCTCCCTAAATCAAGACTTGTGTGAGATGTACGCATCATTTTTAACGCGATAGTCATGGGATTGCTCCTTTTGAAGCTAATCAAATTAGAACGAAGTAATATGACTCCTAATCACTTCGTTCTTTGACAATTCTAGAGAACCAATGAAATTATAAGAAGGCGGAGTAAATCAAGACTTGTGTGAGATGTACTCATCGTTTTGGACGCGATAGTCACGGGATTGCTACTTTTAATGCTAATCAAACTAGAATGAAGTTATAGGACTCCTAAACACCTCTTTCTTTGACATTTTTAGGGAATCAATGAAACAATTGATAGTAGTGTGCATCCAAGCCAATCATGTATGATGATAAAGCACATACTTTGTAAACAATCTTATTTATTTATTAATAAAATATTTATTTATTAAAGGCATTTAATTATCTACATGGTGCTGTTTTTTATAATATGTAAATAACCCATAGTTTTAAGCAATGCTTTTAGAATCATGATGTTGATCATGCTAATGAGATCTAAATTCTTAGAAAGCTTTAAAACTAAAATAGTTCCCAATCGTGGGATTACTAAAAAGGGGATTAGTAAATCCGGATAGATTGGTACATATGTGTTGGGTTTGTATGTAACACAATCATGCAATCAAATCACATAAATAGGGCGGAAGCGTAAAAACTAGTTTTTCAAAATTTATACAAACCCATAACCATGATCATGCTTTGTGCTTGTTATCAATAACAGAAAAGAGAGAACATGGAATTATACCTTTGAAGATCTAAGCTTCCTCAGGTACAAGTTCTACTCCTTTGATTCCTTTGATTCCTCTGATAGTGGCTCCTTCCCTTGAATAATGTCAGCCACCCAAATGTTTGGCCTCTAACGGTGATCTACCAAGGAAGATGAAGAACTCAAGAAGATGGGTTATTGGCTTATCCCTTGTTTCTATCTCTATAGAATATGTGTACTCCCAACTCTTGGAAAATTTCACATCTCTTACCTTATTTTTGATATAAGACTCTCTTATATAGATATTAGGTTAACCCTCTTAATCCAATTAGAATAGGGTTTTATTTAATTAATTAATTAAATACTTTTAATTAATTTATATCCTAATCTTTATTAGGATTGAGAGAGAGTACTGATATTATATTAATTCCTAAACTCCTTTAGAATTAAAATAATAATAATAATAATAATAATATTAATAAGACTCCTCTTATTAATTTATATTTAATATTTCTAAAATATTAAATAATAAACATTAAGCTATTTAATTTATTCTATCATCATAGATTAAATTAATTATACTTAATGCATTATTACTATCATGCCATTTTCTTCTTAAATAATTCTTCTTCCTTTTATGGTGTGACCCTTTAGGTTCTCCATATTAAATCGGTTGTGAATAAATCAATTAGAACAATTCTAATCTTATTTAAATAAACAAATTAAACTAATAATCTATTTAAATAAATAACATTTATTCTACAATAGGGATAAGCCTCCCTAGCGATCAACGACTTTCCAGATAATATAGATTTCAACATTAATCATAAAAGAACCTGTGAGTTAATAGTTACCGTACAATTAAATCCTTCCACCATACAATGTCCCAATTAAATATAAGACATGGATTTACTGTCAAGTCTTAATTTATTTAATCATATGTATTTCGATTAGAAAATGCTCAACTCCAAATAATGCAAATTAGAAACCTCTTTCTAATTTCATTCTACCTTGGCCAAGGATTCCTGGGTTGTCATTTAACGAATCACATAGGACATATCTCCTCTTTTACTAGAGGTGGTAGATTCTTTATTGATCATTCATTATCTCCATATATAACTCATTACACCCAAGCATACCCTATATATGCCTTAAAAGGCCTTAAGGAATTAGTCAAAGTATAATTTGTTCAATACAAGATACTATGATGATCTCAAGTCCAAGGATCACATGTACTACTATTACATTAGGAATTCCTATTGACAGGCGAGTAAAACTCCATTAGGTATTCCATAGCGAGTCACGTTCAGTGAACTTATTCTCCAATAAGCACCTACATACTTGCTTTAGTGTCTCCACACAAATGACCATGAGATCAGTCATCTTCATCCAATGAGCAAGCAACATATGTACCAATCTATCCGGATTTACTAATCCCCTTTTTAGTAATCCCACGATTGGGAACTATTTTAGTTTTAAAGCTTTCTAAGAATTTAGATCTCATTAGCATGATCAACATCATGATTCTAAAAGCATTGCTTAAAACTATGGGTTATTTACATATTATAAAAACAGCACCATGTAGATAATTAAATGCCTTTAATAAATAAATATTTTATTAATAAATAAATAAGATTGTTTACAAAGTATGTGATTTATCATCATACGTGATTGGCTTGTATGCACACTACTATCAATCTCCCACTTGCACTAAAGCCAATCGCCATGGTATCTCATACCCAACTTCTCTTAGTGACGATCAAACTGCTGTTGTGTTAAAGCTTTAGTTAATGGATCTGCAATGTTGTCTTGAGAGTCTACACTCTCCTCTTTCAATGATTTCTTTAATCAAAGTGCCGCAACACATGTTTAGATTCAAGATGAGACTTAGGAACTATTCCTAGTTCTGTAATGAACTTTTTATCTAAAACATCAACTTGCAGCTTCACTTACAGTTATATACTCTGCCTCTGTCACTGAATCAGCAACCGTTTGCTGCTTGGAACTCTTCCAACTCACTGCACCTCCGTTCAAGGTAAACACATACCCTGAAATAGATTTACTGTCATCTTGGTCTGTTTGAAAACTTGAGTCCGTGAATCCCTCGAGTTTTAATTCAGACCCACCATAGACAAGAAAAATATCTTTAGTCCTTCTCAAGTACTTTAGGATATTTTTCACTACCTTCCAGTGCTCTTCTCCTGGATTCGACTGGTATCTGCTTGTTACACTAAGTGCGTGAGCAACATCCGGTCTAGTACATATCATACCATACATGATAGATCCTATTGCAGAAGCATAAGGGATCTTACTCATACGGTCTCTCTCCTCAGGTGTCTTTGGGGCCTGTTTCTTGGAGAGATTTATTCCATGGCTCATCGGCATGAGACCTCTTTTGGAATCTTCCATGCTAAACCTCTTTAGCATCGTATCAATGTACGTTCCTTGGGATAAGCCGAGCATCCTTTTAGATCTATCTCTATAGATCTTTATCCCCAATATATAGGATGCTTCACCCAAGTCCTTCATGGAGAAGTTTTTAGATAACCAGATTTTAATGGATTGTAACATAGGAATGTCATTCCCAATCAGTAATATATCATCAACATATAATACAAGGAATGATACTGCGCTCCCACTAACCTTCTTGTATACACATGGTTCATCCTCGTTTTTGATAAAATCGAACTCTTTGATTGTCTCATCAAAACGAATGTTCCATCTATAAGAAGCTTGCTTCAACCCATAAATGGATCGTTGTAGCTTACAGACTTGATTTGTTCCAACTTTTGAAATAAATCCCTCTGGCTGTGTCATATACACATCCTCCTCAAGTTTCCCATTGAGGAAGGCCGTTTTCACGTCCATCTGCCAGATCTCATAGTCGTTGTAAGCTGCAATCGCAAGTAAAATCCGAATGGACTTGAGCATGGCTACTGGTGAGAAGGTTTCATCATAGTTAACTCCTTGTCTTTGTTTGAAACCTTTTGCAACCAGTCGGGCCTTATAGGTCTCTACCTTGCCGTCCGCTCCAGTCTTTCTTTTAAAGACCCATTTACACCCAATAGGCTTAATGCCTTCAGGTGGTGAAATCAAAGACCATACTTTGTTTTCATACATGGAGTCCATTTCAGATTTCATGGCTTCAAGCCATTTTCCTGAGTCTTTATTACTCATAGCCTGTTCGTAATTCAATTGATCATCATCATTCATGATGCGTACCTCATCGTCATCCTCTACAACGAATCCATACCTCTCAGGTATCTTCGGTACTCTTCCAGATTTACGAACATGGTGTGGTACAGTAGGTTCTTCTACTTAGTTAGGTACCTGACTTTGGTCCGTGGTAACTTGTGGTTCTTGAACTTCTTCAAGATATATCTTACTCCCACTGACCCCTTCATGGATAAACTCTTTCTCCAAGAAGGTAACATGTTTCGCAACAAACACCTTTTGATCAGTTGGATGATAGAAATAATACCCTACGGTTTCTTTAGGGTATCCCACAAATCTACACTTATCGGATTTAGTCTGTAGCTTATCATTTTCAAACTTTTTGACATAAGCTGGACAACCCCAAGTCTTAACATGCTTAAGATTTGGTTTCCTCCCTTTCCATATCTCATATGGAGTCTTTGGGGCGGATTTGGTAGGTACCTTGTTAAGTAGGTATGCAGCCGTTTCTAGGGCATATCCCCAGAAGGAAATTGGAAGGTCGGTAAAACTCATCATGGATCGAACCATGTCCAACAGTGTTCGATTTCTCCTTTCAGATACTCCATTTAACTGTGGTGTACCTGGAGGAGTCCATTGTGAGATTATACCATTTTCTCTGAGACAATTGAGAAACTCACTGCTTAAGTATTCTCCACCTCGATCTGATCGAAGTATCTTAATACTCTTGCCCGTTTGTTTCTCTACTTCACTTCTGAACTCTTTGAACTTTTCAAATGATTCTGATTTGTATTTCATTAAATACACATATCCAAATCTTGAGTGATCATCAGTGAAAGTAATAAAATAAGAATATCCACCCCGTGCACTTGTTGTCATAGGTCCACAAACGTCTGTGTGAATCAATGCCAATAACTCTGTAACTCTCTCCCCTTTTCCACTAAAAGGAGATTTAGTCATTTTACCCATGAGACAAGATTCACAAGTTGGATATGATTCATAATCAGATAGCTCGAGGAGTCCATCTTTATGCAACTTGGATAATCTTGTTTCATTGATATGACCGAGTCTACAGTGCCACATATAGGTATAATTAGTATCATCTCTTTTCCTTTTCTTAATTTGTTCAATTTGAAATATATTTTCTTGCAAGTCAAGTGTATAAAGTCCATTTCGCAAATTTCCAATACCATATAAAACATCGTCTTTATAAATAGAACAACCATTGTTCTTTATAATAACGTCAAAACCTTCCATATCCAATACAGAAATTGAAATAATGTTTTTAATAATATTCGGAACATAATAACAATTATTAAGATAAATGGATTTGCCCGAAGGCATTGCTAAACAATAAGTTCCTACAGCTAATGCAGCAACTTTTGCTCCATTTCCCACTCGTAGGATCACCTCATCATTGTTCAGCTTTCTACTTCTGACCAGTCCCTTCACATTATTACATATGTGAGAACCACAGCCGGTATCCAATACCCAAGTAGAATTTTGACTTTCTGAAAAATTAATTTCAATCATGAACAAACCTTGATTGGAAGTCGAAGCTTCTCCAAGCTTCTTCTCTGCTAGAAACTTCTTGCAGTTCCTCTTCCAATGTCCCGGCTCATTGCAATGAAAGCACATTCCTTTAGCTGGTTCAGGTTGCTTTTGCTCCTTTTCTTTCCCTTTTCCCTTAGCCTTCTTAGATTTCTTCTTTTCAGAAGACACATTGGGCCTCTTCCTTTTATTGGAAGAATCCACCATCAAGACATGGTTCTTCTTGGATGAGAAGTGACCTTCTGCAGTTTTCAGCATGTTAAGCAGCTCAGGTAAGCTGACATCTAGCTTATTCATGTGAAAATTAACCACAAACTGCGAGAAGGTCTCAGGGAGTGACTGCAAGACCAAGTCTTGACTCAACTCCCCATCCATGACGAACCCAAGCTGTCCAAGGCGTTCAATCAAATTGATTACCTTCAGAACATGTGTCTCGACGGTAGTGCCCTCGGTCATCCGAGATCGGAAGAGCTCCTTAGATATCTCATATCTAGCAGTCCTACTCTGTTCACCATACAACTCCTTGAGGTGAAGCAGCATAGGAGGAGCATCCATTTTTTCGTCCTGACGCTGAAGCTCGTTATTCATGGATGCGAGCATGATGCATTGAGCCACAGATGCATCATCTTGCCACTTATTGAAAGTGGTAATCTCTTCTTCAAAGGCTGTTTCTGAAACAGATTCAGGGATGGCGGAATTTAGGACATAAGAAATCTTTTCAGCAGTGAGAACAATTCTCAGATTTCTTAGCCAGTCCTCATAATTCGGGCCGGTAAGCTTATTTGCATCAAGTATGCTTAGTAGTGAGATTAGTGATTTTGACATTTTTAAAATTCTGCATGTGAAAAGACAATATTTTAGCAAACATTCATTTTATTAACTTTGCATACCAAAATAAATTTAGGTCTTTATTTTAAATTGGTATCTCCCACTATTTTCATTAAACTATATTACCCTCACTCATATAGTTCGGCAACATCTAATTAAAGATTTGCTAGTGAGATTAAGGATCCCATTTCAAATGTATATAACCTTGTGGATAGCACAACAAGCGATATATAAATAAATAGGTAGACAACTCTTGTCAATTACATCACCATGTAACTCCTTTTATTTTGCCTCTTAAATCATAATGGTCATGTGTGTGCACATCCGAACTAAAATGATTTAAGTTAAGTCCAGCCTAGCACTTCCATAAATTCAAAAAAGAAAAATTTTCGTCCTTGTGGATAGCACAACAAGACTAGATCGTTCAATTTTCTCGATAAGCATCAAATGTGATTAATTAACATCTTAAATATTCAATACTCGCCTTGTGGATAGCACAACAAACTCATATTAAATATTTAATACTCTATTAACTAATCATGCTAGAAGGCGACGTTCGATATTCCAAATATCATTTGAACGCTTCAGACTTAATATTATTTCTTTGAGGGGTTTGTTATTATTTGTCTCATCTTTTAAGCGCGCATGCACATATATATATAAAATACGCGTCATTTTATTAAACATGCGGAGCATGTTTGTATAAAATATAATATATATAATATTTAGCATGCAATATAGAATACTATATTCTACCCGGATTGATTATGGACTTTTATTCTAGTTTGGTTCACTAGAGCCACCAAGTGAACCAAAAGGTCAAACCTAGGAGTGCAAGAATTTAAATTTTAAATGTAACTATTACATTTAAACCCGGGCTCCATACAAACGGGTCTTCACGCGCTCCTCGCTCCTTGGTCTCCAATTTCTTCAAAATAATTCTAACTATCTCTATTACATTAACTATTTAAAAATAAATAGATACCTTGATCAGCAGTCAAGGGGAAGTACATAGAAAGGAGATAGAATTTACATCGAGAATAAAACTAGAGAAGTCGAGGTACGCAGACCCCATTTTATAAAACCCATACATTCAAGCATTCAACCAAAATAAAATCCAATCACATTGGTCATAGTCCATAATCAACCCCATTTATTATCATACACATCAACATATGCATCAATAAATATCCATTCATCTCATGAATAACAATGTTATTCCATATATGGATCGATGTTATTTAATGGACAAAAGTTTTGCTAAATTTTATTTTTGAAACAAAATAAACTCTTTTATTTTAATCAAAAATAAATCCAAATTAAACTCCTTTAATTTTAGCATTCTGAAATCATATTTCAGATAAAATAAACTTCTTTATTTTAAAACTTTATCAATTAAATAAACAGTTTACTTAATTAATTAAAATTAATTTTCAGGGTCTGTCCAGGTACCGGCGCAGCTGCGCCAGTAATGAACTGGGAAGCTGCGCAGCTGCGCAGGTAGACGGAAGCAGCAATTTTTGCAGACCGGCGCAGCTGCGCCAGTAATGAACTGGGCAGCTGCGCAGCTGCGCCGTTCGCCGCAGAAACTTGCAGAAAACGATTTTTGTCCAGAAAAACGATCCAATTCTCACATCAATTCATACATGGAATTATAAAATTGATAATTAGCACAAAGTTAGGCTTTGATACCACTGTTGGGTTTGTATGTAACACAATCATGCAATCAAATCACATAAATAGGGCGGAAGCGTAAAAACTAGTTTTTCAAAATTTATACAAACCCATAACCATGATCATGCTTTGTGCTTGTTATCAATAACAGAAAAGAGAGAACATGGAATTATACCTTTGAAGATCTAAGTTTCCTCAGGTACAAGTTCTACTCCTTTGATTCCTTTGATTCCTCTGATAGTGGCTCCTTCCCTTGAAAAATGTCAGCCACCCAAATGTTTGGCCTCTAACGGTGATCCACCAAGGAAGATGAAGAACTCAAGAAGATGGGTTATTGGCTTAACCCTTGTTTCTATCTCTATAGAATATGTGTACTCCCAACTCTTGGAAAATTTCACATCTCTTACCTTATTTTTGATATAAGACTCTCTTATATAGATATTAGGTTAACCCTCCTAATCCAATTAGAATAGGGTTTTATTTAATTAATTAATTAATTACTTTTAATTAATTTATATCCTAATCTTTATTAGGATTGAGAGAGAGTACTGATATTATATTAATTCCTAAACTCCTTTAGAATTAAAATAATAATAATAATAATAATATTAATAAGACTCCTTTTATTAATTTATATTTAATATTTCTAAAATATTAAATAATAAACATTAAGCTATTTAATTTATTCTATCATCATAGATTAAATTAATTATACTTAATGCATTATTACTATCATGCCATTTTCTTCTTAAATAATTCTTCTTCCTTTTATGGTGTGACCCTTTAGGTTCTCCATATTAAACCAGTTGTGAATAAATCAATTAGAACAATTCTAATCTTATTTAAATAAATAAATTAAACTAATAATCTATTTAAATAAATAACATTTATTCTACAATAGGGATAAGCCTCCCTAGCGATCAACGACTTTCCAGATAATATAGATTTCAACATTAATCATAAAAGAACCTGTGAGTTAATAGTTACCGTACAATTCAATCCTTCCACCATACAATGTCCCAATTAAATATAAGACATGGATTTACTGTCAAGTCTTAATTTATTTAATCATATGAATTTCGATTAGAAAATGCACAACTCCAAATAATGCAAATTAGAAACCTCTTTCTAATTTCATTCTACCTTGGCCAAGGATTCCTGGGTTGTCATTTAACAAATCACATAGGACATATCTCCTCTTTTACTAGAGGTGGTAGATTCTTTATTGATCATTCATTATCTCCATATGTAACTCATTACACCCAAGCATACCCTATATATGCCTTAAAAGGCCTTAAGGAATTAGTCAAAGTATAATTTGTTACATACAAGATACTATGATGATCTCAAGTCCAAGGATCACATGTACTACTATCACATTAGGAATTCCTATTGACAGGCGAGTAAAACTCCATTAGGTATTCCATAGCGAGTCACGTTCAGTGAACTTATTCTCCAATAAGCACCTACATACTTGCTTTAGTGTCTCCACACAAATGACCATGAGATCAGTCATCTTCATCCAATGAGCAAGCAACATATGTACCAATCTATCCGGATTTACTAATCCCCTTTTTAGTAATCCCACGATTGGGAACTATTTTAGTTTTAAAGCTTTCTAAGAATTTAGATCTCATTAGCATGATCAACATCATGATTCTAAAAGCATTGCTTAAAACTATGGGTTATTTACATATTATAAAAACAGCACCATATAGATAATTAAATGCCTTTAATAAATAAATATTTTATTAATAAATAAATAAGATTATTTACAAAGTATGTGCTTTATCATCATACATGATTGGCTTGTTTGCACACTACTATCAATATGTTGCTTGCTCATTGGATGAGGATGACTGATCTCATGGTCATTTGTGTGGAGACACTAAAGCAAGTATGTAGGTGCTTATTGGAGAATAAGTTCACTGAACGTGACTCGCTATGGAATACCTAATGGAGTTTTACTCGCCTGTCAATAGGAATTCCTAATGTGATAGTAGTACATGTGATCCTTAGACTTGAGATCATCATAGTATCTTGTATGTAACAAATTATACTTTGACTAATTCCTTAAGGCCTTTTAAGGCATATATAGGGTATGCTTGGGTGTAATGAGTTACATATGGAGATAATGAATGATCAATAAAGAATCTACCACCTCTAGTAAAAGAGGAGATATGTCCTATGTGATTCGTTAAATGACAACCCAGAAATCCTTGGCCAAGGTAGAATGAAATTAGAAAGAGGTTTCTAATTTGCATTATTTGGAGTTGTGCATTTTCTAATCGAAATACATATGATTAAATAAATTAAGACTTGACAGTAAATCCATGTCTTATATTTAATTGGGACATTGTATGGTGGAAGGATTGAATTGTACAGTAACTATTAACTCACGGGTTCTTTTATGATTAATGTTGAAATCTATATTATCTGGAAAGTCGTTGATCACTAGGGAGGCTTATCCCTATTGTAGAATAAATGTTATTTATTTAAATAGATTATTAGTTTAATTTGTTTATTTAAATAAGATTAGAATTGTTCTAATTGATTTATTCACAACCGGTTTAATATGGAGAACCTAAAGGGTCACACCATAAAAGGAAAAAGAATTATTTAAGAAGAAAATGGCATGATAGTAATAATGCATTAAGTATAATTAATTTAATCTATGATGATAGAATAAATTAAATAGCTTAATGTTTATTATTTAATATTTTAGAAATATTAAATATAAATTAATAAGAGGAGTCTTATTAATATTATTATTATTATTATTATTATTTTAATTCTAAAGGAGTTTAGGAATTAATATAATATCAGTACTCTCTCTCAATCCTAATAAAGATTAGGATATAAATTAATTAAAAGTAATTAATTAATTAATTAAATAAAACCCTATTCTAATTGGATTAGGAGGGTTAACCTAATATCTATATAAGAGAGTCTTATATCAGAAATAAGGTACATATGTGAAATTTTCCAAGAGTTGGGAGTACACATATTCTATAGAGATAGAAATAAGGGTTAAGCCAATAACCCATCTTCTTGAGTTCTTCATCTTCCTTGGTGGATCACCGTTAGAGGCCAAACATTTGGGTGGCTGACATTATTCAAGGGAAGGAGCCACTATCAGAGGAATCAAAGGAGTAGAACTTGTACCTGAGGAAGCTTAGATCTTCAAAGGTATAATTCCATGTTCTCTCTTTTCTGTTATTGATAACAAGCACAAAGCATGATCATGGTTATGGGTTTGTATAAATTTTTAAAAACCTAGTTTTTACGCTTCCGCCCTATTTATGTGATTTGATTGCATGATTGCGTTACATACAAACCCAAGAGTGGTATCAGAGCCTAACTTTGTGCTAATTATCAATTTTATAATTCCATGTATGAATTGATGTGAGAATTGGATCGTTTTTCTGGACAAAAATCATTTTCTGCAAGTTTCTGCGGCGAACGGCGCAGCTGCCTAGTTCATTACTGGCGCAGCTGCGCCGGTCTGCAAAAACTGCTGCTTCCGTCTACCTGCGCAGTTGCGCAGCTACCCAGTTCATTACTGGCGCAGCTGCGCCGGTACCTGGACAGACCCTGAAAATTAATTTTAATTAATTAAGTAAACTGTTTATTTAATTGATAAAGTTTTAAAATAAAGAAGTTTATTTTATCTGAAATATGATTTCAGAATGCTAAAATTAAAGGAGTTTAATTTGGATTTATTTTTGATTAAAATAAAAGAGTTTATTTTGTTTCAAAAATAAAATTTAGCAAAACTTTTATCCATTAAATAACATCGATCCATATATGGAATAGCATTGTTATTCATGAGATGAAAGGATATTTATTGATGCATATGTTGATGTGTATGATAATAAATGGGGTTGATTATGGACTATGACCAATGTGATTGGATTTTATTTTGGTTGAATGCTTGAATGAATGGGTTTTACAAAATAGGGTCTGCGTACCTCGTCTTCTCTTGTTTCATTCTCGATGTAAATTCTATCTCCTTTCTATGTACTTCTCCTTGACTGCTGATCAAGGTTTCTATTTAATTTTAAATAGTTAATGTAATAGAGATAGTTAGAATTATTTTGAAGAAATTGGAGACCAAGGAGCGAGGAGCGCGTGAAGACCCGTTTGTATGGAGCCCGGGTTTAAATGTAATAGTTACATTTAAAATTTAAATTCTTGCACTCCTAGGTTTGACCTTTTGGTTCACTTGGTGGCTCTAGTGAACCAAACTAGAATAAAAGTCCATAATCAATCCGGGTAGAATATAGTATTCTATATTGCATGCTAAATATTATATATATTATATTTTATACAAACATGCTCCGCATGTTTAATAAAATGACGCGTATTTTATATATATATGTGCATGCGCGCTTAAAAGATGAGACAAATAATAACAAACCCCTCAAAGAAATATTATTAAGTCTGAAGCGTTCAAATGATATTTGGAATATCGAACGTCGCCTTCTAGCATGATTAGTTAATAGAGTATTAAATATTTAATATGAGTTTGTTGTGCTATCCACAAGGCAAGTATTGAATATTTAAGATGTTAATTAATCATATTTGATGCTTATCAAGAAAATTGAACGATCTAGTCTTGTTGTGCTATCCACAAGGACGAAAATTTTTCTTTTTTGAATTTATGGAAGTGCTAGGCTGGACTTAACTTAAATCATTTTAGTTCGGATGTGCACACACATGACCATTATGATTTAAGAGGCAAAATAAAAGGAGTTACATGGTGATGTAATTGACAAGAGTTGTCTACCTATTTATTTGTATATCGCTTTTTGTGCTATCCACAAGGTTATATACATTTGAAATGGGATCCTTAATCTCACTAGCAAATCTTTAATTAGATGTTGCCGAACTATATGAGTGAGGGTAATATAGTTTGATGAAAATAGTGGGAGATACCAATTTAAAATAAAGACCTAAATTTATTTTGGTATGCAAAGTTAATAAAATGAATGTTTGCTAAAATGTTATCTTTTCACATGCAGAATTTTAAAAATGTCAAAATCACTAATCTCACTACAAAGCATACTTGATGCAAATAAGCTTACCGGCCCGAATTATGAGGACTGGCTAAGAAATCTGAGAATTGTTCTCACTGCAGAAAAGATTTCTTATGTCCTAAATTCCACTATCCCTGAATCTGTTTCAGAAACAGCCTCTGAGGAAGAGATTGCCACTTTCAATAAGTGGCAAGATGATGCATCTGTGGCTCAATGCATCATGCTCGCATCCATGAATAACGAGCTTCAGCGTCAGCACGAAAAAATGGATGCTTCTGCTATGCTGCTTCACCTCAAGGAGTTGTATGGTGAACAGAGTAGGACTGCTAGATATGAGATATCTAAGGAGCTCTTCCGATCTCGGATGACCAAGGGCAAAGTGAACATAAAGGAACAAAAGAAATCTGATCCAGCTAGCAAAGGAATGTGCTTCCATTGCAACAAGCCGGGACATTGGAAGAGGAACTGCAAGAAGTTTCTAGCAGAGAAGAAGCTTGGAGAAGCTTCGACTTCCAATCAAGGTTTGTTCATGATTGAAATTAATTTTTCAGAATGTCAAAATTCTACTTGGGTATTGGATACCGGCTGTGGTTCTCACATATGTAATAATGTGAAGGGACTGGTCAGAAGTAGAAAGCTGAACAAAGATGAGGTGATCCTACGAGTGGGAAATGGAGCAAAAGTTGCTGCATTAGCTGTAGGAACTTATTGTTTAGCAATGCCTTCGGGCAAATCCATTTATCTTAATAATTGTTATTATGTTCCGAATATTATTAAAAACATTATTTCAATTTCTATATTGGATATGGAAGGTTTTGACGTTATTATAAAGAACAATGGTTGTTCTATTTATAAAGACGATGTTTTATATGGTATTGGAAATTTGCGAAATGGACTTTATACACTTGACTTGCAAGAAAATATATTTCAAATTGAACAAATTAAGAAAAGGAAAAGAGATGATATTAATTATACCTATATGTGGCACTGTAGACTCGGTCATATCAATGAAACAAGATTATCCAAGTTGCATAAAGATGGGCTCCTTGAGCTATCTGATTATGAATCATATCCAACTTGTGAATCTTGTCTCATGGGTAAAATGACTAAATCTCCTTTTAGTGGAAAAGGGGAGAGAGTTACAGAGTTGTTGGCATTGATTCACACAGATGTTTGTGGACCTATGACAACAAGTGCACGGGGTGGGTATTCTTATTTTATTACTTTCACTGATGATCACTCAAGATTTGGATATGTGTATTTAATGAAATACAAATCAGAATCATTTGAAAAGTTCAAAGAGTTCAGAAGTGAAGTAGAGAAACAAACGGGCAAGAGTATTAAGATACTTCGATCAGATCGAGGTGGAGAATACTTAAGCAGTGAGTTTCTCAATTGTCTCAAAGAAAATGGTATAATCTCACAATGGACTCCTCCAGGTACACCACAGTTAAATGGAGTATCTGAAAGGAGAAATCGAACACTGTTGGACATGGTTTGATCCATGATGAGTTTTACCGACCTTCCAATTTCCTTCTGGGGATATGCCCTAGAAACGGCTGCATACCTACTTAACAAGGTACCTACCAAATCCGCCCCAAAGACTCCATATGAGATGTGGAAAGGGAGGAAACCAAATCTTAAGCATGTTAAGACTTCATCTTCCTTGGTGGATCACCGTTAGAGGCCAAACATTTGGGTGGCTGACATTATTCAAGGGAAGGAGCCACTATCAGAGGAATCAAAGGAATCAAAGGAGTAGAACTTGTACCTGAGGAAGCTTAGATCTTCAAAGGTATAATTCCATGTTCTCTCTTTTCTGTTATTGATAACAAGCACAAAGCATGATCATGGTTATGGGTTTGTATAAATTTTTGAAAACCTAGTTTTTACGCTTCCGCCCTATTTATGTGATTTGATTGCATGATTGCGTTGCATACAAACCCCAACAACAATAAGAAAGTCTCCCTAAATGAAGACTTGTGTGAGGTCTACGCATCATTTTGGGAGCGATAGTGATGAGATTGCTCCTTTTGATGCTAATTTTAACTAGAACGAAGTAATAGGACTCATAATCACCTACATTTTGATAATTTGAGAAAACTAATGAAATAATAAGAAGTTTTCCCTAAATGAAGACTTGTGTAAGATGTACGGATCGTTTTGAAAGCGATAATCACAATATTGCTCCTTTTGATACTAATCACACTACAACGAAGTTATAGGACTCCCAATCACCTCTTTCTTTGACAATTTTAGAGAATCAATGAAACAATAAGAAGGTCTCCCTAAATGAAGACTTGTGTGAGATGTACGCATGGTTTTGAACGCGATAATCATGGGTTTCTCTTTTTGACGCCAATCAAACTAGAACGAAAAAATACAACTCTTAATCACCTCTTTCTTTGTAAATTTAAAACATCCAATGAAACAATATGAAGGTGTTCCTAGATAAAGACTTGTGTGAGATCTACGCATCGTTTTGGACACGTTAGTGATGAGATTGCTCCTTTTGATGCTAATTTCAACTGTAACGAAGTAATAGGACTCATAATCACCTATATTTTGACAATTTGAGAAAACTAATGAAAAAATAAGGTGTCCCTAAATGAAGGCTTGTGTGAGATGTACGGATCGTTTTGAAGACACTAGTGATATAATTGCTCTTTTTGATGCTAATCAAACTAGAACGAAGTCATAGTACTCAAAATCACATCTTTCTTTGACAATTTGAGAGAACAAATGAAATAATAAGAAGGACTCCCTAAATCAAGACTTGTGTGAGATGTACGCATCGTTTTTAACGCGATAGTCATGGGATTGCTCCTTTTGATGCTAATCAAATTAGAACGAAGTAATATGACTCCTAATCACTTCTTTCTTTGACAATTCTAGAGAACAAATGAAATAATAAGAAGGCGGAGTAAATCAAGATTTGTGTGAGATGTACGCATCGTTTTGAACGCGATAGTCACGGGATTGCTACTTTTAATGCTAATCAAACTAGAATGAAGTTATAGGACTCCTAATCACCTCTTTCGTTGACATTTTTAGGGAACCAATGAAACAGTAAGAAAGTCTCCCTAAATGAAGACTTGTGTGAGGTCTACGCATCATTTTGGGAGCGATAGTGATGGGATTGCTCCTTTTGATGCTAATTTTAACTAGAACGAAGTAATAGGACTCATAATCACCTACATTTTGATAATTTGGGAAAACTAATGAAATAATAAGAAGTTTTTCCTGAATGAAGACTTGTGTAAGATGTACGGATCAGTTTGAAGGTACTAGTGATAGGATTGCTCCTTTGAAGCTAATCAAACTAGAACGAAGTCATAGGACTCATAATCGCATCTTTCATTGACAATTTGAGAGAACCAATGAAACATTAAGAAAGTCTCCAAAAATCAAGACTTTTGTGAGATGTACGCATTGTTTTTAATGCGATAGTCATGGGATTGCTCCTTTTGAAGCTAATCAAATTAGAACAAAGTAATAGGACTCCTAATCATTTCTTTCTTTGACAATTCTAGAGAACCAATGAAATTATAAGAAGGCGGAGTAAATCAAAACTTGTGTGAGATGTACTCATCGTTTTGGACGCGATAGTCACGGGATTGCTACTTTTAATGCTAATCAAACTAGAATGAAGTTATAGGACTCCTAAACACCTCTTTCTTTGACATTTTTAGGGAACCAATGAAACAATAAGAAAGTCTCCCTAAATGAAGACTTGTGTGAGGTCTACGCATCATTTTGGGAGCGATAGTGATGGGATTGCTCCTTTTGATGCTAATTTTAACTAGAACGAAGTAATAGGACTCATAATCACCTACATTTTGATAATTTGAGAAAACTAATGAAATAATAAGAAGTTTTCCCTAAATGAAGATTTGTGTAAGATGTACGGATCGTTTTGAAGGTACTAGTGATAGGATTGCTCCTTTGATGCTAATCAAACTACAACGAAGTCATAGGACTCATAATCGTATCTTTCTTTGACAATTTCAGAGAACCAATGAAACATTAAGAAAGTCTCCATAAATCAAGACTTTTGTGAGATGTACGCATTGTTTTTAATGCGATAGTCATGGGATTGCTCCTTTTGATGCTAATCAAATTAGAACAAAGTAATAGGACTCCCAATCACCTCTTTCTTTGACAATTTTAGAGAACCAATGAAATAATAAGAATGTCTCCTTAAATGAAGACTTGTGTGAGATGTACGCATCATTTTTAACGCGATAGTCATGAGATTGCTACTTTTGATGCTAATCAAACTAGAACGAAGTTATAGGACTCCTAATCACCTCTTTCTTTGACAATTTTAGAGAACCAATGAAACAATAAGGTCTCCTTAAATGAAGACTTGTGTGAGATGTACGCATCGTTTTGAAAGCGATAATCACAGTATTGCTCCTTTTGATACTAATCACACTACAACGAAGTTATAGGACTCCCAATCACCTCTTTCTTTGACAATTTTAGAGAATCAATGAAACAATAAGAAGGTCTCCCTAAATAAAGACTTGTGGGAGATGTACGCATGGTTTTGGACACGTTAGTGATGGGATTGCTCTTTTTGATGCTAATTTCAACTAGAACGAAGTAATAAGACTCATAATCACCTCTTTCTTTGTAAATTTAAAACATTCAATGAAATAATATGAAGGTGTTCCTAAATAAAGACTTGTGTGAGATCTACGCATCGTTTTGGACACGTTAGTGATGAGATTGCTCCTTTTGATGCTAATTTCAACTGGAACGAAGTAATAGGACTCATAATCACCTATATTTTGACAATTTGAGAAAACTAATGAAAAAATAAGGTGTCCCTAAATGAAGGCTTGTGTGAGATGTACGGATCGTTTTGAAGGCACTAGTGATATAATTGCTCTTTTCGATGCTAATCAAACTAGAACGAAGTCATAGTACTCATAATCACATATTTCTTTGACAATTTGAGAGAACAAATGAAATAATAAGAAGGTCTCCCTAAATCAAGACTTGTGTGAGATGTACGCATCATTTTTAACGCGATAGTCATGGGATTGCTCCTTTTGATGCTAATCAAATTAGAACGAAGTAATATGACTCCTAATCACTTCTTTCTTTGACAATTCTACAGAACAAATGAAATAATAAGAAGGCGGAGTAAATCAAGATTTGTGTGAGATGTACGCATCGTTTTGAACGCGATAGTCACGGGATTGCTACTTTTAATGCTAATCAAACTAGAATGAAGTTATAGGACTCCTAATCACCTCTTTCGTTGACATTTTTAGGGAACCAATGAAACAGTAAGAAAGTCTCCCTAAATGAAGACTTGTGTGAGGTCTACGCATCATTTTGGGAGCGATAGTGATGAGATTGCTCCTTTTGATGCTAATTTTAACTAGAACGAAGTAATAGGACTCATAATCACCTACATTTTGATAATTTGGGAAAACTAATGAAATAATAAGAAGTTTTTCCTGAATGAAGACTTGTGTAAGATGTACGGATCATTTTGAAGGTACTAGTGATAGGATTGCTCCTTTGAAGCTAATCAAACTAGAACGAAGTCATAGGACTCATAATCGCATCTTTCATTGACAATTTGAGAGAACCAATGAAACATTAAGAAAGTCTCCAAAAATCAAGACTTTTGTGAGATGTACGCATTGTTTTTAATGCGATAGTCATGGGATTGCTCCTTTTGAAGCTAATCAAATTAGAACAAAGTAATAGGACTCCTAATCATTTCTTTCTTTGACAATTCTAGAGAACCAATGAAATTATAAGAAGGCGGAGTAAATCAAAACTTGTGTGAGATGTACTCATCGTTTTGGACGCGATAGTCACGGGATTGCTACTTTTAATGCTAATCAAACTAGAATGAAGTTATAGGACTCCTAAACACCTCTTTCTTTGACATTTTTAGGGAACCAATGAAACAATAAGAAAGTCTCCCTAAATGAAGACTTGTGTGAGGTCTACGCATCATTTTGGGAGCGATAGTGATGGGATTGCTCCTTTTGATGCTAATTTTAACTAGAACGAAGTAATAGGACTCATAATCACCTACATTTTGATAATTTGAGAAAACTAATGAAATAATAAGAAGTTTTCCCTAAATGAAGATTTGTGTAAGATGTACGGATCGTTTTGAAGGTACTAGTGATAGGATTGCTCCTTTGATGCTAATCAAACTACAACGAAGTCATAGGACTCATAATCGTATCTTTCTTTGACAATTTCAGAGAACCAATGAAACATTAAGAAAGTCTCCATAAATCAAGACTTTTGTGAGATGTACGCATTGTTTTTAATGCGATAGTCATGGGATTGCTCCTTTTGATGCTAATCAAATTAGAACAAAGTAATAGGACTCCCAATCACCTCTTTCTTTGACAATTTTAGAGAACCAATGAAATAATAAGAATGTCTCCTTAAATGAAGACTTGTGTGAGATGTACGCATCATTTTTAACGCGATAGTCATGAGATTGCTACTTTTGATGCTAATCAAACTAGAACGAAGTTATAGGACTCCTAATCACCTCTTTCTTTGACAATTTTAGAGAACCAATGAAACAATAAGGTCTCCTTAAATGAAGACTTGTGTGAGATGTACGCATCGTTTTGAAAGCGATAATCACAGTATTGCTCCTTTTGATACTAATCACACTACAACGAAGTTATAGGACTCCCAATCACCTCTTTCTTTGACAATTTTAGAGAATCAATGAAACAATAAGAAGGTCTCCCTAAATAAAGACTTGTGGGAGATGTACGCATGGTTTTGGACACGTTAGTGATGGGATTGCTCTTTTTGATGCTAATTTCAACTAGAACGAAGTAATAAGACTCATAATCACCTCTTTCTTTGTAAATTTAAAACATTCAATGAAATAATATGAAGGTGTTCCTAAATAAAGACTTGTGTGAGATCTACGCATCGTTTTGGACACGTTAGTGATGAGATTGCTCCTTTTGATGCTAATTTCAACTGGAACGAAGTAATAGGACTCATAATCACCTATATTTTGACAATTTGAGAAAACTAATGAAAAAATAAGGTGTCCCTAAATGAAGGCTTGTGTGAGATGTACGGATCGTTTTGAAGGCACTAGTGATATAATTGCTCTTTTCGATGCTAATCAAACTAGAACGAAGTCATAGTACTCATAATCACATATTTCTTTGACAATTTGAGAGAACAAATGAAATAATAAGAAGGTCTCCCTAAATCAAGACTTGTGTGAGATGTACGCATCGTTTTTAACGCGATAGTCATGGGATTGCTCCTTTTGATGCTAATCAAATTAGAACGAAGTAATATGACTCCTAATCACTTCTTTCTTTGACAATTCTAGAGAACAAATGAAATAATAAGAAGGCGGAGTAAATCAAGATTTGTGTGAGATGTACGCATCGTTTTGAACGCGATAGTCACGGGATTGCTACTTTTAATGCTAATCAAACTAGAATGAAGTTATAGGACTCCTAATCACCTCTTTCGTTGACATTTTTAGGGAACCAATGAAACAGTAAGAAAGTCTCCCTAAATGAAGACTTGTGTGAGGTCTACGCATCATTTTGGGAGCGATAGTGATGAGATTGCTCCTTTTGATGCTAATTTTAACTAGAACGAAGTAATAGGACTCATAATCACCTACATTTTGATAATTTGGGAAAACTAATGAAATAATAAGAAGTTTTTCCTGAATGAAGACTTGTGTAAGATGTACGGATCATTTTGAAGGTACTAGTGATAGGATTGCTCCTTTGAAGCTAATCAAACTAGAACGAAGTCATAGGACTCATAATCGCATCTTTCATTGACAATTTGAGAGAACCAATGAAACATTAAGAAAGTCTCCAAAAATCAAGACTTTTGTGAGATGTACGCATTGTTTTTAATGCGATAGTCATGGGATTGCTCCTTTTGAAGCTAATCAAATTAGAACAAAGTAATAGGACTCCTAATCATTTCTTTCTTTGACAATTCTAGAGAACCAATGAAATTATAAGAAGGCGGAGTAAATCAAAACTTGTGTGAGATGTACTCATCGTTTTGGACGCGATAGTCACGGGATTGCTACTTTTAATGCTAATCAAACTAGAATGAAGTTATAGGACTCCTAAACACCTCTTTCTTTGACATTTTTAGGGAACCAATGAAACAATAAGAAAGTCTCCCTAAATGAAGACTTGTGTGAGGTCTACGCATCATTTTGGGAGCGATAGTGATGGGATTGCTCCTTTTGATGCTAATTTAACTAGAACGAAGTAATAGGACTCATAATCACCTACATTTTGATAATTTGAGAAAACTAATGAAATAATAAGAAGTTTTCCCTAAATGAAGATTTGTGTAAGATGTACGGATCGTTTTGAAGGTACTAGTGATAGGATTGCTCCTTTGATGCTAATCAAACTACAACGAAGTCATAGGACTCATAATCGTATCTTTCTTTGACAATTTCAGAGAACCAATGAAACATTAAGAAAGTCTCCATAAATCAAGACTTTTGTGAGATGTACGCATTGTTTTTAATGCGATAGTCATGGGATTGCTCCTTTTGATGCTAATCAAATTAGAACAAAGTAATAGGACTCCCAATCACCTCTTTCTTTGACAATTTTAGAGAACCAATGAAATAATAAGAATGTCTCCTTAAATGAAGACTTGTGTGAGATGTACGCATCATTTTTAACGCGATAGTCATGAGATTGCTACTTTTGATGCTAATCAAACTAGAACGAAGTTATAGGACTCCTAATCACCTCTTTCTTTGACAATTTTAGAGAACCAATGAAACAATAAGGTCTCCTTAAATGAAGACTTGTGTGAGATGTACGCATCGTTTTGAAAGCGATAATCACAGTATTGCTCCTTTTGATACTAATCACACTACAACGAAGTTATAGGACTCCCAATCACCTCTATCTTTGACAATTTTAGAGAATCAATGAAACAATAAGAAGGTCTCCCTAAATAAAGACTTGTGGGAGATGTACGCATGGTTTTGGACACGTTAGTGATGGGATTGCTCTTTTTGATGCTAATTTCAACTAGAACGAAGTAATAAGACTCATAATCACCTCTTTCTTTGTAAATTTAAAACATTCAATGAAATAATATGAAGGTGTTCCTAAATAAAGACTTGTGTGAGATCTACGCATCGTTTTGGACACGTTAGTGATGAGATTGCTCCTTTTGATGCTAATTTCAACTGGAACGAAGTAATAGGACTCATAATCACCTATATTTTGACAATTTGAGAAAACTAATGAAAAAATAAGGTGTCCCTAAATGAAGGCTTGTGTGAGATGTACGGATCGTTTTGAAGGCACTAGTGATATAATTGCTCTTTTCGATGCTAATCAAACTAGAACGAAGTCATAGTACTCATAATCACATATTTCTTTGACAATTTGAGAGAACAAATGAAATAATAAGAAGGTCTCCCTAAATCAAGACTTGTGTGAGATGTACGCATCGTTTTTAACGCGATAGTCATGGGATTGCTCCTTTTGATGCTAATCAAATTAGAACGAAGTAATATGACTCCTAATCACTTCTTTCTTTGACAATTCTAGAGAACAAATGAAATAATAAGAAGGCGGAGTAAATCAAGATTTGTGTGAGATGTACGCATCGTTTTGAACGCGATAGTCACGGGATTGCTACTTTTAATGCTAATCAAACTAGAATGAAGTTATAGGACTCCTAATCACCTCTTTCGTTGACATTTTTAGGGAACCAATGAAACAGTAAGAAAGTCTCCCTAAATGAAGACTTGTGTGAGGTCTACGCATCATTTTGGGAGCGATAGTGATGAGATTGCTCCTTTTGATGCTAATTTTAACTAGAACGAAGTAATAGGACTCATAATCACCTACATTTTGATAATTTGGGAAAACTAATGAAATAATAAGAAGTTTTTCCTGAATGAAGACTTGTGTAAGATGTACGGATCATTTTGAAGGTACTAGTGATAGGATTGCTCCTTTGAAGCTAATCAAACTAGAACGAAGTCATAGGACTCATAATCGCATCTTTCATTGACAATTTGAGATAACCAATGAAACATTAAGAAAGTCTCCAAAAATCAAGACTTTTGTGAGATGTACGCATTGTTTTTAATGCGATAGTCATGGGATTGCTCCTTTTGAAGCTAATCAAATTAGAACAAAGTAATAGGACTCCTAATCATTTCTTTCTTTGACAATTCTAGAGAACCAATGAAATTATAAGAAGGCGGAGTAAATCAAAACTTGTGTGAGATGTACTCATCGTTTTGGACGCGATAGTCACGGGATTGCTACTTTTAATGCTAATCAAACTAGAATGAAGTTATAGGACTCCTAAACACCTCTTTCTTTGACATTTTTAGGGAACCAATGAAACAATAAGAAAGTCTCCCTAAATGAAGACTTGTGTGAGGTCTACGCATCATTTTGGGAGCGATAGTGATGGGATTGCTCCTTTTGATGCTAATTTTAACTAGAACGAAGTAATAGGACTCATAATCACCTACATTTTGATAATTTGAGAAAACTAATGAAATAATAAGAAGTTTTCCCTAAATGAAGATTTGTGTAAGATGTACGGATCGTTTTGAAGGTACTAGTGATAGGATTGCTCCTTTGATGCTAATCAAACTACAACGAAGTCATAGGACTCATAATCGTATCTTTCTTTGACAATTTCAGAGAACCAATGAAACATTAAGAAAGTCTCCATAAATCAAGACTTTTGTGAGATGTACGCATTGTTTTTAATGCGATAGTCATGGGATTGCTCCTTTTGATGCTAATCAAATTAGAACAAAGTAATAGGACTCCCAATCACCTCTTTCTTTGACAATTTTAGAGAACCAATGAAATAATAAGAATGTCTCCTTAAATGAAGACTTGTGTGAGATGTACGCATCATTTTTAACGCGATAGTCATGAGATTGCTACTTTTGATGCTAATCAAACTAGAACGAAGTTATAGGACTCCTAATCACCTCTTTCTTTGACAATTTTAGAGAACCAATGAAACAATAAGGTCTCCTTAAATGAAGACTTGTGTGAGATGTACGCATCGTTTTGAAAGCGATAATCACAGTATTGCTCCTTTTGATACTAATCACACTACAACGAAGTTATAGGACTCCCAATCACCTCTTTCTTTGACAATTTTAGAGAATCAATGAAACAATAAGAAGGTCTCCCTAAATAAAGACTTGTGGGAGATGTACGCATGGTTTTGGACACGTTAGTGATGGGATTGCTCTTTTTGATGCTAATTTCAACTAGAACGAAGTAATAAGACTCATAATCACCTCTTTCTTTGTAAATTTAAAACATTCAATGAAATAATATGAAGGTGTTCCTAAATAAAGACTTGTGTGAGATCTACGCATCGTTTTGGACACGTTAGTGATGAGATTGCTCCTTTTGATGCTAATTTCAACTGGAACGAAGTAATAGGACTCATAATCACCTATATTTTGACAATTTGAGAAAACTAATGAAAAAATAAGGTGTCCCTAAATGAAGGCTTGTGTGAGATGTACGGATCGTTTTGAAGGCACTAGTGATATAATTGCTTTTTTCGATGCTAATCAAACTAGAACGAAGTCATAGTACTCATAATCACATATTTCTTTGACAATTTGAGAGAACAAATGAAATAATAAGAAGGTCTCCCTAAATCAAGACTTGTGTGAGATGTACGGATCGTTTTTAACGCGATAGTCATGGGATTGCTCCTTTTGATGCTAATCAAATTAGAACGAAGTAATATGACTCCTAATCACTTCGTTCTTTGACAATTCTAGAGAACAAAAGAAATAATAAGAAGGCGGAGTAAATCAAGATTTGTGTGAGATGTACGCATCGTTTTGGACGCGATAGTCACGGGATTGCTACTTTTAATGCTAATCAAACTAGAATGAAGTTATAGGACTCTTAAACACCTCTTTCTTTGACATTTTTAGGGAACTAATGAAACAATAAGAAAGTCTCCCTAAATGAAGACTTGTGTGAGGTCTACGCATCATTTTGGGAGCGATAGTGATGGGATTGCTCCTTTTGATGCTAATTTTAACTAGAACGAAGTAATAGGATTCATAATCACCTACATTTTGATAATTTGAGAAAACTAATGAAATAATAAGAAGTTTTCCCTAAATGAAGACTTGTGTAAGATGTACGGATCGTTTTGAAAGCGATAATCACAATATTGATCCTTTTGATACTAATCACACTACAACGAAGTTATAGGACTCCCAATCACCTCTTTCTTTGACAATTTTAGAGAATCAATGAAACAATAAGAAGGTCTCCCTAAATGAAGACTTGTGTGAGATGTACGCATGGTTTTGAACGCGATAATCATGGGTTTCTCTTTTTGACGCCAATCAAACTAGAACGAAAAAATACAACTCTTAATCACCTCTTTCTTTGTAAATTTAAAACATCCAATGAAACAATATGAAGGTTTTCCTAAATAAAGACTTGTGTGAGATCTACGCATCGTTTTGGACACGTTAGTGATGAGATTGCTCCTTTTGATGCTAATTTCAACTGGAACGAAGTAATAGGACTCATAATCACCTATATTTTGACAATTTGAGAAAACTAATGAAAAAATAAGGTGTCCCTAAATGAAGACTTGTGTGAGATGTACGGATCGTTTTGAAGGCACTAGTGATATAATTGCTCTTTTTGATGCTAATCAAACTAGAACGAA
This sequence comes from Panax stipuleanatus, assembly GCA_020205555.1. Taxonomy (NCBI): domain Eukaryota; kingdom Viridiplantae; phylum Streptophyta; class Magnoliopsida; order Apiales; family Araliaceae; genus Panax; species Panax stipuleanatus. The sequence continues at coordinate 33,672,435 of CM035122.1, read as the reverse complement.
GTCATAGTACTCAAAATCACATCTTTCTTTGACAATTTGAGAGAACAAATGAAATAATAAGAAGGTCTCCCTAAATCAAGACTTGTGTGAGACGTACGCATCGTTTTTAACGCGATAGTCATGGGATTGCTCCTTTTGATGCTAATCAAATTAGAACGAAGTAATATGACTCCTAATCACTTCGTTCTTTGACAATTCTAGAGAACAAAAGAAATAATAAGAAGGCGGAGTAAATCAAGATTTGTGTGAGATGTACGCATCGTTTTGGACGCGATAGTCACGGGATTGCTACTTTTAATGCTAATCAAACTAGAATGAAGTTATAGGACTCCTAAACACCTCTTTCGTTGACATTTTTAGGGAACCAATGAAACTCTAAGAAAGTCTCCCTAAATGAAGACTTGTGTGAGGTCTACGCATCATTTTGGGAGCGATAGTGATGGGATTGCTCCTTTTGATGCTAATTTTAACTAGAACGAAGTAATAGGACTCATAATCACCTACATTTTGATAATTTGGGAAAACTAATGAAATAATAAGAAGTTTTTCCTGAATGAAGACTTGTGTAAGATGTACGGATCATTTTGAAGGTACTAGTGATAGGATTGCTCCTTTGATGCTAATCAAACTAGAACGAAGTCATAGGACTCATAATCGCATCTTTCTTTGACAATTTGAGAGAACCAATGAAACATTAAGAAAGTCTCCAAAAATCAAGACTTTTGTGAGATGTACGCATTGTTTTTAATGCGATAGTCATGGGATTGCTCCTTTTGAAGCTAATCAAATTAGAACAAAGTAATAGGACTCCTAATCATTTCTTTCTTTGACAATTCTAGAGAACCAATGAAATTATAAGAAGGCGGAGTAAATCAAAACTTGTGTGAGATGTACTCATCGTTTTGGACGCGATAGTCACGGGATTGCTACTTTTAATGCTAATCAAACTAGAATGAAGTTATAGGACTCCTAAACACCTCTTTCTTTGACATTTTTAGGGAACCAATGAAACAATAAGAAAGTCTCCCTAAATGAAGACTTGTGTGAGGTCTACGCATCATTTTGGGAGCGATAGTGATGGGATTGCTCCTTTTGATGCTAATTTTAACTAGAACAAAGTAATAGGACTCATAATCACCTACATTTTGATAATTTGAGAAAACTAATGAAATAATAAGAAGTTTTCCCTAAATGAAGATTTGTGTAAGATGTACGGATCGTTTTGAAGGTACTAGTGATAGGATTGCTCCTTTGATGCTAATCAAACTACAACGAAGTCATAGGACTCATAATCGTATCTTTCTTTGACAATTTCAGAGAACCAATGAAACATTAAGAAAGTCTCCATAAATCAAGACTTTTGTGAGATGTACGCATTGTTTTTAATGCGATAGTCATGGGATTGCTCCTTTTGATGCTAATCAAATTAGAACAAAGTAATAGGACTCCCAATCACCTCTTTCTTTGACAATTTTAGAGAACCAATGAAATAATAAGAATGTCTCCTTAAATGAAGACTTGTGTAAGATGTACGCATCATTTTTAACGCGATAGTCATGAGATTGCTACTTTTGATGCTAATCAAACTAGAACGAAGTTATAGGACTCCTAATCACCTCTTTCTTTGACAATTTTAGAGAACCAATGAAACAATAAGGTCTCCTTAAATGAAGACTTGTGTGAGATGTACGCATCGTTTTGAAAGCGATAATCACAGTATTGCTCCTTTTGATACTAATCACACTACAACGAAGTTATAGGACTCCCAATCACCTCTATCTTTGACAATTTTAGAGAATCAATGAAACAATAAGAAGGTCTCCCTAAATAAAGACTTGTGGGAGATGTACGCATGGTTTTGGACACGTTAGTGATGGGATTGCTCTTTTTGATGCTAATTTCAACTAGAACGAAGTAATAAGACTCATAATCACCTCTTTCTTTGTAAATTTAAAACATTCAATGAAATAATATGAAGGTGTTCCTAAATAAAGACTTGTGTGAGATCTACGCATCGTTTTGGACACGTTAGTGATGAGATTGCTCCTTTTGATGCTAATTTCAACTGGAACGAAGTAATAGGACTCATAATCACCTATATTTTGACAATTTGAGAAAACTAATGAAAAAATAAGGTGTCCCTAAATGAAGGCTTGTGTGAGATGTACGGATCGTTTTGAAGGCACTAGTGATATAATTGCTTTTTTCGATGCTAATCAAACTAGAACGAAGTCATAGTACTCATAATCACATATTTCTTTGACAATTTGAGAGAACAAATGAAATAATAAGAAGGTCTCCCTAAATCAAGACTTGTGTGAGATGTACGGATCGTTTTTAACGCGATAGTCATGGGATTGCTCCTTTTGATGCTAATCAAATTAGAACGAAGTAATATGACTCCTAATCACTTCGTTCTTTGACAATTCTAGAGAACAAAAGAAATAATAAGAAGGCGGAGTAAATCAAGATTTGTGTGAGATGTACGCATCGTTTTGGACGCGATAGTCACGGGATTGCTACTTTTAATGCTAATCAAACTAGAATGAAGTTATAGGACTCTTAAACACCTCTTTCTTTGACATTTTTAGGGAACTAATGAAACAATAAGAAAGTCTCCCTAAATGAAGACTTGTGTGAGGTCTACGCATCATTTTGGGAGCGATAGTGATGGGATTGCTCCTTTTGATGCTAATTTTAACTAGAACGAAGTAATAGGATTCATAATCACCTACATTTTGATAATTTGAGAAAACTAATGAAATAATAAGAAGTTTTCCCTAAATGAAGACTTGTGTAAGATGTACGGATCGTTTTGAAAGCGATAATCACAATATTGATCCTTTTGATACTAATCACACTACAACGAAGTTATAGGACTCCCAATCACCTCTTTCTTTGACAATTTTAGAGAATCAATGAAACAATAAGAAGGTCTCCCTAAATGAAGACTTGTGTGAGATGTACGCATGGTTTTGAACGCGATAATCATGGGTTTCTCTTTTTGACGCCAATCAAACTAGAACGAAAAAATACAACTCTTAATCACCTCTTTCTTTGTAAATTTAAAACATCCAATGAAACAATATGAAGGTTTTCCTAAATAAAGACTTGTGTGAGATCTACGCATCGTTTTGGACACGTTAGTGATGAGATTGCTCCTTTTGATGCTAATTTCAACTGGAACGAAGTAATAGGACTCATAATCACCTATATTTTGACAATTTGAGAAAACTAATGAAAAAATAAGGTGTCCCTAAATGAAGACTTGTGTGAGATGTACGGATCGTTTTGAAGGCACTAGTGATATAATTGCTCTTTTTGATGCTAATCAAACTAGAACGAAGTCATAGTACTCAAAATCACATCTTTCTTTGACAATTTGAGAGAACAAATGAAATAATAAGAAGGTCTCCCTAAATCAAGACTTGTGTGAGACGTACGCATCGTTTTTAACGCGATAGTCATGGGATTGCTCCTTTTGATGCTAATCAAATTAGAACGAAGTAATATGACTCCTAATCACTTCGTTCTTTGACAATTCTAGAGAACAAAAGAAATAATAAGAAGGCGGAGTAAATCAAGATTTGTGTGAGATGTACGCATCGTTTTGGACGCGATAGTCACGGGATTGCTACTTTTAATGCTAATCAAACTAGAATGAAGTTATAGGACTCCTAAACACCTCTTTCGTTGACATTTTAGGGAACCAATGAAACTCTAAGAAAGTCTCCCTAAATGAAGACTTGTGTGAGGTCTACGCATCATTTTGGGAGCGATAGTGATGGGATTGCTCCTTTTGATGCTAATTTTAACTAGAACGAAGTAATAGGACTCATAATCACCTACATTTTGATAATTTGGGAAAACTAATGAAATAATAAGAAGTTTTTCCTGAATGAAGACTTGTGTAAGATGTACGGATCATTTTGAAGGTACTAGTGATAGGATTGCTCCTTTGATGCTAATCAAACTAGAACGAAGTCATAGGACTCATAATCGCATCTTTCTTTGACAATTTGAGAGAACCAATGAAACATTAAGAAAGTCTCCAAAAATCAAGACTTTTGTGAGATGTACGCATTGTTTTTAATGCGATAGTCATGGGATTGCTCCTTTTGAAGCTAATCAAATTAGAACAAAGTAATAGGACTCCTAATCATTTCTTTCTTTGACAATTCTAGAGAACCAATGAAATTATAAGAAGGCGGAGTAAATCAAAACTTGTGTGAGATGTACTCATCGTTTTGGACGCGATAGTCACGGGATTGCTACTTTTAATGCTAATCAAACTAGAATGAAGTTATAGGACTCCTAAACACCTCTTTCTTTGACATTTTTAGGGAACCAATGAAACAATAAGAAAGTCTCCCTAAATGAAGACTTGTGTGAGGTCTACGCATCATTTTGGGAGCGATAGTGATGGGATTGCTCCTTTTGATGCTAATTTTAACTAGAACAAAGTAATAGGACTCATAATCACCTACATTTTGATAATTTGAGAAAACTAATGAAATAATAAGAAGTTTTCCCTAAATGAAGATTTGTGTAAGATGTACGGATCGTTTTGAAGGTACTAGTGATAGGATTGCTCCTTTGATGCTAATCAAACTACAACGAAGTCATAGGACTCATAATCGTATCTTTCTTTGACAATTTCAGAGAACCAATGAAACATTAAGAAAGTCTCCATAAATCAAGACTTTTGTGAGATGTACGCATTGTTTTTAATGCGATAGTCATGGGATTGCTCCTTTTGATGCTAATCAAATTAGAACAAAGTAATAGGACTCCCAATCACCTCTTTCTTTGACAATTTTAGAGAACCAATGAAATAATAAGAATGTCTCCTTAAATGAAGACTTGTGTAAGATGTACGCATCATTTTTAACGCGATAGTCATGAGATTGCTACTTTTGATGCTAATCAAACTAGAACGAAGTTATAGGACTCCTAATCACCTCTTTCTTTGACAATTTTAGAGAACCAATGAAACAATAAGGTCTCCTTAAATGAAGACTTGTGTGAGATGTACGCATCGTTTTGAAAGCGATAATCACAGTATTGCTCCTTTTGATACTAATCACACTACAACGAAGTTATAGGACTCCCAATCACCTCTTTCTTTGACAATTTTAGAGAATCAATGAAACAATAAGAAGGTCTCCCTAAATAAAGACTTGTGGGAGATGTACGCATGATTTTGGACACGTTAGTGATGGGATTGCTCCTTTTGATGCTAATTTCAACTGGAATGAAGTAATAGGACTCATAATCACCTATATTTTGACAATTTGAGAAAACTAATGAAAAAATAAGGTGTCCCTAAATGAAGGCTTGTGTGAGATGTACGGATCGTTTTGAAGGCACTAGTGATATAATTGCTCTTTTTGATGCTAATCAAACTAGAACGAAGTCATAGTACTCCTAATCACATATTTCTTTGACAATTTGAGAGAACAAATGAAATAATAAGAAGGTCTCCCTAAATCAAGACTTGTGTGAGATGTACGGATCGTTTTTAACGCGATAGTCATGGGATTGCTCCTTTTGATGCTAATCAAATTAGAACGAAGTAATATGACTCCTAATCACTTCGTTCTTTGACAATTCTAGAGCACAAAAGAAATAATAAGAAGGCGGAGTAAATCAAGATTTGTGTGAGATGTACGCATCGTTTTGGACGCGATAGTCACGGGATTGCTACTTTTAATGCTAATCAAACTAGAATGAAGTTATAGGACTCCTAAACACCTCTTTCTTTGACATTTTTAGGGAACCAATGAAACAATAAGAAAGTCTCCCTAAATGAAGACTTGTGTGAGGTCTACGCATCATTTTGGGAGCGATAGTGATGGGATTGCTCCTTTTGATGCTAATTTTAACTAGAACGAAGTAATAGGATTCATAATCACCTACATTTTGATAATTTGAGAAAACTAATGAAATAATAAGAAGTTTTCCCTAAATGAAGATTTGTGTAAGATGTACGGATCGTTTTGAAGGTACTAGTGATAGGATTGCTCCTTTGATGCTAATCAAACTAGAATGAAGTCATAGGACTCATAATCGCATCTTTCTTCGACAATTTGAGAGAACCAATGAAACATTAAGAAAGTCTCCATAAATCAAGACTTTTGTGAGATGTACGCATTGTTTTTAATGCGATAGTCATGGGATTGCTCCTTTTGATGCTAATCAAATTAGAACAAAGTAATAGGACTTCTAATCACCTCTTTCTTTGACAATTTTAGAGAACCAATGAAACAATAAGAATATCTCCTTAAATGAAGACTTGTGTGAGATGTACGCATCATTTTTATAGCGATAGTCATGAGATTGCTACTTTTGATGCTAATAAAACTAGAACGGAGTTATAGGACTCCTAATCACCTCTTTCTTTGACAATTTTAGAGAACCAATGAAACAATAAGGTCTCCTTAAATGAAGACTTGTGTGAGATGTACGCATCGTTTTGAACGCGATAGTCACAGTATTGCTCTTTTTGATACTAATCAAACTAGAACGAAGTTATAGGACTCCCAATCACCTCTTTCTTTGACAATTTTAGAGAATCAATGAAACAATAAGGTCTCCCTAAATGAAGACTTGTGTGAGATGTACGCATGGTTTTGAACGCGATAATCATGGGTTTCTCTTTTTGACGCCAATCAAACTAGAACGAAAAAATACAACTCTTAATCACCTCTTTCTTTGTAAATTTAAAACATCCAATGAAACAATATGAAGGTGTTCCTAAATAAAGACTTATGTGAGATCTACGCATCGTTTTGGACACGTTAGTGATGAGATTACTCCTTTTGATGCTAATTTCAACTGGTACGAAGTAATAGGACTCATAATCACCTATATTTTGACAATTGGAGAAAACTAATGGAAAAAATATGGTGTCCCTAAATGAAGGCTTGTGTGAGATATACGGATCGTTTTGAAGGCACTAGTGATATAATTGCTCCTTTTGATGCTAATCAAACTAGAATGAAGTCGTAGTACTCATAATCACATCTTTCTTTGACAATTTGAGAGAACAAATGAAATAATAAGAAGATCTCCCTAAATCAAGACTTGTGTGAGATGTACGCATCGTTTTTAACGCGATAGTCATAGGATTGCTCCTTTTGGTGCTAATCAAATTAGAACGAAGTAATAGGACTCCTAATCACTTCTTTCTTTGACAATTCTAGAGAACCAATGAAATAATAAGAAGGCGGAGTAAATCAAGACTTGTGTGAGATGTACGTATCGTTTTGAACGCGATAGTCACGGGATTGCTACTTTTAATGCTAATCAAACTAGAATGAATTTATAGGACTCCTAATCATCTCTTTCTTTGACATTTTTAGGGAACCAATGAAACAATAAGAAAGTCTCCCTAAATGAAGACTTGTGTGAGGTCTACGCATCATTTTGGGAGCGATAGTGATGGGATTGCTCCTTTTGATGCTAATTTTAACTAGAACGAAGTAATAGGACTCATAATCACCTATATTTTGATAATTTGAGAAAACTAATGAAATAATAAGATGTTCTCCCTAAATGAAGACTTATGTAAGATGTACGAATCGTTTTGAAGGTACTAGTGATAGGATTGCTCCTTTGATGCTAATCAAACTAGAACGAAGTCATAGGACTCATAATCGCATCTTTCTTTTACAATTTGAGAGAACCAATGAAACATTAAGAAAGTCTCCATAAATCAAGACTTTTGTGAGATGTACGCATTGTTTTTAATGCGATAGTCATGGGATTGCTCCTTTTGATGCTAATCAAATTAGAACAAAGTAATAGGACTCCAAATCACCTCTTTCTTTGACAATTTTAGAGAACCAATGAAACAATAAGAATTGATAGTAGTGTGCATACAAGCCAATCATGTATGATGATAAAGCACATACTTTGTAAACAATCTTATTTATTTATTAATAAAATATTTATTTATTAAAGGCATTTAATTATCTACATGGTGCTATTTTTATAATATGTAAATAACCTATAGTTTTAAGCAATGCTTTTAGAATCATGATGTTGATCATGCTAATGAGATCTAAATTCTTAGAAAGCTTTAAAACTAAAATAGTTCCCAATCGTGGGATTACTAAAAAAGGAGATTAGTAAATCCGGATAGATTGGTACATATGTTGCTTGCTCATTGGATGAGGATGACTGATCTCATGGTCATTTGTGTGGAGACACTAAAGCAAGTATGTAGGTGCTTATTGGAGAATAAGTTCACTGAACGTGACTCGCTATGGAATACCTAATGGAGTTTTACTCGCCTGTCAATAGGAATTCCTAATGTGATAGTAGTACATGTGATCCTTGGACTTGAGATCATCATAGTATCTTGTATGTAACAAATTATACTTTGACTAATTCCTTAAGGCCTTTTAAGGCATATATAGGGTATGCTTGGGTGTAATGAGTTACATATGGAGATAATGAATGATCAATAAAGAATCTACCACCTCTAGTAAAAGAGGAGATATGTCCTACGTGATTCGTTAAATGACAACCCAGGAATCCTTGGCCAAGGTAGAATGAAATTAGAAAGAGGTTTCTAATTTGCATTATTTGGAGTTGTGCATTTTCTAATCGAAATACATATGATTAAATAAATTAATACTTGACAGTAAATCCATGTCTTATATTTAATTGGGACATTGTATGGTGGAAGGATTGAATTGTACGGTAACTATTAACTCACAGGTTCTTTTATGATTAATGTTGAAATCTATATTATCTGGAAAGTCGTTGATCGCTAGGGAGGCTTATCCCTATTGTAGAATAAATGTTATTTATTTAAATAGATTATTAGTTTAATTTGTTTATTTAAATAAGATTAGAATTGTTCTAATTGATCTATTCACAACCGATTTAATATGGAGAACCTAAAGGGTCACACCATAAAAGGAAGAAGAATTATTTAAGAAGAAAATGGCATGATAGTAATAATGCATTAAGTATAATTAATTTAATCTATGATGATAGAATAAATTAAATAGCTTAATGTTTATTATTTAATATTTTAGAAATATTAAATATAAATTAATAAGAGGAGTCTTATTAATATTATTATTATTATTATTATTATTTTAATTCTAAAAGAGTTTAGGAATTAATATAATATCAGTACTCTCTCTCAATCCTAATAAAGATTAGGATATAAATTAATTAAATAAAACCCTATTCTAATTGAATTAGGAGGGTTAACCTAATATCTATATAAGAGAGTCTTATATTAGAAATAAGGGATGTGAAATTTTCCTAGAGTTGGGAGTACACATATTCTATAGAGATAGAAACAAGGGTTAAGCCAATAACCCATCTTCTTGAGTTCTTCATCTTCCTTGGTGGATCACCGTTAGAGGCCAAACATTTGGGTGGCTGACATTATTCAAGGGAAGGAGCCACTATCAGAGGAATCAAAGGAATCAAAGGAGTAGAACTTGTACCTGAGGAAGCTTAGATCTTCAAAGGTATAATTCCATGTTCTCTCTTTTCTGTTATTGATAACAAGCACAAAGCATGATCATGGTTATGGGTTTGTATAAATTTTGAAAACCTAGTTTTTACGCTTCCGCCCTATTTATGTGATTTGATTGCATGATTGCGTTACATACAAACCCAACAGTGGTATCAGAGCCAATCTTGTGCTAATTATCAGTCTATGTGATTCCATACATGTATAATATGCGATTGGATCGAGATCTGGGCAACAAAATTTTTTCTGATTCTGCGAAGCTGCGCAGCTGCGCCGATTCTTGGACTTCTTGCTGCGCAGCTGCGCCAGTGTCTTGGCCTGGTTTTCATGCTGCGCAGCTGCGCCGGTTCCCTTTATATTCCTTGCGCAGCTGCGCCACTAACAGAATCTGATTTTTTTTTGTTTTATTTAATTAAATGAATGATTTATTTAATTAATAAAGATTTAAAATAAAGATGTTTATTTTATATGAAATGAGATTTCAGAATTGCTAAAATTAAAGAGTTTAATTTGGAATTGTTTTTGAATGAAATAAAGGAGTTTATTTTTCCAAAAACAAAGTTTAGCAAACTTTTGCCCATTAACTGATATTAATACATATATGGAATGAATTTACTTTCATGAGATGAATAAGTTTTATCGATACGTATGATGATATGTATAGTAATAAAAGGGATTGATTATGGACTATGACCAATGTGATTGGATTTTATTTTGGATGAATGCTTAAATGTATGGGTTTTATAAAATGGGGTCTGCGTACCTCGTCTTCTCTGATTTTATTCTCGGTGTAAAATTCTATCTCCCTTCTATGTACTTCCCCTTGACTGCTGATCAAGGTTTCTATTTAAAAATAATTTATGTAATAGAGATAGTTAGAATTATCTTGAAGAAACTGGAGACCAAGGAGCAAGGAGCGCGTGAAGACCCGTTTGTATGGAGCCCGGGTTTAAATGTAACAGTTACGTTTAAATTTAAATTTTTGCACTCCTAGGTTTGACCTTTTGGTTCACTTGGTGGCTCTAGTGAACCAAACTAGAATAAAAGTCCATAATCAATCCGGGTAGAATATAGTATTCTATATTGCATGCTAAATATTATATATATTATATTTTATACAAACATGCTCCGCATGTTTAATAAAATGACGCGTATTTTATATATATATGTGCATGCGCGCTTAAAAGATGAGACAAATAATAACAAACCCCTCAAAGAAATATTATTAAGTCTGAAGCGTTCAAATGATATTTGGAATATCGAACGTCGCCTTCTAGCATGATTAGTTAATAGAGTATTAAAATTTAATATGAGTTTGTTGTGCTATCCACAAGGCGAGTATTGATTATTTAAGATGTTAATTAATCACATTTGATGCTTATTAAGAAAATTGAACGATCTAGTCTTGTTGTGCTATCCACAAGGACGAAAATTTTTCTTTTTTGAATTTATGGAAGTGCTAGGCTGGACTTAACTTAAATCATTTTAGTTCGGATGTGCACACACATGACCATTATGATTTAAGAGGCAAAATAAAAGGAGTTACATGGTGATGTAATTGACAAGAGTTGTCTACCTATTTATTTGTATATCGCTTGTTGTGCTATCCACAAGGTTATATACATTTGAAATGGGATCCTTAATCTCACTAGCAAATCTTTAATTAGATGTTGCCGAACTATATGAGTGAGGGTAATATAGTTTGATGAAAATAGTGGGAGATACCAATTTAAAATAAAGACCTAAATTTATTTTGGTATGCAAAGTTAATAAAATGAATGTTTGCTAAAATGTTATCTTTTCACATGCAGAATTTTAAAAATGTCAAAATCACTAATCTCACTACGAAGCATACTTGATGCAAATAAGCTTACCGGCCCGAATTATGAGGACTGGCTAAGAAATCTGAGAATTGTTCTCACTGCTGAAAAGATTTCTTATGTCCTAAATTCCACTATCCTTGAATCTATTTCAGAAACAGCCTCTGAGGAAGAGATTGCCACTTTCAATAAGTGGCAAGATGATGCATCTGTGGCTCAATGCATCATGTTCGCATCCATGAATAACGAGCTTCAGTGTCAGCACAAAAAAATGGATGCTCCTGCTATGCTGCTTCACCTCAAGGAGTTGTATAGTGAACAGAGTAGGACTGCTAGATATGAGATATCTAAGGAGCTCTTCCGATCTCGGATGACCGAGGGCACTGCCGTCGAGACTCATGTTTTGAAGGTAATCAATTTGATTGAACGCCTTGGACAGCTTGGATTCGTCATGGATGGGGAGTTGAGTCAAGACTTGGTCTTGCAGTCACTCCCTGAGACCTTCTCGCAGTTTGTGGTTAATTTTCACATGAATAAGCTAGATGTTAGCTTACCTGAGCTGCTTAACATGCTGAAAACTGCAGAAGGTCACTTCTCATCCAAGAAGAACCATGTCTTGATGGTGGATTCTTCCAATAAAAGGAAGAGGCCCAAGGTGTCTTCTAAAAAGAAGAAATCTAAGAAGGCTAAGGGAAAAGGGAAAGAAAAGGGGCAAAAGAAACCTGAACCAGCTAAAGGAATGTGCTTTCATTGCAATGAGCCGGGACATTGGAAGAGGAACTGCAAGAAGTTTCTAGCAGAGAAGAAGCTTGGAGAAGCTTCGACTTCCAATCAAGGTTTGTTTATGATTGAAATTAATTTTTCTGAAAGTCATAATTCTACTTGGGTATTGTATACCGGCTGTGGTTCTCACATATGTAATACTGTACAGGGACTGGTCAGAAGTAGAAAGCTGAACAAAGATGAGGTGATCCTACGAGTGGGAAATGGAGCAAAAGTTGCTGCATTAGCTGTAGGAACTTATTATTTAGCAATGCCTTTGGGTAAATCCATTTATCTTAATAATTGTTATTATGTTCTGAATATTATTAAAAATATTATTTCAATTTCTGTATTGGATATGGAAGGTTTTGACGTTATTATAAAGAACAATGGTTGTTCTATTTATAAAGACGATGTTTTATATGGTATTGGAAATTTGCGAAATGGACTTTATACACTTGACTTAACAAGGTACTTACCGACCTTCCAATTTCCTTCTGGGGATATACCCTAGAAACGGCTGCATACCTACTTAACAAGGTACCTACCAAATCCGCCCCAAAGACTCCATATGAGATGTGGAAAGGGAGGAAACCAAATCTTAAGCATGTTAAGACTTGGGGTTGTCCAGCTTATGTCAAAAAGTTTGAAAATGATAAGCTACAGACTAAATCCGATAAGTGTAGATTTGTGGGATACCCTAAAGAAACCGTAGGGTATTATTTCTATCATCCAACTGATCAAAAGGTGTTTGTTGCGAAACATGATACCTTCTTGGAGAAAGAGTTTATCCATGAAGGGGTCAGTGGGATCAAGATATATCTTGAAGAAGTTCAAGAACCACAAGTTACCACGGACCAAAGTCAGGTACCTAACCAAATAGAAGAACCTACTGTACCACACCCTGTTCGTAAATCTGGAAGAGTACCGAAGATACCTGAGAGGTATGGATTCATTATAGAGGATGACGATGAGGTACACATCATGAATGATGATGATCCATTGAATTACGAACAGGCTATGAGTAATAAAGACTCGGGGAAATGGCTTGAAGCCATGAAATCCAAAATGGACTCCATGTATGAAAACAAAGTATGGTCTTTGGTTTCACCACCTGAAGGTATTAAACCTATTGGGTGTAAATGGGTTTTTAAGAAAAAGACTGGAGCAGATGGAAAGGTAGAGACCTATAAGGCCCGACTGGTTGCAAAAGGTTTCAAACAAAGACAAGGAGTTGACTATGATGAAACCTTCTCACCAGTAACCATGCTCAAGTCCATTCGGATTTTGCTTGCGATTGCAGCTTACAACGACTATGAGATCTGGCAGATGGACGTGAAAACGGCCTTCCTCAATGGGAAACTTGAGGAGGATGTGTATATGACACAGCCAGAGGGATTTATTTCAAAAGTTGGAACAAATCAAGTCTGTAAGCTACAACGATCCATTTATGGGTTGAAGCAAGTTTCTCGTAGATGGAACATTCGTTTTGATGAGACAATCAAAGAGTTTGATTTTATAAAAAACGAGGATGAACCATGTGTATACAAGAAGGTTAGTGGGAGCGCAGTATCATTCCTTGTATTATATGTTGATGATATATTACTGATAGGGAATGACATTCCTATGTTACAATCCATTAAAATCTGGTTATCTAAAAACTTCTCCATGAAGGACTTGGGTGAAGCATCCTATATTTTGGGAATAAAGATCTATAGAGATAGATCTAAAAGGATGCTCGGCTTATCCCAAGGAACGTACATTGATACGATGCTAAAGAGGTTTAGCATGGAAGATTCCAAAAGAGGTCTTGTAACGATTGAGAATTTTAAATATTTATTGAATTAAATAAATATTTTATTGAGTTTAATTGTGAAGATAAATAAATAAATTGTGCGATTGTTGTGGATAATTTAATTAAGTGCTATATGATTAATTAAATTGATATGTTAGCAATGGTGTAGCATCATTTTAATTTAATTGGGAATAATTTAATTAGATTTAATGTTATGTGCTAAGTGATAATAATTTGTACACGAATTATGTTTAATAAAGGAAATTCAATTGTGTGACAATTTGGGATTATGTGAATGTTAGTTTATTTAATTGAATTAGAGTGTTGTAATTTAATTAAATAAGTGTAATATTTAATCTATGAATTTAAAGAGTTATTAAAAGACTAGAAAAGGATTTTAAAGTGTTTTGCCAAACAAGGCCCTTGTACTTGTTTAATCTTATTTTACCCAAACAAGGCCTTAGAACTAAAAACCTATTTTTCTAAGAGTTTGCCAAACGTGGCCTTACTCTTTTCAAATTCTATAACCTATGTAATTAATAATACTTATTATGGTTATAAATATTATACTTATTATTTATAAGTTACATATATGTATATGATTATATGTATAATATTATATATGTTAAGTTAAAAACAAAGTTACGTTAGTTTTACGAAACAAAGAAAGAAAAGAAGAAGAGGGTTAGAGAGAATTCTCAGAGAAGAAGAAGAAGAAGAAGAAGAAGGCAAAGCAAGCCCAAGTTCATCTCTCTCTTAACCCAAAACTAGTAAGGTTATAATCTTAACCCTAGAACTAATTCTTATGTGTTGTGTTTTCTTCTTTGCCAAATTAGGTCTTTACAATCATGAAATTATATGTGTTATATGATGTTATATGTTTTCATATGAAATTGTATGCCATGAAAGGGTTTCAAAATACAATTGTTGTAAAACAAGTTTTCAAAGCATATTCTTTTATGTTTTCATGGTTTTAGAACTCTATGTGAAAGTCTCTTTGTGAAAGCTATTTATTTTGATATGTGAATGGGATATGTATATATATATATATATATACGTTTACATGAGAGTTTCATAGTTGTTTAAGAATTTCAATTCACAAGTATATGATGAACACTATGAAATTCATGTTCATAGTGTTAGATTATGAAGTTATGTTGAAAATTTCCTTAAATCCTTGAGGTGAGCATGAATTATGTGTAATATGTGATATAACATGATTATATATGAGTTATATGATGATTCTAGCAATTCAATTCATGAATTTTTGATAAACAATAAGAAGCATGTTCATAGTGATTTTTGGTGAAATTATTTCTGAAAACGGCTTTTGAAACTATCAAATTGATGTTTGATTTTGACTTATTGTTAAAATTGATCATGTATTATGTTAATGTGTTAAGAATATGAGTTAACACAATTGGAATCACTTGAATTGGATGAAAAACGAATTCGTAGTAGCAATTTTCGTCAAGAACGCTTAAAATTGTATTTTCTTTGAAAATCATGAAATCTTGTTTTGGATTATGTGTTTTATGGATTATATATGTTATGAGCATGATAATAAGTTTAAAATATTTCTAGTATCAAGTTTTATGTTTATCATGTTGGGAAAAATCGAATTCGGTGTGAAGAAATAAGCCAAATTGGCTTAATTCTCCACCAGTTCGCGAGCCGGGCGCTGTGGCAGGGGAAACACCCGCCCCAGCGGGTGTTTTGTACTGGGAGGTCCCGCCCCAGCGGGTGAGGTTGCTGCCCGAAAATTTTGGATTTTGGTTTTTGAGTTTTTATACCCCGTTTGTTAAGCTAACTTGTTTCTAAGACTTGGAAAGTGAAATGTATAATAAGATAACATGTTTTTGATGTGTTTAAGTTAGATTGAAGTATATTATGAATATGTTACATGTGTGTGTTTGTGTGCTGCTTCCACGAGGCACATAACATGATTCATTGAAGTATAGGCTTATTAATGCATGCCGTGAGTATAGACTCACGTACTTGACTAATTAGTAACCAATGTGGTAAATTATACTATAAGTTGGACTTGGATATGAAGTTCAATGGTTTAAATGTTGTAATTGGATACTAATAGATGGTTTGAATGCAATATAAATGTGTAGGGTGTTTATGAAGTGCGTATAGTTGTTAAAGTGTAGCTTGCGCTTAAGGCAAGTTCTCTTATCCTTATTCTCTTATGTTAAACAAGTTTCTAAACTTGTTATTTATATTGTGCAAGTTCTTTAATCTACTCTTGAATGCTATACAAGCCTATTCATTGTATATTTTCATTGTGCAAGTTTCCTAACCCTTGCTCAATAAATCATGAAAGTTCATTCACTTGTTATATGTGGTACAAGTTATACCATACTCATAAAGCGTAAGTATTAAAGCGTTATTTTAGTAATATGATCTTGACTTAGTTGTTCAACAAGGATCTACTTAGTCTATCGAATGCTTTAAGTTATTTCTAAAAGCATGCCTATCTATTATGAGTTTATTGTTATATTTTGAAATTGGTTCATGATTCTTATATTATTGAACAGTAAAGGACTGTAAGTCGATTCAACTACTCCTAGTTGATGACAGTTGAACTCTAAAGTTCCCTTATCTATCCAAACCAAACTTTCTTTGGTGCGGACTTGTATTCAATTTCTGAGAAGGAACAACCCTATTAATTAGGGGAAATTTATGCGAAAGCGTTAAATGGTTGTGCACAATTCATGGTACAAAGGGTTGATCCCCCTGAGTACGAGTTAAGGGTCCACAGTCTTATTGACTGTTAAAGGTTTAAATAGAAATATTTATAACCTAGGACAATGGTTCAAGGTTTTATGACCCTCAGATGATTTCATATTCGAATCCTATATATTGATGAAAGAATTATATTTCAATTCTTTATATTGATGAAAGTAAAGTTATTCAAACTCTTTTGAAACGATTCACTTATGTCATATCACTGTTGTATATCCAAGTGAGCTTTTGTTTGCTCACTCTTACCTGCTTTACCACCATTTGCAGTTGAGACCAAGAATGTTGACATACCATCAACAAGTAAAGGAAAAGGAAAGATGAATAAGTGAAGGCTTGTGACGTCAAGTTGCTTTTGTAATAAGACTTAGTTGGTTATGTTTATATTTCCGCATTTACGTTATTTGAATGATGTTAAGGTTTAGATAACCCTGGGATTTTTGTTGAACAAGTTGCCATTCTTTCTAGAGGAAGATTTTATTAAGGTTTTATGAAGGTTGTAATTAGTTTGAAATTTTATTTGGGTAGATGTATGTTTTAATTAGAAAGTAAACACCAAATCATGTGGAAACGAAGTACCCGGATTTGGGGGTGTCACAGGTTGGTATCAAAGGCATAGGTTATGAAACCTTAGGTGGGGAAAAACCTTAGGTAGTAGCCTTATGGTAAGATCGAAAAGATAGATGTGATAGGTAAAGATAATAAACTACCTTATGTGTTATGTGTTTACGTTTAGGTATTCGAAGAATGACGACTCGATATCACGTAATAATAAACTTTAAAATTCTTTTGTCAGGATGACGAACATTGGAGAATCTAGTCAGGCTAGAGAGGTTGTATCTTAGGTGCCTGGAGGGGAGGAACCCCGTGACATACATGTTGTCTGGGAGCAGCTGGTTAGGAGAGAGCCATCTCCAGTGATCACCATAGCTGGTCGGGAGCGTGAGCTGACACCTATTCCAGAGGACGAGGACGAGTCTGAAGAGGAGGAAGAGGAAGAAGAGGATCCCGAAGAGGAATTCCCACCTCACTCTACTAGTGTTGAGATGTACGAGGCAGTCTATGATAGCAACGTGGAGTTTCATGGACGAGTAGGAGATCTCGAGGAAACTATCCAGCAACGAGACAATACGATCGAGGAAATTGCAAGTGACCTGGGAGATGCACAGTGGAACTTGATACATATGGAAGTTGAAAGAGATACTGCTCGATTTGAACTGGCAAAGCTAAAGCAAGACATCCAGGAGGAGTCGAGGAAGCGTGCCAGGGCTGAAGAGTCAAGCTTGAGGGCTAATCAACGAGCTGATTGAGCTGAAGATGAAGCTGAAGCCAAGAGGGCCAAGCTGAGGGAAACGGAATATGCTTTTCATACAGCGATAGAAAGAGCTCAGGACCGTATTTTCTACTACCCAGCTCAGTTCCAAGGTTTACCGTGGTATGTGGTGGACCGAAGAACGGCATTACGGGTAATGGAAGAGGAACGCAGAGAGGCTGTGCGACGTATTAATATGCCTAGGCAGTAACAGCAATAGCAGTAATAGTAGTAGTAGCAGTAGTAGTAGAGCTTTTGTTTATGTGTTGCTTTTGAAATAAATCAACTAAATCCCATAATTGAGATAAGAATGGGATAAGTTAATAATGTAATCCTGCAACTTTTTCAGTTCAGGAAGGATGATGTAAATGGCAGAAATGCTATCTGGTTGATGTTTTTTTACTACGACTAAGGAATAAAAGAAGTTTATGGGGATGTGCTTTGTGTTCTATGTGAACTAAGATATTCAAACCTTTAAGTGTGAACTTAAATACTTAAGATTTGAATAAAGGATCTAATAATAATATTTTCTTATCAGAAAATGCCTCCTAGAAAAAGAGTAACACGTCAAAACCCCGAGGGTTCAACAAACAACAACAATAACGATGCAAAAAACCCTAATGCAGTTCAGCAATTAGTAAACCTGCTGGCAGGAGCAGTGGCAAATCAGCCGCAAGTGCAAGCCACGACGTTTAAAGAGTTTAAGGCAGTAGGACCGCCAAAATTTAAGGGATCGACAAACCCTATAGATGCTCAGACGTGGATTATGGAAATAGAAAAGGTATTTGATGTGGCTCGGGTCAGTGAAGACCAGAAAACGGCATTTGCGACTTTTATGTTGAAGGCAGATGCTAGCTTCTGGTGGCAGGCGAATAAGACTAGAGAGGGAGAAGGAGTCATAACGTGGGAACGTTTCAAAGAGATGTTCTACGAGATGTACTTCCCAGTGAGTTCACAAGATCAGATGGAGGTCCAATTCTTAGAGCTGAAGCAGGGAACGATGTTAGTGTCGGAATACGCGGCGAAGTTTAATGAACTGGCCAGGTTCGCTACTTACCAGGTCAGCACGGATGTTAAAAAGGCGAGGAGGTTTGAGCGGGGACTGAAACCCTGGCTCTACAGCAAGGTCTCTATGTTCTAGCTTAACACGTTTGCAGCCGTGCTGGAAAAGGCTATTCTACCTGAAGGGGGAAGCGAAGCGGTGAATAAATTCAACCAAGATAAGAAGAAGAAGAATGAAACGGAAATTAAGGCTAGTGGTAGCGGGGCTATTCATCAGAAAAGGAAGTGGAATGACAATAACTCTGCTGGGAGTCAGCAGGGAGGCCATCAGAAGAGGAAGCTTGAAGAGTGTGCTACATGCGGAAAGATTCACACTGGAGTGTGCATGAAAGGGAAACGCGTATGCTACAAATGTGGTCAGGAAGGCCACATCGCGCCATATTGCCCAACCCTCATGAAAGGAGCTTGTTATACATGTGGATCCAAGGATCACATGGCTAGTAATTGCCCTAAGAAGCCAGCGGCAGGGTCAATAGGGAATGGAGGAAAGGACAACGGCAGAACTATAACTCTTGCCGGACCTTCGCCACTACAGGCCGTTCGACCCACTGCCCGCACATTCAACATGACGATGCAAGACGAGGTGCAATCCAAAGACGTGGTGGCAGGTATTATTCCGATCAATAGTATAAATGCATATGTATTATTTGATTCGGGTGCTACTTGTTCATTCATATCTGATGATTTTGCTAAAACCCTAGACTTACCTGTAGAGGAGTTAGTTTACCCTTTGAACATAGAAATTGCGAATAGGGAGATTATTCCTGTTAGGAGTGTCTATAGGAATTGTAGACTGGACATTAAAGGTCAGGAGCTTAGAGTAGATTTAATTCCGATTAAACTTGGGGAATTCGATGTCATATTGGGTATGGACTGGTTGTTCAACCATGGGGTGGTAATCGACTGTCAGAAAAAGTCGGTAAACCTTACGACTCCGTCGAAAGTAGTGTTCTATGGTAGTAAATCTCCTAGACAAGCAAATTGTCTGACGGTGATGCAAGCCAATAAACTTTTGATGCAAGGCTGTGTAGGATATTTAGCCTACATAGTAGATACGCGTAAGGAGAGCCCGAAGGTAGAAGAGATATCAGTAGTTAAGGAGTTTGTGGACGTTTTTCCGAGCGATTTGCCAGGGCTTCCGCCAGATAGGGAGACAGAGTTCGTGATCGATTTAGCGCCGGGAACTGTTCCAATTTCAAAGGCTCCATATCGAATGGCTCCAGTCGAGATGAAGGAACTGATGGTTCAACTGCAGGAACTATTAGACAAGAAGTATATCCAATCGAGCGTTTCACCGTGGGGAGCGCCTGTTTTATTTGTGAAGAAAAAGGACGGATCGATGCGTCTCTGCATTGATTATAGGGAGTTGAATAAAGTTACGATCAAGAATAGGTATCCTTTACCTAGGATCGATGACTTATTTGATCAACTGAAGGGTGCGAGGTATTTCTCAAAAATTGATTTGAGAAGCGGGTATCATCAGTTGAAGGTGAGGAAGGAAGATATACCGAAAACTGCTTTTAGGACTCGGTATGGTCATTACGAGTTTTTGGTGATGTCATTTGGTCTCACGAATGCCCCAGCTGCATTTATGGACCTAATGAACAGGGTGTTCAAACCATTTCTGGATAAGTTCGTGGTAGTATTTATAGATGACATCCTGGTTTATTCCAAGACCGAGGAGGAGCATGCTGAACACTTAAGACTAACCTTAGAAGCACTGAGACGAGAAAAGCTTTACGCTAAATTCTCAAAATGCAAATTTTGTTTGGAATGTGTGCAATTTCTTGGCCACGTGATCGACAAGGAGGGTATTTCAGTAGATCCGTCGAAGGTTGAAACGGTAATGAATTGGGATCAGCCGAAGACGCCGTCTGAAGTGAGGAGTTTCTTGGGATTGGCTGGTTATTACCGAAGATTTATCCAAGACTTTTCTAAAATTGCAACTCCGTTGACGAATTTGACTCGTAAAACAGTTAAGTTTGTTTGGACGGAGAAGTGTGAGGAGAGTTTTCAAGAGTTGAAGAAGAGGTTGAGTACTGCACCTGTATTATCTTTGCCGGATAGTTCGGGGAATTTCATGGTATATAGTGATGCCTCACATAAAGGATTAGGCTGTGTGTTGACGCAAAGCGGCAAAGTCATTGCCTATGCGTCACGTCAGCTGAAGGACTATGAGAAGGGGTATCCGACCCATGACTTGGAATTGGCGGCAGTAGTGTTTGCTCTAAAGATTTGGAGACACTACTTATCAAGTGTGAAATATATACAGATCACAAGAGTCTGAAGTATATCTTCACCCAGAAGGATTTGAACATGCGCCAAAGGAGATGGTTGGAACTGATCAAGGACTACGACTGTGAAATACTTTACCATCCGGGTAAAGCTAATGTTGTCGCGGACGCTTTGAGCAGGAAAGGTCGGGAGAAGCTGAATATGTTAACTGATCAGGATCGGTTAATAGAGCAGATGGCTAGATTAGAGCTGGAAGTAAAGTTTCCAAAGGAATTGGATGAGAAATTGTTTTAAGTAACCACTGGTTCTACTATTGTGGACAAGGTAAAAGAAGCTCAACTTCACGATGAAGAATGCGAGAAGATTCGGAAGATAATAGCTGATGGCGAAGAGTTTAAATTCAAGATCGACAGTGAGAAACTGCTACGATTTGAAGGTAGAATCTGGGTACCGCCAGTACCGGAAGTTAAGGAGGAAATCTTGAGCGAAGCTCACAGCTCAAAATATTCAATTCACCCTGGGAGTACGAAGATGTACCAGGATCTCAGGCATCATTTTTGGTGGCCGAATATGAAGAGGGACGTTGCTGAATGCGTTGCGAAATGCTTAACGTGCCAGAAAGTCAAGGCAGAACACCAGAGACCTAGCGGATTGCTGCAACCATTAGAAATTCCAGAGTGGAAATGGGAGCATATCACGATGGATTTCGTGGTGGGTCTTCCAGCGACTCAGAAAGGTTTCGATGCGATATGGGCTATTGTGGATCGACTGACGAAGTCAGCCCACTTTTTACCAATCAGGATTAAATATAACTTGGAACAATTAGCTAAATTATACGTTAAGGAGATCATTTCTCTACATGGTGTTCCAGTGTCGATTGTGTCAGACAGAGATCCGCGTTTTACGTCAAATTTCTGGAAGCGCTTACAAGAATGTTTGGGAACGCAGTTGCGAATGAGTACAGCGTACCATCCTCAAACCGATGGTCAGAGCGAGAGAATAATTCAAACGCTTGAGGATATGCTGAGAGCATGTGTGATGGACTTCAAAGGGAGCTGGGATGATCATCTACCGTTGGTAGAGTTCGCTTACAATAATAGTCATCATGCGAGTATTGGCATGCCGCCTTATGAAGCGTTATACGGCAGAAAGTGCAGGACTCCTCTATACTGGGATGAAGTTAGTGAACGTCAGCTGTTGGGACTGGAATTGGTACAACAAACTGCAGAAATTGTGAAGCTGATCAGAACAAGATTGGTTGCTGCTCAGGACAGACAGAAGAAATATGCCGATCAACATCGACAGAACCGAGAATTCTTATCAGGAAGCTTCGTTTTCCTGAAGGTATCTCCCTGGAAGGGGAAGATTAGATTTGGCAAGAAGGGGAAGCTGAGTCCCCGATTTATTGGACCTTTTGAGGTATTACGAAAAGTTGGCGAGGTAGCTTACGAAGTGGCATTACCTCCGGAACTCGAGAATATACATAACGTATTTCATATTTCCGTGTTACGGCCTTACAAACACGACTATAAACATGTAATAGAATATGAGCCTTTACAATTTGATAAAGACTTAACATATGATAGAAAAGAGCAAGTACTTAGGAATAAAGTGATACCTTCTGTTAAGGTAATTTGGAGGAACCACAGTGCTGAAGAAGCTACGTGGGAACTTGAAGATGTTATGATGAAGTCTTATCCTCAATTATTTGCTTAATTGAAGTGTGTAACCCCTTAGATATTGATTCTGGGGACAGAATCCTTTTAAGGGGGGAAGAATGTAACAGATGAGAATTTTTATGAGGTGAGAATTTTTATGAGATTTTTTTTATGTTGTGATTCTGGGGACAGAATCCTTTTAAGGAGGGAAGACTGTAACGATTGAGAATTTTAAATATTAATTATAAATATTTATTGAATTAAATAAATATTTTATTGAGTTTAATTGTGAAGATAAATAAATAAATTGTGCGATTGTTGTGGATAATTTAATTAAGTGCTATATGATTAATTAAATTGATATATTAGCAATGGTGTAGCATCATTTTAATTTAATTGGGAATAATTTAATTAGATTTAATGTTATGTGCTAAGTGATAATAATTTGTACACGAATTATGTTTAATAAAGGAAATTCAATTGTGTGACAATTTGGGATTATGTGAATGTTAGTTTATTTAATTGAATTAGAGTGTTGTAATTTAATTAAATAAGTATAATATTTAATCTATGGATTTAAAGAGTTATTAAAAGACTAGAAAAGGATTTTAAAGTGTTTTGCCAAACAAAGCCCTTGCACTTGTTTAATCTTATTTTACCCAAACAAGGCCTTAGCACTAAAAACCTATTTTTCTAAGAGGTTGCCAAACGTGGCCTTACTCTTTTCAAATTCTATAACCTATGTAATTAATAATACTTATTATGGTTATAAATATTATACTTATTATTTATAAGTTACATATATGTATATGATTATATGTATAATATTATATATGTTAAGTTAAAAACAAAGTTACGTTAGTTTTACAAAACAAAGAAAGAAAAGAAGAAGTGGGTTAGAGAGAATTCTCAGAGAAGAAGAAGAAGAAGAAGAAGAAGAAGGCAAAGCAAGCCCAAGTTCATCTCTCTCTTAACCCAAAACTAGTAAGGTTATAATCTTAACCCTAGAACTAATTCTTATGTGTTGTGTTTTCTTCTTTGCCAAATTAGGTCTTTACAATCATGAAATTATATGTGTTATATGATGTTATATGTTTTCATATGAAATTGTATGCCATGAAAGGGTTTCAAAATACAATTGTTGTAAAACAAGTTTTCAAAGCATATTCTTTTATGTTTTCATGGTTTTAGAACTCTATGTGAAAGTCTCTTTGTGAAAGCTATTTATTTTGATATGTGAATGGGATATGTATATATATATATATATATATATACGTTTACATGAGAGTTTCATAGTTGTTTAAGAATTTCAATTCACAAGTATATGATGAACACTATGAAATTCATGGTCATAGTGTTAGATTATGAAGTTATGTTGAAAATTTCCTTAAATCCTTGAGGTGAGCATGAATTATGTGTAATATGTGATATAACATGATTATATATGAGTTATATGATGATTCTAGCAATTCAATTCATGAATTTTTGATAAACAATAAGAAGCATGTTCATAGTGATTTTTGGTGAAATTATTTCTGAAAACGGCTTTTGAAACTATCAAATTGATGTTTGATTTTGACTTATTGTTAAAATTGATCATGTATTATGTTAATGTGTTAAGAATATGAGTTAACACAATTGGAATCACTTGAATTGGATGAAAAACGAATTCGTAGTAGCAATTTTCGTCAAGAACGCTTAAAATTGTATTTTCTTTGAAAATCATGAAATCTTGTTTTGGATTATGTGTTTTATGGATTATATATGTTATGAGCATGATAATAAGTTTAAAATATTGCTAGTATCAAGTTTTATGTTTATCATGTTGGGAAAAATCGAATTCGGTGTGAAGAAATAAGCCAAATTAGCTTAATTCTCCACCAGTTCGCGAGCCGGGCGCTGTGGCAGGGGGAACACCCGCCCCAGCGGGTGTTTTGTACTGGGAGGACCCGCCCCAGCGGGTGAGGTTGCTGCCCGGAAATTTTGGATTTTGGTTTTTGAGTTTTTATGCCCCGTTTGTTAAGCTAACTTGTTTCTAAGACTTGGAAAGTGAAATGTATAATAAGATAACATGTTTTTGATGTGTTTAAGTTAGATTGAAGTATATTATGAATATGTTACATGTGTGTGTTTGTGTGTTGCTTCCACGAGGCACACAACACGATTCATTGAAGCATAGGCTTATTAATGCATGCCGTGAGTATAGACTCACGTACTTGACTAATTAGTAACCAATGTGGTAAATTATACTATGAGTTGGACTTGGATATGAAGTTCAATTATTTAAATGTTGTAATTGGATACTAATAGATGGTTTGAATGCAATATAAATGTGTAGGGTGTTTGTGAAGTGCGTATAGTTGTTAAAGTGTAGCTTGCGCTTAAGGCAAGTTCTCTTACCCTTATTCTCTTATGTTAAACAAGTTTTTAAACTTGTTATTTATATTGTGCAAGTTCTTTAATCTACTCTTGAATGCTATACAAGCCTATTCATTGTATATTTTCATTGTGCAAGTTTCCTAACCCTTGCTCAATAAATCATGAAAGTTCATTCACTTGTTATATGTGGTACAAGTTATATCATACTCATAAAGCGTAAGTATTAAAGCGTTATTTTAGTAATATGATCTTGACTTAGTTGTTCAAGCAAGATCTACTTAGTCTATCGAATGCTTTAAGTTGTTTCTAAAAGCATGCCTATCTATTATGAGTTTATTGTTATATTTTGAAATTGGTTCATGATTCTTATATTATTGAACAGTAAAGGACTGTAAGTCGATTCAACTACTCCTAGTTGATGACAGTTGAACTCTAAAGTTCCCTTATCTATCCAAACCAAACTTTCTTTGGTGCGGACTTGTATTCAATTTCTGAGAAGGAACAACCCTATTAGTTAGGGGAAATTTATGCGAAAGCGTTAAATGGTTGTGCACAATTCATGGTACAAAGGGTTGATCCCCCTGAGTACGAGTTAAGGGTCCATAGTCTTATTGACTGTTAAAGGTTTAAATAGAAATATTTATAACCTAGGACAATGGTTCAAGGTTTTATGACGCTCAGATGATTTCATATTCGAATCCTATATATTGATGAAAGAATTATATTTCAATTCTTTATATTGATGAAAGTAAAGTTATTCAAACTCTTTTGAAACGATTCACTTATGTCATATCACTGTTGTATATCCAAGTGAGCTTTTGTTTGCTCACTCTTACCTGCTTTACCACCATTTGCAGTTGAGACCAAGAATGTTGACATACCATCAACAAGTAAAGGAAAAGGAAAGATGAATAAGTGAAGGCTTGTGACGTCAAGTTGCTTTTGTAATAAGACTTAGTTGGTTATGTTTATATTTCCGCATTTACGTTATTTGAATGATGTTAAGGTTTAGATAACCCTGGGATTTTTGTTGAACAAGTTGCCATTCTTTCTAGAGGAAGATTTTATTAAGGTTTTATGAAGGTTGTAATTAGTTTGAAATTTTATTTGGGTAGATGTATGTTTTAATTAGAAAGTGAACACCAAATCATGTGGAAACGAAGTACCCGGATTTGGGGATGTCACAGGTCTCATGCCGATGAGCCATGGAATAAATCTCTCCAAGAAACAGGCCCCAAAGACACCTGAGGAGAGAGACCGTATGAGTAAGATCCCTTATGCTTCTGTAATAGGATCTATCATGTACGGTATGATATGTACTAGACCGGATGTTGCTCACGCACTTAGTGTAACAAGCAGATACCAATCGAATCCAGGAGAAGAGCACTGGAAGGCAGTGAAAAATATCCTAAAGTACTTGAGAAGGACTAAAGATATTTTTCTTATCTACGGTGGGTCTGAATTAAAACTCGAGGGATTCACGGACTCAAGTTTTCAAACAGACCAAGATGACAGTAAATCTGTTTCAGGGTATGTGTTTACCTTGAACGGAGGTGCAGTGAGTTGGAAGAGTTCCAAGCAGCAAACGATTGCTGATTCAGTGACAGAGGCAGAGTATATAGCTGCAAGTGAAGCTGCAAAGGAAGCTGTTTGGATGAAGAAGTTCATAACTGAACTTGGTGTGGTTCCTAGCATTGGAGAAGCAGTTCCCGTATACTGTGACAACACCGGAGCGGTTGCACAGGCTAAGGAACCCAGGTCTCATCAGAAATCTAAACACGTGTTGCGGCGATTTCACTTGATCAGGGAGATCATTGAAAGAGGAGACGTCACCTTGGAGCGTGTAGACTCTCAAAACAACATTGCAGATCCATTTACTAAAGCTTTAACACAATAGCAGTTTGATCGTCACTTAGAGAAGATGGGTATGAGATACCATGGCGATTGGCTTTAGTGCAAGTGGGAGATTGATAGTAGTGTGCATACAAGCCAATCATGTATGATGACAAAGCACATACTTTGTAAACAATCTTATTTATTTATTAATAAAATATTCATTTAAGGCATATAATTATCTACATGGTTCTATTTTTATAATATGTAAATAACCTATAGTTTTAAGCAATGCTTTTAGAATCATGATGAGATCATGATAATGAGATCTAAATTCTTAGAAAGCTTAAAAACTAAAATATTTCCCAATTGTGGGATTACTAAAATGGGGATTAGAAAATCCGAATAGATTGGTACATATGTTGCTTGCTCATTGGATGAGGATGACTGATCTCATGGTCATTTGTGTGGAGACACTAAAGCAAGTATGTAGGTGCTTATTGGAGAATAAGTTCACTGAACGTGACTCGCTATGGAATACCTAATGGATTTTTACTCGCCTGTCAATAGGAATTCCTAATGCGATAGTAGTACATGTGATCTTTGAACTTGAGATCATCATAGTATCTTATATGTAACAAATTATACTTTGACTAATTCCTTAAGGCCTTTTAAGGCATATATAGGGTATGCTTGGGTGTAATGAGTTACATATGGAGATAATGAATGATCAATAAAGAATCTACCACCTCTAGTAAAAGAGGAGATATGTCCTATGTGATTCGTTAAATGACAACCCAGGAATCCTTGGCCAAGGTAGAATGAAATTAGAAAGAGGTTTCTAATTTGCATTATTTGGAGTTGTGCATTTTCTAATCGAAATACATATGATTAAATAAATTAAGACTTGACAGTAAATCCATGTCTTATATTTAATTGGGACATTGTATGGTGGAAGGATTGAATTGTACGGTAACTATTAACTCACAGGTTCTTTTATGATTAATATTGAAATTTATATTATCTAGAAAGTCGTTGATCGCTAGGGAGGCTTATCCCTATTGTAGAATAAATGTTATTTATTTAAATAGATTATTAGTTTAATTTGTTTATTTAAATAAGATTAGAATTGTTCTAATTGATTTATTCACAACCGGTTTAATATGGAGAACCTAAAGGGTCACACCATAAAAGGAAGAAGAATTATTTAAAAAGAAAATGGCATGATAGTAATAATGCATTAAGTATAATTAATTTAATCTATGATGATAGAATAAATTAAATAGCTTAATATTTATTATTTAATATTTTAAAAATATTAAATATAAATTAATAAGAGGAGTCTTATTAATAATAATATTATTATTATTATTTTAATTCTAAAGGAGTTTAGGAATTAATATAATATCAGTACTCTCTCTCAATCCTAATAAAGATTAGGATATAAATTAATTAAAAGTATATAATTAATTAATTAAATAAAACCTTATTCTAATTGGATTTGGAGGGTTAACCTAATATCTATATAAGAGAGTCTTATATCAGAAATAAGGTACGTGAATTTTTCAAGAGTTGGGAGTACACATATTCTATAGAGATAGAAACAAGGGTTAAGCCAATAACCCATCTTACTGAGTTCTTCATCTTCCTTGGTGGATCACCGTTAGAGGCCAAACATTTGGGTGGCTGATATTGATTAAGGGAAGGAGCCACTACAGAGGAATCAAAGGAGTCAAAGGAGTAGAACTTGTACCTGAGGAAGCTTGTATCTTCACAGGTATAATTATGTTTTTCTCCTTCTTCATTCACTGATAATTGATGCACAAGAATGATCATGGTAATGGGTTTGTATAAATTTTGAAAACCTAGTTTTTTACGCTTCCGCCCTATTTATGTGATTTGATTGCATGATTGCGTTACGTACAAACCCAACAGTCTACGCATCATTTTGGGAGCGATAGTGATGGGATTGCTCCTTTTGATGCTAATTTTAACTAGAACGAAGTAATAGGACTCATAATCACCTACATTTTGATAATTTGAGAAAACTAATGAAATAATAAGAAGTTCTCCCTAAATGAAGACTTGTGTAAGATGTACGGATCGTTTTGAAGGTACTAGTGATAGGATTGCTCCTTTGATGCTAATCAAACTAGAACGAAGTCATAGGACTCATAATCGCATCTTTCTTTGACAATTTGAGAGAACCAGTGAAACATTAAGAAAGTCTCCATAAATCAAGACTTTGGTGAGATGTACGCATTATTTTTAATGCGATAATCATGGGATTGCTCCTTTTGATGCTAATCAAATTAGAACAAAGTAATAGGACTCCCAATCACCTCTTTGTTTGACAATTTTAGAGAACCAATGAAACAATAAGAATGTCTCCTTAAATGAAGACTTGTGTGAGATGTACGCATCATTTTTATCGCGATAGTCATGAGATTGCTACTTTTGATGCTAATCAAACTAGAACGAAGTTATAGGACTCCTAATCACCTCTTTCTTTGACAATTTTAGAGAACCAATGAAACAATAAGGTCTCCTTAAATGAAGACTTGTGTGAGATGTACGAATCGTTT
This sequence comes from Panax stipuleanatus, assembly GCA_020205555.1. NCBI lineage: Eukaryota > Viridiplantae > Streptophyta > Magnoliopsida > Apiales > Araliaceae > Panax > Panax stipuleanatus. The sequence continues at coordinate 33,642,744 of CM035122.1, read as the reverse complement.
TGAACGCGATAGTCACAGTATTGCTCCTTTTGATACTAATCAAACTAGAACGAAGTTGTAGGACTCCCAATCACCTCTTTCTTTGACAATTTTAGAGAATCAATGAAACAATAAGAAGGTCTCCCTAAATGAAGACTTGTGTGAGATGTACGCATGGTTTTGAACGCGATAATCATGGGTTTCTCTTTTTGACGCCAATCAAACTAGAACGAAAAAATACAACTCTTAATCACCTCTTTCTTTGTAAATTTAAAACATCCAATGAAACAATATGAAGGTGTTCCTAAATAAAGACTTGTGTGAGATCTACGCATCGTTTTGGACACGTTAGTGATGAGATTGCTCCTTTTGATGCTAATTTCAACTGGAACGAAGTAATATGACTCATAATCACTTATATTTTGACAATTTGAGAAAACGAATGAAAAAATAAGGTGTCCCTAAATGAAGGCTTGTGTGAGATGTACGGATCGTTTTGAAGGCACTAGTGATATAATTGTTCCTTTTGATGCTAATCAAACTAGAACTAAGTCATAGTACTCATAATCACATCTTTCTTTGAAAATTTGAGAGAACAAATGAAATAATAAGAAGGTCTCCCTAAATCAAGACTTGTGTGAGATGTACGCATCGTTTTTTAACGCGATAGTCATGGGATTGCTCCTTTTGATACTAATCAAATTAGAACGAAGTAATAGGACTCCTAATCACTTCTTTCTTTGACAATTCTAGAGAACCAATGAAATAATAAGAAGGCGGAGTAAATCAAGACTTGTGTGAGATGTACGCATCGTTTTGAACGCGATAGTCACGAGATTGCTACTTTTAATGCTAATCAAACTAGAATGAAGTTATAGGACTCCTAAACACCTCTTTCTTTGACATTTTTAGGGAACCAATGAAACAATAAGAAAGTCTCCCTAAATGAAGACTTGTGTGAGGTCTACGCATCATTTTGGGAGCGATAGTGATGGGATTGCTCCTTTTGATGCTAATTTTAACTAGAACGAAGTAATAGGACTCATAATCACCTACATTTTGATAATTTGAGAAAACTAATGAAATAATAAGACGTTTTCCCTAAATGAAGACTTGTGTAAGATGTACGGATCGTTTTAAAGGTACTAGAGCTAGGATTGCTCCTTTGATGCTAATCAAACTAGAACGAAGTCATAGGACTCATAATCGCATCTTTCTTTGACAATTTGAGAGAACCAATGAAACATTAAGAAAGTCTCCATAAATCAAGACTTTGTTGAGATGTACGCATTGTTTTTATTGCGATAGTCATGGGATTGCTCCTTTTGATGCTAATCAAATTAGAACAAAGTAATAGGATTCCCAATCACCTCTTTATTTGACAATTTTAGAGAACCAATGAAACAATAAGAATGTCTCCTTAAATGAAGACTTGTGTGAGATGTACGCATCATTTTTATCGCGATAGTTATTAGATTGCTACTTTTGATGCTAATCAAACTAGAACGAAGTTATAGGACTCCTAATCACCTCTTTCTTTGACAATTTTAGAGAACCAATGAAACAATAAGGTCTCCTTAAATGAAGACTTGTGTGAGATGTACGCATCGTTTTGAACGCGATAGTCACAGTATTGCTCCTTTTGATACTAATCAAACTAGAACGAAGTTATAGGACTCCCAATCACCTCTTTCTTTGACAATTTTAGAGAATCAATGAAACAATAAGAAGGTCTCCCTAAATGAAGACTTGTGTGAGATGTACGCATGGTTTTGAACGCGATAATCATGGGTTTCTCTTTTTGATGCCAATCAAACTAGAACGAACAAATACAACTCTTAATCACCTCTTTCTTTGTAAATTTAAAACATCCAATGAAACAATATGAAGGTGTTCCTAAATAAAGACTTGTGTGAGATCTACGCATCGTTTTGGACACGTTAGTGATGAGATTGCTCCTTTTGATGCTAATTTCAACTGGAACGAAGTAATATGACTCATAATCACTTATATTTTGACAATTTGAGAAAACGAATGAAAAAATAAGGTGTCCCTAAATGAAGGCTTGTGTGAGATGTACGGATCGTTTTGAAGGCACTAGTGATATAATTGCTCCTTTTGATGCTAATCAAACTAGAACTAAGTCATAGTACTCATAATCACATCTTTCTTTGAAAATTTGAGAGAACAAATGAAATAATAAGAAGGTCTCCCTAAATCAAGACTTGTGTGAGATGTACGCATCGTTTTTAACGCGATAGTCATGGGATTGCTCCTTTTGATGCTAATCAAATTAGAACGAAGTAATAGGACTCCTAATCACTTCTTTCTTTGACAATTTTAGAGAACCAATGAAATAATAAGAAGGCGGAGTAAATCAAGACTTGTGTGAGATGTACGCATCGTTTTGAACGCGATAATCACGGGATTGCTACTTTTAATGCTAATAAAACTAGAATGAAGTTATAGGACTCCTAAACACCTCTTTCTTTGACATTTTTAGGGAACCAATGAAACAATAAGAAAGTCTCCCTAAATGAAGACTTGTGTGAGGTCTACGCATCATTTTGGGAGCGATAGTGATGGGATTACTCCTTTTGATGCTAGTTTTAACTAGAACGAAGTAATAGGACTCATAATCACCTACATTTTGATAATTTGAGAAAACTAATGAAATAATAAGAAGTTCTCCCTAAATGAAGACTTGCGTAAGATGTACGGATCGTTTTGAAGGTACTAGTGATAGGATTGCTCCTTTGATGCTAATCAAACTAGAACGAAGTCATAGGACTCATAATCGCATCTTTCTCTGATAATTTGAGAGAACCAATGAAACATTAAGAAAGTCACCATAAATCAAGACTTTTGTGAGATGTACGCATTGTTTTTGATGCGATAGTCATGGGATTGCTCCTTTTGATGCCAATCAAATTAGAACAAAGTAATAGGACTCCCAATCACCTCTTTGTTTGACAATTTTAGAGAACCAATGAAACAATAAGAATGTCTCCTTAAATGAAGACTTGTATGAGATGTACGCATCATTTTTATTACGATAGTCATGAGATTGCTACTTTTGATGCAAATCAAACTAGAACGAAGTTATAGGACTTCTAATCACCTCTTTCTTTGACAATTTTAGAGAATCAATGAAACAATAAGAAGGTCTCCTTAAATGAAGACTTGTGTGAGATGTACACATCGTTTTGAACGCGATAGTCACAGTATTGCTCCTTTTGATGCTAATCAAACTAGAATAAAGTTATAGGACTCCCAATCACCTCTTCCTTTGACAATTTTAGAGAATCAATGAAATAATAAGAAGGTCTCCCTAAATGAAGACTTGTGTGAGATGTACGCATGGTTTTAAACGCGATAATCATGGGTTTCTCTTTTTGACGCCAATCAAACTAGAACGAAAAAGTACAACTCTTAATCACCTCTTTCTTTGTAAATTTAAAACATCCAATGAAACAATATGAAGGTGTTCCAAAATAAAGACTTGTGTGAGATCTACGCATCGTTTTGGACACGTTAGTGATGAGATTGCTCCTTTTGATGCTAATTTCAAATGGAACGAAGTAATAGGACTCATAATCACCTATATTTTGACAATTGGAGAAAACTAATGGAAAAAATAAGGTGTCCCTAAATGAAGGCTTGTGTGAGATGTACGGATCATTTTGAAGGCACTAGTGATATAATTGCTCCTTTTGATGCTAATCAAACTAGAACGAAGTCATAGTACTCATAATCACATCTTTCTTTGACAATTTGAGAGAACAAATGAAATAATAAGAAGGTCTCCCTAAATCAAGACTTGTGTGAGATGTACGCATCGTTTTTAACGCGTTTGTCACGGAATTGCTCCTTTTGATGCTAATCAAACTAGAACGAAGTCATAGTACTCATAATCACATCTTTCTTTGAAAATTTGAGAGAACAAATGAAATAATAAGAAGGTCTCCCTAAATCAAGACTTGTGTGAGATGTACGCATCGTTTTGAACGCGATAGTCACGGGATTGCTACTTTTAATGCTAATCAAACTAGAATGAAGTTATAGGACTCCTAATCACCTCTTTCTTTGACAATTTTAGGGAACCAATGAAACAATAAGAAAGTCTCCCTAAATGAAGACTTGTGTGAGATCTACGCATAATTTTTGGAGCCATAGTGATGGGATTGCTCCTTTTGATGCTAATTTTAACTAGAACGAAGTAATAGGACTCATAATCACCTACATTTTGATAATTTGAGAAAACTAATGAAATAATAAGAAGTTCTCCCTAAATGAAGACTTGTGTAAGATGTACGGATCGTTTTGAAGGTACTAGTGATAGGATTGCTCCTTTTGATGCTAATCAAACTAGAACGAAGTCATAGTACTCATAATCACATCTTTCTTTGAAAATTTGAGAGAACAAATGAAATAATAAGAAGGTCTCCCTAAATCAAGACTTGTGTGAGATGTACGCATCGTTTTTAACGCGATAGTTATGGGATTGCTCCTTTTGATGCTAATCAAACTAGAACGAAGTCAGAGTACTCATAATCACATCTTTCTTTGACAATTTGAGAGAACCAATGAAATAATAAGAAGGTCTCCCTAAATCAAGACTTGTGTGAGATGTACGCATCGTTTTGAACGCGATAGTCACGGGATTGCTACTTTTAATGCTAATCAAACTAGAATGAAGTTATAGGACTCCTAATCACCTCTTTCTTTGACAATTTTAGGGAACCAATGAAACAATAAGAAAGTCTCCCTAAATGAAGACTTGTGTGAGATCTACGCATAATTTTTGGAGCCATAGTGATGGGATTGCTCCTTTTGATGCTAATTTTAACTAGAACGAAGTAATAGGACTCATAATCACCTACATTTTGATAATTTGAGAAAACTAATGAAATAATAAGAAGTTCTCCCTAAATGAAGACTTGTGTAAGATGTACGGATCGTTTTGAAGGTACTAGTGATAGGATTGCTCCTTTTGATGCTAATCAAACTAGAACGAAGTCATAGTACTCATAATCACATCTTTCTTTGAAAATTTAAGAGAACAAATGAAATAATAAGAAGGTCTCCCTAAATCAAGACTTGTGTGAGATGTACGCATCGTTTTTAACGCGATAGTTATGGGATTGCTCCTTTTGATGCTAATCAAACTAGAACGAAGTCAGAGTACTCATAATCACATCTTTCTTTGACAATTTGAGAGAACCAATGAAATAATAAGAAGGTCTCCCTAAATGAAGACTTGTGTGAGATGTAAGCATGGTTTTGAACGCGATAATCGTGGGTTTCTCTTTTTGACGCCAATCAAACTAGAACAAAAAAAAATACAACTCTTAATCACCTCTTTCTTTGTAAATTTAAAACATCCAATGAAAAATATGAAGGTGTTCCTAAATAAAGACTTGTGTGAGATCTACGCATCGTTTTGGACACGTTAGTGATGAGATTGCTCCTTTTGATGCTAATTTCAAATGGAACGAAGTAATAGGACTCATAATCACCTATATTTTGACAATTTGAGAAAACTAATGAAAAAATAAGGTGTCCCTAAATGAAGGCTTGTGTGAGATGTACGGATCGTTTTGAAGGCACTAGTGATATAATTGCTCCTTTTGATGCTAATCAAACTAGAACGAAGTCATAGTACTCATAATCACATCTTTCTTTGAAAATTTGAGAGAACAAATGAAATAATAAGAAGGTCTCCCTAAATCAAGACTTGTGTGAGATGTACGCATCGTTTTGAACGCGATAGTCACGGGATTGCTACTTTTAATGCTAATCAAACTAGAATGAAGTTATAGGACTCCTAATCACCTCTTTCTTTGACAATTTTAGGGAACCAATGAAACAATAAGAAAGTCTCCCTAAATGAAGACTTGTGTGAGATCTACGCATAATTTTTGGAGCCATAGTGATGGGATTGCTCCTTTTGATGCTAATTTTAACTAGAACGAAGTAATAGGACTCATAATCACCTACATTTTGATAATTTGAGAAAACTAATGAAATAATAAGAAGTTCTCCCTAAATGAAGACTTGTGTAAGATGTACGGATCGTTTTGAAGGTACTAGTGATAGGATTGCTCCTTTGATGCTAATCAAACTAGAACGAAGTCATAGGACTCATAATCGCATCTTTCTTTGACAATTTGAGAGAACCAATGAAACATTAAGAAAGTCTCCATAAATCAAGACTTTTGTGAGATGTACGCATTATTTTTAATGCGATAGTCATGTGATTGCTCCTTTTGATGCTAATCAAATTAGAACAAAGTAATAGGACTCCCAATCACCTCTTTCTTTGACAATTTTAGAGAACCAATGAAACAATAAGAATGTCTCCTTAAATGAAGACTTGTGTGAGATGTACGCATCATTTTTATCGCGATAGTCATGAGATTGCTACTTTTGATGCTAATCAAACTAGAACGAAGTTATAGAACTCCTAATCACCACTTTCTTTGACAATTTTAGAGAACCAATGAAACAATAAGGTCTCCTTAAATGAAGACTTGTGTGAGATGTACGCATCGTTTTGAACGCGATAGTCACAGTATTGCTCCTTTTGATACTAATCAAACTAGAACGAAGTTATAGGACTCCCAATCACCTCTTTCTTTGACAATTTTAGAGAATCAATGAAACAATAAGAAGGTCTCCCTAAATGAAGACTTGTGTGAGATGTACGCATGGTTTTAAACGCGATAATCATGGGTTTCTTTTTTTGACGCCAATCAAACTAGAACGAAAAAATACATCTCTTAATCACCTCTTTCTTTGTAAATTTAAAACATCCAATGAAACAATATGAAGGTGTTCCTAAATAAAGACTTGTGTGAGATCTACGAATCGTTTTGAACACGTTAGTGATGAGATTGCTCCTTTTGATGCTAATTTCAACTGGAACGAAGTAATAGGACTCATAATCACCTATATTTTGACAATTGGAGAAAACTAATGGAAAAAATAAGGTGTCCCTAAATGAAGGCTTGTGTGAGATGTACGGATCGTTGTGAAGGCACTAGTGATATAATTGCTCCTTTTGATGCTAATCAAACTAGAACGAAGTCATAGTACTCATAATCACATCTTTCTTTGAAAATTTGAGAGAACAAATGAAATAATAAGAAGGTCTCCCTAAATCAAGACTTGTGTGAGATGTACGCATCGTTTTTAACGCGATAGTTATGGGATTGCTCCTTTTGATGCTAATCAAACTAGAACGAAGTCAGAGTACTCATAATCACATCTTTCTTTGATAATTTGAGAGAACCAATGAAATAATAAGAAGGTCTTCCTAAATGAAGACTTGTGTGAGATGTAAGCATGGTTTTGAACGCGATAATCGTGGGTTTCTCTTTTTGACGCCAATCAAACTAGAACAAAAAAAATACAACTCTTAATCACCTCTTTCTTTGTAAATTTAAAACATCCAATGAAAAATATGAAGGTGTTCCTAAATAAAGACTTGTGTGAGATCTACGCATCGTTTTGGACACGTTAGTGATGAGATTGCTCCTTTTGATGCTAATTTCAAATGGAACGAAGTAATAGGACTCATAATCACCTATATTTTGACAATTTGAGAAAACTAATGAAAAAATAAGGTGTCCCTAAATGAAGGCTTGTGTGAGATGTACGGATCGTTTTGAAGGCACTAGTGATATAATTGCTCCTTTTGATGCTAATCAAACTAGAACGAAGTCATAGTACTCATAATCACATCTTTCTTTGAAAATTTGAGAGAACAAATGAAATAATAAGAAGGTCTCCCTAAATCAAGACTTGTGTGAGATGTACGCATCGTTTTTAACGCAATAGTCATGGGATTGCTCCTTTTGATGCTAATCAAATTAGAGCGAAGTAATAGGACTCCTAATCACTTCTTTCTTTGACAATTTAGAGAACCAATGAAATAAAAAGAAGGCGGAGTAAATCAAGACTTGTGTGAGATGTACGCATCGTTTTGAACGCGATAGTCACGGGATTGCTACTTTTAATGCTAATCAAACTAGAATGAAGTTATAGGACTCCAAATCACCTCTTTCTTTGACAATTTTAGGGAACCAATGAAACAATAAGAAAGTCTCCCTAAATGAAGACTTGTGTGAGATCTACGCATAATTTTGGGAGCCATAGTGATGGGATTACTCCTTTTGATGCTAATTTTAACTAGAACGAAGTAATAGGACTCATAATCACCTACATTTTGACAATTTGAGAAAACTAATGAAATAATAAGAAGTTTTCCCTAAATGAAGACTTGTGTAAGATGTACGGATCGTTTTGAAGGTTCTAGTGATAGGATTGCACCTTTGATGCTAATCAAACTAGAATGAAGTCATAGGACTCATAATCGCATCTTTCTTTGACAATTTGAGAGAACCAATGAAACATTAAGAAAGTCTCCATAAATCAAGACTTTTGTGAGATGTACGCATTGTTTTTAATGCGATAATCATGGGATTGCTCCTTTTGATGCTAATCAAATTAGAACAAAGTAATAGGACTCCCAATCACCTCTTTCTTTGACAGTTTTAAAGAACCAATGAAATAATAAGAATGTCTCGATAAATGAAGACTTGTGTGAGATGTACGCATCATTTTTGTCTCGATAGTCATGAGATTGCTACTTTTGATGCTAATCAAACTAGAACGAAGTTGTAGGACTCCTAATCACCTCTTTCTTTGACAATTTTAGAGAACCAATGAAACAATAAGGTCTCCTTAAATGAAGACTTGTGTGAGATGTACGCATCGTTTTGAACGCGATAGTTACAGTATTGCTCCTTTTGATACTAATCAAACTAGAACGAAGTTATAGGACTCCCAATCACCTCTTTCTTTGAAAATTTTAGAGAATCAATGAAACAATAAGAAGGTCTCCCTAAATGAAGACTTGTGTGAGATGTTCGCATGGTTTTGAACGCGATAATCATGGGTTTCTCTTTTTGACGCCAATCAAACTAGAACAAAAAAAATACAACTCTTAATCACCTCTTTCTTTGTAAATTTAAAACATCCAATGAAACAATATGAAGGTTTTCCTAAATAAAGACTTGTGTGAGATCCACGCATCGTTTTGGACACGTTAGTGATGAGATTGCTCCTTTTGATGCTAATTTTGACTAGAACGAAGTAATATGACTCATAATCACCTATATTTTGACAATTTGAGAAAACTAATGAAAAAATAAGGTGTCCCTAAATGAAGGCTTGTGTGAGATGTACGGATCGTTTTGAAGGCACTAGTGATATAATTGCTCCTTTTGATGCTAATCAAACTAGAACGAAGTCATAGTACTCATAATCACATCTTTCTTTGAAAATTTGAGAGAACAAAAGAAATAATAAGAAGGTCTACCTAAAGCAAGACTTGTGTGAGATGGACGCATCGTTTTTAACGCGTTAGTCATGGGATTGCTCCTTTTGATGCTAATCAAATTAGAACGAAGTAATAGAACTCCTAATCACTTCTTTCTTTGACAATTCTAGAGAACCAATGAAATAAAAAGAAGGCGGAGTAAATGAAGACTTATGTGAGATGTACGCATCGTTTTGAACGCGATAGTCACGGGATTGCTACTTTTAATGCTAATCAAACTAGAATGAAGTTATAGGACTCCTAATCACCTCTTTCTTTGACAATTTTAGGGAACCAATGAAACAATAAGAAAGTCTCCCTAAATGAAGACTTGTGTGAGATCTACGCATAATTTTGGGAGCCATAGTGATGGGATTGCTCCTTTTGATGCTAATCTTAACTAGAACGAAATAATAGGACTCATAATCACCTACATTTTGACAATTTGAGAAAACTAATGAAATAATAAGAAGTTTTCCCTAAATGAAGACTTGTGTAAGATGTACGGATCGTTTTGAAGGTACTAGTGAAAGGATTGCACCTTTGATGCTAATCAAACTAGAATGAAGTCATAGGACTCATAATCGCATCTTTCTTTGACAATTTGAGAGAACCAATGAAACATTAAGAAAGTCTCCATAAATCAAGACTTTTGTGAGATGTACGCATTGTTTTTAATGCGATAATCATGGGATTGCTCCTTTTGATGCTAATCAAATTAGAACAAAGTAATAGGACTCCCAATCACCTCTTTCTTTGACAGTTTTAAAGAACCAATGAAATAATAAGAATGTCTCGATAAATTAAGACTTGTGTGAGATGTACGCATCATTTTTGTCTCGATATTCGTGAGATTGCTACTTTTGATGCAAATCAAACTAGAACGAAGTTATAGGACTCCTAATCACCTCTTTCTTTGACAATTTTAGAGAACCAATGAAATAATAAGATCTCCTTAAATGAAGACTTGTGTGAGATGTACGCATCGTTTTGAACGCGATAGTTACAGTATTGCTCCTTTTGATACTAATCAAACTAGAACGAAGTTATAGGACTCCTAATCACCTCTTTCTTTGACAATTTTAGAGAATCAATGAAACAATAAGAAGGTCTCCCTAAATGAAGACTTGTGTGAGATGTTCGCATGGTTTTGAACGCGATAATCATGGGTTTCTCTTTTTGACGCCAATCAAACTAGAACGAAAAAATACAACTCTTAATCACCTCTTTCTTTGTAAATTTAAAACATCCAATGAAACAATATGAACGTGTTCCTAAATAAAGACTTGTGTGAGATCTACGCATCGTTTTGGACACGTTAGTGATGAGATTGCACCTTTTGATGCAAATTTCAACTGAAACGAAGTAATATGACTCATAATCACCTATATTTTGACAATTTGAGAAAACTAATGAAAAAATACGGTGTCCCTAAATGAAGGCTTGTGTGAGATGTACGGATCGTTTTGAAGGCACTAGTGATATAATTGCTCCTTTTGATGCTAATCAAACTAGAACGAAGTCATAGTACTCATAATCACATCTTTCTTTGAAAATTTGATAGAACAAATGAAATAATAAGAAGGTCTCCCTAAATCATGACTTGTGTGAGATGTACGCATCGTTTTTAACGCGTTAGTCATGGGATTGCTCCTTTTGATGCTAATTTCAACTGGAACGAAGTAATAGAACGAAGTCATAGTACTCATAATCACATCTTTCTTTGAAAATTTGAGTGAACAAATGAAATAATAATAAGGTCTCCCTAAATCAAGACTTGTGTGAGATGTACGCATCGTTTTTAACGCGTTAGTCATGGGATTGCTCCTTTTGATGCTAATCAATTTAGAACGAAGTAATAGGACGCCTAATCACTTCTTTCTTTGACAATTCTAGAGAACCAATGAAATAAAAAGAAGGCGGAGTAAATGAAGACTTGTGTGAGATGTACGCATCGTTTTGAACGCGATAGTCACGGGATTGCTAGTTTTAATGCTAATCAAACTAGAATGAAGTTATAGGACTCCTAATCACCTCTTTCTTTGACATTTTTAGGGAACCAATGAAACAATAAGAAAGTCTCCCTAAATGAAGACTTGTGTCAAATCTACGCATCATTTTGGGAGCCATAGTGATGGGATTGCTCCTTTTGATGCTAATTTTAACTAGAACGAAGTAATAGGACTCATAATCACCTACATTTTGACAATTTGAGAAAACTAATGAAATAATAAGAAGTTTTCCCTAAATGAAGACTTGTGTAAGATGTACGGATCGTTTTGAAGGTACTAGTGATAGGATTGCACCTTTGATGCTAATCAAACTAGAACGAAGTCATAGGACTCATAATCGCATCTTTTTTTGATAATTTGAGAGAACCAATGAAACATTAAGAAAGTCTCCATAAATCAAGACTTTTGTGAGATGTACGCATTATTTTTGATGCGATAATCATGGGATTGCTCCTTTTGATGTTAATCAAATTAGAACAAAGTAATAGGACTCCCAATCACCTCTTTCTTTGACAGTTTTAGAGAACCAATGAAATAATAAGAATGTCTCCATAAATGAAGACTTGTGTGAGATGTACGCATCATTTTTGTCGCGATAGTCATGAGATTGCTACTTTTGATGCAAATCAAACTAGAACGAAGTTATAGGACTCCTAATCAACTCTTTCTTTGACAATTTTAGAGAACCAATGAAACAATAAGGTCTCCTTAAATGAAGACTTGTGTGAGATGTACGCATCGTTTTGAACGCGATAGTTACAGTATTGCTCCTTTTGATACTAATCAAACTAGAACGAAGTTATAGGACTCCCAATCACCTCTTTCTTTGACAATTTTAGAGAATCAATGAAACAATAAGAAGGTCTCCCTAAATGAAGACTTGTGTGAGATGTACGCATGGTTTTGAACGCGATAATCATGGGTTTCTCTTTTTGACGCCAATCAAACTAGAACGAAAAAATACAACTCTTAATCACCTCTTTCTTTATAAATTTAAAACATCCAATGAAACAATATGAAGGTGTTCCTAAATAAAGACTTGTGTGAGATCTACGCATTGTTTTGGACACGTTAGTGATGAGATTGCTCCTTTTGATGCTAATTTCAACTGGAACGAAGTAATAGGACTCATAATCACCTATATTTTGATAATTTGAGAAAACTAATGAAAAAATAAGGTGTCCCTAAATGAAGGCTTGTGTGAGATGTACGGATCGTTTTGAAGGCACTAGTGATATAATTGCTCCTTTCGATGCTAATCAAACTAGAACGAAGTCATAGAACTCATAATCACATCTTTCTTTGAAATTTGAGAGAACAAATAAAATAATAAGAAGGTCTCCCTAAATCAAGACTTGTGTGAGATGTACGCATCGTTTTTAACGCGATAGTCATGGGATTGCTCCTTTTGATGCTAATCAAATTAGAACGAAGTAATAGGACTCCTAATCACTTTTTTGTTTGACAATTCTAGAGAACCAATGAAATAATAAGAAGGCGGAGTAAATCAAGACTTGTGTGAGATGTACGCATCGTTTTAAACGCGATAGTCACGAGATTGCTACTTTTAATGCTAATCAAACTAGAATGAAGTTATAGGACTCCTAATCACCTCTTTCTTTGACATTTTTAGGGAACCAATGAAACAATAAGAAAGTCTCCCTAAATGAAGACTTGTGTGAGGTCTACGCATCATTTTGGGAGCGATAGTGATGGGATTGCTCCTTTTGATGCTAATTTTAACTAGAACGAAGGAATAGGACTCATAATCACCTACATTTTGATAATTTGAGAAAACTAATGAAATAATAAGAAGTTCTCCCTAAATGAAGACTTGTGTAAGATGTACGGATCGTTTTGAAGGTACTAGTGATAGGATTGCTCCTTTGATGCTAATCAAACTAGAACGAAGTCATAGGACTCATAATCGCATCTTTCTTTGACAATTTGAGAGAACCAATGAAACATTAAGAAAGTCTCCATAAATCAAGACTTTTGTGAGATGTACGCATTGTTTTTGATGCGATAGTCATGGGATTGCTGCTTTTGATGTTAATCAAATTAGAACAAAGTAATAGGACTCCCAATCACCTCTTTCTTTGACAGTTTTAGAGAACCAATGAAACAATAAGAATCTCTCCTTAAATGAAGACTTGTGTGAGATGTACGCATCATTTTTATCGCGATAGTCATGAGATTGCTACTTTTGATGCTAATCAAACTAGAACGAAGTTATAGGACTCCTAATCAACTCTTTCTTTGACAATTTTAGAGAACCAATGAAACAATAAGGTCTCCTTAAATGAAGACTTGTGTGAGATGTACGCATCGTTTTGAACGCGATAGTCACAGTATTGCTCCTTTTGATACTAATCAAACTAGAACGAAGTTATAGGACTCCCAATCACCTCTTTCTTTGACAATTTTAGAGAATCAATGAAACAATAAGAAGGTCTCCCTAAATGAAAACTTGTGTGAAAATGTACGTATGGTTTTGAATGCAAAAATCATGGGTTTCTCTTTTTGACGCCAATCAAACTAGAACAAAAAAAATACAACTCTTAATCACCTCTTTCTTTGTAAATTTAAAACATCCAATGAAAAATATAAAGGTGTTCCTAAATAAAGACTTGTGTGAGATCTACGCATCGTTTTGGACACGTTAGTGATGAGATTGCTCCTTTTGATGCAAATTTCAACTGGAACGAAGTAATAGGACTCGTAATAAACCTATATTTTGATAATTTGAGAAAACTAATGAAAAAATAAGGTGTCCCTAAATGAAGGATTGTGTGAGATGTACGGATCGTTTTGAAGGCACTAGTGATATAATTGCTCCTTTCGATGCTAATCAAACTAGAACGAAGTCATAGAACTCATAATCACATCTTTCTTTGAAATTTGAGAGAACAAATGAAATAATAAGAAGGTCTCCCTAAATCAAGACTTGTGTGAGATGTACGCATCGTTTTTAACGCGATAGTCATGGGATTGCTCCTTTTGATGCTAATCAAATTAGAACGAAGTAATAGGACTCCTAATCACTTCTTTCTTTGACAATTCTAGAGAACCAATGAATAATAAGAAGGCGGAGTAAATCAGACTTGTGTGAGATGTACGCATCGTTTTGAAACGCGATAGTCACGGATTGCTACTTTTAATGCTAATCAAACTAGAATGAAGTTATAGGACTCCTAATCACCTCTTTCTTTGACATTTTAGGGAACCAATGAAACATAAGAAAGTCTCCCTAAATGAGACTTGTGTGAGGTCTACGCATCATTTTGGGAGCGATAGTGATGGGATTGCTCATTTTGATGCTAATTTTGACTAGAACGAAGGAATAGGACTCATAATCACCCACATTTTGATAATTGA